>CM028134.1:880223125-881461562 GCA_016271365.2 Neoceratodus forsteri | reverse complement strand
GCCAGTCTTTTGGCTCTGATCTTTTCTGCTATTGGTTTTGAGAACCAAAGTGATTTCCACCTTCTTTTGCAATTGGTCTTCTCCACAACACAATGGGATGTTGCTTCAAGTAGTGCATCTTAATGCTTGCCCACTTTGCCTTGCCCCTCACCTGTATTTCTTCTTGCCAGAGCTAACTCAACTCTGTTGGCCATCTTATCAAGTTAGCTCCTCTGAGAAATTTCAGGTGGAAGAGAAGAAGATTTTGGATTTTCCAGTTACAAGGTTGGGTTCCAGTTATCAACAGCAGAGGCAGGGATGTTAAATGAGGCTTTTCAGTTGAGGAAATACAGGAAGTCATTCTTACATCGTCCACAAAACAGCACCGGGTGGATGAAATCCCTAATGATTTTTATAAATGTTTTATTGACCAGCTAGCCCCTTTCTGGCAGATGTTTTCCAGGCAATATCAACAGTTGAGCATCTCAGTGACACTATGAAGGAAGGAATTATGATTTTTTAATTCAGAACAGGGATAGAGCTGATGTGTGGCACTGGAGGCCTCTTAGCCTCTAACATTAGATTATAAAATGTTTGCTAAGTAAATTACATACCGATTGGCTAAAGTAACAAACAAGCTGATTATGAGAGAACAAACTTGTTCAATTCCAGGGAGGGCTATATCCCAAAACTTTATATTCTTATGGAAATAGTTGAACAAAGGATAAATATGAATATGGAAGGGTATCTATTTTCCATTTATCAGAAACGGCCTTTGATGCCATTAAACATAAATATCTTTGGAAACACTAAAGCTTTATGGGTTACTGGAGGCTTTTATATGTTTGATTAAAATATTATATAATGAAGCACAGGTGCGACCTATGGTGAATAGGCATCTAGGAATGCCCATGTATATTTCAGAGGGGTGTGGGGATGTCCACTTAGTCCCCTGCTGTATATATTTGGGTTGGACCCCTACTTAGACAAATTGAGGCAGATGCATCCATACCACCAATTCAGCACAACACTGGACTTTCATACATGAAGGTCACTGCGTATGCATATGACTGTGTGGTAGCAGTTGCTATTCTGGAATCAGGGATGTGCGTACAATGGTTTTCTAATACAATGGAGAGCACAGGAATTAACATTAATATTCAAAAAGTAATGCTTTGGTAGTAGAAGCGAGGTGTCAGACTTTATAATATCTATACAGAAAAAGGACACCAAAATTGTAGGTATGTATTTTGGAATGCAGAGTCTGCACAGTGGAATTTGAATATCTCTTCTGATGCAGCACAGCTTAAAGTTGAAAAATGGAAAACATGGAAAATGTCAAGGAAACAGAGGGTATATTTGCTCCACGTTTATCTTCCCCATTTTTTGTATGTATCATACATTTTCCACTTCCATTTCATATGCATACAAAATCTTTGGGTTTTTTTCCAGTTATTATGGGAAGCAGGTTAGATCATGTGTAATGGAATCATATATTTAGGCCAATAAAGGAGGAGGTTTAAATATGATTAATCCCTTAATGTTTTGTTTGGAATTTTTTACCAACATACATCCTTTAGTACAGGGTAGGAAAGGACTGGGTCACAGGTGATGCAGATATGGGAAGTTTTATTTCAGCATGGGATAAAGGGTAATGGAGCATGTTAGACAGAGGTCTTCCATCATATGTGCAGATTTGTTTGAAATAAATTATGGAAGATAGAGTTACACTGGTTTATAGGAGTAAGCAAGAAACTGTTTTACACTACCATTTAGGGACACATTATTTTGAGGACTCTGTTTTTCAGGAACAGACCCATATAAATTGTTCATTACTATTACAACACCTTTTAGAGGTGTGGATTCTCCTAAAATGAGGATATGATCTGGTTATGTGGGCATTCTAAACTGAATGTTGAGAAATCATAAACATAAAACATTAATAGACAGGGTCTACTTGGTCCCTGAATGTAACAGAGCAGTGGAGAATATGCAACATTTATTTTTGATTGCATTAATATTCAACCCTTTTGGCAGGACCTAGATACATTTTGGAGTACAGATTTATTTTGGAATATGACTTATGATATCTTACTCTTTGGTCAACTATCAGGTCAATGGGCTCATAAGAATAAACATTCTGCTTTTGTTCTGCTGTCCTATATTAAATGGGTTATATGGCATGGGAGGTGCCAAAGGTTTTTACAAGGTGAAGGCATTTTGATTAATGATCTACTATTTAAGTTGTAGGCTGAAGTAGACAATGTATATAACAGAGATAGTGATGTATCAGACACTGTAAGGAACGCACAGTTGTGGGAAGGTTTTGACCGGGTGGGTTAATCAAATATGTCTTATGTTTACACTCCAATATTCCTTATGGTACATGATTATGTAGGGATTTTTCTTGTTTTCTCACTTATACTTTATGTTTGTGGTTGGAGATGGAGTTGAAAAGCTTTATTATTTATTATGTATGATGTTTAATGCTTAATTTTTTTTTGTTTAGTGTTTAATGATTATGTTGTCTGTATTATTTTCCCTTTGGATCTGTTTATGAATTTGAAGAAATTTCTGTTTTGGTATGGGGCTGCTGACCTGGTTTCCAGGATGGCATTTGGTGCCAGGATGGAGGAGGTGGAGGAGGTTTTACTGCTGGCTGTGGTCCAGTCCCGACCACTGCTCAGGTTCCTGAAGGGATGAAGAAATGATGGTTGTTGGAGAGTGAGGCTGAGAAGCCTCCTATGTGGGAAGTAACCTTAGAAGTTGAAGCAATTTATGGATGCAGTTGATATGGGTGATGTACTCCTTATGGTGGAAGAAGGTAGTTCTGGTGATTCCAGGGAGTGAGCAGTTCAATTTCTTCAGGAGAACCACTACCGAGCAACCAGCTATGAGAGAGCCAGCCCAGATGAAGTAACTGTAAGTGAACAAATATGAAAAAGGGTTTCAATACCTGACAGTAACTCAAAATACCTGACTACTGAATGGTCAGCAGAAGATTCACTAAGGAATGCAGGCTGGGCACAAATTGAAAGGGAGAATGGATATCAGACCCACTTTGGGAGGAATTTCCACAAACTCAAGGGGCCCCTCTACGATCACAAAATTAAATGCCAGCACAAAGGATAAAGAACAGAGGACTGTGACTCAGGGACAAAACCCTTTATGGATGAGGAGGGCACTGCTACAGCAGGCTCAACAACTGGAGAACAAGAAGGTCCATGAGTCGGAGGGCCCAACTTTATCAGCACCTTCATCTCAACCCCCAGAACACTAAAGAACAGGACCTACTTTCTTAGAACTATTCAGGGCACATACAGTGAAGTCCACCAGGATGAAGCACAGCATTGCAGAATTCTGCAGTAGAGTTACTGCAGCAAACAATACAATTTCAATGGGAGTTAATCCCTTTTGTCATGCAGTAAACCTATGACACTGCACTTCATCCTGGCAGGCTTCACTGTAAACTGGAACAAGTTCCCAGGTGAAATACAGTCCATCTTAGGTATAGTAGGGGTTTACAGGAACACATGACAGGCTGTATATAGCAAAATGATTGTTAAAGAGTCTATGGCTTTTTGGCCTCTGATGTGTATGCATTGATAAATGTAAGGGAAGACACATTTGATATAAGTTTTAAAATCTTTGCACACTTGGATAAATTTTGGAGGTGATATGAAGCACTTAAAGCACTTCCTTATGGTCTCCCTTTTGGGCTATTCCTCTTACCAAACCTCTGTTCAAAACTATTACTAATATGTTCCAAAATGAAGGGGTTAATGTTAGGGACAGATAATTTTAGCTGGAAAAATTACTCAATACAGGGACCCCAGAACCTGTAATAGATTCAGAAGGATCTGGGACTGGAAGTTGGATGTTTATGAGAAAATTGAATATGATGGAGAATGAGGTGTTACATGTTCCAAACAGCTTTTCTTAGGGAGAGAAAGGGAGAATGTTTTATCCAGGACAGCCAAAAGCCTGCTACAAGTGTAGCAACCACACTCACTTAAGTAATACCTGTGACAGGCTAAGGTGCACTTTGTGAGGAATTTTACCATGTAAGTTCGATGTGCAACAACATTTTCAATTGCAACTTATGTGATGAACAGGGACATGTATACCATCAATGTCCTTGGTCAGTCAGCTCAGATCAGGTCAGGAGGCCCATCACAAGAACACATTATTAACCAGGCTCAAGAAGGTGCATACCTCAGGGCCCAAACACTACAGGCAGTGAGAGTTGTCCCTCAGGACCCAATCAGCATGGGTCAGAGCAGGAACACTCAGAGGCTGAGAACCAGGCACCCACTTCTGCAGATGTTCCTCAACCCAAACCCATGGATCCCACCCCACAGAGCACCCAAAAATCCTCCAATACTTTAAGAGAATTATTTATTTATTTATTTAGCTTGTGTTGACCGGGTAAGTGCACTAGACAAATCCTGCCTATTTTCAGGCACGACCGGGGAGGGATACAGATGAATGCCAACTGACCTTGAACCAGATTAAGCTGTTGGTGGTATTTTTAGTGAATGAGGAAATTTGGCCAGGACACGGGAAATTCCCCTACTCTTTTCGATAAGTGCCATGGGATCTTTAACATCCACCTGAACTACCACCAATCCAGGCAGATGGGACCTCGGTTTAACATCTCATCGAAGCGGCACCTCAGAAATGCAGCACCCTCTCATGCTGCATTACAGTGTCAGTACTGGGATATTAACCCAAGTGCCAGATGTGAGAACTGAACCCACAGCCCTCTGATCTCCCAGCCTCAGAGGCGAGTGTGCTACCTACTGAGCCACTGACACTGACATTGTCTGGTAGAATACCTACCAGACAATAACATACCCCTCCTAGGGACTTCCAGTGTCAATGGAATAGAAGACTGCAAGATCAGTTCACAAACAAAAGTACCCACCCTCATTCCAACCCAGAACTCCTTTCAGGTTTTTCAGGAAGAGGAGAAAGGTGAATCTGATCTGGAATCAGACATCTCTTCCAGATCAGATGCCATTTCAGAGGGGAGATGGAAGAGAGCCAGCAACAGCACCCAAGAAACAAAGAAAAGAAAGGGAGAAAAAGGAAAATATGGGAGCACAAACACATTTAATTTTAACATGTGGCATCTCTACATCTAACCTCTTTGAATGTATGTAGCATAAAAAACTTTAAAAGAGAATGGATATATTATCTTTTTCATCATCTAACTGAGGATATTACCTTTTAAAAGAGACTGATTCAGTTCTCTTTTGATGGATCTGAAGCCAAGAAGGGTTGGGTGTGGGAACCTCAAAACTGGCCCTTTGGGCCAGATGCTACAGATGGATTAGGAATATTCTTCAAGAACACATGGGAAAAATGCAATGGCTAGCAGATATTCTACCTGGGAGGGCCTTACTGATAGATTGCATATATAAGGGGTTTTCCCTAAGGTTAATTACAGTAATAAATATGTTCCACAAAGTCAGACTGCCAGGATTGACCTTTTTACCAAATAAGACCTTTTTATATACATCAAGACATGTGGTTTGGGAAAGGGATATGAATTGCAGTCTGGAAGTAAAATGAAGGATAATGTACAACAAAAGGTGTACTCGATTCTCATGGCTTAAAAACATTATTTCAACAGCAGGTCTCAGGGATGTCTATAGACTTTTACATAAGGATCCAGGAGCACAAATAAAAGAAATTATTTGGCAACTAGAATAGACTTTGTTTATTTCAAAATGTCTAGCTCCACATAAATTTAGCCTATCTTACTGTGAATTTTCAGACCATTTACTTTTAAAATGTTGCCTGGGTATGCAAAATATACCTCCAAAATTCTTCTCTTTAGATAAGCGGTGGAAATTAAATTAATCTTTACTAGAAACAGAGGAAGTTAAACACTGCCTGAGAGGCCTATTCCAAACCAGACAATCTGTTTTTGTTTATATGACAATTGGTGGTCATGGTGGGTAGACACTAAAGAGGATTCAAAGCATTTTTTGTTAAATATGGGAAGACAAAAGCAAATGCAGACTATGTTAAATGCCTAGAATATAGGAATCAACTTTACAAACTTATGTGTCTTCCAAATTGCATGTATCCTAATATTAAGGCATAAATCGACATAATTAAAGACAAAATGTTTCAAAACAAATGTGATAGAGCTGAGATGCTAAATCAAGAAATGAAATTTGGAACTGAGTCTCAAGCCAAACATGCTGCATGCAAACAAAGTTAGATCACAAAGTAATGGATGGCTTATTTAATCAAGATGGATTATTCATTACTTCAGATACAGGCATGTTAGAGATAGTCCAAAATAATCTGAAAGACAGTTTTGGTCATGAGTTTTCCTCAACAAAGATGGGACGATTTGGTTATCGTCCCCATTCCAAAACTTCTAATGATGCTTTGCACATCTTAACAGTAGAGATGCAGCAAATTTAAATTCCCTGGTGAAGTACCCGTGAAGTGGACACTTCAGATTATCACTCCGCTAATGCAGAGTGGCCAATGCAAAAGGCCCACTTCACCTAGTAATTATTACTTTGCATTGTCATCCTGCCTTAATGCACAGTAAGGTGAAATGACAACAATATTTGGCAGCCCTTCACACACACAGTCACCAAAATGAATGTGCATCCCAAAATGCTCATGTGTTGTGTCCAGAAAACTCCCAGTGCTGATGAAGTGTAATGAGAGCACAAAAATGCAAAGTCTCCCAAAATTAATAGCACACTCAGGCGTCATGCATGCACTAGTCACACACAGTCACCAGAATTAATGTGCATTCCCAAAATGCTACTGTATTGTATCAGAAAATTTCCCAGTGCTGACAAAGTTAAATGAGAGCATAACAAGAAAAGTGAAGTGTCCCAAAATTAATGGCACACTCAGTCATGTGCACAGTGGTCACACACAGCCACCAGAATTAATGTGCATCCCAAATACTACTGTCTTGTGTCCAGAAATTCCCTAATGCTGACAAAGTGAAATGAGAGGGTAACAAAAATGCAAAGTCTCTCAATTAATGGTGCACATCCGTCATGTGTTCAGTGGTCACACACAGTCACCAGAATTAATGTGCATACCAAAAATGCTATCATTTTATGTCCAGAAAATTCCCCAGTGCTGACAAAGTGAAATGAGAGTGTAACAAGAAATGCAAAGTCTCCCAGAATTAAAGGTGCACTACAAGCGCACAGACAGATTAAGATTGCACTGCGCACTGAAGAGATGCAGATGCAAAGACACAACAACGCCTAACCAGTGCTCATAAGCCACAAATCCAAATCTGGAAAAGAATACCTTTTGCTGGTTGGAGGTAGTGCACAGCAGTAACAGTCCACTACCAGTAAAGATACCACAAGCAGTATAAAAATTCATGCAGGTGCGGTGAATAGCAGGATCACACTGCTGCAGTTACTCTATGGCACAATAAAAGGTGTTTGATTTAAGGGCACGCGCGCACACACTCACACACACTACAAGTAATGCGTAGCAAATTGAAAACCTTAATAATATAACCAAATATTTTAAACAAACTGAAATTATACACTGCTGCACCACAACAATCAGAAAAAAAAATGTCTTCTAGCCCCACACTTCTAAAGTACTCCTGCCTTCAGTGATCGTTTTTTGTTTAGATTCCGCATGCATAATCGGCTTTACAGCAGTGATGGGCGCTGAGATGAGGCAGGCCAGGATCAGGCACCTCCGCCGCCCACTCCAGAAAATCTCTAAAAATCAAAACACCAAAGCACAGGGAGTTCTACTAGATCAAACACCCTAATTCTCATGCAACTCCTCTGACTGAAGATCACTTCCTTCAAGAGCTGCTGCCATTCAGGGAAACTTTAGAGGATATCACTACCAAATTAAAGTCTATTGGGGTGATCTTAACAGCCTGACAACATGGATGGAAGACTCAGAGGCCAGAACCTCTTCATTGGGAAAGTGGAAGGAGAAGGTTGACCCAGAGATCGCTCATCTCTGCCAACAAGTACATAAACTCCAGCTGAAAACAGAAGATTTGGAAGGAGAAGCAGGAGAAATAATGTGCTGGTTATTAGTCTGCTGAAGCTGAAGAGGGGCTGATACCATCACCTTTCTGCAAAAATTCTTCAACAAGATCGTAGGCCCGTCCCTCTCAACCCACAGTACCATATAGAATGGGCCCATCACTCTCTCAGGCCAAAGCCTTTACCCAGAGCATCTCCTAGGCCAATCATAGTCAAATTTCTCAGCTTTGTGGAAAAACAGCATGTTTTAGCAAAATCAAGAACTCCGATCCATTCTATGGGGTAGTTCTAAATTAAGAATAGCATAAGTTCTCCCCTTTGAAACCACAGAAATTTTCTGCATTCCACCTAACAGTTAGCAAGCTGATAGCTGCTGGCATACACTTCAAGATGTTATACCCGCTAAGTTGCAAGTGACAATCGCGGGTACCTGGCATTCTACGATTCTCCCGAGCAAGCAGCTACGGATCTGCTATCAAGCTGCCCAACTTCTTCAAGACAGGCTGAATCCTCAAAGGACTCATCTGGGTGTAATTTGTGTATAATGAGTGTACTGAGTTGGAATATTTACCTATTTTCAGGTTGATCTTTGTCCTTTTCCTCCTCTTCTTATCGAGGTGGGGTCAGGAAGGAGTGGTAGGCTGTAGTGAGACCTAACAGGCCAAATTTACTCCTCATGGAGGTGTCTGACTGCTCCTGATAGGGAGGTAGGAACCTTTGAGCTGGCGGGCGTTTCCACCACACGCTATTAGGGACGGATGATTTGATCCACCATGAATTACATTCCCTGTTACTTCCTTGCCTTCTCGGGGTCTGTCTTATTTGGGGTTATTTTGCATACTGCCAGTTTTATGTGGGACTCGCGGGCCCACCTTCTGGATTATTTATTTATTTATTTATTGAATTTTGATGACGGTAGGCCACTGGGCCCTGGAGTCCCTTTTCAGGGCAACCGGGAAGTAACAGTACATGAAATAGAAGACAATGGTACAATATACAGGCTGAGGGTTTACAGTAAGCAACAGCTTTCAGATCCATGAGGTATAGCTTTCTTATCTATGGGTCATACTGTCTAACTACTTATCCTATTGTGCATTTGCTCGTGCTACAGAGACCTACAATTAATGAGACAGTACAGTGAGTTCATTAGGTAACATACCTCTAAGATACATAGGATATTTTCTATGAGCATGAGGGAGGTAAGTGCTGACTGTTCAGTGGGTAGAGATTAAGTATGGTAGAGAAAGCTGGCGCAGGTCATTATTTTAGAATTAGATACCATAGCATAGGCAATTACTCGTTGACAGCAGGTAGCGCGGAGTCTTGTGCGGAAACACGGTACTAATGGGGTTTCATGCACCTCCAAAGGAAGGTTGTTCCAAAGGAGGGGCAGCGTGCAAAGGATTTACAACCTGCCTTGGTCCTGACCTTAGGAACCTCTAGTAGCATTTGACCAGCGGACCTGAGGTTACGACACTTCTTTTCCTGTGAGGAGTCCATTGAGGCTCGGGGAGGCATTGGGCTGATTAGTTTTTCGCCAGACAGAGTACAGGGTACCTGAGCCGAGCTTCAAAGGATGGCCATTGAGCCTCGCTAGGGCCTCACAGTGGTGGCTCCTTGAGTGGGATGAGGAGGCAAAGCGGACTACCTTATGGTATAGTGTCTGTAGTCTACCATATTCCAGTTTAGCGACTCCCTGAAGGACCGTTTAACCCTGTTTATCAGAACCGGAAGGTCCTATAAGCCATAATCTGGACCAGCAAAGCTGCATAAAAGTAAGGCGGCATAAGTCATGCAATTAATTGCGGTTGAGCTGAGTAGTTGGTACTATGGCATGGATAAATATTTAAAGAGCTCTGAGGTTATGGCCTTCAATTTCTTAGTGCCCCTTTTTTGTTTTATCGACCTGGAATAAATAATACTAGGGTAGGGCACATCCGGGCTGACTTATAGGGGTCGGCTGGGGGGCTCCTGGCTGGAGCAGGCTCAGGAGAGCTGTATAGCGTACCTGTGGAGGGGAGAATGGTGCATTTCTAGGGAACCTTAAGGGTATGGAGGTTTTGGTGTAATTTTGGACACCTTCCAAAGTCGGATATAAGCTTCCCTCTCAAGACAGGAATCATGGCTCAGGTTCAGGTCTTCATAGAAATGCTGCCAATAGGGATCGGTCCTCAGAATCCCTTATAAGCGGGTTATGATTAGTTTTCATAGTTACTAGGGACCTTTTGTACATAGTTGGGGGTTTGGAGGAGAGTTTTACTGTTCAGAAGTCTTTCCTGCTGACAGAGTCTACTGAAGTTAAAGATAGATTGCCAATGTCAGTCACATTTTCAGTAATATATAAGTTTGATGGTGTTATCTGGGAAGATGGTGTTGTATTACTAGATTACTTATTCAGGGGATGAAATGGGAGGATGGGATTGGAGTGTGCCTTTCAGAATGTATCTTTCAGTTAGCTATCTACGAATGCCTTTTCTTTTTAAATGATGACAATGGCTACGCACCACTTAAAATTGCCACATGGAATGTCAGAGGTGTCAGAGACATAATGAAGAGATATCAGGTTTTTGAAATTGTGCTTTATTAAATATAGATATCCTTTGCTACGAGAAACCCACCTCCTGGTCACTGAAACAAGCAGGTTACACTGACAGGCTTTTCCCAAGTGTTTGCCCATAAGTGGGTCAGCATCGAGCAGGGGTGGCAATTTTGATTAAAAGTCATATATTGTTCCTGGCAGAAGAGAGTCTATTAGACCCAGAAGGTAGGTTTGTATTAGTTAAAGGTTCTCTTAATAATATCACAGTAGTGCTGGGTTCCATTTACGGATCAGTAGGGAGATGCAGACTTCCTCATAGGCTTAGCTGATAGGTTGGGTGGATTTCTACCCTCTTTGCTAATTCTGGGAGGTGATTGGAACATTCCACCATCTCAAGATCTGGACAGAACATACCTGCCATTAAAACCTTTATCCCTCCCACAAAGGGCCTTAGCAGACTTCATGGAGCTACTGGGTTTGTGTGATCCCTGGCACCTTCTCATTGGGTCTTTTCTTTCTATTTTCATGTCCACTGGTCCTGGTCTAGATTAGATTATATTTTAATCAGTACCTCCCTTCTGTCTGGTCTTTGCCAGAAAGGAATCGAACAATTGTCTTATCAGACCATTCGATCATGGCTCATGATCTCCCTGATCCGAACCTCCAAAGGGACACTACTTGGAGACTAAATACACAACTTCTCAAAGAAGAACAAACAGTTTACCACATTAAAAGCTAATTTCCACCTTCATGGATATTAATAATGGTTCTACACCAAGGGAGGACTTAATATGGTGCTCCCTCAAATGCTATCTCTGGGGGAATTTATTAAATTAGCTTCCAAGCGGAAAAAGAAAGAGAAGCAAGAGTAGTTTCCTGTTAACCCAAACAACAGAAGCCAGAAGTTCCCTATCTTCATCCTCTCCTCCAAACTCCTGGAAACCCTGTTAACACTAAGGAATGAATATTCAGACCTATTAAAGGAAAAAGCAGAGTATGCCATCCTAAAACTAAAGTTAAATACATTGACCAAGGGAGAAAGCAGGTAGAATGCTGGCCCTTCGCTACAGAAAATGGAAATCTCGAGGCTAATCCCTTCCTTGCAAGCTTTAGATGGCACCATTAAAACCTCACCACGGGATATCACCCAGGTTTTGAAACCTTTTATAGTACACTTTATAGCAAATGTTCCTCTCGCCACCTCTCTCAAGTATAGAAAATTACTTGGAAGGCCTTAATCTTCCTGCCTACAAGCCCATCACTGTTCTGCTCTGTCTTCCCAATCACATTAAAGGAAGTGGAAGAGGCAATTAAGGGGTTAGCACTGGATAAGTCACCTGGTCGGATGGCTTTCCTCCAATTTTATAAAATCTTTGGTAAAAATTAGTCCCCTCCTTCTTAATCTATGAATATATGTTCACAGCTGATACTTTGGATCTCACATTGCTAGAAGCCACGATAGTTCTAATCCTTAAACTGGATAAACCACATAGGGAACCTGCCAGTTACCGACCAATTTCCTTTTAAACTGTGATATTAAAATATTAACAAAAATCCTATCTCTTAGGATTAAAAGGATATGGTCACACTTGCTGAGCCCTGAACAAGTGGTTTTGTGCAGGGCTGCTCTTCAGCTGACCATCTCAGAACTCTCTCACATATTTTCCGCATAGCTCAAAACTCTCAGATTCCATGGCCCTAATCTCGTTAGATGCTGAAAAGGCCTTTGACAGAGTCAACTGGGATTTTCTTTGGGCAACACTTACAAAATGGGTTTCCCCATCCTTTATTAGATGGATTCAGATGGTGTATAAGGCTCCTACCGCCAGAATTTATTGCAATGGGGTTTCTCTTCTCATTTCTCTCTGTTTACAGGCACCAGGCAAGGTTTCCCTTATCTCCCTTTCTATTTAATTTATACCTGGAACCTCTCCTTCTCAGTATTAAACGCTCTCCTCATGTTCAAGGTTGCTCAGTTCTTCAGCGGTCCCTGACTCTCTCAGTGTACGCTGACAACATTCTTCTTCATTTGGCACATCCAGATGCTTCTGTAGCACATGCCTTACAAATTATTACACAGTACGGAATTCTGTCCAATTACAAGTTGAACCTATCAAAACAGTAATATTTCCTTAAATGTTTTCACCCATCAAGCTAATTTCACTCAATTCAGGATGACATGGTCCTCACATTCAATTAAATATTTAGGAATACATCTTACTAAAGATCCTGAGTCCTTCAAGAAACTTAATCTTGATGAATTAGTGGTGAATATTCAACAGGATCTCCAAAGATGGGCAAAACTTCCCTTTCTTTATGGGGTCAGATTAGTATTATCAAAATGAATGTCCTACCCCACCTCTTCTATCCATTAAACTTATTGAATCTTTGGCTCTCAATATTCTACTTCCAGCAATTCCACTCCATCCTTTCCAAATTCATTTGGCAAGGCAGACATCCTAGACAATCTTTTATTAAGCTCGGTCTTCCCAAAGAGTTGTGAGGACTCCGTCTCCCCAATTTTATTTTGTATTACTGGGCTGATCACCTGTCCAAATTGGGAAGATGGTTTTCGGTCAGAGACAATGACCACCCTCCTATTTGGCTCCAGCTTGAAAGAAGGTTGCTGGACTCGCATAACCTCAATTAAGCCTATGATCTTCTTCTTTGCCAACTCGGCACTACCAATCCCCAATAAAAACTTCGGTTATTATTGCCTCGCTTAAGTCCTAGCCCAATGCTGGAATTTCTTCAAAATTTCCCTAAAGAGATACAGCATAATCCCTTATTTTAAATTATAATATTAAAATAGGGGGTCACTGATTTCCTTGGAATGGCTTTCTCAGTTACAAGGCATCCTAGTAGAAAACCTGTTTTCTCAAGATGTTCTTCTTTCTTCCCCTGAAATAATAGCTAGATTTAAGATACCTCAGAGTATATTTTCAAAGTCTTCCAGTTGAGGCATCTCATTGTCTCTATCTTTGGTACTACTTTTAGGGAGTCTCAGGTCAGGCCTTTTCTAGATCAGATGCAGGATTATGCAAACAAACTCCATGGAATTTCAAGGATATATTCCCATCTTTTGAGCTTTAAATTTCCTAACACCCTTCCAGGATCCAAAATATGGGCTTCCCTTCTGCGGACACTACCCTGTATGGAGCTAAATTTGGAAAGATATGCATAGATACCATACTCAAGTTAGGCACAGACTCACTCAGTACCACATCTTAAATAACCTGTATTATACGCCAGTTAAATTAGCTAAATTGGGCAAGCTTCCTGTTTCCACGTGTACTAGGTGTGGTAAATTGAAGGCAACCTGATTCATATATTTTGGCACTGTGAAAAGGTGCCCCACTATGGCACACAATTCAATCCAAACTAGATCCATTACTAGGATTGGAGAATTGTTTACCATAGAGATATGTATCTTAGAATGTTTTCCAGTACTGGGATCCAGGAGCACAGATTCCATATAGCAGTAGTCAATAGTAGTTAAGAAATTGGTACTTAAGCACTGGATGGATCAACTGGCTATAGCTTACCCTGAATGGTTGAAAGATTTATCAGCTTGTTTCAATACCGAAAGACTGGTAGCTAGCTCCCATAACAACATGGTCTCATTCAATAAAAATGGGTAAACTATATGCTTTATACTTGCATTAACATCCATCTCCTGTATGTCTCTGTTTGCATTCTGTTGGTTTTATTTTATTGGCATTCTATAATTATTTGGTTTATTGTTTCCTATTACCTTCCTGTAATGTTGGATTTAGTCGGCACACTCCAAGGGGGGGGTGGGATGAGGGTGGGGAGGTTAGGGGGGGGGGAGTGGTTTAAAGGGTTTATTACCAATGTTATAATTGATCCGAAGATAGATTGGACTTATGTAATACTTACATATTATAGGAGTGAGTAGGTTGTTTGTTGTTCGTGTATGATATAAAATCAATAAAGATGTTGAATTTCAGAAAAAAATGTCAAGAATTACTGAAAATATTACTGTGCTTACATTAACACAGTTATGCAAGAAAAATATAACCAAAACAGAAAGACTGCCTTTTTCTCCCAGTTAATCTACCTACAACACAGATCGCCCTCCCCAAAACACACTTCACAGTACACAGACTGACTGTTCTAAATTAACATTCAAAATCCACACACAAACAATAAACACTCTAAAATATGAGCACAGGAGGGTTTCCTATATTCAATGTAGTAAACTGTGAGCAAAAAAATAGCTCAAACAGACTTTTTAACAGCTTTTAGAAGTTTGAATTGCAGAACTCTGAGAGGAAACTGTCTCCATTTCCACTACACACACACTACACAGAACAGAGGCTGTGCAGAACAATCTAGAGCCCATGTGACCTGCAATCCCATAAAGCACTGCAAAATTTGCCTTTGGAGCTCAGAACAAGGTGAAGTAAGGTGAAATACGTTGATTTCAATGTACTTCACCTTAAAATAGTGGAGAAGTGGTTTGGGGAAGGTGGAATAGCATAGAAGTCATTGTTTTCAATGGACTTTGCCTTCCCATTATAATGCGACTACTCGCTCAGACATGGCTAATTTCCACAGATTCCACTTACTCTGCGAATCATCACAGCGAAACTCGCCCACCATTATTGGCAGCCCCTATTTCCCAATAGGAAGCAGGGGAGACAATTACAGGTCTTCAAATGGAGTATCTCCTGGGAAAGATGGTCTAACAAATGAATTTTTAAATCCTTTAATACAGAATTAAGTGAAATTCTAACAAATCTATTTAATAAAATGCTTGGAAGTACATCAGTACACACAGGGTTTGCTGAAGCTATAGCAGTTTTGTCCATAAAAAGGTAACAAGGGCAAAATAAATAAATGGAGGAAGATCAGCCTCTAAATACTGATTATAAGATTTTATCTTCCAATTTATTCAAAAGACTACAAAAGCAGTGGTGGAAGTTATTCATCAAGCTCAAAATGCTTGATCCCAAATAGAAACATAAAACAAAACTTATCGTTACTTTGGAATGAGTGTAGATTAGCAAACAAGGCAAAATACAAAGGTACTTATCAGCCCTCGATCAGGCCAGGGCACTTGATAAAGTGTCACACAATTTTCTTTCCTTGTTTTAGCGAAATATGAAGTTACCTAAGAACTTTATCTCATGGATTAAATTATTATATAAGGGGATTCATTAACTCCAGCTGTAAATGGCTCATTAGGAGATTCCATCCCATTTAAAGTGAAGTTCAGCAGGGCTACCCTGTCTGTCCATTATTATATACCTTTGTTCTAGACCCAGTTATTAGATATATTACTAATGATGTAATATCATAGGTATGTCACCTTTTGTGACATACCCCCCAGAAAATTGTGGTGTATGCAGATGATGTCTGCTTATTGGTTCAGAATGAAGAATCAGGAACTAACTTAGGTTTTAAATATTCTCAAAATATCAGGGGCAGAGTAAATTACCAAAAGAGTATAGGTATATATCTGGGGACAAATAACTTGAGCAACATACAAACATAGACTTTGATGGCAGATAAGGACACTTGGCCCACCTAGTCTGCCATTTCCTACCTACAGGATAGGGCCGAGATCCTAGTTAACCAACAGCCTATTTCTTCCTACCCCCACAAGAACTGCCTTATGTCTGTCCCATGCATTCTTGAATTCTCCCACAGTTTTAGACCCCACAACCTCCACAGGAAGGCTGTTCCATGCATCCACTACCCTCTATGTGAAAAATACTTCCTCACATTGCCCCGGAACCGTCCCCCATCTTTAAATTGTGTCCCTTGTTCTTGCACGTCTTTTTCTGAAGATGCTACCCTCTTGGACTTTGTTGATTCCACTGAGGTACTTAAAGTTTCTAGCATGTCCTCCCTCCCTTCTTTCCTCAAGGGTATACATATTAAGCTCCTTTAGTCTCTCTAATGCGGCTTCTCTTGCAGACCCTGCACCATTTTAGTTGCCCTCCTCTGGACTGCCTCTATCCTGTCTATGTCCTTGCGGAGATGGGGTCTCCAGAACTGGATGCAGTACTCAGATGGTGTCTCACCAACTGTCTGTACAGAGGGATAACAACTTCCTGTTTTCTGCTGGTGATACCTCTCCTATACATCCCAGTAACCCCCAGCCCTCCCTACTGCCTTCTCACATTGCTTGCTAACCTTAAGGTCATCTGATATGATTACCCCCAGGTCCCTTTAGTTTTGTTGTTGTTACTACCCCATTGTGTAATCTTCCCTGGGTTCTTGCTTCCCAGGTGCATTATTTTGCATTTCTTTGCATTGAATCCTAGCTGCCATACTTGACCTTTCATCCAACCTTGCCAAGTCCCTTCTCATCCTTTCCGTGCCTCCTTGTGTATCAACCTGTTGTAGATCTTTGTGTCATCTGCAAACAGGCATACTTTTCCTTCCAGTCCCTCAGCAATGTCACTTATAAAGACATTAAAAGGACTGGACCCAGTACTGAACCCTTGGTACCCACTAGTAACCCCTCTTTCTTCAGAGTGGACTCCATTTACAATTACCTTCTCTGTCCTGTTGTCCAATGTTTTACCCAGGCTACCACCCTGGGACCCACTCCCAGGCTGGTTAATTTGACTATTAATCTTTTGTGTGGGACTGTGTCAAATGCCTTGCTAAAGTCTAGGTAGGCCATGTCCACAGCCCCTCCTGGTCTACTACTTTGGTCACCCAGTCAAAGAAATCTATTAGATTAGTCTGACATGACCTACCCGCTGTGAACCCATGCTGCCTTGGGTCCCGTGCCCCACTGGCCTCAAGGTACTCAACAATTATTTCCTTCAAGTGACTCCATCACTTTCCCTACCACAGAGGTCAAACTGACAGGTCTGTAGTTCCTGCCTCTGTCTTGGTCCCACTTTGTGAAGGGAATCACATCCGCCTTCCTCCAGTCCTCGGGTACCACACATCCTCCCATGATTTATTAAAAGTGTAGTCAGTGGTTTCACTAGTTCCCCCTTAATTCTTTTAGAATTCTGGGGTGAATTCCATCAGGCCCCATTGCTTTGTCCACCTTCAGTTTTAGGAGTTCTTGCAGAACCCTTTCTTCTGTGAAAGGGCTGGGATCGACCTCCCTATCAAGAGTGCTTCTGTTAATTGGATTAGGCACTTCCCCTCCTCTTTGTGAATACTGAGCAGAAATATTCATTCAGTATCCCTGCTTTTTCACTGTCCCCTCTGCCCACCCACCATTCATTCTATTCAGCCTCACTATCTCCTCCCTTTGTCTTTCTACACTCGCTGATATACCTATAAAGGTTTTACCCCTTCTTAACTGAGTTGGCTATCTTTTCCTCAGTTTGGGCGTTTGCTATTCTGACTTCCCTCCCTGCTTTCTTCTGCCTTAACTGGTACAGCTCTCTGCCCTGCTCCTTCTTTGTTTCCTTATACTTCCTGAATGCTATCTTTTTCTCCTGACTTTCCAGCCACCTCTTTTGAGAACCGTAGTGGCTTTTCTTTATTTTGGTTTGTTTATTTGCTTCACACAAGGCTTGTTACCTCTGTGATGGCAGTTTTGATGATTCCCCTTGTTGCTCCACCCTCCTTCTAGCCTGTTTGCTAGTGCTTTTCTGAGGCACTCTCCCATCTTGCCAAAGTCAGCCCTCCTGAAGTCCAGTTCCCTCACTTTTGTATGGCTTGACTCTGTAGCTGAGTTTACGTGAACCACACTGTTTGATGGTCACTTGTTCCCAGATGGCAACCCACTTCTAGATCTGAGATCCTACCACTGCCCAATTTTCAGAGTACAAGGTCTAAGATTGCTCCCTCATGAGTGGGCTCTGAAACTAGCTGTCTGAGGCCTGCCACCTGTAGGGCATCGAGAATGTCCCTGCTCTTGGATGTGTGCAGCAAATGTGCTCCAGTTAACATCTGGCATATTCAGGTCTCCCATCAACAGTATCTCCCCTTTCTCTGCCATCCTAAGAATGCCTTCTATCATATCATTGTCCATTCCTCCCTTGACATGGGGTCTGTACACAACCCTGTGCAGATTGTGGTGCCCTTCCAGTCTCCAAGGTGACCCACAGTGTCTCCTCTCCTCCCTGTTTACTCTTTTGTTCAGTTGCTTTTATCCCTTCCTTTACAAGAGAGCTACTCCTCCCCTCTTCTCTCTGCCTGTCTCTCCTGTAGGTTATGTACCCTGGTATGTTAACATCCCAGTCATGGTTCTCTGTGTACCATGTTTCTGTGACTGCTACGATATCCAGGCATCCCTCTTCCATCAAGGCCACCAGCTCAGGAGCTTGTTGCCCAGACTATGGGCATTGGTACTCATTACCCTCCATTTCTTGATGGCCTTACTCCTTTTGCCCCATCCCTGTCCTTCTTGCCTTTGTCACTTTCCCCATTTACCCCTGCCCTTCTCCATACGCCACCTCTATGTTGGTGTTTACCGTGCACTTACTACTGTGATTTTTGGGGGCTAAGTTTCCTGCTCCTTTCAGTACCTCCTCCTTGGCTAGTTTAAATGCTTGCCAATGAACCATTTAAACCTATCACCTAGGATTCAAGGTCCCTCCTGGACAGATGCAGCCCATCATGCCAGTATAGGCTTGTATCACTCCAGGCAGACCCCAGTCCCAAGGAAGCCAAATCCCTGAGCTCTGCACAGTTTTCAACCACTGATTGAATCCTATGGTGCAGAACACCTAACCTCTCCTCGCCATAGATGGGCAGCACCTCCGAGAAGGTTACCGTGCATGCTACTTGTCTAAGGCCCCTCCCAATTCCACAAACTCTTCCTGCACTGCTCTAATCCCTTTCTTAGCCAGGTCTTTTGTCCTAGGTGGACAATGACATCCAGCTCCCTCCCTGTGCAGCTGCTCTGGCAATCCTGCAGATTCGCTCCCTGTCCCTCCAAGCCATGGCACCAGGCAGGCAGCCACCTTACCTCCCTCTCCCTTCCTCCCCAGTTCTACCTTCCTAACAATGGGTTCCCCACCAGGGTTGTTTCCTTCCCTGTGGGGTCCCTGCCACCCTCCTGTGGGTCTCTTTTGTGGAGGTTTCCAGCATCCTCCTTGGTCTCCACTGCAGGTGCCTCCATAGAGGAACCACACTTTGCCAGAATGGCATGGGATGTGGAGAAGTACAACTGGAGGATGTGCCTCTGTTCCACCACCCTCATCCTCCCTGAGCCCACTGTGGTCCAACTGCTCCTCTTTCTTGGCAACCTCTGAAGCAGCGGCAGTGGCACTGGTGGTCCCTGGATGGAGGAGGAGGTCCCTAAATCCTGGATAACTCAGCCTGAAGATGAGCAACCTCCTCCCTCAGCCCAGAGGTGCCTGCAGATGGGACAACACTGCATCCTCCAGAACGTCTCACACACAGAATCAGTGACATAACAATCTCTGAGAACCCTACAAAATTCTAGGCCTCAGTTTGGTGCAGGAACCTTGCTCAACTGAACTGTGAAGAAAAACTGCTAATAGGAGAAAGGAAAGTACTAATGTGGAAATCATGGTCCTTATCAAAGAAGAAAAGGCTGGTGATAATAAAAAGTTCTTAATACCCATCTTCTTGTATATTAGCACATATTTCCTCTTCCCATACATTTAGAGACAGGGTTATTTAGCTGTTTTTAAAATGGTGTGAGAGCCGTTTGAATCCAGTAAAAGGATTTTATTAATCTACCCATTAAACAAAGAGGATTAGGATGCTGAACCCTCTAGTATTTTATCATTCTTTTTATACAATCCTTATTTCAGGTGGGTGGGGAATACACAATGGGACCTCTGGACAATAGCATTATTATTTAGACCCTTTAAGGAGAAATGGGTGCGGAAATACCAAAGATTACAGTAGCACTTCAGATACCAGAGTTGCTATTCTCACGGTTAAGATTTTAAGGGCTTGGAAACTGGAAAAACAGACAGTAGTTAGCATCCATAGAAAACAATAGTGTGGGGAGATTATGAATAATAATGCAGCTAGGCAGGCAGATTTCCTAGAGCTCTCCAACAAAAATGAACATTATTTTAAAATGACTTACAGACAAAAGAATACCTGTGAAAGCTTGGGATGTGACATGGTTGTGTTGCCATGGGAAATTCGGAGTTAAGAGCAACCTAAAACACAAACCATTAGATGAAAGACAGTGTATTAGGCAGGAGTGTAATGGAATAGAAGAAACCCAAGAACACTTCTATATTACATGCTCTTTTGCAGTCCAGTTTTGGACATTTTGACCATTAGGTGGCAATGGCCTTCTACCAAATGTATAAAAGCATGAAAGTTTAATTTCAGCAGACTATGGGGAACATTAAGCAAATACCACTCTAGCACTTTAAATGTAATCTTTTCTTATATAAAATATTACATGTGGCAAGCTAGGTGTCAATTTTGCTACAACATATTAATACACCAAAACTTGTGATTATGAAACAGAGTCAACATTACAACAAGTTAAAGTGTAGGATTACAAAACCTGGGATAACAGGAAGTGTAATGATTTATGGAGAAATATTGCTTGGATTACTTAAAGACTAGATTTTAGAGAGCTCTCCTTGTAACAATACAATATGTTTTTGGGCAGAGAATTTATATTTTCAAATTCAGTTATATATATGTCTTTCCTTTTTCCTTTTTCTGGACAAAGTGATATGGATGAGAAATTCTAAGTAATATAGTGTATGGACTATTTGGTCCCCGGACAAAATGTTGGGGCACATCGTGAAGACAATACGTTGCAGGGTTAAAATGCAGCTGTAATAAATGTCACACAGCTGAAAACAGAGTGGACTAATGGTCAACAGGAGGCTAAGAGGCTGCTAAGAGAGTGTGTAGCAGGTGGTGCAGCAGTTTGGGAAGGGCAGTTAGAAATTCAGGCTCCCTCATGAACCGAGGTATACCAGCAGTGAAGGAATGGTGGTCAGGTAAGATTACACAGAGGATCAAAAGTATAAAGAGAAAGGACGAATTAAGGTTAGAGCACAGGACAGTAGATGGTGAAGGTTAGTTACGCGGAGGTAAAGAAAGAGAATTAGCAAGCTGAAGCTTAGTGGAGTGAAGTAAAGAGGCAGAAACAGCAGTTCAGTTAGAATCAGCAGTTGAGTCATGTAGAACAGAATAAAGAGAGAAAGTATTATTCATTATAATTTAGCATCCAGTAATGAATTCAGCAATGCATTAAAACAGAGAGAAGAGAAAAGCAGCAGTTCAAAATTAAATTAAAACAGCAGTCCAAAATGTAAGTAAAATCAGCAGTCCAAAGAACTTAAGATGCAGAGTAAGGAGAATGAGCAACAACAGCAG
Source organism: Neoceratodus forsteri (assembly GCA_016271365.2). Taxonomy (NCBI): domain Eukaryota; kingdom Metazoa; phylum Chordata; order Ceratodontiformes; family Ceratodontidae; genus Neoceratodus; species Neoceratodus forsteri. The sequence goes on along the minus strand of CM028134.1, from coordinate 881,439,749 downwards.
ATAAGGTTAAATTCTATGGTCACAGTAAGCGCAACTCATGTTACAATTTACATTAAGAACAGCAGACTTAACTTAGTGCTACAGAATACAGAGAAGCAGAGACAGCTGTTAAAAATTAAATCAATATTGCATCAAACAATTTTGAAGTTTAAAAATACAACAGACAACTGAGTAATTTAAAGCAGTAGCCTAGTTACCCTCCCAAACATCACGAAAATGCATTAAATAATGACACCTCTGCTAGCTTCAGGAGTGGTTGGAAATGTCACTGTTAAACCACCACAGTGTCTACATTATGCCCATGCCCTATTCAGCTAGCGACGATTTCAATATTGATGAACTGACAACATGCTGTCCACGGCAAAATTAATTGTGGCCAATTGTTTAGTGGTTTTTGCAAAGATCTTACAAGATGGATACTGTATTATTATATTTTGTATGATGTGATATTATGTTGTTACTAAATAAAAATTACCCTGCTCTTGCTGCAGGGGCACTTGTCTCTTGGAAAAAGGATGGAGATCCCTGGCCAGTGCCCTAAGGAAGAAGGAGGAGGAGGTTGAGCAGCACCTCTAAGACAGGTGACTGCAACTGAAATTCAGGGAATCCGCCGCTGATCCTCAGGTGCTGTAGGACAGAAAGTGGACGGGCAATCGCCTTCCAACCAGCCAGCATCAGCAATTTTATCACCGAGTTACATCGACACACCACTCCAATGGGAACTTTGGAAAAGGAGGAATTATTTTGGCAGGCCCAATAGAATTTCATCATAGCCAAACAATGATTGGAAGGCAAAAAATGGAAGAGAATTCACTCCGCCTCACCTGGTTCATCGGAGGGACAGGTCATGAAAGTTTTTGTGTTCACCAGAGCCCCGAGCTCCTCAGAGCCATCATCTAACAATCCAGAAAGCCTATGCAGATCTTACACACAGATGCCTGCTGGTCTCCTGAAAAGGCCTTGAGTGGAGCCAGGTGGCTATAGTAGGAAGATGGATCATGGATTCCTGACCTGGCCATTCCTTTACCAGGTACAGCTGCCTCAGCACAGTCCAACACACCTGCTGTTTTGGTCCATTCCTCTTCAGGACAGGACATTGTGGACAGCATTCTTCCAAATGAGGTTTACCACACCCAATCAACAGAGATGTTGCTGTAGGTAATATATCCTTTTCCCTCTTGACACTCTCTAGGGATTAATTTTTTTGATGCACCTTAGGGCCTACAGACACTGGGGAACAACCCTAACTAACTACTGGGGATGCCACTAACGAGGCCCCTATTGACAAAGACAATCCTAATGCCTCTGCAAATTTAGAGGGTCCCTCAGAAACTGAGACTACTGTACCATGTGCTCCACATATGCTAGCCTGTTTGAAAAAATGGTGGAGCTAGCTAAGAGACGTAATGCTGTTCATCTGTGGCATCTAGGCAGACAAGAAGATATGCCTGACAGATTTTATGTTGGGAAGAAATTATTGAAATAGTCTTTTTTTTTCCTCCAAGGTTTACGCATTGATCCACACTCCTGGGGAAAATACCTATGACATTAGCTTTCATTCACCAGCACTCCTAGATAGATTCTGGATAAAATATGCCAACTGAAGACTAATTCAGCCTGGGAACATTTCCAAGCCATTCCACTTACTAAACAAGCATTTAGGTTATAACAGTTTTGTTCCACAAAGAAGGGTGATCATTACGGATATAGTTTGTTGGCTTGAGAAAAATGTAAAATTCAGGACAATCCTGAACCAAACTTAGACACAGAGGCTTTTGGAATGGGGGCTGGCATTTTAAAATTAATCTGTTTCAAGATGACAGAGTTGCAACATCTTCCTAACTGTTTCTACTTATGAAGAGATAGGGGTTTATTTTTATCCTGGTCAGCCTTGTCATTGCTGTAAGTATGGTTCTTCTAGGCAATTAAGTTTCACTTGCAAAATTGTGAAATGTGCACAATGTGGGGAGGTGGGACATTCAATGTTTCATTGTAGAAACCTGTTGAAATGTAGTTTATGTGAAGAGGATCATTCTTTTGCAGATTGCCTTAGGCAGCCAAAACACTTCTGATGTTGACTATGGAATTCAGGATTTTTATATTAGTAGATAGAACATAGAAACATAGACTTTGATGGCAGATAAGGACCGCTTGGCCCATGTAGTCTGCCCATTTCTCTACCTACAGGATAAGCTGCAGATCCTAGTTAACCAACAGCCTATTCTTCCTACCCCCACAAAAATTGCCTTATGTCTGTCTCATGCATTCTTGAATTCTCCCACAGTTTTAGACCTCACAGTCTCCTCAGGAAGGCTGTTCCATGTATCACCTCTCTGTGAAAAATACTTCTTCACATTACCCTAAACCCCACCCCATCATCAAGTTGTGTCCCTTGTTCTTGCACATCTCTTTTTCTGAAAGATGCTACCCTCTTGAACTTTGCTGATTCCACTGATGTAATTAAAAGTTTCTATCATGTGCCCCTCTCCCTCCTTTCCTCTAAGGTATACATATTAAGCTCCTTTAGTCTCTCCTCATTAGGCTTCTCTTGCAGACCCTGCACCATTTAGTTGCCCTCCTCTGGACTGCCTCTATCCTGTCTATGTCCCTGCGGAGATAGGGTCTCCAGAACTGGATGCAGTACTCAGATGGAGTCTCACCAGCTGTCTGTATAGAGGGATACCAACTTCCTGTTTTCTGATTTTGATGCCTCTCCCTATACATCCCAGTATCCCCCAACCCTCCCTACTGCCTTCTCACATTGCTTTCTAACCTTAAGGTCATCTGATATGATTACCCCCAAGTCCCTTTCCATTTTTGTTGTTGTTACTACCTCCTCCATTGTGTAATCTTCCCTGGGTTTTGTTTCCCAGGTGCATTATTTGCACTTCTTTGCATTGAATCCTAGCTGCCATACTTCTGACCATTCCTCCAACTTGCCAAGTCCTTCTCATCCTTTCCACCTCCTTGTGTATCAACCCTATTGCAAATCTTTGTGTCATTTGCAAGAGGCATACTTTTCCTTCCAGTCCCTCTGCAATGTAACTTATAAAGACATTGAAAAGGACTGGACCCAGTACTGAACTCTGCGGTACCCCACTAGTAACCCCTCTTTCTTCAGAGTGGACTCCATTTACAATTACCATCTGTGTTCTGTTGTTCAGCCAATATTTTACCAGGCTACCACCCTGGAACCCACTCCCAGGCTGATTAATTTGACTATTAATCTTTTGTGTGGGACTGTGTCAAATGCCTTGCTAGAATCTAGGTAGGCCATGTCACAGCCCTCTCTGGTCTACTACTTTTGCTACCCAATCAAATAAATCAATTAGATTCATCTGACATGACCTTCCCACTGTGAACCCATGCTGCCTTGGGTCCTGTGCCCCACTGGCCTCTAGGTAGTCAACAATTCTTTCCTTCAAAAGTGATTCCATCACTTTCCCTACCACAGAGGTCAAACTGACAGGTCTGTAGTTTCCTGCCTCTGTCCTGCTCCCACTTTGTGAAGGTGAATCACATCCATCTTCCTCCAGTCCTCAGGTACCACACCATCCTCCCATGATTTGTTAAAAGGCTAGTCAATGGTTTCACTAGTTCTCCTCTTAATTCTTTTAGAATTCTGGGCGAATTCTGTCTGGCCCCATTGCTTCATCCACCTTCACCTTCAGTATAACTATGAAGACTGCAACCTCTATTCCCCCCCAAACTTCTTCTTCCCAAACAAAATATATGATCTTTGTGATGGTAGCACCTGTCACCCCATGAGATACTTCAGATCCTCCCATTCAGTTAACAAGTTCAGAGCCAGAAGAGAGCATGCCCTCCTGCAGTTTCTGTTAATATTCCTTCTATGCCCCCATCCCTCTGAGGACACATACCAAGTGGTACAGAAAAAGGTGGACATAGAAAGAAGCCTACAAGGAAAACTCCAGTAGACCCTGTGCCTACTCAGAATAAATACACTGTGTTACAGGAAGAGAAACTGCTAGGGACACTGAGTCAGACTCTGCCACCATGCACTCATCACAATGAGATGGGGGATCAGATAGAGAACTACTCCCTGATGATACTGACCCCAATCAAATAAGGAAGAGAATGGGTACTAGACCATGGTGTAAACAAACATGGTGATTAACATATACTAATGAACCAACCATTATATGACTTAGCGGTTGCCTCACTGGCTGTCAACAGTATCAAAACTAAAGAAAACATACACTGACATTTGTTTGGTTGAGAATACATATTTTAATATTTTCTGAGACACCAGGTTACATTTAGTTACTGAAATCCAAGAGGCAAGCCAAGCCTGAGTGTGGGGCAATACACACTTGTCTATTGGTACAGATCCATGTAGTGTGGTGGGAATTTGTGTAAATAACCCTGCAACAAAAGTGAGATGTATGGCAGACATTCTCCTGGGAGGGTTCTGTCACTGGATATTCACTACAAAATGTGGAATTCCATTGCAGGGTTTTATTTAACTCTAAAATTGATTAGCGTTTTGCTCATAAAAGTGATAAAACATTGTGAAAATGCATAGCACTTGCCTCACTGTGTTTAACAAACATAACACTTAGAAAACCTATATAATACTTTCTGCACAGTTAGTATTGTCCCAAGAAAAACTGCTAATCAATTATTTAAAACCCTGCATTGTATCAATGTCTGCACCCTCAAATAAAGGTCACTAGGACTGACTTATTTCAAGCTTTATTACCTTTTTATTTATGACTAAATATGTCTTGCTGGAAGGTGACTTCAATTGCAGTAGATATTTAACTGGCAGGGGCCTCAAAACCTCGAAGATTTATTGCAATGTTTCATGCTGAAATAACCTACTGGCTCAGTCGGGTTAATAGATGCCTTTGAAATGGGGATACCTCCATACACACCAAAAACATATTTTGAGGAATTGTCTCCAGAGGATAGGCTACTGGTTTATTTCTGATAGTCTAGAGATAAAAATACTACAGTGTCACCTGTAGTATCTTCTGACCATATTTTATTAACACTAACTGTCTCAAATTATGAGAAAATGGGAAGAGGCCCTGGATACAGGACAATGAATCTAAGTCTTCTAACTGCTCTAGTAATTGTACAGGGCTTTAATAACTTATTAGGCACTAGAAAATCAGTACACTTCTACCAATTCCTCTGTAGTGGTGGGAAGACACCAAACAGAACATACAGAATACTTCCAACTGATTGCATGCACTATAGTCTCTCAGTGTGCCTCTGACAGAGACTTATCTATCGTACTACTGAGATTAAACACAAAATGGCTGATATACAGTATAATAGGCTGAAGTCTATAGAATTAGAACAATGGTTTGGGATGCAGGGTAAGCAAGATTTCGTGAACCCCTTTCATTTTGCCATACACAACACGAAGAAATGCCTTTCTACTGTCACTACACTTACTGGGACAATTCTTACAAAAAAATCAGATATTTTGCAAATACACGATCATGTTAGCCAACTGTTTAGGGACACAGACTCGGGACTCCACCAGGCTCAGTTGGTTAGAGTCGTGTGGCCTCCCTACCCTATCTAGACAACATCAACATACCCCAATTCAGCCAATTTCCAATTAGGAGCTTTTAGGTGTCATCTCTGCATTAAAAACTGTGTCAGTCCCAGGAGAAGATGGTTTGCCCACATGGGATATAGAAGCATATTATTTCAAAACTATTGGAGGAATTTGTGTCCTTTTTAATGAAATGTTAAATTCTGCCACAATTACAGAAAGCATGAATGTTGGATTATTACTGCTTATGTACAAAGCGGGAGATAGAAGTTTATTATCTAATTGAAGACCCATCACACTGCTTAATGCTGATTTTAAAATCTTTACTAAGCTTTTAAGCAGCAGATTAGCACTTGTAGGTTCTTAGATTGTTCACCCTTCCAATCAAGGTCCATCCCAGGTACCTCTATTTATGATAACCTTATTTTAATATGAAAGATTATAAAAGGATCAGGAAGGTGTACTTTCAGGGTTCTTATTATCTATCAGTCAGGCCAAAGGCTTTGAAAAAGTATCCCATCAATATCTATGGGACTGTTTATGCATTTATGGCATCCCTCAGCTTTATTGCATGGATTCAGGCCTGCTATAATGATGCAGTAGTATTATCCTATTGTAATGGATGGCTAGGGGCCGAGGTAAGGTGGGCAGGAGTTAAACAGGGATGCCCATTAAGTCCCCTACTGTATAATGACCGTAGACTCTCTGATCAGGAAGATAAACTCTACACAAACTATTTCAGGCCTGTCATTCTCTAATACGGACCCTGAAATTAAAACTATTGCATACACTGATGTTGTTTGTCTCATAATGGCTGATGCAGATTCCTTTGCCCAGGTGGGCTCAGTACTGATAAAATTTAGTGATATTTCAGGCTCCACAATAAATTATGACAAAAGCAAATGTTTACTGAAATGGAGATACTGGATATACTAGTAATACTATTCTTAATATTTCAGTGACAGGAAAGCCCTTTTCTATTTTAGGTGTTGCATAGAAACAGAGAAACATAGAAACATAGGCTTTGATGGCAGATAGGACGCTTATCCCACCTAGTCTGCCCATTTCCTACCTACGGATAAGCTGCAAATACTAGTTAACCAACAGCCTATTTCTTCCTACCCCACAATAATTGCCTAATGTCTGTCCATACATTCTTGAATTCTCCCACAGTTTGAGACCCCACAACCTCCTCAGGAAGGTGGTTCCATGCATCCACCACCCTCTGTGAAAAATACTTCCTCCATTGCCCTGAGACACCCCCATCTTCAAATTGTGTCCCCTTGTGTTCTTTTTGGACAGGAGACATGGTCTTTCTTAACTGGCAAACTCAGTTGACTCAGGATCAGGATAAAGTTAATAACTGAAACTGTTGGAGAATGTCCACATTAAAAGAGTGAACATGGCCAAAACTTTTATTGGCCTCTTTCCTCCATTTGAGCTGTATCTTTACTCTACCAAAGAACTAGAAACTAAAATGTATGGATGTTTCTTTAAATGTATTTGGGGAATAGGTTAAACAAATGACAGGGTGGACTGAAGATGATAAATCATATTCCTATTTTCTTTTCTATGCTGGTCAACATTAACCTAAGACCCCTTTCCTCAGTAAGGATAGACTATGGATACCGTGGGTATGTGATGTTTAGACCCAATTCTGCAAGTGTGACCTTTACATAATGTAATTCCACATCAGAGGTCCTTGTAACTTTACCACAACATTTTCAACCCTGTTTTGGCAAAATCAAACTATGGATGTTGTCAAAACAACATCTTCTCACATTTCAAAGGAAGGAAGTATATAACTACATAACGCATAGATATTTTAAAGAGCAAACACATTTTGCTGGTCAACCCCAAATAGAGACTCTATAGGCAAAATGTTTACCTCCTCCCGCCTTCCCACCCCAGATGTGGGATGTGACTGCTATCTCTGCAGGAAACTGAATGTAAAGGAACTTAAAATACAAGGAATTGAGGAATGCTATTGCCCCAGGTTAACTTGTACAACCACTATTGAAACAATGTCCTACCTCTGTTTGACTGCCCTTAAATTCAAAATTTGGAATATCTTATTGCAAAATGGCGACTTCTCCCTTTAGGACTATTAACCTCAATATTCTATGGTTGGGTGTTTTACCTCATTGATGGGTGATATATGATAGACAGACAATTTGATTAATGTTGGCATGCTACAAGTTTTATATTGCATGTCAGGTGCAGGTTATCTTTGCAACAAATCATGATTACAGAAGAACAACTGTTTCATATGATTGAATCAGTTGTTGTAAAACTGAAATTCAAAAAGTCTCTCTATTCCTGCTCAGGTACATCTTAAATGGTGGGGTAACATCTCCTGGATATAGTTGAGAATATGGTGGCCTCCGAGTGGCAAAATGTACTTCTGTTTTGCCTTGAAAACAGCCAGGTTCAGTAAACGAACCATCTCCTGTTTCCAGGCTGGTATATCATAGCTTGCATAAAGGACTCAGGCTGGAGTTTGGAAGTAGATATACTGTACATATGCCAGTGTAACTCCCTGTTACCCAGGGTTACTAGAATCCCAGTAAGACCTAGTGGTAGGCAGGGAGGCAGCTTGTGAAACTCAGTTAAATGGATTTCACACTGTCTCCTCTGTACTCAGTCTCAGCTGAGACTGAGGGCTGACATAATTTAGAATTTGGGGAATTTGAAGCCAGTCTGTGTGCAGTCTGAATGAGAGACTGTAGTGCAGCAGAGTGTGTGCAGGCTCTCAGAGCTTTAATCTCTGTTGCAGAGCTACTTTTTTTTGGTGTGTGTTTCCACCTGAAGAGACACAGGAACTGGTAATTGAAGTGGTGGGGACCGCTCAGCAGTTCATAGTCCCATCCCTGAGGGATGAGGGAAGGTGTCTGCCTGTTTTCCAGGGGCAACCCCTCTGGGTCCAGCTAAGGAAAGAAGCTGCCTGTCTGAGTTGTGCTGAGGCACCAGAAGCTCTGTAAGAGATTCCTTGAGGAGGAAATGCCTGTGGGGCACCTGCAACCAAAGAGTGAGTTCACTCTGAAAAAGGGCCATGTGTTTCATCTGAAACAGAAGGAAACTAAAGGGACTGTTACTGTAGAGGTCAGAAAAGACAGCCAAGTACAGTTGGAAGATGTGGGATTGGACTGCTTAACTCAGTGGGGGTCTAGAGTAATGGACAAAGCCACTTATAAATATGTTCAAGGCTAGCACAAAATGGAAAGAAAGAATGTGGGATTGGACTGCTTAACCTGTGGGGAGTCTAGAGTAATGGACAATGCCACTTATTTTTAAGTATGTTCAAGTCCAGCACAAATAGAAAGCAAGACAAGTAGATTGAATGTGAAATACATTTAGAAAGAATCTACACAGCAGAGTGCTAAAGGATGAGGTGTTTACAGTCCAGAGAAATGGCCGGGTATGAATTGTGGGAGCGAGAGGTGGGAGACCCTCCATCAGTAGTAATCAAATTCACCTCTACGGATTTGCTCTGAGACACTCTTGCTTTCCTCAGTTACTTGGCCAGTGCCTGAGGAAAGTACCCAGATGTGGGATTAAAGAGGAGGATTCCTGATGGAGTTGAGGTGCTCTTAGGTGGTTTAGAGAGCCACTGGCAAATGTTTCCTTGATATATGAAAGGTGCCCAAGTGGCTGGCAAGGGAGCTGAGCCAGGAAAACACAGAGTAGTGTACAAGTCCGGGCTGTGTGCCCAGTGTGTTGTAGAGCCTGAGGGCTAAAGTGATGAGGATGTGTTCTGGTCTCCTTTAATCTGTATTACCAGGGTGTAGCCCTGTGGGGTCCATCTATGCTTTGTTTATTCTGTTTGGATGTGAATAAAAGCCACACTTTAGAATCCACTTCTGGTATTGGACATTACAGTTATTGCTTCCTGTGTTCGGAGTAACTTGGGTGCCCCTGTGCAGAGTAGCCAAACCTAGCCTTTGTCCTGAGTGTCCTATTCCTCCCAGAACCCAGCCCACCTGGCAGAGCTGTCAGATACAAACGGCATACCAGGTAGGGGTTACACTAGGTTGTTTAAGATACCCACACTTTTAATAATTAATGTATGACTAGAATTCTTACTTATCTGTCTTATTCCTTTTGATTGATTTTAATTTTGGGTGTTATTGATATGTGTACACCAGGAAATATGCCTTAGAATCTGGATTTTATGAATGATTGAGGAGATATTTCCTGTACCTTGGTAAAAGGACAGGTGTTTTATCTTATTCATAACTTTTATTGTCATTGTTGAGAAAAGATTCAGAATATAACTGTAGTTTATGGTGGAGCGTTGTTGTGGCTGGAAATCCATCTCTAGAACAACGTTGTTATGCTGCACTAGCTACATCGCCGTGGCTGTTGTGCTGCACTAGCTATGTAGCTAATGCAGCATAACCTATAGAAGGTTAGTGCGACGACCGGCGATCCTCTGTGAATGGCCATGGCAGTGAAACAGGCCAGAGGAGGTGAAAATCACCACAAAAAAACAGAAAGTAAGCATAGTCTATGTATGAGCATCATACACTATGAAGACTGTGTATGATCGCACATACACAACAACGGTATATTTCACTCTAGAGGTTTCCATGATACAGAGACCTCTCGAGGCTGCGCTCTCGAGTTCTCGAGTTCCCATAGAAACCTCTAGAGTGAAAATACCCTTGTTTTGTATGAGCGATCATACATAATCCTCTGTGTCATAGTATACTCTGATATGCCTACCTGCTTTTCTTTATGCTTTCTTATTTGTGTGTTAACACTGCTGTTTATCTTTAGTTTAGAAGTTTACACTTTTCACCCAGGGGATTAGTAAGGGGACAGGAACAAGATTTAGAACTTTATTGGCGATTTCAAACATTTTCTTGGTTTTCTATTTTATTTCTGTGCAGTGCACTTGATTGTTTTCATTTACCCTTTGAAAAAAAAACTTTTGTTTTCATTTCCCAGCTCTTTTAGTAGAGGGGGTCTGTCCAGCTTCATAACTTCTTATTGGTTTATTTTTTTAGTCGTTTAACCAGGAGTAGCACACTAAGCTAAAAGCTTTTTACAGGAGCAACCTGGGAGCACAAAAGTTAAGCAACTTGCTCATGATCACACAGTATGCAAGTGGAAGCTGTGGGATTCAAACCCAGGTCTGGTCTGCTGGATGTCACCAGATTTGCAGCTCAAAGCCTTAAACCACTCGATATACTGCCTCCTACCTACATACGAAATAATTTATCAGATATATGATGGAAATTCTTATCTGATTTTATGCATCTATGGTTTTGTTTTATATTATTGTTTGTAGGAATCAACACTATGTGTTTATATTTGTTTTCAAAAACGTTTAAAAATGAATGACCTTTTTCCTTACTTTTGGGGGTGGTGGTTTGCATAATAATATAACATCTATTATATATTTTTTCTGATTTATGGGTTTTAGTTCTATGTTATAGTTGAAGCAAGTTTGCATTAATACTTCTTTTATTTAAAGTTTTATTTTCCTTTGATTTTCATTAGATCTAGCATACAATATTATGATTGTATTAAAATATGACTGCAATACTTATTTTTTATTTCTTTCATGATTTAGATTTCATTTTCTGTGTGAATTTAACACTGTTTGTATACTATTGCTTTTGAAGTTTAATAAAAATTCCTCTACTCTTTTTGAGAAGTGTCATGGGATCTTTAACATCCACCTGAACTACCACCAGAACAGGCAGATGGGACCTCAGTTTAACGTCTCATCTGAAGATGGCACTTCAGGGTGCAGTACCCTCCTCATGCTGTTCTACAGTGTCAATATTGGTATTTAACCCATGTTCCTGGTGTGGGGTGGAACTCACAACCTTCTGATCTTCCGGCCTCAGGGTGAGTGTTCAAACTCTATGCAACTATGGTCCCCTGTGTCTATCCCATTATGTTTAGAAACCTATTACTATTTTGGTATCAACCACCTCTGCTGGGAGGCTCTTCCAGGCATCCCCACCCTTTCCATGAAGAAATATTTCCTCACATCCCTCTAAGTCTCCCCTTCCAGCTTCATATCCTAAACAGTTAGACTGAGGTTAGAACCTCTGTATATACACATGACCCCATAGTTTAGGGTACAGTGCGCTAACACTCTAGACCAATCCTCTGACATGGAGATACCAGGAAAACACTGCACTGTGGAAATCATTGTGCTTACTTTTCTCATCTTAAAACACAGTATTATGAATTTCTGCTTCAGAGTCTGAATTTATAGTACATTCTCTGTGTGGGAGCTTACCTTTTCATGATGGACAGATGAAGAACAGTGCAATTTTGAGGGGTAAAAAATGGGACAACCCTTGCAATCAGGGACAATTGAGAGGTATGCTGAGAGGCTTGACTTTGGTGCAAATCACTCAAAACACTTTTAAAAACCAAATACGTTATATTGAGCTTCATCTATAGATACATTTTATTTTCATGCAGTTTTTTTTTTTTTTGCTTTTTGGTCAATGATTTAGTGTGTGCTGTGTTTGTGTTTGCTCAGTAGGATACCCTCACTTTTGCAGCAAGAAACTGCAGTGGGGAAAGGCAATATTTTTTTCCATTTGCCAATTGATTGTACCTTTGAATCTGCTCTCATCTTTGTGCATTTACAATCACCAACATCAGCAGCAGTAGCAAAATCAGCTTTATTTGTTACTTTGTGTTGATCAGACTAGTACAATGAGCTAACCTAAAGCCCTGGGTTTAGATCCCATGTCAACCATCACATCAGTACTGTATTCACTGAGCATGTCATAAATTCCATTCACTTTATGTGAATACTGGAAAGTTTGGCTTTGTGTACTTTTCCTGGTCCAAAAGTAAAATAAAATTGATTTAATCCTTTAAGCAATAGAAAGGTGATTAAATTCATGTAAAACAATATTTCCTTATCACAGTAAAATGTGGCAGAGAAAGGGCATGGCTCATGGTGAGAAGTCCCATGCAGCAAGGCAGCATCAGGAAAGGGACAAACAGCTGGAAGGCAGAAAACAGAAGCATCATGTGATAAAAAATAAGAGCAGATGATGTGGCCAACATTTTGCTGATACAGAAGTGGAGTGGGGGCTGTAGACAGTTGGACTGAAGTTTGATTCTGAACTTGAGAAACAGGAAATATATGGAATAGGGTACAGGTTGCACCTTTAGTTGGAGAGGAACTGCAGCCTGTGAAGTAAGTCTATGGAAAAAGAGGCCAAGAGTAGAAAAAAGAGTGACAAAAGAAAAGGTGGGTGGCAGAAGTGGAGCAAGTGGAGTGAAGAGCAAAAGGAGGTTGTTGTTGAAGATAATAGCAAATATGACAATACTGTAATCGATCATTCTGGGAGCCTGAAAATAAATAAATGAAAATTAATGATGTTAAAGAAAAACAATGACAAAACCAATGGGTGAAGTTGCCATCCCGAGTGAGGCTGTTGTTGGAAAATGTCTGCCTGTCAATAGTACCACATTTCTCAGTATGCCCCTGGCATCACCTGCCACGTCATTGTCATCATCATCATCATATAAACATACAAACATATGAAGAAGCCAGCAGAAGAAGACCATTTGGTCTATGTAGTTTGCTCATATTGCAGGGTCCTCAAGCGACCTACTGACACTGCCCCCTCCCCTCCTCTCAATCTTCCATCCTCCCTACCCATGATCCTTACCTTCCCTATGCCTGTCCCAGCCTCTCTTAAAGCTACCCATGATGTTCAACAAGATCACATCTTCTGGCAGTGCATTCAAGCATCCACCCTCTCTCCATGAAGAAGTGCTTCCTGACCTCCTCCTAAACCCCCTACAGCTTAAGACTGTGCCCTCATATTATGGTTGCCATTTAGCTTAAAGAGATCCTCTATAGCCACCTTATTTATAGATACCATGTGATAAGAGCTTTTGCATAATAGCAAAGTAACACAATGGTGACTACAGATTTCAAAAAGCAAAATGGTGATCGAACAATAACGCCTCACAGAAACACCAACCAGCTCACTCTATCAATAGAGACATTTAAATTTACTTTATATGGGAGGGCTGTACCCCTGTACCTCCCATGCAGGGCTACCCCCTATACACCTCAACTATTAAACAATTAACTCCAATGGGGGTCTGACACTGGGAAAAAACATAAGTCCACCAAGGCACAAATAAAATTCCTGTAGTCTGCCCTGAATCCAGAACCACGCACTCACAGGCAACAATACTACCCTCTACACCATGCTGCTGGCTTGATTCTGCTCCTACAATTTCATGCCTCGTATTTCATTTCTGCAGTCCTTACCTTGCTCATCCCTTGCAATATATCACTATTACACCCTATTGGCATTTAGTACAGCTTGCTCAAATGGAATAGCTATAAGCGTCTCACTCATATTGACTCGCTTTTGTCACGGGTCACCTATTTATCCCTTTCAAGCACTTGAAAGTTTCAATCATATCCCCCTCTGTCCTGTCCTTCTAGAAGTACATGTTCAGTATCTTCAACTTCTCCTCATTTGCCTTACCCTGCTAACCCATTATCATCTTTGTAGCCCTTTATGAACCTTCTACAACAGGTTAATGTCCTTTTGAAGTGTGGGCACCAGTAATGAACTCCATACTCTATATGTGGCCTCACCAGTAACCTGTTCAAGGATACTGTAACCTCATCTCCTACTACTGATCCTACTACAATGCATCCCAGCATCTTGTTTGCCCTTGCTGCTGCTTTTTGCACTCATTTAGTGCTTTAGGTCATAGTAATCAGTATTCCCAGGTCCTTCTCCTCCTCTGATGCAGATACCAGGACTCCACCCATGTAGTACTTTGTCCTGGGATTCTTGGCTCAATGTGCATTACTTAGAATTTCTTGGCATTGAAGCCAAGCTGACAGATGCTGGACCACCTCCCAGCTTCTCCAGACCATCCTGTAGGTCCTATATCCCTTCAGCTGTGTCCACTCTTCTGCAGAACTTGGTGTCATCTACAAATAGGAACATTTTGCCCTTCATGCCATCCCCAATGTCACTGATGAAGACACTGAGCAACACTGGCTCCATAACCAAGCCCTGTGGGACCCCATTGGTGACCTCTCTGGTGCCAGATAATTCTCCCCCAACAACCACCCTCTGGCTCTGACCCTCAGCCAGTTTTCCACCTATCCAGTCATCTTCTCTCCAACCCTGAGAGTCACCAACTCCTGATCAACCTTTGTGGGGCACAGAGACAAAGGCCTTGCTAAAATCCAAGACAGGATGTCTACCAATTGGCCCCTGTCTGCTGTCTTAGTGACCCAGTCAGAGAAGTCAGTCAGATTGGTTTAACACAGTCTCCCCTCTCCATGAACCCATGCTGCCTCACATCCTGAAGACCATGCTCCACTACCATTCTGCCAACCTTTCCTGAAGTATGGTCTCTATGAGCTTACACCGACTGAGGTCAGACTGACTGGTCTGTAATTCTCTGGGTCATCCTAGGGACTGCTTTTTGGAGGGGCACTGCATGTTCTGTTCTCCAGTTCTGTGATACCATGATTGACTACAGTGAACTATTAAATTCTTTCTATGTGATAATAGCAAGCACCTAGCAGTGACTCGCATTATCAGCGACATCGAGATGGTGGTAATTTACGCCACCCTGACATCCGACACATGGAAGAATGGCGCCAGGGATTTCTATACTTTGCTTTCTTTAGGGGCTGCACTCCAACGCCCACCTCATGGGGCTTGGCTCTCAGACCCCCTCTACTTAAGGATTCTCAACTCCAGGGGCTACATGTCAGGGTGGGTGATAAAGCAAAATATAAATAATGTTTGGGCTGGGCACAACAAAAGTAGTAGCTCCTGGACCCAGACTCGAATCTGGAACCCCAGCACTGCAAACAGAGGCCAACCCCGATGCCACAGAGCAGCTCGGCGCCAACTGCAGCACCACCCCTACAACCCCTCCGCCTCCCAGGCCATGCTCACCGTGCTCGCTCCTCCCCCCACACGCATGTACTTATAGCGACATCCTGTCGCTAGGGTTCCCACAACCCCACATCTGGTCACCCTCCTGCCCCTCACCTTTCAGGCTTACTCCCATTGCATCACCATTTCTGATGGCACTGTCTTTCAGGCGCCAACCTCATGTGCTACCATTAAATTAGCCTGCCAGTGACCTTGCCAGCTCCTAAGCCAGTTCCTTAGTACCTTTTGATGTACTCTGTCAGGCCTGGTGATTTGTCCACCTTAAATGCTAAGCCCTCTCTCCTCTATACTCCTTTATCATTACATCTGTGTTCCCCTCCCCACTCTTCTTCTCCCTCCTAGAAGGCACTGGTCTTTCATTTCTTCCTGGAGGTTGAAACAAAGTATTCATTTAGTATCTCTATGTTTCCCTCATTATTCTCCACCCTCCTCCCATTCTTACCCTAACAATCATATTCAGTTGTGTCTTTCCAGAAAATGTCCATCCTCTAAATCCTTGTTTCAGCCATTTTATAACTGACACTCCCCAATGAGTCAGTGGCAATTTTCCAGATATGCTAGGTGACAGTAAGTCTTGGCAGAAAAAGATTCTTTTGACAACACATCCATTTAAAAATAAAGCACCTAGGTAAGTGCAGCAACATCAACATCTGGCAGTGGGTGGAGGAAAACACAGAAACATATACCTTGATGGCAGATAAGGACCGCTTGGCCCACCTAGTCTGCCCATTTCCTACCTAATGGATAAGCTGCAGATCCTAGTTAACCAACAACCTACTTCCTCCTACCCGCACTAAATTGCCTTATGCCTGTCCCATGCATTCTTGAATTCCCGACTGTTTTGACTCTATGACCTCCCAGAAGGCTGTTCCATGCATCTACAACCCTATCTATGAAGAAATACTTCCTCACATTACCTCGAGCCATCCCCTCTATCTTCAAATTGTGGCCCCTTGTTCTTATACATCTCTTTTCTGAAAGATGCTACCCTCTTGGGTTTGTTGATTCCCTTGAGGTATTTGAAAGTTTCCCTCATGTCCCCCTCTCCTTCCTTTCCTCAGGGCTATACATCTTAAGCTCCTTTAGTCTTTCTTCATATGTCTTCTGGTGCAGACCCTGCACCATTTTGGTTGCCCTCCTCTGGACAGCCTCCACCCTGTCTATGTCTTTGTGGAAATGGGGTTTCCAGAGCGGTACACAGTACTCAGATGTGGTCTTACCAACTGTCTGTACAGAGGGCCAACAACTTCCTGTTTTCTACTTCTTAAGGCATTCCCTATGCATCCCAGTATCTCCCCAGCCCTCCTTACTGCCCTCTCACATTGCTGGCCCACCTTTAGGTTATCTGATATGACTACCGCTGGTCTCTTTCCATTTTTGTTGTTGTCAGTATCTCATCCCCCAATGTGTACTCTTGCCCTGGGTTTTTGTTTCCCAGGTGCATTACTTTGCACTTCTTCATGTTGAATCTAAGCTGCCATAAATTTGACCATTCCTCCAGCCTTGCCAAGTCCCTTTTCATGCTTTCCTCCCCACCTTGCATATCAACCCTGTTGCAGATCTTTGTGTCATCTGCAAAGAGACATACTTTCTCTTCCAGTCCCTCTGCAATGTCACTTAAAAGACATTAAAAGGACTGGCCCAGTACTGAACCCTGCGGTACCCCACTAGTAACCCTCCTTTCTTCACTGTGGACTCCATTTACTACTACCCACTGTGTCCTGCTGTCCAGCCAGTGTTTTACCCAGGCTACCACCCTGGGACCCACTCCCAGGCTGGCTAATTTGTTTATTAATCTTTTGCGCAGGACTGTATCAAATGCCTTGCTAAAGTCTAGGTAGGCCTTGTCCACAGCCCTCCTGGTCTACTACTTTTGTACCCAGTCAAAGAAATCAATTAGATTTGTTTGACATGACCTTCCTGCTGTGAATCCATGCTGTCTTGGGTCCTGTGCCCCACTGGCCTCTAGGTACTCAACAATTCTTTCCTTCAAGTGACTCCATCATTTTCCCTACCACTGAGGTCTAACTGACAGGTCTGTAGTTTCCTGCCTCTGTCTTGTTCCACTTTTTGAAGGAGAATCACGTCCCTTTCTCCAGTCCTCAGGTACCACCATCCTTCCATGATTTATTAAAAGGGTAGTTAGTGGTGTTACTAGTTCTTCCATAGTTCTTTTAGAATTCAGGGTGAATTTCATCAGACCCCATTGCTTTATCCACCTTCAGTTTTAGAGTTCTTTCAGAACCCTTTCTTCTGTTAAAGGACTAATATCAACCGCCCTATCCAGAGTGCTTCTATTGACTGGATTAGGTATCCTCCCTGCTTTTCCATTGTGAATACTGAGCAGAAATATTTGTTCAGTATCCTGCTTTTTCACTGTCTCTCTGCCCAATCACCTTCCTCTTTATTCAGCCTCAGTATCCCTGCCTTCATCTTTCTTTGCTCCTAATGTACCTATAAAATGTTTTATCCCCTTCTTAACCGAGTTGGCTATCTTTTCCTCAGTTTGGGCCTTTGTTATTCTGACTGCCTTTCCTGCTTCCTTCTGCTTTAACTGGTACAGTTCTCTGTCCTGCTTCTTCTGTGTTCCTTATACTTCTGAATGCTATCTTTTCTCCTTACCTTCCCTCCACTTCTTTTGAGGACCATAGTGTTTTTCTTTCATTTTGATTTGTTTATTTGCTTCACAAAGGCTTGTTGCCTCTGTGATGGCAGTCTTGATGTTTCCTCATTGTTGCTCCACCCACCTTCTTGCCTGATTGCTAGCGCTTTTCTGAGGCACTCTCCCATTTGACAAAATCAGCCCTCCTGAAGTCCAGTACCTTCACTTTTGTGTGAACTTGACTCTACAGCTAAGTTTATTATGAACCACACTGTTTGGTGGTTGCTTGTTCCCAGATGGCTACCCACTTCAAGATCAGAGATCCTCTCTGTCCCCATTTGAGAGTACCAGATCTAAGGTTGCTCCTTCCCGAGTGGGTTCTAAAACTAGCTGTCTGAATCATGCTTCCTGTAGAGCATCAGAATGGCCCTGCTGTTGGATGTGGCTGTAGCAAAGGTGATCCATTAACATCTGGCATATTCAGGTCCCCCATCAGCAATATCTCCTTCTCTACCATCCCAACGATGACTTCTATTATTTCCCTGTCCATTTCCTCCCCGAGCGGGGTCTATATACACCCCTGTGTGGATTGTGGAGCCATTTCCAGTCTTCAGGGTGACCCACAGTGCCTCCTCTCCTCCCTGTTTACCCTTTAATTCTGTTGCTTTTATCCCTTACATGAGAGCTACTCCTCCTCCTCTTCTTCCTCCCAGTCCCTCCTGTAGATTGTGTGCCGGGTATGTTGTCATTCCAGTCATGGTTCTCTGTGTACCATGTTTCTGTGACTGCCACGATATCCAGGCATCCTCTTCCATCAAGGCCACCATTTCCGGAGATTTTTACCTAGACTATGGGCATTGGTACTCATTTCCCTCCATTTTTTTATGGCTTTATTTCTTTCTGCCCCATCCCTGTCCTTACTGCCTTTGTCTTTTCTCCATTTACCCCTGCCCTTATCCATATTGACTGCTCTATCTTGGTGTTTACCTCACTAACTACCCTGAATTTTTTTTTGGGGGCTAGGATTTTCCTTCTCCTTTTCAGTGCCTCCCCTTGGCTAGTTTAAATGCTTGCCAATGAAGCATTTAAACCTATCACCTAGGATCCTGGTTCCTCCTGATAGATGCAGACCATCACACCAGTATAGGCCTGCATCACTCCAGGTGGACCCCCAGTCCCCAATGAAGCAAAATCCCTGAGCTCTGCCAATTTTTCAACCAGTCATTGAATCCAATGGTGTTGAGTACCTAGCCACATCCATGCCATAGACAGGTAGCAAGTCTGAGAAAGTTACCATGTGTGCTACTTGTCTAGGCCCTCCCAACTCTACAAACTCCTGTTGCACTGCTCTGGTCCCATTTTCAGCCAGATCATTCATCCCTAGGTGGATAATGACATCCAGCTCACTCCCCTTGCAGCTGCTCCCATGATCCTGAGTATTCATTTCCTGTCCTCCAAGCCATGGTGCCGGGCGGTAGTACAGTACTTCCTCACTATAACAAACTATGTTATAGTGAATTCCTAGTTATACCGAATGGAATCTGTGGCTCCCAACCTGAACCTGCTGTCAGAAGTAAAGCAGTAAAGTACTTTTGACAGATTTTAGTGTGCTGATTACACCACATTATTACTTAATCAAGTAGACATTATTTCCATAACATTTCCACCACTTAACAATTAGCACATTATTAATTGCCTGTAATTTGGTTATTAAACAAACACTGTTTAGAAACTAGCAACTGTTAGGGACTGTTAGAAAACAGTAGAAGCAGCAGCAGTCATGAAACAGAATATTCCTTGGAGATCAAGCTGACAGTCTTTTACTGGCTTTTCAAAGGAACAATTTGTACCTGGCATAAGTAAAGCCCGCATTAAAGGTTTACCAGTGAATGTGTTGAATATAAGGAACAGACCCTAAATATTCTTAAATGCTGAAAAGATAGAGATAGACAGAGCTACACAATCCTGGTTTTCTCTTTGACCAAATGGTGTCCTGATGTCAGTTTTAATGGTGAGGGAGAAGGCTGAGCATTATGCCTGAAAAAGCCATGGAAGTGTCAGCCATTTCAAGTCATCTTCAGGGTGGCTGGGTGCTTTCAGAATGGTATACCATTCCCATAGTTATGGGAACACAGTGAAGACCATCACAGCAACAAAACTGACAGTTCGCTGTGATGCTCTGCTGGTTTCCCTCTGCTACTGTCTCTGGGAGTTGGCCCCTCCCCCAAACCAACTCTGACTCGGAGTCAGTTATCTGGCTATTGGAAGAACCATTCACTACCACCTCCTTACTTAGGCTCACTGACTCCATCTTCACGGGATGGATAATGTCCTCATTGCCTCTGTCATCTTTGTTGACCTCACCAAGGTTTTCGACACAGTCTTCCTTACCCTACTTCTTGACTCCTTTATGGCTGCTTGTTTGTCTACTTCTGGCCAAAGCTGGTTTAGAGTTTACCTCTCAGGCAGAACACAATCAGTCAAGATCCAGGATACAATCTCTCCCCCTCCCTATTTCCACAGGAGTCCCACAGGCCTCAGTGCTTGGACCCATTCTTTTCTCCATCTTCCTAAATGACTTGCCCACAGTATGCTCCTACTCCACTATCCATATGTATGCCGATGACACCATCCTTTTCTCCTCTGGCAAATGCCGCACCAATGTAGCAACCACCCTTCAGCATGACTTCACCAGGTTCAGCTATGATTTACCTCACATCAGCTATTCCTAAATCCCAAAAGACTGTCTTCATGACCTTTGCACTAGGCAGAGACTCTGTAGGCTCCACCATTTACACTCTGTCCATACTCTTTATGGGAAATCCTAGAGGACACCTCCTCATTCAGATACCTATGGATTGGTTGGACCAACACCTCAACATTTCTGGCCACATTGAAGTCATCCTGAAAAACTGTGCCCCAAGTTTGGTGCCTTATTCAGGAACCATAGTTGAATCCCTCCTATGGTGTGGCATGAACTAGTCAGAAGATGATCCTCCCATTTTAACTACAGTGATGTAGTCTTTGGTGCCTCTCCCAAATCCTCCTTAACGAGATTGGATACTCTCTTTAACTCCTTCTGTCATTTTACCATTGATGCTCCATCATGCACACATCACTGTGACAACTACCATGACCTGTCCCTTCCCCTACTTGCCAACAGGCACCTCACTCATTGTGCCAAACTCACTTCTAAATTTTGGTTGGAGAACTTCCTCCTACCTCTCATGTTCACTCTCTTCCCCCCAACTCCCTCAGATCCTCTGACACTCACACTTTGTTTGTCCCTATCGAACCACTCTCATCACTCAGTCAGGTTTCACCCATCATTCCAGCAAATCTGGAACTCCCCAAAATCGGCACTCTCCTCCTCCCTACTCCCTTGCCTCTGCCTTATACAACTTTCTTTCATCTAACTGCTCCTGCTTAACCCTCCTTGACTGTCTTCCTATACCTCTGCTCCTATCCATGACTCCATCCCTATTAAACCTTCCTTTCCCTGAGCCTGCTTCTCAGCACGCTCTCCCTTCCTTCATTGCTTACTCCCTCACTCCTACTGCTAACCTTCTTCCATTACCAATTTGTCCCTGCTTAGTTTTGAACTCTGGAATGGTTCTCAGCATCCTGGAGGGTCTAGCACTGGGCAAGCCTCCTCCTTCCCTCCCTTCCCTCTCTCCTTTCTACCCAACTTGTCCTTGCCTAAATCTTCCCTCTGTCAGGATTCTTAGCACCCTGGCAATGTCTACTCTCAGGTAAATTAATTCGCTACCTCCTTTTTCCCTTCTTCTTCTATCCCCCATTCCCTCTGCCCAACTTGTCCTCACCTAATTCTATCCCTGGCAAAGTTTTCTAAATCCTGGAGGGCTCAGTACTGAGTAATTACTCTTCTTTCACTCCCCGTCCATCTCTATCCTTTCTACCCAACTAGCACTCACCTGATTCTGCACTCTGGCAGGGTTCTCCAGCATACTTGAGTGTCCTAGTCTTGAGCAAGCTTCTTCTTTCCCTCCTCTTCCTCCTTTCCTTCATCCTCTCTTTTCTCTATTCATAATGTGTCCTCACCTAGTTCTGCCCTGGCAGGCTCTCCAGCACCCTGGAGGATCCAGCACTGGAAATGACTCTTACTTCCTCCCATTCCCCGCCATCCTTTCTACCTAACCCATCCCTCCTGACCCTGCTGTTTGGCAGGGGTTCTCAACATCCTGAGAGAATAGTCTTAGACAAGTTTCTCCCACCCCTCCTCCTCCTTGCCTTTACTGTCCTTCTACTATCTCTACCCAACTTGTCTTTGCCTACTCCTGCCCCTCATTCTAAGTCCTTGCCTCATTCCAGCACTGGCAGTGATCTCTGCACTCTGAAGGAGCCAGTTCCAGGTATGTGACTCATCCTTTCTACCGTGTCCCCTATCTCCCCTCCCTCCTGCCCCTCCCTACCACCTGCACTTAAACAAAGAATTAGTTTACTTGAGCTAATAATTTGCACTTTTGTTCTGTCTGAAATGTTCCCAGATTGCTCTAGCCCTGTGCCAACTTACCCCTTATAAATGATTTTTTGCTCACTTTGCTCCAGTAATGTTCCCCATCTTTTTCCTCTCCATCTTCCAGCTGGTTTCCCCATCTACCTCTCTATCCTCCTTGATGTCCCTCACTGCACCTCATTCATTCAATAATTGCTAAATGATCTGTCTCTTAACTGTGATCCATTCCTGCAAGGAGATGGTGCCAAGGCTACATTAAATTTCTGTACCATGTTCCTCAGATATGCCACTTGTAATTAAATGCCTATTCCACTGGTATGATATGTTTAGCTGTATGTTATGTCAGAAATGTGATTGTATGATTATTAATGATATTTTTAACTGTATGCCTTGTTACAAATGTATTTGAATATTTAATTTCTTAGATATATTAAATGGTAAACTGAAGGTCTAATTCTTCATCCAATTGTAGCTCCCCTCCCCAGTCACACCTGGAGATGAGCAACTTGTTCAGTGTGTCTTCCTGGTGAAACATTTCAATAAAAAATAAAGTGCAGGGAATGCAGGGGCAAGCCCACTCAAAAAAAAAAACACTTTCATACAGTGACAGCACAATGCCAATTGGTGATGTTGTTCCATCCCTGTAGTGATGATCATCAAATTTCCTGTCACTGCGGTAACATGGAACCTTTCAGCACCACCGTGTCATTCACAGGATAGCTATCAGAGGTTAGCAGCAATCCTGTGATGACACTGCAGTTGCTGAACTCCAGTAGAACTATGGGATGTCATTGTCAGGTGAGGCTACCTGTCACAAAGATCTGTGACACAGATGAAATTCACCTGTTCTGGTGGTTCCTCTATGACAGTTCTTTGGCTTGCAAAAACAGACAATGTTAATAAGGGATTTAAGGTCTCTAAAGACCATATTACAGTTTTATTCTTCTGTAAAACTTCTGGTTCTCATAAGGTGATGCCTCTTTGAATTGGCAAGTTTCAAGCATGAGATCCACTGACACTAATTCAGCTCCAATAGTTAATGAAATATTCAAGGAATTGGCAAGTAAAAAACAATCAAGCAGAATGCTATCACTGACTTCTTTGCCAAATATTGAAAGATACTGAAGTTTTAACCCATTTAATGTTTTAATCAGTTTTTAAATGTTTTTAAAGTTTGTATTAGTCTTAAACGTTTTGAATAAAGTATAAAGTAAGAAATCAACAGTCTTGCTTTGTCTGTGTGTTTATCTAGTACTGCAAATAACCACAAGTAATGTGAATGCTCATTCGATTTAACAAACACACCAGTATAAAGAATGCATTATATGGTCCCAGTTTTATTTGTTATAGTGAGGAGTAATGTACCCCACAATCTCCATGTGGAAAGGAGGGAGTGGAGCTTAAGTCAGAGGAGTTTGCGTTAGTTGAGGAGGATAATAACTACCCCCAGAGGGCTAGCCTGCTGGTATAGTGGTAGGCCTACTAAATGCAGTGATGATGAACTGGGTTTAAGCGCTGTCTGAGGAAGGCAGAACTGCTGCACCCAGTGTAGTACTGACCTGTAGCAGTGGCTGGGGTTGTGCATCTAAGGACAGCAATTCTGGGGTGGGAGGAGTGGCACCCACCAATCTTCTGCATGCAGGTTCGTGCATGGTTACATTTTATTTATTCATTCAAGTTTCACCAGGAAGACATACAGAGCAGTATAGCTCATTTCCAGATGCATCCGGGGGAGAAGGGAGTATAACAAGTAGATAGTACATGAAGAACAATTTGTAAGCCTTTTGGGAGGTGCACATGAGGAGAAAGGCTGGGTTCAGGGTTGAATTCAATGTCTCCTGCTGAAATTAGTAGGAATGTGATTAGTAATTTGGAAAGTGTGTAGACCCATGTGGTAGCTTTTGGTTGTAGAGAACAGGGGGTATCGGGGAGATTAGATAGTGGGGGAGGGGTTTGGAAACATTTATGAAAGCTAAGAGGGATGTGGAGAGTATGGAATCATGGTGAGGCCTGGGGTAATTGATTGGAGTAGGGTGAACAGGGAGTGTAGAGTGTGTTAGGAGTAGGTTGGATGAATTGGGGCAGCATAGCACATCTACCCTGCTGGGAAACACATAGGAGGAGGAAAACATGGCTTGAGAGCATAACAGGCTGACCCCAGCCCTATGGAATGTTTTCTGTTGGAGGATCCTTTCCATGTCCCCAGATGGTGTCACCCCTACCATGAAGTATAAGCCATGAGAAGAGGAGTCAGATGGTAAGTCTGTAAGAGACTGGGTTGACAGGGTTGGGAGGATCAGTTCCTAATGAGAGGGCCAGCCTGGGGTGAAATAAAGACCACTAACTGCAAAACAGAAACTACTCCCTTATCAGCAATCAGTCCATCAGTGGTACTAGCAGCAGCAGCATTCTCATCCATGCCCTGACAAAACCCGTTCTCTGTGCCAAAACCAGTACACCAAAATCACAGGCTTTTTGACTGTTGGTGACAAAAGATAACCCCTGAGCAAAGCAGTACCGTGTGAAACTTTTCGAGCAACACGGCCAAAAAAGTACAGACTACGATCACCAGCATTCTTTCCCAACAGTGAAAATTTCCCCAAGTCATACTGTGGCCATGGAACTGAATTTGTCAACAGGAGAGATGTTTGCCATAGATCATTACTTGAAAATGAGAGATTGTGCTGGCTGATTACAAAAGTATACCTAAAATGGCATGTCTCTCCCTGGATTTATTTTTCATAGAGGCAGTTCCAGAACAGAGCAATGTTTTTGAAAATGTAGCAAAACACAAGCTCATACATGTATATGCCCTGTATCACTCTCTGGTTGAGAAAGAGGAACAGCAGGCGACACCACCTTCTCCTGCTGCTTCTCTTGCTACTGTGCTGGGGAGACACCACCTGATGCTGCTGCTGCTGTTTTGCTGGGGGTGAGCACCATCTGATGTAGCTTCAAATTCATTCTTCTGCAAATGTATGGGACAGTGTACAGTACTGTATATGAAAGGAACACATACTACCCAGTTCACCATTTTCATGCATCAGACATCCATTTACACAGCTCTTAATCTAAAATGTTTGATATATAGAAGGATGTACAGTAGTAAGTATCAATGAATATACTGATTCTTTTTTTTTTTTTTGCTTGCTGCCATAAGTTTAGTCTAGTCTAAAATTGCTCTTTTCCTCTGCCCAGGATTGATTAGTGTTGCCTAGATTCACCAAGTAATAGATATGAAGAGTTTGTTCCAACAGAATGTCAATCTTTGTGAACCACATGTACTGCTGGATGATAATTAGGCATAGTTCTTTTGTCACTATGTGTTTGTTGTGTGAAAAAGAACTTCTATGTAGTTTCAAAAGGTTCACAATGAGTATTCTCCTTTTTTGACACATTATTTTTACCCTTTGCACTCAATATCTTTTCTTAGTAGAAAATGTAATAGCTGCATGATATGGCAAGGCGTGCATCCTTTAAGAAAGCTGGTAAAGAGATGGAAATAGGCAATACATTTCTCAAAGCCCTTAGGAAAGAAGGTGGTTATCTCTGTGCAGACTATTTACTTTAAGAATATCCTCCTGCTTTGAATCCTCCTAACACCATAGACATGTTTCAATTATTTCCCTACCCCATAGCAATACCCTGAAAACAGTGGGAACTGACTCAGAAATTGGCTTTCAATTTATTGAGTCGTTGTATACTAAAGCAATGAGACTGAAATCAAACATACTTTGTCTCTTGTGTTAAGTCAGGACGACTGGAACAATTATAGTAGCACTAGATTTTGATGATTTCCCTCTGAAGCACCATTAGATTTATGTTCCCAGTTCCTTTTCAATTATTACTTTCTGTGTTCTTCCAAGTCTTACTGTAATAACTTTTGATTTTTCTTCTTGTATTTTGATTAGTAACTGATAAACAGGCAAATGCAGAACAATGTAGCATTTGTGATGATTGTACTTACAATATGTTAGAAACATAGAAACATAGACTTTGAGCAGATAAGGACCGCTTGGCCACCTAGTCTGCCCATTTCCTACCTAGAGGATAAGCTGCTGATCCTATTTAACCAATAGCCTATTTCTTCCTACCCCCACAAAATTGCCTTATGTCTGTCCATGCATTCTTGAATTCTCCTACAGTTTTAGACCCACAACCTCCTCAGGAAGGCTGTTCCATGCATCCACTACCCTCTCTGTGAAAAATACTTCCTCACATTGCCCCTGAGGTCATCCCCCTCTATCTTCAAATTGTGTCCCCTTGTTCTTGCACATCTCTTTTCTGAAAGATGCTACCCTCTTGGACTTTTTTGATTCCACTGAGGTATTAAACATTTCTATCACGTTCCCCCTCTCCCTCCTTTCCTCAAGGGTATACATACTAACATACTAACATACTATTTGCCAGCAGATTAGGCCTTATGGTCTATCAAGTCTGCTCGAACCTAGATCCTTAGTTGGGTGCAGAGACCCTCCATCCCTTGTGCTCCAGAAACCCCTATCATCCATCCCCACCCCCGGACAGGCCATCATCTGATACATCATATACATATTAAGCTTCTTTAGTCTCTCCTCATATGGCTTCTCTGGCAGACCCTGCACCATTTTAGTTGCCCTCCTCTGAACTGCCTCCATCCTGTCTATGTCCTTGCGGAGATGGGGTCTCCAGAACTGGACGCAGTACTCCAGATGAGGTCTCACCAACTGTCTGTACAGGGGATAACAACTTCCTGTTTTCTGCTGGTGATACCTCTCCCTATACATCCCAGTATCCCCAGCACTCCCACCTTCTGCATTGTTTGCTAACCTTAAGGTCAGCTGATATGATTACCCTAGGTCTCTTTCCATTTTTGTTGTTGTTACTACCTCCCCCATTGTGTAATCTTCCACTGGTTTTTGTTTCCCAGGTGCATTACTTTTGCACTTCTTTGCACTGAATCCAAGCTGCCATACTTCTGACCATTCATCCAACCTTGCCAAGTCCCTTCTCATCCTTTCCACGCCTTGTGTATCAACCCTGTTGCAGATCTTTGTGTCATCTGCAAAGAGGCATACTTTTCCTTCCAGTCCCTCTGCAATGTCACTTATAAAGACATTAAAAGGACTGGACCCAGTCTGAACCCTCCGGTACCCCACTAGTAACCCCTCTTTCTTCAGAGTGGATTCCATTTACAATTACCTTTAGTGTCCTGTTGTTCAGCCAATGTTTTACCCAGGCTACCACCTTGGGACCCACTCCCAGGCTGGTTAATTTGACTACTAATCTTTTGTGTGGGACTGTGTCAAATGCCTTGCTAAAGTATAAGTAGGCCATGTACACAGCCCTCCCTGGTCTACTACTTTGGTCACCCAGTCAAAGAAATAAATTAGATTCATCTGACATGACCTTCCGCTGTGAACCCATGCTGCCTTGGGTCCCCTCCACTGGCCTCTAGGTACTCAACAATTCTTTCCTTCAGAAGTGATTCCATCACTTTCCCTATCACAGAGGTCAAACTGACAGGTCTATAGTTTCCTGCCTCCGTCTTGGTCCCACTTTTGTGAAGGGGAATCACATCCGCCTTCTTCCAGTCCTCAGGTACCACACCATCCTCCCATGATTTGTTAAAAGCGTAGTCAGTGATGTCACTAGTTCTCTGCTTAATTCTTTTAGAATTCTGAGGTGAATTCCATCTGGCCCCATTGATTTGTCCACCTTCAGTTTTAGGAGTTCTTTCAGAACCCTTTCTTCTGTGAAAGGACTGGGATCAACCCTCCTCTACAGAGTGCTTCTGTTAATTGGATTAGGCACCTCCCCACTTCCTCTTTTGTGAATACTGAACAGAAGTATTCATTCAGTATCCCTGCTTTATCACTGTCACTCTCTGACCACCCACCATCCATTTTATTCAGCCTCACTATCCCTCCCTTTGTCTTTCTACGCCCCTGACATACCTATAAAGGTTTTATCCCCTTCTTAACTGAGTTAGCCATCTTTTCCTCAGTTTGTGCCTTTGCTATTCTGACTACCCTCCTGCTTCCTTCTGCCTTAACTGGTACAGTTCTCTGTACTGCTCCTTCTGTGTTTCCTTATACTTCCTGAATGTTATCTGTTTCTTCCTAACCTTCACACCACCCTCTTTTGAGAACCATAGTGGCTTTTTCTTTCATTTTGATTTGTTTATTTGCTTCACACAAAGGCTTGTTGCCTCTGTGATGGCAGTTTGATATTTGCCCATTGTTGCTCCACCCTCCTTCTAGCCTGTTTGCTAGTGCTTTCTGAGGCACTCTCCATCTTGCCAAAGTCAGCCCTCCTGAAGTCCAGAACCCTCACTTTTGTATGGCTTGACTCTGTAGCTGAGTTTATCATGAACCACACTGTTTGGTGGTCACTTGTTCCCAAATGGCTACCCACTTCTAGATCTGAGATCTTCTCACTGTCCCCATTTGAGAGCACGAGGTCTAAGATTGCTCCTTCATGAGTGGGTTCCAAAACTAGCTGTTTGAGGCATGCCACCTGAAGGGCATCAAGAATGGCCCTGCTTTTGGATGTGGCTGCTGCAAAGGTGCTCCAGTTAACATCTGGCATGTTAAGGTCCCACATCAATAGTATCTCCCTTTCTCTGCCATCCTAAGTATGCCTTCTATCATATCCTTGTCCATTCCTCCCCTGACATGGGGGTCTATATACAACCCTGTGTGGATTGTGGTGCCATTTCCAGTCTCTAAGGTGACCCACAGTGCCTCCTCTCCTCCCTGTTTACTCTTTTGTTCAGTTTCTTTTATCCCTTCCTTACATTGAGAGCTACTCCCCCTTCTGCCTTCCCTGTCTCTCCTGTATGTTGTGTACCTGGTATGTTAACATCCCAGTCATGGTTCTCTGTGTACCATGTTTCTGTGACTGCCACGATATCCAGGCATCCCTCTTCCATCAAGGCCACCATTTCCAGGAGATTTTTACCTAGACTACGGCATTGGTACTCATTTCCCTCCATTTTTTATGGCTTTATTTCTTTCTGCCCCATCCCTGTCCTTACAGCCTTTGTCTTTTCTCCATTTACCTGCCCTTATCCTATTGACTGCTCTATCTTGGTGTTTACCTCACTAACTACCCTGAATTTTTTTGGGGGAGGGCTGGGATTTTCCTTCTCCTTTCAGTGCCTCCCCCTTGGCTAGTTTGAATACTTGTCAATGAAGTATTTAAACCTATCACCTAGGATCCTAGTTCCCTCCTGGACAGATGCAGACAATCATGCCAGTATAGGCCTGCATCCTTCCAGGTGGACCCCAGTCTCCAATGAAGCCAAATCCCTGAGCTCTGCACCAGTTTTCAACCACCATTGAATCCCATGGTGTGTAGCACTCTAGCTTCACTCCGTGCCATAGACAGGCAGCACCAGAAGGTTACCGCAGTGTGCTATTTGTCTAAGGCCCTCCCTCATCTCCACAAACGCTCTTGCACTGCTCTGATCCCTTTCTTAGCCAGGTCATTTGTCCCTAGGTGGACAATGACATCCAGCTCCCTCCCTGTGCAGCTGCTTCCAGCGATCCTGAGGATTCGTTCCTGTCTCTCCAAGCCATGGCGCCAGTAAGGCACCTTACCTCCCTCTCCCTTCCTCCCCAGTTCTACCACAACTATTAGCCTAAAAGAAACTCTATAACTGCTGTTATGCTCAGTGATAATGATTAAATAAACAATCTATAAGTGGGATCAATGCTACCAATTTGGTTGTATTGAAAGTGTTTGGAACTAGTAGTTTTCTATATTGGCCCTATTACTATGTTTTTTATTGTAGGACATTGCTTTCACATACAGGGCATCTGATACTTTCTGACTAGTTTAGCTTCTGTTTTCTATCAATGCAATCTACATTATATCATGATTGTGAGTTACATCCTTAGTGAATTTAATACAAAACATTCAACTTCAGACACATCAGATTTAAATACTGTCCTGGACATTTGTCATTCTGAACCTTCAAATATTGATATAACCAACCTGCCTAAAGGATCATAATTAACATGTACTTCTGTAAAATTGGATCCAAGTCTGCTGACTAATGCGGCTACAAATATGACTCTTGCCTGTTGTCAGTTTAGTAGCTGCATACTGAGTATTGCCATTTTACTTTGCACTTTAACCAGTGTCTCATACTGAGCTGTGACCACACTTTTTATGAAACAATTTTATTTTTGTACCTATTCATTATTTTACCAACATATTCACCAAATGCTGCTCTGTTGACTTATTTCATGCATTGTACTGCTGTTTCTCCTCTTTCCCACCCAAGGTTGCACCTGGATACGAGCCTCAGCTCAGTGTGTCTCTCCTGGTTACCAAATGTTAAATAAATACACAAATAAAAATGTCACAACACAATTGTGTCTTTTTCATTTAAATGTGTTTGGTGTCTTTTGTTTAGAATCAAGGTGTAGTGATTGGTAAGGAAAATAGGGCAGCATAGATTGGTCTACACATTTAATGTTTCAGTTTCTATGTTTGTGGCTTTTAAGTTCCTCTCAGAGGGGAAGATTCACAGTCAACTTTGGCACATACTGTATCATGAGCTACAGTATGTCTTTGA
The DNA here is from genome assembly GCA_016271365.2 of Neoceratodus forsteri. Taxonomy (NCBI): domain Eukaryota; kingdom Metazoa; phylum Chordata; order Ceratodontiformes; family Ceratodontidae; genus Neoceratodus; species Neoceratodus forsteri. Next base: position 881,408,633 of record CM028134.1, on the reverse strand, counting down.
TGCTTCTTTCAGGGCTGTATTCACATTCACACCAGATACCTGTACATAGAGCTCTTGATTTCTAGGGGCCCTTTAATCTCCATTCTTTAAAGATCCCTGACACCATTAAAACACTTGAAAATCATGTGAGTTTTAGACACAATTCAATTTATGTTTTCTTTAAATTTATCCCATATTTCTTTGTTATCAATTTCAGTAATATAAAGAGGATTACTGTACCTTAGACATTATCTGCTCTTTCTGCTTTCCTATACCTGACATCATAATTCCCTGTTTATGGTATTTTAATAATTTCACAGAAACAGATTGTGATGTCATAAACAGAACTGTGATGTCAGGTGTAGGCAAGCAGCCAGAGCAGATAGGCAGCATTTTGTTTATATGCAAATGTCCTTAGTAATAAAGAAGTAGAGTGAGAATCACAGAAAACAAATTATTAAATATAAACTAAATTCTATCTAGATATTCATTTTTTCAGTTGTCACAATGTCAGGAGCTCCTTAATGTGACTGAAGTGCCACTGAGAACTTTCTACTATGGAGGGCCCTGGCTTAGGTACACTACCCCTGTCCATGCTACACTGCTCTGTCTTCCAGCTGTGTTGCTACAGTACTTCTGTGCCCCATTACTTGAATTGTGAGAAGCTAGCACAGGCAGTGAAGCTAACAGAGGCAGTGAGTGTGTGAGCCAGTGAAAGTCTGGCACCAGCAACTGCACAGCGAAGTTGCTGTTGATTTGGCACCATTCACTTCAGAATTCATCTGGGTGAGTTGTCTCATCTCTCAGACTCTCTGAAGGTCATTAAGTGTGCATATTGAGGAGGTCAGTTTGGCTGAGTAATAGTTGGTAGTGGGACTTGGAGGCAAATGAACTGGCTCAAGCATTACAGAGGAGTCATGGTTGTAGATAAAAGTGGCAAGCATTGAGGGAACTATTGGGATCCATGCCATTTCTGTTCCCCCCTAAAAAAATGTTGCGCCTTCCCTCACTGTCTTCACTTCTGCCGATGAGGGAACAGTTGGGTTCCATTCCAGTTTCTGCTTCTCCCACCCCAATTTTCATCATTTGTATATTAATATGAGTGCCATACCATATGTGTCAGTTATAAGCTAAACTATTTGCAGTAGTTTGTTAGCTTGGTAAGGCAGCCATCTGATTCCTGCAGTTCCCTCTCATGTTCAGCATTGTTAATATATGTCTCTTCATTTGTGCCATGCAGAGTGTTAAAAGTACAACATACCACCAAATTCCTTTCCTTATCCAGCTGGCATTTAAGGTGAAAGGCTTAAATGGAATCTTTGGTTTAAAGTTTAATATTTAGTAGCCCCCATTTATCTATTCTTCTTACGGGACTGTTTGGTGTCTATATAGTTGTGATTAATTTAACTTTACAGTGCAGCAGATCCTCGGACTGTACAGTGACATTTCTTCATGCCAGGGCATTCCCATGATGTCAGAGCCTCACATGTGCCTATTTACTTGTAAGAACTCTGGGAAGTGAAGACATCACAGAATATGCCCACATGAAGAAACAGCACTGCCAGTACAAATATGCTACTGTGCATTAGATTAAATTCAGCACAATGACAGTGACACTGAACACCCCAAAGGATGAATAGCTAAAGCAAGTCGAGTGGGATATACTAAAAGTTTAGCAGAAACCAGCAATTCTCTTTAAAGAGTTGTACTGTGGACCTTGCATACATTTTATACTCATAATTTGTAATTGTATTTAATGTATTGAGTGACAACTGTAATGAATCAAAATGAAGCACTCATATTTCAGTATTCAATGTTTGCACGCCATGGTTAGGTGCATTGCTGCACCAACACTGGGAGGGCAACATAGATGGGTGCCTGTGCTTACTGCCGTCCATAGGGCCCATGCTGATGTAAATCCAGTCCTGGCTTCTATAGGACTGTAGTTTTAGATCATTGTACACATTTAGAATTATGAAAGTTTCTTGGCAGTGGAGTTGCCACTTCTGTATTTTAAGGAATTGTTCCTTAGTTTTACAGTTTATTCAGAATCTTCCACTAGTTACGGTTCCTGCATTACAGTGGAGTCAGTCTGATGCAGTACAGTATCTTGTAGTATTTCTGCAGAGTGCTGCAGTTTTCTGTAGGGAACAGTGCAATTCAATGACAATCAAGGTATTTTGTAATGCAGAAATTTACAAGACATCTTTTACTGCACTGCATCCTGGCTGACTCTATTGTACATTACTAACTATATAGTAGTTCTGCTATAGGTAGGGCGGGGAGGTGGTTGTAAAGAAAAGTTCACCATCCGTTGCTTAGCAAACTTGACATCCTATACCACTGGGCCCTAAGATTTATCCTTAATCTACCCTTACATGCCCATCATTGTCTACTTTACCAGGAATTGGGCTGGCCTTCCTATTAGCTAGGGGAAAAGAAATGTTCTACTCTGGCTACACAGAGCTCTCTCAAATAAGCACCCAGCATACATCTGTAACTTATTTGTGCATGCCAAGAGTTTCTATGGACTGAGACATTTCTCAATACTCTGCTTTCAGACCCTAGAGTAAACACAACCATTGCCTTGGCGCAATTAATCTCTCTCTGCCATCCCTATGGAACTCAATGAGCGTACTAAAACTATCATCACTTCCAAGCCTATCCACATTTAAAAAGATGCTAGCCAATTTCTTGAGGAAAATTGCAACTGTTTCAGACAAAGATGATCTCCCTATATGCTTTCTCCTATCCCACAATCAGAACACCTATTAAGTCCCTTCCTCATAGGTGACCTCCAGCTCCTGTATACTCTTAGTTGTCCTGGCCCTTCACATCCTCTCCTCCTCTCCTCCATGCAGCTGCATCTCTCCCTTCCTTTTCTGATTACTGCCAACAGTGGAGGTTGATTGGGACTGATGACCTTCTTCACCTTCATATAATATTAATATCCTTATTGGCATTGCATGTAATTCCTGTCAGGTCAACTAACTGCTGGTCACTTGTGTATATCCTGTAAAATACTGCCTCTATCTGTGCCATGTACATTTTGTACTGTTTGTTTTGCTTTGTTTTATCTGTCCAGGACCACCTTTAAAATGAGCTTGCTCAATGGTGTTTGAAGGCGTGAGAGCGAGCGCAGGGGTCAAGGAATTGTTACATGGATTAAACACTTGCATTTAATTTCTCTGTGTTCCTCAGTGCTCATTTCCTTGGTTCTATATCAATGGTGTTTATGCCTGGTAAAATAAAGAGATTGATTGATCTGCATATCACAAAATAGTACAGATTCAGTGCTAACCTGGAGTTTTTCCTTCCGACATAGTCTGGAAACCACAGAATTTAAATGTGCAACAGCACAAGGCAATTAACAAAACATTATATAAAAAAAAACAGTAACTATTCTTTGGAGGCTGTTTTGCTTAACGACCAATGCAGTGAAAGTGACATACATTGCTATGCCACTAAATGTCAAAAATGAACTGATCGCATGTCAGCACTATATTCCAGCCAACAATACAGTTAGTGCTTGTTCAATGTTTTTATCAGTGTTCTGAAGCTGCAGTCTCTAGCATGCTGCAGAAGTTTACTGATAACGCTAAGCTGACCAGAGTGATGGACTACCTAAATGATGGAGAAAGACTTCAGGAGGACCTGAAGAGGCTGGTTTATTGGTTGTACTCCTGAGGCCAGATTTTATAAAGATGAAAAATTGCACATGTGCAGAAAAAGTTAAACGATGGAGGGTTTCCTTGTGCCACTGCAGCTGTTTTTGGTTTTTTTGCATGTGTTCAGTTTTCAGTGTGGTTGTATTTTGCATCCTATTCCACAATTTATGGCAGCTTGCAAATATTTTTTGTGTAGCTGCATAAAATGTTGCACCTGCTATTCCCAGGCACAGTAGTTTTCTGCAACTGTGCAGAAAAGAAAATGTCACTCGTGCAGATAAAATGATGAAGGTACCAATTATGCCAGTGTGGAATTTCCTCAACCAGGAAGCTGTGAGGCCCTTTGAAAATCAGGCTCCTGGTGTCTCAGATTCAATGTAGCGAAAAGCAAGTACTACACTTGATGATGAAAACAGAGGCAGAATCCACACACTGTGTGGGACTCCCATTGTTGCTTTGAGAAGGAATGGGCCTGAACATCACACTAGACAAGGAGATGAAGCATGACATGACAAGCTGTGTGGAGCCACTGTCAGGAGGGCTGACAGAATTATAGGGTGCATAAAATGGGGGGTGACCATCTGCTAAGCTATCCTGCCTCCTTACAAGGCCATGCTCATGACTCACATAGAGTGCTGCATGCAGTTCTGGGTGCACCAATATGAAAACGACATGGAGAAAATTCAGAGAGTGCAAAATAGGGCCACTAAAATAAACAGAGATAAGGAAGACAAAAGTTCTGAGCAGAGGTTGATGGCACTAAAAGTGAAAAGGAGCTGAACAGGGACATACTATCATGTTTTCATGTTCTCAAGGGGACTGACAAATTGAACAGACAAAGATGTTTGATCTGGTGTCCTCCAACAGGACATAGGGACATGCCTTGTAGCTCAGAGCCAGACTATTCAGAGGCACTGTCAGGAAGCACTTCTTTTCCCAGAGTGAGGTAAATGTATAGAATATCCTACCAGCAGAGACAGATGACATAAAAGACAGAACAGGCCTTCACAGTAAACCCAAACAAATTTCTACTTACCAAGGGAATCACTGGGTGCCTTGAATGGTAGAGTAAGTAGAGAACCCTTTGCTATACTACGCGTTTACACAAAATGCTTCTTTATACTTGCTTATGAAGCAGAATGGCAAACATGATGGGCCTAGACTCTGTTTCAACATTAAATTACGATGCTACTATGTAGTGGTCAACATTTCTTGGTACAGTGGAGTTCAGCAGGATGCAGTACAATGTCACAGATTCTGGCCCAACAAAAGGAGTTTGCTGCCACTGTAACTGCCTTGCTTCCTCCAATAGCACTGCAGAATTCTGCAGTACTCTGTGTTACATCCTGACAGGCAGCAATAGATATATTTTACACTTCTAAATTTAGAATATTCTGTATGTTCAGATTTACAGACTTTGTGAAACTCCATTTGCAAGTGGGTAGGATCAACCTTCTCTGTTCATCTGTGCTCTTTCTTAATCACCTTCTTTTGGCACATATAATATATACATGTACTGTACAAGGATCCTAAAATCCTATCTATATTGTCTGATGGTATGCACCATTATAACCATAAGAAGCCTTACCATCCATATACTGTGGTTATCTGACCTATTTTAAATTTGACTAGATTTTCACTGTCTACCACTTCTGTTGGAAGTATATTCCATGCAGAGACCACTCTCTGTGTGAGCCAGTCTCCTCCTCTGTTCGATCTTGAATAGTTCCCCAAGTGACCAGCTATAAATATCCACGGATACCCTCCTTAGTTGTTCTATTGTTCAATCATAAGATGTGAAGTTGAAGTTTATCTCTATGTGCTCTATACATGAATACCACGTCACCTTGGTTCTTCAGTCTTTGCAGAGTGAACTATTCCATAAACTTTCTCTATATGATGTGCTTTCAGTACCTTTTATGATCTTGATATATCTCCTCTGCACACCTTCAAATGTACCACATCCTTACTTATGGACACCAACACTCAATACAATATTTGAGGTGAAGCAGCATCAAAAGACCTACACAGGGCAGCATTATCTCCTACCTCGTACTATTCATGTTCTTGATGCTCACAATAATCTGATTGTATTTCTTCATAGCTGCCTCACACTGCTGCTCCATTAGAGACTGTTTGCCAGTATTATACTAATATCTCACCAGTTCAACTTATTAGCATTTCACCTATGAGCCTTTACACTTTTTCTTTTTTTAGCACCTATATTATGTGGTGAATAACACATTTATCAGTTAGAACTTCATTTTGATTTTTCTGCCCCAATCTCCAGCCTATTTGAGACACATTGCACATTAGCACAATCAGTTTTTATTAGATATTATGTTACCAAATTTTGCATCATTTGCAAACTTGTTCATTCAGCAATTTAACTCAGTATGCATATCACTGTTTAAAACCTTAAAAGAATCAGTCTCAGGATGGAATCCTTGTGAACTTTTTAGTAATATCACCAAGTCCAATAAATAACCACTGATTCTTATGCTCCCTTCTACCTAGTAACACATTTCTGACCCAGTTAATTACTGTATGAAAGATGGAATACCAGTCTACTGTAGTTTCAGCAACAGTTCTCCAAGGGTAACATGTTGAAAGCCTTACTAAACTTGAGATATAGAACATCTGCTGCCTTTCCATCATTCAGGGCCTTCCTGACTAGTATAAGAAAGTTTATTAATTTTGTAAGGCATGGTGTCGCTAGCTTGAAACATGCTATATATCTTCCATCACTTTTACCGTGCTCATGGAGCCAAGAGTCTAAGTCTCAAACTCCACTTTGCATTTCTTTTCACAATGCCAGGGTTAAACTTACAAGTCTATACAGTAAATGCAGACTTCAGGTATTTTCCCTTTTAGGGCTGCAGTGGGTGGAGACCTGCAGACCTCTTGCTACAAAAAGGGAGATTTTTGTGACTGAACAACAGTGTGGAGTTCCATCACAGTTGCCTCACATCTGTGAAACACTCTGCACTATCTATTAGTGGCCTGTATTTTTCTTCCACCACCCGACCTTGTCTCTCAGCACCCCCTCAGAAATACAACATTGACATTAGGGGTGCCCAATTCTCCAGTGTTGCCAGTGTCTTGATGGCTATTCCTCTGTCCTTTCTTGTCGTTGTCCCCCTTCACTACCATGCATGCATAGTTACTTGGTGTGCAAGTTTTTATACACATATATTTTCCTCCCCCACCTGATCCTGCCTCTCAGCACCCCCAGAAACATAACAGTGACACTGGGGTGCCCAGTCAATCAGTGTTGTGATGGTGACTCCTCTGTCCTTTCTTTTTATTGTTTACCCTGTAAAAGAAAAACGTCCATTGATATATTTTGTGGCTGTAACTGCCCCCCATAACCCTTCCACTCAGCAGCCAGCACCTGCACCCTCCAAAGCCCTTACTTACCCATCAGGGGTCCAAACCATAATCCTCTGTGGACCACAGACACTAGCTTCACTCTTCAAAGCTGGATTGCGAACTGAAGAAACAGGTGTGTGGTTCAATGTATCTCAATGGGGTTTTGAACTTGGTGGCATAACAGGGCATTTTGCATATTTTCGCCCACATTTTCAACATGCCTTCTTTGGGAACCTACCTCATGAACAACTGAACTGTCATTAGGCAGATCTGTCCTGAAAAGTGATTTTGTTGTCCCTGTGTGAAATCACCTTCGGGCAGGAGTTGAACATTTTCTCTGCCCTTGTTCATCAGTTGGGGTCATAAGAAGGCTATGTTGAAAATTTGGTAAATATGAAAACATAAAGTTATGAGTCTACATTGAATTGTGTAAATGCAGGCTCATAACACTGGTAATTTTCAATATTTTAGAATAAATTTACAACATGGCCATATCTTTACAGCACCTCATGAATGTGATAGCAGTCATTTTTCAGATCCTGGTCAAAATGTTTTTACATCCCAAAAGGTGATTTCATGGCGCTGTATGAAATCCCTTTCAAGCAGGAGTTAAAACTGTTCTCTGCCCTTATTCATGAGGCAGGTAATAAGAAGGCTATGTTGAAAATTTGGTGTCAACATACTACAAACAAAAAGCTATGAACCTACATTGAATTTTGAGAATGTAGGCTCATAACTTTGGTAATTTTCAATATTTTGACTCCAAATTTACAACACAACCATTTCTTTACAGCGCCTCGTAAATGTGACACCTGTCATTTTTCAACTCTGGCCCAAAATGTGTTTTGCATCCTGAAAGTTGATTTTGCAGTCCTGTGCAAAATTACCTTTAGGCCAAGAGTTGAACATTTTATCTGCCCTTCTTCATGAGGCATGGTCTTAACAAGCCTATGTTGAAATTTAGTGTAAAAATATAAAAAAAATGTTTAATATTTTTAACCCACATTCCTTACCTGCAGCCCTATTGGATCTTGCCATAATTTGTTATATATAAGGACAGGAACTTCATCCCTCCAGTCAACAGGAATAGTTCTAAATGCAATCATTTTGTTGCAGCTGGCTCAATGGTACAGCAGACTGAGGCAATGAGTGCTGTGCCACCTACTACATAGGTGACCTGGGTTCAGGAATAGATGTGGGTTGCTCAGGAGCATGCCAGGAAGGATATATTGATCATCCCTAGGACAGCTCATTTCCCTGGGGAGAGGGGTAAATGTTCCCACTATGAGGCTGCCACCTGGAGAAATCTGAGTGGCAGTGCAGTGGGAATGAAGGAAGGGATCCCAGCCACCTAATACTGGGGGCATCTCTGTGGAGGTGGAGCTTGCATAATGCATCACTGCATGTGCTGTGGGCCTGGGGAGAAAATGGTGGAAAAACCCTGACTGAAACATAGAAACATAGACTTTGATGGCAGATAAGGACCGCTTGGCCCACCTAGTCTGCCCATTTCCCTACCTACAGGATAAGCCACAGATCCTAGTTAACCAACAGCCTACTTCTTCCTACCCCCACAAGAATTGCCTTATGTCTGTCCCATGCATTCTTGAATTCCCCACTGTTTTAGACCCCACAACCTCCTCAGGAAGGCTGTTCCATGCATCCACTACCCTCTCTGTGAAAAATACTTCCTCACATTGCCCCTGAACCATCCACTCTATCTTTAAACTGTGTCCTCTTGTTCTTGCATGTCTCTTTTTCTGAAAGATGCTACCCTCTTGGACTTTGTTGATTCCACTGAGGTACTTAAATGTTTCTATCATGTCCCCTTCTTCCTCCTTTCCTCAAGGGTATACATATTAAGCTCTTTTAGTCTCTCGTCATATGGTTTCTCTTGCAGACCCTGCACCATTCTAGTTGCCCTCCTCTGGACTGCCTCTAACCTGTCTATGTCCTTGCAGAGATGGGGTCTCCAGAACTGGACGCAGTACTCCAGATGAGGTCTCACCAACTGTCTGTACAGAGGGATAACAACTTCCTGTTTTCTGCTGGTGATGCCTCTCCCTATGCATCCCAGTATACCCCAGCTCTCCCTACTGCCTTCTCACATTGCTTGCTAACCTTAAGGTCATCTGATATGATTACCACCAGGTCCCTTTCCTTTTTGTTTTGTTACTACCTCCCATAGTGTAAACTTCCCTGTGTTTTTGTTTACCAGGTGCATTATTTTGCACTTCTTTGCATTGAATCCTAGCTGCCATACTTCTGACCATTCCTCCAGCCCTGCCAAGTCCCTTCTCATCCTGTCCATGCCTCCTTGTGTATCAACCTTGTTGCAGATCTTTGTGTCATCTGCAAAGAGGCATACTTTTACTTCCAGTCCCTCTGCAATGTCACTTATAAAGACATTAAAAGGACTGGACCCAGTTGGATGAAGGCCCAGGACCCAACAGGCCCCACACTGGCAACAGTGCACTTCCAGGTTCTGTGGCAGAGGAAAAGCAGAGCGTCAGATAAGTGCCAGAGAAGCTCGGTGATGGGGTTGGTGGGACCAATATGGATGATGGCAGGTCAGGAGATAAGGAGATAAAATACTGAATAAAAAAATAGATTTGTTTTAGACTGCAGTGATAGGCTGACCAGAACTTCAGCATGTTCCTGAATGATTATTGAGTGCACAGTATATTGTCAGGCCCTGGTGATTCATTTGGCTTAAGATTTTAATTTTATCCCGCAGCATTTTCTGAGAATAAATGTATGCCGCCTCGCAAGGATGTACTAATTTCTTTCACGTGAACATCTAATTGGTTTAAAATCAAACAGAAGAATCTGTTGTCTATTTCTTTTCTATTACTAACCATATCTTTTTCCTGACTTAGTGGTCCAATATTTCTAGATGTTTTCCTCTTTTTTCTGATTTGAGTAAAAGTTCTTGTAATTGTTAATAAACTATTTATCCCCAATTCTTTTCTACAACCTCATCTTCTCCTTTGCGATCTCCCTTTATATTTGATCTGACTGTTTTGTATAAGTTCTGCTATTATTTATTGATCTAATTTTATGGTTGCATAGCAGAGCTGTGCTGATATATTGCCAACAGAGAAGGAGAAAGGAACAGCCAACAAAAATCATGTTTTACTTCCACAGTGTGGAATTTCATCACATCATTGGTAAAAATGTATCCCTGCACTTCCTCTGTCTGTCTCAGTATTTCTCTGTCCCTCCATCACCTTACTTGAGTAACAGCACCCTCTCACACTGATCATAGTCCCTGGTGACTAGCTTCTCTACCTAACCCCATTGGTAGCAGCTTCTTGCTGGCATATTTTCTTTTCCTCAACCCACTGTAAACAAAATCAATCTCTTGCTCCCTCCCTGTGTGCTCCCCATCCCACAACACCCTACACAGCTCCTTACAAATCTTTCTATCACCTCCCCATCCCACCTGGTGACTGATCCTGGTAGTCTCTCCTCTTTCTCTACCCAAGTAACAATGTAGGACATGTGCAAAATTTGTATGGGACAACATTACATAGAAACATACATACTGATGGCAGATAAGGACAGTGAGCCTACCTAGTCTGCCTGTTTTCCCTACCTACTCTAACACTGCAGACCCTACTTGATCTCTGGCTTACCTCCTTTCCTACTTCTAAGGTTTCCTTAAGCCTATCCCATGCATTCTTGAAGTCTGTTACTGTTTTGCATGCAACCTCTGCTGAAAGAATGTTCCTGGCATCCACCACCCATTCAGTGAAGAGTACTTCCTCACATCTCCCCTGAGTCTCCCCTTCCAGCTTCCTAACATGTTTCCTTGTTCTTGAACAACTTTTTCTGAAAAATGCTTCCTCTTGAACTTTGTTTATACCCATGAGGTATTTAAATGTTTCTATCATATCCCCCTTTTACTCCTTTCCTCTAGGTTGTACATATTGAGGTCCTTCAATCTCTACTCATAGGGCTTGTGGTGCAGATCCTGCACTATTGTGGTTACCCCTCTAGACCACCTCTACTCTGTCTATGTCTTTCTGGAAATGTGATTTCCAGAACTGGACACATACACTACGTGAGGTTTCACCAGTGATGTATACAGTGGTAAGACCACCTAGCTCTTTTTTTTAAATTTAATAAACTTTATTAAACTTGATTAGAAAGCAATAAATCATAATCATAAGAAAAACAGATAGGCGTGAAGTACAATTCATAAGATCGATGAAATGGACACTAAACTAGTGTTCTACAGACATGTATCAGTTACAAAAGAAAAATACAGAGCAGGTAATCCTTCCAATCAAGCTACAGAAGAATCCTTACCCCCAAGCTCTCCCTAATCAAAAGAAAAAGAAAACAAACCTTCCCCCTCCCTCCTTCTCTCTTTCTCAGGAGGCTGAGGTAATTCCTAGAACAATAACGACAACTGCACATGCAACGTAATAGAAAAAACACTTATCCCTGAAAAAAAAGGGGTGCATTAGGCCTATATGCAGGTTCAGGTGCAACCCACTCCAACCTCCTCCTGATAACAAGATGCAGGGCCATGAGTGACTTGACCATCACTCATCATCAATGGTCAACAAGGTAAAAGGGTCATCCAAACCTGTCTGTATATCTTCTTGGAGTCTGACATATTCACAGTAATATGTTCAGCCTGCAGAACAAAATGATTTCTCGATACCATTCCACATAAATTGGGATGGTCTGGTCACACCAGTGTCGAGAAATATTTTTTGGCACAAGCCAATATTAGAGCAATATGCAGTTTCTGATTGCCAATTAAGATCCCAGTAACGTCCCCAACCTGCAAATCTCAGGTGTGAAAGCCTGGCACAGTCCCAGTAAGGATTCAAATGCTGCCTAATGTTATCTCAAAGGGCATAACCCGTTCACATGTCCAGAAAATATGAAGTAATGAACCCCTCTCTTTCTGGCACCTGTTGCATAGGTCCGATGCCAGCCTACCCATTCTATAAAGTCCAATCAGGGCATAAGACATACATAAAATTTGAAACTGCATGAAATGATACCTGTCCCATTTATGTGTTTGTAAACAACCTTCCATATATTGAGCCAGTCACGGGGGCCTGTCTGAGAAGGAAGAACCTGATCTCAGGAGTAAAAGAACCCATGTTTTCTGTCATCAGAGCTCCTATAAATGCACATGATGAAGGCTATAGCATGGGAAGTAGGGATAACCGATACCAAGGAAGCAACCTGTTTCCATACTCTCTGGACCAGACACCAGTCCCAAAATGATGCAATAACATGTGCCTAAGTTGGAAGTGCTTGAAACACATAGCGAGGGCCAGACAAATTTCTGTTGAGCTTACCAGAATGCAGCAGATGCTCAACCAGCAAGGACTCCAGGGAAGATCAGGCTGTCCAACACAGCACCTTCCAGCAATTTTCAAATTAGGGTTTCCTAAGATGGGTTGAGTAGTGTCTCTGTAGGGATCCAAATTTAACATATGACATAATTATTTATGCGTGTGAATGGAGTAACCGACAGGAGTACCTTTTAAGGAACCAGGAATCTTCTTAAAGGTACATACAGCAGGGCTGAAGGGCTCAGCCAACTGGGGGCACAATGATCATTCAGTGTCCAGCCACTGGGGAACATAGACTGGGTCCAGGCTCCCAGAGGCTGGATGAAACCGAAAGAATAATGGGAACAATGTATCACCAGATAATAAAGATAAACCATAGGGCCTTTAGCCCCCAGTCTCTTTGGTCTCATCTGTTTTACCAAGGCTCTCTAGCAGGCTTCCCCACTAAAGAAATTTAGAAAAAATTCTATTAACTTGAAAAAACATGCCTTGGGTAGAGCGGACCAAGCATTATGAGTGGATACAGGAGTCACGGAGAACGTTCATCTTAAGGATATTCAAACGGCCCCACAAAGATAAAGGTAGCAAAGACCAGTGAGTTAGCTCAACCTGAATTTGGTTGAGGACATGGTCCAAGTTGTATTTTCAGTTTCAACAGGTTGGTACTGAGATATACTCCCAAGTATTTCTGTTTATTTTAACCAGAAAGGCCCAGATGCTCAACACTAGCATGAGTAACGCATCATTCAGAGGCATTCAAAGGCATAGCCTCAGTTTTGGAGTGATTAGGTTTGTAATTAGAGATAACACTGAATTGAGTTGTAATATCTAAGACAGTCAGTAGGAAATGGAAGGAGAAGTGAAATGTAGAAGAATGTTAGCTGTATAAACAGACAGCTTATAATATGAGGGCCTAAAGAAATACCATGGACTCGAGGAGAGATTAATTTTCCTAATCAGTGGCTCGAGATATAAATTGAATAAAAATGGGACGGGGACACCCTTGAAGAGTTCCATGCTGCAAGGGAAAGGAATCGGACAAAACCCCATTACAAAGAATACATGCTGAGGGGCTAATGTAGAGCACCTTGAGCCATCTAATATATTCATAGGAAAGCCGTATCTAGGGGCAGGTGAAACAAGTAATCCCAGGTGACCCTATCAAAAGCTTTCTCTGCATCCCTGGAAGTCAGGACCAATGGAAGTAGAGTCCTTGGACATGGAGATAAGGTGCAGGAATTTCCGGATGTGATCAGTGAACAATCTACCCAATACAAATCCCACCTACTCCCTGCTCCTGCTAAGAAAACAATCCCAGACAGAATTTAGCCTAGTGGCTAAAATGTTAGCTTAGATTTTAAGTCAACATTAATTAAAGATATGGGTCTGTAATTGGAAACTAGTAGTGGTCCCTGTCTGACGTAGGCAGCACCACTATGATGACAGCCATAAGGGATTTATCAGACAGGCCTTGTGAAAAAATTTATTAAAGCATGTCAAGAAGGTGTGATACTAACAGTTCCTTGAATTTCTGCTAAAGTTCCAGGAGAAGCCATCAGGCCAGGGATTTATCAGGAGCTAAAGAATCAATTGCCCTGTGCACCTCCGCCAGGGTCAAGGGAGCTTTAACAGCTTGACCTGATCCTCTCTCAGTGCAGGCAAGGCCAGATCCTGGAGGAAAGTATCAAGATCGAGTGGTCAAAAGGATCCAGGGCGCATAGAAGAATGGTAAAAGGCCTGGAACTGGGAAATGATGTTTTAGGTGAGCTGACAAGGTGACCAGAATGGGACCGGAGAGATGAAACAATCCTGTCCGCTTGTTGAGTGCACAGGCGCAGGGCAAGGAGTTTTCCAGCTTTTCTCCCGATCAAAGTATTTTGCTCTGGTTCACAAAAGAAGATGTCCGTCTCTTTCTCAAGAAGAGCATTATACTTGGCCGGAGATTTTCAAGGCGTTCTCATTCTAATTGAGGGAGGAATCAGAGACTCCTGTTTGGCTGCCCTTATATGTGACAAAAGGGAAGAGGTGGCCTAGGATAAGTCTCTCTTCCAACTGGTAGACAACCATATAATTTCATCTTGGAGCACACTTAAAGAGCGCCAAAGAATGTCAAGTTTTGGCATTGTGGGGAGTTGAAGGTAAAAATTTAGAAATTAAGTGTTGTAATCTTCAGCCATTTCCAGGAGCCTTAATAACTGATTGCTAATGCACCAAATTTCATCCTGTACCAAAGGGAGAGCAAGGTTGCCCTGCAGTATAACAGGGTGATGGTCAGACACTACCTTGGCACCATAGTGACTTGAAATAACACCTAGCAATGCCGGTGCTCAGGAGAAAAAAATCGATAAGGAAAAGGAATTATGTGACATAGAGTGGAAGGAATAGTCCGTCACAGTCAGGTGTAAGATCCTCAGGGATCTAAAAGTCGAAAATATCTATAAGATATCACAGGGCAAGTTGGCTCAGGGTAAGAGGCAGGACCTATCACGAGGTCCTGTCTAGATCATTGTCCAGAACCATGTTCCAGTCCCGGCAAGTATCATAGGAAGAAAGGCACATTGAGCCAAATGGAGATGAGTCGGGAAAAAAGGAAGGATCCTCCATATTGGGTCCATAAACAGATACCAGAATCACCTCAGATGTCCCAATAGTGCTCTCACCAAAATATATCTACCCTGAGGATCACTAACCTCCTGGAGAAGATGGAACAGGATGGACCTAGACACCAGACTAGCCACTCCTGCTTATGAGTATCGATTCCTTAACCCAATACCTGTCAACCAAGAGCGTCTTAATAACAGTGCCTAGGCTGGGGTAAGGTGGGTCTCTTGAAGAAAGGGCACATCAATGTGCAACTTGTTATTTTATTTTTTTTTTTTTTTTATTTTTTTATTTTACCAATTATTTTACCAGGTGAGACACACTAAGCTGAAAGCTTGTTTCAGGTGCAACCTGGGAGCACAAGGAAGTTAAGTGACTTGCTCAGGGTCACACAGTAAGCACCTAGGGGCTGTGGGATTCAATTTTGTTGTTAAGGTGCAACAAAACTTTAGTGAACAGCTGGGGACTGGGCCCTTTTATATTCCATGAGCAGTACCTAAAATTATGAGCAAAACTGTATTAATAAAAATAGGAGGCATAGGAAAATACCCATACACCACTGGGAAGGCCCAGAAACCCACGTGATCGTTCCAACCAGCTTCTGTAGAAAAACCCAAACACCCACCCCCACTTTCAACTTCAACAACCCACAACACTTCCTATACCTGAGGTGACACAGAAAGGACCAGATTAACCAGTTCAAGTCAGAACACCAGTCCCCCCTCTCACACTCACCCCAAAAAGGTATGTAGAACAAAAGCATAGTTGGTCCCCCATCTCCCACTACTGCCCTCCACATAACACTGAAAAACATTCCCTCCTGTCTAACTGGCACATGAGATTACAACCTGCCATAGTTCTGCACCCAACCCACCCAGCTCCCTCCTCCAACTACTAACCCATAATTAACTATGTACTACCTTATTAAGCAATAAAGTCATCATGTACAACTGTCTTCAACACCCATAAAATAAAAAGACAAGTTTAAAGCATGTACAAAAGGTACAAAACAACTAATAATAGTCTGTTAATGTAAACTACAACACACTTAAATCCCTCTGTCATTCTGAATGGAAAAGAGTATCCCCCTCCATAAAAGAAGCCATAAGTCTAACCTGTCACAGAAAAGCCCCAGGTCTAGAGCACAGGTGGTGTCCCTCTCCTAGTAATAATAAACAGAGAGGAGGCCCACCTGCACAAATGCTCTATGGCATAGTTTCATCCAGTGCACCGTGCAGAGATCCTGGCTCGAGTGTCCAAATCAACAGAGGAGCTATCCGTGATCCATAGGCTAAACATATGTTAAAGAATAACACAGCAGTCCTAGAACAGCCCAGTTATCTCCACAGAGAAAGAAAGGAAAAAACTCCAACCTGGAATGCAAGCAGATCGACAGTATTCCTCCATTAGCATACAGACAGGGAATGGGCAACCTCCAGTCATGCGTCATTATAACTCATTACAGGAGTTAGTTCATTGGCCTCCAGTCCTAGAAGATAGAAACAGTCGATGAGGAAACAGACCACCAGCTAGAAGTGGCCCATTCACAGGAGAAAATCAGTCCTTTTGCAAAATGATAGTCTCTTTTCCAGCTGTTAAGAGAAGGAGCAGACACTGAGTATAAGTAGCAATGGGGAGCACCTGGAGTATTAAATGGGAAACAGCAGCGGAAATATGAATCATGCTGGGGTCCTAAACCTGATAGGGGCAGGCAGCTGTAGTCCAAATGATAAAGCACTTAGTCCACAGTCCTCCTGTGCACATTGAGGGAACCCTCTTGTGGGAGGGCTTTTATTAAATAAAAACCGTCAGTGAGCAACAAGTCAAGGCAATCCAAAAGGACCTCTCTTCATGATCAAAGGTGCATAGGGAACTAGGACTCCAATATGCCATTAGATCAAAAACCATAAGGAGTAACAGCAGCATGACTATCCCTGGAAACTAGAGTAAAGCAGCTCAATTCATGTCTAACATACAGTCCAGAAATGCAGAGCCCCATATAAAACATCACACTCACCTTTCCTTGAAGGGCTCAGTTAGCAATTTCTTGTGATCCTGAGTGGTGTTATCCATGGTCTCAAAGGAGTGCCAGGTACTCTGGAGCAAGACCTGAAGGAGGGCAGGATAAAGCATCCTAAATTTTATCCCGCAGCTATGAGCGTAGCCACAATGGGGTGAAAAGCTGCATGTTTCTGATGAGTGCCTACTGGTTGATCCTGGGTAAGCTAAAGTTTGGATCTGTCTGGAGGTCTAAACCTCGCTCTCAGGTTCTTGGCAATAATGGGCATGCAAAGAATCACAGACACATTGCATAAGAGTAATAAAGCTTGTTTATTACTACCAAAAGGAAAATCACAGTTGCCCTAAGCAGTTCTTACCAATAGGAACTGGGAGCCAATTCTAAGCGTTCCTATACCTCGAGGAATCTCCGTATCTCCTGGGGTCTCTGAGGTAGAAGATGTAATGTCTTACATTATATACTTAAGATAATTACCATGGTTACTGTAAGATAGAAACATTTCTAGTTACAGAGATGAGCCCTATTGGCTAAATTAGAGGTGGCTCCAGTCCAAGATAACATTATACAATTTTGTTATAGCCATCACTTTGTAGAAATAAAGAGGTACAGTTTGTACATGGGAGGCAGTATAGTGCAGTGGTTTAAGGCTCTGCGCTGCAAATCTGGTGACATCCAGCAGACCAGACCTGGGTTTGAATCCCACAACTTCCACTTGCATACTGAGTGACCCTGAGCAAGTCACTTAACTTCCTTGTGCTCCCAGGTCACTCCTGTAAAAAGCTTTCAACTAGTGTGCTACTCCTGGTTAAACAACTAAACAAAAACATAGCAGCGTAGTAATTAAGCAATAAGACATGACAGGGGGTGTGTTATGGTGGGATAATGGCCCACCTCGGGGTGAGTTGAAGCACGAGGCATGGCTGAGGGCTTCACCACCTGAGAAGGGCTATTAGCCCACCATAACACACCTGGAGTGCTATTGTGATTATGAAATGGATCATTTTTTGAAAATGTCATGCATTTTTAAACATAATACTTTCAGCTGGGCTGTTGTACTGGGATAACTGCCCAGTTGAAAGCAGCTCTTGGCCAATCAGAATTCAGCATTCTTTCTACCCATTTCATAATACAAATCATCAGAAGATGACAATGCTGACTCATATATCATAATCATTACAAGGACACAGATGTCTAACATCTTATAAGCAAGGAATACATGCGTATATTGGAAAGTAAAGTGTATGGCAATAATGTGCATACATATCCTGACATCTACTCTATATGGTAGATGCCCTTAGCCCTATATGTTAGTATAACATATACCTAAATCTAGCTGTCTACAGTGTACCTCTGGGGTTACTAGTTAGGGTGCATGGACCTCGTGTAACAGAGCCCTCCCACAAAATTTCCTTTAGGTCTTGGATTTTCTGCAAAATATATTGCTTATCCAAACAATTGAGCAGTTTGAGCATAAAGGGGTGGGAGGAGAGCCTGCAGGTGATTTAGGATGAAGGAAGTGGTACGCCCACTCCACAATGTAGACAGGACCATTTGGAGATGGACCCATGATCCTTTAAAAACTTTTGCACAAACTGAACTGGTGTCACACCCTCCTCTCCTTGGGAGCCCAAAATAATTAGATTGTTTCATGACTTCTCCCTCCAAATCTTCCAGTTTGGCATCCAATTTACTAAGTCTTTGCTGCATAGCAGTTCAATCCAATTCATTGCAGTCCTTCCATTTTCTAGAGAGAGTTTGGGCTTTCACAACCCCTACACGTCTGTTCATATCACCCATATCTGATCTCAGTGATTTTGGCTCCTCTGTGAGCTCTCTAGTGAGTTCTTGAATGCCTCAAATTCCATAAGAAAGTGCTCCTTCGAGGTGGGGTGGGCAACATGGTGGCAGTAGTAAAACAGCTGGAGTCCGAGCTTTGGGCCTTTGGCTGCTTGGAGTGTTTATCCAGTGTCTGTGGAGGTGTGTACCATGGGCAACTTGTTGCATCTCCACCTCAGACATCTTGAGTGGAATCAAACTGAAACTTGAATTGATTCACTCCAGGCAGGTTACTGCAGAGAATCTCGCACAGGAATAGGATAGAAATGCAGTCTGAAGGTAGTTTTTAGCTTAAATTAAATGGAGTAGATGGGAGCACTGGAGAAGAGCAACTACTCAGGTGAGAGCATCACGTGACTCCTCCACCTCTCTCTTTCTGCTAGTGATACCCTTCCTATGCAACCTAGCATCCACTAGCTCTCTACTGCTTTGTCACACTGTCTCATCACCTTTAGGTCATCAGATGTGATTACTCACAGGTCCCTTTCCTGTTCGGTGGTTAATACTACCCCCATTTTGTACTCTGCCCTCGGTTTCTGAACCTCAAGTGCATGACTTTGCACTTCTTCATTGAAACTCAGCTGCTACACCCTTGATAACTTCTCTAACTTTCCTAAATCACTATTAATTTCCTCCTCCTCCTCCCCCAGAAAGTCTACCCTATTACAGATTTTAGTGTCACCTGTGAAGAGGCATACCTTCCCTCCTAGACTCTCTGTAATGTCACTAATAAAGACATGAAGAGGACCAGTCCCAGTACTGATCCCTGTGGCACCCATGTGTCACCATCCTTTCCTTGGAGTGAACTCTGTTTACTACTACCCACAGTCTCCTGTCCCCAACCAATTTCTCACCCCTTTACCACTTTAGGACACACTCCTTGTCTTCACAGCTTGTTTACAAGTCTTCCATGTGGAACAGTTTCAAATGCCTTACTAAAATCTAGGTAGACCACATCCACCGCTCCACCTTATTCAATTCCTAGGTCACCCAGTCAAAGAAGTTTATCAGATTTTTGACATAATCTCCCAAGTGAATTAATGCTGCATCGGATGCTGAAGGCCACTGGATTCAGATATTCCACAATCCCTTACTTCAGTGTTGATTCCATTACTTTCAACACCACCAAAGTCAGGCTGACTGGCCTGTACATGCCAGCCTCCTCTTTGCTCCACTTTTATGAAGTTGGACTATATTTGCTAAAACAACAAGTCAGTGCACACCTTCACCCCCAAAGGGGTAAACATAATAATCATATTTTTCCAGCACGGATTAGCACTATCTAATCTGATTTCAAAAGGGTAGGGGGTCTCTTGGTATTCACCTTTGAGACCTGCTGTGAAGTCACCCAGTAACCCCATCGAGTAGAACCTCCAGCAGCTGGGTACCTATCCCAACCTGCATCTGCCTCAAATGGTTTCCTTTATATAGGTGCAGCAGCCTAAAGTTGGCTTAAATAAAATGTGGTCCCCAGTCAATGTGCAGGTAACTGGTCGGGAGCTAGCTAAATGGGAGAGCCATACCTCCTTTGCAAATCTTATTCAGTATTAGAGCTCACCCTTGCCCATCCCATTTATAGTTTGTGAATGAGCAAGGGTGAGCAGCTAACACTGAATGTATCCTTATATAAAGGAAGCTATTTGAGACAGATGAAAATTGGAATCAAGACCCAGCTGACAGAGATTTAACTCGACAATGGCAGCTGGGTGATTTACAGCAGCGCCTGAGGAGACTACCAAGAGACTCCCCACTTCTTTTGAAATCAAATTAGTAAGTTGCCAATAGAGGCTGGAAAATATGTTTATTGTTACATTTGCCCCTTTTGGGGGTAGAGGGTGATGGTATGCACTGACTCATTTCTGTTGATGTATGCTATATGCAGTAGTACCCTCAATTGGAATCCATTTTATAGTTTGTGAATGAGCAAGGGTGACAGCTAATATTGGATAGAATTATGACTCTCTCATTTAGCTAGCTCCCACCAGTTACCTGCACATTGGCTGGGGACCATCCCTTAATTAAGCCAGTTTAAGGCTAATGCATCCTACATAAAGGAAGCCATTTGAGGCAGATGCAGTTTTGAGTAGGGATCCAGCTGATGGGGTCTACCGATGATGGTAGCTGCACAACTTCACAGCAGGGCCCTGAGATCACTACTAGAGATGCAGCATGGTTTTACTATGCACTTGAAGTTAATGTGAAGTTCCCAGCTTTCAATCCATGGATATTACGTGAAGTTTCCATTAAAGGTCAAAATTTTCCTCAGTGGACTTCATGTTAACTTTGGGTTACATTTTGAAAAAGGTGAAGTTGTGAGAAACAGCCCACGACCACATGTCTGATAGTCTGCAGGTCACATGCAGGCAGGAAGTTAACCAGACAAGACAGTGAACTAATTTCACTTTCCCTTGCCCTGTGCTAGAGAAGGAGCTTTTGAGAGTGTCTGTGTAGTGCTAGTTCGAGATTTTCTCAGTGTTTCTGTTTACTGCCATATTTCAGCTTTTGAGTTTTACCCTTTGTTATCATATTCCTGAGTCCTGATTTTATTCTATTTTCTTTACTTCTGAATACTTGTATTCATTTTGTTCCCAATGGAGAGAGTGGTCTTCCTGCAGGGACTCGTGGTAATCTTGGCCCAAGGATGTGTGGTGGTGGTGTTCTGCATCAACTGTGGAACTTGTTTCCATCCAGTGCTCCCTCTCAATAAATGTTGTGTCTAGTGGCAGTAGAGTTAGTGGTGCCAGCCAAGCAGCACTGGTGGTGCCTAGCACTGCCCCTCCCACCACTGGCCAAGGCTCAAGAACAGCAGCAGCAGGACACAAGCCACAGGAACAACAACAACAGCACCAGCAGGTTGTTCCCCCAACTGTACAGCAGCCTATAACATCTGTGGCCTCCCACTGCCTGTGTGTGGTCATCCACGCAGCTTGGCAGTGTGGCATTTTTACCATACAGCCGGGTGACCCTAGTGTCTTTAAATGTAAGATCTGTGGCATGCTGGTGTGGTGTGAATGGAAGGGTATGCATCGGAAACAGGTGGCCAGAGAACTCATCTGACTGTCAATACCATGCAGAGTGGGAGGACAAGGTGGCTGAAGTAGCAGGAAACGCTCCTGCAGTGCAAGAGGTGGCAGCACAGCCTCAGCATGCACAGCATGAGAAATACAGTAGAAAGGAGAGAGAACAAGTGGTGGCTCCCGCATCTGCATGCAATCGCACCCAGCCAAAAGCCTGACCATGCTGGCAGATCTTGGCCTATTGTGGAGTGAGGTTGACCACCCAGTAACGTGGTCGACACAATGCAGCAGCAGTTGGACCAAATGGAGGGTCATCAGCTGCAAATAATGGCTATGCTCCAACTGCTGATTAGTCAGAACGAGGCCCAGTAGTTATTTTGTTTTCTTTCTAACTTGTATTGTGTGTTCTATCTTTCTTCCCCAAAAATATTAAAACACACCAAAAATATCATAAAAGAAAAAAACATAAAAAATGTCCTCGCTTTCCTTCTTTTCCTACTTAATAATCTTTTACATGCAGAAAAGGTATTTAATTTTTTGCACTAATGTTTTCTTCCTTTTGTATTGTGTTAAAGCAGCAGTGCAATAATATGTTAACAATTTTAACCTATACTGTTGTATTCTATTTTCAATTGTCCCTTATCTACTGACTTGTATAATACCACTCCTTCCACAATTAATGTGATTCTGCATTATAAAATAGTCATTAATGAAAGGTCAAATGTGATGACTTGCCATTGGGCAAAAAGTGTCACATGACCATTCATTAATGTCACAGTCTACCAACAGTTGAAATGCTGATTGTAAAAGCTTTTATTTTTGCTTTTTGAGTCCTTGCATGCACTGCAAACTCTTTGGAATAGTGACTTTGAGGGGTATGACACTGTCTGTCAATGCAGAGTGCTCTGCAAGGGCTCAACAGTATTGTACCAGTCAACAGCCAGGCTGGTCCTGATGCTGATCTGCCTGAAGTGGTTTGCACTTGAAAGAAAAAGCTGCACCAATCATGTGGTGGCTTTTCCTTTCATCTGCATGTCACCACAGAGAAAACAGCTGTTTGCGTCAAGGCGTCTCCCCACCACCACCCCACTGGTCCCTGCCTGAAAGGTAGGTGGAGACGCTTTCCTTGCCTGCCTCCTCTATGTCCCACTGTCTCCATTGCTGTATTTTCTCCCACCTGTGAGGAGCAGGCCACAACCCTAAGCTCCATATAGGCTGGGAGTATTCAGTGCTCGAAGGCACTCTTACTCTAAGCACGATCGATCGTGCTGAGTGGATCCCCCGCCTGCTGACACTGGGGTGCTTAATTGCCCTCATCCTTTAATGTGGCACACTGGGAGCCCACCCCAGTGTGTCAAAACATCCTGTGGTGTTTCCAACAAAGAGATGCCCACTCCTGGTGTCAGAAGCACCCCCACACCCCTATATTCCCCGACCTTGGGGTGCCTAATCCCGAGTTGGCATTGATCCCCCTGATTCCCCCTCCAGTACTCTAGCACACTGAGGCCCACCCCAGAGTGCCAAAATCCATATCGTTTACCTGTAAAAGAAACAGACCCACACCGTCTTTTTTTTAAACCTGAAAAAAGGACCCCTCCCTTGTGCACCCTACCTCCCACACCCCACACCTATACTTACCTCCAGAGGTCGGGAGCAACAATCTTCAATGACTGGGAACATGTCTGCACTCTTCAAAGCCAAACTTGATCTGAAGAAATGCCGGTAAGCTATATAACGGCAGGCAATAGGTGTTCAATTTAGGTTGATATCTTAGCTATTTTTGGAAGTTGTGGTCCCACATTTCAACATGGGGTTCTTGGGACCCCATCTCATGAACACAATCACTGTCATTTCATTTCTCAATCCTGAAAGGTGATTTTGTCGTAACTGTGTGGAATCACCTTTCAGAACCAATTAGCAAAATGACAGTGCCACTCTTCATGAGGTGGGGTCCCAAAAATCCCTTGTTGCAAATTTGGTGAAAAACTCCCAAAAATGACTGTGTTATAAGCGTCCGTTTGTGCAGTTTCTATGCACGCCGTAACGTCATCAATATTTAAGATTTTCAGTCCAAATCTCCAACATTGACATTTTTCACACCCTTATGAACAGTACAGCTGTCATTTTTGCATCCTTCCCAAAATGTGTTTTGTGCCTGTGGCACAGAATGGCGTGGTCGCTGTGTGGAATCAACTTTTGGGACAGATTAACGAAATTCCAGTGTCATTGTTCATGAGGAGATCTAAAAGGCTATGTTGAAAATTTGGTGAAAACATTCAAAAAAATGGCTGCGTTCTGACGTGCATTGCACAGTTTCTACACACACTTGTAATTTTTTCATATTTTCACTACAGATTTTCAGCATTTCCTTTTCTTTCACACCTCCTCATGAGCAGTACAGCTGTCATTTTTACATCCTGCCCAAAATGTGTTTTTGCACTTATGGCACCGATTGGCATACTCGCTGGCGAAAATCATCTTTGGGACTGAGTAACACAATTATACTGCCACTGTTCATGAGGTGGGTTCACAAAAGCCCATGTTGAAAATTTGGAGCAAAAATACCAACAAACGCCGGGTGTTAGGGTTTCCAACCATAATGCCCACCCTTAAAATGCAAGGCAGAGAAATATACATGGAAAATATAGGAGGCATGTACAACAGCAATACCAGCTGCGAACTATCAGCATTGACAAATGCTTGTTACAGTTAGGTAGCCTGTTTTATAAGTGTGATAACCCACTCCAGCCCATGGGTGTATCAGGGCATTAATGCACTTCCTCCCAGCTGCTTTAAGTCACTCTGGCAATCCTCATGCCTCACAATGCACCCAGGGCATGCATTAATGCCCTGATACACCCATTGCCTGTCGTGGGTTATAATGACTTACTCTCTATTTTTAGATATGAAATAATCAAAGTAGTGCTCCTTTTAATATTGTTCAGATCTGGTTTTCATCAGTATATCCAGCTGTTTTTGAACACCTACTGCTCCATAAGGTCATGGTGGTGGTTGTGTCCCGCTGGATTGCATGCTAGTTCACTTTAGTCACAACAGAAATGATTTTAAATAATAGATGTACAAAACCATTACCAATATTGATGAAAACCATCTGCAAGCCAGATTAATCAAACAATCAATCAATCACAACTTTATTTAACCAGCCAGAGTCATCATTGAGCAAGCTCATTTTCGAGATGGTCCCAGCAGAAGAAGAACAGAGCAAGAATAATACAATTGGACACTTTGTGCAGGCTGGTACATACAGTAAAAATAGCAACAACAACAACATCGGATAATACAGAGTGTGCAGATTAACAAATTAAATTAAGGGTACACCAACGTCTGGGATGGCTACTAAACAAGGCAATAGAAGTAACAGGGTGTGGTAAGAACATTATATTAACAATAGAACAAGAAGGCATGAATGGACCAACCAGGAGGGTCTACCCTTTGTGGGGAAGGATGGGGAAGGGGGTTTCAGGAGAAGCTCTTGTTAATTATTTCAGATGTGAATAAAGGAGCACAGCAACCGTAAATTGTGGAAAGAAGGATATCATATAGACAAGTCAGTAGATGAGTACCAATCAAAAATTGAATAAAAAATGTAGGTAAAAACTGTCACCTGATTATTGCACTGCTGCTGTACCCTACTGGGTCATAATTTCATACACTTAATAGTGTGCAACATTATCGTATGCGAGACAGCGGTGGTGCTAATACATAAATACTGCTGTGTCGATATTGCACCACCGCACTAGCAGGCAGAGGATAAGGCTTCTGCTGGGTTGGGGTTCCACTGAGCAGCTGCCGTGGCCAATGGATTGAGTCACTGCAGCAAGGAACCCAGGCACTGCGTCTGGGAGTAGGTTTGATTTCCTATCCCAGAAAGTTTTTTTGCACTTTGTGCGATTTGGAAGCGAACCCCTGGAGTTGAGAATTCATATTTGGGGGCACATCCCCCGCAATGTGGAGTGTGGGGCAGATCCTCCTACAAAACAGAATTATGCCACATGCAAGAAGTTGTGCTGTATTGGTAGCCTGATTTTGCATGCGGCATAATGTCTTCTTGACATTATGACCTCGTACCCTACTGTACTTGTCATGCTGTATTACTTTTTGTTACTGTTGACTGTGTTAAGTTTTCATAGAACACCCACAACTATAATCAAAATACACTACCATCACATACAATTACAATCCCCAAAAAATTATCTTATGTGAATGTAGCATGCTTATACTGCTATCTAGCTACCTTATTCAGCATGCAGTATTAGAGTCCCGATGAAGAATAATCACATGAGAATCTGTTCAGAAAAGTCACAAGTATTTCTTGATGCACTGCTAAAAGCATGCACCACAGCCATAGCTCTGAATAAGTGCCCCAAGTGAGAAAATGGCTTGCTGGCACCTGCTGCTGCTGCTCTTTCAATGTTATGTAAAGTCCCAATGAAGAATAATCACATGAGAAACTGTTCAGAAAAGTCACAAGTATTTCTTGACGCACTGCTAAAAGTGTGCACCTACAGCCAGAACTCTGCAGAAGTGTCCCAAGTGATAAAATGGCTTGCTAGCACCTGGTGCTGCTATTTAAATGTCATGGAAAGTCCGATGAAGAATAATCACATGAAAAACTGTTCAGAAAAGTCACAAGTAAGTATTTCTTGATGTACTGCTAATAGCATGCACCTACAGCCAGAACTCTGCATAAGTGTCACAAGTGAGAAAATGGCTTGCTGGCACCTGCTACTTGCTATTGTCTGTCTACTTTGCCGCTGATGATGTACAGTGCATTGCTAAATGATGATAGCCACAGATGACCATGGGTTGAACTATAATTTGATGTTCTGGAAAATTCTTCTGCTGCATTGACTGAAACGTGCTTCCCTATGTGTGTATATTCACACCAACACTGGTAAGTTATTACACGTGTCACTGTCATGTTTTTCAGAGATGCTGCCATTTAATTTGTATTGAATCTTGTATTTTGTTGTAAGCAGTCTGTCATATTGTTCCTTTGCAGGAATCATCATCATACATACCGAATGTTTTCCCTTCACGGTGTTGACCATGGTCACATTCACATGCCATACATATGTGCCACCATCTAATGTGGTACTGTAAAACTTAAGTTTTTTCCTGGAGGGTTATTGCTGTGAGTGAGTGAGTAAATTATAGGCATTTATCATTACTGTTCTTTTATTTTACATTCTCAGGTCACAGCACACAGATTCACAAACCGTAATGATGAAACCATGTTGCTGCCACACATGTATTCCACATGTGTATGATTGTTGACTTTGGTTATACAAACAATGTCATTCCATGAAAGGTAAGTATTTTTTTTGGGGGCTCATTTCAAAACAAGTTTCATTAATGTTTTGTCTTCTTTCCAGGTCTTCAGCATATCCATTCCTAACTGTAGTACGTCTTCAGATTGGAAGATACCACCTATGGCAGACCGCAGCACCTCATTGATACCTACAAACAGATGATGAAGTAATTATTAAAGAGTTCATTGCATCACCACATTCAGTTTCCATTGTGGTTGTTCCTGTCTTCTGTTATGTCCAGCTTAAAATACCAAGCTATTAGTAAACCCTTATCCAGCTTAAAATACCAAGCTATTAGTAAACCTCTTATCTAACTTAAAATATCAAGCTATTAGTAAAGCCCTTATCCAGGTGAAAATATCAAGCTATTAGTAAATCCATTATCTAGCTTAAAATGTCAAGTAATTAGTAAAGCCCTTCTCCAGCTGAAAATATCAAGCTATTAGTAAACCCCTTATCTAGCTTAAAATACCAAGCTATTCGTAAAGCCCTTATAAAAAGTTCACATTTAGTGAGTGACAAGCACTAGCCCACTGTAGGCGCGTACATTACATCACAGGTTTCATGACCTGGATAACATGTTGTACAACCCGGCATACTGCAGTACGCATGTTCCATCTGTGAATAAACATATCTTATCTGGCCTGTATGTCACCGCCGTTGAATGCTTTACACTGGTGGAAAAATTGGATAAAATTAATGAAAGAGCAACTAGGAGTGATGCTTACTTGTAGATGTTATCCTTTAGGTGGTAGGAGTACTGCGAGTCCTGCAAAGTTACACATTCTGTTGCCTGTGGAAACAAAAAGAAAATTAGTTGCGGTATTTGGTGAGGTGACAGTGGCATCTTTAAAATGGTAAGAGAAGGATTCACACCACAGTGCAAGTCAAAACCACAGTACATTATATTAGTACATACTTACTGTAAATTAATGATAAGAAGCAGGTGGCTGTGGCTGGCTGAGGGTTCATAGCTTGGACACAGGTACAATGTCTCTCTCTCTCACTCTCAAGAAGCAAGGTGGTTGTGGCTGGCTGAGGGTTCTTAGCTTAGGCACAGGTACAATGTATCTGTCTCTCTCATGTCTCTCTCACTCTCAAAACAGGGTGGCTATGGCTGGCTGAGGGTTCATAGCTTGGGCACAGGTACAATCTCTCTCTCTCTCTCATTCTCAAAAGCAGGGTGGCTATGGCTGGCTGATGGTTCATAGCTTGGGCACAGGTACAATGTCTCTCTCTCTCTCTCTCTCTCTCTCCTCAGAAGCAGGGTGGCTATGGCTGGCTGATGGTTCATAGCTTGGGCACAGGTACAATGTCTCTCTCTCTCTCTCTCACTCTCAAGAAGCAGGTGACTATGGCTGGCTGATGGTTCATAGCTTGGGCTCAGGTACAATGTCTCTCTCTCTCTCTCTCTCTCTCACACTCTCAAGAAGCAGGATGGCTATGGCTGGCTGAGGGTTCATAGCTTGGGCACAGGTACAATCTCTCCATTCTCAAGAAGCAGGGTGGCTATGGCTGGCTGATGGTTCATAGCTTGGGCACAGGTACAATGTCTCTCTCTCTCTCTCTCTCTCTCTCTCACTCTCAAGAAGCAGGGTGGCTATAGCTGGCTGATGGTTCATAGCTTGGGCACAGGTACAATGTCTCTCTCTCTCTCTCTCTCTCTCTCTCACTCTCAAGAAGCAGGGTGGCTATGGCTGGCTGATGGCTCATAGCTTGGACTCAGGTACAATGTCTCTCTCTCTCTCTCTCTCTCACACTCTCAAGAAGCAGGGTGGCTGTGTCTGGCTGAGGGTTCATAGCTTGGGCTCAGGTACAATGTCTCTCTCTCTCTCTCTCTCTCAAGAAGCAGGGTGGCTATGGCTGGCTGATGGTTCATAGCTTGGGCTCAGGCACAATGTCTCTCTCTCTCTCTCACACTCTCAAGAAGCAGGGTGGCTGTGTCTGGCTGAGGGTTCATAGCTTGGCACAGGTAAAATGTCTCTCTCACTCTCAAGAAGCAGGGTGAGTAGCTGGGGTGAGTTTCTCTTTTCAGTGTCAGGATATCTGTCATTAGATCAGTAGGATTTAAGTGGCTACAAGTTGACATTTGTGTGTAGAGGACTGCAGGTAATAATGACTGCACACATTCTGTGAACTGTACCCTCAAAATCAAGAAAAGGGGCATCGAAATATTATGACATGTCATTATTTGTCAATTGTT
Organism: Neoceratodus forsteri; assembly: GCA_016271365.2. Lineage (NCBI taxonomy): Eukaryota > Metazoa > Chordata > Ceratodontiformes > Ceratodontidae > Neoceratodus > Neoceratodus forsteri. The sequence continues at coordinate 881,379,280 of CM028134.1, read as the reverse complement.
ATATGATAGTCAAGACCACCATTTTTCTTTTGTAATGCAAAAATGGTAACTTTATGGAAATGCAACAGCTTTCACCCTGGTAATTGTGCCATTACTCCTCCCACCAACATCTTCCTCATCATCATCAAGAAGGAAGCAGCCTCGAAATCCTCAATGCTGGAGTTGTATCCATTTGGAAATTCTTTTCCATGACTGCATCATCAACCTCAACGGTACACTGTTTGGCGCTGCCACCAGGATGGTCTGCTTGGCCTGCATCATCAGCATCAGCACAATCATCATCCTGACAGGGTTCAAACACAGATACGCTTGTCCTACTTGGTATGTGGCCTTCATTCATTTTAATAATTGTCAGCATGCTGACATTTGTAGAGTGATAGGTTAGTATGACAGTCATACAGTATGTCCCTGCAGAACTAAATACCATCTCCACACTTACACTTGAGGGTGGGCAGGTCAGGTACTTCAGTGCTACTGACATCAGCGCTGGCCATTCAATCACCTTGCCACTCCAGTACTTCAAAGGATCGTTCAATATTGTCAGATGCCTGTTTTCTGCCAAATAGCCTCAACCATGGTCTGTGATGCATGCATTCCTGATGAATCATCCACCTGTTCACAAGATTCATCTAGGTCACAAATTCCTACTTGGGACAAGACACTCCAAAGTGGATTAATGGACAACTGTGCAGCTGACATCACCCTCGCCCTCAGCCACCTTACTGGATGTGCTCAGTTCACATTGACCTGCAGCCTTGTTATGATGTGGTTTGCAGAACTTTGCACTTGACTTCTGTGCCCCATGAACAAATCAGACCAGCTGTCTAGTCATATTTTGAACCTGCTCATGCCCTCCCTCCAGTAAGGATGCATTGCCACATTTGTAGCGTGGGTCCAGCATTGTGGCTATTCAAATTCTGGCAATTGCTGAATAGTGTTGATGTGTCGATTGCTGTCTAATATTGTAATCATGTGTTTCAGCAATGCACTGCTTGACCTACCTCTGGCCAAACCAAGGCTGGCTGCAGATTCAACAAAGTCTTCCTCAGCACCTGCAGCAGTGGAATGGCTTGACTAACGGATGCAGTGTCACCACTCACTGCCTGAGTGGCATGTTCAAATGGCCTCAAAATTAATATTACTGAGTCCATGAGTCTCCATTGTTCAGTTGTCATAGACATTGAGGCACCTGAACTGTCACAGCTAGTGTGCATAACTTGGTAATCGGAGATGGCTTTGTACTACTCACACAACCACTCTACCATGTAAAGGGTTAAGTTCCATCTTGTGACAACTGCAAGCTTCAGGTGGTGCTGAGGGATGCTGTTTTGAATCTGTAGCTGCCTAAGTTGATCATGGGCCTTTCCAGAGTGTGCAAAGTGGGCACAGATGTGGTGTGCAACAGTCAGCATTTGCTTCATTTCCGGTCACTGCATAAACTCTGGTACCACAAGGTTTAAACAGTGAGCCATGCAGGAACCCTCACAAAGCCACCATTGCTGATACATTTAACAACGTTTGATCCATTATCACTAGCTGTGAAGCCAGCTTTTAGGAACAGAGGTGAGTCACTCATCAGTTTCTGTCAGTAATAAGTATATCATGTTTTCACCTGTATGCGGCCCTGCTACACTATGTATTGCAAATGTTCCATACTGTCTAATGCCAGGAAGGTTGCTATCACCACAGTCTGACTCATTACACTGCTTTCCCATCCCACCATCATAGACAATCCAAGGAAGCTGCACCCAATGTGCAGTAATACACGAATAGGAACTACCTGCCATTTGCCGCTTGTCCACATATCCATGTTAAGTGAATGTAAGGTGATGTGGAATGTTGAAGGGCATGTCTTACAGACTCTGTCACCATCCACTATAACTCAGGGACAGCACGGTGGCAATGTATGTCCTGGACTGGATCTTCCATTTAGGACAGGCGCATGCCACAAAGTGCCAGAATACAGCATTCTCCACAAAGGATAATGGCAAAGGTCAATTGCCAGCATTTCCACTACTGCAACACTGAGTTCACAGGCAACTGCATGACTTGGTGGGTATTTACTGTTATGGGCAAAAGGCTGTGCAACGAGGGTTCATTATTCAGTGTTTTGCAAGTGGTGTGCCAAATGGCTCTCCTCTGCGAACTGACATGGAAGGGGTACCTTTGACATGTGATGGTGGGTGCACAGGTGACAAGCCAATAAATGAGGTTATTTTACCTGTTCTAAGCACAGGGGTGGATGTACTAGAATTACTACATGGACCAGTACTACTCTGACCACTACTTGAACATTCAAATCCTCCTCCTCTTCATGCCTGTATTAATCCTCCAGTGTTATTACACCAATTTTACTAACATTGCTACTTACACTAAAGGAAGGGGATACCATGCTCACTAAGGTGGATGAGGGTGAACACCCCACTACGGCATTAGATTCCCTCTGGTGCTGAGTCCACAGTGCCATGTGCCTGCTCTTGAGATGGATATGCTGGCCCCAGTGCAGAGGGCTACCCTTTTACCACCCTTCACCGCGCTTGGCAAAGGTGACAGATTGCCACTGTTTCATCGCTACCATCTTGTACGAAAAAGTCCCAAACTAGGGATTTTGATGCCCTACTCTTCATATGTCACTTCAGGGGTTGCATATGGAACTGCAGTTTTGTGGTGATGAAATGGGGAGTAATGCATGATTTCTGGTGTTGTGCACACTTGGACTTTGACTGAACATCACAATCAATGACTATTACTTCAGGGTCAGCAACAGACACAGCTACATCAGAACTTTGGGGAGATTGATGAACAGACTGTTTACAAACAGCCACCTTCACTTTCTTTTGTCCCATTCCTAAATGGGGTCACTAGCTTCATCATCATAATCACCATCCTCAAATTCACTTTGGATGCTGTCCTCCTGTGGAGATATTCCAAACACAGCCTCAGTACTGCCATCCACACTTTTTTCATCAACCTCTGAATGTTTGGATGGCCTAACATCAAGAGCAGTGGAAACATGAGACTGTGAGTCATTAGCATGATCAGAATCATGTTCAACTACTGTGGGGAGTGGGACATCAACTACACTCAAGTCTGCGGAGTCAACAACATCTTTCCCACCTGATAAGTTTGCCCAGGTTGAACTTGTAGCAATACTCAATACTCACGCTCTTATCAACCATGCCATCACTAACTTTACTACCAGCATGGACAACAGCATCTCCAACCAGCATTGAGTGACTAATTTAGCCATGAGAAACAGAGTCGGAGAAATCCCTTTACTTGCAGTAACTTCTACCTTTCCCACTGCTGCGTACTACCAAGACCACCATGACCACTACTCTAACACTGTTACACTTGCTACTAGCCCCTGATGAACCTGCCTCATCATCACAACAACTTCCACTGCTAATAGTCTTATTACAGCAGCGCCACAGCCAGAAACAGCTTTGTATGAATGTCTCCTGGGAGGCATTTTTAAGTTTACACAGATAATTAACAGCAACTTATTATTCTGGTACTTTTTGAGGGAAGGGAAGCAAAAATGCAAGAGATGCAGCAGCACAAGCACAAGTAACACAAGACCTGAACCAGTCTTAAAATCCAAAAGTCAAAAAACAATACCTTGCTTTGTGGGAAAGGGGTTAGCTTTAGGTACACAGACAGAAGCAGGAAAAAATTCCAGACTGCCTGAGAAATTCGGAGTATGGCTATTGCTGATGGTACTGCAATAAAATGCGTATCAATTTACTCAATGCACACACTAAAGGTCAGCCACAGAAACTTTAACTGTTCAGTAAACTAAATACAGACAGTCTTTGAAAACAACTGAACAAATGCCCAGCACACAGAAAAAATGATAAAATAAGTAAAAGTTGTGCTGTGTACCTGAACACACAAATAATAAAAACTAGCCAACAAAAGTTGGAAAAAACTGCCTTTCTCACTAATCTCCCTTCACACCACAGATCCGCCCTCCCCTGAAGGTAGCATGACATTTCAGCTAATTCATTTCAGTAAGTCAATTTCAGAGAAAACATTACAGTGAATGTCATTATAGCGCCCTGTCATTAGAGCAATCTACTACATTAGCACACCCAACATTTCAGTGACTGTTACTTTCAGCGATAATCCCCAGGCAAAGTGCATCTCAGAGTGAGAAGCTTAGAAATGGGGGAGTTGGGGTGCAGCCCCCATAGTTGCGCACAGTACAGTACCTTAATTGAATGATTGTTGCCAGGTGTAGACAGGCTTTAAAGAAGCATTGGTGCATGGTGGGACAGATCCATGTCTCAAGATGGTAGTTGAATTTATTCATAGTCAGCGTGAGCTGGCAATGATTGTCCATGGTGGTTTTGTGTACCGCAGGAGATAAGGTCGGGAACAAGATCTACTGGTGGTTTGTTGACTATCACTGCTTTCTCTGTCCAGCTCATATGCACATGGTATCAGACTACATTGTGGCTGTTACCTGTGTGCACAATCATGTACCGAATGCAGCAGAGGTCGGGACCCGGCATGTAATGGAGGATATGAGGGACCAGGCTAGGAGGACATCATACACTACATCCCAGGTTGTGCTTGCCAGTACTGTGGCTGCTCCTGATGCTGTGGTGGGTGCTCTTCCACATGTCTGTGTGATGTGAGAAATGGTGCAATGGATTCGTCAGTTAGAGCATATGTCTCCTGTAACCCCTGGAACACTGGCTGAATTAGTAATACCACCAGAATACAGCCACACTGTTGGAGGAGAAAGGTTCCTGCTGTACAATGGAGGGTGGAACATCGAGGATTGTACTGTATGCTGCAGAACGGAGTCTTACCTTTCTGGGGATGTGCCAGCATTGGTTTTAGATGGGACATTCTGTTCATGTCCCAGTCTGTTCATGCAGCTGGATATGATACACAGCCTAAGAGCAGGTATAGTAATACCTGCAGTGTGCGTGCTGATGGCGTCACATAGTCCAACAGCTATGACAGGGTTCTCGAGTGACTCAAGGGTTGCGGAGTTGCTCTGAACCCTGTTACGATCATGATGGATTATGAGAGAGCAGCTTCGTGGTCAGTAACAGCTGCCTTTCCTTATACTACTGTCCCAGGGTAATTCTTTCATTTTGGATAGTCAGTGTGGTGACATATTCAGCAGTGCCCTAATATCTACAACGGTATGTACCGATGCTGAATTTGCACAGAATGTGCATGCTGTTATCTCTTGCATTTGTACCGAGACTGAAGTTGTGCAGGCTTTTGAAGAACTTTTGGAGTTTCCATTCTTTGCCACCCATGAAGAGCTTCCACAGCCCTTAATCAGTTACTTTGATGATACATGGGTTGGCCGTCCTATGAGCAGTCAGGATAGCGCATACCCATGTCTCCTATTACTTTCTGGAACTGTCATGCTGTTATTGTAAATGGTCAGGCTAGGACCAATAACGCTGTTGAAGGGTGGCACCATGCCTTTAATACACAGCTCAATGCCTCAAGCGTAATATATGGCCGTTCGTTAATAGTTTGCAGTGTGAGTATGGCATGTGTTCCTGGTATGAATATCTTAGGAGCTTAGCATACAGTTTCCAGCATCAGGAATGATCATTATCGCTGGAGTGTTGTTCATCCCAATGACTGTTGGTCGTTAAAGTAGCTGTAAAGACGAGCGCTGAAAAGACCAGTCAATGTAATTACATTCGCTTATATAGATTTGCTGAAAAGATGTTCACTGAAATAGATTAGCTGTTATGACATGGAACCCCCAAGCACTACAGTGTCTGTCAGTACAGAGACTGCATGCAATAAATTAACAATAGATATTCACACAAAATCAATAAATGCTCGATGATATGAACATACAAGGGTTCCTACAATAGATGTACTAAATTATGACACAAAATGTTCTGGCAAAAATGCATTTTTAATATTTTTGATGGTTTGAATTTAAGACCTCAGAGAGGAAACTGTCTCCAGCTTTCCACAACACTGATCACGCTGAACTGAGGCTGTGCAAAACAATATAAATCCCAGGAATCACTGTAAAATTCACCTTAAAGAGCAAAAGAAAACACAATGAAGTAAGGTAAAACCCAGAGAGAACAATAGGAATTTTGTGTTACTATGCAATGCAAAATTATTCGATTCGCATTGCTGAAATACTTGAAATTTGGGGTCTAGGTGAAATACTACACAGAAATTTTAGCCACTTCTACCGCCTCTAGTCAGTACCAAGAGACCCCACTCCTTTTGAAATCAAATTAGTAAGTTGCCAGTCCTGGCTGGAAAAATATGTTTATTGTTACATCTGCCCCGGGGGTGGTGGGGTGGTGGGAGGGTGTGCATTTGATTTGTTTTTTTTTTATGTATGCCACATGCAGTAGTACCCTCATTTGGATTCCATTTACAGTTTGTGGATGAGAAAGGTGAGCAGCTAACACTGGATAAGATTTGTAAATGGAGAACTATGGCTCTCTCATTTAGCTGGCTTCCACCAGTTACCTGCACATTGGCTGGGGACCAAACCTTAAATAAGCCAATTTTAACTGATGCATCCAATATAAATGAAGCCATTTGAGGCAGATGCAGTTTGGAGTAGGGACCCAACTGATGGGAGTCTAGCTTGGTGATGGTAGTTGGGCGACTTCACAGCAGCCCTTGTGGTGAATACCAAGAGACCCCACTCCTTTTCAAATCAGATTAGTAAGTTGCCAATCCAGGCTAGAAAATATACATAAAATGTTACAAATTACCCTTGGGGGTGAGGGTGTGCACTGACTTGTTGTTTTGTTGGTGTATGCCACATGCAGTAGCACCCTCATTTGGAATCCCATTTATAATTTCTGAATGAGGAGTGTAAGCTGCTAACATTGGATAAGATTTGTAAATGGAAAACTTTGGCTCTTTCATTTAGCTAGCTCCATCAGTTACCTGCACATTGGCTGGGACCACACCTTAATTAAGCCAATATAAGGCTGATGCACTCTGTATATATGAAGCCATTTAAGGCACATCCAGTTTGGAGTAGGGACCCAGCTGATGGGTGTCTACCTCAACGATAGTAGCTAGGCGACTTCACAACAGGGCCCTGAGGTGAATAGCAAGATACCCCACTCCTTTTTAAATCAAATTAGTATTTTGCCAATCCAGGCTGAAAAAATATGTTTGTTGTTACATTTACCCTTTGATGGTGGGGGAGAGGGGTGAGTGCACTGACTTGTTGTTTTTATTGATGTATGCCACATGCAGAAGTACCATCATTTGGACTCCATTTTATAGTTTGTGAATGAGCAAGGGTGAGTAACTAACATTGGATAAGATTTGTAATGGGAAAGTATAGCTCTCTAATTAAACTAGTTCCCCATCAGTTACCTGCACATTTGTTGGGGACCTCACCTTAATTAAGCTAATTTTAGGCAGATGCACCCTATATAAAGCAAGCTATTTCAGGCAGATGTAGTTTGGAGTAGGGACAAAGCTGATGGGGTCTGTCTCAATGATGGTAGCTAGATGACCTCACAGCAGACCCTGAAGTGAATACCAAGAGACCTCATCTCCTTTTGAAATCAAATTAGTAAGCTGCCAATCCAGGCTGGAAAAATGTGTTTATTGTTACTTTTACCACTTGGGGAGCACTGACTTGTTATTTTGTTGCTGTATGCCATATGCATTAGAACCCCTCAGTTAGAATCCCATTTATAGTTTGTGAATAAGCAAGGGTGAGCAGGTAATACTGGATAAGATTTGTAAAGGGAAGTATGTCCCTCTCATTTAGCTAGCTCCCCACCAGTTTCCTGCACATTGGTTGTGGACCACACCTTAATTAAGCCAATATAAGGCTGATGCACCCTATATAAAGCAAGCCATTTGAGGCACATGCAGTTTGGACTAGGGACCCAGCTGATGGGGTCTACCTTGCGATGGTAGCTGGGTGATTTCACAAGAGGTCCATGAGGTGAATACCAAGAGACAGCAATTCCTTTTGAAATCATATTAATCAGTTGCCAATCCAGACTGGAAAAATATGTTTATTGTTACATTTACCCCTGAGGAGGTGAGGTGTGCACTGACTTGTTTTTGTTGATGTATGCCACAGGCAGTAGCAACTCTCATTTGCATCAATTTATAATCTGTGAATCAGCAAGGGTGAGCATCTAACATTGGATACGTTTTGTAAAGGGGAAGTATGGCTTTCACATTTAGCTAACTCCTCACCAGTTACCTGCACAATGGCTGGGGACCACACCTTAATAAATCCAATTTTAGGCTGATGGACATAATATAAAGGAAGCCATTTGAGGCATATGCAGTTTGGAATAGGGACTCAGTTGATGGGGATCTACAGCGACGATGGTAGCACCCCTCATTTGGAATCCGTTTATTGTTTGTGATAGAGCAAGGGTGAGCAGCTAACATTGGATAAGATTTGTAAAGGGAGAAGAATGGAACTCTCATTTATCTTATCTAGCTCCCAACAATTACCTGCACGTTGGTGGATGATCACACCTTAATTAAATCTGTAGGCTGATGCACCCAATATAAAGGAAGCCATTTGAGGAGATGGAGTTTGGAGCAGGGACCCAGCTGACAGGGGTCTACCTTGAAGATGTTATCTGGGCAACTTCACAACAGGGCACTGAGGTGAATATCAAGAGACCCCACTCCATTTGAAATCAAATCAGTACTTTTCAAATCCAGGAAGGAAAAATATATTTATTGTTACATTTACCCCTTTTGTGGGTGGGGTGGGGTGAGGCTGTACACTGATTTGTTGTTTTGTTGAAGTATGCCACAGGCAGAAGCACCCCTCAGCTGGAATCCCAGTTATAGTTTGTGAATGTGCAAGGGTGAGCAGCTAACACTGGATAAGATTTATAAAGGGATAAGTATAGCTCTCTCATTTATCTAGCTCCCACCAGTTACCTGCACATTGGTTGGGGACCTGACTGTAATTAGCCATTTTAGGCTGATGCACCCTATAAAAGAAAGCTATGTGCGGTAGGTGCAGTTTGGGGCAGGGACCCAGCTGATGGTGGTCTACCTTGAATATAGTATCTGGGCGACTTCACAACAGGGCCCTGAGGTGAATACCAATGTAATGCCACCCCCACCCCATTTGTGAACTTACCTAAATGCCTTCCAGAGTGCTCCACTGGCGTCCCCATCTATTTGCTGCACCTCCTGCCACTTGACTTGTCCTCTGGTGTCCCAGTGTTCCCTCTGGTCCCCTGCACATCCCATTACTTTAATTTAGCCCATTTGGGGCTAAAAAGCTAGTAAAGTTGCCAGCATGTTTTCAGAGCCGCAGACTTGCCCTTGCATGGCGTGCTTTACTGTTGACTGCCATTTGCGATCAAATCTGATGAGATTTTCTTAGCCCTGGTGCCCACTAAGCAGAATGCAGAACAGTGACATGGAAAAGTCAAAGAAAAGTCTCAAGAAGAAAAAAGTGAGGGTTTTTTTGAAGATACTGATTCTGCTTTGGCTTTCTATGACAGTAATGATAACACATTGGATGATACAGGTTCTGACTTGAATGAAGAAGTAGCAGAACTCATTTTGTATCACCCTGTAAATATCTAGATAATTAAAGTATGTCTTTTGTTGACCTAGTCTCTAGAAGATGTAAAAGATGAACTGAAAAAAAAATGTTAATTTGGTTTATTGACTGTATGCTAAAGAACAAGGCAGAGTAATTGTTTATTGGTTTATTTGTTTGGATCTGAGGTTAATTGTTACATTATAGATCTAAAATAATGCTGGGAAGTTAATGGTTTGGAGCCCATTTGAATATGTTGCTTAAATAAGATATGAATTATATGCTCATAGTAATATATCTTAGGTTTTGTTTTCCTTTTTAATCCCCAAAATATTTTCAAAACACCTTTTGTATTTTATGATGTTGTAACTTATGAATTATATTTTTCTTACTGGTTTCTAAATGCTGGAAATGATGACTGTATTTCTTCTTAATTTCATAAGGAATCTAAAAACATAAAGTACAAAAAAGAAGGAAAAAAATAAGTTTTAAATCGGAGCTAAAGTGGGGCTTCATGCATATTAATGAGCCCCACATGAATATGAATGAGGAGCTACCTGCTGCCTAGGGGTACATGTTTCAGGAGCAGCAACAGTGTGGGGAGTAAAATAAATATAAATTAAATAAATGTGTGTAAGAGGGGACTGTTGTGGCTACATAACTGTGGGGTTAAGTTTAATAAAGTTAATCTGCTGGCTACACCAGGACTTTATATCTGAGGACTTGAAATAGACTGCCATAAACTGCAACCTGCAGCCACCATCTTGGTACCTATTAGCCAACTGGAAGCCAGGATTAAGCAGAGGACTTCTGGGACACTGTCAGAGACTTGTGGGATATAACCAGGGACAAAAGCTAAGTGCAAAATGTTGTCTAATTAAAGCACTGGGACTGTGATTTTAGCCTTGACAATAATCGGACTACAGAATTTTACTCTTTATAAAAGGAGGGACTGTTTGAATTCAGTTCTGTTCTGGTCAGTTCGTGGAGTAGTTTGAGTTAGTCTGGGTCAAGCCTTTGAACTGTCAGAGGCTCCTTGCAGCTTGGGGAACTTGAGGAGAGGCCTGGGTTGCCTCTTCTCAGCCAAAATGCCTGCTGAGTAATTGGGTCAGCCAAAATCTGCAGAACCAGCCACAATTTCTTCTCAGAGGAGAAGGTGAATTTTCCAGACTGAAGGTGGGATTTGAGCTGCTGGAGGATCCGACCTGCATTTGGTTTGAAGCTATTTTTGTCTCAGGGACTGCACCTGAAATTGATGCTTTGGTTACTGAAATTGTCTCCAGTCAGTTTGTCAGAGGGAGACCTGAACTGTTGTGTGCCAGCTTGCATTTCCAGGACTGCCATGTGCAAGTGAGTAAGCTGTGCTGCCTACTACTGAACTATATCCTAGCTGAACTAGTGATGCCAAGCAATTTGCCTGACAGACTGTTGCTGCCTGTAAAAGCCAACCTGCCAGATGACCAGAGAGGAATCAGCTCCTGCAGAAGTTCATCATGGGTTGCAGCCACCCTTGGGGCTACACCTGAACGAGGGGTGAGTCATGCTAGCTCCGGTCCCTGTATCCTGGCCCCTGCCTGAAAGGACTGAAGTCCTGCAGCCTATAGCCACATCCTGCCTCAAGGAGAGCCATACTGAAAATCAGCCCAGATCCTGAGGTTCAAAGTTCAGTGAGTACCTCAGGGTTTTACCACAACACCATTTAACCTGTTTGTTCCAACTGATTTGCCTTTCAGGTCTGTATTTTGGGTTAGACTTTTTGCAGGCCATCGGGCCTGGGGATTACAAATGTCTGGGTTTTACAAGTGATTTATGGTTTTACAGTCAAAGTACAAATTAAAGCCTTAACTAATTCTTTATATAAGGAGGCCCCAACCAGTTGTGATGCCGGCCAGCCGTGGCACCACTTCAGGCCTGCAACATAGTTTATCCTGGGTACCCAGTGAGGTCATTTGGACATTCAAAAAGGGTTAATGTATTGCATTAAATGTTATGCAAAGTTGAAATACTGCTAAAATCAAAAGGCCAATTGGTCTCATTTTAATCTGCATTCACTACCCCTTATTTTAACCCCTAAATAAACCTGCTGTTTAAATGTTAATCTGGTTAGTGAGCATATCATTACTGAGCACTGGGTTATTGCAAATAGCTGAAAGGTACTTTGTTATTGCTGGTAGCCATTTTCTTACACATGCTCAGGGTGCATGCCAAATTCCAGACCCTGGTGGTAAGTGGTCATGTGAGCATATTATCAGCACTCTTCCTTAATTGTGAATTGAATGCACAACGTAGTTATTGTAATTTCAAGTGTGGGGCCACTAGGTGGGTTGGTGAGTGGTTATAGTATCCAAGAGGGCTATACCAAAGCAGCTAAACTACCGAATACCATTCCTCCGGTGGAGGCACCCTTTCACATAACTCAGGGCCCTCAACCTGTGCATAGTCACACAGGCAGGGTAGTAGCCCATAGGATAGTGCCACCTAGGGTTACATCTTTGGAAGCACCACTGAGATTAGTGTCCCTAGTGGCCGAAACCAAGAATTGCAAATAGAATTTTATGGGTACCACTGAAAAAATGGCTGTACATTAGTTAGTTAGTTGGTGTACAGGGCATGAAATTAACCCCAAAATGCCTTGCTTATATTTGATATACCCCTGGCACTAGCAAAGAGACTATAGAGTGGGCCCTTTCAAAAATTAAGTGTCTGGGAAAACTGTAGTGGTAAGCAGACAAGCTGACTTGACTGCCCAAGCTCTAATGGCTTTAGTGGTGTGCAGCAACCAAATGAACAGCACTAAGGTGCCCAAAACTATTACTGTTGATGGGTCTCCAGCCGTCTGGAGGGTAATCACTAAAGATAGTAAGGACCCTTAAGAAAACAAGCTCCCACCCTTAACCGACGGTTTAAGAAAAAGCTTGCCAAACTGTTACTGGATGAGGAAAAACAATAGAGGACTTTAAAAGTTATTCATGCTGTCTGAGGTGTTCCTTCTCTGACACCTACACCAATTCTGGTACCTGCCCCTACACCAGCTCCGTGCCACACCAGTGCTGGCACCCATGCCTGTGCCCACAGTTAGTCACGACTCTTATCACCGGCTGTGAGTGTTTTATGGCATTCTACCCACACCTAATGGGGAAGATGACTGGGAGACATGGATAGACTATGTTGCCCCCTATTGCCCAAATGGCAATGTTCCAAGGTGGAGAAGAGAAAAGGTTGAGAGAAGTCTCCAAGGTCCTGCTCTGGTTACTATCCATGCCAAGCAAGCTAATCACCCCAGGGCAAATGCACAGGACTATTTGGCTGCTTTGGAAAATGTATTTGGGAGCCCAGATTCAGATGAGGATCTGTGGTGGATGGTGAAAACCACTCATCATTATTAGGGTAGCCCTTGTCAGTGTATGTACCTCGACTTGAAAAAGGCTACAGGAATGCCTCAAGAAAGGTAGCATGGCCCCAGACAAACTAGATTGAATTAGGCTGGACCAGATACTTAAGTCTGCCCCATTTTCTGAGTTATGGCTTGCAGCCTGGCTGGATTCACCTCCCTCCTATGACGAACTAATGAAAGAAATCCAGGAGTCAAACAAAGGAGGCCACCCTGGGGCCCCTTCATGTATCTGCTGCTGCCCCAGGTAACAGAAGGTGATCATGTGGGTGAAGTTCAAGGGTGGAATATAGTTCCAGACAAGTGCTCAGAAACTGCTAAGGATACCCCAGCATGGGCAGAGTTGCTGAGAGAATTCATAGAAGTAAAGCTACTGTTTCTTCCAAGGCCCCTCCCACAGATAATGTCCAGAACCCCCTTAGAGTGCATCTACTATGGGGTGGGGTGCATGCTCAAGTGCCCCCTCCTGATGGCAGCTCAAAAACTGAAATAAGTGAATTGACTGCTATAATAAAAGAATTACTGAACGTATTGCACACCTTTAACACCACAGAAGGGGAGGCCAAATCAAGACTTTTGTTGTTAGTGCTCCAGCACCAAATGCATATTCCTCCCAGCCCCTAGTTGTGAATGGCGACCAGCTCTTAATGCAACGTTCAGCCAAGGCAGACCAAAGAAAGTATAATTTGTCACAACTATGGGAAGGATGGGCATTTGAAAGAGAATGCCAGTCTCAAAGAGACCTGGAAAAGTGGTAAACAAATTGCAAGGGGAGCTCCAGAAAGCAAAACAATTTCAGAGGGCTGCAGGAAATGATCACAGTGGAGGTTAAAGCAATTCCAAATCTAATTTCATTGTGGCTAAATCATGCATCCAAGTTCTTACTAATATCTGTGGAGGGTTGTGGGATAACAGATGGACTAGACACCAAACTTCAGGTTCAACACACAATCTCTGTGTGATGTTTATTCAAAATACAATAAGCTTCTGCAAACCATATTCCTTCTTCAGTACATCACTTTACAGCAACAGACTATGAATGTCCTTTCTCTGCACTTAGCCAGTACCTACTGACACTGATCTCTGATTGAACTTAGTAGTTAAGATTTAGCCTCTTCTATGCAGGCCTTGTTTGCTTGGGAGGTGGGGGCTCAAAGAAAAAAAAACAAACAAGTTATAGACAAAGAATCTCAATGCAGAACCACTGAAGAAAGTCTACACCAAGCGTCATTGGCAACAAATCAAGTTTCAAAAAATACATCATCATACATACTTCCATAATGCAATGCATCATGGGGTATATGCAAATCACTATACCATTTATACTTTTTCAGTTTACAACAATTTACATTCATTTTAAATAGCACAACTAGCTTAATTTCTATAATAGACACCTAGTACATTTTACCATTATCAAAAACACTAGTGCCATGGTATTTTCAACATTACAGGTTTCATAAACATAAGGTATATTATGACATAGTGCTATTACATACCAAATCCAACAACAATAAACACAACCTTTTACATATACTCTGAAGTCACCACAATAACCCCCTGTACCCCCTTGAGAGGGAAAGGAAAATTAAAGAGGACACTATAGCATAGTCAGGAAAGGGAGGGGTGCCCATAGGTGGCCAACCTTATGGACTAGAAATAGTAAAGGATAGATTAGGCTTAGAAACAGAAGAACTGTTGCAACAGATTTTAGAAAAGGTCGGTCCTCAAGAGTGGCAGGAGCTCCTGGTCACAATATCCCTCTAGACTGGTGCAACTCTGTTGGGCCCTCCCATGGACACTACTGTACACATAGACGGAATTCTGCCTTGTGTAGTTTTAGACAGCGGGTCTCAAGTCACAATAATATTTCAAGACTGGTATGAGCAGCATTTATCTGACCACCTGTTATAACCTCTCGATGGATTGCATGCTTAGGGGTTGAGTGAAAAGTCATATCCATATCTTGGCTATTTACAGTAGAAGTATGGCTTTCTTTCCATCTTCTGTGGCTGGTGTGGAAGATTCTGTGGAGATGCTAGTCCTGGTCTGCCCTTCTACCTGACTGTATGATGGTATCCCTGTACTGACTGGTACCAATGAACACATGTTTGGACACCTGGCCCAGTTATGTGAAGGAAGGCAGAAGAAAAGACAGGAGGACCCCTGAGTGTTCATGTCCTGATTCAAAAGGCCTATAAAAACAAATGCACCCCAAGGAGTGACAAAGATGAGCCTGTTGGGCTGGTTTGCAAAAAGATCCTGCTACTATCATGTTACCTCCAAATGCAGAATGCAGTATCAGTGGTGAAGTGTGGCTGTGAAAGATATGACTAACAGAATGTTGATGCTGTATGCCCAGACAAGAGAAAATTACACAAGGGACTGTTGATTAAACCCAGTGTGCTTCCGGCCAGGGCACATGCTTATGCGTGATGAGTGGTGGTATGAATACAGAATGTTACAGACTGAGACATCACAGTACACAGAGGATGCACCTTGGCTAAAGTCTACTGTGCCAACACTGCTGTGCTCCCTCCAGTTCTAGAGTTGAGGAAGGGTGTGAGGTATCACCTGACATATTTTGATTTTGAGATTCACCTATCCCAAACAGTTGGAGAACCAGGATCAGTAGCAAGCTGGCTCAGAGAACCAAGGTATTCTCCTTCAAGGAATGGGATGTTGGGTGTGTCATTGGTGCTGAACACCACATTCACCTGCACAATGAGAGACCCTTGGAGAGAGGTCTAGATGTCTAGCTCCTGCAGACATCGGTGATGTCAACATCACCTACAAGAGATGTTAGCGACTGGTATCATACAAGAGTCACGCAGCCCGTACACCTCCCCAATTGTTGTGGTGCAGAAAAGAATGTCTCTGTCCATATGTGTGTTGATTACAGGACCCTTAACAAAAGAATTGTGCCTGATCAGTATATGATGCCATGCATACAGGATGCCCTGAACTGTCTGAATGGGAGTAAGTGGTTTCCACCCTTGACCTCCAAGTAGATGCTATCAAATCCCAATGGCTCCTGAGGACAGGGAAAAACTGCATTAATTTGTTCCTTGGGTTTCTATGAGTTCTTCTCATGCCCTAAGGCATATCAGGTGCACCAGCAACATTTCAGTGATTAATGGAGCATGCAGTGGGGATATGAATCTCGTGGAATGTCTTGTCTACCTTGATGATGTCATAGTCTGGTAAAACTCTCGACGAGCATGAGGCTCACTTATTCAAAGTGTTGGACAGACTGGAGGAGTTCAGTCTTAAGTTATCCATTGATAAATGGCAGTTTTTCCAGAGCTCTGTCAAATACGTGGGCCACATTGTGTCACCAGAAGACATACAAACAGACCCCAGTAAGGTGGAAGCATTAACCAGCTGGCCAAAGCCCAACAATAAAACCATAGCACCACAACGCACTTTTGAAATATATCAACACTATCCATGTGACCCTGGATGCAGGCCAGATTGCTGGTGCTGTCTATATAGATCTTTCTAAAGCATTTGACACCATACACCACTCACTTCTCCTAACCTCGCTAACCCAAATAGGTTTCTACATGATTCCACCACTTTTTCTCAAACTACCTGTCTGACAGAACCCAGAGAGTCAGACTAGGGCATACTTTATCATCCCCTCTCAGAGTTACATCTGGAGTCCCCAAGGGTCAATCCTTGGCCCCTACTTTCACTTTATTCCTTAACTCCTGCCCAAGGCCTGTTCTGGGAGCTTCCTTCTATATGCAGATGATGCGGTTTTATTCAGCACCCACCAACCTACTACCTTCCAAGTAGCCCTCCAAGGGTCACTTAATGAGGCGAAACCTGGTTTACTGACCATAGGCTTGTTCTAAACTATAAAAACAAAGTCCATGCTGTTTGCCCATGCCCAAAACAAGTTCAGTAACCTCCCCTGCTCATCCATAACTCCCATAATGAGACCCTGGAACAAGTTTCTACCTTTAAATATTTAGAGGCTACCCTAAACTCAGTGTTAACCTACCAGGAACATATCCACTGACTTAATATGGCTGCAAATGTGCGCATTGGTCTACTCCACCGCTACAAACACTGTCTACCCCCAAAGCCCTACAGCTAGCCATCTCCTCCTCCTCCGTCCTGTCACTCATTGATTATGGGATTATCTTCTATGGTGCTGCTGACAACACCTCCCTCAACAAAATTAGGTTTTCCCTGAATAAAGCCTGTAGACTGGCCACAGGATGTGACCAGCTTATGCACACCTGTACGCTGTATACCAGTACAAACTGGCTTAATTTCGATGATCGCTAAAGTACCAGACCTGTCTCCTTGCCAAGAAAATCATGACAGGCCTCACGCCCCTGCTCTTGTGATGCTGCTCTCCCCAACAGCACCAAATGCACCGTCATGCTGAGAATTGCCCTACCAGGTTCCCCACTGAAAACCCCATGGGGCAAGGAACTTTCAGATACCACACCCTAATTGGCTGAACTCACTGCCCATTCCAGTCCTCCTGGCTCCTACCCTGGGACTGTTCAAATCCCTTCTCTATAGCAATATCTTGTGTGACTCAACCTGTGACTGTACCTGACCTACCCACGACTAAAAATGCCACGACAATGGACCCACTTGGTCCTGCTTCTAGAGTGCCTGCCCCTGGTTTGGTCTTACCTGAGCCTCAGACTAGCTGACACTCACTGGACTGCACTGCTTGCACATTCCAGTCATAAATGCTTCTCTACAACTACTGTACTGTATGATTGCCCCTGTAGTTGCTGTATTTATTGTATTTTGCCACTGTACTGCATTGTCTATGACTGTTGTAATTATCCTTACCACATCCACCTGTTGTTCTTTACCATGTATCAATCGAAGGTATGATATTTCCACACCGCTGTTTATACTGTGATGTCTGTTCACTGTATGCTCTGTATTGTTTTCTATGATGTGAAGCCTTTGTAAAGGGTCTCTGACTCAAAGGTATTAATTCCATTGCATTCAAGAAACAATAATAAACAATAAACAATTTGAAAGAACTTAAAGGGTTTCTCAGATTCTGCTGCTATTATCGCGATTTGTCAAGGACTATACCAAAGTGATCCAACCCCTGCTAGACTTAACTCAAGGGTACCCACCTACTCACAAAAGTTTAAAGTGATTCTCACAAAGAGACTGTAAAACCTATTTCAGACCCAATGAACCATTTGGACAGAGGTGGACTGCAGATTGTGACACTGCTTTCAAAGAGATAATATACAGATTAACTTACACTCCTATACTTGCTTATGCTGATCCATCAAAGCCCTATGTATTACATACAGATGCCAGCTTCAGTGGCCTCAGAGTTGTACTCTATCAAACTTTACCTGGAAGAATTGTGTCCTGTAGCCTTTGCTAGTAGAAGTCTGACATCTTCAGAGAAGAACTATCTGGTGCATATATCAAATTTCTCACTCTCAAGTGGGCAATAGTTGACCAATTTCATAAGTATTTATATGGTGCTAAAATCTTGGTCAGAACAGTTAACAATCCATTAATATATGTCCAAACAACAGCTAAATTAGATGCTACAGGACACAGCTGGCTTTCTGCTCTAGCAACCTATGATTGTGTGGTGGAATACTGACCAGGTTTAAATCATGTAGATGCTGATGGTCTCTCAGGAAGACCTGCTTCTGACCAACAGCGGTGCATATTCCTGATCAATCTGTAAAGCCCTATGCCATAAATTCGACCAGGAAGAAACCCTGTCCTCAGAAGTTGTAAACTGCCTGGCAGATTGCTTGGGCCCTCAAAGACTTTTATACCAGCTGCCTACTGTAATTTTGCAGCCTAGGTTTAAGGTCCTTACCACAGCTAACACCAGCTGACATCCGAAAAGAAAAGTACTATGATTCAATGATCAGACCAGTAGTTGATGCTTTAAGAAAGGGAAGATATCTCCAAAATGCAGTCCAGTGATCCCAAGACTGATTTACTTCTTGAAAGGCAAAACTCAAGCTTTGAGAACAGCTATTATATAGAGAGCTTACTTACAGCCAAGGTGAAATTGTAAGGAAACAGCTAGTACTGCCATCTAAGTTCAAAATATTGTCTTAAAAGTCTTGCACGACAAAATGGGACATCTGGGTAGCAGAAAGAACTGTGGATCTAGCCTGTTCCTTTCTACTGACCTAAGATGGGCCCAGACATCAAGCAATACTGTATGTCAAAACCTGCAGTAGGTGTGTCCAGTGCATTGCTCCACCACAATGAGAAGCCCCTCTGGTCAATATTATCACAAGTGCACCTATGGAACTTGTTTGCATCAATTTACTTAGTTTGGAGCCAGATTCAAAGGCATTGCTAATGTGCCAGTAGTCACTGATCACTTCACGAGATATGAGCAGGCTTACCCAACTAAAGACCAAAAGGCCTCAACTGTAGTCAAAGTTCTTGTTGAAAAGTTTTTCATACATTATGGTGCCCCCAGTGTATCCATTCAGATCAAGGCCGGGATTTCAAAAGCAGATTTATCAAAGAACTGTTGTCCCTATGAGGTGTAAAAAAATCCAGAACAACCCTTATCATCCACAAGGAGACCCACAACCAGAATGAGCTTAACTGAACCTTACATGATATGCTGGGCACCGTGCAACTTAAAGATAAGCCAATGCGAGCCAACAGACAGTGCAATTGTATATGCCTATAATTGCAAAAGAACAATGCTATTGGTTTTCACCATACCACATTATATTTGGCAGAGAAGCTCTTCTCCCAGTGGATGTTTGCCTTGTAGTATCTCCTGATGGTGTTCAGTCAGAAAACTACCTGCAGTAT
Source organism: Neoceratodus forsteri (assembly GCA_016271365.2). Classification (NCBI taxonomy): domain Eukaryota; kingdom Metazoa; phylum Chordata; order Ceratodontiformes; family Ceratodontidae; genus Neoceratodus; species Neoceratodus forsteri. The sequence continues at coordinate 881,359,565 of CM028134.1, read as the reverse complement.
ATTAAAAATTTAAAAGCTCAATTAGATCATGCCTATCAGCTTGCAAATACAATGGTAGCAAATAGAAACCTGGCCAACAAAATGCATCATGACAAATGTGTTAAAGCCCAAAGAGCTTCAGCCAGGTGACAAAGTACTAATGGGAAACTTTGGACTTCAGGTAAACACAAAATAGCTGGAGTCACATTCCATATATAGTAGTCTAAGCTACATGAGCTACCTGTGTATAAGTACATCCAGAAGGGGATTCTCGTGCTGTCAAAACCATTCACAGAAATCCCTTTACCTATCAAGCCACATAGTAATCATTAATGTTCAAGAAACAGAAATTCCTTGGCACTCTGGAACTAGGTCTGCTACTAAGGCTAAGCAACAAGGTCAGCAAACTCCTGCTTCCCAACCTGTTGCTCCTAATAATGTCTCCAATACTGCAAACATTGTAGATACTGAAAATGCTGAGTCTGAAAGTGATGACGAAAGTGAATTCTGTACTGCCTTCTACTCATCTATTGAACTTGAAAGAGTATTCCAGGGAATTCCCTCCATTAACTACAGTGATAACTCTGAAACCCCAGCTGTGTTAACAGATTCTAATTTATCAATTGTGTCTGAACCTCCAAAAGTGATGCTCACAGTGTGGATCTTCAGAGGCTGAATCCCTTTGTATGGTGGAATTAACTGCAATCAGTAAACATGGCCAAACAAGCAAGTAGTGAACCTACAAGTGACCATGCAAGTGTTCATGAACTAAGTGGGCTAGGTGAACTGTTTCATGCTAATGAAAGTAATGTTGTTCAAGAACCAGAGAAATGTGTCCTGGATGATTTAGTATTTGCAAAATACTCTGACCAATGCCAGTGAGCCTATAGATCCAGACAGTGATAGTGGTGCTCAAGCCAAAGAGCCTGTAACTAGTACTGAACCACAAGAAAGTGCAGTGGCACCCATTTCTACTAGAAGCTGTTTTGTTGCTGGGTGATGAACCGGACTGATCACCCTGAATGCTGAAGCTGAAGTGCAAGTGCAAGTGCCAACTCTGCCTTGTCACTCAGGAAGATCTGTAAAACCAATCTTAAAGCTCATGTAGGACACCCCAGGATAGCCTATTAACTTGCCCATGAATGTTGTGCACGAAGGAGTCTACGCATGCCCAATTCTTCCCAAAATTGTGTTCACTGCCTCCACCCAAGCTAAGGTGCCCATTTAGTATAACGAGGTGTTACAAAGGTCCCTGCACCCTGATTGGTACCTCAGAGGTACGCTGTAGACAGCTAGTGCTTAAGTATATGTTATACTAACATATAGGGCTAAGGGCATCTACTGTACAAGAGTAGATGTTAGATATGTATGCATATTGTTGTAATACACTTTGCTTGCAATACATATATTCTCCTATGTATTTTCTGTGTTTTCTTACTTGCAAGATGCCAGGTCACCTGTGTCCTTGAATAATTATGATATGTAAGTCGGCATTGCCACCTTTTGGTGATTTGTACTACTACACTGAGTTAAGTAAAACTCTGTGTAAGAACTCTTCGCTCACAAACTGATGACTATTACAAAATTGTATAATGTTATCTTGGACCGTGGAGCCTCCTCTAATTTTGGCAATAGGGCTCATCTCTGTAACTAGAAATGTTTCTATCTTACAGCAACCACAGTAATTATCATAGGTATATAATGTGATACACTAGTCTTGTACCTCGAGATTCCAAGAGACACAAAGAAATCTCAAGGCATAGGGAATGCTTAGCACTGGCTCCCGGTTTATATTGGTAAGAACTGCTTAGGGCAACTGTGATTTTATCCTTTTTGGTAGTAATAAACAAGTTTATTACTCTTATGCAACATGTCTGTGATTACTTGCATTCCCAATATTGCCAAGAACCTGAAAGTGAGGTTTAGACCTCCTGACAGAGGGTACATAGTTAAAAGACAGGAATAAGGTGAAATGCTCTAATAAAATGTGATAAACATAACTGTACTGAATATGCGACACTGTCTGATGTGAAAAATGTAAATTTGAAACTGCTGGGGTATACCAAGTGGGTTCAAAGTGTCACAACAATGCTTTAAGTATAGGATGTCCAAATGCTACAGTAAGTAGGACTAAGATTTCTGTTATAGCATGCTACCCTGTACATAGTTACCATATGCTTAGCTTGGATGTTATAGAAAAATTATTTAGTTATATTTGCTTACAATAGCGTATTAGTTAAAGGTATACCAGTATAAGTGTTATCTTGAGTAATGTGTTCAGTTACCAGTTTTTATAGATTTGGTGTGGACATCAAGCTTTCCTAGGCAGGAGAGAATGTAATACCCCCATTTGGGAAGCTTACCTAAATGACTCCCAGTGTGCTCCTACTGCCACTGGTGTCCCTGCTTCTACACAGCACCTCCTGCCATTTGGCTTGTCCTCTGGTGCCCAGAGTGTTCCATCTGGTCCCCCACACAGCCCATTACTTTAATTTAGCCATTTGGGGATTAAAGCTATTTGCAAGTTGCTGGCATGCTTTCAGAGCTGTCTTCAGTCGCGCATGCGTCAGGCTCGCTTACTGCTGACCGCTGTTTGCGGTCAAAGCCAAGGAGGTTTCTTGGTCCTGGTGCCCCACTAAGCAGAATGGGGACCGCAACCTGGAAAAGTCAAAGAAAAGTCCCAAGAAGGAAAATAAATTAAGTTTTAAATCAGGGCTAAAACGGGCTCATGTATATTAATAAGCCCTGCATGAATATGAATGAGGAGCTGCCTGCTGCCTAGGGAGTACATGTTTAGGCAGCAGTGACAGTAGCGGAGCCAAATTAATAGAAATAAATAAATGTGAGTAAGAGGACTGTTTGGGCTACATAACTGTGTGGGTTAAATTTAATAAAAGTTAATCTGCTGGCTGCACCAGGACTTTATATCTGAGGACTTGAAATAGACTGCCACAGACTGCAACCTGCAGCCACCATCTTTGTGCCTAGTAGCCAGTTGGAAGCCAAGATTAAGCAGAGGGATTTCTGGGACAGTGTCAGAGACTTGTGGGATATAACCAGGGACAAAATCTAAGTACCAAAATGCTGTCAATTAAAGGACTGGGACTGTGATTTTCAGCCTGGACAGCCAATTTACAGGAATTTTAGTCTTTATAAAAGGAGGGACTGTTTGAATCCAGTTCTGTTCTGGCCAGTTCATTGAGTAGTTTGAGTCAGTCTGGGTCAAGTCTTTGGACTGTCAGGAGGATCATGTAGCTTGGGGAACTTGGGGAAAGGCCTGCCTTGCTACTTCTTGGCTAAATGCCTGCCGAGTAGAGGTGTGCAAAAGTGCCAAAATTTGCTCTCGTGAAATTTTGCAGAGGATTCCAAGTACTCTATGAGGTTATCCACCCCATGTAGTCCCACTTGGAAGCATTTTGAGTGGATTCATGAAATTTAAAATTCAAAAACTTTGATTCCTGTTACAGTCAATGGTACAGGTGTCCCAGATCTGTGAAGCTTGAACTTAGCTGGTGAAGTTCAGCATAATAGTTGACATTGCAATGAACCATGGTATATGAGGTCACATGTTGCTGAACAACCAATGAGATGTTAGTTTTCTCGTTCTGTGAGTGCAGTGTGTTTGAGAGAGACTTAGAGAGCAGAGTTTGTCCTGCAGCTTAGAGTCAAATCTAAAACATTATATAAAAAGCATTTTGTCAACTTGTTACAGAACTGTTACTGTGAGTGCTCTTTGCACACAGTGATTTTTTGTGTTGCTTTTCTCTATCTTGTATTGTTTATTTGCAGTATTTAGTTTTCTGTTAGAAGTTGTGCTTTGGTGGCTTGTGTGGGCTGGGGGAGGGTAGAAGCAGTTTAGAAGGCACAGTTTTCATCCGAACAAAATCAATTGCAGAGTGACCTGTCTTTTCTTATGAAAAACAAATCACTGTCCTCCGGACTGTGATTTAACCAGAGTGATTTTTGTGTGACTGTGTACACACCTGTATTTATGAAAAAACACTGTTCTCTAGACAGTGATTTAAGCTGAGTGATTGTTGTGTCCCTGCGTACACACCTGTAGTTAGGAAAAAAATCACTGTTCTCCAGACAGCAATTTAAGCCGAGTGATTGTTGTGTCCCTGTGTATAACTGTACTTAGGAAAAAATCACTGTTTTCCAGACAGTGCTTTAATCTGAGTGATTGTTTTGTGACTGCATACATGCCTGTATTTAAGAAAAAATCAATGTTCTCCAGACAGTGATTTAACCTGAGTGATTGTTGTGTGACTGGGTATACACCTGTATTTAGAAAATAATCGCTGTTCTCCAGACAGCGATTTAGCCTGAGTGATTGTTGTGTGCTTGCGTGCACAACTGTATTTAGAAAAAATCACTGTTTCCCAGACAGCTGATTTAACCCGAGTAATTGTTTTGTGACTGCGTACACACCTGATTTTGGAAAGAAATCACTGTTCTCCAGACAGAGATTTAACCCGAGTGATTGTTGTATCCCCGCGCACACACCTGTATTTAGGAAAAAATCACTGTTCTCCAGACAGCGTTTAAGCTAAGTGATTGTTGGCGTGCCGCATACACACCTGCATTTGGGAAAAAAAGTTACTGTTCTCCAGACTGCAATTTAAGTTGAGTGATTGTTGTGTCCCTGCATGCACAACTGTATTTAGGAAAAATCACTGTTCTCCAGACAGTGATTTAACCTGAGTGATTGTTGTCTGACTGCATACACACCTGTATTTAGGAAAAATCACTGTTCTCCGACAGCTATTTAACCTGAGTGATTGTTGTGTCCCTGCATACACACCTGTATTTAGAAGAAAATTCACTGTTTTCCAGACAGCGATTTAAGCTGAGTGATTGTATCACTGCATACACACCTGTATTTAGGAAAAAATCACTGTTCTCCAGACAGCGATTTAAGCTGAGTGATTGTTGAGTCCCTGTGAGCTAAAGAATGACTGGGAAGAAAAGGACAACTAGAGGGAGAGGCTGTGGAGCAGCTACAAAGAACATTTCCCAATTTGTGGTTCCTAATACTATTCCTAATATTGGTGCAGGAACCAGAAACATTCTGTGAGACACAGGGACAGCATTCAGATGTCTCTGTGGCAGGCAGTAGCAGTAGTAGCAAAGTATATGGCCCTGCTGTTGGCTTTCCTGCCATTAAGTTTTCTCTGCAGAATCTGTGGCAGACGTGTTGATGGATGTCTCAGTGTTAAGTGACACAGTGAGGAAGCAGCACCACCAGCAAACAAACAACTATGTGCTTGGAGGCTGTTGGTGCTGAAGTGCAATTTGAAAGTGATGCTGTTGGTGATGGTAGGTCAGAGGTGGAGCCATATAATGTGTGACCATGTTCAGTGAGTGAAGGTGAGATGGTGGTACATGTGAAGCAACATGAGTACAACAGTCATGAAGAGGAGGTGCGTGTTACAGAGCCTGTGGAACTTGCTACTGAGGCAGACAGACTTGCTGAGGCTGATGAGACTGCCAGCTTTTTCCAGACTATGATGTAGATGTAGATGATGATGATGTGTCAGACAACACGGATCCCTCATGGGAGCCAGAAAAGACAAGGGCAAAACAGGGTGTTACACAGTGTGTCTTTCCTGTTGCCTAGCTACTAAAACCATCAAGGAGAAGGTCATCCCAACCATTGTTTCTCCCATTTTCCTACATTGCTCCAATCACCCCACAACATAACAAAGAGCAAATCTTCTCCTTTGCTATCACAATCACGGTCATCTTAGCACCAATTAATACAAGGCCCCATAAATCCCTAGTGTGGGATTTTTATGTACTGGACCCATCTGATGAGACAGTGACAATTTGCCAACTGTGCCAAATCCGAGTAAGTAGGATTAAGAAGGGTAGTCATCTTGACACAGGTGGGCAACACACACACCTTAAAAATAGGCACCAAATTCGGAAGCATCAACACCAGAAAGCAGCCAGCACCAGGGGTTCTGGTACATTCCAATCAGAGGGCAATGTAAGCAAAATACACACAGCACCACTACAGGGACATGGAGGTGCAGGTGAGTAGGAGGACATCATTGTACTGGATGAGGAGGATTCTGGCAGTGGGCAAAGTAGTGGTCCTAACATCCGAGTACCACCCCAATTCAAAATGTGATTGCTACCCCATTAGTTATGAAAAACCAAAAAGTCGCTGAGGTGTGTTCTGCATCTCCACAGGCCAAGAGCACCATTGTCAGTACCCAGGCAAGGAGCACCCCTTACTGGCATAAGGACGAGGCAAGCTGTTTGGCATACCACCAGGTGCATCACTGATGGCAGCAGTATCAAGAAAAGTTCAGCGATGCTGACTTCCATTTTGATAGGCAAACAAAATTCCACCTAATTATGATACAGCACAGGAGTTGAATGCAGTATGTGCAGAAATTATTGCTCTGGATTTGTTGCCATACTCATTTGTAGAGAATGGGGATTTAGGTGGTTCATGGCCTGTGCCTTGCCAAAATGGTAGGTGCCACCACTTACATACTTTACAAAGCAAGCCATCCCTGAACTGATCAGCACTTTATGTGACATGGTGCATCATGCCCTGCAGCATTCCTCAGCACAGTATGTCCATCTGAGCATGGACATGTGGACCAGTGGGAAAACATCTGGTAGCTCTTACCTGTGCATTGCGGCACACTGGGCACAGGTACCTGGATTAGTGGCTGATTCGGGAGAGGCAAGAATTGCACTAGGACAAACTGTAGTGATAGCAACATGACTGGTGTAAGACAGCATGCAGCACTGACCATGAAGAGTATCCCCGGTCACACATTGGAGAAAAGATGCTGGAAGTCGTACTAACTAAGATTGATCAGTGGCTCCATCCCACACACTGAAAGCTTGATTCATCACCAGTGATAATGGCTCAAATGTGCAGAAATGCATCACTGAAGGGATTTGTCAGGTGCTGCCTGGCACATTGCATTAACCTTGTGGTGCAGGATCTCCTTAACTATCCAGATATAAAAGAAGTTTTGGCTCCTGCCTGATGCATCTGTGTCTACATTGCATGTTTAGCAAAAGCACGTGACCATCTCCATGATCTGCAGGTAAAGAACAATTTGCCTCAGCACCATTTAAAGTTTGATGTTGTCACCCAATGGAACTCCACCTTGTACATGATGGAGCTTCTATACCAGCAGTACAAGGCTATATCTGAGTATCTGTTAATTCATGTAAGTGAACAGGCCAAAGGGAGCTCTGCCAAGACTTGGCAGACTATAAAAAGTCAAAGGGTGCAAGCAGCCCCTCTGTCCCTCCCAAAATCAATGACAAAGGAGTTGTGCTTGAGGACCAGTCTTATTATAGACAAAATGAATTCTACTTTGCCACTGTCGGGCAAACATTTGATTCTTCCCCATATGTGGGGTTCTCCTACCTCCCACCAGTATCTAATGCCCTCAGGACCCTCTTCATCGCACCTCCAACTACTTCCAGTAACATATAAGGATGTTGAAGACCACCTTAAAGTCTTGACTTCAGAAAGGGTGTTAGTTCCGATGGGGTCGAACCCTTCTTCCTCAAGCTTGGATACTTCTACAGGTACTGCCCCATTCTCCACATATTCAGTTTGTCTATCTTAACTGCCCTGTCCCTCCTGCTGGAAATCGGCCCACATGCTGCCCCTTTTAAATCTGATGAACCCTCTGACCTGAACAACTACGGGCCTATTTCCATCCTCCTAGCTCTCCAAAACACTCACAAAACTCATATTTAGACAACTGAAAGATCACATCGAAGAACACTCTTTCCTTAACCCAACACAATCTGGCTTCAGACACAACCACAGTACTATCTCTGCCCTAGGTAAAGTCACCAATGACTAGTTCACCGCCTATGATTCCAAGCTAGTAACAGGTGCAGTGTTCCTTGATCTGAGCAAAACATTTGATACTGTCGATCACAGTCTTACCCTGTTTAGCCTCTCAAACCTAGGTGCTACCACCTCTACAGTACAATGGTCCTCCAGCTACCTCCCACCGACGAGTCCAGTGAGTAAAAGTGGACAGTCTTCTATCAAACACCCTTGCTATCACTAGAGATGTCACACAAGGATCCATATTAGGCCAGCTCCTCTTCTCTATCTATATCAAAGCCCTTCATTCCAACATCATCATCTCAAAACTACCCTTCTTTGCTGTGATACAGTTCTTCATACCTCCAAGCCTACACTTGTCAAAGTCTGTGATGAGTTTCAGTCCGACTTCCTTCGCTCGAACACTATCTCATCAGTGCCAAGCTTCTGATTAATGTGAAATAAATGAAGGTAATGATCCTTAGCTACAACAGCAACCAGCCAAGCATGGGGATAAGGCTAGTATTGCAACTGTTACGACATTGCTACGGGAACCACATGAAGTAGTTGACAAGTTCAAATGCTTAAGTGTATGGATCAACAGCAAACTTTCCTTTAATGCCCACATTGATACACTTTACATTAAACTTAAAGCCAGACTAGGTTTTTTTCAGACACCGAGTACTCTTCCCTACCGAGGTCCTACTCAGACTCATCCAGGCTACATTCCTTCCATTCTTAGACTATTGCAATAAGATTTATAGCTGCACCTCAGCAACCAACCTCCACAGGCTCGATGTCCTCTTCCATCGTGCCCTTCGCTTCATTACCAATGCCCCTCCAGGACCCACCACTGTGACCTGTACACTACTATGGGGTGGACATCTCTAGCTACCAAAAGACTACACTTTGGCACATGGACGCTTAAAGCATTACATAAAAACTCCCAGCCTATAATTCATCTCTGTCCATATTTCACACTGCAGCTACACCCTAAAGAAGTCTGCCTTCCTCCTTCTGGATGTTCCTAGAACCCAAACCTCCCTTGGCAAGGTGCAATATTGCACTCCCTCCCTGTGGTTTGGAACAGCATTCAGTCAGTACTCAAACTCACAGGCCTTGTTACAATTAACTTTTTAAGACTCTAGCCTCAAACCACTTCTTGGCAGCTTGTAATTGCCAGCTGACTTAGCACCCCAAATCCTTCATAGCATACAGTATATCCCTCTTCTGTTCCTCATGTATGCATCTCTACCTCTCTCCCCATCTCCCCTCCTTGCTTTGCTCTCTCCTCTGCCCTCTCCTACTCCTCCTTATCCTCCCCGTGATTCTACTCATTCCCTCCTCCAGGCCACCTCCGCCTTTCTAACCTCTCTAGTTCTGCTCTTAGACTCCCCCACCCTCTGCTCCATCCTCTTCTGCACCTCATCCTTACTCTTCTGTTGCTGCATGTACCCTATCATCCTTACTCTTCTTGTGCAGTATGCCCCATTGCCATCTTATAGCTCCTTATAGAAGCATCCTTATCACCCTCTTCTCCTCCTGCCCCCACCTCGCTCTACTCTCCCCTCCTCCACCTCCTTCCTCTTTTCCCTGCCCTCTCCTACCTCTCCATGAACCTTGCTGAATTTCCCTACACACTCCAATACTCCCTATACTCTTGTTGCATAGTGCCACATTTTTGTCTTATACCAACATCAGGATCTGCTAATGAATGTATGCTTCGATTTGTATGAATTCCACTGCTTATACTATGAAAGGATACTCCTTTTATGCACTCACCTATGTTAGGTTCAAAGAAAGACTGTATGTATCGGCTTTGATGAATCACACTGTTGTATACTATGGCCCAGATATTCTGAGCAGTTGCGCAATGTGCAACCGAGATGTATGCGCAACCACAGAAATGTGCCCTCCAGCCATATTCAACCAATGTGAATGTGCAGCACAAAACTCAATGCGCCAGATGTGCAACAGTAATACATGTGGTGCAAGTACAAGGGCATATCATGAATAAGTTGCACAATGGCATATTCAGCGAAAAGCACGCGCAAGTCAGGAGCAACCTACAGAATGCACCAGACAGAATTGAGCATAAAAGAGGCTCAACCATACACACAGCAAATGCTCAAGACTCAGACAGACAGAGATGATGTAGGGCCATTTGTCATGGAAGCAGTAATGAGGGGTGTGAGGAGCAGGGAGGAACACCAACATGGCGAGGAAAGGCCTGGAAGCGGTATGCCCAACAGAGATGGTACCGTGCCGCCTCACCTTGAGGATTATGAGGATGTGGAGATCATGGGTGGATACAGGCTGAACAGGGCAATTCTGCGGCAGCACTTTGAGCTGTGCCATGATGAGCTTCAGGCACCCACCAGAAGGAGTCATGCCATGACAGTGGAGACCAAGGTGACAGCAGCAATGTGCCTGCACATCACGGGCACCTTCCAGAAATCAACAGGGGCAACCACTGGGATAACCTAGTCAGCCATGTCCTGCCTCCTCACAGTTCCTCAATACCCTGCTGCCACACACTTCACAGTGTCCATATGATTCCCAAGCACACAGGCAGAGCATACAGCAAACATGCAGGACTTCTGCAGGGTGGACGCATGCCAGGCATGATTGGGGCCATAGACTGCACTCAAGTGGCCATACCCACACCACCTGGGCCAGAGGGCCACCTACATGAATAGGTAGGTGTTCCCCTCGGTCAACTGCCCGGTGGTGTGTAATGCCATGGGCACATCACCAATGTCTACTCCACACACTCTGGGGAGTGCACATGACTCATTCATCTGGCACAGCTCAATCCTGTGCCAGAGATTCGACATGGGAGATCCCCATTGGTCACCTGTTAGGTGAGCACGGCATGGGCTGGGTTGCGGTGGCAGCCATGCTGTGGACAGAGCCCCGCCACACACGGCAGGAGCTGGGAGGGTGGCTGCTGGTGGCAGGGTGGGGGACAAGCAATGCAAAGTGCTAACCTGCATGTTCTACCCAAACAGGTGACAGCACCTATCCCCGCGGCCCTGGCTTTCAGCCCCTTCCGTGCCCATCCAATGCTGCAGGAGGAGAGGTACAATGAGGCACACAATGCTACATGCAATATCATAGAACATGTGTTTGGCATGCCCAAGATGTGATTCTGATGCCTAGACCGATCTGGTGGTGCCCTAGAGTACAGCCCTGTGAAACCCATGGCTTATTGCTGGCCTGCTGCATGCTGCACAACAGGACCATTGACCATGGGATAGCTGTCCAGTTTGAATGAGGGCAACAGCAGTGATGAGGATGGGGATGACGGGCTGGATGGGGTGTTCAACCACACATGGTGAGGAGGGACCCCAGGCTTGCCGGACAGGCAAGGAGGAACCAGGCCACCATTATACAGGGCACTATGGGAACTGGAGGTGAGTGAACAGACATGCCTGCTGTGAATGCATGGACCACCCCCACACACACACACAGGTGCACAGCCACACAGGAATGCATGCAGTGCCACCAGCACACCCATAGCATGCACAGGGACCACACAAACACACAGCCACATGCCCACAGCACAGTGCACAGGCATGGGTGCTTGTACACACACACACACACACACACATCTGGACATGGCATGGATCAGAGTGAATACACAAGCACACAGGCAAGGCTGGCCCAGTGCTGTTCTCATCACGTCTACACCACAAGCCCTGTAGCACAGCATGCACACACAGAGGATGTGCCACTCACCACACATACATGCCGTCACATGCACAGGGTGCACCTGCACATGTGTGCACCAGACAACAGCAGTGGACAGCAGGATAGGACATCACACCCAGCAGGCCTGCCATGTGGTGCCATGGCCACCATGGCCATGTGGAGGCGATGACCAGGCTGTGTGGCAGCCACTGGCTGTGCAACAGCCGCTGAGGTGTTACCAACACACTGTGGGGATAGAGGCCTGAGAACATGACCGGGTCCTCGCTGGCATGAAAAGTCCGGCAAAGAGATCACCACTGGGTGTGTCGGGATGGCCATGTTGGATTCCGGCATCAGCTGTGCTAGGGTCACTAGACACCATGTCCGTGGTGCTGATGTGGCAATGCGGGAGTCCTACATGCACTGCCATGCCCAGTGGACACCAGCGATGAAAATCGGTGGCAGTGGTACTGGCAATGTGGTCTAGTGATGTGGTCATGGCCTCCTGCAGCTGTCGGAGCTCACCAGTCAGCTGGGCATGTCCAATGTCCCCACGCTCGGACAGTTGACGCACCTTGAACTGCAGTGCATGGATCTCAGCCCTGAGTGTCACCTGGCTTTCCACATAATGCCTGCAGCAGCCTGGTGTGCTCATCCAGCCTGACAGCACCCTGCACATCCTGGGGTGGAAGCTGACCTGCTGGGGGTGATGCAGCTTGCTGGTCAGCGTCCCTCTCCTGTGGACACTTCACAGGGACTGTGCAGGGGTGGAGTATGTGTGGGTGCACTGTTAGTGGCCCCGTGGTATGCTTCACAGTGGTCACTGCATCCTACTGCTGCCAACTACCTGCTGGGCCATCCCTGTGCACCAGTGCCCATGGCAGTGCCCCCCATGGCCGGCAACAGCAGCTGCACCACACGCCACTGGTGGCCATGGTCAGGTGCGCTGTGTGGGCGCTGTTACTCCACTGGTGGCAACCGCTGCCTGTGTATAGTCTTGTACCCTGGGTGGCATCACCAGACCCGTGCTTTCCAGGATCAGTGTCATGTCATCATCTGTGTCTGATGCCCCACCCACCTGCGTCCCCAGTACCAGCACGGTAGGTCCTCGGTGAGCAGTAGGTCTGACTGTGTGTCATCATTGTCCAGGCACAAGAAGTCCAGCAGCTCCAAACTGCAGCCGATGCCAACAGTCCCTGGACCAGATGCCTGTGGACATGAATGGCTCCTCCTCTTCAGGTCCAACATCGACAGTGGCATCCTGCAACTTGCCCCTGAAGTGCAATAGTGCTGGAAGACAGAAGAGCATTATCAGTGGTGGTGATGGCAATGTGCAGGCAGAGCCATGGCCACTGCAACGGTGCATGTGCACCACACCCGTGCCAGCATGCAACAGTGTATGTCTGTGCAGTAGCATACAGCAGGGTGGACATGCCATCAATGGTGCCCATGCCAGCCCAGCCATGGTGAGTGGCAGTGGCACATGGTGCCACAGAAACACACAGCTGGCACATGAGGACCTCCCACAGTGACCACACCAGTGGTGTGCCATGCCACATACAGTGGCCCAGTGGACCACGCCATGCCACAGGCATGCTGGACATGCAGCACGGTGGGGCTGGGCAGCTTCTCCACACACCCTGGAGCAGGTGCCTCAGCCACAGTACAGTGCCTGTGCTGCTGACCCACTGCACATAGGTGCACAATGCCATGCATGGTGATCCCATGTGTACCATGTGCTTCTGCATGCTGACATACAAGGGCCATGCAGCACAGCAGCTGGCACACCTGCAAGGTGCTGGGCAACACCCCCCCACACACATGCGATACACACTGACTCACAGCGCTGTGAGGGGCTGTCACCCATCTGAAATTCTCCTCCTGGGATGTCCTCAATGGCAGCACGGCTGATGGTCACCACCACCAGCTCCTCACCCGCCATCAGTGCAGGGTCGGTGCCAGGTCCCTGCATGTCCTGTTGCAGGACACCTTGATGGCTGCCACCTTCTCCTTGATGCATTGTTGCTCTGTCCCCACCTTTGTCTTGCACTCCTGTGCACTCCTATTATGCCTCCCATGGGCATTGACCTAGGTTGCCACCTCCTCCCACCCAGTGGCACATTACTGAGGGGTGCCCATGGCTCCCTCAGTAGTCCCTCTGTCGAGGTAGGCCTCAAACAGGGCCTACTGCTCATCCTTTGAGAAGTTGGGCATGCGCTTTCATGCAGGTCCCTGCTCATCAGCTCCCTCCATCTCAGACATGTTGATACCTGTGGACAGTGAAACGATGACCCGTCAGCGACTTGGCAGCCCAAACAGTAATTGTGCAACATTGGCAACATGGCCAGCCCATTCACAATGTGTGCTGCCCTTACCTCATTGACTGCAATACCTGTCAGTGACCTGTGCAGTATTGTGGCATTTTTATGGAGCATCGCATGCAAATTAGCTCCGGCGTAACTGTAATGCGATACAAATGAGCCCGACTAAGCCCTGCATTTGCCTCATGAGGCAATTTGCATATGCCGGTTGAATATTGTGATTTTGTGCCTTATACAATGGGAATGTGCTGGAACAAATGTGCAACACATTTCCAGCACATACGCAGTGCGCTGCTGCATGGTGCACATGTGCACTGTCAGCAGCACCCTGACCTGTGTCCTATCGCAGCAGTTGTGTGTTGCACAATGGTCCTACATTGCGCATGCGGCACATGGCACCTACTGCACATTCAGGTACACTGCACTTCCTGGGCCCATTGTGCAACAGCATTGGATGTGCTATGCCACCAACCGACATTGCTGTAGCCTGCATGACATTGCACAGGGTCACGATGGTGCTTATGTGGGTCACGGACATTAGCCCATACTCCTGCCATGCCATGCTGTGGTGTGCATGTGTGTTACTGCGTGATAGGCCTCCACTGTGCAAGTCTATCATGCATCCTTGTCCTGCGCGGCCACGGTCCATAGTCCACTACTGTGCATTGTACCTGCACATTACCAAATGCATGCAGTGTAGGCCATAGTGGTCATGCTATCATCCTGTTGGTTCACAGAGCAGTATGGCGGTGTCTCAGGTCATGATCACGATGCTCACTGAACTGGAACAAGGTGGAAATATGCAACCTCATGGCACTGGTGGAGCCTGTTGTATCCCAGCTTTTGGGCTGGATGGCCTCAGGGAGCCACAGTCTCAGGTGTGGGACAGGGTAGCGGCAGAGTTTGAGCACCGAATGGGTGTTCTGTGCATGGGGAGGAGTGCTGCCACTGTAATGGCGACTTGCAGCAAAGAGATCCAGCATGCCTACACCAGCTATAGGCAAGAGTGCAACATGGGCTGTGCCACAGCCAGGCAGGTGTCCACCTGCACTGCGCATGCCCACAGTGTTCATTTACTGTGCTGACAGGTGCACTGCATGTATGAATGCCTGGGGGTGGGCCCTGCGCTGGTGGGTGCTGCATGTCTGACATAACCACCCCGCACACCTCTGTAGAGTGTGGGAAGTTGCTGGCCAGGCACCAGAGCCCACAGCCGGGTCGGTGTACTCATCTGGTGCTGTGCCAGCAGTGTACATGGGGTTGATGGGGGATGTGCATGACATTCCACTCATGTTCATGTCTGTCTTTCTGTTCCATCTACAGGAACAGAGGACCACAGGATGGCCAGGGTGGCCACGAGTCAGGACAGGCAGCGGCATGATGGAGGTGCTGCAGGTGCACCAGCACAGGGACAGGCAGGTAAGCATGTGCAGCATGATGTACGGTGCATGTGTGGGGCTCTGTAGGGTGTTGTGGTCCAGCCTTGTGTAATGTCACCATGCATGGCCACTGCATGGGTAGGTGCTTGCCTCCACTGTCAGTGCAGTGTTATGCTGGGTGTGGGGCATCATGTACATGGCCTCTGTGGTGGCACCCGGTGCTGACCCTGTTGGGGTGGGACAGTGCTCAAAGCTCCCATGGTTTGTGACAGCTGCCGGGTGTTTGCGGTCCACCTGGGTGGGCTTGCACCTGCACTGTGGCATCCACTGCATTGGTGTGGTGCATGTCACCCCAGAATTGACTGGCTGTCTGGCTGTGGGTGCATCACAGTAGGCTGTTGCGGTCCACCATGCACATGCCTTTGGGGAGTCCTTCCACGGTGGCTGCTTCAGCTGTCCAGTGTGCATGCATGGGTAGGCAGTCTCCTTGTAGCATGACACTTATCACCTGTTCTGAACCTCTCCTCAGTTGGGCTGGGCCACGGGTCCAAGGACGAAGGCTGAACTGACTGGTGGGGGTCTGATGATCCTACACCCCGCTTATCACGGAGGAGCATCGGCCACTCCACAATGCTACTGGGATGGAACGCTGCCAGCTAGCGGCAACTGAGGTGCTGCTACAGGAGCTAGAGGCCTGGCACTGCTGCATTAGCAGAGACATTATCCATGTACTCATCCCTGCTGTTTCATGGACTTCCCTGCCCTCCTCCTCCTTTTTCTTGGTCCACCTTCCCCACCTCTGTACCTCCTCCCAGTCCCTGTCCTCTAATGTCCCACATTGCCTCTCCCTGTGTTGACCCTTTTATTCTTGTTCCTGAATGCCCTGTTGGTACACTAGTGTTTGACTTTGTTGAGTAAAACTTTATTTTACTACAACTTCTGTGTTCAGTCTCCTTTGCAGCCAGCCTGTTGCGCTGTGCTGCAGTTTTATGGTTGTGTCCTTGGGCGTGTCCCTCCTGCCCTACAACTGTGTCCTTTGGATGGTGCTGCTGTGTGCTCTGGGTTCTGTTTGCCATGTCCCTGTGTCTTGCGAGCAAATGGGCTGTGGTCTCACCCTGCCCTGTGCGCTGTCCAGTGCTATTGTCCCTGTCTGCCTGTGCTGCCATGCCATCCACCTGCCATGCTGCCATTGCTGTGCCAGTGTACTACTGCGATGTTGTGCCCCATGTCCTTGCCTGTTTGCAGTCCATATGCCCTTTGTTCCCTTGTGCATCCCTGTCTCCTTTCCTGCTGTCCACTGTGCATGTCTGGTGACCATGCACCATGGCTGTGCCACTGTCCACTGCAGTTCTGCCTGTCAGGGTTGTGTTGCTGGGTACTGGTGTAGGCCTGCCCACTGGCATGCCTACAGGTGGATGGGTTGGTGTGCTTGCGACATGAGTTGATGTTGGCGGCCTGGCATCCTGTAAGAGCCTTAGCCCAGTGCCCCTGCAGTCCGTCCTGGCCAGTGTGCCCTTGTGGCTTAGGGCTGGCACTGCTAGTCAGGCTCTCTGCTCATGTGCAGCCCTGCCTGTGTTCCCCTTTGCCTGTTGTGCTTCCTCAGCCTGCTGGCCTCTGCATCCTTGCTTACCCTGCACATTCCTGGTTGCTCCAGTGCATGTCTGGTGGTGTGGTGGCACATCCTTGCTATATTCAGTGTGCTTTGTGCCAGCTCATGTCACTGGTGCATCATCTGAATATGGCATCCATTCCCTATGGTGCTTCTGCATTGCGCTGTGCATTCCATTGCGCACATCCTGGGTGCACTTCCAATATCTGGGCCAATGTATGTAACCTTCTTCTGTGTGATCACTTACTGCAGTATCTGTTAATGACTGTATTCCAATGTTTTATACTTTGTAACTGTCCTTCTTTTATGTAATCATGTACTTACTGTCTATATATTACCATTAATGTAATCAGGATCTCCTTGTGAATGAGACTGCTCAATGGAGCTTCCCTGCAATAAACTTGAATTGAACTGAACTTAATTGAATTGAACTGAATGAGCAAGGTGAACAGCTAACACTGGATAAGATTTGTAAAGGAGAAGTATAGCTGTCTAATTAAGTTAGTTCCCACCAGTTACCTACACATTGGTTGGGGACATCATCTTAATTAAGTCAGTTTTAGGCTGATACACACTCCATAAAGGAAGCCATTTGAGGCAGATGCAGTTTGGAGTAGAGACCCATCTGATGGTGGTCTACCTCAATGGTGGTAGCTGTGAGACTTCACAGCTGGGCCCTGAGTGAATACAAAGAGACCCCACTCCTTTTAAAATCAAATTAGTAAATTGTCAATCCAGACTGGAAAACTATGTTTATTGTTACATATACTACTTTGGGGTGAGTGTGCAATGACTTGTTTTTGTTGATGTATACCACACTCAGAAGCACCCCTCATTTGGAATCCATTTTATAGTTTCTGAATGAGCAAGGTGAGCAGCTAACATTGGATAAGATTTGTAAAGGAGAAGTATGGCTCTCTAATTTAGCTAGTGCCCTACCAGTTACCTGAACATTGGCAGGGATCACACCTTAACTAAGCCAACTTTAGGCTGATGCACCCTATGTAAAGGAAGTCATTTGAGGCATATGCAGTTTGGAGTAGGGACCCAGCTGATGAGGGTCTACCTCAACAATGGTATCTGGGCGACTTCACACCAGTGCCCTGAGGGTGAATACCTAGAGTCCCCATTCCTTTTGAAATCAAATTAGTAAGTTTTCAATCCAGACTGGAAAAGTATGTTTATTGTTACATTTACTCCTTGAGGGGTGAGTTTATGCATTAACTTGTTGTACTTGTTGATGTTGCACATGCAATTAGCTCCCTCATTTGGAATTCCATTTATACTTTGTCAATGAGCAAGGGTTAGCAGCTAACATTGGATAAGATTTGTAAAGGAGAAGTATGGCTCTCTCATTTAGCTAGCTCTCCACAAATCTGTGCACATTGGCTGGGGATCACTATGTAAATTTTAGGCTGAAGCACAATATTTAAAGGAAGCAATTTGAGGAAGATGCAATTTGGAGTAATGACCCAGTTGATGGGGGTCTACCTCGATGATGGTAGCTAGGTGACTTCATAGCAGAGCCATGAAGTGAAAACCTAGAGACCCACTACTTTTGAAATCAATTCAGTATTTTGCCCATCCAGGTTGGAAAAATATGTTTACATTTATGCTGGGGTGAGGTGTGTATTTACTTTTGTTATTGTAGATGTATGCCATGCAGTAGCACCCTCATTTGAAGTCCAGTTTATAGTTTGTGAATAAGCAAGGTGAGCAGCTAACATTGGATAAGACTTGTAAAGAGAAAGTATGGCTCTCTATTTAGCTAGCTCCCCACCTGTTACCTGCACATTGGCTGGGGAGCACTCCTTAATTAAGCCAATTTTAGGCTGATGCACCCAATATAAGGAAGCCATTTGAGTCAGCTGCAGTTTGGAGTAGGAACCCAGCTGATGTGGGGTCTAGCTCGACAATGGTAGCTGGGCGACTTCACAGCAGGGCTCTGAGTTGAATTCAGAGACCCCATTAATTTTGAAATCAAATTAATGGGTTGCCAACCCATTCTGGAAAAATATGTTTATTGTTACATTTACCCTTTGGGGGTGAGGTGTGCAGAGACTTGTTTTGTTGATGTATGCCACATGCAGTAGCACCCTCATTTGGAATCCCTTGATAATTTGTCTCATGGTAAGTTCCTGAAACTGTAGCAATAACTCTATCCTCGATGTTATCCTTTCTAATCAACCTCACAAAATTCTGAATTCTGCAGTTTTCCATAATGATCTGGCGACCATGGTATCGTAGTTACATTAGGGCTCAGTCAAAAGTCTCTCTCAAAAAATGCACCTTCAAACTCAGTTTGGTAAATTTAATGCAAGTAACTACCTTAACGATCTTACGACGCCTAACTGGATAAACTTCTACCTTTCCAAAACTGTGAACGAGGTTGTCACAATCCTCAATAAACGCCTCTACCTAGTTGACAAGCATGCCCCTTCATCAAAATCAGAGTTCATAAAGTCTCCCATCCCTAGTTTTCACCAGCTCTAAAAGCTACGCTTACCACTTGGGACAACTCTGGGCCAAGCCAGGCATACCAAATGTCAAGTCAACTGGCAGGCTTTTAGAAGTGCTAGAAATTCCTACATCAAGCTCATACACTCCTCTAAAACAAACTACTATGTCAATGCTCTTGAACTGGCCAAAGGAGCTCGGCCAAGACTTGGCAGACTATAAAAACAGTCTAAGGGTGCAAAGTCGCCCTCTGTCCCTCAAAATCAATGACAAAGGAGTGGTACTCGAGGACCACAATCTTATTATAGAGAAAATAAATGTCCACTTTGCCACTAATGGGCTAGCATTTAACTCCTCCCGTATGTAGGGTTTTCCTGCCCCCTCCAGCATTTAATGCCCCTGGACCCTCTTCATCACATGCCCTCTAACAACTTCCTGTAACATATAAGGATGTTGAAGACCACCTTCAAAGTCTTGACATTAGAAAGGGTGTTAGTTCTGATGAGGTCAAACCCCTCTTCCTCAAGCTTGGCTACTACTAACTCACTGCGCCCATCCTCCATATAATTAATCTGCCTATCTTAACCACCCTGTCCACTCCTGCTGGAAATCGGCTCACATGCTGCCCTTTTAAATCCGTGTGGCTCTGGCCTGAACAAATATAGGCCAATTTTCATCCTCCCTGTTCTCTTCAAAATACTCAAAAACTCATATTTAGACAACTGAAAGATCACATCAAAGAACACTCTCTCCTCAACCCAGTGCAATTGAGCTTCAGATGCAACCACAGTACTATCTCTGCCATAGGTAAAGTCACCAATGACTGGTTCACTGGCTATGATTTCAGGCTAGTAACAGGTGCAGTGTTTCTCAGTCTGAGCAAAGCACTTGATACCGTTGACCACAGCCTTACCCTGCTTAGCCTCTCAAACCTAAGTGCCAGCACCACATAGTTCACTGGTTCTCAGCTACCTCACAGGGTGAGTCAAGTGAGTAAAAGCGGATGGTCTTCTATCAAACACCCTTGCCATCAGTAGAGGTGTCCCACAAGGATCCATATTAGGCCTGCTCCTCTTCTCTATCTATATCAATGCCCTTGATTCCAACATTTTCAACTCAGGAGGCAGTATAGCTCAGTGATTTAAAGCTCTGAGCTGCAAACTTGGAAACCTGGGTTTGTATCCCACAGCTCCACTTCCGTTCTGTGTGACCCTGAGTAAGTCAGTTAACTTCTTTGTGCTCCCAGGTCACACCTGTAAACAAGTTCAGTTTAATGTTTCTCTCTGGTTAAAAAACAAACAACTCTACACTTCTTTGCTGATGATACAGTTCTTTATACCTCCAAGCTTACACTTGTCGAAGTCTGTGATGAGCTTCAGTCTGACTTACTTTAGCTCGAACACAATCTCATCAGTGCCAAACTTCTGCTTAACATGAAAATAACAAAGAAATGATCCTTAGCCACAGCAGCAAACTCCCCAGTAATGGGACTGAGGCTGGTATTGCAACTGTTACGACATCCCTAGGAGAACCACTTGAAGTAGTCGACAAGTTCAAATACTTAGGTGTATGGATCGACAACAAACTTTCATTTAATGCCCACATTGATACACTCTCCACTAAACTTAAAGACAGGCTAGGTTTCTTTTTCAGACACAGACGCTTCCCTACTGAGGTCCAACTCAGACTCATCCAGACTGCATTCCTTCCACTTTTAATCTATGGTGATATCAGTTATAGCTGCACCTCTGCAACCAGCCTCCACAAGCTCGATATCATCTTCCATTGCACCCTTTATTTCATTACCAATGCCCTCTCCAGGACCCACCACTGTGATCTGTACACTACTGTAGGGTGGACATCTCTAGCTACTAAAGACTGCTCCACATTGGCACATGGATGCTTAAAAGCACTCCATAAAACACTCCCAGCCTATATCTCATCTCTCATCTGTATTTCACGCTGCACGATGACATACGGAAGTCTGCCTTCCTCCTCTGGATGATCCTAGAACCCAAACCTCCTTGGCAAAGTGCAATATTGCACTCCCTCCCTGCGACTTAGACAGCATTCAGTCAATACTCAAACTCACAAGCCTGGCCATGATTAACTTTTTAAGACTCTAGCCTCAAAGCATTTCTTGGCAGCTTGTATTGCCAGCTGGATTAGCCCCCTGAATTCTTTATAGCATATTTCATTCTTCTGTTCCTCATGTATGCAACTCTACCCCTTCTCCCCATCTCCCACTCCCTTGCTTTACTCTCTCCTCTGCCCTCTCCTCCTCCTCCTCAACCTCACCCATTATTCTACCACTCCCTCCTCCAGGTCACCTCCTGCCCTCTAACCTCTCTTCTGCTCTTAGACTCCCCACTACCTCTGTTCTAACCTCCTCAGCACTCTCATCCTTACTCTTCTGTTGCTGCATGTACCCCATCATCCTTACTCTTCTTGTGCTGTATGCCCCTCACCCTATTTTACCTCCTTGAAGGAGCATACCTATCACCACTCCTCCTCCTCCCCCGCTCTGCTCTCCTCCCTCCTCCATCTACCACCTTCTTTGCCCTGCTCTCTCCTGCCTCTCCATGAACCCTGCTGCATTTCCCACACTACACTCTCCTCTATACTCTTAAGGCATAGTGTCACATTATTCCTTTATACTAATGACAGCATCCCATAATGAATGTATGCTTCAATTTGTATGAATTCCACTGCTTATACTATGAAATGATACTCCTTTATGCCCTCACCTATGTTTGTCTAGAGAAAGACTGTATGTGTCAGCTTTAACGAATCACACCAGTTGTATACTATGTATGTAACCCACTTGTGTGATCACTTACTGCAGTATCTGTTAATGACTGTATTCCAATATTTTATACTATTTAACTGTCCTTCGTTACTGTAATCATGTACTTACTGTCTATGTTTCCATTTATGTAATCAGAATCTCCATGTGAAAGAGCCTGTAATGGAGCTTTCCTGCAATAAACTTGAACTGAATTGAAATGAATGAGCAAGGGTGAACAGCTAACACTGGATAAGATTTATGAAGGAGAATTATTAGCTCTCTAATTTAACTAGCACAACACCAGTTACCTCCACATTTGTTGGGGACAACATCTTAATTAAGCCAATTTTAGGCTGATGCACCCTCTATAAAGGAAGCCATTTGAAGCAGATGTAGTTTGGAGTAGGGACCCAGCAGATAGAGGTCTACCTCAATAGTGGTAGCTGTAAAACTTCACAGCAGGGCCCTGAGGTGAATACAAAGAGACCCCTACTCAATTTGAAATCCAAATAATAAATTGTCAATCCAGGATGGAAACATATGTTTATTGTTACATTTACTACTGGGGGTGAGAGGCGTGCAATCACTTGTTGCTTTTGTTGATGTATGCCACATTCAGTAGTACCCATCATTTAGAACCCCATTTATAGTTTGTGAATGAGCAAAGGTGAGCAGCTAGCATTTGATAAGATATGTTAAGGGAGAAGTATGGCTTTCTAATTTAGCTTACTCCCCACCAGTTACCTGCACATTGGCTAGGGACCACACCTTAATTAATTCAATTTTAGGCTTTTGCACCCTATATAAAGGAAGCCACTAGAGGCAGATGCAGTTTGGAGTAGAGACCCAGCTGATGGGGTCTACCTCGATGATGGAAACTGGGTGACTTCACACCATAGCCTGAGGTGAATACCAAGAGTCCCCATTCCTTTTGAAATCAAATTACTAAGTTTCCAAACCAGGCTGGAAAAATATGTTTATTGTTACATTTACCCCTTTAGGTGGGTCAGGGTGTGCACTGACTTGTTGTTTTGTTGATGTATGCCATTTGCAGTTAGCACCCTCATTTGGAATCCCAATTATAGTTTGTCAATGAGCAAGGGTGAGCAGCTTCCATTGGATAAGATTTGTAAACTGAGAATTATGACTCTCTCATTTAGCTAGCTCCTCCTAGTTACCTGCACACAGACTGGGGTTCACACCTTAAGCCAATTTTAGGCTGATGTACCCTATATAAAGGAAGCCATTTGAGACAGATGCAGTTTGGAGTAGGGGCCTACCACGATGATGGTAGCTGGGCAAATTCATAGCAGGGCACTGAGGTGAATACCAGGAGGCCCCACTCAATTTATAATTAATTTAGTAAATTGCCAATCCAGACAGAAAAATATGTTTATTGTTACATTTACTCCTTTGGGGGAGGGGTGTGCACTGACTTTTTGTTGTTGTTGTTGATGTATGTCACATGCAGTAGCACCCTCATTTGGAATCCCATTTATACTTTGTGAATGAGCAAGGTGAACAGCTAACATTGGATAAGATTTGGAAAGGAGAAGTATGGCTCTCTCATTTAGCTAGCTCCCAACCAGTTACCTGCACATTGGCTGGGCACCACACCTTAATTAAGCCAATTTTAGGCTGATGTGCCCTATATAAAGGAAGCCATTTGAGGTGCAGTTTGAAGTAGGGACCCAGTGGATGGGGGGTCTACCTCGATGATTGTAGCTTTCGACTTCACAACAGGGCCCTGAGGTGACTACCAATAGACATCCACTGCTTTTGAAATAAAATTAGTAAATTGCCAGTCCAGGCTAGAAAAATATGTTTATTGTTACATTTACCCCCTGGTTAAGTGGGGGACGGCTGCACTAACTTTTGTTGTTTTGTTGATGTATGTCACAATCCTTAGCACCCCTCATTTGGAATCCCATTTCTAGTTTGTGAATAAGCAAGGGTAAGCAACTAACACTGAATAAAATTTGAAAAGGGAGAAGTATGGTTATCTCATTTAGCTAGCTCCTCGTCAGTTACCTGCACGAAGTCTGGGGACCACACCTTAAATAAGCCAATTTTAGGCTGATGCACCCTATAAAGGAAACCATGTGAGGCAGATGCAGTTTGGAGTACGGACCCAGGTGACTGGGGTGTACCTTGTCGATGGAATCTGGGTAAACTGACAACAGGGCCCTGAGGTAAATACCGAGTCCCCACTCCTTTTGAAATCAAATTAGTAAATTGCCAATCCAGGCAGGAATAATGTTTTGTTACATTTACCTCTTTTGAGGGGGTGAGGATGTGCACTGACTTGTTGCTTTTGTTGATACATGCCACATGCAGTAGCACCCTCATTTGGAATCCCATTTATAGTTTGTGAATGAGCAAGGGTGAGCAACTAACATTGGATTAGATTTGTAAAGGGAGAAGTATGGCTTTCTCTTATTAAATTGGCTCCTACCATTTACTTGCACATTTCTTGGGAACATCACCTTCACTAAGCCAATTTTAAACTGATGCACCTTATATAATGGTAGTCATTTGAAGCACATGCAGTTTGGATTAGAGTCCCAGCTGATGGAGGTCTACCTCGAAGATGGTAGCTGGCGACTTCACAGCAGGACCCTGAGGTGAATATCAAGAGTCCCCAATACTTCTGAAATCATATTAGTGTTACCAATCCAGGCAGTAAAAATATATTTATTGTTACATTTACCCCTGTGGGTGAGTCAGGGTGTTCACTGATTTGTTGTTAATTTGAGGCACATGCAGTTTGGAGTAGGGATCCAGCTGATTTTGGTCTACCTTCATGATGGTAGCTGGGCAACCTCACACCAGGGCCGTGAGGTGACTACGAAGAGTCCCCACTCCTTTTAAAATCAATTTAGTAAATTTCCAATCAAGGCTGGAAAAATATGTTTATTATTACATTTACCCTGGGGTTGTGAGTGTGTACTGACTTGTTGTTTTCGTTGATGTATGCCATTTGCAGTTAGCACCCCTCATTTGGAATCCCAGTTATAGTTTGTCCATGAGCAAGGGTGAGCAGCTTCCATTGGATAAGATTAAGTAAACTGAGAATTATGAATCTCTCATTTAGCTAGCTCCCTACCAGTTACCTGCACATTGGCTGGGGTTCACACCTTAAACCAATTTTAGGCTGATGTACCCTATATAAATGAAGCCATTTGAGAAAGATGCGGTTTGGAGTGGGGGCCTACCACGATGATGGTAGCTGGGTGAATTCCTAGCAGGGCACTGAGGTGAATACCAGGAGACCCCCTCTCAATTCAAAATTAAATTAGTATATTGCCAATCCAGGCTGGAAAATATGTTTATTGTTACATTCACCACTTTGGGGATGAGGGTGTGTAATGACGTGTTGTTTTGTTGATATATACCATATGCAGTAGCACCCCTCATTTGGAATCCTATATAGTTTGTAAATGAGCAGGGATGATCAGCTAGCACTGGTTAAGATTTATAAAGGCAGAAGTATGGTACTCTAATGTAGCTAGCTCCCCACTAGTTACCTGCACATTGGCTGGGGACCATACCTTGATTCAGCCAATTTTAGGCTGAGGCACCCTATATAAAGGAAGCCATTTGAGGCAGATACAGTTTGGAATAGGGACCTAGCTGATGGGGGTCTACCTCGATGATGGCAGCTGGGCAACTTCTCACAAGGATTATGAGGTGAATAAAGAGCCCCTCCCCCATTCCTTTTGAAATCAAATTAATAAGTTTCCAGTCCAGGCAGAAAAATATATTTATTGTTGCATTTTCTCTTTGGGGAGGGGTGTACTGATTTTTTTGTTGATGTATGTCACATGCAGTAGCACCCTCATTTGGAATCCCATTTATACTTTGTGAATGAACAAGGGTGAGCTGCTAACATTGGATAAGATTTGTAAAGGAGAAGTATTGCTCTCTCATTTAGCTAGCTCCCAACCAGTTACCTGCACATTGGCTGGGCACCACACGCTAATTAAGCCAATTTTGGCTGATCGCCCAATATAAAGGAAGCCATTAGAGGTGCAGTTTGGAGTAGGGACCCAGTGGATGGGGTTCTTCCTCAATGATTGTAGCTTTGTGACTTCACACCAGGGCCCTGAGGTGAATACCAATAGATACCCACTGCTTTTGAAATCAAATTAGTAAATTGCTACACCAGGCTAGAAATATATGTTTATTGTTACATTTGCCCTTGGGGAGTGGGGAAGGTGTGCACTCACTTGTTTTGTTGATGTAAGTCACATGCATTAGCACGTCTCATTTGGAATCCCATTTCTAGTTTGTGAATAAGCAAGGGTAAGCGGCTAACACTGGATAAGATTTGTAGCGGGAGAAGTATGGTTCTCTCATTTAGCTAGCTCCTCGTCAGTTACCTGCACATAGATTGGGGACCACACCTTAATTAAGCCAATTTTAGGCTGATGCACCCTATATAAAGGAAACCATTTGAGGCAGATGGAGTTTGAAGTAAGGACCCAGGTGATGGGGTGTACCTTGTTGATGGAATCTGGGTAATTTTTTTTAATTCAGTATTTATTAGGTTTCTATGTAAATTGTCCAGCACATTTGTGTACATAAATGGTTACATACAAGGAAATTAAAACAGTAAAAATACTAAAACAGCTAAAGCAACCTAATTGAAAATAAAATAAAATAATAAAACCATAATCCCTCACCCCCTCCCTCCACCCACACTCCCCCATCTGTAATCTTCCTCTCCCCCTCCTTTTAAGGTGCCAGTTTTGAATTTTTCTCTTCCTTCCTTTTCCAAATGAAAAGAAAGAGATTAAGCTTTGATAATAATAGTTTGGAATATGTTAGCTGGATCGCATCATGTCACATTATTCTGCGACATACTACCTTCTTTTATAGTGTGTATAAGACATGTAGGGTTTCCCATCTTTTTGTAAAGACCCATTCGATTAAAGAGACTAGCCATAATTTTCTCCATTCATAGATTAAGAAGGAGTTCCTGCAACCACCGAGTACGAGGTTGCAATGAATCCTTCCAGTGTTTTAAACCACTTTTTAACAGACATAGTAATCAACATAATATGATGATTCCTGGTCATGGTTGGAAAACCTGAAAAATCACCTAGTAGGCAGACTTCCGGCATAAAATAATCTTGCAGGCCCAATAAGGGATTTATCTTAGATTCAATAAGGTTCCACAGGGAGTTATATGTGGGCATTCCCAGAACAAATTATATAGGGTACCTGTGCCCTGTTACATCTATTACAGGTAGGAGCCTCTGCTCTTCCCATTTTATACATTTTAAGTGGGGTTAAATACATGTCATTCAGGAACTGCAGTTGCATTAACCAAGTCTGTCTTGTGAGATTAATTTATGACAGGATTCCCAGATTTTAGACCAACTGGAGCCAGATTCGATACAGGTTATTCCAGTAATTAGAGATGCCATCCATTTTCGAAAACCAGTGGGTAGAGAAGAGCATATAGTGAGGAGACATCATGTGGGGCTGAGGCCATGATGTTACCAGTTGAGAACCATTCATTGGAGTCGGTTAAAGGGGGTTCGTCCCACAGAATTTTACAAGCATATGTTGAATCTGAAATATCTGATATGCCCATTTGTTGGGAAGGTCGAACTTAGCTAAAAGATCTGTAGTATTAAACCATTCTTTGTTAGAGTGCAAACATCCCAAACCATACAGCTTTTTAGGAAGGGATCCAATTACTTGGGATTATTTTCCCTCCTAATTTGAAGCTGGGATTTTGAAAATCATTTGGGAGAGAGATTCAGTGTATATTTATATCGTAAGGCAATGCAGAGTTGGTTATGTTATGGACAGAATGGCCCAATGGACCATTATGCAATGCAACAGGCAGATTTTTAGGTTTTATAAAAAGTAGGGCTGTTTGATTTATACCTGCTGTAGTTGCTAGTTCCTTCTGTAATGTTAACCAGACAGGGGTATAGTTCAAGAGGTTCTGAGGAGTGGGAAGTACTGATCATCAGAGATTTGCTTAAATGACTAGCCCAGTGGTATAGGGTAAAATAGGGAAGTTTTAGTCCACTTAAATTTTTGGGGAAGCTAGTTTATGAAATGCATGTCGTGGATTTTCCCTTTCCATAGAAAATCAAATATACTGCTGTGGATATTCTTAAACCACAATTTAGAGAGCCACAGATTCAAGAGAATTAGATGGTAAAAAATGCATGGAAGAATGTTCATCTTAAAATAGTGTTAATAAGGTTAGTAGAAGGTCTTGCCAATGCTTTAGATCCTGTTGGACAATTTCTATGTAAATCATCTAAATTCAGTTTCCGCATTTGTGTGTCGTTAGTTGATAAATGTATGCCTAAATATTTTATTGATTTAGGAGCCCATCTCAGCCCAGTACAATTACCTCCTGTTTAAGCACTCTCATGTTTAGGAGAAGACCAAGGATTTCTCTGCATTAAGCTTGTAATTAGAAAGGGAACTATATTCCTGCACGATTCCTAACGATGTTTGTATTGAAGGTTTAATTTGTGTGATATGAAGTAAGATGTCATCTGCATAGACTGCTATCTTAGTGTTAATTGAGCCTAATTGTATCCCATGTATATCGGGGATGTCTGAATGGTGACTATGAGGTGCTCTAAATATAAATTAAATAATAATGGGGATAAAGGACATCCCTGCTGTGTTCCTGCCTCTAAGGAAAAGCTAGGAAAAGGATACCATTACAATAGACCTTTGCTGTGGGGGTAGAATATAATACTTTTAACCATGAAATTAATTTAGCAGGAAATGGAACCTATGCAGAGTTCTGAATAAGAACTGCCAGTCTACCCTGTCAAAGGCTTCTACATGTCCAGAGAAACCAATGCCGCAGCTTGAGGGGAATCTCTGGACACGGAAAAGATATGGGAGAGCCGACAGAGATGATCTGCAGAAGATCTACCTTTCATAAATCCCACATGGTCAGGAGAAAAGGGATGGGAATACTTGCTCAACCCTGTGTGCAAGTAGTTTGGCAAGGAATTTGAGGTCAGTGTTCAGAAGGGATATGGGCTGGTAATTGGGTATCTGGGATGGGTCCTTTCCCAGCTTAGGAAGGACGACTATTGTTGTTTCTAAAATCCTGGGGTCTATGTCTATGTTGTTTAACATAGAGGAAAACTGCAAGTAGCCAGGGTGCTAATTAGGGTGCAATTTTTTATAGAAATTTGAGGTACAGTATATTCATCTGGACCTGGAGCCTGGTCTGAATGGAGATCCTTAATAATTCGATTATATCAGCTTCTGTGAACGGTGCTAGTAAACCTTCTATTTGGAGTGGGGCTAGGTTAAGGAGGGAAGCCCTTTTAAATTAACGTCCACAGCTTGCTGGGAGAGTGATTAGACAAACGAGCATATAATTTTTTATAATAATTCTCAAATTCTTTGTTTATGTCTTTTGCCTGAGTAATTGGTGGGCCATGCAAATTATTTTGAAGTGCCATGATGCATTTTGAGGTTTTCATTTTTGAGCCTGAGAGCTAGAATTTTCCTACCTCTCTCTTCAGTATAGTAAGCATTTGTTTTCAGAATAGCCCATTCTGCTTTCTCCTTGAGTAAATTGGAATATTTATCTCATAATTTAATAAAGGCTTTTTTCCAAAGCTACGGTATTTTTGATAAAATGTTTCTCTTGTCCCTGATTTAATCTAAAAAGTTTTGTCCTCCTGAGTCTCTTTCCATTTTTTATTGACTGCCCATTTAATTAATTCTCCTCTGATGTAACACTTTAATGCATCCACTCACTAAATGGAGAGGAAGAAGTTCCCCAGTTCTCCTTTTAAAGGAATCTAAAGTGGCAGAAATACTATCTGTGACTGTTTTGTTTTTAACAATCGGTTATTAAGCCTCCATTGTTTATCTGAGCCCTAATTTAGAGACAATGATAAGGTACAGGTCACTATGGAGTGGTCCGAACCCATTCCTAGTTCTGATCTGCAGTCCATTAACGCATGGATCAGTGATTTATTCATCTAGAAGTAGTCAAGATGTGAAGCTGAGCCATGAACTGCAGAACAAAGGTGTACTCTCTTGTTGTAGGATGCAGAGTCATAAAGACCCAAATGATCTACCAGATCTCTCTAAGCTCTTTGTGCAGGAGAGAGCCCATGAGGCTTGGAGCCTGTTGTTTTGTCAGGTTGGGATCAAAGGGTATTCCAATCCCACCCAGAAGCATGTGCAAAATGGTGTTAAAACTGAGAGAAGCTGCATAAAGAACTAGGGAGTCTGAATTGGGCCCATAAATGCTACCTATTAAAATCTTAAATGAGTGGATTTTGCCAATGGCCAAAATGTATCTACTGTTCTTGTCTCAAGGTATTTTTCACATATGAAGGAAAGCCCTAGTAATC
This sequence comes from Neoceratodus forsteri, assembly GCA_016271365.2. Taxonomy (NCBI): domain Eukaryota; kingdom Metazoa; phylum Chordata; order Ceratodontiformes; family Ceratodontidae; genus Neoceratodus; species Neoceratodus forsteri. The sequence goes on along the minus strand of CM028134.1, from coordinate 881,329,148 downwards.
AAAATAGCTACCCCATTGCTATTCTAGGAATCTCCTTCTTTAAAAACCTGTTCCACCGCTGTCTCCTCAGATGGGTCTCTTTGGATTGTAAAGATGAGTTTCTTGTAAAAGAATTGTCATTCCTTATAACATTTAAGCGTTTAAGCAATTTCATACGTTTAAGTGGATGTCTTGCACCTTTAACATTCCATGTACAAAACTTAAATAGTTCAGTCATATTCCTGTATTATCAGATACATTGTCTGTCCCACTTTCAACATAATCAACCTTGATCAGCCAATGTATACAAACAGTTTCTAAAGAAGCACCTCCCATAATGAGAACATATAACAAGTTAATACTCTTTAAGATTTCCCAAACATTTCCTATTCCTATTAAACCTTTAACACCCCCAAATTCCCTCACTTTATTAGGTAATTAGTTCAAATAAAGAATTAAAACAGAGCTATTCCAGTTACTAATGTGCTTCTTAAATCCTAAATTATTATGTGTCAGAATTAGAACAACCCATCCCCAGCATACTGGTCCATGGTGGTCAGCAAACTGAAGACTCTCCCCACCCTGCCCACCTGACCACATTACATTATCATGCTTATCTAAATAAAATAAAATAAAATAGATTGGACTAGTTATCCCTTTTGGGATATATGGAAAATCTGTTCTATATGTCTCTACACTTAGGTCATGTTATTCTCCATAGGTGCCCTTATGTTCACAAACATAGAATTAGACCTGTTGAAGAGATCAACTGGAAGAGTTAAATGAGCAAAACATTAACAGTAGAGAGGAGCAGGCAAATATACCAAAAGATAAGTTATAATAACTCTGGGTCAAGGATCCCATTCTTCGTAACAAAGCAGGATATGGGCTGCAGCAGCACGGCAGCTGCCCCATTTGGCTACAAAATAAAATGAAAAGATGTATAATGGCACCCCTGCAGATCAAAATCACCAGCTCTGAAAATACATCACTGTACTGTGATGCCTTCTTGAAAGTTAGTGTTAATTATTCGAGGCAATAGGAGACATTTTATTATGGATCCAAAAGGAATCTTTCCCCTAGGTTGATACTGACATATCCCCAGCATATCCTCTTTTTTTCTTTGACTGATTTCTAGTCTCTCCTGTAAAACCCGATCCCTTGAGCTATAGAGTAGAAGTTACTTGGGGGTTGCAGTGTCCACCCAACTTCTTTGAACATGAAACCTTAGTATCCCCAATTTTGAAAATATTATTTGGTTATTTCCTCAATGCAGCATGATGGTAACCCCGCTGTTGAAGGCGATTGAACAGGGAATAGTAAAGAAAAAATATATAAAAGATAAGCTGGGTTGAACCATAAAGTACTTCACTTAAGTATCCTTTGTTGCCTTATCCTGCAGCTAGTAGTAAATGCAGAAAGCCATTGACTTGATTTGTTGCACCTGCTAAATCTAATTCCTTTGGGCTCCCAGATTCTTTCAGTGATCAGTAAACAGAGTGGGGCATTTCTGCTTGAGATAGGCACACACGGGCGCTAACTCCTCAAAAGAAGACCAGGATCCTTCCAGCTATACCTGAAGTTTGGCAGGGTAGACCATTTAGAATTTTATATCAGCAGCCAAACATTTTCAACATGATTGGGTGGAATAAGGATCGTGCTGCCAGACTATTGTAGGGAGATCTTGTGTGATTCTGATCTTTTGCCCTGCCAGAGAACTTCCTGTATATCTCTCAGCTTTTGTAAGATGTGTTACTTCTCTAAAAATTAAGGAAGTGGCATATTATGGTCCTAAGTTGAGTGTTGGGGAGGGCATGGGCCTTAGAGTGCAATGCGCTCTTTCCAAGATGTATGTTGGCTCGAATGGAGAAGGCCTAGCTAATTTAGTTAGGAGCTTTTGCATGAAAAGTAAAGTGTCTGTCCTTCCTTTCTCTCTAGGGATTCCAATTACTACAATATTATTTCTCGACTCCTCCCTCAAGATCTTCTATTTTATTTTCCACCCTTTTGATTGTCTGGCAATTGGTAGTGATAAGATCATCCATTTTATCAAATCTGCTTCTCAACAGAGAAAATGTGGGCCTCACTATCATAGATACATAGATACATAGACAGTGTCGACAGATAAGGGCCTATGGCCACCCAGTCTGCCCATTTGAGCTTGTCAGTTCAGTTTGTTTTCCTAGAAGTCTGTTGCCTTACCCCTGACCTCTAGAATTCCTTTATGTCTATCCCATGCATTCTTAAATCCCGTGATTGTTTCAGCCCCACCACTTCCTCTGGCAGGGTGTGCCACTTGTCCACCACCGTTCTGTGAAGAAATTCTTTCTCATGTTTCCTCTGAATCATCCTCCTCCAACTTCATCCCATGCTCTCTAGTCCTGGAACATCTTTCACTTAAAATAGTGTTTTCCTGCACCCTGTTCCTCCCTGTAAGATACTTGTATGTCTCTATCATATCCCTCTCCTCCCTCTCTCCTCCAGGGAGTACATGTTCAGTTCTTCAACCTGTCTTCATAGGACTTGTGATGCAATCCATGCACCATCTTTGTTGTCCTCCTCTGAACCTTCTCTACCCTGTCTATGTCCTTACGTAGGTATGGTCTCCAGAACTGTACACTGTACTCCAGGTGGGGCCTCACTAGTGTCTTGTATAGCGGAATGATGACCTCCTTTTCCTGCTGGTGATGCCCTGCCTATACATCCCAGCATCCTATTTGCTTTACCTGCTGCCTTGTCACACTGTTTCCCTACCTTGAGGTCATCAGAGATGACAACCCAAAGATCCCTTTCCTGCTTGGTATGCTATATCCTTACCCCCCAACTGATATATTGTGCCAGGGTTTTGTGCCCCATATGCATTATCTTGCACTTCTTTGCATTGAATTTCAACTGCCAAACCCTGACCATTCTTCAAGTTTCTGCAGGTCGCTTCTCATTCTGTCTACACCCTCTGGTGTGTCTACTCTGTTACAGAGCTTTGTGTCATCAGCGAACAGTGAAATTCTGCCTTCTAGGTCCTGCGCAATGTCACTGATGAAGATGTTGAACAGGACCGGTCCCAGCACTGATCCCTGTGGTACCCACTGGTCACTCTTCCCTCTGTGGAGTGACAGCCATTTACCACCACCCTCTGTGTCTTGCCACCCAGCCAGTTACCTACCCACCACACTACTGTCCTGCCCACACCCATATTCTCCAGTTTGTGTAATAGTCTCTATGTGGCACAGTGTCAAAGGCCTTCTTGAAGTCCAGATAGACCATGTCCACTGCCCTCCCTGATCCACCTCCCTAGTCACCCAGTCAAAAAATTAAACGAGGTTGGTCTGACATGACCTCCCCTGGTGAAACCATGCTGCCTTGGGTCCTGTGGTCCATTGACAACCAGATGTTCCACCAGTCTCTCCTTCAGTAGTGCTTCCATGATCTTCCCACTACGAGGTGAGGCTGACTGGTCTGTAGTTCCCTGCTTCCTCTTTGTTCCCACTTTTGTATAAGGGGACTACATCTGCTGTCCTCAGTCTTTGGATACCTCCCTGTTTCCAGTGATTGGCTAAACAGGATGGCCAGAGGTTCAGCCACCACCTCTCTTAGCTCTTTAAGGACCCTGGGTGCACTCCATCTGGCCCCATTGCTTTATCAACTCTGTACTTCCCAGTTCCTTCAGGACCCTTTCTCGTGTAAAGGGACTTGTGTCCGTTCTGCACTATTCTCACCCCTTGTACTCCTTCAGACCCATTACCCTCCTCTTCAGTAAAGACTGAGCAGAAATACCTGTTCAATATGTCAGCTTTACTGTTGTCATCCTCCATGCAGCCCCATCCTCCCCCTTCAGTCTCACTATCCCTCCCTTTGTCTTTCTTTTTTCACTTATGTACCTGTAAAGGTTTTGTCCCTCTACCCACTGATTTTGCAATATGTTCTTCTGTCTGAGCTTTGGCTTCCCTTACTGACCTCCCTGCCTCCCTTTGCTTCTCCTGGTACTTCTCCCTATCCCCTTCTGCCTCGTCTTTTTGTATTGCCTGAATGCCATCTTTTGGCTTTCACTTTCTTTGCTACCTCTTTGGAAAACCATAATGGTCTCCTCTTCCTTTTCCTCTTGCTAACCTGCTTAATGCATAATTCTGTTGTTCTTGTAATCCCATTTTAAATACTGCCCACTGTTCCTCAACCCCTGATTCTGTCCCATTCCCTTAATGCCTCTTTCAAGTATCTCCCATTTTCCCAAAGTCTGCCCCTAAAATCCAGGATACGTGTTTTGTGTGGTTTGGTTCTGCTCTTTCTGTGATTTCAAACCACAATGACTGGTGGTCACTGTTTCATGTGCTCCCCACTGTTACCCCCATCACACTGTCCCTGTTTGTGAGCACAAGGTCCAGTATTGCCTTCTGCCAGGTTGGTTCCATGACCAGTTGCTTGAGGAAGGCACCCTGAAGGAGTCCAGGATAAATCTGCTCCTAGTTGATGCTGCTGCTGGGATGCTTCAGTCCATGTCTGGAATATTGAAGTCTCCAACCAGTACTACCTCACCTTTGTCTGCCATCCTTGGATGGCTAGCATCAACTCCTATCTGTTTCTTCCTCCTGGCTGGTGGTCTATAGACCACACCTGTGCGGATGGCTGTCCCCATTTTCCTTTCCAGCTTAACCCACAATATCTCTCCCCATTTTGTTCCTCCTGGATCTCTGTGGCCCTTATGTCATTTTCACATACAGTGCCTCCTCCTCCCTTCCTGCCTGCTCTGTCTCTTCTGAATATGTTGTAGCCAGGTATGGCCATCTCCCAGTTGTGGTTATCATTACACCAGGTTTCAGTGATGGCCACAATGTCCAGGTCCTACTGTACCATGACAGCCTGAAGATCTTCCATCTTGTTGCTAAGGCTCCTGGCATTTGCACATAGCTTTCCATGATTTGACCTCCTAGACTGTTTCACTTTTCTACTCCAGCCCCTTCCTTGGTTGTCATTTATCCCTGGTTCTCCTTGCTGTCTGCCTTCTGCTGAATTCAGTGGTACATCTGGTAATGTCTTCCAAGGCCTCCGATATATTTTTACTTCAGTAACCAAAGAGCTGACTTCTCCTCAGAGGGCTAGAATTTGGAGAGAAAGCGATCCAAAGTAAGCAAGGCTGGTTCCGTAGTTGCTGTAGAGGGCTGGAGCCAGCTGCAGTTGGCCTGCAGTAGTACTTGCCTGAGGTTTCTTGGGCTGCTTCTCCAGTGTAACTGGCGGCGTGTGTCTGAGGCCGCCTGCGCATTTCTGTGTCCATTTCGGGCACCTTCATCTAAGGAATCCTGTATCTCAGTGCAAACTGTGAAGATCTTTCTATATTTCATATAGTGAAATTAAAGCTCAAAATGTAAATGTTTTAGGTTGGGTGGTGGACTCCGTGGAGTGCATCCTACACAGTCGGCTGCATCACGTGACTGGAATCTGGATAAATTGACAACAGGGCCCTGAGGTAAATGCCAAGAATTCCTCACTCCTTTTGAAATCAAATTAGTAAGTTGCCAATACAGGCAGACAAAATATTTATTATTACGTTTACCTATTTGTTGGGGATGAGAGTGTGCACTGACTTGTTACTTTTGTTGATATATGCCACGTGCAGTAGCACCCTCATTTAGAATCCATTTATAGTTTGCGAGTGAGCAAAGGTGAACAGCTAACAGTGAATATGATTTGTAAAGAAAGAAGTATGGCTGGCTCTCTTATTAAATTGGATTCCCACCAGTTACTTGCACATTTCATGGGAACCTCACCTTCACTAAGCCAATTTTAGGCTGATGCACCCTATGTAATGGAAGTCATTTGAAGCACATGCAGTTTGGATTAGGGAACCAGCTGATGGAGGTCTCACTTCGAAGATGGTGGCTGACAACTTCACAGCAGGGCCCTGAGGTGAATATCAAGAGTCCTCCACTACTTTTAAAATCAAATTAGTAAATTTCCAATCCAGGCTGGAAAAATATATTTATTGTTACATTTACCCTTTGGGTGGGTCAGGATGTGCACTGACTTGTTTTTGTTGATGTATGTCAATATGCAGTGGCAGTCCTCATTTGGAATCCTTTTATAGTTTGTGAATGAGCAAGTGTGAGCAGCTAACACTGGATAAGATTTGTAAACTTAGAAGTGTGGTTCTCTCATTTACCAAGCTCCCCACCAGTTACCTGCATTGGTTGGGGACCACACCTTAAGTAAGACAATTTCAGACTGATGCATCCTATATAAAGGAAGCCATTTGAGGCACATGCAGTTTGGAGTAGGGATCCAGCTGATTTATGGTTTAACTTCACGATGGTTGCCGGCAACATCACAACAGGGCCCTAATGTGAATATCAAGAGATCCCCACCTTTTGAAATCAAATTATTAAGTTGCAAATCCAGGCTTAAAAATATGTTTATTGTTACAGTTACCCCTTTTGTGGGGGTGAGAGTGCACTGACCTGTTGCTTTTGTTGATGTATGCCAGAAGCAGTAGCACCCCTCATTTGGAATCCGTTTGTAGCTTGTGAATGAGCAAAGGTGAGCAGCTAACATTGGATTCGATTTGCAAAGGGAGAAGACTTGCTCTCTCATTTAGTTTGCTCCCCACCAGTTTCCTGCACATTGTCTGTGAACCGCATCTTAATTAATCCAAATAAAGGCAGATGCACCCTATATAAAGGATGCTAGTAGAGGCAGATGCAGTTTGAGTAGGTACTCAGCTGATGGGTGTCTACACTGATGATGGTAGCTGGGCAACTTCACAGCAGGTCCCTGAGTTGAGTACTAGTGACGCCCTCCTTTTGAAGTCAAATTAGTAAGTTGCCAATCTAGGCTGGAAAAATATGTTTATTGTTACATTTCTCCTGGGGGAGTAAGGGTGTACACTGACTTTTTTTGAATTTTTTTATGTTTGCCACATTCAGTAGTAGCCATCATTTGGAATCCATATATAGTTTGTGAATAAACAAGGGTGAGCAGCTAACATTGGGTAAGATTTGTAAACAGAGATGTATGGCTCTCTAATTTAACTAACTTCCAACCAGTTGCCTGCACATTGACTGGTACCACTCCATAATGAAGCCACGCTTAGGCTGATGAACCCTATGTAAATGAAGCCATTTGAATCAGATGCAGTTTGAATTGGGACCCAGCTGCTGGGCATCTATCTCGGCGATGGTAGTTAGAAGACTTCACAGCAGGGCCCTGAGGTGAGTACATAGAGACCCCTAACTCCTTTTGAAATCAAATTAATAAATTGCAAATCCATGCTGGAAAAAATATGTTGTTACATTTACCTCTTAGGGGTGATGGTGTTCACTGACGTGTTGTTTTGTTGATGTATGCCACATGAAGTAGTACCCTCATTTGGAATCCTATTTGTAGTTTGTGAATGAGCAAGGGTGAGCAGCTAACACTTGATAATATTTGTAAAGGGCTTTCTCCCCACCAGTTACCTGTGTATTGTATTGGGACCACACCTTAATTAAGCTAATTTTTAAAAGATCCCAAAGAACCATTTAATACAGGAATCTCAATATGTCCGCTTATCGCTAGCACCTAGCAAAGGCATCTCCTACCATCTGCCCTTCTGCCAAATAGATCTCTCTTTTCTTTCTCTCTCTCAGACACCCTGCACTTGGGGCTCAACCCCCCCCACCTCTCCAGCACTTCTATGCACTAACCCCCTCATGTTGCTGACAACTAACAGACTCCTGTTGGGCACATTTATTTAGTCTTTTCCTGTATGTATCTGACTGTGTTTACTTATTCCAGTTTTAGTTTTAGCTGTATTTTGCATTCCTTTGTTTAAAGACCAAATGTACCTAAGTGTTCTCATTCTAATTCTATTGCCTTGTTTGTCTCAATTCTCTGTATAATCACCTACTTCTTTCAAATGTACTAACGTGGAACCTATGTAAGAGCTCTGAGCTGAAATGGTTAATCTGAGATCTGAAAATAAATAAATATGATACTTATTCTCCTATATAAAGGAATCCATTTGAGACATATGCAGTGTGGGGTAGTGACCCACATGATGGGTGTCTACCTCAACGATGGTAGCTAGGTGACTTCACAACAGGGCCCTGAGTTGAATATCAAGAGACACCCACACCTTTTGAAATCAATTAGTAAATTGCCAATCCAGGCTGGCAAAATATATTTATTATATTTACCCCTTTGGGGGTGAGGGTGCACTGACTTGTTGTTTTTGTTGATGTATACCACATGCAGTAGAACCCCTCATTTGGAATCCCATTTATACTTTTAAATGAGCAAGAGTGAGTTGCTAATATCGGATAAGATTTGTAAAGTGAGAAGTATGGCTCTCTCATTTAGCTAGCTCCCACCAGTAACCTGCACATCATTGTCAGGGAAGGCTAATTTTAATTAATCCAATTTAGGCTGGATACCCCATACAAAGGAAGTCATTTGAGGTAGATGTATTTTGAGTAAAGACCCAGTTGATGGGGTCCTTGTTGATGGTAGCTGTGTGACTTAACACGAGGCCCTGATGTGATATCCAAGAGTCCCCAAGTCCTTTTGAAATCAAATGAATATGTTTGCCAATCCAGGCTGGAAAATATGTTTATTGTTACATTTTCCCTGAGGGGATGTGCACTAAGTTGTTGTTTTGTTGATGTATGCCACATGCAGTAGTGACCCTCATTTGGAATCCCTTTATAGTTTGTGAAAGAGCAAAGGTGAGCAGCCAGCATTGGATAAGATTAGTAATGGGAAAAGTATGGCCCTCTTATTTAACTAGCTCCCCACCAGTTACCTATACATGTGTTGGGGACCACACCTAATTAAGCTAATTTTAGGCTGATGGACCTCTATAAATGAAACCATTTGAGGAAGATGCTGTTTGGAGTTTTTGGCTTGCTGTTTTTGTTGATGTATGCCACATGAAGTAACACCCTATAACTAGGTGTGGGAATGGATAACTCAGGCAATGAAAATAGGCTTTAAAACACACAAGGCTTTTTTGTGAATTTTATTATTAACTCATAATAAAAATAATAAACTAAAATAAAAATAGAATAATGAATAGGTGATTGTGTATTACAAGGTAATAAAACCAGCAAGAGGTTCTGGGGACAAGGAAACCTCAATAGCAAAACTGAATACAGAAACTGAGAGTCTGGGACTGCATCAGGTAAGAATGGGGCACATCTCCCAAGGCTGTTACTAGCTGATCCCATTATTCCTTCTTGGTTTTATTTACACTGCATAATTTTAACCACTGTATTACATTGGTGCTTTCTGGATACCTGGCAAGGGTTATACCCTCTATATATATCTATATATATATACTTTTAATTATCTTTTATTCCATCAAAAGTGTTTTCAACATATTCATCATAGGACGAAAAAGCACAACATTTCTCCATAAAAAAAAAAATTGTTTTAGCAGTTTTTTTGTTTCAATTAGCCCTTCATTTTAGGGCATTTAATTTGCCTGATTTTCTTTTCACCCTCCTGTTGGCTGAAATTTTAAACTGACAGGTGACCTTTTGCAATTGGGCTTCCTTTCTTGTTTCCTTTAGGGCTATCAGTTATTCTCTTAAAGGGGACAGGAATCAATGTTTCTAATTTTATTGTGCTGTTCTATGCATGAAATATTGAAATAAACATCTTTTCCCTGAAATCATGTGTTTTATTCATATTTGTGCCTTTTGGGCATAAATGTGAATGTTAGTACTATTAGGATAACCAGGGTTCTTTTTATGAATGAGATTGACTGAACAGATGTATAAGTAGCTGCATCTCTGTTTCTGCATTCTGTGCTGCAGAATGCTGCAAGCTACACTTGAAGTGCGTGAAAAGGTGTAGTACAGTCCTACAAATTGTACAGTTTAGTTTGAAAACAAAGTTTGTAACATGGTTACTGTGTTTCCACCTGTAGCCACATTGTCAAGGATCCAGTAAGTGTGTGTGAGCCAGATATTCAAAGGTTAGCCCCTGGCAGCGAATAGCACCTGCCAGGCATGCAAACCTAGCCTGGAGCAAAATGCCAGCCATATTCAAAACGAATAGCCTGGGGCAAACCCCGCTGAATATAGCAAGCAAAGGAAACCGGGCAAAGAGGCCCAGAAGTGCAGTGCAAAAAAGCCCAGGAATAACACAGCACTGAATATAGCACACAAGACAACACTGAATATAGCACCAGGCAGGCAGTGCAAACACACAATGGAATACAGTGCAGAGACAGCCTGACCTGGGACACATGCAAGGCAACACATGCTGGAATGAGGTATCAGGAGCACACCACAGTGCCCATCCATGAGGATGCCACACATCCACGGAAAGTCCAGCAACAACCCAGACCCATGTGGAGAACACCAGCAATAGTACAAAGCATGTGGAACCCCAGCACCCAAGAATGACACAAGACACCGTGAAATGTCATTAACCAGTGTAACAAACAATAATGAACAGGAAAGCAAATGGAAACACAACAGCAAATATAACACAGAACATAACGAGTAACAAACCCCAGAGTAAAAATGCCCCACCCACCACTGAACAACCCTCCCACAACACTGAAACAGAACTAGAAAATACCCACCAAGCCCCCAACACACAACCCCAAATGCCACCACAGGATAAAATTGTCAACATCAGTAGCAGGGAAAGGCACACAAAGGTAAACATAAGGACGACAACAGATGGAGGGATGGAAAGACACAGGCCAAGGGTGCAAAGTGGAGGAGGACGCCACAGGGACAAAAGACAATGGGCAAGGAAGGAGAATCAAGTCCACTGAGGGGTGGTGAGGGCTGACTTAAAACAACAGGGAGATAACTATGTGTCATCAGGAGCAGGCAGACGAGCCTCAGGATGTTCGCCACCCTCCTGGTCTCAGTAATTATGATGGCCTGCTGCTCGATCTGTGTTTGCTGCTGCCTCACAATCCTTCAGAGCAGCTCCTCCATTCCTCTGTCTCTTCGGGACACGTTGCCCACAGCGATGCCCGTAGTGGCCCTACAAGAGGAAGGGTGAGACCATGAGGACGGTACACCACACAGGAGGCAACCAGCAGCCAACCCTTGCCATACGAAGATGGACAGCATGTCCCAATGGGCTATCCCTGGCGGTGTTGAGTTCTGCAGTGGTATGACAACATGGCAGCATCCCACAATGCAGCACAGGGCAACACAGGCACCAACACAGAACCCAACACGGATGATGACAGCGATCCTGACAGCACCGGGGACATATGACATCACCCACCATAATACAGCACACCGCTAGACATGGCAGACACATAGCTGGAGACCCAGTGAGTTGGGTGCAAGGGACACGCAAGGACATGCACAAGGGCATCCACATGTTGGGACATGCTGCCCAGCCACACATGGAAATGCACAGCAATGCAGAGCGCAGAACAAACAACGACATGCATGCAGGAGCATCAATGAACCATGACAGTGTCCTGGCAATGACCAACACAGGCCAGGGACAACAGTCAGCCAGGGCACAGACGCTGTCACTGAAGGGCCTCACATGCCACCAGGCAATACCACTGAAAGATATCACCCAATGGAGACATGGTACATGTCAGTGTCCCAACCCACATTACAGCCCCCACACAGTGAGGACCACCTCCACAGCCACGGTTAACATTGGCAGGAACAATGCACATAATGTAATAGCACAGTGATATCCATACCCTGCAACTAAACAGCAACACAGTGACCTCGCAACGACACACATGGATGGACGTACAATGCGTACGGCACAGTGCCAGTATGTAGCACAGTGTGACAGGCAGTGCTACACAGCAGGTGTCCAGAAGGGTGAGAGGTAAGTCCGCAAGGCATGCTCCGTATTGTCCCGCATGCACAGCAAGCAACCACCACCTGTGCACTGTGAACATCCTGTGGGTGGTGGTATGGATGCACCACAGAGGTGGGAAGGTCATCCATCAGCATGGTGTCCCCATGGAACACCCACCACCCAAGCAAGCAACACCATCTGCCACCCGCACAGCACTGCAATGTGACCGCCCCCAGGCAAGGCTGATAGCACCCAGCTGTGGTGTGAAACACACCTGTACCACACACCACACTGCTACACCACACCGGCCCAGTGACCTTTGCAGACAAGTGAGTGGCTGGACACCCAGATGTGGTGCACAGCGTCATGAAGTGTACACATCACAGAACAATGTAACAGGTACTCAAGCAACACGCCACCGCTATCAGTGCCGCTCTCCCGCGAGGCTGTGGGAGTGATAGCCCCGTGCTGTCTCGGCTCCGCCTCCTGTGTCCTGGGCTGAGTAGCACCTGCGGCATGGGCTGCTCGATCCGCTTCTACGGTGGACAAATGTGAAAGTGTTGTTAGAGCATGACACAACATACACATCGTGAATCACAGCAAAATGCACATGCAACCCTAAACTCAATGCACCCCACCCTCTACCCACAGCAATGGTCACGGCATGCACCATGCCCCTATGGGAATACATATGCCACTGTGCCTGTACACAGTGTGCAACAGCATGGTGCACTGTTGCGCACAGCTGTGCACACGACACATGCCCACACACCCACACCCAGAGCACACACATCACCACCCCCGCTGCACACCCACACCCACACACCCACTCACCCACGCGCCAGCCCCCCACACCACCACCCCTCTGCACAACCACACCCACACCCACACGCACACAAAGCATGACATATATGCACACTCACATGCAACATCACTCACCTGGCACAGGCACAGTGCCATCATGCACCATGCGCCTGTATCGCTTCAGCTGCTGCCTCTGCCTGCACCTCAGGTCTGTGCACCTGTGGCAGCACTTCTCTGTATTGGCGGGTATGCCGGTATGCTCACTGAGCTTCCTAGCCACCGTCTCCCGCACTTGCATTCGTGGGAGGTCCCCTCCTCACCTCCCCAAACAACCTCCTGTGCCGCTTTCATCACCAGCTGAACCAGGTTCACGGACTCTATGTCCCCAGCGCCTGTCCCTGTGCACAACTACATGCTGTCTTGCACGTCCAGACATGGCTCTGTACTGTTGTTGGACACAAACACCCTGCCCTACCAGGAATGCACCTCAACAATCCCTGCAGCGCCGCCATCACATGACGAGTGCGGCGCTACCCGGAAGCAACCACACTGCACATGCGCGACCCCAGCATGGCCCTGAGGTTGTGTTCCACGATGCGATAGTGCCGCGCTATGGCTGTCCAGCATGGTGCTACATCGCGCTTATGACTGGGTGATAGCGCGGACATGGGGGCCTCGCCGATATGCGTGTTGGCCGCACTATGGTACATACGCCGCGCTATCTGATAGCGCAGCGCTGTAACACCAATAGCCCCGCTGCCATATGCACAGCGCGCTGTGCTAGCACGGGCAAATTAGCTATATTCAAACAGGGTATGCAAATGAGGGTACTTGTGCATGCATGGGGCAAACTGTGTGATTAGTATATCATTATGTGCTCATTTGCATGACTGACACGCTTGATTGCCTGGATGGGCTATAAAAGGAGTGCGGTGCACCGCCGTGTTGTGTTGTGGTACTGCAGCCTGATGAGGGATCTAAGCGTAAACAACATACTGGTGTACAGATGCAACAGGAGGAAGAGCAGCGTGAGGCAGGTGTGTATGACTCTGTAGGACACTATTGAATGTCAATATCCCAGAACAGGTTCAGCATGGACAGGAGCAAAGAGATGCAGTCTCTGGTGAATGGTCTGACCCATGTTGGACCACAGGCAAGCACTGTGCTGGGTGATGGTGCACATCCCTAGACATCTGCAACCAAACGTACAGTGCACTGTGCACAATCCCCTGCAGGGGTGTGTCCTGCAACAGTTGCCCACTGACATGACTCCCTGGATGTGTGGCATGACAGGCCATGGCACCCATGCAGGACGACGCAGTGTCCCAGAACTGTGCCGACCCATGCACCATGTGGTAATTGCATTGGGTCCTGACATTGTCTACGACTAGTGCACTTGTCCAAGCAACCACTGTAGTGAACACAAAGGACACAGTACAATGCAAGGTGGTTAGGGTAGGGTAGTGCACATGTGTGTACAGGGCTCACTGTACAGACACGGGATGCACAGTGACTCTGGTGGCGTGTGCACCATACATGCACATGCAGCACTCCCATATGTCCATGTGGCCTGTGGCACTGGAGGAGGGGCATTGTGATATCTATGTGTAATGCAAGCAGTACCGACATGGCCGATGACACATGTCCCTATTGACTATCCCATAGGTTCAGCAGCGGCCAGGAGTGCATACGTGCACACAAGTTCTCGCGAGGAGGAGTTAAACACCCTTGTGCATGCCATGAAGGAGAGGGAGCAGGTGCTCCGACGCACAGGGCCACTGATGCAGTGGTGCGCCAAGCCTGGGAGGAGGTGACTGCAGCTGTGAATGCCGAGGGGGATGTGGCAGGACAACCGGGTTGTGCGGAAGAGATGGAATGACCTCCGCGACGTGTGAAGGAGGAGGAGGCCCAGCAACTGAGGGACAGGATGAGGACGGTGGTGGACCACCTGAACACCAGCAGCGGGTGGAGGAGCCACACATGGCTGTAGTGGCATCGACCCTCAGGACGGTGGCGGCGCAGGTGTGCTGGGTGGTGGGTGTGAGACGCCTCCACACTGCCAAGGACAGGTCAGTATTCTCATGTGTATACCCTATGTTGTGTTGCCATGGGTGTACAGCCATGCTGTGGGTGTCCTGCAGGGTGCACAGTGGCCTGCCTAACAGCTGCCTGGTATGGGCATGGCCACTGTGGGTTTAGTGGGTGCACTGGGGTCACGGGCCGTGTGAAGGGGTACGTGTCCTGGGGGTGTGCATGGAGTAGTGGTGGTAGTGGTGGTGGTGGTGTTTGCACAGTGTCTATGTATGGGTGACTGACCCTGTCCCTATTGTCTCCACAGTGGTGACTGCCAGGCCTGGAGGACAACAGAGGCTGACAGGGATGTGAGGACAGGTCCCAATGGTAGTGGAGGTGGACGATGGGAAATGACCTTCAACATCCGAGCATGGTGCAACAGATGGCACATGACAGACGCCATGCATGTGTGCACACACATAGCCAAGGCAGCTACTGACTGGGGAGGGGCCAGTAGGGGTATTGAGATACACCAGATACCAGGATGCAGCACAGTCAGAGGAGGGTGGTGTAGGGACGTCCTACTGTTCACTGTCACCAGTGGTGAGGACACTGATGTGTCTGACTTGGCGCAACACCTGGCTGTGCCTGTGCAAGGGATGCAGGGAGGGGCTGCCGGGCAGGCTGTGGGACGGTGCCAGTGGTGCATGCAGCATCACCAGTGTGGCTGTACCTGTGTACACGGTGGTGGGCAGTGTAGGGAACAGCGCAGAACCACAGGTGTGCAGGGTACAACGCGAATTGGTGTCCAT
The DNA here is from genome assembly GCA_016271365.2 of Neoceratodus forsteri. Classification (NCBI taxonomy): domain Eukaryota; kingdom Metazoa; phylum Chordata; order Ceratodontiformes; family Ceratodontidae; genus Neoceratodus; species Neoceratodus forsteri. The sequence continues at coordinate 881,313,771 of CM028134.1, read as the reverse complement.
GCCCATACCGTTCCACAGACCACCACCTGTAGTCGTCAGCAGCAGGACATGCCTGCCATGCGCCAGGATCCAGTTGCTCCTGTGCAGCAGGCACCTCTGCCAGCTACAGCTCAGGGTAATGTGCCCTGGGACAGGATGGCCATGGTGCCCGCCCACTCCCGCAGGCTGCTCTCACCTCCCAGCAGGGGCATGTGTGGACCTTCATGGCATGCGGAGGAGATGTGCCATGAGCTTGCACAGATCAGAGAGGCCATCACAGTGGGCTTTGCCCATGCTAAGCAGTGGGCAGAGGACAGGATGGGCCACCTGGTGGGTGCCATCGAGCATGGGTTTGCTGGTCTGTCGGCTGCGTGGTTGACATAGGGAATGTCCTGCTGGGGTGCATGGGTTCGCCAGCATGGGATGCTTGGCCGTGGTGCAGAGGGCACAGGGGCACACAGGCGGGCAGGTCATGGATGCAGGGCTGCCAGTGGCTCCAGCTCAACAGCATCACACACCCCATCTGTGACCCAGCGCCACCGTGGCCGTCCACCCACCCTGTCAGGCTCCACCATCCCCGGGGCACAGGAGGCACAGGAGGCGACTCTTCCTGCCTCGCCTTCACATCGGCGTTGTCCTCTGCACAGAGTGTAGTCCCACGGTAATGGCACACGCCGCATGCGTGGTGGGAGGCGCCATTGATGGCCATGCTGACTATGTGGCACAGCGCACTCATCACCCCACATTTGCCACATAGGCACACCCACATGCACGTTCACACATGCACACACACACACCCACTGCTACGGTTGCATCACTTACCTCACGGCACACATCACAATTCCCCACCAACACCACACTATTTGTGTCCGGCCCCTCACGTGTCCTGCACAACTCGAACTCACAACACATGCACACATGTTGTCAGATCCACTGTGTAGGTTTACTGTTGGCATTGTTATTGTCACTCATGTGTGTCCATGTGCACATTAAAGTCATTATTAATTGTACCTTTTCAAGTTGTTGTGCAGTCTGTACTTATCCTGTTGTCTGTTGCAGTGTCCTGATGATGTTGTCCCTGTGCTGTATGGCCCCTGCGTGCCATGCAAGGGTCCTTCTCTCAAGGTGCTCCACTATCCCCTGACCACTGGCTCTGGCTCACTGTCAGACTGTCCTCAGGTTCAGGTGCCTGTATCCCATGGTGCATTGCCATGTTGTGCAGCATACAACAGGCTAGGAAGATACGGCATACCTTCTGAGGTGTATACTGTAGGGCACCACCTGATGTGTCTAGGCATCGAATCAAATCTTCAGGATGCCAAACACCCTCTCTATGATGTTCCTTGTGCTGGCATGTGCCTCGTACATCTCCTCTGCCACTGTAGCCAGTTGGAGTACTGGTGTCAGCAGCCTAGGGTCTAGGGATAGGCACTGTCCCCTGTCAAAGGATTTATACCTGTTAGTGACATACGGCAGTCTGTCGGATGCTATCCTGCACCCTGTGAGCCCTCCCACACCCTTTCCTGGACTGCAATGCCTGCCCCCATGCATGCTGGGTGTGTGTGTCCCATATGCTACTACTCACTGATTAGTTGACCACTGGTTATCCTGCCTTCCTCGAATGCTTGGCACAGCTGGGACTGGTGCCAGATGAATGCGTCGTAGGCACTGCCGGGTACTGTGCATAGATATCTGGTGATGCGCCCAGCCGCATCACACACCACTTGGCAGTTGATGGAGTGGTACCCCTTCCTGTTAACGTACCGTCGCTGCCATCACCAGGTGGTGCACGGATGGGGACATGGGTGCAGTCAATGGCACCCAGTACAGATGGTAGGTGCGCAACCCGATGGAACCGCTGCATTGTTTCTCTGTGCTCTGCTGCCATGCTGGGGAATACTATGAACCCCCAGCATGTGGCAGGAAAGCCTCTAGAACTGGGTCAGGAGGCGTGAGGTGGCAGACTGTGATACCCCGATGGGCTCCCCGTTGGTCTTTGGAGCGTCCCTGTGGCGAGGAAGCACATCGCTGCTGTCACCTTCTCTCCACTGTCATGGCATGGCTGCGCCTGGTGTTTGAGTGCAGCTGCTCATGCAGGAGTTCACAGAGCTGCCTCAACATTCCCTGTTCATCCTGTACCTGCCAATTAGTGTGGTCATCAGGCAGGGTCTCGAGAAGAAACCCTGGGCCGGTACCACCTGTTTGCAGCATGCTGTCTCCTTGGCCTGTGTTGCGCCCATGTTGTGCCTGCCTCTCCTCCTCCTCCTCCTCCTCCACTACAGCTGCCATCAATGGCAGCATCACTGCTACAGGCACTGCACACATTCCACTTCCTGTTCTGGTCTCTCCTCCTCTGTGTTTTGCCCTGGGTTAAGACCAGCCTTTTATAGGCGGTAAGTAGGCAGTGCTATGTGTCTTAACACGGTGCTGGGCCTTTGAATATCCTTTGCGCTGCCCTCGTGGGACCCCTTCCTGTTGCCCTTGCATACATTAGCGCTTTGCCCCGCTACTGCTGTTAGCGCGCTAAATGGTCCTTTGAATATGGCGTCTGGTTGGCTATTCCTGCGCTTATTCCAGCGCTTATTGCTTTGCACACCGTGCATGCTTTTGAATATCTGGGCCTGTGTGTGTTAGTATGTGTAGGTTGTCATGTAATGGCTATTGGGTGACGATTTACAATGTGTGTGTATCTGTGAGCTGAAATGTTAGAAAAAGAAAAGTTCATGCCCTCCAAACTTACTTAATTTTTTTCACTAGATTACATCCATCAGGGTGGTGAAAATAAACAGTGCCCAACCACCCCTGTATTTTTCACAGGTCCGTGCTTTATTATATTATTCACGTCTGTAAAAAAATTAAAAAAGGCTTGTTTCCCAGGATTGTTCTCATGATTTGTGCCTCTCTATCTTAAAGGAACACTGTTAACCTGTTTTTCATCAATTTTTTCTAGTGGAAATTTCCTATTTTATGATTGCTTACCCTCTCTAAAATTCACTGATGTTGCTGTTTGTTTTGTATGTCTCCTTGTTTTGTAGAACTGAAATGCTGCGGCAATGTATATTTATAAACAACCTTGTTTTTGTTTACAATCCTGGTTCTGTTCTTACTGTGGCTTCCTGAGCATAAGAAACACACCCAAATGGTGCAGTCACTCATAAGGCAGTAGGTCTAAACTCCTACTGCATCATGAGGTGCTAGACTGTGTTGTGGGTGTTCCTAAGTCCAGGAAAGATGCATTTGAGCTAATCAAGGAATGTAAACAAACCTGTTTTTGTGTGATAACACCAGTAGGTTGGGCAGTCTGGTTTTTTTCACTTTTGTAAAGAAAATAAGAGCCAGAATCAAACTACCAGCTGTATCAACAATCTTTACAGAATTTTAGCAACCAAAAATACTTTTTTTAAACTAGGGACACTTTTGAGACCTAAGGGGTTGACAATGTCCCTTTAACCTTGATGCTAAAAATAAAATAAAAAGTATGTTCTCATAATGTCTGTTTTTCTTTTAACTCTGCATTTTACATGTGCTTTCTGCATGATTATGTTGTCTGGTATTAAAAAATACAAATAAAAAACAAAGGAATATTTTCAATTGAATAGGTATGTGTCATGCTACATTTATGTGTGATGTAAAATAATGTAATGATGAAAGATAAATTACAGTATTTAATGATTTCTGATCTGTGTCCTGAAAGTTGTCACAATGTTCTGTGCATCTAATTTTGGTTCCTCTAACTTTCATACAAACATAACTGGATGAGCAGTTATTAGTTTGGTCTCATTTTATTCAAGGTCAGAACCTGTGAAGATTTCAGCGAGACACTCTAATTCAAATAGAGTACTGGATGTTTTGTCTTCAGCTCAGCTGATTCCACCCCAATATGAGAGTTGTGCTACTGATTTCTGGTCTTTACCTCTCAGACTCAGAAAAGTTAGTTCTAATTTAGATCTGCCACCTTGTGGTCATACATGCATGATTGTGACAGGAACCCACAGTCATCTCAATAGTGTATTTATATAACACGTGATCAGCTTTTTGTTGTTGGTGGGTTGTTGAGGTACAGCCTTGAAATATTTGAGTCACTTTCATAAGCAATGGTGCTTTCAGTTATAAATCTAGCGGTGGGTATAAGCAAAAATTATCACACCTGGGCTGCTCCTCTAAACTCTGGTCAAGGAAGTGCTGTGGTATCTGACTACATCGCCCAAGAATTGTTCTGAAATAAAAAAATGTGATTGGAAGGTACAATGGTAGCCAAATAAGTCAAGGCCAGTGGCTCACAATATCATACAAAACATTTAAGTTCGGTGCTGTGATACATAATTGTGATACAGGCAGAATTGGGATTATTAGTTGTGCATATAAAGTAGGATGTAGTTTGTAAGTGCGTGCATTGGGTAGTCAACACACATGGGATTCATTGGTCACAGCATCATAAGTCTGATATTTTTTTTCTTGGTGAACTATAATTTTTTTATATTTATTTTTTAGTATTTGATAATTGGAAAAGGTCCACTAGCCACAAGTGACTGTTTTCAGGGATGACTTGGGAACTCTGTAGAGGTCAATTGACTTGCTTATAGAGGCACAGTATGCAATCAGATGCTGTGAGAATCAAATCCTGGTCTGCTGGATGTACCAGGCACATTCACAACTTGTTATTCTAACTGATATGATTTACTGCTAGATTGTTTTGCACACAATACTGAAGTGTCAGTGTTCTAGCCTGAATACACTGCGGCATTGAATAATAACTGTTTTACTATCCTCTTTGGATTACAGTTAGCAGATCTCTGTACAAATTTTCCTTTTCTGTGGCAACTGACAGATGATGGTTGCGAGCTACCCTGGGGTCACTGTCATGCCGACAGAGACAGACAGATCTGCAACTGACAGTCCTACAACAAACAGGTCATCTGCTGAATGTCATCCCTGCAGCTATAGACAAAATACATAGTTTCGGCTGACTGTCAGCACCTCATGCTTTGCCAAACTCTTGTTTATTTTACATCTGACAGCTACAATATTGACAAAATGCCAGGCAGAATGACAATTGCTTTAACCAATGCCATTAGTAGGATTGTTATACAACTCAGTCTGTAGAAGGTATGCACATGATTTTGGACTACTACTGATGCATTCTTTTGTCTGGTGCTATGAACCTGTTTGGGTAGGACCATGCGTGGGTGAGCAGTCTAGTATCAAATTCCTGCCATGTTTACAGAGACCATAATAATCTGTCCAAACTCTGACAGCACATACTATATGACTTACTGTATCATGCATTAACTAGTAATCAGAAGTGCTGCTGTCTTTCCACCCATTGCCAAGTCAGAATCATTAGACATGCAAATCAATCAATATTTTTAAGCAAAAACATCAACTAAAGTGGGAAAAATATAATGGTACCACTATTGGAGGTCTGGCCTTGACAGAAGGTATAATTTTCTTGTCATTGTCTGGATGCCTACGATAAATAGAGCATAGTGTTTTCCAATTCTCCAGTGTCTACAGTAAAATAACATTGAACAAAGCAGTGCCACAAAAATATTGACAACATTGTACCAGAACACACATTTACATTATGTTCCTTTCATGAAACATGAATCATTTTCTAAATATGCAGGATCATTTTATGATAAGTGCATATTTGAAGCATGCCATTATTCATCCAGTGGTAAAAAACCATAAAATACAATTAATTACAAATGCCCACATAATCACAATCTTATCCTATGGTGGTGTGACAGTACATTTGTAAACTGAAACTCCTAAAGGAAAAAGACATAATAATAGTAATGTAAACACCTCTTTATCTGTTGAAATGTTTGCAATAAATAAAGTATCTTTTTTTCTAGGACATGGTTAAAATGTGTTTTCCACCCTTGTGGGGGCATGGACTCTGAATTCCATCATACTCTGCAATTTATGAGGGTATCTCCTGTTTGAGATACTTTTATTTTCAGATGTATTTTATATGTAGTATCTAGTGGTAGGGTAAAAGGAGTGAGCGGTTGCCACAGACTGCAAAACTGGAGTAACTAGCAGTTTTAGTTGGGGGCATTGAAATGGAGTGAATGGTTTAGTTATATTTATACAGACTAAAAATATACTTTTTAAGATGTAAAATCCCTAAGCAAACAAGAGAGAAAAGAGGAATATAACCGAAAGAAATACGGGCATTGTAAAACTGTAAATGTCTCAATGCTGCAAAATATATATTTATTAAATGACAGTCCCTACCCTACAGAAAAATGAGATCAGACACAAAGACCCCAGCATTTCTCATATCAAATGCGATGCTGTGTCTGAGGGCAAGGCTACCCAGTCTTTGTTAAATACATTTCCACTTTGCCAGAAATGTATACCAATACAGTAGCTGTAAGCCATGTCAGAGAACTGTTAGTAAATAGAAAGTAAACAACTCTAGTACTAGGAATGCAATACAAATAAACATAAATAATGGCAGGTGCCACAATAGATTACTCTATTACTTATTGCTAGCAATACACAAGTAGAGTGCAATACAATAAATGGCTGTTGCAAGTTAACATGTTGCAGCCCCACCAAATGAGTCATGCAAAAGAGATTCTGCTGGAAACTACAAAATTTTGTGACGGATGGGGACAGGGATCGGTGGCCATCTTCTGTTCCAAGAGTATGTCTCCATTGTCTCATTGCCTCAGTTCTTGGCTTCAACTTATTCATTCTCCATGTAAATCTCAAATGGATTTTAATAGTTCCGATATGATGAATTTATTTATAATTCAGTGTTAAATAGACAGCAGCCATGTAAAGGCGGCTCTTGAGCATACTGAAAATAGAATGCCAATAAACGCATGAGGTAGATGTTATCTCTGAAATTGCTAACAGAATTGCATTTCTTTTACTTGTGATTTTATTAAAAGTCACCCTCGTCTCAGAATGCTTAAAGATATTTACTTTCCACCCAGATAAAACCAAATTACCTTGTTGGGGGCAAAGTTTTCTTTTTGCAATACTGAAGGACATGTCATGTAAGGGTTACTTGATTTATGTGTTCCTCTTGGAGCAGCTTTGTTTCAGGGGCAAAAAAAGTGAAAATGGCCTTTCTCAGGCTGTTCAAAGTTATTCTTGTTGCAGTTTTTTTTTTTACCAGAAGCCCAGCAGAGAATCACACTGTTATTTAGGTTCTGACTCTGCAGTCCAGTGACTCAGAGCAACAGGAGTTTAAGTGACTTGCCCAAAGTCAAGCAATGAGTTTTGGTATAGTATGCAGATCAGCATTGGAAATTCACCCACCACACACACACACACACACACCTCCCACCCAAAGCATTAAGCTGTTTCTCAGTGTTACTGCCCCTGTACAGTTGTTCCAGCATGAAAAGGGATGCCAGATCAGTTTTCAATCACATCGGTATTTGTTTTAAAGTCCGCTGCTACTTAAAGACTGATTGTATTGCCACGTGCATAATAGAGCTGATCTCTAGTCAGGTTCCATTAAGCCCAATAGGTGACTGGTTGTTGTGAATCGTATCATGGATGCTTGATTACAAGCAGACAGACTCCATTGTATTGTGGCAACAGGTAGAGAGGAGATGCCCACTCTGTCAGTCATTCACTACTCCTTCTGTGCCCTTATTTGCCTGAAAATGGCTGGCAGCTAACCACTTTCTCAAACCCTGATGCAGCATTCATACTATATTCCACCCAACCAACAGTCCCTTTAAAGCATGCTGTAGACAATCTTAGAATACCACTGGTACTCGTCCCCCCAAAAAGAAATGTGACCACTTAGTGTTGCTGCCATGTAAAGCATTTCTGGGGCATATATGGTCAGTAGGGCAGGAACAGAATGCCTCCAGCAATGAGAGCACAACATGAAATTGATGCAGAGGCTTACTGTGAATACATATCAAACCAGTTTTAATACATCTGAATGTAATGTATACAGTTTAAGTTTAAAGCTGTTTCATATGGTTTACTCTACCACATGACTCCACCATATCCTCCGTTTTCTTGTTTAAGTACAGAGTAATGCATAAGATTTCCACGAACAAATTAAGTAAACAAGATAAAGTGGATTCTGCACAACTGAAGTAGTACTGTAAGGCTTAATTAGTAGCTTTTACACAGGTTCATGTAACGGAATAACTGTTACGGAAACAGTATTCCATTACATCCTTGTGTGTAAAGTGCATTTGTTTCATTCCCTTGGTGAACGTTCATCCAAACTGCAATCTCTGCTTCTTCGGTTTGCACCAGCGTGTTTCATTTGATCTGGCTGTTAAACAGCCATTCTGGTAGCACTGCATAGACTGCCATTAGAGCAGCAAACTCTGGGAAGTCAAAACAAATGGAGGCGGATTGGTCGTAATACTTTCAGGTGTAAAAAGGAACTGACAAATAGAGTACAACGGCGCCACACAGGTAACGCTATTTCATTTTACACACCTGTGTGTAAAAGCGCCTTAAAGTTCCACATTGTACCACAATAGAAAGGTTATATTTGAAGTTCATTTATATTATCAAATACCAAAAGAATACATGCCAAATGCTAATAGATGCGTATAGACTTGCTCTAATGCAGGAGTTACATTGCATGTAATACATAAACAGCACTGAATGCATACATTTGCAAACAGTGATCCATCACTACTTGTTTCAAATGAAACAGTTTATTTAAAAATGGTAATATCGAGGCTGCTATATTTGTGCAACAACTATATTTGAAAGTGTCACCGTGAGTGTTGTGTACCACCATAGATCACTCAAAGCCTTATACAACCTCCTTCTTGTGTCAGTTGAAATGCAAACAGACACCCAGGACAAACTACGAGAGGCTAACATCATTTCACATTTCTGTATCTGTATTTGTACAGATATTGTAAAATCTGCATTCAGTCCTTGCTCAAAACAACTGGACATCTAAAAATAAATATATATGAAATAAAATGTCACTATGGCTATGGATTCTGTGCACCATGGCCCAATGCAATAAAATGTATTTTCGTGCTATCAGAACAGATCAATTATTAGTGTGTAGCATGCATGTGAGCTGGTAATATTTGAGCATGATGGAACACAACGGCATACAGTTATGGTTACTACAACAATGAAAGGGAGTGTCTAGCACTAGACTTTCAGCATCAAAGCATGAACAGGGATCGAGACTAAAAGAGGTGCAGTCGACGGATTGCACATCTCAGTTATTGATTAGCACACTCACACTTACACACCAGCACAGTACACTGGTGGTAGGGCAGCAACAGGAAGGTCATTTGAGTTATCAGCAGGATTAGCACTGCAAAACCTGTGCAGGGTCCATTACCATTTTCAATCAGAGGTAATTTACTGAGGCAGGCACGATAGGTACAGCCAGTGTATTATGATTCACTTTGTATCCTCCAAGACTGCACAAACATTTTTCTTACAAGATCGTGTACAGCAGCATTTTGTGTTTTACTTTGCCTTCATAACTTGCTAATCGCGTCTTGAAAACCACACATTTCTAACTACGGAGATATTTGCGAATGTGTGTGACTTTGGCATTACTGAAAGCTGGACATTACTGTAAGGATTACCGCTCTCAAAAGTTAAAGCCAAACTAATAAGCAAGACAATTATGGCAACGATGGGATTTACTTTCTATTTGATGTCAATTTCTGCCTGCTTCACCTAATGTGGCACACAGTGTATGCGTCATGCTGATGTCATGGAATCCATAAATGATAACATCAGCATTTTGCAGGCTCACTCACAAACCAAATGTAAAACAGGAAACAATAAATGGGCGCCATCAGTAACAGCCTATTTATATATTTACATTGTGTTGCTAAAATAAGTGTAAATCACAAACTTTCACAGCTGGTAATGAAACAAACAATTAGTCTTTATTATAATTAAAACATGACACAACACAGGTTTCAATTGTTTATTTTATTTCCTATCCTTTTTAATTTAACTTTTTAGCTCTCTCATTTTAATACATAGTCTTTTTATTTAGCCCTTTTCATTATTTAGTGGCAGCCTGGCAAGGCAGGGTACTTCAGGATGCAGTTCCCTGCTCTCAATTTGGCTCATTATAGAGAGCCACACTGTGTTCTTTCACACACCTTTCTGTATGTGGAGTACTTTCCTGCTCTGAAAGACCTTGGTGCACTAACCCGCATTCTGAGTCAGTGGGTACTAACACTTTGCCACACTGAAAGCAAGGAGCAGGCAACTAGGGGTACATATTTTATTTTCTGCTTTAAAACCTGTAATTGTCAGGTCAGAGAGGCTGGCACAGGGAACCAAAAGTGCCACTTGAGCTATCACCACCATGTTCCTGTGCATACCGCTCCTGCACGGCTTTACCCACCAAAGAAAAATGGAACAGGGGCTCATTTATAACCTTACAAGGAGTGTACCATGTTACATCAATGGACATTATATCCCCTGTGGGCCATTTTTAAACTGGATTATCTTTTCAACGTTTTAATACTAGAAAGGCATGCAGTGTGCCTGAGAGCATTACCAGGGACTGGAAAAGAAAAATAAAGGGGGAAGAATAGTAATTTAGATACTTCAGTATGTGGCCAACCTACCAAAGTAGAAACAGGGAAAATAAAGAAAGTTAAGGATGCTGATGCAGCAGACTAGCAGGAGGGTAAAGATATAAGAGGAGAGTCCCAAGGTGCATAATAGATTTTTTGGGGAGGTTCTCTGACACACATCCCCAAGGTTAAGTGGAAACCAGTATAAACAGCTGACTTTTTTCCAAAACAACCTACCCTACTAGCTGATAGGGTAGGAAGGAGCTTCTGCCCACCCTTGCTTGAAAGCTCCACTCTAGGGTCCCTTATAGTACAGTTAATACACAAATAACAATACATTCTGCACCTTTAAACATTCAGCAGCATTAACATTATTACCTGGGGTGTCTAAAGATTTGTCAGATACAATATCCATATCTTACACATTCTCTGTTTTGGCTGTAGTTCCCATGTTGGGACAAAAATCTGCATATGTGTGTAACTTTTCTGCCCTATGTTTCACTGAAAACCTGTAGGACTGGAGGGCAAGCTACCACCACATAATCTGATTGTTTTTATCCTTCATTTTCTGGATAAAGCACGAGGGATTGTGGTCAGTAATATCGTGAAATAAGCCCCCGTGAATAGAACTGGAAGGCTTTTATTGCCCATTTGGCAGCTAAGTATTCCTTTTCCACAGTGGAATACTTTTGTTCCCTGTTATGTAGCTTCCTGGAGATGTAAATCACAGGATGTTTTCACCTTCAATTGTCTGCTCTGTACTGCTCCTATACCAGTACCTGAGGCATCCGTATGGACCTCAAAGGAGGACTGAAGTCGGGACCTTTCAGCACCGGGAGGAACATAAGGCTGCTTTAATTTTTGGAATGCCTCCTCACATTCAGGGACCACTTAACTTTATTGCCATACTCCTTTTTAGTGAGATCTGTAAGGGTGTGGTAATCGAGTTGAAATTCAAGATAACGCCTAGTATCCAGCCCGACCCAGAAAAGAGCTGATGTGCTTTTTGGTCATGGGCACTGGACACTTAGCAATGACTTCAGTCTTATCTATTTCAGGCTTTATCAGCCCATTTCTCAAATGAAACCCTAAATACTTCATTTCTATCATGGCTAGGGCACACTTTGTGGGGTTGATGGTCATTCTTGCCTTCTTAATAGAGCAAATTACAGCCTTCAGATGTACCATGAGTGTTCCAATCTGGACTAAAATGACTACATCGTCCATGTAGGCCACAAAAATTAGCTTGAGGTGCCAGCACCTTGTCCATGTATCTCTGGAACATAGCGGGTGCTCCATGTAGACAAATAGCATTGTATGGAAATGGAACAACCCCACAGTTGTATTGAAGGCAGTTTTATCCTTTGCAGATGCTTCCAGAGAGATTTGCCAATACCCTTTGGTGAGATCTAAAGTTGATATGTACTTGGCATTGCCAATTCTATCAAGGATGTCATCAACCCTAGGCATGTGATAGGCATCAAACTGAGAGATTTGGTTCAACCCATGGAAATCTAGGCATAATTGCATGCCTCCCTCCCTCCTTCTTGGGACCACCATGATGGAAGAACCCCATGCACTAGTGGAGTGCTCAATAATGTTTAGTTTTGCAATTTCAGAATTTCTTCCTAAACCTCTGCTCTTACCCTTTAGGTAGCCGATAGGGTTTCTTTCTCAATGGGGTGAGTTTGTTCAAATGATATGTTCTACCCCAATTGCTTTTACCCAGTACACTTGTAAAAGTTGAAGGAAATGATTAGTAGGGCCTGTAACTCCTCCTTCTGGGGCTTTTCTAGGGTAGGTTTAGGTATACCTCTTGGAGCCTTCGACAGTTTCTAGCCTTCCTCAGAGCCACATCAAGATCTGTCTCCTTTTTCAGATAGAACAATCATTCCCATCATCTCACCAGTTTTCTCATGCCATTTTTTCAATAAGTTTGAATGATACATCTTTCTTCCTGGCCTCTTATTAGGAGTCAGTTCAGTTTGTTTATTGATGGACAAGTTAAAATTGTCATTACAAGTATAAAAATATCATAAATACAACATAAATCTATACATTATATATATAAAATCACATTATAGTACATCATTAGTATAAGATATAGCTATTCAGAACAATTAACTGTTAATTATTGCATTTGATTCAATTATTGCACATGTCTCTCTTACCTATATCTGATTTTATTTCATAATCCCCTGCTATACCTCTCAAAGATCCAGTCTATTTAAGTCAAATGTAACTTCTTCTGTTCTATTTTTTACAAAATCGTATGACTTTTTCCATAACTTCAGGATTATCTGAGCTTAGAAGTGCATTTAATTGATATTTTGGATCCATATTTAAAGAGCACAAAATATCCCCAAATAACATTTATTTCTTGGGCATACAGCAAACATAGTATTAAGAAATGTAATTGGTTATCCTTCCCTTGTTGACATCTGCAGATTTGCAAGGTATTTTTATCATAAAACCCTTGGGTCTTTGACTCTCATAATATTCAAATCTGAACCTTGTTGGGCGTGGCTTGGCCGTCAACTAAGATGACTGTTTAATCTTTAGCGGCTACCGAATGGAGCGCTTGCTTTTAATCCATATTTCCTGAAGGCTCATCTTCTACAAAAGTATCTGGAGGACAAATTAACATTTCCCACCTGCCCTCAGTGAGTTTTGGAGAATTCAGTCCCAGACTAAGCCTTTTAGCCATCGGACTCTGCAGCACCTGACTCACAGCGTGGCCCACAGTGGCAAGGGAGGCCCTGAGCCTCCGTCCGTGAGAGTCCCCGTCCATCCTCAGCAGGATGGACAAGCTTATGACAGCCAGCAACAACACCACTGGCACCATGGTACACCTGGACTCTCGTATGGGGCTAGCAGAGCAGAAAGTGGCCATTCAGGAGGAAATCATCCAAGGCCATTGCACCACGCTAGTGTGAACAAGTGGCTCAAATCTATGGGATGAAAGAGAAGCTCGATGATTTGAAGAACAGGAGCCACCAGAACAATCTGCAGCTCCTTGGATTTCTGAAGTGCAAGGAGGGACGACTACCCAGTTCCTCCAACGGCACTCCTGACATCCTCAGTCTACAACCTAGCACCAGTGTCACCACTGAGCCAGCCCACTAGACTTAGCAACCACGTCCTGCAGTGGGGGAAAGATCCCGACTGATTCTGGTGCACCTGCTTAACTTCACAGAGAAGGATGTCATCCAGTCCGGGAGAGATAGAGCTGGGAGCTCTGGACTGGCAGGGGCATCTGATAATGTTTTCCAGGAATACCCTAAGGACCTGGAGGCCTATAGAAAGGGCTTCACTGATGCAAGGAAAAAGCTACATGACCTGGGCATCCCTTTTTGCTCCGGTATCCAGCTGTACTGAAATTCAGCCATAATGGCACTTCCTGCAGTTCTCCACACCTGAGGCTGCAGCTGACTTTCTGAATAAAACACTTCCTTGCGCTTAATAATAACTGGAGAAACAGCCCTGAACATGACCCTCCCACAGCTTGCACCATTGACTATGACGCACCGCTGCTCCCTCTGCCTCAGTGAGACCCATAGGTCTCGACTGTGACCCACCCTAATCTCATACTTTAAGCTCAGGCCACAAAACCAAGAGAAGAGGATGCACAGGAGGCACATAGTAGAAGAAACCACCTGCAGGATCGTGCTGGTGAAAGCTTGCATCACAGCCTGACCGACCACCACAAGGAGCATGTAGGCCTCAAGATAAGCAGCCTTACTTTCAAAGAATGGGTAACTCCACTCATGCTGGTCATCCCACCCAATGAAGCTGCTGACCTGCAAGAGATGGACAGTGGTACCCTGGAGGGAGTCCTTTGGAACCTGAATTGCAAGCACAAGACTGGGTGGCTGCTACAAACTCTCCCATGCCAGCCCAAGAATGCAAGGCCCATGGAACTGCTGCAGTCCTGGAGAGATGATCACAGGGAGGATCAGCGGCGAAGGAACGAAGATGGTGGAAGACTCCTGTGCCTATGCTCCACAGTTAGGAGCTCTCAGATAAGTACATCATTTTGTGAAGTGGCATGACAGAGAAGAGTAATGGGGAGTAGGGATTAAGGTATTAGGAAGCAAGCAGTTTTTCCAATGCCACATTTACCCACTCCTCACTCCCGCTCCTCTTACCCAACAGGGTTTTAGTGATGGGCAGGATAGAACTTATTTTGCCCCTCCTCTGTAACTGTTGCCCGGCAGGACTAGTGTACTGTGGTACTTGTTCTCTGGGGTGGGTTGGGAGGGTAGTACTTGGTTACTGCAATGTCTGATATTATTGCACTTTAATAGGTGCCCCTGTTCTAGCTTGAGGTTGCAGCTTTGTCACTCCTGGCCTCTGCCTCCCACCCTACTCCTTCATCTCCCACACCATTCACCATGCTGCTCCTTAGACCTTTAGCTGAGCTGCATCTCCCACCTGTGGCTGGCCCACCTTTACCTTCCCATGGGAATGTGATGCGCCCCAGCCTAACATGCCCTGGGCCCACCTCCTCTGATGACTCTATGCTGCTCAGCTCATTTGGAGGGGGTAGGAGAGAGTTAGGTGTCTGATGGCTGCACCTCTCGGCTCCACATAATACATCCCTAGTGAGATGTACACTATGGTTTCTTGAACCTCCACAGGGCAGTGAGGTTTACACCATGAGCACGATCCTCTCATCCCTCTGGATATGCAGGCCTCTGCTGTGCAGTTTGGGGTCTGTAGTGGCAGGGAGGAGCCAGCCATCTCTGAGGGCCCCTCCCTCCTGCATGGTGGGGAGGATATGGGTGGTCTACTTGACATCCTGTGGGAAAAGTGTTGCATACCCAGGAGGGCAGGGAGACCATATAGTTCCCCTCCTCTACACCCTGGAATAGTTCAGAGATTGTTTTCATGCAACTTTGCGGCTGTACAACTCCAGCCCCATGGAGCCTCCAGTTGGGGCGGCCAGTTCAGCTGCATGGTCTCTGCCATCTAGGACTGGACCTGACCTGTAGCAGCACCTGCTTAGCTCTCCTTCTGGCCCTATGTAGATCCAGTCCAGTCTGCTATTGAAGGAGCATGATCACTATGGAGTGTCTAGGAGTCAGTCCTCACTGACAGGCCCTGTTCAGTTGGCCTCCAGGTTCAGTGAGTATTCTGTAGCTCTGGGAGGTTGCTGTCCCAATGGCTGCTGTTGTTTTGTTTAAGCTAGGTGCAGTTCCACCACCCAGCATTACATTAGAAGGCTACCTCAGGTAAACCGCTACAGACCAAGGGCAATCTACCCTGCTGGGTCTTTACCCCATTGCCTAGCTGGGCTAAGTCACTCCACAGGTAGGCTAGACCAGCCATTGGCTGTAGATACAGCCGCTATAGTCCAGGCCGAGACCTTCAGATACATTTTGTTAGTAATTATAGTTGTACGTAGATGTTTTCCTTTATGCTTTGCTGAGAGTCAAGGTACTAAGATATTATAGTATAGTATTGTGCTATTAAGGAAAGTTCTCTGTTTGTTTCTAGGTTCAGTGCTCACCCCTAGAGGGTATAGCAGCACTGCACACACCGTTCAGGATCCCTATCCGGGCTTGTCCTCAGAACTGTAAGCATACCTGCTCCCTGGGGGACAGGAACAGGAGTAGCCTTTTCGAGCTGTCTGGTTGAACTCATAGGTTGTTCACCCACAGGCCCTCTGGATTGTACAATGGCAGAGATACAATGCACACATGTAATGTGAGGACTTGAACTCCCTGTTAAGAGGAAAAGGTCTTCCCACCTTAAACAGCTTAAATCCCAGGTGGCTTTCTCCAGGAGACTGAATTGACTGGGACAGATCACACGCTAATGCAAAAAGACTGGTGGAACAAATAGTGCATGGAGGCCTCCTCTAGGAAGGGGAGTAGCCATTCTACTGCACAAATCTCTGCCCTGGAAACTGTCTGCCTGCAGAGCCGATGGGTAGGGACAGTGGGTGATGGGCACGATGACACTCCTTCTGGCCCCATAGTACTGTGTAACTTATACGCCCAACAAGGATGATCCCCTGTTCTTCGACTCCCTAGCAGAAACCCTTATTAGCTTACTCCACCCCACAGCTCACTGTTGGTGGGGGGATGACTTTAACCTGACTCTGGTATCCTGTCTAGACAGGAATGATATGGGTATGGAATCACATGTACTGGGGAGAGGGTCTTGTGCCAGCTTATGAAGGACCTGGGTCTGACAGCTGTAGCTGCGACTTTCACCCCCAGGTACACAACTACATCTTTCACTCAGAACCCAACCTCCCATAGCAGGTTGGACTTCTGGTCTGCCTTGCAGACCCTTCTACAGAACACTTTAAAATCTGTCATACTCCCAGGAGTATCTCAGACCTTGCCCGGTCCAACTTATACTGGCTTGGGGCGGTTCAATGTGATAACGGTGAATGTCTAAAGACAATCACCGTTATCGCAGTCAGTCTCAAAAACATTTTGAGCACTTTGACAACCCAGCGCACAGGACAACGCGCCAGGAGATTTTACCGCTTTCTGTGGGTGGGCAGTGCCCCAAGCCCCCTCGTGGGGGCTTTGCCCCGCACCCCTACTTAAGGATTCTCAACCCAAAGGGGTACATGTTGGGGGTTGAAAGCAGTAGAAAATAAAGGTCTGGCCGGGCTTAATAAAATCTCATCAGCACCTGAACCCGTACCTCACCCACCCCAACCACTAACCAACCCCTGACACAACACAGCTCGGCCATCCACCACAGCGCCACTCCCTACAGCACCTCCGCCCCTTCCAGCCCACGCCCACCATGCTTGCTCCCGCATGCATACACATACGGACATCCTGTCGCCCAGTTCACTCACTCCCTCATCTGGTCACCCTACCCTCCCATCGCTGTGAGGGATTGTGCTGGGAAGGAGTCGCGTTATGGATGGCACCTTCCCCATGCTCCACCTCACAGGATACCCTTAGGGCCCTATTGAAACCCCTCCCACTCCTAGAAATTGGACCCGCCTCATGAGAGATCAGGATTTTATCCCTGGCTCAGAACGGAGGCCCTCTTCTCCAGTCCAATCCCATCTCGGACACTACCCGAGAACACCTGGGAGGCCTTCAAGGCCACTATGAGAGGAAGCAAAATGGTTACGTGGCTGCCAAAGAAGAGAGTGGGAGCAAAAGCTGGTGGACCTGAAACTCCAACTTGGGCAGGTGGAGGTCACTTACAAGGCCATGCCCTTCCCTCCTTGCCCACTGGCCAGCTAATCCTGGGCCTCCACTTGAGATTAACCAGCTTTTCAACAGGAAACCAAGTAGCCATCCTTTGTCTCCGCCACACATTCTGGGTAGGAAGGGATAAGGAGGCAAGGTATTGGCATACCAGCTTAGGAAACAGCAGGCTGTCAGCCATATACTTTGTCTGAGGCATGGGAGTGGGGCGCTGGTGACCAGCTCTCTGTCCATAAATAAGGTCATGGCCTCCTTTTACTCCACTCTTTACCAGTCCCTCTCACCCCACCCTCCAACAGAGATTCAGCCCTCATGACCAGACTCCTCCCAAACTCTCAGCCCAGCAGGCCAGGGACCTGGATGCTCCTATCTCAGTGGAAGAGGTTAAAACAGCCAACAGAGGCCTGAAGGCGGAAATTCCCAGGCAGAGAAGGCTTCACTGTGGAATTTTACCAAGCCCTCTGCCAGAAATTGGCTCCTCTACTGACTGAAGTTTTCAGGAAGCAGAGTCCAGTGCTATACTGTCCTCTACTCTCCATTAGGCCAATATTACAGTCCTACCCAAAAAGGTAAGGACCCCTACCTACCCGGCAGCTGTAGGCCTATATCCCTTATTAACGAGAATAGTAAAGTGTAGTACTCACCACCTGGCTAAGCCCTTGCTATCCACCTTGATCCACCCTTCCCAGTTGGGCTTTATCCTGGGGCAACAGTTCAGACTGTGATGAGGGTCCTGCTGAATCTGATGCATGTGTTGAGAGGGCTGCCAACACTAGCTGCAACTATTGCAGTTGACTTCAAAAGGCCTTCGACTCCCTTGAGTGGGACTACTTGGACTCAACCCTTGCCCACCTGGGAATAGGGAAACAGCTTATGGGGTAAAAGTACAGGTCATCCACAACATGCCAGTGGCTAGGGTCTCCACTAATCAAACTATCTCTTCCCAGATCCCCCTAGAGAGTGACACAGCAAGGTTGCCCTCTGTCCTCTCTCCTATTTGTGCTAGCGGTCAAACCTCTGGCCACAGCAATCAGACAGCATCCTTATGTCCATGATGTAGCAGTTGGCCAAAAGAACCTACCTGACTCTGACATATGCTGATGACCTGCTCCTCCCTCTGTCCAGATACTCGACTCTCAGTAACCCCCTCCGCCTCGCCTTGCTTCCTTTGCCAGACACCCAGGACTTAAACTGCATCAATCCAAAATGGAGATGATGCCCTAAATGTGCACTGCACCCAACAAACTGTGCTGGAGACTGGCTTACTGTGGGCCCTATCTGGGATCACATACCTGGGAATTGTCATTACCCCTAACTTACAGGATATCTGGAAACCAACATACTCCCGTTATTGGACAGCACCAAACTGGAGTTTGATAAATGGAAGCTGCTCTAGCTTACTCTTGCTGGGAAGACAGCAGCCATAAAGATGATGACAGCACCTAGATTTTTCTATTTCGTCTCCCACCTTCCAATCTCACTGTGTAAGCAGTGAACCCAGCCTACTGACAAACTGATCAAGGACCTCCTCTGGGAGGGCTCCAAACCCAGGTTCAGCAGAACAAACTCTGGGCACGTGTGTCCCGGGGCTGGAACCTGCCCTGGATGGAGGGCTACAAATGGGCTTTCCAGTCTGCTCAAATGTTCAGTGGCTCAGCGATCCCTTGATGGAGGGTCCACAATAGGTTGAGATGGAACAGGACCTGATGGGGCTCCTGGATGCTTCTCTCTTATATTCCTCCCCCATGGGGTCATTGAGCTCAGGATGCCCAAAGGCACCATCTCCCACTATTGTAGCCTCCAGGAAAATCTGGCATGCCATGCTGACCAAACTGGGGATGGACCATCCCCTAACTGCCCTGATCCCTGTGTGGCACAATCCCACATTACCATAGTCAACAGAGTGGCTTGGCCACACTGGAGCATTAGAGGCACGCTGAGGGTGGAGGATCTCCTAGAACTTCCAGACTTGAGAGTGCCCTCCTTCCAAGCACAGCGGAAAGATGGAGACTCCCTCAGGTGGACTTCTGGAGGTACTTATAGATACGAGTTGCTCTCCACCCTTGCTGGTCCAAGCCAGACAGATCCTCCAGAGCAGGCCCTCCAGGCATGGATTGACCGCCAAGGGACTGGCTGGCTGCATCTACATGCAGCTAAGGGACACCCTCCCTCATAAACCAGCAAAGCAAAGTCCAAATGGGAAAAGATGCTGAAGTGCACTATCCCAGACACCCAATGGGAGCAGGCTTGAAGGACTCACACAAATGGTATAAAGATGCATGCACCAGGCTAATCCAAAACAAGATTTCCAATTCCTGTTATAAAACTCCAGTTGTTCTTCAGCCAAACTCCTCCCATAAGATGAATGCTGGCATTGCCATGGACCAGGGGTGATCTGTTGCACATTCTATGGTCCTGCCTAAGAGCCAACATATGTGGCAGCAGGTGTGCCTGATAGCCTCCAGAGTACTGCAGAAACCCATTCTGCAACTTCCCTCCTTCTTCTCTTGGGGCTAAAAGCCGGGGTCTCCTATCTCTCACCCCCAGGAATACAGGTGGCTTGCACTCCTGATCATTCAGACTAAAAGGGCCTTAGTCTGCAAGTGTGATCCACCTCCCCACCTACCACCAGTAGGAGATCTTAGCCTCGCCCTTGAATTTAGTGGCCTTGGATAAAATTTCCCATTTAAAGAACTACCAGATGGTTAAGTTCCAGAAGTGCTGAGGCCCCTACTTCCACTATGTCAACCCCCACCAGGGTAGGATGAAGTATGGAAGGTACCTGGAGGTCATTACCCAGTTTTAGGGTCTCACTCAGCCTGAATGTGGATGCATGGATGTTGTGCGCACCACTGGATTGTGCAGTTGGTATACTTTAGGAATGCTTTAGGTAATAGGTCAGGCAGGCCCACCACTATGCTGCACGGAGCCAAAATGTATGTACTAGCCTGTTTCACACTAAATCTCTGTGTGGTGCTGGTACTTAACTCTTATCTTGTCAGATTCTCCTACCAGTGTATGTTGAATAACTTAATAGTTAACTATGACTATCTTGCACCATGTACCCTGATACAAACTACAGTTACTTAACAGTTGACCTGTCTAGTGGTTATTCTATCCTCTTTCCTTCCCTCCTCTCTCCCTCCCCCCACCCCTACCCCTTTTTCCCTCCCTGCTTTCAGTATATGTACCTATTCACAATCTACTGTGGATGTACTTTGTTGGACTGTGTATAAGTTTGAAAATAAATAAAAATTCTTACAAAAAAATCTGAACCCTTATTAATGTTCTCCTCTTGGATTCGTTTGTTAACTTGATCAGGTAAGATGCTGGATCAAAGTTTCATTTATTTTTGATAACCAATTACTTATTTTACTATTTTTGCCTAAACCTAATTCTTTTTTATCACTACTCTTTTATCTCACCTTGCAGCCACAGTCCTGCCATACATCCAGCCACCGCTCCAACCTTCACCACCGAACCCAAAGCCGACATGCCCAGCTGGCATATGCAGCTATGACCGTCGAGAGGGCTCCCCTTCAGCCCTGCACCCAGTGAGGATCCACTATTGGTGCATGCTTATTCCAGGCATTGTCGGCCGGTGAAACAATGACCATCAACTACCCGTGGACCATGCTGCGTTTTCCCTTTTCTCCCAATGAACATGGATGTGCATTTGACGTCCCATTACGTGCAGACATCTGCTGTGCCCCCTCAAATGAGCACTCGGCGCTGCAGTTCCTCTGCGTCCCCAGGGGTTTGCCAGATGGTGGCGGCGCACCCACCCCTTTCCCCAGGACTAGGAGAGCTGTTGTCGGACGCTTGATCCTAGTCCTCCCTCAGCGACCCCTACTACCTGGGCCTGCTCCTGAACCTGGCGCTGGAGGGAGTGAGGTGTGCCTAAATCTAATCTTTATGTATTGATAGTTTGTTTTTTTTTACATAGGTTTATACTACCTCTGTAGGCCTTATTATGCTTTCTGTTAAACAGTTTAATAGCCCATAAGGTTTTATTATTTTATTGATTATCTCAATACGAGAGAAGGAGAACCCTCTACTAATATATTCAATAGCTTCATCTCAGCATGCCCTTGGCAATCTAGTCCTATACATTGTGTATGTTTTATCCAAAATAGGACTTGTCTTTGTTCTGCATTACATTTCACTGGTAATTGCCTTAATTCTAATCTAACTATATTTGAAGATGCCCCGAGGAGACCCAATATTTTTTTATTGAATATATTCATAACCGATTCTAGGGCCTCTAGACCCTCAGTGCCCTAGATCTCTACCCAATATAATATCTGGCTTCTAATTTTTGCATTCAGAGCCCTAATACAGCCAATAATCGAGTTGCCACCATATTTATATGAGAATCCATCAACTGAGAGTATAAATCTAGTCATTTTCTGTCTTAACAATGTTATATTCATTCCATTTCAGATTATAAGGAAAGTTATTCCTAAATAACAAAAGTTGTTAAATCTCACTATTTTTTGTCTGTTACAGAACAGTCTGAGATCCTTACCGTGTCTTGCCATATATTTATTACAAATCATGTATTTTGTTTTGTCATAATTGATTTCAAATGCATTTTCCTAACATTCCCCTTGAAATTTGTGTAGGCTCGCTTTGGATACCTATATAACTGGTACATATTAAAACCACATCATTGGCATAGGCTAGGTACTGTAGGGCAACCCTGGATCCCACCCTAGGCATATAGAAGTCCTCTTTACATAACTTCCTTATATTTTGTTCAAGAAGAGATTGAAAAGAATTGGAGACAAAACACAATCTTGTCTTAATCCTATATTCGTTGTGAACTTTGTAGGGTATCTTCTTCCTTATTATACCTTATTAAGGTTTTATTTGTATAGAGTTCAACTATTATGTTTAATATGGCAGGATCCTTGATGTAGTCTTCTAGGACACGCCACAATTTGCCCCTATTTACCTTATCAAAAGCCGCTGGTAGATCTATAAAACACAATAGTTTTTGTTGCTTTATCTTTGTGTATTTGTAAATTAAGTGCAAAATAAAAGCACTTGTTGTAAGGTAGTGGCGAGCATGAAGCCCTGCCTGTGCCTCATCTATAATATCGTTCAGTTATCTATTCCATAATTTTCTTATGCAGAACCTTTGTAAATAGCTTTTGTGAAGTATCTAATAAGCTAATAGGTCTACAGTGTTAAGGATTTCTTTTGCCTCATTTTTAAAATATAGATAATATTATATTTTTATTCCATGTATTAATAATTTACCAAAATGTATGATGAATTTATGTATCTTATAAGGACAAGAAACCCATAGCTTGGGGTTGTTTAATATAATATCTATAGGTACTGTATCCCATCTGGGCCTGGTACTTAATGTCTTTTAGCTGTTCTCAAAGCCTCTATTATCTCTTGTTCAGAAATTTCTGGTTCCAGTCTTCCCAGTCTTTACCTGCTATACCTGTTTCTGCCTCCTGTGAAATCTGAAAAAATCTTTAAAGTACTTTCCCAGATTTTATCAGGAGTCTCTACTTGTAGATTACAGGTCATGTCTGCATAATATCTGGTATGACACATACCATTTCATCAAAAGCTTATTTGTGTAAGAAGGTAACAGTAATAACACTCGTTCCCAGGTGTAAATTGCTTGTTTGTGATACCCCTGTTGTACACTTCTTTTGTGTCACCTGTGCCTTCATGGAGTTTTCATGGGCCTTCTGGGTATAAACTATCAGTCATTTTCTGAGCTGAGTCATGTAGGTAGTTATCCCAGAGTATCTCATCTCCTTCCCTTCCTCCCAACACTCCTTAACCATGTCAGGGGACCTTTTGGATTTCTGCTGTGGAGTAAGCGAGAGGGGGAATATCCCGTGGAGGCCTAGGATATCTCTCAATAGGCAAATAACAAAAGGGAGGAATTTGTCCTAATCTTTGCCCTCTTCATGGACAAACTTCTTGAGCATTCGCTTCAGAATATGATTAAAGTGCTCATCTAGTCCATCAGTTTGGGGGTGGTAGGGGCTGTCCTAATCGCCACTATCCCCAGGAGATGATATAGTTCTTTTAGTAAGGCTACGTTAAAATTGTTCCCCAGATCTCCTCTGGAATCCCCACTCGACTGAACAACTTCACTAGCTCCTCCACTTTCCACAGGGTGGTGACAGAACGCATTGGGTTAGCCTCTGGGTACTTAGTCGCATAGTCACACACAACTAAGATGAATCTATTTCCTATGGAACTTTTGCAAGGGACTTACCACATCCATTCTTTCAAAGGTAGCCAATTCTTTCAAAGGGTAGTGCCAGGGGCAAGGGCATTAGGGCACTACATCTTTTCCCCATCTGGATTATCAGCTGGCATTCCTGCATTCTTGACAATACCTCACAACCTCTTCATGTATGCTGGCCAGAAGAATCATTGTAACAAACGACCTAGGTCCTGTCCTTTCCTGAGTGTCCAGCCTAGGGCAAATCATAGCCTAGGTATAACAGATCCTTCCTAAAGCAAGAGGGCATTATAAGTTGTTTCACCTTCTCTCCTGTATCAGGGTTTATGCAAACACAATGCAACAAATGATTTTGTATTACCATTTCGGGGCCCCTGCTTCTGTTGTTTTCCCACTTGCTGGAAAAAAAGGAGTTGGACTAGAATCTGTATTTTGTTCTTTAGAAATATCGGCATTAATAAACACAGTTTTACATTCTCATGTGATAGTCCTTCTGGTCCATATACCACTTTTTCTGAAGTCTCATTTTGGCATTTAGGGACTGTTTAGTCTTCTCAGGTTCCACAATCACTTCCCTTCAAAGGAAATACCTCTCAAGTGATTGGTACCTTTTGCTCTGGGCCCAGGTAGTTACTGCTGGAACAGTCCCTTTTCTTGCAACAATGGAGTAAAATTTAGAAAACCATGCCCATTTGCAAATGAGACAGGTAGTTTTGGTACCAGACCTGCCGTAACTGCTGTTGTTTGCTCCTGTAACTGTGAGTTAATGGTCATGGTTGGGTATTGGTGAGAGTCCCCATGCATACTCACTACATTCATTGCTGGTCCTCTTTTTAGTGTGCATACTAACTCAGGTCAGATCAGGGTCTGTTTACTGCCTGAATCAATCAGTCCTAACATAGTCTTATCCTCCTCCTGTACATCCATAAGGAAATACCCAGTGTTCAAGAGGGCAATGTGAGCGTTGTTCACCTTCTTTGTGGGGCAATATCTTGCAATATGTCCCAGTCCCTGACAGTTCCTGCACATAATATCTGGAGGAAAGGACCTCCCACCATGACCACTCCTGCCCTCACATTTCCCATCATATTTCCCAGGACGTATATTAAAATTTTGCCTTACTGGCTGAGGTATCTTTGTAGCCAGGGATCAGCTTCTCGGTGTCCTCCTCTCTTATAAGGTTGATGGGCAGACATGAAATCCTCTGCCAAAGTAATAGCCACCTCTGTGGATTCAGGGTTGTGCTCTTTAACCCACATTTGTACATCCAGGGGTAAGAGCTGCAAAAATTGCTCCACTATGAAAGTCTCTATAA
Organism: Neoceratodus forsteri; assembly: GCA_016271365.2. Lineage (NCBI taxonomy): Eukaryota > Metazoa > Chordata > Ceratodontiformes > Ceratodontidae > Neoceratodus > Neoceratodus forsteri. The sequence goes on along the minus strand of CM028134.1, from coordinate 881,288,544 downwards.
TGGCTGACACAGGCTTCTCCTCCAGTTGTAGCAATTTCAGATATAACTCTCTGTCTCTTAAATGTCTCCTGGGGGTGTCATACGGTTGATATTTCAGGGCTCAAAAATGTTGCCTATAAGTTCAAGCAAAAGTAACAGTGAACACAGGAAAGGTGGTGCAACTGCTAAATAGATATGTTACTCAGTAGACTGCAATGCACTCAGCCATGTCACACAAGCGTAAAGAAAAATGTCAACACAGAAGTGCTGCTTAAATTTTCTTTTCTCAGTCCATCAGGCATTTAACAAACAGTGCAATACAGTAAAGGGTGGTGCAGGCACACACCAACACTGCACCCTTTCCTGTATTGCACTATTTGTTGAATACTGATGGAAAAAATTTAACAACACTATAATGTTGGACATTCGTTCTGTATGGGTGAGTCATTGCAGTCTACTGATAACTTGCCTGTAAGTGTCAGAGTTTGTCAAAGCATTTTAGGATTTTCTCTCTTTACTAAATCATAATTGTCTGCACTAGGGAGTCTATGCTCCTCCATCCCATTACCCTCCCTCCCACCCCCCAAAACAACCCTCAAGCTCTCTGTTCTTTCCTCCCACCGTTCATCCTTCATCATGCTAGCTCCATCCAGCCCCTCCCCAGACATGTCACCTCTTTCAAATTCTCTGCTCCCTCTCCCATGGGACCACTGCACACACCCTCTCTCACACCTCACCTCCCTATAACCCTCCATAATCCCCTGCTTGCCCCTAATGCTGACTCCTTTTTATCCTACTAGCCTCCTACTGCTCATTACCCTATTCTCCTCCTCCTTGCCCCTCCTCTTCCAATTTCTCTATCTCCTTCATTCCATTTACCTTTCGTCTTCCTATTTCTCCCTCTCCCTTCTCCACCATTAACCTTTACCAGACTTGCTCCCCTCTTCACCCCTCCTCTCCTCCACCTTCCTCTCTCCCCTACCTCTCTGTGCCCCAACCCCCTCATTTAGCACTTATCCTGACAAAGTATATTTCTGTCTGCTTTACCTCTTATGTAACCTTGCTGTAACCACAAAGTTGTACCCACTGTACTGGTATTTCCTCTGGCAACTCTGGCTGTTGTATGTAACACTGTTTTTTTCATTTTGTTTGTTTTCACCAGCTGTAACCTATCTGTAACTGTGATGTTGTGCCCACTGGACTCTTAACTGCTGGCATTTCTGGTTATTGTTTTGTAACATAGTTTTCCTTGCAAATGTAACCTTCTTGTTTGTATCCTAATGCAGAACCTTTGTAAAAAACTGATTCAATGGTTTGCAATCCTAGTTGTCCATAAATGTGCTAAATAAAAGCGTGCTATGTTACTGCATGCTAACTGGGCAAATCCAGTTAGATAAGGTGCCAGACGCACTACCCACTGTATCTGGGGTCACCAACATGCTCTTGCAACCATTCAAAGGTAGTTAAATATGCTTTGATATAATTTGAGGAAGTTATTTGGTCAACTTAATGTCCTTTGGGTTAGGGTTAGACCGATTCCACCTTGTCATGCCCTGTTCCAAAGTTCTGTAAGACTTTAAGGTTTTGCCCCCTCATATTTTGTCTCCTTCATTCCTGCTCTCTCCTGATAATCGATATCTCTCTGCCACTCTATCTTGATCTGTCGCACAGCCAATCACCTCAGCAGGTCCGTTATATTATCTGGTGGTTCCTCTCTGATTCTTGGGGTTCTTTCTTTGTCTCCATATCCTTGTCTTCAGCATCCCTCTCCAACGGTGTCTTCCTCCAGGCTCAGAGGTCCAGTCCTGGATATGTGGTTCTCCTGTTTTCTGTCTGGGATCTAGTCGTCATCTCAGGCTTCTTCCCCACAATGCCATCTGCCATGTCTGTTCATTGTCCTCGTACCAGGACTAGTACCTTTTTCTGGTTTCCCTCTTGAGCCTGGACAACCAGTTAATCCTACTCGGACACCGCTTTGGAACTGAGTGTGGAATGGATAACTCAGACAATGAAAATAGGCTTTAAAACACACAAGGCTTTGTGTGAATTTTATTAATAACTCATAATAAAAATAATAAACTAAAATAAAAAAGAAAGAACAGTCTGTTCCCGAGCTTCATACTACCTCCGTGACACTACTGCCACAGAGTAAATTAGTTTTATAATCCGTTTTCCACTTTCCTGTGTGCTTTCACCAACCACAGGGTTTTAAATAATTGATTAGCTGTTTTTTCTTGGGACAATACTAAGTGTACAGAAAGCATTTATATAGGTTTTCTAGAAGTGTTATGCTTGTTAAACACAGTGAGGCAAGTGCCATGCATTTTCACAATATTTTAGAACTTTTATGAGCAAAACACTAATTGATTTTTAGAGTTAAATAAAACCCTTGAACCAGCTATACATCCTTCTGGTACAGCTTCCATGGCTGATCTGCTGTACCTGGACAAAGGAGGGCTTTTATATGGACTCAGGAGGTCACCTGATCCACCCTAAAGTAATAACAGTGTAACTGCACTAATACATATAATGGGGAATCAGGATATGAACATACAAATGTGCCTGCAGAAACAGACCACCCGGTCTATCTAAGTCTGCTCGAGTGTGCAGCTAACACCCCTAGTTTGCAGCTGCCCCACCCTCCCTTTGTCATCCCACTGACACATAATATCTTCAATGAATCATAATGCATCATATTATTTGAATATAATATGGCTTCAATGTCTGTATAAGCAGTTATAAGGCTTGCATGCCTAATTGCTGATTACTAGGGCTAAGCTCCTCCTACTTTCTGTGACTAACAGTCAGGGTTCTGATAACTAAGCCTCATTCTGGGGCCGCTGGCTCCTAAGGGAATACAGAAACTCAGAGGCTGGGACTGCATCAAGTAAAATGGGGGTTACCTCCCAAGGCTGTTACCTAGCTGGTCCCATTATTCTTTCTTTGTTTTATTTTATACCACATATTTTAACCACTGTATTAACATAGAAACATAGACTGTGATGGCAGATAAGGACCGCTTGGCCCACCTAGTCTGCCTATTTCCTACCTAAAGGATAAGCTGCAGATCCTATTTAACCAACAGCCTATTTCTTCCTACCACCCACAAAAATTGCCTTATGTCTGTTCCATGCATTCTTGAATTCTCCTACAGTTGTAGACCCCACAACCTCCTCAGGAAGGCTGTTCCACATGTCCACCACCTTCTCTGTGAAAAAATACTTCCTCACATTGCCCCTGAGCCGTCCCCCTTTATCTTCAAACTGTGTCCCCTTGTTCTTGCACCTCTTTTTCTGAAAGATACTACCCTCTTGGACTTTGTTGATTCCACTCAGGTACTTAAACGTTTCTATCATGTCCCCCTCTCCCTCCTTTCCTCAAGGGTAAACATATTAAGCTCCTTTAGTCTCTCCTCGTATGGCTTCTGTTGCAGACCCTGTACCATTTTAGTTTCCTCCTCTGAACTGCCTGCATCCTGTCTATGTCCTTGTGGAGATGGGGTCTCCAGAACTGGATGGAGTACTCCAGCTGGGATCTGACCAACTGTCTGTACTGAGGGATAACAACTTCCTGTTTTCTGCTGGTGATGCCTCTCCTATACATCCCAGTATCCCCCAGCCCTCCCTCCTGCCTCCTCACATTGCTTGCCAACCTTAAGGTCATCTGATATGATTACCCCCGGTCCCTTTCCATTTTGTTGTTGTTACTACCTCCCCCTTGTGCAATCTTCCCTGGGTGCTTTCTGGATACCAGGCAAGGGGTTGTGATACCCTATATAAATATCCTTTTAATGATCTCTTATTCCACCCAAAGTGTTTTCATCTTATTTATTATCATAGAATCCCACCAGCAGAAAAAGACCACCTAGCCCATCTAGTCTGCCTGAAATATAAGCGCACCCCTACCCCTTTTACCTCCCATCTCTCTGCCCTCCCTCTCCCCTCTGTTTAGCCCCATGTAGTTGTCCCATACTCATTTGAATTTATCCACTGTATCCACTGTATCCACCCCATAACCCATTCCAGTAACCTATTCCATGGTCCTACAACCCTCTGAAGTAACACCCTTACATTCGCACAAAATCTACCCCTTCCAGCTTGAATACATGGCTCTGGTGATTTTGTTTCACCTAAGAGACTGCCTCCCCTTACTTTATTTATTCCTTCAGGTATTTGAAGGTTTCCACCATATTGTCCCTTTCCTTCTCACCTCCAGCATATACAGACCAAGCTCCCTAGCCTCTTCCTGTATGGCCTCCCTTGCATCCCCTTTATCATCTTGGTTGCCTTCTCTGGACCCTCTCCAGCCTATCATTGTCACCCTGCAAGTGTGGCCTCCAGAACTTCACTCCATACTCCAGTTGTGGTCTGACCAGTGTTTTAGAGTGGCATGATCACCTCCTCTTCCTACATGTGAAACTCCTCCTTATGCACACCAACATTCGTTGCTTTGCCTGCTGCTCGACTGCACTGATTTCTAACATTTAAGGTATCAGAAATCTAAATTCCCTAGTCCTTTCTTGCTCCATGACCTGCATGCAGTGCCTACCTCCCTTGTCAGTATGTTGCCCTTGAGTTATTACAGCCTGTCTGGCGTTATTTTACACTTTTTACATTGAATTGAAGTTGCCACCTTTCTGCCTCCTTCAGCTTCACTAGATCCTGTCCCATTTTTCCACCCCACCCTGGAGTGTCCACTCTGTTATAGACCTTTGTGTCATCCGCAAACTGACACACTTTCCCATTTAAACCATTTACTAAGTCCCCCATATATATAAACAATATGGGTCCCAACACCGATCCCTGTGGAACCCTGTTGTCACCTCTCATTCCTTGGAGTGCTTCCCATTGACAACTACTCTCTGAGTCCTCCCTCAGCCAGTCTCCATCCAAGTTGTAAGCTTGATTCCCACTCCTAAACTGCTTAACTTGCTTACCAGCCTCCTGTGGGAATGGAGTCAAACACCTTCCTGAAATCCAGGTAGGCCACATCTACTGCTCCCCAATCACACACCTCTGTTACACCATCAAAGAATTCAGTTAGGTTGATCTGACATGACCTACCACCTGTGAACCCATGCTTGCTGTCATCAATTAGTCCTTCCTCCTCTAGGTGTTGTACCAGTCTTTTTTATGAGAGCTTTCATCAGTTTGCCACTACAGAGGTAAGACTAACTGGATGGTAGTTGTCTGGCTCATCTTTACACCCCCCTTGTATGCAGCACCACCTCTGCCTGCTTCCAGTCCTCCGTGACCCTCCTCACTTCAAGAGATAGATTAAACAACTTAGAAAGAGGTGCCACCAGTTCCTCCTGTAATTTCCCAAGTACCCTGGGATGGACTTAATGTGGGCCCGTAGCTTTGTCAGTTTTTTTTTTCCAGCTCCTCCAACACCTAGCCACCATGAAGGGACTTGTGTCCACCTCCTTACCCACCCTCCCCTTTGGCTTAATACAGGCCCTCTTCCATTTTTTTCGACCATGAATACTGATCAGTATTAATTGAGTAGATTTGCCTTTCCTCATCCCCATTAACTAGTGCACCCTCCCTTAAGTCTTAGAATCCCTTGCCTGCTTCTCCTCCTGTCACTTGCATACTGAGATAATTTTTGTCTCTCTTTGCCTCCTTAGCTATTTTGTTTCTATTAATGCTTTTTCCTTCTAATTGTTTTCCACACTTCCTTGAGCTTTTCTTTATAGACTGCTCTGTCCCCAACCCTATTAAGTTTTGTAGGCTTTGAACACCTAAGTTTTCTCCCTAAACTCTGCCATGAACCACAGGGTTTCCTTCTCTTTCCATATGCTTATCCTCCGGACATATTGCTCCATGGCCTTCAGGATACCTCATTATATGATTATAGGATCAAAAGCAAAATATTCCTCCATAAAAATATTTTTAGCAGTTTTTTTGTTTCAAATAGTCCTTCATGTCAAGGCTTTTATTTGCTTAATTTTCTTTTCACCCTCCTGTTGGCTGAAATTTCAAAGCAATAGGTGACCTTTTGCAATTTGGCATTTCCTTTCATCTTTCCTTTAGGGCTATCAGTCGCTCTCTTAATTTTACTACCTTTTAGCTCCCTTATTTGAATACAATGGACTTTTATTTAGCGCTTTTCATTACTTGGTGGCAGCCTGTAAAGACAGGTTACTTCAGGATGCAATGTCCTGGTCTCTCACTTCGACTCTTGTAAAGCACCACCAGGCATTCTTTCGCACACCTTTCTTTATGCGGAGCACTTTTCCTGCCCAAAGACCTTGGGTACTAGCCCACATTCTGATTCAGTGGGCACTAACACCTCTGCTGCACTGAAAGCGTGGAGCAGGCAACTACAGGGGTGCATATTTATTTCCTGCTTTACACACCACAGCTGTCAGGTCAGAGGGGCTGGCACAGGGAACCATAGCATGGTTTGTGCTATCGCAACCATGTTCCCATGCATACTGCTCCTCCATGGTTTTACTGACCCCCAAAGAACAGAACAGGGGCTCATTTTATAACCTTGCAAGGTAGTCTACCATGTTAGATCAATGGATATCATATCCCCTGTGGGCTGTTTTGAAACTGGATTGTCTTTTTAATATTTTAATACTAGAAAGGCACATAGTGTGCCTGAGAGCACCATCAGGGACTGGAAAAGAAAAACAGAAGCGGGAAAGAATAATGTAATTTAGAATACGTCAGTATGTGGCCAACCTACGAAGCAGAAATAAGAAAATAAAGAAAGTAAGGATGCTGATACAGCAGACTAGCAGAGGGTAAAGATATAAGAAGAATCCCAAGGTGCCTAACAGATTTTGGGGTGGGGGGTTCTCTGTCACACACACCTCATTTTGAATCCCATTGCAGTTTGTGAATGAGGAGGGTGAGCAGCTAACATTGGATCGATTTGTAATGGGAGAGGATAGGGCTCTCCCATTTAGCTAGCTCCCCATTGGTTACCTGCACATTACCTGGGAACCAAACCTAATTAAGTCAATTTTAGGCTGATGCACCCTATATAAAGGAAGCCATTTGAGGTAGATGCAGTTTGTAGTAGGGATTCAGCTGATTGGGATCTACCTTGATGATGGTAGCTAGGCGGCGTCACAGCAGGGCCCTGAGGTGAATACCAAGATTCCCACACTCATTTTGAAATCAAATTAGTAAGTTGCCAATCCAGGCTGGAAAAATATTTATTGTTCCATTTACCCATTTGGGGGATGAGTATGTGCATGGACTTTCTGCTTTTGTTGATGTATGCCACATGCAGTAGAGCCCCTCATTTGGAATCCCATTTATTGTTTCTGAATGAACAACTACCATTGGATAAGATTTATTTATTTGCTGCTTCTTTCTCTCCTCCTGACTGGCCCCTTCCACCGAGCTCCACAGCCCCATCACCCCAGTGTCTACAGGATTCACCTCTGTCCTCATGAGCTGCTGGCTGGCTAGGTGAGGCACCTACAAGGGTTGGAATCATCCTCGCTGATTGGGATTTTGCTTTCTAGCCCTGAGCACGGTGTGATGACATAAATGATGCCAATGGCTAAGCCACGCACACTTTTGCACGTGGCACACTGGCCATGTATCCAGCATCTGCCCCTATATTTGTGGTTCCATAGCGCCAGCCCCAGCCACCACCCGGGGCCAGTCAAGCAATGCACTTCATCCCTACTCTCCTGGGAGAGGAAAGCAGTCCTCCAGATGCTCGATCCTCTCCTTCCTGACCGACGATCAGCACGCCACAGCATGAACACGGTCACCGTGCATGGCAGGTGGTAAGGCACGGATGCCTCAGCCCTCAATGCCACTTGGCCAGAAAATATTTCAAAATAGAGAAGTATGGATTTCTCATGTAGCTAGCTCCACAGAAGTTATCTCCACATTGCCTTGGGACTACACCTTAATTAAGCCAATTTTAGGGTGATGCACCCTATATAAAGGAAGCCACTTGAGGCAGATGCAGTTAGGAGTAGTGACCCAGCTGATGGTGGTCTACCTTGACAACAGTAGCTGTGTGACCTCACAGCAAGGCCTTGAGTTGAATACAAGAGATGCCTACTCCTTTTCAAATCAAAGTAGTAAGCTGCCAATTCAGGCTGGAAAATATGTTTATTGTTACATTACCCTTAGAGGAAGAGGGTGTGCACTGACTTGTTGTTTTGTTGATGTATGCCACATGCAGTAACACCCTCATTTGGAATCACATTTATGGTTTGTGAATGAGCAAGGGTGAGCAGCTAACATGGACTAAGATTTAGCTAGCTTCCCACTAGTTACCTGCACATTGGTTGGGGACGCACTTTAATCAAGCCAATTGTAGGCTGATGCTACACATTCCCACAAGGAATCTTAGATCGGCTGATCAGACCTTACTATCCATCCCCTTTTGTCGGACTAAAAAGGGCATGGGCTCCTTCCATCATGCTGCCCCCACCTATGGAACCTACTACCTCAGGATCTAAGAGATGTCTCCACTCATGTGACTTTTAAGAGCAAACTCAGGACTTTCCTCACTACTATGGACAAATGTGTTTGCTTTGACCCTACCTGATCCGCTGCATTTGTACTGTTTCCTCATTGCTAGCACTTTTGCCTGTCCAAATGGGTGTTCTATACTGTGCCTTGTAATTAATGTTTTATTTTGTGCCTGTATTAATTTGCCTTAACCTGTTTCTTTATAAGCCTAATGTAGCTGTTGACAATTGTAAGTCGCTATTCTACTCCATGACATTCTTATCTTCACTTCACAGCCTCCTCACTTAACCCGCTGCTGTCTTCCCCTTCTTCTGTTATATCCTCTTCCCCTTTTGCCACTCCCCACCAAACTCACATTTACCTGTTCCTACCTCATCCATGCCTCCTTAGTCCCCCACCCTCCTGGCTGTGCTTAGTCCCTCTCCACCTACTACCACTTACTCCACCGTCACCGATCCCCTTCCCTGCCCTGCTGTCTCTTGGTTCCACTGGCTCGGCTTGACTTTGACACTTTTGCTGTTATTGCCGTAACTCCTCCGCCTCTCTCCCCCTCTCACGGCATCCTCCTCTCGCCCTCCGTCCTCGGTTCCACCAGACCGGCTGTATTTTCCTACCTCCTACCACTGTTGCTGTCTACTGCCCCCCCCTACCACCCTCTCTTCACCTGCCGTCTTTTGGCTCCATAGGCCCGGCCGCAGGTTGGTACCTCACCCGCTGTTGCCATATCTGGACAGCACCTCCTTTCCACTTAATCTCTCCTCCCATCCTTTTGCCAGTTTTCCTTCCTTGTGTCTTTTCTACTGATGCCTATCTCTCTTATTTTCTGCCTTCTACTTCATATTTTTAGTATGTTCCATGATCAAGTGCTAAAGTATATTTTGTTTACTAATGTATGTTACATGCCATATGTATTTCTCTCTGCATTTTTTTGTACTCGTTGTCTTAATAATCTGGCTGTACTCTTTGTGTATTGTAATTGTACCTCCGGGTCGTGCCTGAAAACAGTCACTTGCTGACTAGCGCGCTTACCGGTTAACAAAAACTAAATAAATAAATAAAGGAACCCATTTTTGGCAGATGCAGTTTGGAGTATGGACCCAGCTGATATGGGGAGGGTCTACCTTAATGATGGTAGATGTGTAACTTCACAACTGGGCCTCAAGGTGAATTCCAAGAGACCACCACTAATTTTGAAGTCTAATCAGTATTTTGCCTATCCAGGCTGGAAAAATGTTTATTGTTACGTTTATCCCAAGGGGTGAGGATGTGCACTGAGTTGTTGTTTTGTTGATGTATGCCACCGTTTGGAATCACTTTTATAGTTTGTGAATGAGCAAGGTTGATTAGCTAACATTGGATAAGATTTGTAATGGAAGAATTATGGCTCTCTCATTTAGCTAGCTCCCCACCAGTTACCTGCACATTGGCTGGGATCACACCTTTATTAAGCCAATTCTTGGTTGATGCACCCTATATAAAGGAAGCCATCTGAGGCAGATACATGTTGGAGTAGTGACCCAGCTGATGGTGGTCTACCTCAACGATTGTAGCTGGTCAACTTCACAGCAGGGCCCTGAGGTAAATACCAAGAGATCCCAACTCCTCCTGAAACCAAATTTGTAAGCTGCCAATCCAACCTTGAAAAATATGTTGGTTATTACATTTAACATTTTTTGGGGGGTGAGTGTTTGCACTGATTTGTTTTTTTCTTGTTGATGTATGCCACATGCAGTAGCACAGCTCATTTGGAATCACATTTATAGTTTGTGAATGAGCAAGGGTGAGCAGTTAACATTGGATTAGATTTGTAATGGAGAAGTATGGCTGTCTCATTTAGCTAGCTCCCACCAGTTACCTGCATTTTGTCTGGGGACCACACCTTAAATAAGCCAATTTTAGGCTGATGCACTCTCTATAAAGGATGCCATTTGAGGCTGATGAAGTTTGGAGTAGGGACCCAGCTGATGGTGGTCTACCTTGTTGATGGTAGCTGGGCCATTTTATAGCAGGGTACTGAGGTGAATACCACAACAAACCTACTCCTTTTGAAATCAAATTAGTAAGTTGACAATCCAGGCAGGAAAAACAGGTTTATTATTACATTTACCCCTGTTTGGGAGGGGATGGTGTGCACTGACTCATTTTTGTTGATGTATGACAGTAGTACCCCTCACATTAATAGTTTGTGAATGACCAATGGTGAGCAGCTAACATTGGATTAGATTTGTAATGGGAGAAGTATGGCTCTCGCATTTCTATAGCTCCCCACCAGTTACCTGCACATTGTCTGTTGATCACACCTTATTAAGCCAATTTTAGGCTGATGGACCCTATATAAAGGAAGCCATTTGAGGCAGATGCAGATTGGAGTAGTGACCCAGATGATGAGGTCTACCTCAATGGTAGCTAAGCGACTTCAAAGCAGGGCCCTAAGGTAATACAAGAGTGCCGCTGCTTTTGAAATCAGATTAGTAAATTGCCAATCCAAGCTGGAAAATGATGTTTATTATTAAATGCCCTTGGGGTGGTGAGGATGTACACTGACTTGATGTTTTGATTGATGTATGCCACCTGTAGTAGTACCCTCATTTGGTATCCCTTTTATAGTTTGAGAATGAGTGAGGTGAGCAGCTAACATTGGATATGATTTGTGAAGGGTGAAGTATGGCTCTCTCATTTAGCTAGCTTTCCACTAGTTTCCTGCACATTGTTTGTTGACCAAACCTCATTAAGCCAATTTTTGGTTGATGTACCCTATATAAAGTAAGCAATTTGAGGCAGATGCAGTCTGGAATAGTAACCCAGCTGATGGGGGTCTACCTCGACGATGGTAGCTGGGGACTTCTCAGCAGGTCCCTGAGGTGAATATCAAGAGTCACCCCTCCTTTTGAAATCAGAAAAGTAAATTGCCATTCCAGGCTGGAAAATTGTTTGTTGTTACATGCCACTTGAGTGCGTGCACTGACTTGTAGTCTTGGCTGATGTATGCCACGTGCAGTAGCACCCACATTTTGCATCCTTTTATAGCTTAAGAATGGGTAAGGGTGAACAGCTAACACTGGATAAGATTTGTAAAGGCAGAAGTATGGCTCTCTCATTTAACTAGCACCCCATCAGTTACCTGCACATTGGCTAGGGATCACACCTTATTAAGCCAATTTTGATTGATGCACCCTATATAAAGGAAGCTATCTGAGGCAGATTCAGTTGGAGTAGGGAACCAGCTGATAGAGGTCTCCCTCAATGATGGTAGCTGGGCAACTTCACAGCAGGGCCCTGAGGTAAATACCAGAGACGCCCATTACTTTTGAAATCAAATTAGTAAGTTTCCAATCCAGGCTGGAAAAATATGTTTATTGTTCTGTTTACCCCTTAGTAAGGTTGAGGGTGTGCACTGACTTGTTTTATTTGGTGTATGCCACATGCACAAGCACCCTGATTTGGAATCACATTTATAGTTTGTGAATGAGCATGGGTGAACAGCTAACATTGATAAGATCAGTAAAGGGAGAAGTATGACAGTCTCATAGCTAGCTCCCCACTAGTTACCTGCACATTGGTTGGGGATGACACCTTAACTAAGCCAATTTTAGGCTGATGGACCCTATATAAATAAATAAACCATTTGATGCACATGCAGCTTGGGTAGGGCCCAGCTAATGGGGTCAACCTTGACAATGATAGCTGGGTGACTTCACAGAAGGTTCCTGATGTGAATACCAAGAGACTCCCACTCCTTTTGAAATCAAATTAGTAAGTTGCCAATCTTGGCTGGAAAAATATGTTTGTTACATTTACCCTTGAGAGGGAGGTGTACACTGACTTTTTTTTTTTGATGTATTCCACATACAGTTGTGCCCTCATTTGGAATCCCAGTTATGCTTTGTGAATGAGCAAGGGTGAGCAGCTAATATTGGATAAGATTTGTAATGGGATAAGTATGGCTCTCTCATTTAGCTAGCTCCCAACCAGTTACCTGCACATTGGCTTCAGACCACATCCTTATTAAGCCAATTTTAGGCTAATGCACCCTGTATGAATGAAACCATTTGAGGCAGATGCAGTTTGGAGAAGGAACCAGCTAATGGAGTCTACCTTGACAATGGTAGCTGGAAGACTTCACAGCAGGTCCCTGAGGTGAATACCAAGTGACCCCATTTCTTTTGAAATCAAATAAGTAAGTTGTCAATCCAGGTCTGAAAAATTTTACATTTACCCTTTTTGTTGGGGAGGAGGTTAAGGGGTGCATTGACTTGTTATTTTTGTTGATGTGCCACATACTATTGTGCCCTCATTTGCAATCGCATTTATAGCTTGTGAATGAGCAAGGGTGAACAAGCTAATATTGAATAAGATTTTTAATGGGAGAAGTATGGCTGTCTCACTTAGCTAGCTCCCCACCAGTTACCTGCACATTGGCTTGGGACCACACCTTAATTAAGCCAGTTTTAGGCTGATGCACCTATATAAAGGAAGCCATATGAGGCAGATGCAGTTTGGAGTAGGGACCCAGCGATGGTTTTCTACCTCAACTATGGTGTCTGAGCAACATCACAGCAGGGCCCCAAGGTGAATACCAAGAGTACCCGCCTCCTTTTGAAATCAAATAGATAAGTTACCAATCCAGGCTGGAATAATATGTTTATTGTTACATTTACCTGAAGTGGCGGGTGAGTGTGCACAGACTTGTTTTTGTTGATGTATGCCAATGCAGTAGCAACCTTCATTTCAAATCCCATTTATAGTGTGAATGAGCAAGTGTGAGCAGGTAACATTGGATAAGATTTTTAAATGGAAGCATGGCTCTCTCATTAAGCTACCCCCCAGCACTTACCTGCACATAGCCTGGGGACAACACCTTAATTAAGCCAATAATAGGCGGATGAACCCAATATAAAGGAAGCCATTTGACGAGATGCAGTTTGGAGTAATGAATCTGATGTGGGTCTACCTCAACAAGGGTAGCTGGGTGACTTCACAGCTGGGCACTGAGGTGAATACAAAGAGTCACCACTCCATTTGAAATCAGATTAGTAAATTGCCAATCCAGGCTGGAAAAATATGTTTGCTACATTTACCCTTTTTGGGATATGTTGGTGAGGAATGCAGTTACTTTTTTACTTCTTGATGTATGCACATGCAGTAGCACCCTCATTTAGAATCACATTTATAGTTTGTGAATGAGCATGGGTGAACAGCTGACACTGGACACGATTTGTAAAGGAGAAGTATGGCTCTCTCATTTAACTAGCTATCCTCCAGTTATGTGCACGTTGTCTGGGGACCACAACAATTAATAAGCCAATTTTAGGCTGATGCATCCTATATAAAGTAAGCCATTTGAGGCAGATGCAGTTTGGAATAGTGAACCAGCTAATGGGGGTCTAATTCGACAATGGTAGCTGGCGCCTTCTCAGCAGATCCCTGAGGCGAATACTGAGTAGCCCACTCCTTTTGAAATCAGATTAGTAAATTGCCAATCCAGGCTGGAAAATTATGTTTATTGTTACATTTACCCCTTGGGAGGGTGTGTCACTGACTTGTTTTGTTGTTGATGTATGTCACTGCAGTAGCAGCCCTCATTTGATATCCCTTTATAGTTTGAGAAAGAGCAAGGGTGAACAGATAACATTGGATAAGATTAGTAAAGGGAGAAGTATGGCTCTCTCATTTAGCTTCAACTCCCCACCTTTACCTTCACATTGGCTGGGGACCACACCTTAATTAAGCTAATTTTAGGCTGATGCATCCAATATAAAGGAAGCCATTTGAGGGAGATACAATCTGGAGTAAGGGCCCAGCTGATAGGTGTCTACATCAACAATGGTAGCGGGGTGTTTTCACAGCAGGGCCCTTAATTGAATACTAAGAGACCTCCACCTCTTTTGAAATCAAATTAGTAGTTGCCAATCCATGCTGGAAAATGTTTTACATTTACACCTTTGGATCAGGGAGGAGAATGCACTGACTTGTTTTATTTATGTAGTCCACATGCAGTAGCTCTCCTCATTTTGAATTCCATTTATAGTTTGTGAATGAGCAAGAGTAAGCAACTAACATTGGATAAGGACTATATCTGCTCCTCCAGTCCTCTAGAACCACTCCAATGTCCAGTGAGTGGTTGAACAGGGCTGCCAGAGGTGCAGCCCACACACCCTGAGCTCTGGCACCTTAGGTACCACTAGAGTCAGACAGCAGCTGGAGAGTAGTATTGATGAAGTGGAGAACAGAAGCTTAGCTGTTCGACCTGCTCATCTGTGTGGGATACTGGTGAGATACCAAAGGTGTTGTGGTATCTTCATAGAGAGGATTGGTTCTGTGGTTTGGGGCAGTTGTTGCTAGTGTGGTATCTGCTTATTTCACCATAAAGGTCCCTTACTTATCTGTGTTGTCAAGGACCCTGAATGGAAAATGTTTTGACTGATGAGTCTATCAGTTTTATTTCTCATGTTCAGACCTTTCAAATATTATTTAGTGCCATGTCTGATCTGCCACTGCTGGGCTACATTTCCAACTTAAAATCTCACCAAGATCTTGAGGCTATAGAGATCAGAGCCTACAGTATGGGTTTTAGTACCTTGGCTCTGCAATTGACCAAGATGTGATACCGGGAAGGGTGATGTAAAGTATGGCTGCCAAACTCACTGGACTCTGGCCCTTCTCACAGAGTTGCTACCTTATTAGGATAGGAGTGATGAAGAGGAAGAACACACTGGGAAACATAGAGATGAGGTGTCCCCAGAAATTGACCATTTCAGACAGCTGCAGTCCTGCAGGGCCCCAGGCACAGTGTTTGCAGGGGTGTGAGCAAAAATGGGAAAAGCTGATGGTGAAACAAAGCCTGCATAGTAAAGGCAAACTGATAGACTTTTGACAAAGATCTGACTAACATGGGATCAAATGTGTCTGATGGCTGAGTTCTAATGGAAGGGCAGCTAAGGAGCACATCATATGGAAGGAAGGAAGGAAGGAAGGAAGGAAGGAAGGAAGGAAGGAAGGAAGGAAGGAAGGAAGGAGGTTCAGATGGTCTCAGGTCCCTGTGGGGCAGCACTCTGCAGGCTAGTCCCTCAGACTTCTATCACTAAAGTATAGAATGCTGATCCTTCAAGTGTAGGTCACAAACTCACATATGGATACACAAGCTCTGCATAATGGAAACAAGTGTTTTTCTTTGTGCAAGGTTTAAACTTTGAGACTTGGTAAAATTGGACCTCTGGACCAGGTTGGATAAATCCAGACTGGCCAGACTAGCTAGACTGGGCATATGTTTTGCTAATGTTACTGGTCCAGCCACTCCAGACAGATGGGCTGGTCTGGCTTTTACCTACATGGTCTGGTCCCAGCAGTCCAGGTTTCATCCACCTATTTGGTCTAGTCCAGATCTGGTGGTCTGGTTTACAACTTGTCCTGGCAGAGGTGAAATATGGACTTCTGAGTGTGAGCAGACCATATAGGTGAGAAAGCCCAGACCGATGGGACTACACCAGACCACATAAGTAAAAGCCATACTGGTCTGTCTGTCCAGAGTAGCAGGAACCAGCAATATTAGCACAACTTGGCTGACTGGACTGGCCATTCAGATCTTCTGGGTCTGGAGGTCCAGTTTTCATCCATACCATGTACCACATTTTATTTACCATAATAAAAGTATTATGATGTTCTCTCTATTTTTAATGCATCATGCAAGTTATGGGGGCCATGGGCGGCTATTGTCCTAGCTGAGGTAGTGGTAACACAACTGTGCCAGAATCTGCTGAGACAACAGTGTCTGAGGTAAGAATATCCTGCCAGATACAGATCTGCTGGGTCAGTGATGTTTGTGGTAAAACAACTTTACCAGGACCTGCTGAGACACTAGTTTCTAATGATTGTAAATACCCCAGCATGTACTGGGACAGTAAGTCTACCCAGTAGGCAGGTGTCCCAATCTCCGCTGGGACAGTAGACACTCAATCTGCATGGGCAGCACCTTTTCCATGTAAAATAAAGCAGTTCAAAAACTAAATGACATCCTATGTAATGCATGACAGTTGAGAGGTATGTAGTAGCAATGGTTTTCCATTTTCAATGGGAAAAACAGAATTTGTCATTTTGGGAGTCATGTTTTTTAAAAAAAATTCTGTCTGCACAGATTTTCATGCAAACAACCCCACTTCACGTCAATATTTTGTGCAAAAGCCTACCTTTGAGCTAAATTTGTTTTACAAGAAATGCTAATTTGCACTCAATTTTTGGAAAATGGAAAAACTAGATTTTAAGATTTGTTTCAGATGGAATTTGTAATTTTTTAAAGTAAAATCATCTTTCCTTGGTATGTTTTACTGTTTTTATGGCAAACCCTTTCAATGTCAGGGCTAAGTTACTGCAACCCTGACATTTAATTTTAAGTATGAGAGTTAGTTCAAAGAGACTCCCAGCTCTGATGTGTATCAAAGTTCATCCAAAACTGACATTTGCTTATTTGTATTGAAGACGTAGTTCAAAGGCAGAGTCCTTGTCAGTTATGCGAACTCCAGCAGTACATTTTCCTTATCAAAATAATCTTATTTTGGGTTATAGGTGAAAACTGGAAAATATCTGGAACTGAAGCATTCACTACAGGTGGCATTCAGGCAGGGTATTCAGATCAGGGCATCATTTTGGATTTGGGATACATTTCTGTTTAAACAGAATGCACACAACCAGAATTCACTGCAAATCCAGAATGGTGCCCCCAAGTACTGAATGCCCCTGTTTAATATTTATTGCAGAAAACTAAGCATCTGTTGGGATTAAAGTTATGAAAGTAATGTAATGCAAGAATAGGGTTCAAAGTCCCTGAGCTGTGGTGAATCCACCACCCCACCCCTACCCTGTGCAGCTCCTGGCAACTCTTTTTTCTCGTTTCCCCACACCCACCTGGTCACTGCTCTTGCTGAGAATCTCCTTTCCTTCTCTTTCCTACCTCACAGCCCAAGCGCTGGTTGTGGTTCCCACTTTCTTTGGCACTTGAACCCCCACCATCATCTCTTTCCCCCAACCAAACACCAGCATTGCTATGGTCATCATTTGCCACTCTGCAGCACTTGATTCCCCAGCTCTTTCTCTCATCTCCCCACTCCCACCTGGTCCCTGCTCCTGCCAAGTCTGTCCTCTCTTCTATCTCCCACCCCAGCCATGTTGCTAGTTGTGGCTCCTACTTTCCTTGGCACATGATCTCACCCCCCTTATTTCTCTCCCACCCACCCCAAACACCGGCATTGTCGTGTTCTTCATTAACCACTCTGTAGCACTTGATTACCCTCCTTATCTGTCTCCCCAACTCCTGAACATGGTAGCCGTCAATGTGTTGGCCAGCAATTTTGACAGTGGAACAGAGGAAGTGGAGGCACAGGACAAGATGGACTGGAACACTAGAACAACAGTAAAGCTGAACATTTCTTTAATGGAGCTGCTTGCCAAGAGATCTTGCTGGTCAGGTTGCTGATACTGACTTCGGGGCTGCTTGATTAGCATTCATCTTGGGCCAGTGCAATTTCTGTTGGACCAGTTGATTGTCTTTCTTACTAAATTTGCTGGCTTGTAGCTGCAAATCCTACTTTGGACCACTGCTAATGGTAAGGGAGCTGTAAACCTGAAGCCTCGTATTTGAATCCCATCACCCTTACAGAAATATATGTACTGTATGCTTTGTGCATGCAGAATGCATGCCACATGTGTAATGTGCAATGTTTGCATGTGGTTTGCATACATAAATTAAACCTAAGTGAGCCAGGTCTAAAAAGCAAATCCGGTTCACATGCATAAAAAGCTTGATGTGAGCAGCAGTTAATCTGGTGTGAACAACATTTAAAAATCACATCATGTTCACATGTTGCATGCTTGCCATTGTACAGCAACTAAGCTGGTGCAAATCTCATCTAAAAACACATCAGTTTCTGTTTCTCATGCAGTAATACTACTGCTAGCAATTGGAGCCATTACAATACATTTTCATTGATTTCTCATTAATTCTGATCCTTTTGCAAGTAGTTCAATGGCATTTAATTTGTGTCATTAATTTGCTATTAATTTGTAAAGTATTGTTTGTTACTGCATTAAATGCTTAGGATATAGTCAATAACATCCCCATTCCAGATGTATGAAGAGGGGCCTCTGTGTTATGAAGCCTGACCTTTTCTTTTGGGCCATGCAAATCCCCTTATGCATATTTAGTGCTACAAATGTTTCTCCATGACTGTTTTGGCTCACTTACTTTCCTTTGTCATTCTGTATAGAACATATACACTATGGCCATGCTCAGCACTCTTTGTGCTTAGTAGAGTCTTGAAAGCATGCACCATACACCTTACATTTTGTCACTGAAATAAGGGACATGGACACACAAAGTGAGGGACAATGAGAGACATTAATCCTAATGATCAGGACACATCCTGTAACATGGAGATACACTACCTCAGAACACCATGGAAACCATTGTATTGACTTGTACCGATAGCACCTGAGAATGAATTTCTACCAAAGCAGGGGTGCCATTTAGGTAGGGCAGAGGGCACCCCCACCCCACATTTGTGCCTAGGTTGTTCTTATGGTGTGGTAATAATGGCATTAAATGTGGATTTAATCTTTTGCACAATAAGTGCACCCCTGGCCTTTGTGTGCTCACACTGCAGGTGCACCTTACTCAACTGTGTCTGTATTGTGTTGTCCACTCTTTCCACCTATTAGCAGTGGCACTATCACACATGAAACAGAGGAGCTCCAGCCAAGCAAGAGCACATGAGTCATGAGAGTGAAACACTGTCTTTACGCCACAGAGTAGACCGTCCTGTACACTACAGCTTGGAGAGTCGGTGAACACTGAACTCTCAATAGCAGTGTTGTGGTGGCATATTTTGTTGTTCTACTCTTAGTAAGTCTCCATCTCCTTAGTGGCTGAAGGGCAGAGAATGAGTTAGAAGCTAATCGAGACTAAGCTACCTACTTTACTAGGCTTGCCTCACAAAAAAAAAAAAATAGTACAGCCTCCTTGCAGCAGCAAGCTGTGAGTGGCCTTCATAGGCTTTAATTAGTCCAGTGTGGCATCAGTCACAGCAGCAGCCAAGCAAGAAGCAAGCAATACTGGATGGGTGGGTTCAGTTAGTGGGGTGACTTGGTCTCAGATAATGTTAGGGACCTGGGTGGTTATTTCTAGCCATCAGCATTTGGTAGAAGGATGGAAGAGGAATGGACAGAAAACTTGGCTGGTGGCACACTGGGCAGGCTACAGGTTCTTGCCAGATGGCGGGTAAGTAAAAGTAATTTTTGTTTTTGGGGGATTGGGGAAAGGAGGAAGGACTGAAATATTGATGTGTTTTTAATGTTTCTGTGCCTTTGGGTAGCTTCACAACCCATATAGGATGTGTATTGAATGGAATAGAGTTGAGGAGAGAAATTGGGACAAGTATTTTCGTTTTTTGGGGGAGGTCATAACTTCAGCCAGGAAAAAACTGGTTAGTAACTGGGTGGATTTAAACCCAAATCTGATGCACTACTTTGGGGTATAGACAGATGAATCCTATACATTTTAATTTTTCCTGATTTGCATATCACTTTTGTCACAACAAATATGTTTTACATTTTAGAGACATTCCAGAGCTTGCCACCTAGGGCCTAACTATGACCTGGCCTCCACTAACTGTTAGCTCCCCATGCTGAAATCTGAAATGGCACCCTGCCATAAAGTCTAAATTACAGGACATCCTTTGTGTGAGCAGCATGTTTTCCATGAGGATGGATTAGAGCAGAGCAGTTTTCAGGGGTAAAATGAGGGCTGTACCTTACATTAAGGGACAGTTGAGTGGCATGGTATGCACAGATTATTGATGCCCCACTATAGTCAGGCTTATGCCCCAGCTGAAGCTGACCTCCACACCCCCATGCTCAGGCACATTGGCACATTATGACATAGGGCAAGGGAGAATGCAGGGCATGCACCATTGAAATGAATGAGGATTTTTTATTACTGTTTTATACATTATTGATGAAGAGTTGGAGATAATTGAAGGCCAGTGCTCAACTAACAAGGGCCTTGTTAGAACAGTGGCCTTCATCATTCTCCAACTCACCATCATAATGTATAAAATAGTAATAAAAAATAACTTCATTCATTTCAAAGGGATCCTATGCCCTAGCACTCTGACCCCTGGACAACATTTCTTAAAGACTCCTGCCTCTGGCTCCCTAGTACTCTGGTAAGGACTGAACTAATATCTATACTTGGGTTGTCTGGCAGCATGACCACACCGCTATGATGCGTGTGCATTGAGGGGCTGGCCATGTGGGGGTGTCAAGTTATTGCTACTTTGTGTTTGCCCTTAAAGTATGTTTGCATGGAAGCATTCAAAACTATGGAGAGAAAAATGTAGGATTGCAGGCCAGACAGAAGTAATTAAGTAGTTTTGTGGGTTATTGTGTATTGGGGTGGGAAGAACCACATGTATTTCCATTGGTATGTGTGCTACAGGTCAGCTGTGCAGCTGAGATAGAAAGAAAACTAAAATTACAACAGTGGCTATAAGCATGCCGCATACATGCAGATGTATGTAGATTTGTATTGAGTACAGTGAGACAGATGTGTGCAGGCAGTATAGCTTAGTTGTTAAAGGCACTGAACTGCAAACCAGGAGACTTGGAGACCTGAAGACCTGGGTTTGAATCTCATCAACCCCACTTGTATATGATGTGATCCTGAGAAAGTCGCTAACTTTTATATGTGCAACCATATGTTATGGACCAGCTCCAAGATCCAACCTCTGTGGCTTGCAATTAAGGTGGCCCTGGATCCATGATTAGAATTGAAGCAGGCCTTTACCCCTGAGATTTGTTTACTGGGTGATACTCCTCTCTTCCTATTAAGCACCATAGAGCTCAGATGGCCATTATAGCGATTTCTATGAAGATTGTCATCCTCAGGCTCTGAATTGATGAGAAACCGCCATCGTGACAATGAGTGGTATAATAAGCTCCTACAGGCCTTGGCAGTAGAGAAACACATTGCCAAGAATCTCCAGATGAGAGGTTCTCATTATTGGGGCCTGGAAGCATTGCATACAATCTTTTCTTTTTATTAGCTTTTAATAAACAGAGTCTTTACAACAAGATGGGCAACATTTGAGCAGCCAAAAGGATCTTCCCAAATGCAATAAATACAATCACTTAAATCAATTATCAGTCACATGAATTCCAAATATCACAGGGATAAGATAAAGCGTGTGTTAGAAGTGAAACCTTTATACCCCCACCCCACCCCAATGCCCATCCTCACAAACCCTCCCTAACCCACCCCATACCAAGTGTGAGCAATTTAATTTTAAAGCTAAATATATATATAGATACCAGGATGAGTTCTTAATTTAATCCTTTAAGGTTTCCATATAGACAACAGGGCATCTAGAAGGCCATTTGGCTTGATAAGTGTAACCTATACCCATGGATGAAATATGTTTCTTCAGTAGAGTGCAAGAAAACTTCCTCATGCCATTCCAGAATAGAAAAAGGTGCACTATCTTTACAGTGTCTCAAAATAATTAATTTAGCAGTGGCAGATACCATTGCCAAGTGCACTTTTCTAATTCTGGGGTGCCAGTGGGAAGATGTAGAGTAAGCAAGCTTCCGGAGATAAACAGAGTTGAGACCCAGAAATGAGTCAGAGTTTGTCTAATAGACTACCAGAAGGTCTGTACTATTAAGCAGGTCCACAACATATGGTATAGGGTTCTGACTGGGGAGGCTGCACATCGTGTACAATCGAGAGGCTACCCACCCAATTTGTAGAGTTTAACAGGGTGAAGTAAAGGTTAGGCATGATATTACATTGAACTAAACTCAATCTGTCTTGCTTAGTAAGTTGATATAAATGTTGCCACATTTTCTTCCAGAAGCAGACTTCACTACCAACAGGTAAAACCTGAGACCAGTAATGACACACCCCTTGAGGCAAATTGGTGTCCAGTATTTGCACTGATTTGTAAGCTTTAGAAACCCCATGGGGTTCTCAGGCCAGCTGTAGGATCTTAGAATGGTTATCCAAGGTGGTGAGTACACCAACCCATGACCCAGATGAGCTGTGATAGCTTCCTTAAGTTGTCTGTACTTAAAAGGGGTACAGCATATGCATAAAACCTGAGCTGAAATACAGGGAAGGGAACCATTGTGCCTTCTGCAAACACGTTTGAGTCCTTCTTATAAATTAAAGGTGGAGAAAAGAAGTAAAAATGGGTTTATGGCCAATTCTGAAATTAAAGATTTCCCAGGATTGGTTGGTCAAGAGGAGTGCCAGTTGTGGGAGATGTGTTTTGTAGCTGATGTAAAGCTTTAACTGACCAACCTAATGGGGTGTTTCTCAATGGTTTAGGGAGTGCAGTGGGGTGGCATATATCATAGCAGGAGAAAACAGTGATATTTAGCTAATATAGACCTCTCAATGTCTAACAAAGGGGCATCGGTCTGTGGCCCATCTGCTTGTACCTTTGTTTCCCAGTGTGTGATGCAGGTAAGGTGCTGAGCACAATAATAAGGGAAAAGGAGGAACTGAAAGACCACCTTGCAATTTTGGTGTTGAGAGTTTAGTATAGGACCTCCTAACTTCCGTGCCTTTCCACGTGAATGCATTGAGCATAGTTTGAAGCTTAGAGAACCATTTTTAGGGAGAAAAGTCTGAGCATTCCCAATGGGTAAAGCAGCTGGGGTAAGATATTCTCCCCACAATGAGATAGGCAAGCCACCCCATCTGTTAAGGTCAGTTTTGAGAGTGCTCAGGAGATCTGATGGATTGTATTTAAAAATGGTAGGTATGTCTATCGCAGTTTTGATTCCCAGGTAGGTAAGAGAAGTAGGTTCCCATGAGAGTGCATAGTTGGCAATGATGGACCTGGGGGTTCTATTATTTAGTGTGAAGACTTTAGTTTTAGTGAGGTTAAGTTTATAGTGGTATAGCACCACAAATTTGTTGATTTCCTCCGAGAGAGATGGAATACCCTTCTGGGGATCTTCAAGGTGTAAGAGGAGATCATCTGCATATGCAGAAAGGGTAAAACGTGTATCTCCTATTTTAATCCCTTGGAGGTTCGGGAAGCAAACAATTTCCTAATCAGAGGCTCAAGGTAGATATTGAACAGTAGGGGGGATAGGCGGCATCCCAGTCAGTGCCCTGTTGAAGTGGGAAAGGGTCTGAGAGGATTCCATTGCACCAAATCTGTGCAGAGGGGAAGAATACAGCAACTTCACCCATTTAAGGAAGCTGGAGGGAGACTGAAGTGAGCCATAGAAGCATAAAGGAAGTCCCAGGAGACCCTGTCGAATGCTTTTTGGTGTCCAGAGCAGCAGGGAGAGGTGAGTCCCTGGAGCAAGTGCAGGACCTTTCGGACATGGTCCACTGATGATCTTCCACCATAAAACCAATCTGTTCTCTGCTGATGAGGGAGGTCAAGAGGGACCCAGCCTATTGGCCAGTATTTTGGCAAGGATTTTGCATCGGTGTTAATTAATGATATAGGCTGGTAGCTTTCAGGGTATAAGGGTCTTACCCTGTTTAGGGATGAGGGTGATTAAATATTAAGGAAGCTTGCTCAAAGTCCATTGGAGTACCAGTAATTATATACCTCAACTTGAAGCGGCCCAATTCTGGGAGGCATGTTTTGTACAGATTGTTGGACAGGCCATCAGGACTGGGGATTTATCCAGTGGGAGCTGCTCAAATGCATTTCTTACTTCCTGAATATTGATAGGATTACCAAGGGGTCAGCCAAAGGGGAAAGGCTAGGGACATCAATGGAGCTAAGATACTCCTTCATTGCGGTGTCGGTAGGATGGTCAGATCTGGCTTCAGTATAGAGATCCATATAGTAGGATCTTAAAATAGTGGCAATGTCTCTGGGAGAGGTGGCTGCTGGACTGTCCCTATCGGACTTAATGCAGGGTATGAATCAAGAGGATTCAGCTTGTCTAAGTGAATTGCTAGCAACTTACTAGCTTTTTCTCCTGTAGCTAAGTATTTAATTTTGCCCATTTCAGAGAGAGTTCGGCTTTCTGGAACATCAGAGCTGAATATTGGGCTTGCAGCCCTTGTAAATTGGCCCTGTCAGCTTCAGGGATTGGCAGCTAAGAGTGTGTTCCAGATGGTATATGGCTTTGAGCAAACTGTCTTGCTGTTGTCTAAACTGATGGGATTTGGTAACAGACAACCAGAGGCATTCCCCTTAGGGAACATTTCAGAGCTGCCCAGACTACATCTAATCTGGGTACAGAGTTCAAATTAGTCACTAGGAAATTAGTAATATAGCCTTTAATCTGCTGTAGGGAATCTGCCTTTTGGAGCAGTTGAGTGTTTAACGCCAGAGGTGTCCCTTTTGATTTCTGGATCAAGGAGATAAGTGACAGATATCGGCAAGTGGTAGGATATGACTCTTGCATGTATATCTGCATTTATTATACCAATAGGGCAAATGAGCTCAGTAATAATAAGTCGATTCTAGAGAATGACTTGTGTGGGGTGAAAAAGTGTATTGGCGATCCTCAGATTGTAGTATTCTCCAGACATCGAGAAGGTCAGCATCCTTCATTAGTTCATACAAGGCCCTTTGTGAGGGAGATAACCCTCATTTCCTGGGGTCAGACCTATCTAAATGTGGATACAGGGCAACATTCCAGTCTCCGCTTAAATGGTAAGTGTGGGAGGGTTATTGACAATAAGACTTGTCAAGTGGGTAAAAATTGAGGGCAGTCTTGATTTGGACCATAAATAGCACCAGAATAATTTGCTGTGCTTCAAGGAGGCTGTATAGGAAAATGTAGCGCCACTAGGGTCCCAGATTTCCCGTTCCAATTTGAAGTGATTTTTTCCCAAATAATATGGCTACTCCCCACTGTTTGTAGAGTTCCCAGCTCCGTATGCCTGTGCCACCCAGTACCAGCACAACAGGGTCATGTCTTCTCATTGGAGGTGTGTCTCCTGAAGGCATGCAATCCCTGCCTTTAAATGAAAAAGGTGTCTAAGAATGACTTGCCTCTTGCATCTGTCTTGGACATCTTTTACATTCCAGCTTATAATATTATAAGGACCAGTCATGATCATTAATTCTGGGTGAGAGTAGAAGATTACCAGGTCTTACTGGAATACTATGAAATGTAAGAACTCCAGGATTATAAATAAAATTAACTTCTTTGTGTATAAGCTAGTGCTAACACACTGGCGCCCTTCCCAGTCCACCTAATCAAAATAGGAAGAAACATAATTGGTATGAGACTTATTCCCAGTTTCCCACCCCTGATTAACCCTAATAAGCAGAACCCTATAAAAGTTTAAAAATATTACCTCCAGTTCAAATTAACTGCACCAAAAATATGCCCAGTGCGTGATGTCTTTGCGCAGATATGAGTCGCACCAGTAGAAGCCCCTTGCCCACTCCTCATAAACCCTGTTCTACGAATAGCAAATCTAATAACTAAACTTAATATTGCTTAGCTTCTAAACAGGTAACCTTAGTACAGAAACACAAAAGAGAGCATAACCATCTGCTTATAGTCCTGCAAAGTTTAAGGAGCGCCAGGAGCACTTTGCATGAGGGGCCCACAAGAAACCATTCCACGAGCAACAAGGGGCGGGGTTCCTGAGAAATATACCCCTTTTCTCTTTTGTTTTTCATTTTTGGTTTTATTTTCCCATTGACTAAAGGCTAATCCAGTGGAATGCAGGATCAAGGAGCGTGGTGTGAATCAGGACCCCATCCTATGTTAAATTAAAGTCCTTTGGAGAAAAGAAAAAGATAAAGCTAGCATGCCATTCATTTTGTTCAGAGACTTTCTGAAAATCCATAGTCTTTTAACAAACTTTGTGGAGTGAAGGATTGGGTAACAGTCTGATAGACAGTCTGGCAGTCAGATGTAATTAAAAATCAAAACAAAAGTACACACTCAGAATGGAATAAGATCCAATATCAGCGACCGCATACAATCTTACTAATCTCAGACCGGCTCTAGGCTCCCCTACTACAAAACCTTTTCCCATTTCTTGCCTGGAGATAGTGAACCCCTGTTTTGGGAGTATTCATTGCTGGGGTGTGATGCCCTTTGTAGGGGCTAATGGTCACTTCCCTCTTTCTCCCAAGATCACTCCCTGGCTGGTGGGTTCATTATCTCTTGGAAGAGGTCTGGGTAGAGAGGGGTAGCAGGGTAGGAGGTGGTGGCTGAGCAAGGGTAGTTTGTGATTTGTCTTATTGTTCTGTTTTGTGAATTGTATTCCTGTATTGTCTTGACTGTGTTAATGTTTGTTGAAAAATTCATAAAGCATACTTAATTAAAAAAAAAACTTGTATGTGTGCAGTAATCAGTGACCACTTGCTTTTTGCACATGCCACATGCAAGCAGTCTGTTCAATGTAACATAAAGCATGCTTTCCACACTTGCATGCATGCCACATGCATGCAATCAGTTCCAACTTAACATTTAAATCATGCTTACAGCACACATATCACATGGTAGTTTTATCTGTGCAGCATGAAACATTTATATAATTATTTCTGTAAGGGCACTGATGCTTGTGAGCTCAATGCAACAAGTCGCCTAATCTCCTATTTTTCAGCCTTTGCTCCTGCACTCTTTCTTTCTCTGCACTTAACCTCCTGAGATTTCCTTAACCTCCATACATAGGCGTCCCTTAACCTCTGTGTGTGTGCCTAATGACTGCTGTCAAGTCTTTGCGGGTTGTGTAGTACTTTTATATGGCAAGCAGTACATAAGACCTTCCTTTCACATTTTATTGTATGTTCACCATGTTAGTGCAGGTAGGAATGCACCATGCTGTGTATGGTAGGGCAAGGCTTGCAATTTGATTTGGTGCTATTCTGGGCCTTGGACATCTATCTCTGGTTGTTTTCCCTGCCTATATTCTCACCAGTTACTATTATGCAAAGAGTTCTGGGCTTTGTTTGCAATAATGTAATGCTATTTGTTTATAAAATGTTCTGATATGATTATGGTCTTCCTATGCACTTAGTTTAGCACAATGCTTTAGTACACAAAGGAGCAGGAGAATAAGTAATTTTTTTTTATGTATTCATTTTAATTTTACAATTTTGCACTCCAGCATAACCCTGGGTAGATGCAGCACCTAGTTTACAAGACGGTCCTGGTGGACAAGAATAGCAGCAGAATAATTTCAAATAGCTGGTCAATGTCAGGAAACTGCTTTACAGGAAACTTCATGAGGTTTCTAGACATAAATGAACAATCACACAGAAAATGGTATGTGGCTTCTCTGCTGGGCTATCCTGAGTAAAATTCATTATAAAAATATGTAAAACTGGGACGTAAGTGAAAATGAGATCAGTACTGCATCACAGCTGGGCTACCCTAGGTAAATTAATACATTGTAAATATGCATGCAACCAGAACCACACTGAAAACCATATACTGCATTTCAATTAGGCCAAATTATCCTTTGGGAATATTAACCTGGTGTATTTTCACCCCTCCTTCCTAGGAGGCTCCAGCACATAACTGCCGCTCATTTCCATGGCTGGTCACTGTCTGCCACATGCAAGTTCTTTATTGATATACAAGTAAATATAACAGTACAGGACTTGTAGACATCTGATCAACTTCACAGAAGATCTATGATTTAAAACAATGCCCAACAAGTACTACATCACTATATTTGTGTATAGCAATTCAGGATTTGCGGTTGCAGATGATGGATGGCTATGGGGAAAACAGAAATAATGTGCCAACTGCCATGACTTGGGTGAGAGGAAGGTGGAGAGAGAGTGAGAGAGAGAGAGAGAGAGAGAGAAACAGACAATGTGTGTGTGTGTGTGTGTGTGTGTGTGTAGAAAAAACAACTTCTTTATTACATTGCTGTGTTTACTTTTGATCTATTATTGTGGTACAAGTGTGGGATTATTACCATTGTAATATAAGGATCAAATTACACTCCAAGCTATAAGGTAATTCTATATGCAGTACCTAATCGGATAATACATTAGCAGCTGTTTTGGCTCTGTCAAGAATTTGTTTTATACTTTTCCTTATCTTCTCAATCATTCTCTTGATCTTACAATTTAACCAAATTAGTATTCTCCTTTGTGGCTGTATTTCTTGTAAATCGATGTATAGTTTAACTCTAAATTTATTTTTTAATTTTACACATCATATTAACCTCCTGGACCACAAAGTTACATTTACAATCCTTTCTGGCTGCTACTTTTCTCCTGTGGTCATACTTTGGATTGTGAAATCATTAACCACTGTTATTCCTTTCTCTCAAACACATTCCTGTTGATAACAAACTGGACCATACAATGGTCACATGTACTCGAGTTTCCTGACAGTAAAATCATAAATTTCATATCTTATTGTGCAATTATTACATCTAACAGAGATTCCTTGTCTGGCAGTTTCCTTTACATGTTGCTGAAGATCATTATTATTTATATATTGTGTGGGGAATGACTATTGTGCATGAAATTCAATAGATTCCTAATGATGTTGTTTTACCATTGTCGTGGCATCAGGAGGTTGTTGTACCCTCTTGAGTACATCACTATGATGGTAAAACAACATCGAACTCTGGCGTGTGTTGCTGCTGCTGCATCTGATTACAGCACCACTGTTCAAACTGTTTTTAAGATTAATTGTGTGGTGTCTGATTACGGTGACTCTGGTTTGTGAGTGTAGTACTGGGAGAGCCATGGCACGGAAGACTCAGATAGACACTGTGGACATCTGGATAGATAAATAATCACCATAATTAGGCTTGTTCTGATTTCTTTTTAGTCTCTGTGAGTGGGGATGGAGTGGGACTTGATCATGGGAGTGGGGAAAGTTTGAAAGAGCCACGCCAATGCTCTTGTAAACATATCTCAAGAAATGCTTCGTTGTTGTTGTTGAACTGTTGCCCATACATTATAAAACACAATAGATGGACAACAGTAAACAACATCACTGAGTTCAGTTCTTGAGGTTGTTGTGTACACTATGAACCTCTCAAGCTTTGCTCTTGAGGTCTAGTTAGTTGTCATAACACCTGCCAAAGTGAACACAGCATCGTTGTTCAGTGTTGCCCATCCATTATCCTCTATACTATCGATGACAATTTCCCTATGCTAGATCTACCTAAAGCATTTACCCAGCTGATAACAATCATGTTCAAATCGCATATGAAAATAATATCCCCCTTTTCATAAGCTTATTGACTGTCTCTCTGAATTCAAAATCAGACTCAGCATTTGAGTATTGGGGCCTATAAAACATAAATACAGTTAACTGTCATCTACTGTCCTTGATAACCTGAACACCATTTAGTTCTGATGATATTGATTCATCAATGGTATTAGTTCTTTTTCTTTAGATTATTTCTTATGCATCTGGCAACTCCACATCCAAATTTCTTTACTGTGTCCTTCTAAAAGCATATAGCCATGGATATTTCTGTTCCACAAATCATTCTCTGACCACCAGGACTCAGTGATTCCTGATAAATTAATCTCTTCAGTGGCTACAGGTTTCTAGGTAATCTATCTTATTGTTTAAACTCATGGCATTTACCAAGACACAATTTAGTTTATAGTACTTGGTCTGACTTTAGGTTTATGATGTCATTTTTCTCAAGCTGCCATGTATACAGAAAAATTTGTAATGAGTGCAGAAAAGCATAACAGAAATAATTAATTGACATGGTCTAGCTCTCCAGACTGGATAGTGACAACTTCGTTGTTGCTGCTTTCCCCAAACTGATAAGTTTAAATACTTTTGGTGCCCTCTTCCCTTGTATATGTGCCACATTTATGTTAATGTGTAATTCATCATTTTAAATAAACCCTGTCTTCTGGCAAAACATTCCAATTTGTCATTAAAAAGTGTTTTTAAGCCTTCACCCAATTCCTCAGCCAGGCATTTTTATATCACCTTTATTCTCACTGCCATATTCTTGACATGGACAACATCTCAAAATAATTGTGAGCAACCCCTGTATTTGAGAGAATTAACCATTTCAAGGAAATTGTTTTTATATGCTCATCTACTGTCATTTCCATGTTGTTCACTTACATGGAAGACAATCATGGGGCTGGGACCAACTCCTTTTAGAAGGCCATCAGAGTTTTCTCTTATATCACTTACTCTTGTGTATGGTAGACAACACACTGTTGGCTCTTCTATTTTAGCAATTATCTGTCAGTGTGCTATGCATTGAATTCCCAAGACTATGATATTTATTTCATTTCATTACCCATTTATGAACTGGTGCCTGCAATACTGCAGTGCTTGTGGAGTATTGCTAGTGCTTTGAAGAGCTTCAAAATTATAGCGTTGTCAGCAAGGATGCAACACAGTAATGCAGCAGTATATCAGGAAAGCACTTCCTTTTGGACTTTATCACTAAAGCTAAGAATTTAGAGATTAACTCAGCATCTATGCTGTCATGGGATGAAGTAGTATAACTAAAAGGATCATAATCCAAAGTTGCATACTGTGTTAAAAATGCTTTTATTGTTTGGTCACAAGCGGAGTTATAGAAGAGACATTGGATTATAATATGATAGTTTCCTGAAAACCACTATTACATCTGCATAATTCATGTGATAGTTCATCAAGAAATGGTGTATTAAAATATATACATGTGGAAGTAAGAATACCTACTCTAACACTAGGAAAGCAATTACATGGGCTGGGGCCAGAGTTAAAATCAAGTAATCTTCCAAGGTGGAATCAATTTATTTTATACTAATCCATGGCACTTGTTTCTGAGCCCTTACTTGCTCCATCTGTTTGGTCTGAGCTTCTGCAAAAGGTTTTTGTTTAGGTGTGCCCTTAAAATGGGGTGAAATTGAAATCCCTTTGGGAATCTTCCCACAAATGAGTTAAAGAAACCCTTAAAGTATGGTTCTGAGACATTTTAAGCAAAGGGAATGAAAGCCATATCCTGACCATGTTATTTGTTCTTCAAGACACAGTTAGGTATTAGATTTATCTGGTTATTAATAATTTTAAGCCAATAAGAGGCTAACCATAGATTTACTATGGTGGCTAAGGACGTCTACCCAGCTTGGCTCTCACCACCATGTTAGCTGTTGATAGAGGTGCTTGTAAAAGGGATTTATAAAAAGGACAAAAGAAGTTCTAAAGAAGCACAGAGAGTGGTTACCCAGATTTCAGCCCCTTACAATAAAACAGGGCTAATCTTAGCTTCTCCAGCTATTAATGCTGGCAGCACTGTATATCCCATACTTATAATTAAAGTGTAGTAAAGCTTTAGCAGCCAACCTGGCTTTGGATATCTGTTCTTTCCAAAGGGAAACCCATTGACCATTAGCCATAAAATTGATTTCCAGATAGGTATAAGAGGTAATTATCTCAATCAGCACATTATCCAGGTATATCTTAGGTGAGGAAGTACAAACATTTTGAGATCCAGAAACCATGATTTCAGTTTTTAAAGATCAAATGCACATATTTCATAAAAATTTGAATTCACTTGAATTCACATCTCTGTGTCATGATTAGTGTTTACTGAAAATATCATGCTGTTTGGTTTTGTGGTTTTCTTTAAATCAGCATATGTTAATGTGCTCTGCAGTAACTGAAAACAGTGAAGAAACAGTGAAGATTTTTCTGTCCCTGTCAGGATCAATGACATCATACTTGTACAGCCTGCAGCTTCAGCAATTAAGTGTCTGACTGACTGAATATGAATAAGCTGTTGTAGTTCCTTGTTAGAACAATCTGAAGAGCTAATTGTTTTCACTCAAAGTTTGTTACTAACTCATCTGGTTTGTGTTTAGAGAGATTAGCTTGCAATCTATCATTCTGTTCTCATAAAAGTTGATAATTTGGGGTTCAGTGCTGAACCGAAGTGGTATGAACGAATGTTTGTGAGAAATTACCTTGTCTGTATCACATATGTCAGTTCTCTGTCATTAAAACTCTGCATTCTATTCTGGCTATATAACACAGGGTTGTTTAATGGATATAAAATAAATCTACATTCCATTAAATTCATAGAGGCAGCATGTATTTAATGTAGTCTCAATAAATATGTTCATGTGATAATGCTGTTTTCATATCAGATTGACAAATGTGTCTGCCATACTCTGCTATTTCAGGAACATGTACTGTATGAACTCATAAAATGTAGTTCTTTGAGGGCTTCTATGTGAAAATACATCATGCATTTGTATAACTAGAAATACTATATGGCATCCTGATGCCCCTGTCTCCTGTTGACCATTGAAGCAGCAGCTCTCTACTTCCCTTTTCATCTGCCCCAAAGTCCTCTGTCTCCTGCCCCCATTTGATGCTGCGAAACCCGCTGCCCAATGTCTTCTCCTCAGAGTCAGGGCTGGGGCACCCTGCTCCTCCTGCACAACAGTTGAGGCTGCTGCACCCTGCTACCCTCATCCCCAACCCTATAACACAAGATGAAAGTATTTTTTTGTTTTCTTTTGATTAGTTTGGGTAGCGTACCAAAAGATTTGACTGTAGTGGCAGGGAGCAGCATGGTGCAATAACTCCAATAGTGGAGGCATGAGGCTCTATGGTACAGCAGGCAAAAGTGGGAACAAAGAACAGCATGGTGCAGAAGCCCTGACAGTGGTGCAGGACAAGTAGAGAAACAGGGTACAGCAGCCTGACTGTGTGATAGGGTGCATGTGGTGCAGTGTCCCTACCCATTTGGGTCAATGGAAGTGGGTAGCAGGGTGCAGCAAAAGCCCCACCTTTGGCAGCCTGGGGCACCAAGGTGCAGCAGCCCAAACTGTGGAGGCAGAAAACTGGGACTCTAGGGATTAGCAGAGCACATCAGCCCTGTCTGTGGAGACAGGAAAAGTAGCAACAGAGTGCATTGGCCCTGACTGTGGGGGTGGGGACAGAGTGAAGCAGGATGCAGCATCTTCAGCTGAGCAGCAGGAGACTGAGACATCAGGATACCATATAGTATTTCTAGTTATACACATACATGATGTATTTTCACACAGAAACCCTCAAAGAACTGAATTTTATGAGTTCATACAGTACATGTTCCTGAAATAGCAGAGTGTGGTGGACACATGTTTGTCAATCTGACATAAAACAAAATTGTTCTCACATATAACCTATTTATTGAGGCTACATCAAAGATACACAGCCTCTATAAATTAGTGGAAATGTAGATTTATTTTATATCCATTAAACAACCCTGTGTTATATAGCCAGAATAGACTGCAGAGTTTTGATGACAGAGAACTGACATCTGTGATAGGTAATTTCTCACAGACATTCATTCATACCACTTCAATTAAGCACTGAACCCCAAGTCATCAACTTTAAGATAGATATTTCTCAAATATAAACCAGATGGGTTAGTAACAAACTCTGGTAAAAACAATTAGCTCTACAAATTGTTCTAACTAGGAACTGCAACAGCTAATCAATCAATCAATCAGGGACTTAATTGCTGAAGCAGCAGGTTGGAAAAGTATGACGTCATTACTCACTGACAGTGACAGAAACATCTTCACTGTTTCTTCACTGTTTTCAGTTACTGCAGAGCACAGTAACAGATGCTGATTTAAAGAAAACAGCAAAATCAAACAGCATGATATTTTCAGGAAACACTAATCATGACACAGGGACATGAATTCAAGCTTTTGTGAAATATGTGTGCATTTGATCTTTAACATTTCCACTGTTCCAGCTGCACATGTCCCAGCACCCAGCACTTACAATCAGTCTTTGCACCCCTAACACCTTACCTGGCATATTCCCTTGACAAGGCCCCTGGCTGCACTGTCTCCACCCTTGCCCCCCCCCCTTATCTCCACTCCTGCCCCTCCCCCACCCACCTCCCGTACTCCCCTTACCCTGCCTCCTACCCCCCTGGTCTCCTACCCTCACTTTTCCCCATCGACCCTCCCTACTCCCCTTGTCTTGCTCATAGCTCAAGTCTTTGTCCTGGTTATTACATGTCTGTAAGTCAGTGACTTTATGTTTGTAACTAAAATGATGACTGTTACACACGCTGACGTGGAACCTTTGTAAAAGAGCCTCGGCTCAAAGGTATTGTAATCCTAGATTGAAATAAATAAAATAAAATAAAAATTAAATTATCATTGCTAAATGATCACACTTAGATTTTAAAATGTTTAATTTTCTCTGAAGGCCAACAATGGAAAGTGAAAGGAGGAAGTTGTCCATGTAGGCTAATATATGTATATTATTATGCATATTCTAGGAGAATCTAAAGCCAAAGATGTATCAAACTTTAGGAGGAAGTCAATGTAATTCTGATATGTATAAAAATATAAATAAATAAATAAATATTAAATAGCAATGGGGCCAAAACCAAATCCATTTCACTCCCTGAGAGGTATTAAAATATTCTGATAAATTTACATTATTGTCATATCTTATATCTGTAATGATGTTTGTATGTAACAAGTATATTGGGGTTAATAGATTTAAGGAAGTCCTCTTTCAAAAAAATCCAATGTTTTTTACTGACAACAGAGTCAAAGGCTGTGGAAAAATCTATAAAAGGGCATGAAGTTTAATTTGCCTATATAGTTTATATTTTTCCAAAAGTTGTGCTAAAATAAATGTATTATCAGTTGTCAAAAACCTTAATGACTTGCTTGAAATACTGATAATGGTGAATCTGTATCTACCCAATCTTGAGTTTACCTAGTAAAACTCTGGCGCATATCTTGCCACTGATATCTAATAGACTGATAGGTCGATAGTTAGAATGAAGTTGGTAAGAACCCTCCTACGATAGAACAATTACATTTTTAGCCATGATGGCAGAACAAAGGTTTCTTTAAGACATGTATTGAAACAATTAGTAAGAAAGGTACCCAATAATTCAAGTGGGTATCACAAAATGCTGCAGTGTACTGCAGGGAGCAGTGTTATGCAATGGCAATTAAGCCCTTTGTCATGCATTATGTGTGACGTGTCATTTACAGCAAAGTACAGTACTGTGTTGCATTGTGGCTGACTCTACTGTAATTGCAAGTGAAATCTGTGGGTTATCTGCAGCCCATCTTTTCTTTTGATACCCAAGACCACAGTCCGGTAATAATCATCTTAATCATTATTGTCCTTTTCTCTTTCTGTTTACCCATACCACCATGTAAGTCATTTCCATTGCCAACTGCTTCAATGTGGTTAGTTGTGCATTCCCTACCACTTGCTTCTCAGCTGCTACATGAAATTCCTAACTGTTGTATACTGTATGATACATCTTATCTAATCTTTGCCTCAGTTCCTTGTTTTCAGAATCTAAATGTTTTTGAGCTGGCATCTAATGCATAGAAAAGGCTTGCCATCATCCTTGTCCTTCCATATAAACATTTTGCCTTACTCATAACAAACTGCTTTATTCTGTTGAGGATCTAACACTTTAGATGTGTCTATCATGCCTTTAGTAAATGTACTTACTATACTTTTAATCTCTTGTCAAATGGATAGAGTGCCATGGCCTCCCCAGCTCTCCCCAGCATGACAGGGGCAAACACCTTCCTCGTCATGTCTTACTCTGTTTGTGTTCCTGCTCACCTTGCACAGGGTGACATTATTGTGCTGTGTGCCACGGTAGTGCCTCCCCAGTCTCACCAAGCATGAGTGCAAAACAATTAAAACTTAAAACACTGCCCTTTAAAATGCCGGAAAATAGTCCACTCACCCTGATTGTCCTGATACCAGTAAAATATCAAATATCAACAGATATTCAACTGCCTTTGGTCCACAGATGTATGTGTGGTCCTTGAAGAATACAGGACATAAAAGCCCCAGCAGTACCAGTAATACAATAGTGAATAGGAGATTTTTCTATTTTTCATTTGTTTTCTTTTTGTGTTGTTCTAGACAGCAAAAGTGCAGTGGGGCGTTAGAAGGAGGGGTTGTGAGGAATAGGAATTTCAATCAGCAGTTACTGTGCAACAATAAAACTATCATCTGCCTCTGCCATAATTGCCTCCACTTTGCTACTTGAAAAATAAAGTCAACAATTTCATAATACTGGAAAGGCTCTTTGCAATTTATTATAGTGCTGTATAATTGCCTTGTCTTCATTATGTGTCCTCTTATTTGACTCAGAACACAGGACATCTATTGTAGGAAATTCTTTGGTGATACACACAAGAATAATGTGAGTCTTTATTTCCTAAATACTATCCAAGCAGCTTTTTAACCTAGCCATCTATTACATGACACACTGTTTAATGGTACAGACCTGAAACTCTGAATAAATAACAAGAAAACTGTTCAATACACAGTTAACACAGGTTATTAATAAGCAATTGAATATAGAAGCTTTTATGAAAGAAATAGCTGTACGGTGGTACCATGGTCATTGATAACAATGTCTAGCCATGGCTTTTACTGATATCACCTTTCTGCATTTGAAGAGAATTATTCATGTCTGTCCATAGTCAGCCATGCTGTTACTATGGAACTCATTAACAATGTCTGAAGATACCACAGTATAATATCAGGTTTAACACAAAGTCAACCATTAAAGAGGACTTCAGGGCTTGGACTCCATGAGAACTGTGGCTGCTGGCTACCCCATCAGTTGCCCCATGTAACTGGTTAGAGTAACCTGGATGTCATGAGCAGCCATATAATGCATTGACATCTCCATTAAAATTTCGGTGCAGGTTGGGGCAGTCCAGATAAAGGGGAGAGTTGGGCCTAGAAAGGAAAGTGCTTATGAAACCATGGAGGTCACTTCTGTCTAACATCTAATGTGTCAGTGGTCTAACAAGTGTTGCAGTGGTACTACCACACAGCTGATCTCAGAGGACAGCATAAAGAGCAGGCCACCATGGAAGGGCACTGAATCTTCAAAACGTGGCATCAGTAGAGCAGCAAGGGAGAAACTCAGCTGGTAGTGCAGACATTTACTTGGCATAGAAGGTAAAAAATAAATATAGGCTCTGTGCAAATCCTTAGTATAGTACAGTGGAGCATCACTGTACAGAACACTTTGAGGAGCCAGCCCGAAGCGTTTGTTATAGTAGGTACAACACTGTATATGTATTTGTTTTACCTGTTCCTTGATTTGTACTCTCCGGTCGTGCTCTGAAAATAGACAGTTCTGTCTCGTGCACTTACCCAGTTACCAAAAGCAAATAAAATAAATATTGAGAGACACTGCTTGTAAATCTCAGGCATTAAGAGTCACAGTTGGACTTATTTGGGAGGTGTGCAATTTTCATATAAAATATCAGACCAAAAGAAAATATTACTTTTAGTGCTCAAATTAAACTTTATGGGCCACATATTCATACAAGATGTGCTACGCATCCCCTGGACTTATGACCATCAGAGCAGAGGCCACACTCAAAAGGCTACCAATGCACTTTGCACCCCCAGACTGCACTGCTGTACAGTATTGTGATGTGCCTATGAAAATGAGGGGTCCCTCATGCATAAGCCATGCATTACATTACTGAAAACCCCACAAAGCATAAAAATGGCTGGCTGTGCGGCACATAGATTATGCTGTTGAAATCAACCCTAACTATATGTGTTGCGTGGATTGTAGCCCCATGCACAGTCTAGGGCAGGGTACCAGTCCCCTCCCAGATCCCGGTCACCTGTTGCAAACATGTAAACCCAGTCATCACCCTGGTAGTCTAATGCCCCCCAATCCCCAATTGCCCATTTAACACATGCAAAACCCAGTCATCACCTGGTAGTCTAGTGGTCCCAGCTCCACAGCCCCAATCAGATATCCGTAAAATAAATCCTGATCCCCTGTCCCTGGTAGTCAAGTGGTCCCCACCCTTCATCCTGTTAGCTAGTGACCCACCATCTTGCTCTTTTTCCCCAACTCGACGGATCCAGCAGCTGGCACAACACACCTCCTGGCGCTCAGCCAGCCATTGACTGAACTGTGCAGGAGGCGCCATACAGTATGTAGTACACGCCCATCGGTTGACCAGTTAACCAATGGGCATACTATACACTGTACAGCACTTCTGTACAGTTCAGTCAGCTGCTGGCCAGTGTGGCGTGAGGTGGGTTTTGCCAGCTGCCAGCCCGGTCAGGTTGGGGTGGGCAAGGTGGTGGGGAGGTCACTTGACTACCTGGGACAGGGGATCAAAACATTTTTATATGACATCTGGGCTGATGGGGGCCACTTGATTAGCAGGGACAGGGGATCAGATTTTTTAATCGATATCGGTGATCGGGGCTGTGGAGGGACCATTAAACTACCAGGGTGATGACTGGGTATTTACCTGTGTACAACTGGAGATTGGGACCACTTGACTACCAGGGCAATTGGAGATACTATTCTTTTGTGATAATTAGGGCTGGGGAGAGGACCCAGCACACTTCACAGCAGTGCACACACCATGATGAGCCATAATGGGCATGCAAATGGCACCATTGCACCATACATGCCCAATGGGCTCATCTGTTATTTGGGTGAAAATTGCCCATGGGGCTGCAGTGCTCACCAGTGTGCATCATGCAGTACCCCTATGGCAGTCCTCAGCCCTGCACCCTGGTTGTGCAGCGAGAAAGATGGCAACCCCTGCTGTGCTCCAAGCATCCATTGTCAGATATTCAAACAGATTGTGTGATTTTTTTCAGATCATGCAATCTGTTTGAATATGGTGCCAGAACCTGCTGGACCAATTTTTTTGTGCCACATATCATTTTGCACTTGCATTCAGCCACCTTAGAATATGTCCCCTACTTGTTTACTAGGTATTTAATAATGTAGTGCTTTTAGAAACAGTTTTGAACCTGAACTCTGA
Organism: Neoceratodus forsteri; assembly: GCA_016271365.2. NCBI lineage: Eukaryota > Metazoa > Chordata > Ceratodontiformes > Ceratodontidae > Neoceratodus > Neoceratodus forsteri. The sequence goes on along the minus strand of CM028134.1, from coordinate 881,249,348 downwards.
CTTAGCTGCAGTATGCTTTACTCGTTTTCTCATGGTTTGAAGAAAGCTTTAAATCTGTGACTGCTTTACTTTTTTCATTGCTAGATCTGTGCAGTAGGAGATGAGGTTGCAAAGCTGGAGTACCTAATCTAGTCTGCATTTTGTGTCTGTAACCACTTCAAGTCTTAATTTAATCCAATGACGACTTGATTGCAGGTCGATACTGCAGGCTCAGCAAGTTCATTGGACTCTTCTCCAGCCTCCACCTCTGGACTGATGTCTTTCATCACAGCACAGATAAGCTCATTGTCAATCATCTGTTTAGTATCTCCCACTGACATTCACTCATTAATGGTTTTAGCTGCTGGTTCCTTTATGGCATCAATGGTGTTCAGCTCTGTGGCAATAGCTGCAATTTCTTATGTCATCTGGCTCACCATCCTCCTCATTCTCTTAAGATAGCAGGTCTTCAAACGCCAGTTCCAATGTGGCATTTTAACAGTGAACTGCAGTAGCCATCAACACATTATTCCAGGCCTCAGCCACTACAGTTGCCATGTGTCTCAGATTCAGCTGTTAAAGGAACTCAGTCACTTGAGTATCCTTTTAAACACCAGATTTCTAAACAACCACTTGCAATAGGGCATCTTTAGCAATGCGATTATCCCACTATCCTTGGGCTGTATCTTGGATGTGATATGCTTCGGTGGGACAGCATTCTGATTCATCCATCTCTGGAATTAAGCTCAGTTTCGGGAAGCTGGTAGGGCACTGATCAAGTAGAATGGCTCTGTTGAGCAGTTTCTTCTGCCGCAGGTGTGCAGTTCTTCTGCTGCAGGTGTGCAGTAACATATGGCAGAAAGGAATCCACAAATCACCTGTTAAAAATCAGTGCAGTCATCCAGGCATTACAGCTATGGACATTGGTGATGGGCAGGGTGGACATTTGCACATGATAGAAACACCTGGATTTTTCAAACTTCCCAAACTGCAATGTTTGCATTTTATGAGACCCACTAGTGTTTGAACAGAACAGTAGGGTGAGTGTGTCCTTACTGATTTTGAAGCCTTTGCTGGTATTCACTTCTGTCTTGCTCTCCAAGATGACGTGTCAGGAGTCACTTCCGTAACAAGCAAGTTTCAGTCACATTATAGACTTGTTCTGGTAGATAACCCCCACAAGGGTGTCTCTATACCTGAAAATAAACTCAGCTGCTACAGTGTCATTAGAGGACCTCTGCTCATAAGTGGCGCACACTTCTGAGAATGCTGTGATGGTGCTGAATTCTCCACAGCCAGTCAGAGGATGATCTGAATCTTGTGTAAGGGCCATGGATCTCCTTGACGAACTGCTCAGCCTTTACTTAATGCTGCATCCTGACACAGGTGCTCCATCAGCCCATTGCTAGGAGAACCGTAGCTAAGCAGCCTGGTCAATCTCACGCCTTATCTGGTCATCTGAGTTTCTTTCATGCAAGACCACTGAATCCAGCACACTCATCCAAAACTCTAAAAGCACCTTCCTGTTTTCACAGGTGCATACTGTAGATTTGGAAAACCTGTCGAGAGAGAGTTTTGCTAAGCTCTCTCATACCTTCAGACAGTTGAGGATAGCAACTTTGGTTTCCATGTGTACCCAGTTTGCTTCATTTTGGCAGCTGTGTCAGCAGTAAGTAAGCATAACAGAAACTGGTGGGGCAAGTATTTATCAGTTTCACTACATAATTAACCTAATTACTGTACTAATTGAGCAACTGATGACAGAAGGAGTGACAGCTTTCAGACTGAAACTGACAAGCAAGCATCATGATCAGCTCTTTTGTCAAGTTTCAATCTGACAGTCGTGAGACAAGAATTGCATTCCTTATATGCAGGAATTTGCTATAGTTGGGTTCGTTATAGTGAAGAACCACTGTATTAAGGAAGCCAATCTATCATAAACTGATGCTTCTTTAAGATACTTTCCAAAATTAGCTTAAACACATAATACTATGCTAATTTTTAATAGAATAAAATATATGGCTCCTCTTATTTAAAAACAAATATTTTGGGGCTGTTTCTTCTTCCACTGTACCAACTGACAGCTGCAGCTTCTTCCTGCTCCATGCTCCTATTCTACACCCCAGTTCAACCATTTATTACATGCTACCATGTTCTTCAGTAGCTTGCCTCACATGGCAGGAACCCAAAAGGTGAGAACAAAGAGCGATATTGTTGGAAAGCAGAGAGGGCATCTGTATCTTTAAAGGATGTTTTTGAAGATGGGCAGTGCAGTAGCTTCAGGTGATGCCGTAGACCAGCACAGCAACTAGATTTAGCACCCTTCTCCTAATGCAGAAAACAGTCTAAAATGTCTTTAATTTTACTGAAATCACTCAAAATGCCAGGAGAGAGGGACATCGGAAGATCAGTATACCAAGTCCTGATCAAAGTTGAAAGATACTGGGCAGGACACTAATGGATGGCTCCCCTGAAGTGTAAAGGGAGCAAGAGAACTTCACAGCCAGCCATTAGAGTAGAGATTATTTTATCTATTTTTTAAATAGTTTGGAAAACACCTTTGGGCAAATGCTTTTTACAAAGGTTCTATGTCTGTAAAACAAGGTACTTGAAAGACTTTACCCATTCTAGGAATACGTCCATGTTGTTCATGATGGACAGTACCGGGGATGATTTCTTGTGGTGAGGGCTGGAGATCAGCATTGTTTAGTCTTCTTCTAGTTAAGAAAAAGTTTCTGCATACTGAACCAGTTTTCTATGAGGGAGAAAGTAGATTGCAGCTCCTGCTGCAAGTGACCAACTGGGAACTGCTGCTCATGATGTCTGCATCATCTACATACAGGATAGTTTTAGTTGTGCATGCCTCCAGTAATTTGATAAAACAAACTGAAAAGTAGGGGCCCAGGATGGATCCTTGGGATCCCCAAGTGAAATTTCCTGGGGAGGAGATCTTAGTTCCAGTTTTACACACTGGGATCTGTGGGAAAGGTAGTCCTTGAACCAGTGGATTGCATCAGAGGAGCTCCCCAAGTTCACCATTTCCTGTAGCAGGATGGGGTGGTTGATGGTGTCAAAGGCTTTAGTGAGACCTATGAAGATGGATCCCACCAGTTTACTACAGTCAAAAGCCTTGTGTACAAAGTCGGAGAATTCCACTAATGCCATGGTTGTACTGTGGCACTTACGAAATCTGTAATGCTGTGGGCACAGGAGGTTGTATTTATGAAGGTACTCGGATATCTGATAGGCCACTATCCACTCAAGGAGCTTTTGATAGGGGAGAGGATGGATATCAGTCTGTAATTGGCTGTACTGGTCCGATCTCCACTTTTTAACACAAGGGTGACCATTGCAAGCTTCCATTTGGCTGTGAACTTAGCTGGGGAGTGCGATTTGTTAAACAGTTTGGTGATGGGTACCAAGAGCTCTTTCAGTGTAATTGCCACCAGCTTCATATCCAGGTTATCACTGCCAAGCCTTATCTTACCTAACACTTTGAATATGTAGGTTCTAGCTTCCTTAGGTGTGATGCTTCTAAAGTAGAAATTAGGGTGGTTTAGGCTACACTAGTGTTTGGCTAGGGTATTTCAGGCTGGCTTCCACTAGCGCTCTGCACAGGTGAGCCAGGGTGGTTGAGGTAGTCAGGTGGGAGGACAACACTGAGATCAGAGAAGACCAAATTAAAGATTCAGCAATGATATGTGGGTCAAGGGACAGGGTACCATTGATCATTAGTATGGTAGGGTGCTTCTTACCCTTTTACCAAGCAGTTCCATGATATTCTACCAGAACATTTGACCATTATCCCAGCTGCTGTCCAGTTGTTCTTTATATTATTTTGCTTTTGCCTGTCTATTGAGGTTGGTACACTTATTACGGGTGGTCTAGTACTTCTGGTAGTCAACTGGATTACCAGTGCATCTAGCCATACTCCACAGATTGTCCCTTTCCTTCATCTGGTCCAGAAGGTCTCTTGTAATCCACCCAGTTGGGGATCTCCTTATCTTCCTTCTCCTCACTGGGGCAAAATATCTCTAATGCTATTGAATCTGTCAGAGAGAAAATGGAAGTGCTTGATCTATGTCATTAAGATTGTCCAGGGGGACCAATCAACAAGGGATAAGGCATTTTAAAAGCATGGGCACTGCTGCCTCGAAGGACACTGCTTAGAATAGTGACAGGAGGAGCTTTTCTGTCCTTAAAGACCCAGTGGCAAGCGACTGGCAAGTGGTCATTTAGACAGTCAGACAACACAGTAACATTTTTTATCCTAAAAGGGATATTCATGATAAGCCAATCGAATAGGGTGCCCTTGCTGGTCCTATGATTAAGTCTTGTGTTCTCAGAGACCATCTGGGTAAGGTATATATTGGCTACCTGGTCTTTTGTGGGTCTGTAACCTTGCTAAGCCAGTTTAGGTTAAAATCACCAGTAAGGATGATTTCTGAGTTCCTCTTCAGATTAGATAATGCTTCCAGGACCAAGCTGAGTACAGGCTTTGCCTTGGTGGATGGAAGATAAACTGAGGCAGTGGTGAGTGCCTTGAGTTGCCTACTAATGAGGAGCATTAAGGCCAGCAACTCATACTCCATGTTACTGGTGGAGATCAGCAACATCATCCCCTGTAGGGATTCCTTGATGTAAATAAGGCAACCTCTCCCATTTCCTGCACTATCAAGCCTGAAAGTAACATACCGTACAAGGCTATCGAGTATATTCCACTTATGGCGTGAGCCATGACTCAGTCAGGCTATTGATATCAGGGTTGTGCAGCTGAACCCAGGCTTGGAACTGGGCTATCTTGGGGAGCAAACTGCAGATATTAAGGGCAACAATCTTCAAGCCACTTTGTACTTCATAGTTTGTGGACCAGCTGGTAAGCAGTCCTGGTAAGGATGAACATCCGAGAAATTAATAGCAGATACAGGAGAAAAGTTTTGACAGCAGCTGGTGTACAGCATTTAGCTAAACCACATTTCCTATCAAACCTGGGGATAGAGGACTACTGCCTTAGCCTACCAAGTGGCATATACAACTGGGCTAGGATGAGTGAGCTGCTGCAAACTGTGAATAAGGTTTTATGCAAAGGAGCAGGACTCAGTGTCTTGGCTCTTGGTTCATGTTTGCATGTTCCATGTTGTAACTTATAGGTGTAAGAGACTGTGTGGCTTGGTCCCTGGTCAGCTGGCATTGAGATATAGAGGTACTGCCCCACTAGAGGTGCAATAGTGAGTAGAAGTATGCAGGATGTAGATAGCGCCCAGGCCATCATGTTTGCCACATTAATTCAGATTGAAAGAAACTGGATGTTCAGCATCAGGAGAGGCAATACCAGTGGAGATATTGTGACCTGATTTTCACGCACCACTATTATTCTCTTAAGACTGCTTTATGGATGTGGTAAAGTGCTGGGAAAGCCTGAGGTGCCCAACCAATAGATTGTAAGGGAGGGACAAATTTGAGGATTTAATAGAGGTTGGGGTCTGGGTTGGGGGGTGAAATTATACAGTAATCCACAGGGAGACAAAGTCACTCAGAATGGATGCCACAGCTAGCAGACACCAAATTTGGAAAGAGAAAAAATTGAAAAGAAATTAAACCAGCAACGAAGTTGAGCAGCTGACCTGGAGCTGCTTTAAATCTACTGAACAAAATGAAGGAATCAAGAGAATAATAAAAAAAAAGTTTAGTCAGCTTGACCAAATGCTTACCAAGGTGAAAAAATGGGTGGAGGCCACAGAGAAGAATGTAAGCCTCATGGAGGATGGTGCCATTCAACTCAGCCAGGCCATTGAGTCCCTGCTGCAACACACAATGGCATTGCAGGAGAAATGTATTGATCTAGACTCTACAGGAAGCGTACTAGATTCTAGAGGTATGCTCCCGGAGAGACAGTCTATGCTTGTATGATCTCCAAGAAGTCACCAATACCAGACTTCTTACAGACTTCTGGCAGATTTGCTAAAAGATGTTCTAGCCCTCCCAGCAGACTTTTCCTTCTCAATCAAGCATGTGCACTGGACCCAGCTGCCCTGCCCCACAGACCCACAATCTCGGCCATGCTCTCTTATAAAGTCTTGTAGTTTCAGGGCAAATGAAGAGACTCTGAAGCAGGCTTGGCAAAAGAAAGAAGTAATTTACTTGGGTGCCTGTATCCTCTTAAATCATGATTACCCTCAAAATCCAGCATCAGCACCAGGCCAAAGGAGCTATAATGAGTCTCCTTCAGGACAAGCAAATTCAGTTTCACATGTCTTATCCTGCAAAGCTGCAGCTATTCTGGTAGGAAGGCACAGTACTTTACAGACTTCCCCATAGGAAGCAAGAGCAGCATTTGCTGATAAGGGTCTTCACATTCCAACCTTGTTGACCACTCAGGGGCTACTGATTGGCACACTGTCAGAATGAACAAGGCCAACACCTCTGGTCATTTGGCAGTACCATGGTCTATGTCCCAGATCTTTTCATTTTTTCAAAGCCTTAAGCATAACAAAGAATGCTAATTCGGTCAGGGCTGATGACCCCATGTAGCGAGGGTGGTAAGGTACTCACTGAATATTTGGACACTTAATCCCTCTGTTTGTGACTGAGACTTACATTTTCTATGCAGCTGAGCAGTCCAACTCTGTGACTTTTGAGTTTCTCTCTCTCTTTCTAACTGTAGAATAACCTGCAGCTGAGTGATCCAGCTCTGTGGGGGAGGATAAGGTACTCCATACCAGGAGCATCAACCAATAGTAGAAGGAGTGATGCAGAATGGATTAATTCAGCTACATTGGGGACTGGAGTCCCAACTGGAGGGATAAAGGCCTATACAGGGGAGAAGGCGTGCATCCATCCGGAGAGAACCCAGGTTATCAGTAAATGGTTTAAATATTACATTGGTGAACATTTAAAACTAGTCAAAGGGGTGATGGCAGGAATCAGGGAAACATAAACTGTCCCCCACCACAAACTGAAGTTAGACAGTAGAAAGAATGCTGAGGGAGGCAAAGCCTCAGGGTACCTGATAAAGAAAAACAAAATGGTTGAAATGAAAAGGGATGGGAATGAGGGCAGAAGGAGTAAGGAGAGAAGGCAAAAGAAAAGGGGTTGACAAGCAGGGTGGTAGCAGAATTTGGAAGGCCATTTGTTGACATTCTTGAAGTCTGGGAAATAAAATACCAGACTAAGTGGCCATTATTACAGAGGCTGACCTGGAGATTATCACCATTACCAACTCATTGTGCAATGAGAACAATGACTGGGACATAGTAATAGCAGGTTATACTTTGTTCATGAAGGACAGGGTGATTAGGAACAGGAAGGAGTGGTGGTTTAAGTGAGGGTAGCATAAAAGCAACAGAGGTACAAGGAACATGGGGGCCAGAGGTGTTGTGAGTCACCCTAAAGACCGGGAATGGAGCATTACTTGCACTGGCATGATCTACAGACCTCCAGCATGGAGGGGATATGGGTAGGATTTTGGTGGAAGACATTCAAAAGATAGCAAATAAGGTGGGAAGTGCTGGTGGTTGGGGACTTCAATCTGCCAGATATAGATTGGAGCATCCTAGCTGCAGCCTTCAGCTAGGAGCAGGGACATCCTAGATTCCATGTGAGGGGGCATTCCACAGACAATTAGTGAAGGAGCCCACATGCGAGGAGCAATACTGGACCTTGTATTCACCAATGGGAACAGTTTTCAGACCTCATGGTGGGTGGCCACCTGGGGCCAGTGATCACAGTACTGTGTGATTCAATATACAGCAAGAACAGTAACAGAAGTGAACCACATAAAGGCACGGGTCATGGACTTCAGGAGGGCCAATTTTATAAAGCTAGGAATGCCTCACAGATGCCCTGGCAGGAGAGAGAGACTTGGGTGGAGTGAGGGACAGTGGGTGAAATTAAGGTGGGGATAGCGAGGTCAAAAACCTCAGCATCATGCAAGTATGAAAAGCAAGAAAAAAAAGAGGCCACTATTGTTCTCAATAGAGGTGGCTGGGAAGGTAAGGGCAAAAAGATAGCATCCAGGATGCTTAGGAGACACGGAGGAAGGAGGATAAGGAGGTATATCGGGTGAAGCAGAGGGATACAGTGAAAGTAGTCAGGAGTGCAAAAGTTCAAAAGAGGAGTAAATAGCTCAGGCAGTAAAGAAAGGGACAAGACATTTTCATGTATGAAGGTGAAAGGAGAAAAACTAAGAGATTGTAAGGCTAAGGAGGGAAGGGGAGTGTGCGGAAGGGGACAAAGAAAAAGCAGACATCCTTTTCACATGTGATCATAATTTCCATTGGAGAAATCATTAACTAGTGTTATTCCTTTTTCCCCTAATACATTCCTGTTGATAACAAACTGGACAATACAAGGGTCACTCGTACTCAGGAACCCTGACAATACAATCAACAGTTTAGTATCTCATTTTGCAATTACTGCATCTAAGATATATCCCTGCCTGGTAGTTTCCTTTACATTTGCTGAAGACCATTATCATTTATATAGTATATGGGGAATTGCTATTGTGTATGGAATTCAATGGATTCTTAATGCTGTTGTACTGTATCATCCTAATGATTTCAGGAGGTTGTTGTACCCTCCTGAGTACATCACTATAATGGAACAACAACATTGAATGCTGGCACACTTGAACTGCAGCACCGCTGTTCAAATCACTTTTAAAATTGATTGTATGGAATCCAATTACTGATGAGCCTGGCCATGAAAGCAGTACCAGGAGACCCATGGCATGGAAGACTCTGAGAGACACTGTGGACTCCTGGACAAATGAACGATTGCCATGAGTAGGCTCATTCTGATTTCTTTATTAAAAAAATAATCTGTGTGGCGGAGACAGAGTGATGCTTGATCATAGGGGTGGAGAAAGTTTGAAATAGCCATGCAATGCTCTTGTAAACCTATTTCTCAAGGAATGCTCCACTGTTGTTGAACTGTTGCCCATACAGTATAAAAGACAATGGATGGGCAACAGGAAAGCACAATGCTGAGTTCACTTCTTCAGGTTGTCATGACAACATTGACCACTTGAGCTTTGCTCTGGAGGTTTCTTGGTTGTCACGATGACCTCTTGAGCGTGAACTCAGCATTGTTGTTCACTGTTGCCAATCCATTATCCTTTATGCAATTGATGAAAACTTTTCCTGTGCTACATCTTCCTAAAACATTTACCCAGTCGATAACAGGCATGTTTAAATCACCTGTGAAAATAACTTCCCCTTTCACAAGTTTATTGACTGTCTCTCTGAATTCAAAATCAGACTCAGCATTTATTTGAGTATGGGGACCTATAAAACACAAATACGGGTAATAGTCAGCTACTGCCCTTTATAATTTGAACATCATTTAATTACGATGATGTTGACTAAACAAGGTGTTTAGTTCTTTTATCTTTAGATTATTTCTTGAGTAAATGGCCACACCATGTCCACATTTTTAATTGTGTCCTTTCTAAAGAGTGTATAGCCATGGATATTTCTGTTACACAAATCATTCTCTGATCAATAGGTCTCAGTGATTCCCTGTAAATCCATCTCTTTAATGGCCAACAAGTTTTCTAGGTAAATTATATTGTTCTTAAAATGTATGGCATTTGCCAAGATACAATTTAATTTATAATACTTGCCTGCTTTGATTTTTAGGTTTATGATGTCATTTTTTCAAGCCAGATATATATGTGTGTATGTGTGTGTGTATATATATGTGTGTATATATATATATATATATATATAAAATACATTTGCCTATATTCTCACTGCCATATTCTCACCATATCCAAAATCTCCAAAATAATCAATGAACAACCCTTACATTTGAGAGATTTACCCATTTCAAGGAAATTGTTATGTATCAGCCAAAATGAATGAGAGTTTATCATGACTGATCATAAAAATCCTTCCATTTCATTATTAAAGATCATGATCATGTATGAAAAATCACCAAAAATATCATCCATAATAATGAAAGGCCACCAACATTAAATGGCCACCTTCACAAATCATCAAATTATTGGTTACGATCTGATCATGATTTTTAGTAAACTTTTGAGATTTCCTATACATGGGATTAATCCTGATTAATCAATACCTGAAGTAATCATCAATCATTATGTTAAAAACACACCATGATGCAATTATTATTAATCATGATTGATCAACACTGGTCACACCTGTTTTGTTGGGTTATGATAATTTTAATCAGTACATTTGATGGTGGTAAATCATTATCTGTTAATACCCAAAGCAGTCCAAAACCATCACTTTCTTAGGTTGCTGATGGTGTTTTTTATGTTTTTGTTTTTATCAGTCATGATTAATAATAGTTGATCAATACCTGAAGCAGGTTATTGGCAGCCAATCAGAACCTGCTTCACAGATCATGAGAAATCATGCTTGTTCATCTGCTTGTAAGATTTGGCCATGATTAATCATGATTGATGTACCTAGCTGTCATTGGCTGCTCTGTTGTAATTCATTTTCATAGTTTGTTATGTTTTAATCATGATCAGTCATTGCCTTTTAAAGTAAAGGTGTGACATACTGTACTGGGCTCATAGCCCACCCTGGTGACCATCCGTCTGTGCCAAAATTACAAAGCATGCTGCTCTGCTGTAAGGGAGGTGAGGATTGTAACTCTGGCTGAACTGCTGGCCAGCCAATTCTCTTTCCACTTCCTGGTCCGCACACTCCACCCCTGCACTCGATGTTATGTGATGTCTAACCAGAGAATGCAGGGGCATGCCCTGTGCAAGTCAATGGGCTCATTTTCAAATTGGTTTTACAGATATTTAGCAACCTTTGATAAAAATGAAAGCCACTGCTCAACTAATACTGACCCTCCTGAATGCTAATGGGTTTTTGCCATAACCTTCCTCCCCACCACCTTCTTTGAGAGCAATAGTGTTCTTTTTTTCTCTTGCTTTTGTTTACTTGCTTAACACAGAGGTCTGCTGCCTTCTCTATAGCTCCTTTAATTTTACGTACTGTTCCTCTGCTTCATGCTAGTCCCCCCTCCCTGCCAAGGCATCCTTGAGGCATTCCCACATCTTTGTAAAGTCTGGCCTCAGAAGTCCAGGACCTCACCTTTGTGTGGTTCGACTTCACTCCTTTTCTTATACTGAATCACACCATTTGGTGATAACTGGCCCCAGCTGGCCACCAACTGTGATGTCTGCAACACTGTCTCCACTGGTGAGTACTAGGTCAAAATTGTTCCCTCATGAGTGGGCTCAAGTACTAATTTCTTGAGGAACACCCCTACAGTGAGTCAAGATATCCCTGCTCCAAGCTGAAGCTGCAGCCGGGATGCTCAAATCCACATCTGGCAAATTGAAGTCTCCACCAGCAGCACCTCCTTAGCTGCTATATAATGGATGACTTCCTCTAGGACTCTGTCCATCTCCATCCCCTGTGCTGGAGATCTGTAGATATTATTTGAATTTTGATGACCGGGTAGGCCCACTAAAAAAAGTCAATTTTTCAGTGGTGACCTGGAGTTAGTTACAAGAACATCAAAAATAAAAGCACATACAAGGTGAAACACAGGCAGGTACAAGAAAAATAAATGTTATAAACAAAAGTTCATTCCAGCAGAGCTATAAGCAGGTATGAAGGTAGTTGGTTACAACATTGGGTTCCAGAAATTATGCAAGCATTTGTCAGAGAATTGTTCATAATATTCAGCAGGCAGTCGACAAGTGCTGCAGATAGGGAGAAGTACATGTTAAACAAATTAAGATAGAAAATAAATAACATACACTAGCACTGTAGTTGGGTGGCAACATTGGGCTCAAAAATTATACAAACATTTGATAGACGAACTGTTCATAATATACAGCAGGCAGTGTGACAGTGCTGCAGATAGGAGACATACAGTATATGGCACACAATTTAAAATACAAATATAAATAACAGACACCAGCACTGTGGTTGGGTGGCACAATAAAGTGTGTCATGCAGCAGATGGGATGGTACCCAGTGCGAACAGTGACTCCATTTCCCTGTTCTAGGAAAGTTTATCTGACTTGCTCAGGATTACACAGAATGTAAGTGGGGTTGTGGATTCAAATCCAGATCTCCAGGTTTGCAGCTCAGTGCCCTTAACCACTATGCTATACTGCTTCTTGATTGCATATGGTAACCAAGTACCCCAGAAACACCACATCACGTCCCACCATATATGCATATGCTCATTGCAAAAAACTACATTAGTGTTGAAGAATGCAAAGTGCACAAAGTAAGACCATGAAAAACAGGGTTTTGAGCCTCATGAGTGTTGGAAAATCAGTTGTGTTGTGTTCCTTGGGCTTACCAATATTAATACCCACCCTCTTCACCCAAGCCATAGCCTCTGTGTGATGCACAAGGTACAACTCCAACCCAGTGCCTCATAGGCAATTACTCTTTGAAGAAAAAGTATAGATAGGGACATGGCTAACAGAATCAGTTATAGCTTTCTTCCGACAGGGCCCTCGTGATTCAAGAGATCTTGTTTGCTTAGGAAAGGGGTGGGCATTAGGCTTGACAACCCAAAGGAATACCACATCACCAATTCATCAAGACTTCTAGGACTCAAAACCTAATGTTTATATTTGTGTACTTTGTTGATTTGCATTCTTCCACCTTAATGTCTGCATTAAGAGTTTTTTGTTGTTGTTTTTGCAGTTAATTTCCTTCCTTTTGTGATAGTGGAATCATAACAGAATAGTGGAAATATTTCAAACCCGTCGCACCAACCACCTAACAAGTGAGACCTACAGTGTCATAATCCTTGGGGTTGCACTGTTACAAGTTAACACCCTAGCACAGATAAGAGATCTCTTACTTGGTTCCTGTGGAGCCTGGCATAAGATGGTCTTGGGGGAGCAGCCAGCGCACCTGTAAAACAAGAGCAGCAGGGGTCACAAAGGATCTGCAGCTCTTTACAAACTATGATAGACAATGTATGGTAAACAACAAAACAATACTTATCTGATACACATGGTCAGTGTCCTCCTACAACAGGTCAACAGTGTGTCAAATCTAGACATAAAAGGAAATAGGTCAGCATGAAGAATAAAAATGCTGATCAGCTGGGTTGGAGGGAAGGACCTGCAGAGATTGGAAAAAAAGTGCTGTGTGTGCATGTGTGTGTGTGTGTGTGTGAGAGTGTGTGTGTTGGGGGGAGGGGCAGACCGGTACCACACAATCATCCTGGGTTTTAGAATGGACTCGGTCACTCAGGGCTCATCATGGTGGAAGATTCAGTGTCCCTAGGACTGATCTGTCCTGGGGGTGTGGGCCATGTTGCTCACCCATTGACCAACACAAAGCCGGATGAAGATACCAGCTGTTATGCTCCCTGCACCATCAACAGGGCTCTGGACCACCAAACTAGTAGGGAAAAATGGGGATGGAGGGTTGCCATGGCTGATGAGAGTCAACAGAAGGGGGCGAGGGGATGATGACCCTTCCGTCCTCATCCCCATGGGGAATCTGTGGCTGTACTGAAGGTCCATAGAAACATATAAACATAGACTCTGATGGCAGATAAGGACTGCTTGACCCACCTAGTCTGCCCATTTCCTACCTACAAGATAAGCAGCAGATCCTACTAACCAACAGCCTATTTCTTCCTACCCCCACAAAATTGCCTTATGTCTGTCCCATGCATTCTTGAATTCTCCCACAGTTTTAGACCCCACAACCTCCTCAGGAAGACTGTTCCATGTGTCCCACCCTCTCTGTGAAAAAATACTTCCTCACATTGCCCCAAGCCGCCCCTCTATCTTCAAATTGTGTCCCCTTGTTCTTGCTCATCTCTTTTTCTGAAAGATGCTGCCCTCTTGAACTTTGTTGATTCCACTGAAGTACTTAAAAGTTTCTTTCATGTCCCCCTTTCCTCAAGGGTATGCATATTAAGCTCTTTAGTCTCTCCTTGTATGGCTTCTCTTGCAGAACCTGCATCATTTTAATTGCCCTCCTCTGGACTGCCTCCATCCTATCTATGTCCTTGCGGAGATGGGGTCTCAGAACTTGACACAGTACAGTACTCAGATGGGGTCTCACCAACTGTCTGTACAGAGGGATAACAACTTATTGTTTTCTGCTGGTGATGCTCTCCTATACATCCCAGTATACCCCTGCCCTCCCTACTGCCTCTCTCATGTTGCTTGCCAACCTTAAGGTCATCTGATATGATTATCCCCAGGTCCATTTCCATTTTTGCTGTTGTTACTACCTCTCCCCATTATGTAATCTTCCCTGGGTTTTTGTTTCCCAGGTGCATTATTTTGCACTTCTTTGCATTGAATCCAAGTTGCCACACTTCTGACCATTCCTCCAACCTTGCCAAGTCCTTCTCATCCTTTCCACACCTTCTTGTGTATCAATCCTGTTGCAGATCTTTGCCATTTTCAGTCCATGGGATAGTTAGTAATGTTACTGGTGGATGATCACAGTGTGGTACTTCTTGGTGGTGCAGGGCCTGTAGCAACTGGGGCTTCATGCTTACAGCTGCTATTTTCCCCATTTTCATGCCCTCCACCTCTTCCAATACAGCGTGTAGTCTTGTCAGATCCTGATGTAAATGTCAGCCCAAGTATCTCTGAACTTTACCCATTACACGGCAGCTTTACTTCAGCTTACCAGTTTAGATATTGTTTAACTGATTTGAACAGACCCAGTGACACTCAGACCACTGGCATTTGTACATAGAGGGACCACCTGAGTAAAGTGAAGTGCTGCAATAAGCATTCAATGATGCATTTCCATGGTGCAGTTGATGTAACCCCAGCCAGGTATATGCCACTAGACAGTTTGTTGTATGAAATCCTGCTAACCGATACACTTCAGTTAATACATTAAAAAAAAGCTGGGAAGACGCTTTAAGTGTTTTATCAATTAAACCAATTTTTTCTGAGAATAAATGGGACTTTCTTTTCCTCCCAATCTTCATAAGTTAACTGACATGCAGCTCAGACACTGGTCACACCTCCATCCTTGAACCCAGACACTAGCCTCTTCCCTCCACAGCACCTGACACTAGCATGTTTCCTTACTGACCCCCATGACAGTAGCCCCTTGACTGCACACCCTCAGTCCCCAACACTACCCGGCTCCCTCCATCATCCCCAGACACTAACCCCTCCCTCCACTTTCCAACACAAACCCACCACCCCTTTCCACTACAGTCCCTCTGAACACCCCACTTTTCTGAGCCCATGGATATCACCTCCTATGGGGCCCTGACTCCCAGAAACCACACCACTTCCTCCATAGCCATTTGAGAATCACCCATACCGTTGTTGCACACCTTCCTGCAAGGACCCCTGGACACCACCTTTTTAGACACCTGAAGCACACATACACTCTCCTCTACAGGTCCTGACATTAGCCCCCTCTCCCTCCACAGCCACAAACCCCATCTGATCCATTTTCTAAAGCCCCAAGCTAGCACCCCTTCACAAATGCTAGCCCTCTCTCATGGCCCCAACACTAGCCGACCTCCTTCCTTGACACCAGACACTAGCCCCACCTTCTTTGTTGGGGTCAAAATTGCACCTGCCCACTAGTCAAATACTGGTCTGACCACTCTCCTCACCAGACAACATCTTCTGGAGTGCTTAATTCTCCTCCTCTGCTCATCGGATTGCAGGTACAACTGTACTGGTTGAGGGGTTGCATTGTAAAGAGGCTGTACGTTGGAGGCTTGCTGCTAAGCATTGGGAGGTAGTGTGACTGGGGACTTGATATTTAAAGTGTTGCTGGGAACTAATATGTTTCTATATTTAGGGACTACTGGTAAACTGTCACTATATATTTTTGGGAGGGTTTAGGGGCTGGTAAGACCATTGTGGTATCTTTGCGTGTATGGGGCTTACTGTTAAATGGTCACTGGGTATTAGGGTGCTTCAGGGTTTAGATACTTACTGTTGCTGGGTGTTAGTAAGGTGGCCTTACTGGGGACTGGAACAAGTGGAGAGGAAGCACAAGAAGAGCAGGAAAAAAGAAAATGTGGGGAGTGGTGCAATGCAGTGGTTTTGGGCAGCAGTCTACTGGAAGACCTTCTGCTGACTGCATTGCTGCCCCATTAGTTGCACCTCTGGGTGGAAGGAACAGGACTCTAGGCTCCAGGTGATGCTTGCTGAGAGTCAAGGAATGTTGCTATACTCAAAGTTGCATTGACTAGGAGTCGGGGATCATTTCTACCTCGAGACAGACACTGATACCTCAAAGGATGCCAGAAGGAAGGAGCAGTTGGACTACAGTCGGCCCAAGGAGGGCAGGGGTGGTGGGTTCTTGAAGGCTGGGAGTTGCAGATCCCAGGCACATTCCTCAACCAATACCACTAAAATTCTATACCATTCTTGGGAGTGGGACTGCTTGAAGGGGAACCCAAGGTAATGGACGGTGAGGATGGGGGTCATCCTAATGGAGGCCCTGGGGGAGGAGGACCCCAGAGGAGAAGGAAGCATCTTCTGGTGGGGGACTCTACTATCAAGGTGATAGAGTTGGGGAAGGAAGGGGTAGAGAGGGAGGTAAAGTAACTACCTAGTGCAATGGCCTGAGAGAGTAGAAGCATATCCAACAGATTGTGAGGGCAATAGGAAGAGGGAGCTGATGTCATTGTCCACCTGGGGATAAATGACCTTGCTATGGATGGGACAGAAGCAGTGCAGGAGAGGTTTAGGGAGCTGGGGAATAGTCTTAGGCAGGTAGCTTGCACTATAGCCTATGGAGTACTGCCCATCTACAAGATGGGGAAGGACAGGGAGCTCCACACTAAGGCCTTCAATGTATGGTTGAAGTAATGGTACAGAGAGGAGGGTATGGCTACATTGGGGACTGGGGTTCCACCTGGAGGGATCAATGCATATACCAGGGGACAGACTGCATCCATCCATGAGGAGAACAGCAGTCCTCAGTGGACAGTTTAAATGTTACTTGGCAGGCCGTCCCGTGGTGCTGAGGGATGAGGTGCTGGATGTCACACCTTGTGTCATGCCAGCGACCCATGTTCAGGATGAGCATGGCCACGAGAGGTTGGCAGGGAAGGAGAGGATCGAGTGTCAGGAGGACTGGCGCTCCCTCGGCGACTTCCACAAGTGGAGGACTGATGGCAGTGCAGGACCATGGAAGGGAGGTGCTGTGGGACTTCTGCGGGATCGAATATGCCTCCATGTGCACATCCTGTGTGTGCACCTCAGCAATGGGGAAGGGAAAAATGGCAAAACACCCCAGCTGCAAGATGATGACCGACCTCTCTCAGGCTCTGCACCTGGCGACCGGGCGGAATCTGGGTAAGTCCCGGTGAGACTGGGGTGACAGGGCTGGGGGTCTGTCAGAAGGGGCAGCTGGGGCAGAGAAGGAGATAAACACCAATTAAAAAAAAATGTTACTTGGATAGACATTTACACTAGCCGAGGGGTGGTGGAAGACAAAGGAGAGGCAGTAACTGTCCCCTCCCCAACAGGCTGTGATAAATAATAGAGAGATCATCAAGGGGTGGGAGGAGCAGGCAAAATAAACAGGTGAGGAAGGGGATGAGCTAGCAAAAGAGGGTGGTGAAAAGAAAAGGAGCTAACAAAGATCTGAAAGCCATGTGCACTAAATCATAAGCCTTTGAAATAAGATCTCAGACATGGAGGCCACCATGGCAGAGGCAGACCCAGCACAGTGGCCATTATCGAATCATGGTGCACTTGGTCATGTCTGGCTACATGTTGATGTTTAGAAGGGACAGGGAAGGAAGAAAATGTTAAGGAAAACAAAAAAGTGAAAGAGGTACAGGAATTAAAGGGGCTGTGGTGCTGTGGGTCATACTCGAGCTAGGAAACAGAGCTGTTTGGATAGGAGTCGTCTACAGGCCTCAATACAGGGGATGAGTTAGATAAAGAAATGTTAGAAGCCACTAGCACAAAGCTGAAAAGGGTGAGGTTGTGCTTGTGGGGACTTTAATCTGACAGATATAGACTGGAGCTTCCGGTTGCAGCATCAATTAGAAGTAGAGACATCCTGGACTCCTTGCAGGGGCATTCCTCAGGTAGATAGTCAATGAACCCACTTGAGGATGGGGCAAGACTGGTCCTGTTGCTTACTAATGGAAACAGTGTTGCAGGCATTGAGGTGGGAAGTCATCTGAGCACCAGAGATCATCGCACAGTGTGGTTTGATATAACAGCAGTGGAATCCAACCACACAAAGGCGAGGTCCTGATTTCAGAAGAGCTGGCTTTACAAAATGAGACAGTGCCTCTGAAAGGACCTGGCAGTGGGGATGTTCTGGATGAGGTGGAGGCAAATGGGCCAGACTAAAGAGGGCATAATAAATGCAGCAAACATGTATGTCAAGTAAGTAAGCAAAAGCACAAGGAAAAGGAGACCATTGTGGCTCTTGAGAGGAGGTGGCACAAAAGGTAAAGGCTAAAGAGTGACATTCAGAAGTTATAAGGAGACCCAAAGAGAGTAGGATAGGGATGTATATCTGGGAAAAGGAAGCAGGCAGGCAAAACTGTAAGGAGCACAAAAGAACAAATTGAGGAAAGAACAGTCAGGTAGTATCAAAAGGGATAAGAAGTTTTTCAGGTGTATCAGTGAGAAAAGAAAGACTAAAGGAGGGTTTGTACAGTGGGGGGCAGACTGTAAGGAGGAGGACCAAGAAAAGGCAAACATCTTAAACAAATACTTCTGCTCAGTGTTCACACTAGAAGAGAAAGAGGAGGGATCACAAATGGGTACCAAGAGCCTTGAGGGAGGGAAGTGGACGTCAACCCTTTTCCTGAGGAGTGGGTCAGGAAAGCACTCATTAATCTGAGGTGAACAAAGCCATGGGGCCAGATAGAGGTGTATCCAAGATTGCTGAAATAAGTCAGGGAAGTACTGGCTGCACACCTAGCAGACTTGTTTAACAGTTCACTGGAGACAGGCGTGGTTCCAGAGGACTGAAGAGAGCAGAAATAGTACACTCCACAAAGTGGGAGCAAAAGAGAGCTGGAATACTGGAATTCAGTGCCCTACAGGGGCATGCCTCAGACAGCTAGTGTTGGAGAGCACTCAGGAGGGAGCAATCTTAGACCTGGTACTCTCAAATGGGGATGGAGAGGAGGATCTCAGATTTATAAGTGGGTAGCCATCTGGAAACAAGTGACCACCAAACACTGTGGCTCATGATAAACTTAGCCATAGAGTAAAGCCTTCAAAGTGTGGGTACTGGACTTGGGAGGGCTGACTTTGGCAAAATGGGAGAGTGCCTCAGAAAGCACTAGCGAATGGGCAAGAAGGGCGGTAGAGAAACAATGGGAAAACATCGAAACTGCCATCACAGAGGCCTCCATCATTCTTTACCCCTATTCTATTTCTTCTTGCCTGTCTTCCTCCTACTGCATACCCCAAAGCCTGCTTTCCCTCCCTCCCCACAACTTCCACATTCCTACATCCTTCCTCCACTTAGGCACACTGCACACTGGTCACTGCCCTTGCCCAGGGTCCATCCTATTGCCATGAAACTGTCCTACACCCACACTGGTCCTAGCACTCCACTCTGGTCCCCCTGTCTACACTTACCCTCACCCATTATCATCAATGCTCGTAATATCCCAAGATGCTAAGGTGAAGCATTCCCTTAAAGAAATACACCACGGCTCTGTGAGGTTAGTCCTCCTCCTCCTCCTAATGCTGTCAGGAAAAGTGCACCCAAACTCTGGCCCATTCTGCTCTAAAGCCATTAATCTGAGCAAGCCTTCAGGTGCCCTCTCATTCATATCAATCAACATCTGCAGCCTCCTTCCTAAAATGGATGCCCTACAGGCCTTCACCAGCCAGCATAGCCCTGACATCCTGGTGGTTGTTGAAACCTGGCTCACGCCATCAGCACGGACCATGCAATCAGTCTTCCTGGCTACAACATCTTTAGGCTGGATCACCTCTCCAAAAGAGGTGGGGCCGCGCTCTCTACCTAAAAGACTCCATACAGGAGCACCACATCATTACCACACTCCAACCCACAACTGCTCAGATACTGCCAGTGAGAATTGTCCTCGGAGCCCAAAACAAAACCCTCACTGTTGCCACTATCTACATCCCTCCCATAGAACAGGGAACTGGTCTAACATCTGTTCTTGACTTTGTAAAGTCACTACCACTGGACACCGAATCCATCCTCCTAGGTGACTTCAACATCAACTGGCCTGCGGCCGATGCTGGTGCACACAGGGATACCATTGCTGCGGCGAACCTCACACAAATGGTTGACTCACCAACCAGGAAAAATTACAGGACTGGCACCAGCACACTCTTGGACTGGATCCTTACCAGTCACCCATAGCAGATATCTACGCTAATGTCCTCCTGACTCTCTCAGCGCCACTCCCTGTTAGCTGCACCTGGTCAAATAAATTCATCAAACAACCACAAAAACTATCACCAGCAGGGTTCTACCCAGTGGCCACCTTCCTCGACTCAAATCCCACCTCCTCCATCAAGACTGGTTCTCTATCTTCAATGCAACCAATATAAACATTGCCCTTGACCACTTCATAAACATCTTCACTGTGGCCTGTGACACATATGCTCCTATTAAAGCATAGAGTCAAATCACTCAGTAACCCTTGGCTCAGGGTGACCTCCTCAGGATGCTAAAACAAGAGACCACCTATGGGAGCTGGCCAGAAACTCTGAAAGGCAAAGCGACATCCAAAACTACAAGCGTGCCCACAGTGACTGCACCAAAACCATCTGGCAAATGAAGTCCGCTACTATAAGCGGCCCTCACAAACTCCTGGGGCAATGGTCAGGAATTCTGGAAGAACATAAAGGAACTCACTGGGAATCCACCCAAACCCCCATCAATACTCAACATCAACGGAACCACAACCCTCAACCCAAAGCCTTTATGGATACCTTTAACAAAGCCATTACTGACCTCAGCACTGTCCTACCCCAGGACTACTTCAAAGATGGTGAAGCCCTCTGTCCGTAATGAACACTACTCCCACCAGCTCCCCCACTTCTACTTCAAAGCAGTCAAGGCTCACCAAGTACGCAAATATGTAACCAAAGCCCTTGGTAAATCAAGATTCAGTAGAGACTCCCTCGATCTCAAATCCTGTCTCACACTTGATGAAGTGCTTAGTCCTCTGACCAGAATTTTCAACCTCTCCCTCAGCCTTAGCGAGTTCCCAGACAGATGGAAATCTGCCACTGTCACCCAATCCATAAAAGTGGTGACAAAACAGCCCATGATAACTACAGACCTATCTCCCTACTACCCCCACTCTCCAAGGCACTAGAAGCGCATTGTCTCGGACCAGCTCACAGAATATCTGGATATGTACAACATCCTGTGCAAGCAACAACACAGGTTCCACAAAGGTCACAGCACCTCCACAGCCCTACTTGAATTCACCAAGCGCAATCCACAATGCACTCGACTCCGGTGAGCTACTAGGCTCAATCTACATTGGCTTAACTAAAGCCTTCGACATCGCCTCCTGCTTGTCCAATCCAGAACACTGGGCTGTCAACCGACTCCACTGGCTGGTTTATGAGCTTTCTTGAAGAACGGTCCCAAACAGTAAGAATCGCTGATACACTCTCAGACCCTAGACTGGTCCACTCGGAGTCCCCAGGGCTCCATTCTGGGACCCCTCTTCAGCCTATTCTTAAACTCACTACGGACAGCTGCCCAGAACAAAAATTCTCTATGCTGATGATGCTGTGATCCTCACCTTGGACCCTGATCCAATCCAATTACAAAATAAACTTCAGCAGGCCTTCTCCTCCATCGAATCCTGGTTTCTAAATCATAAATTGCTTCTCAATCAGAAAAAAAACAAGTCTATGGTCTTCTGCAGCCCCACAGCAAAACAAACAACTCCACCTCTCCATTTCAACCAAACAAGGAGCCATCCTAGAGCAAACACAATCGTTCAAGTACCTCGGCATCACCCTTGATCCCCACCTCTCATACACTGTCCATATCAGCAATGTTGCAAAGTCTGCCAATGCGAGGTTAGGCATATTATTCCGGCACAGGAAACACCTAACCCCAGAAGCACTGGCAGTGGCCATCAAAAGTTCCATCGTCAGCATCATAGACTATGTTCTTATCATATATGGGTCTGCAACTTACTCTACTCTCAAACATATGCAACCTCCCTGAATAAGGCCTGTCGTCTCATTACTGGCTCACATTGCCGTACCCACTGTGACCTTTATTCCCAATCTGGATGGCTTCAACTGGACAAAGCATAAAATACCAAACCTGCATCACGGCCAAGAAAATTATAATAGGTCTGGCCCCACCTGGTGTCTGTGCCCTCCCTAAGCCTAGAACATAGGAATGTCACTACAAGGAGATCCAATTCCCATCTACTACATATCCACGATGTTGCACGACCCAAGGACAAAGATTATTTGCCTATCGGGCATCCAACTGGCTCACGCTCGGCAGTGACATAGCGACCGCCTCCAACACTGCCTCTTCAGGTCCAAGCTGCGCCTCCTCACTGCTTGTATCCTGTGATTGCCCATCTTAACATTTCCACCATTTCAGCTGCAAATGCCCCAGCACCCAGCACTTACAATCAGTCTTTGCACCACTAGCACCTTACCTGTCATGTTCCCTCGACAAGGCCCCCTGGCTGCACTGTCTCCCAACCTCACGCACTTCCCATATCTCACTCCTGCCCCAGCCCCAAACACTGCCCGTACTCCCCCCTACCCCTCGCCTGCTTCCCCCTCAATCTCCTACCCTCACTTCCCCCATCACCCCCGTATTGCTCATAGCTCATGTCTTTGTACTGGTTATTACATGTCTGTAAGTCAATGACTATATGTTTGTAACTAAAAATGATGACTGGTGTACCGCTGGCGTGGAACCTTTGTAAAAAGCCTCGGCTCAAAGGTATTGTAATCCTAGATTGAAATAAATAAATAAATAAATAAAACAAGCCTTTGTGTGAAGCAAATAAACAAATCAAAATGAAGGAAAAAAATACTACGGTTCTCAAAAAGGTGGCAGAGAAGGTAAGGAGAAAAGATAGCTTTCAGGAAGTATATGGAAACACAGAAGGAGCAGGACAGAGAACTGTGCCAGTTAAAGAAGAAAGCAGGAAAGGCAGTCAGAATAGCAAAGGCCCAAACTGAGGAAAAGATAGCCAAATTGGTTAAGAAGGGGATAAAACTTTTATAGGTACATTAAGGAGTGAAGTAAGAGCAAGGGAGGGATAGTGAAGCTTAATAAAGTGGAGAGTGAGTGGGCAGAGGGTGACAGTGAAAAATCAGGGCTACTGTATGAATAATTCTGCTCAGTATTCACAAAAGAAGAGGAGATATCTAGTCCAATCAATAGATGCACTCTGGATAAGGGGTTGATACCAGTCCATTCACAGAAGAAAGGGTTCTGAACTTCTAAAACTGAAGGTGGACAAAGCAATGGGGCCTGCGACATTCAGCCCATAATTCTAAAAGAACTAAGGGGAGAACTAGTGACACCACTGACTACCCTTAAAATGATGGAATTACTTCTGAAAGAAAGAATTGAGTACCTAGAGGTCAGAGGGTATAAGACCCAAGGCAGCATGGATTCACAGAAGGAAGGTCATGTCAGACGAATCTAATAGATTTCTTTGACTGGGTGACCAAAGTAGTAGACCAAGGAGGGGCTGTGCACATGGCATACATAGATTTTAGCAAGGCAATTGACACAGTGCCACACAAAGATTAATAAAAATGTAGTGAGCCTGGGGTGGGTCCCAGGGTGGAAGCCTGGGTAAAGAATTGGCTGGACAACAGGACACAGAGAATAGTAATAAATGGAGTCCATGCTGAAGAAAGGGGTTACTAGCGGGGTACCGTAGAGTTCAGTACTGGGACGGTCCTTTCCAATGTCTTTATAAGTGACATTGTGGAGGGACTGGAAGGAAAAGTATGCCTCTTTGCAGATGACACAAAGATCTGCAACAGGGTTGATACACAATGGGGTGGAGAGGAAAGAAGGGTGGAAAGGAAAAGAAGGGACTTGGCAACGTTGGAGGAATGACCAAAAGTATGGCAGCTTAGAGTCAATGCAAAGAAGTGCAAAGTAATGCACCTGGGAAACAAAACCCAGGGAAGAGTACACAATGGAGGAGGTACCAACAACAACAAAAATGGAAAGAGATCTGGGGTAGTCATATCAAATGACCTATAGGTAAGCAAGTGGGATACTCTCATTCTACTGCCCTGATGGTTGTTGCTACCATTTTACATTTTACTCCCTCCATGAAGTCAGTGATGTCAACACTCACATGCATGCAACAGGTGTGCACATGTGAAAGCTAACACCCCCCCCCAAATTGATGACATAACTTGCTCTTTTGCAGTACTGCGAGGGCATTCATACATAGGCAAAGGCAACTGCAGCCCCTCCAGACAGCCCCCTACCACCCAGACTCATTTCCAAATCCAGGTCACTGGCACCACAAGTGGTAGCACTACCACTGCACCAGTGGGTCACCTAATCCAAACCCGCTTCTTGCTGTATACCTCCAGTCTGCTTTGTGATGGTTCCTGCTTGTAACTCAGAAACATACAGTATGCCCAGCAGCAGTGCATCACTTTGGACACTAGACTTAGGAGTAAACTTTGGAGGCTGGTGCTTGGGTGACTGGCTGCAAGAGATGCTGCTGATTCCAGCATATCCCTGTACAGGATGGCCTGGTGTACATTCTGTAGCCACAGTGACCCCAGCAGTGGGCCATGGAGCTTGGTACTCCAATAATAGGATAGCAGTATGTGCGAGAGATGCTCCAAATGCAATGCAACCCAGCACGGAGGGTCTAGTGTACATTCTGCACACAATAATCCTAAGCAGAGGCCACAAATCTTGCTACTTCATTAAAAGGATAGCAGCATGTGCAAGAGATGCTGCCAATTGCAACGTGTCCCAACAGTGCAGGGGTTGGTGGTTTATTCCCCAACTGTTGTGACCCACTTCATTGGGCCCAGGAGCTTGGATCTCCATTAGGAGGATGGCAGGAAATGCAAGAGCTGGCACCAAGGGGTCTTGCAAGCCTTAGCTCAGTTGGTTAAAGGGCTCTGATGGAGAAACAGGAAAACTGAAAAGCCCCTATTGCCTTCAGAATGACAACCACTGGCACAACCTGACTTCCACATGGATCTTTGCTGACTGTGATGAAGGATGACAGGGTTGGTGGTTGCCATGAGTAGATGGAGTGGGGTGGTTGGAGTTCAGCATGGGACAAATGAAGAAGAGATTAAAAACAAGCATATGTATGGTCTGGGGCACTTTGGGGCAGGCTACAGGTATAGCAGAAGGCAATTATTGGTAAGTGCCTTAATCGTTAAGGTCTGGGGAGGCTGAGTTACTGGTGGGAGAACTGTGAGTTTTCTGCTTTTTTATTATTAAAAATATGTATTAACACTGCACAACTTCACATTTCCAGTTCATTAAGTTACCCCCACCCCATGCCATCATACATTAGATGCTTACAAAGTATAGATATCTATCTTTCTGTCTATATGGATACCCAACTGAAATGCAGTTTCTCATTTCCAGTGGGGTCCCACTTCTACACATTTCCACAGCTGGGTGGCCCGCACCACTGGAAGGTTAATAAAACTTCCCAAAATTACAGAGTGAGGATTTGGCTCTAGCTGGGCAGTTGGGTCTGGGATCTCCTGGTTCCCATGTCAGTGCTCAACCCACTAGATCATACTGCCTTAAGGATTTCTAATTCTCTCTTACCACACTGCCTCAAATTCTCACTGGTTAGAGCAAAGGCTTGGGAATCAGTAGCTCAGTTTAAAGTGATGCACATTGGGAAGTGGAACCCAAGAGTGCAATATGAAATGGGTGCAGAGGTGCTGGAAAGCACCATGAAGGAAAAAAGGCCTAGGGGTCATGATACAGGAGAGCCTAAAAACAGTACAATGTATTAGAATAGTGGGCAAGGCAAAAGGATGCTGAGGTAATTCTCCCATTTGTGCAGTCACTGGTGTGACCACAGCTTGAATACTGCACATGGTACATGAAATCCACACATGAGGAGAGACTGTGCCAAAGTGGAAGCAGTACAGTGCAGAGCAACCATGGTAGTTTATGGAGTAAGGGACAAGACATACAATACAAGGAGAGGCCACAGGACATGAACATGGACACCCTAGAGAAAAGGAAGGAAAGAGGCGACATGATCGAGACATACAAGTACTTGCACAGGACAAATAGGGTAGCTGTCATGCAGTGGTCCAGTTAAAGACATATACCAGGATACAGATATGCAGGACATATATGCATGCCTTACCTCTGCGAAAAGCATGAGCTGCATATCTTCCTCAAAATAGCTCTTTAGTTTTTGTAAATTCACTTCGTAAAATTGTCCCCACGGACCATTACAACTTCCCATTCTTTATTGCTGCCCACAGCCATGTTTATAATGTAAGGCCAAGGGTGCACAGGAAGCGTTCCATTATAGTCTATGGAGCTACTTTCCAAGTGTTTTAAATGTTATGATGTTCACCTGGTGATTAATCAAGGGCACCGATCAACTAACAAGGACCTTACTAGTCGTTCGGTGCCCTTGACTAATCCAGGTGACCATCATAACATCTAACAACCCTGAAAATAGCCTCCATAGACTATAATGGAGCACATCCCCATGCACTCCCTGGCCTTACATTATAATGTAGTTGTGCATGGGTGGGGAGGAGCGTGGTGGCAATAAAACCAGGAAGTTGTAATGAGCCAGTGGGGATGAGTGAATTTACAGGAAAATTAAAGAGTATTTTTGGGAAGATATGCACCACATGGTTTTTGCAGAGGTAAGGCATGCATATATGTGCTGCATATCTGTATCTAGTTAACTTGGCAGAGCTCTTAAGGGGTGTACTGGTGTATTTTACACCTGTTTTTTTTCAATTTTCAGGCTCCTAGGTTGTTCTGTCATAACCTGCCCATCTCCTCCTGGCAAACCTGCTAAACCCTGAGCTTGCCCTCCATGTCTGCACAGAACGAATCAGTCTGTCAAGTGAGTGCACACTAGCATTATTGCTCATTTCCTGCCTGGCCCTCAGTGACTAGTGCGCAGCTGCAGAATGTCTTGTGCGTGTGCAGACCATTTGAGTGGGCAGAAGATGAGGACGTTTGCTCATGATGTATTGGAAAATTGTTTTTTATGTTTGAAAAACACAACCACCAGTAAAATCATCATGGTGAATCAGCCTCCATGTCCATCCTCGAGGAGTTGTCATCCAGGAGCGAGGAGATGGGGCATGTCCATCCTCGAGGAGTTGTCATCCAGGAACGAGGAGATGGGGCATGTCCATCCTCGAGGAGTTGTCATCCAGGAACGAGGAGATGGGGCATGTCCATCCTCAGGAGTTGTCATCCAGGAACGAGGAGATGGGGCATGTCCATCCTCGAGGAGTTGTCATCCAGGAACGAGGAGATGGGGCATGTCCATCCTCGAGGAGTTGTCATCCAGGAACGAGGAGATGGGGCATGTCCATCCTTGAGGAGTTGTCATCCAGGACGAGGAGATGGGGGCTTTGAGGAGGAGCAACTTGGGGTGTCGGGCATTGTGGTTCACGCCAAGAGGAGGAAGCCTTCTTGCACCAATTTCAGTGGGAGTAGTCCAAAGTGTGGCCATGCGTGGAGCCAGTCAGAGGAACCCTGCAACTTCAAGCCTGGTGTTCAGTAAGGCCCGATCGGGCAGCTAGATGTTAAATTCTAAGTAACAACCTCTGGTGTTTTGGGGTTCTAAGCTTTAATGGCTACAAGACAAAACAGTCTAACTACACACAGTGTCAGTGTATAGCAGCCATTAATAGCTGCATTTGGGTCTGACTACTTGATGCACTTGGGGAATCAAACCTAGGTCTGCTGGAGTGGGTAGAATGAGGAGGTTAAGTGACTTGCTCACAGTCACACAGTATTACAAATGGAGCTTGTGGGAATCAACCTAGGTCTGCATTTCTGGAGCGGAGTGGGGTGAGGAGGTTAAGTGACTTGCTCACAGTCACACAGTATTGCAAGTGGAGCTTGTGGGAATCTAATCTATGTCTGCTGGAGAAGCTGAGTGGGGTGAGGAGGTTAAGTGACTTGCTTAGAGACCACAGTATTGCAAGTGGAGCTTGTGGGAATCAAACCTAGGTGTGCTGGAGACAGTGAGTGAGTGGGGTGAATATGTTAAGTGACTTGCTTAGAGTCACACAGTATTGCAAGTGGAGGTTGTGAGAATCTGGACTGAGTGGGTTAATTCTTTGGTACCCACCAGGTATGGCCTAATGTGAGTGTGCATATGTAGTAGTGCTCTGTGTTGTGTGGTTGGTAAACAGTCTCGCCCCTCCCCGCCAACCCCATACAAGCTGCTTGGCTGTTAAGCCAAAAATCAAAAACAAATCATAATCATCTTAATCTGTAGTGTGTCATGTCTGTTTGTATTATTTCGTAATTTAAATAGCAAATGTATTGGTCACCATAGGCTGTGATGAATAATTATTTCTTATTTAATGATGAAACATAAGCAGACATGACACCAGATTAAGATGATTATGATTTTTTTTTTTTTTAGCTAATCAGGCAGCTAGCTATTTTTAAAATACACAAACTCAAATGTGTGTCTTCGGGAGATGTTCTGGAGGATGCGGTGTTGTCCCATCTGCAGGCACCTCTCTGGGCTGAGGGAGGAGGTTGCTCATCTCCAGGCTGAGTTGGCCAGGATTTGTGGGACCTCCTCTTCCATCCAGGGACCACCAGTGCCACTGCCGTTGCCTCAGAGGTTGCCAAGAAAGAGGAGGCGGTTGGACCACAGTGGGCTCAGGGAGGGTGAGGGTGGTGGAACAGAGGCACATCCTCCAGTTGTACCTCTCCACAATTCCTATGCCATTCTGGCAAAGTGTGGTTCCTCTATGGAGGCACCTACAGTGGAGACCAAGGAGGATGCTGGGAACCTCCACAAAGGAGACCCACAGGAGGGTGGCAGGGGACCCTGCAGGAGAAGGAAACAACTCCTGGTGGGGACTCCATTGTTAGGAAGGTACAACTGGGCAAGGAAGGGGAGAAGGAGGTAAGGTGCCTGCCTGGTGCCATGGCTTGGAGGGACAGGAGAGAATCCTCAGGATTGCCGGAGCAGCTGCACAGAGGGAGTGGATGTCATTGTCCACCTAGGGACAAATGACCTGGCTAAGAAATGGATTAGAGAAGTGCAGGAAGAGTTTGTGGAGATTGGGAGGGCCTTAGTCCGTAGCATGCGGTAACCTTCTCGGAGTGCTACCATCTATAGCATAGGAGAGGCTAAGGTGTTCCGTACCATGGGATTCAATCAGTGGTTGAAAAACTGGTGTGGAGCTCAGGATTTGGCTTCATTGGGACTGGGGGTCCACCTGGAGTGATGCAAGCCTATACTGGCATGATAGGCTGCATCTGTCCGGGAGGGAACCAGGATCCTAGGTGGTAGGTTTAAATGCTTCATTGGCAAGCTTTTAAACTAGCCAAGGGGAGACACTGGAAAACAGAAGGAAAATCCTAGCCCCCAAACAATCACGGTAGTAAGTGTGGCAAACACCAACATGGAGGTGTCGATGGGGAAGGGCAGTGGTAAATGGAGAAAGTGACAAAGGCAAGAAGGACAGGGATGGGGCAAAAGGGGCTAGGCTATCAGGAAATGGAGGGTAATGAGTACCAATGCCCGTAGTCTGGGCAACAAGCTCCCTGAGCTGGTGGCCTTAATGGAAGAGGGATGCCTGGATATCATAGCAGTCACAGAAACATGGTACACAGAGAACCATGACTGGGATGTTAACATACCAGGGTACATAACCTACAGGAGAGACAGGCAGGGAGAAGAGGGGAGGAGTAGCTCTCTGTAAAGGAAGAGATAAAAGCAACTGAACAAAAGAGTAAACAGGGAGGAGAGGAGGCACTGTGGGTCACCTTGGAGACTGGAAAGGCACCACAATCCGCACAGGGGTTGGTACAGACCCCATGTCAGGGGAAGGAATGGACAAGGATATGATGGAAGGCATTCTTAGAATGGCAGAGAAAGGGAGATACTGTTGATGGGAGACCTGAATATGCCAGATGTTAACTGGAGCACATTTGCTGCAGCCACATCTAAGAGCAGGGCCATTCTTGACGCCCTACAGGTGGCAGGCATTAGACAGCTAGTTTGGAACCCACTCGTGAGGAGCAATCATAGACCTCGTGCTCTCAAATGGGGGCAGTGAGAGGATCTCAGATCTAGAAGTGGGTTGCCATCTGGGGACAAGTGACCATCAAACAGTGTGGTTCACGTTAAACTCAGCTACAGAGTCAAGCCATACAAAAGTGAGGGTACTGGACTTTAGGAGGGCTGACTTTGGCAAGATGGAGAGTGCCTCAGAAAAGCTCTAGCAAACAGGCTAGAAGGAGGTGTGGAGCAACAATGGGGAATTATCAAAACTGCCATCACAGAGGCAACAAGCCTTTGTGTGAAGCAAATAAACAAATCAAAACGAAAGAAAAAGCCACTATGGTTCTCAAGAGAGGTGGCTGTGAAAGTCAGGAAGAAAAGATAGCATTCCGGAGTATAAGGAAACACAGAAGGAGCAGGACAGAGGCTGTACCAGTTAAGGCAGAAAGAAGCAGGAAGGGAAGTCAGAATAGCAAAGGCCCAAACTGAGGAAAAGATAGCCAACTCAGTTAAGAAGGGGATAAAACCTTTATAGGTACATCAGCGAACTGAGAAAGACAAAGGAGGGATAGTGAGGCTGAATAGAATGAACGGTGGGTGGGCAGAGGGGACAGTGAAAAAGCAGGAATATTGAACGAATATTTCTGCTCAGTATTCACAAAGAGGAGGGGAAGTGCCTAATCCAATTAACAGAAGCACTCTTGATAGGGGGTCGATCCTAGTCCTTTCACAGAAGAAAGTGTTCTGCAAGAACTCCTAAAACTGAAGGTGGACAAAGCAATGGGTCCTGATGGAATTCACCCAGAATTCTAAAAGAATTAGAGAAGGAACTAGTGAAACCACTGGCTACTCTTTTTAATAAATCATGGGAGGATGGTGTGGTACCGAGGAATGGAGGAAGGCGGATGTGATTCCCCTTCACAAAAGTGGGACCAAGACAGAGGCAGGAAACTACAGACCTGTCAGTCTGACCTCTGTGGTAGGGAAAGTGATGGAGTCACTTCTGAAGGAAAGAATAGTTGAGTACCTAGAGGTCAGTGGAGCACAGGATCCAAGGCAGCATGGGTTCACAGTGGGAAGGTCATGTCAGACGTAATCTAATAGATTTCTTTGACTGGGTGACCAAAGTAGTAGACCAGGAGGGC
The DNA here is from genome assembly GCA_016271365.2 of Neoceratodus forsteri. Classification (NCBI taxonomy): domain Eukaryota; kingdom Metazoa; phylum Chordata; order Ceratodontiformes; family Ceratodontidae; genus Neoceratodus; species Neoceratodus forsteri. The sequence goes on along the minus strand of CM028134.1, from coordinate 881,218,080 downwards.
TGTGGACATGGCCTACCTAGACTTTAGCAAGGCATTTGACACAGTCCCACACAAAAGATTATTAGTCAAATTAACCAGCCTGGGAGTGGGTCCCAGGGTGGTAGCCTGGGTAAAACATTGGCTGGACAACAGGACACAGAAGGTAATTGTAAATGGAGTCCACTCTGAAGAAAGACAGGTTACTAGTGGGTACCGGAGGTTCAGTATTGGGTCCAGTCCTTTTAATGTCTTCATCAGTGACATTGCAGAGGGACTGGAAGGAAAAGTATGCCTTTTGCAGATGACACAAAGATCTGCAACAGGGTTGATACACAAGGAGGCATGGAAAGGATGAAAAGGGACTTGGCAAGGTTGGAGGAATGGTCAGGACGTATGGCAGCTAGGATTCATTGCAAAAAGTGCAAAATAATGCACCTGGGAAACAAGAACCCAGGGAAGAATACACAATGGGTAGGGAGGTAGTAACAACAACAAAACAGGAAAGGGACCTGGGGGTAATCATATCAGATGACCTTAAGGTTAGCAAGCAATGTGAGAAGGCAGTAGGGAGGGCCGGGGTATACTGGGATGTATAGGGAGAGGCATCAGCAGTAGAAAACAGGAAGTTGTTATCCCTCTGTACAGACAGTTGGTGAGACCCCATCTGGAATAGTGTGTCCAGTTCTGGAGACCCCATCTCCATAAGGACATAGACAGGATAGAGGCAGTCCAGAGGAGGGCAACTAAAATGGTGCAGGGTCTGCAAGAGAAGCCGTATGAGGAGAGACTAAAGGAGCTTAATATGTATACCCTTGAGGAAAGAAGGGAGAGGGGACATGATAGAAACTTTCAAGTACCTCAAGGAATCAACAAAGTCCAAGAGGTAGCATCTTTCAGAAAAAGAGACTTGCAAGAACAAGGGGACACAATTTAAAGATAGAAGGAGGGCGGTTCAGGGGCAATGTGAGGAAGTATTATTTCACAGAGAGGGTAGTGGATGCATGGAACAGCCTTCCTGAGGAAGTTGTGGGGTCTAAAACTGTGGGAGAATTCAAGAATGCATGGGACAGACATAAGGCAATTCTTGTGGGGGCAGGAAGATATAGGCTGTTGGTTAACTAGGAACTGCGGCCTATCCTGTAAGTAGGGAAATGGGCAGACTAGATGGGCCTAGCGGTCCTTATCTGCCATCAAAGTCTATGTTTCTATGTTTCTATGTTTCAAATGTCCAGTGTGACATGTGTCTTGGTCCACTAGAATAGAGTGACCACATTACAAAATACTATCTGGTATAGCAATGCTACCAGCTTGGAAAACTAGGAAGTTTTTACTTCCTGGAATAAAAAGTTATTTGAGCATTGCTGTCAAGGAACTTCTCTCCTTGAGTTCAACTACTGGGATAAGAGGGACCTCATACTCACTTGGGGGAGGTCAAAATAGACATCTATAAGCACTTTTTATATAAAGAGTGGTGGGAAGTGAGCAAGAGGAGTGGTATGGACAGATCAGCAAACAACAGCTTCAAGAAGGCATGGACAGGCACATGGAGTTAGTTAGAAAGGAGGGAAAAACAAAGGGAAGGGGTGGCCTACAGTCACTGCAGAGTACAGTAGCTAGGTAGGGTGAACAGACAGGATATGCTGACAGGCCTTTGCCATCACTGTCTATGGATATGTGGTTCAAAACTTGCTAAAGCCAAATACTGATTGCTTGACCAGTGCTTCAATCCACCCAGCCATGGGAAAAGGTTGAAACAGGAATGCTCTGGAAGAAATTAGTTATTGCTGTTAAGCAGGGTTAGCCTATGTAAAAATTTGTGAAATAAAAATATATATTTAACATTCCTTTACAAAGGGTAAGTCTCTTACCTTGTTGATCCAAGTTGTGGTGCTAATACTCAAAGTTGAGCCTAAGGAATGTATGAAAATAAAAATAATAAATTAGAGCACACAATGGACCAAGGGGATCTAAACTACGTGTGAATCAGATATAAAAATAAATATAGTTATCTGATAGGTATGGATTTATATCCTTCAAGACCTGCAAAATAAGACATATATTGGCTCACTTGCACTTTCTGCTGTGGGTGTCTGGTGAACACCTTGCAGCCAAAGTGTTGGTAGCAGATTTGAGAGTCACGTGCTGCAATGCAGAGTACTGCCAGAATATTTCCATGTGCTGCTTGGAACACCACCACGCACCATCTGATATTATAAGGGTAACAGGCGGATGTGTTCCAGCAGCAAACGCCATTTGTGTAGTGGTTAGGGTAGTAGACGGTGGTAGGCAGGTGGTGGAGTGTGATAAGGACAGGGTTTACATCCCACCCTCTGCAGATTAAAGGACACATAAACAGGTCCTTGAAATATGCCCTGGAAAAGACACAGCATTGTAGGTAGGGGCTTACCTCGTGTCTGGGGTTTCTTTGTCCTGGAAACTTGTTTAATCCATAGGTGCTAAGGCATGAATGTTGTGGTGAAATGTAAATAAATCCCTGCTGCTGTTTAAAGTAAGCACCGTGGTAGCTACCTAACATGGCGTACATCCCTACATGATTACATCATCTGAACAACAGCACTCGGATACAGTAATGAGGGCTGAATTGTGACTTATGAAAAAGGTATGAAATTACCTTCATGAGCTCTTCCCCAACAAATCCTTTACCTGTGCAGATGCAGCCACAGATTTCATTTCTCCAAAGGAAAAATATTTGGAGGGAAGCATTACGTAAAATTTATTTCATACTTTATTCATAAGTCCCATTCACCCCACATTACCACTTTTGAGTGCTTCACTCCAGATGATGTAATCACATTAGGATGTAGTCACCATGTAAGGGAGCTGCTCGAGCTTAACTTTAAAAAGAAGCCTGGGATTTATATACATTTCCACAGCATTTATGCCTTAGTGACTACTGATTAAACAAGCTTCAAGGACATAGGAACCCAGCATTATGGGCCCCCATTTCCTTTCGCTGCTGCCGCCAATGAAGTCACCATCCTCGGTCCTGTGGGATTGCTAAGCATAGAGACCGAGGGTCAAGTTGGGTTTGCACCTGTAAGTGTTAGAAGAAAAATAAGTACCCTGCAGTCCCAGTGTTTGGGACACAGGACCACAAGAAAGTAATTAATCAAGATGGTGGCCGTGCTTCTCCTGCGCATGCGTGGCCATCAAGGAAAATTTAAAGGAGCAACGCCCAAATTAAATTGGCCATACGGCCAGTAGAAAAAAATGGATATACCCAGAGCTCAGAGGAGCAGGTGATATATGTATAAATTGACCGGGTGACCTCTGGTCTGGGAGGAGATTGTTCAAGCCCAAGTTAGAGGACTAAATTGAGTTTTCAGGGTGGGACTGCCGAGATCCCTGCAGGAGACAAAATGGCAGCCCCCATGAAAACTACAAATCAAATCTGTTGGGTAAAATATAGAGCCAGCCCTGAGATCATCTGGTAGCTGCAGCCAATCACAGGAGTCAGCTGGGTGGGAGAGACGATGGTGGTTTTGACACCAAAGGGAGAGGAGAAGAGGATTGTGTGGTCTCCTGGCAAAGTCTCTAAAGTGCCTGGTCACTCCTAATCCCACTAAATTCAAATCTACAAAGCTGAGGGCAGGAGGAATAGCCATTGTTTGGGTAGCAAAAGCAGGAACAATTGTTCTCTATCGGCCCCCAGCAGTTGGACAGTTTGAACTGTGAGGAGAATTGGGCTGCTGATACTAAAGCAGAACTTGTCCCCACAGCAGACAACTTGAACAGTGAAATGACTGTTCAGTCAGGGAGAGATTGGGGAAGCCTTGATGTCCCTAGCAGATCCTGTAAGATGGCTAGAGGAGAAACAGAGGGTTTGTGGAACCACATCAGGCCTTGTTCCTTGGACTCATGATGAAACACCCAGTGCAGAAGGATGCAACGGGCCTGCCTGAGTAAACTCAGTCTATAAAGGCCTATAGGCGGAGCTGGCAAGGCCAGGCAAGCGATGATCATCATGCCTCGAGTTCCCCGCTCCAGATTTCCCATCTGTGTGCACCTCCAATGGAGACCCTCCACAGTACCATGCAACCCATCTGGCTGTGAGCCCTTGTGTGAACTGCAACAAACTATGAGTACCCCTAGCTGTGGCTCTGGAGAATTATTAGTAAGTTAAGTAGGCTCCTGGGGGTAATTGCCATACAGGACTTTCTAGAATGTTCAAGTTGGCCAGACCCTGAGTACAAGTTTGAAAGGGTGTTTGCCAGTGTGTTCTGTGTTTACCTGGGCCCGACGAAAGACCCCAGACCTGCATCACCAGGTGGTGAGGTACCCACCATACAGGGACAATCTGGGTGCACCTAGGGGTGGGAAGAGGGGTTGTTAGGGGACAGTTGTTGTCTAAAAGTAAATGTGGTTGATATTTTCCTCAGTGTACCCCTTCCCAAATAAAGAAGGGTACTGTTTGCATTTTATCCACTGTCCTGTGTTATTGAAAGAGTGATGCTGGGGTGAGGGAGGCCACTGTGTGGAAACTGTTATTGTGTGGGGTAAAGTATTACTGGGGCAGTGTACTATTTCTGGTGGGTGGTAACCTGTTCTTCATTAACAGGAGTCCTTGCCATTACCACAGGTGGATGCACTCTCACCATATTATCTACCACTGTGGATCCCAGGCCGACCCCTTGGAGCTATTGGGGTGAACTACCCTGAGGGTCCCAGGGCAGCCAAGGTGAGTCAGGGGTTGTTACATATTTATTTACAGGTGGGGTGTGGTGGGCATAGCCCCCATGTGGGTGTGTGGGAGCACAGCCCTCTGTAAAAATAAAGTCTGACTTATGTTGGTAAAGGCTTGCTAGAGACAGACAATTATGGCATTCAGCCATACTGTTTCCTGTCCACCATGACACCTGCAGCATAAACTGCAAATGCTGCCCTATATTAAATAAAGCTTTCTGGGAAAACCAAGTTTAGAAAAGACAGCAAATGGACTGGTGGTGCAGAGGGTAGCACATTGCACTACCATGTGGGAGATCTGCTAGGATTCAAGTCAGGATAACTCTGGCGAGAAGAAAATAAGAGGAGAAAATAATGTTGCAATGCAAAAGCTGTTTATTGTGGTGGCTATCTATAATTGTGTGCCCTAGGGCACTTTGAAGCAGACTGCAAAGGGATTTAACCTTGGAAAGGAACATTGAAAATGAAAAATGTATTGTCTAGTAAATTGTAACATCTGAATCATCTTATTTATTAAAGCACATGCTGAAGTACAGAGTTGCTCTTTAAAATGAACAGGACACAAGTTATGAATAAATTAATAATACTAAAACCAGACTCCAACCAAAATGTATAAGCTAAACATTCAGTAAGTGGCAGAAGGCACACATTTAAAAACAAACACAAATGGCCAACAAAACAGTACAACAGAATTGTTTCTATTGTACTCTCGGTGATAAGAAACTACAGTACATCAGCTTGATATGGAATATAGCAAAGCTGCTTTTATATAAATAGCCACATGGAGTATCAGTTTAAGGTATACTTTTTAGAAATAGTAAAATTACACCAAGCAAACAGAAACTCCATAAGTATACACAAGAGATATTTTAAAATCAACAAAAGAATAAAAAGTACATGGATCCCAGCCTTTATACTGTTTAATGTATTTACACATGCCAATTAATCAAATTTAATACTAAAAGCACAGCCCCACACCCAGGCCTCACACACACACACATATTCAAGCACTCCAGCAGTTAGGAAATACAGACTGTAAAAACTTTAAGTATTCAAGATGAGACTCGTCATAGAAACATAGAATTTGATGGCAGATAAGGACCACTTGGCACACCTAGTCTGCCCATTTCCCTACCTAATGGATAAGCTGCAGATCCTATTTAACCAACAGCCTACTTCCTCCTACCCCACTAGAATCGCCTTATGTCTGTCTGTCCCATGCATTCTTTAATTCCCCACTGTTTTTTACTCTATGACCTCCTCAGGAAGGCGGTTCCATGCATCTACAACCCTCTCTGTGAAGAAATACTTCCTCACATTACCTCTAGGCCGTCCCCTCTATCTTCAAATTGTGCCCTTGTTTTGCATATCTCTTTTTCTGAAAGATGCTACCCTTTTGGACTTTGATGATTCCTTTGAGGTATTTGAAAGTTTCTTTCATGCCCCCCTCTCCTCAAGGCTATACATCTTAAGCTCCTTTAGTGTTTCTTCATATGTCTTCTGGTGCAGACCCTGTACCATTTGTTGCCCTCCTCTGGACAGCCTCCACCCTGTCTGTCTTTGTGGAGATGGCATCTCCAGAACCATACACAGTACTCAGATGTGGTCTTACCAACTGTCTGTGCAGAGGACCAACAAGTTCCTGTTTTCTACTAGTGATGCCTCTACCTATGCATCCCAGTATCCCCAGCCCTCTTTACTGCCTTCTCCATTGCTGGCCCACCTTTAGATCATCAAATATGACTACCCCAGGTCCCTTTCCATTTTGTTGTTGTAGTATGTCCCCCCACCCATTGTGTAATCTTCCTCTGGGGTTTTGTTCCCCAGGTGCATTACTTGCACTTCTTTGCATTGAATCTAAGCTGCCATACATTTGACCATTCCTCCAACCTTGCCATGTCCCATTTCATCCTTTCCACCCCACCTTGCTTACCAACCCTGTTGCAGACTTTTGTGTCATCTGCAAAGATGCATACTTTCCTTCCAGTCCCTCTGTAATGTCACTTATAAAGACATTAAAAGAACTGCCCTGTACTGAACCCTGTGGTACCCCACCAGTAACCCCTTTCTTCACTGTGGACTCCATTTACTATGCTAACCTGCTGTGTCCTGTTGTCCAGCCATGTTTTACCCAGGCTACCACCTTGGGACCCACTCCCAGGCTGGCTAATTTGTTTATTAATCTTTGTGCGGGACTGTGTCAAATGCCTTGCTAAAGTCTAGGTAGGCCATGTCCACAGCCCCTCCCTGGTCTACTACTTTGTTCACCCAGTCAAAGAAATCAAGTAGATTTGTCTGACATAACCTTCCTGCTGTGAATCCGTGCTGCCTTGGGTCCTATGCCCACTGGCCTCTCAGTACTCAACAAGTCTTTCCTTCAGAAGTGATTCCATCATTTTCCCTACCACTGAGGTCAAACTGACAGGGCTGTAGTTTCCTGCCTCTGTCTTGCTCCCACTTTGTGAGAGGAATCACATCCACCCGCCTCTAGTCCTCAGGTACCACACCATCCTCCATGATTTATTAAAAGGGTAGTCAGTGGTGTTATCAGTTCTTCCTTAGTTCTTTAAGAATTCTGGGGTGAATCCCATCAGGCCTCATTGCTTTATCCACCTTCAGTTTTATTTATTTATTTATTTATTGAATTTGATGACCGGTAGGCGACTGGGCCCTAGAGGTCTCTTTTTCAGAGCGACCTGGGAATACAGTACATGAAATAACAGACAGTGGTAAATATACAGGTCATGGGTATACAGTATTCGTAGTTGCACATCACAGTCTTTACAATGGGTTTAGTATATCTAGTTAATAGAAGTTATTCATTTGATCCTGCATCAGTCATGCAAAGTAGAGAGAGACAGTACCATGGATTTCTTAGGTAACATATTTCTAAGAGCCATAGGATAGGTTCTGTGAGGGGAGGAAGGAGTTAGTGCTACCTGTTCAGGGTTGGAGATTTTAGTTAGGTAAAGTGTGCCATCCCAGGGTCATTGTTGAAGTGTCAGGTACTGTAGCATTGGCATTTGCTTGTTGACAGCAGATGGGTCTTAAGTCTTGTCTTGAGAAACAGGTACCGATGGAGTTTCATGCACCTCCAAAGGGAGGTTGTTCCACAGGGAAGGGGCAGCATGTGAGAAGGATTTATAGCCATGCTAGTCCTGACCTTAGGGACCCTAGTAGTGTTAGGCCCGAGGACCTGAGGTTGTGCAGGTTTCTTTTTTCTGTTAGGAGTTCATCGAGACTTGGGGAGGCATAGGGCTAATTAACTTCTTCGCAAGGCAGAGTACAGGGTACCTGGGGAGCTTCAAAGATGGCCAGTTGAGCCTCACTAATGCCTCGCAGTGGTGGCTTCTAGAGTGGGATGAAGAGGCAAAGCGAACTACCTTGTTGTATAAAGTCTGAAGTTTACCATACTCCAGCTTTGTGATACCCTGAAGGACCGGGCAGCATATATTAGTGTTGGGAGTAGGACACTAGATGCAACTGCAGTCCTAGCTTCATGGGTCAGCTGTTCCTTGAGCCGATACAGTAATCCGAGTTTTGTATGGATTACTTTGTGACTTGTCTACATGTTGTCTGTAGTGAAACCTTGGTCGAGGGTAAGGCCAAGGTATTTTGTCGAGGAGACTACTTCCAGTTTGTTGCCCTCCAGGGACGTAAGTTGGAGTAGTTGTGATCTGTCTTGTCCAAGGGCTCTAGGTCTGAACGACATGACTTTAGTTTTATTGGTATTAAGGACCATTTTGTTCTTGATGAGCCATTCCTCCATGATGTGGATATCCTTTTGGAGGGATGTGCCTAGATCATCAAGTTGTCCGAGGTTTTATAGATAACAGCATCATCTGCATATTGGATAGCATTGCTGCTCCACAGTGGTTGTGCAGTTCATTTACGAACAGTGATAACAATAGGGGCCCAAGTATCGACCCTTGGGGTACTCCCTCCTTTAGGGACTGTGGTTTGGAAAGTTTATGCTGCCACCTAACCCTCTGTGTGACTAGAGAGGTAGCTTTCCACCCATTTGAGGGCATGGGTGTCGAGGCCTATGGAGGAGGTTTATGGAGTAGTAGTCTATGATCCACCCGGTCAAAGGCCTTGGAAAGGTCTATGAAAACCCACCTGTGTTGGATCCAGAGTCAAGTTCACTAAGTATATCTGTAGAGAGTTTAGTTAAGGCAGTATCGGTCCCGTGTTTGGCCCTAAATCCATGCTGCGATGGGGACAACAGCATGTGTGTCTCAGGTATTCCTTAAGTTGGGCATAGATGAGTTTCTCCTGTATTTTTGCCAGGGTACACAGCAGGGAGATAGGCCTATAGTTCTCAATTGGTTCCACGGCCTGCTCTTGTGAATCAGGACCACATGTGCCTGCTTCACAGCTCTGGGACAGATCCTTCTAGTAAGGACCTGTTAATCAGCCAGGTGAGTGGCCGGGAGTGCCGGGGCACCGTCTTTGAGCAATCTAGCATTGATTCCATCCGGCCTCCTGAACCTCTTGTTTTCAGGGTTTTAGGATGGCCAGGACCTCTCTTACCTTTGCCAGCTGCATGTGAAAGAATGGGCGGTCAAGAATGGGGGATCCTGAGGGCGGACTGATTGTTGGGCACTGATGACCCTGCCTTATGTTTGTCTGGGTTTGAGAAGAATATATTGAGGGTTTCAGCAATTAATGCCTTGTCAAGCAGTACCTGCCCCTTAGCTGTGATAGGGCTAGTGGCTGTCTTTTGTTTCCCTTTATCAGTTCATTGATGTGGGACAAGAAAGTCCTATGGTTGCAGAGTTTGCTTTCTGGAGATGGTTGAGGAACTCCTTTTTGCTAGCTCGATGGCCTGTTTACATTGGTTTCGGTGTTCTGTAGCTTACCCAGTCTGCGGGGTGAAGTACCCTTAGACTTTTTCAGGCTTTGTCACAGCTAGTCATTAGGGCCTTTGGGGTAATCCACTTATAACAGTAGCCTTTTACCCGATAGGTCTTATTTGGGGCCAGGAGGTCCACGGCCCACATGATAGATCTGTTAAAGAAGTCAACTGCCCTTCCAGGGTAGGGAGACTTCTTAGTGGACTCAGTCTAAGTTGCCAAGGAGGATGTTGTATTGCTCCAAGGAGAACTTAGAGTAGTCCCTGGTGGTGAGTATTCTAGGCGGGACCTTTTCCTCCCTGTTCTTCCAAACACAGAAAATGGGCGAGTGGTCACTGAGAACATCGGACTTGGTGCCAGCAGATTGAACGTTTTGGGTTTGATACCAGTCCCAGTCAATGGTTGAGTGACTTCCTGTTTATAGTTCAACCTTGTGGGAAGGGTGATAATCTGGGAGAGGTTTGCCTCGTGAAGCATACAATTTATAGAGGACCTGGTCTCTTTGGCCCAGTTCAGGTTGAAGTCTCCAAGGATGATGAGTTCCGATGCAAACTCAACTGTGAGGTTTTGGTGAGAGTCTCAAGAGATTGGAGAGCATCCTTAGGGGACCATATACACACCCTACGTTTAGGTGTTTGGCACCGCCCAGGCTGATCCGTATAAAGACAGCTTCAATTTCAGGGGCATTGTTATTGCGGGTGGACACGAGCAGAGATAAGGGTAGCCTTTACGTAAATAAGTACCCCCCTTTTCTGGATTCTGTCCTTGCGGTAGCAGAGCATATCCTGGGGCAGCAAATTCGTGGTCATGAACTGGTGGTTTTAACCAGGTCTCAGAGACAGCTAGCACATCCGGATTATAGATGGATAGTCACCCTTGTACTTCATGAGTTTTAGGCTGAAGACTACAGATATTCATGTGGGCTAGCCTCAAGCCTCTAGGTGCCGTCCAGGTCAGGTCTTAGGGCGAGGAGATAGAGGTATTATCAACACCTGGGCCGGGTTAGATTGAATGTCTCCAGCACACAACAGCAGCTGTGAGCAGGAGAGCGGAGAATATGAGTTGGGGAGAGAACCTATTTTTCTGAGGTTTGTTGGTCAGTAGGAGGATAGCCCTGTAGCAGATCCACGTCTACTGAGTTTGACAGCAAGTAGGAGGCTATATTGTCAGCGGGGGTGGCCATTGATAGTGACTGTTCTGGTGCATGGCTGGTCCATTAGGGGAATGTGTGGCAGGGTCTTGCCTGCCCATAAGCCAGTCAACTCATAGCACTGTGGAGATATACAGCACAGCAGGAGGGCCCTTGTTTAGTCTGTGCTGGCCCGACATCCCGTCATTGGTGACCCCTTGACTGGCATTTACAATTAGGTGGCATTATTTAAGTAGTACAGACTTGGCCTTGTAACAGTAGGATTATGGCAGTATATCGAGTACAGGTTAGGTAAAAGAAGGGTACTAGGACAGAGCACTGTCTTGGGCCTCTTAGGATTTGTCTATATTCAGTGAGTTTTTCCTGTCAAAGTATTATATCTCTTACAGCACAGCCCACTTTAGGATTAATAGTTGCATGGGTTACAATGCACTGATTGTGTAACAGTTCGGAGTAGGATCAGAATACACAACCCTGTGACTACTATTAAGACTGGAATAAACAATTAGCAGTGGTTATTTCGAAGGCAGTTGATGGAACTAGCTGACTAGTAGTTGGGAGAGAGACCAAGTCACTAGAAACCATCTAGGGTAGAAATAATTAGAGGCGTACTTTTACACTTTAGATTATCAGTAGTTAAAACATTTAGCCCGTGAATTGTTCAATTTTGGTAGGTGTTCAACGTTTCAGCATTTTGTCCATTGCTGTTCTAGTTGGGTAGCTGGAAGATATGACAGGACTCTCTTTGTGTTAGGTTAGCCTGGGGCTGTTTCAGATGTGAAGAGTTTCGTTGCGGCAAGTGATGCTCCTCCCCTGAACTCTCTATTGGTGTAGGGGACACTGAGGGTGGAGCTACCTTCTATTTAATGGGACCAGGAATCGGGCGGGAGGGTGGGAGATTTTTAAAAGCAGCAGTCACTATCCGGTAGCAAGGGGAGGTCCGCTGGACAGATTCAGCTGTCAGCGCCTCTACCCGTGGTTCTGGCTTCTTCTTAGTGGCGGAGCAATGGGGGGCCTGATGCGTCAGTCTCCCTCGCCGCCCCTGGTGGTGCAAACAGTCAAAGTGCTGAGAGAGGAAGCAGCCTATATCAGCTGGCTGCACTCATCTCCAACTCCTCTCAGCGAATGGGCTCTGGTGCCTTTTGTGCAGTTTACAGAAAAAAGAGCAAGCGGGAACAAAGGAGCTGGGATGTGGGTCCTGCTCTCTCCGTCTCGGTGAGGCGTTCAGGTGCGGTATAGTTTCTTTAAAAGCAGGTCCTGCTCTCTCCGTCTCGGGGATGTTCTGGGTGTGTAAAGTTTCTTGTAAAGCAGCAGTCACCATCTGGTAGCAGGAGGGAGTCCCCGGACAGATTCAGCTGTAGGCGCCTCTACCCCGTGGTTCTGGCTTCTTCTTAGTGGCGGAGCAATGGGGAGTCCCGATGCCGTCGGTCTCCTCACTGCCCTGGCCCAGTCACGAACAGTTTTAAGAGTTCTTTCAGAACCCTTTCTTCTGTGAAATTACTATTATCAACCTCCTATCCAGAGTGCTTCTATTGACTGGATTAGGTATCTCCCCTGCTTTTCATTGTGAATACTGAACAGAAGTATTTGTTCAGTATCCCTGCTTTCACTGTTGCTCTCTGCCCAACCACCTTCCTCTTTATTCAGCCTCAGTATCTCTGCCTTAGCCTTTCTTTGCTCAATAATGTACTTATAAAATGTTTTATCCCCCTTCTTAAGCGAGTTGGCTATCTTTTCCTTGGTTTGGGCCTTTGCTATTCTGACTGCCTTCCCCTTCCTTCTTCTTTAACTGGTACAGTTCTCTGTCCTGCTCCTTCTGTGTTTCCTTATACTTCCTGAATGCTGTCTTTTCTCCCTTACAAATCTTTATTTATTTATTTATCCAGGCGATCACCGTTGAGCAAGCTCATTTGCAAGGTGGACCTGCAGTTGAACATAAAGGATAGACATACATATGATGCACAAAAAATAGAAATTAGGAATACAGACTTACATGTGTAAGGTACATTATAAACATTCCATTGCACTAGTTGGGAACAGGTAAATAATGTCAGGAATACATATTTACATGTGTAAGGTACATTGTAAACATTCCATTGCACTAGCGGTGAACAGGAAAAATAATGTCAGGCAATAGTTATACAAAGTACATTCTTCTCTATACATGATTGAAGTCATGGCTACTAGTATCAGCCAGGGAGGGCAGATCATAGTCATTACATCCCTAGAAAAAGAAATACGGTTTCTGCAAGGTTGTAGGAACCAGAGACCAACAGGCATCTAATTAAGAGTCATGAGGAAGGTTGGTAGTATGCCAGGGGCTCTGAAGGCCAGGAAGGACTGGCTACTTAATAAGTTAGGGAGGATATACAGTGTAGGTATATAAATGAGGGTGGAATTAAGCACTACATCCACTTTTAGAGCCACTAGAAGCTGTGGTAACATTTACAAAGTTCAGTAAATGTTATGTCATAAAGATGCCTGAACATAGCAATACTGACAAGGGTACTGAATTTCAAGGAACTTTGGATCCCTCTCCAAAGTGTGGGCAAAGCATGACTTATGGCAGCCCTACCAAAGTGGTTGTTAATCCTGGGAATTTTAAGGAGATTGGTGAATGACTTCTAGTGCCGTAGCTACTAGGTGGACTTGCAGGAAGGCAAGCAGTAATGTAATCCGGAGTTTGCTGGAGAGGCTCAGAATGTCCAAATGGCTGCATTTCTATGCCTTCTGAGTTGAGCGATGGCCACCCTACTGCAGTATATAGAGCATGATGGTGCGTGGAGGATGGAAGTCAGTTATAAATCTTAGGGCTCTGTGGTACAATACATCCAATTTGGTAAGATGGGAGGCAGGACATTGGCCATATATAATGTCAGCATAATCAATTAATGATAGAAATGTAGAATTGACAAGCTGTCTTTTGCTGACTCAGTAAGAAGGTATTTAATTCTGAAGAAGAGGCCAAGCCTTTGCCTAAGTTTTTCATTAGTTCTTCAGTATGCACTTTAAATGAGAGTTTGCTATCTAGCCATATGCCCAGGTATTTAAATTTTGACACAAACTCAAGATTTTCACCAAGTAGAGTGGATACAGGAGGAACATTATTATAGGCTGTAGAGATGGCCCCGATGTTAGAAGGGCAAGCAGCATTGCCTTGTTTTTGCATTTAATAAAAGTTTTTATCAATGAGTTGATATTGCAGTATATTGAATTCATTTTGATGCAGCACATGCTGCTCCGGGGTGTCTCGCTTAGGTATAACACTGTGTCGTCGGTGAATAAGTGGACTTTGGCCTCTGTAATGCCTAAGTTCAGGTTGTTAATATAGATGTTGAACAGCAGTGGACCCAATATAGAACCCTGAGGACTCCTCTCTTTATAGATTTAAGTGGTGAGAGCTCTCCTTCTGCCTTTATTTGCTGCTGTCTACCTGAGAGGTAATTCTGAACCAGACCTGTGAAATTGAGTCCAAACCTAAGCTGTTTAGTGCTGAAAGAAGTAGGCAATGGTCGACGGTATCAAAGGCCTTGCTTAGATCTAAGAAAACCGCACAAACAAATTTGTTTTGTCCAGATCCGAAGCCAGTCGTCAGTAACTTTGGCCAGTGCAGTGATGGTGCTGTGTTTGGTTCTAAATCCAGACTGCATGGGATTAAGAAATTTTATGCTGTCCAGGAAGGATCTTAGCTGTGTGTCCATGATTTTTCCAATATTTTGAAAGTATAGGCAGTAGAGATTGGCCTATAGTTGTTCAGGTAGCTGGGTCCCCTGATTTGTATAGCGGATAACATGAGCAGTTTTCCACTCTGCAGGAAGGAGCCTTGAGTTAGGGACAGGTTAAATAAATGCATTATTGGTGCTGCAAGTATATGATGGCTATTTTCAAAAAGTATGGATCAATTGAGTCAGCTCCAAGCGCTCTTCTTAATGTCCAATTGTAATAGCAGGTCTTCAACTTCTTTCAAGGTGATTGATGAAAAGCGAATGTCCTGCCATTATAGTTGCTTCTAGGGACTGGACTTTGAGCTGTGGCGAAGGCTGCTTATTGGCGCTTTATCAAAAGCCAGGCCAGCTGTGGCAAAATGATTATTGAAGGCTTGCAGGATTTCAGATTTATCAGTGACAGAGACATTGTCAATGGTTATTTTTTGGATGGGGGCGCACTACTGGGTGGGTGGCCGAGACTTCTTAATAGTGGACCAGAACTTGGTGGGGTTATTAGATGCAGAAAGCAATTCGGTTTGATAAAAAGTAGCTTTGCTTCTCTAATCATTTTGTGCAGAGCATTCCTGGCTGCTCTGAAGAGTACACCAGTCAGATTCTGTATATGACTTCCTGGCCTTTTTCCATAGTAGGTCTCTTTTTAGTAGTGCTTTCTTCAAGTTTGGTGAGAACCAGTGGCAGATCCTAGTTTTTATTCTAACTTTATTATGGGGCATAATGCCTAGTGCACCAGATATGATTTGTGCAGGTACTATAGGCATCACTCACTGATTTAGCTAGGCAAAAACGCCTGCCATTTTATAGAGTCTTTAGGTAGCTGAAATAGGCCAGAGGGTCAAAGTTACGTCTTGATCTTTTGTTGGAGAACTTTGATGTGGATAGTGGAATTGTGATCATCCTAATGGCAGCTATATGGCAGTGGTCACTAACATCAGCTGGTAGAATACCAGAATGAGAGAAAAGATGAGGTTCATTGACAGGTATCACATCAGAAGGCTGCTGTTGGCTGGGTTTTCTTGTTTATGCGTGTAGGCTCAGAGATTAGTTGGGTGAGACCATGTGAATCACAGAACTGTTGCAGGGTAGGGACCAGCTAGATAACCAGTCGTGAGTTTAGATCGCCTAATATAATTGTCTCTATGGAGGAAGTGTCCATTTGTTCAGTCAGATGTGATAGGAGTTGAGGTCCTGCTGCAGGCGGTCTATAGCAGCCAATCCACGAAGGCCCTTGAATGAGATGGCTCGATTTTAAGAGACAGGCATTGAAACCTCCTGCAATGGAGGTGGCATCTAATATAGATATGTAATTGGGGATATTAACCTCGCTGTCAGTTGTAGATGCTCAGAGCCACGATTCTGATATCACCAAAATGTCTGGTGCAGTATGTATGATCCATACCTGGACAGATTCCAGCTTCTTTAACAGGCTGCAAACATTGGCATGCAGGAAACTGATACCCTTCAGTTGCTTAATTTCAGCTGGAGCTGAGAGCATTTTGGGGACCAGGGTTGAGTTCAATGTCACCCGAACAGTTTAGCAAAGGAGGAGGATAATATTCAGGTTGTGGAAGAAGTTTTTATAAACACGATTCTTACTATATCTTTTACATTTTGTGCGCCTGGGTCCATAGATCGAATCTTATGTTTGTTAAGCCCTGTGGATACATAGCTTAGGAGCCAGGTGGGGCAGTAGCAGCCATAGCAGAGTTTAAAAGTCTGGAGTTTGAAGACAGGTATAGAGGAACTGGATGCTGTACCACTGACTGGGTTTCCCTAACCTTCTGTGGGATTTGGGGCAGACCAAGATAGTATAAAGTAGCTATTGTTGATGTGCTGGTATAAAGATGGCTTGGTACAGGTCTAGCGTACAATTGTTGCTGTTGTAGGTACCCAGCCCTATCAAATAGCAGAAGGAGTTAAGGCTGTTAGGCAGAGACATTTAAGAGCTTGCCATGTTTAATTAACACAGGCGTTTAATAAATATTACGAACTTCTAATATGAGGAGCCGGCCAATGAAAGGAAGGAGCAGACTGTGGGCGGAGCAAGTGGGCTACAAGATAACACTCGAAAAAGGGGCGGGTTGGGTGGGCAAAAAAATGCAGCTTTGCCCGTACCTGCCTGGCTGTAGGGATCCGGGGCTGTGGTCTTGAGCGGCGGCTATGGAAGCATCGTCTGCCTGTGGCCGCCGTCCAGCGGCTGGCCACCTGCACAAGTCCCTGAGGAGACAGAAGGAGGGACTAGTTATTTACAGTCCCAGTCATCAGAGGCGGGCAGTCCAGGGGTGTTTCTGAGGGCAGAAAAATTAGCAGGACAAAGGAGGCGATTTCCTGGGTGCCCCTGTGTCTCGCAACACAAACCAACAGTAAAGGGCTGTATGAACTGGTCTGACCCTCCCTAACACCTGGAGCTCACAACTCTTGGGTCACACACAATATAGTTATTTAAACAGTACAAATACAGTAAAAACAGCTCCTTTTTGTCTAAATTCAGGTAAAAGAAATACAGGTTTAGCAGTGTGACCAATAGGAAGCCGCCAAAGTACTAGCGCTCGCGCTCGATTGGCTATGACTGTACGTACCTGCCTGGCTGTAGGGATCCTTACCTTCCCTCCACTTCTTTTGAGAACCGTGGTGGTTTTTTTTTTTCATTTTGATTTGTTTATTTGCTTCACGCAGAGGCTTGCTGCCTCTGTGATGGTGGTTTTAATGTTTTCCCATTGTTGCTCCACCTCACCTTCTTGACTGTTTGCTAGTGCTTTTTGAGGCACTCTCCCATTTGACAAAATCAGCCCTGCTGAAGTCCAGTACCTTCACTTTTGTATGGCTTGACTCTACAGCTATGTTTATCATGAACCACACTGTTTGGTGGTCTCTTGTTCCAGATGGCTACTCACTTCTAGATCGAGATCCTCTCTCCATCCCCATTTGAGGTACTAGGTCTAAGATTGCTCCCTCCTGAGTGGGTTCCAAAACTAGCTGTCTGAGGCATGTCCCGTAGGGCATCAAGAATAGCCCTGCTCTTGGATGTGGCTGAGCAAAGGTGCTCCATTTAACATCTCGGACTCAGTTTGAACAGATGTTTTTAACATACCTACAACTTGAGAAGCTAATCCATGTAATCTCCTAGCACTCAAATTCAAAACACAGAGGAGCTCAACATCTTGAAAAATGCCCCAAAGGATTTTGGGAGATCACATGTCTCTTGGGAGGTGCTAACCCCTCCACAATGGATCTTGGGATTTGCAGTTTTCTATAAGCAGACATTTAAAGTAACAAAAAATATTAACAGGTTAGTTTTAAAAATAGTTCTATACATTACAGAAAATAAAGAGGAGGGAGAAGGCGAGAGAAAGGATTAATACAGGAGTGCCTTCTAAAAACCACTTTTAACGTTTCTGTATCCAGGATAGACAAACTCAGGCATTTTCAGCTTCTCACGGGGAAGCTAGAGGAGACATTGTAGTCTTCAGTTATGATTCAGTAACTATTCAAAACAAACTGTACTTTCAAGTGCAATGCAAATGTATTTCTAGTCTTCATTTCGCAATAATTTAGAGTTAAACAAATAGTTTATTGAATACTTCTTAAAATTTAGTATTCTTAGAATCTGTATTGTTCTGTTGATGACTACAGATGATTAGAAATTACTGTAATTAGTCTTTAAAGACACATAAATGACAGATTTAATACTAAATTTAGGATTTGATTTTGTGAGGGCAGCTAAGGTCTGACCAGAAATCTTCAAATAAAGGTAAAAATAAGTAAGTATGAGGAACTTATAGTACTGTGAGTGGAGATAGGGAGCAAAGAGACACAAAGGATACAATACAGCATAGGAGTAAAGAAAGTCGAGTTTTAGTGGAAAGAGAGAGTGAAACTTGAGCAACTCTGTATTATAATAAAAATGAATGTAATTAAACATTACATTTACACCAATCGAGTTTTAACTTTATTGTTTTCTAGTTATTTGTTTTTGTTTTTTAACTTTCCCATGCTGTTGATCTACTAAATATAAATGCACCACTTTTTTACCAAGTCTTTCAAATGTATCTGACTGCCCTGCTAACCACACAACTGCTGTTTGTGGATGGCCTAGTGATGCTGAATACTTTATCCCAGCCATGCCAGTGACCCGGGTTTGGGAATGGTCCAGGATTGTCAGGAGCCAGCAGGGAGGAGGGAGGTGGGATTGAGCACCTGCAAGACAAGCTTTCCCCTCCTGAGAATCCTGTCTCTGTGAACTTTCACTGCCCCTAGGTGGAGGCCTAAGGGGGCGTGGATGGAGTGGATAGCATGGAGAGAGGATGATATGGGAACGTGGCATGCGTGCCCCACATTTACATGCACAGCTGCAGCATGGGGCATGGTAAACTGGGGCAGGGAAAACTGGGGAGAAAATGAAGATTGAAAAAAAACTGCTGTTCATGACATCAGTCTCATAGTGAGCACTATGATGTCATTAACAACGCACTGTGAGGTTAACAGGGACAGGTAAATGTTTTCCACTGTTTTCTAAACAGCCTTTAGAGATGGACTATCAAGATATGCTGTACATCATGGAAAGGAACACGGAAAAATAAATGTATTCTCTAGTAAAGTGTAGCAGTTGAAACATCTTATTTATGAAAGCACCTGCTGAAGTGCAGAGATGCTCTTTAATGCCAAAGTAAGGAAAACACAGATATAGTGACAGAGGACAAAATAAAACAAAACAAAAATACGTTGGAAATGGGAGCTGATTTCCTCATGCCCCGACATAGCAGCTGTGCTCCCCACTCTGCTATCATAGATGCTGTTATCTCAATGCCTCAACACAGGGCTGCGCCTCCCCTCCACCCTCCAACACAGGAGCTGTGCTCCCGGGCTAATACAGGAGCTGTTGTCTTCTGGCCACCAACACCCAGGTGCTGGTCTCCCCCCCAAGACAGGAGCTGTGCTCCCCCAACACACACACTGTACTTTCTCTCAGCGCACACAGGAGCTGTGCTTTAGCCAGCCACACAGAGCTGTGCCACCACACACCCACATGGGAGCTGTACTTCACCCTACCCACACACACAGAAGCTGTGTTTCCTCCCACCAAAACATGCACACAGAAACTGTGCTTCCCCTGCAACCATACACACAGAAGCTGTGCTCCCAACTACCCATGCACACACAGAAGCTATTCATCACCCCATCCACACACACACACACACACACACACACACACACACACACACACACACACACACACAAGCACTGCACTCCTGAGCTTGGCTCCCTCTCCCTGCCTATGCTTCTCATCACACTTAGAATGGAGAATGACTGTCCTGCTTACCAAGCTGGCTATCCACCCATCCATCAGTTCACAAAACAAACCAATATGCCACAAGTCCACCAGCCTTTGTGCTGCTGATCTTGTGCCACCATGCCATTCGTCATATGCAAAATTACCTTGCAAGATAACGGTGATAATGTTAGTCACTGTTAGCATTCGTGCTCTAAACAATCAGCTTAACCTTTTGTAAGCTTCCTGGCAGAAATCCTGCCTACTCCCTCCTGCTCTTCATTTTCTGCTTCTGGGAGGGAAAGGTTGTCAATCACCCTACACAAGACAGCTGACAACACAGAAATCCAATGCTGAGTGGAAGGCTGTGATCATTATGTGTGAGGGATGTGTTCTGCCAGAAACTGCATCTGGCCATTCGGAGACTGAAAATAAAACTCCATCAAACCATACTGTTGAAAAAGTCTTTAACATCTATTGCCAAACACCTCTCTCATCCCATTCCATGTAAATTAGGTCCATGGTGTCCAGTAGCACCCCTCACTCTCCCCATCCCATATTTCAAAAGCAGTCACTGCTGTCCAGTGACTCCTAATACCCTGTAACAGACATGGACACCCCATTACAGTCAACCCACCCAATATAGGTCAAGTAGAAGGCCTTACCTGAGCATTAGGAGCCAGAGGTAGGAGTCTCAAAGGGATGTCATCTGCCGCACCTGTGAAAAAAAAATGAGTAGAGAGGGGGTCACAAAGGATCTGTAGCACTTAGGGGTAAAATAGGGTGTGAAGAATGGACTAGGTAAAAAGTATACTTATCTGATGGTGAAGAAGTCCACATCCAGTTTGACTGTAAAATAAAGGAAAAAATCAGTTTGCTGGGGAAAACACAGTAGTAGCAGAAGCAGAGAAAAGGAATTGTGGTTTTGGAGGTGGGCTCAGAACACCCCTTGGTTACTACTGGTGACAGATTGGCCAGTATTTTACTTGGTAGCCCAGGTGGGCTAGTGCAGGTTTTGGGCTAGTAGGCCATTTCATAAAATGAAAAAAAATGGTGGTCCTCTGGGCTCGATATGCCAGGGAGGGAGGAACTTTGTAAATTTAGTCCTGGGAGTTTTAGCTCTCTAGTGGTTGATGCCAGCACTTTTTAAATAAATTAGTACCCTTCCCTGGGTTCTAGTGGGGCTCCCTGAGCCCTAGGATAATGTGGATGCTGCAAGGAGCAGGACAACACACTGGGTTTACAACTGCAGCAAGACCCATACCATGATTGCTCTAGAAGCAAAAGTGCCTGCAGGCACTTACGACTCCCAGCCCATACAGAGGTCAGGCTGTGGCCTACTCTATGCTGTTGGGAGAGTGAGAGAAAGGAGCTAGTGTGGTGGAAGAGACAATGGATGGAAATGCTTCCCCACCTTCCCGAATCACTGCTCTGGCAGCAAGTTGTTTTGCCCTAAGGGGCTTGAGATGCAGAAAGGGACTGGAGCAGCAAAGAGAAGTTACTCCCACATCAGTAGTGGGGGGAGGTGATGAAGAGAGTGAGCTAGCAAAGAAGTCAGAGGCAGTAGCAACAGAAGGTGCTGACATTTTATGCCACACCATGGCTTTTGGCAATGCCCAGAAGGCTTAATTTAAATTGTAAAAGCCTCATGGGAACAGGCAGGACTAAGCACCCTCAATGAGAGTAACAGACATGCTGCCCACAGCGTGTGCAAGCCCAGGAGGAGATGAAAAGGAGGTGGGAGGAGGGGACGGGACCAGGTGCATATAGGAGGTGAGAGTCAGCCATGGATAGCCGCATGAGGGCCTCAGCAAAGTCAAGGAAGCACAAATAAATTAATAAATATATTAATTAATAAAAATATATTAACTGGTTACCTGGATGGGGAGCAAGCAGTCCTCCAGGAAAAGCAGGGCAGGCCATGTTAGCCTGCTGTCATTAGAACATCTTGACATTGAAAGCAGAAGGTGGGATCAGCCAAACAGTAAAGAAAAGTAAAAACAACAATGTTTCTTTAAAACTCTGTAAACTCACTCAACTGCTGTACAAGTGTTCTAAATAGCTTGTTTTAATAGAACAGCTGTATTCACATATTTTCTATTTCTCAAGTAATGTAATGCCTACAAGGTGCATACAATCTCTCAGTTCTGCCATTTGTACTGCCAATTGGTAGAGATGTCTCCTGCTGGCAGTGCCTCTAGAGAAGGCTCATTTGAATATGATGCATCTCATGTTCCTCCCTCTGAAGTGCCAGTCACATCTTCAAGCTCATTCACAGTTTGTGGCAGCTGGAGACTGTTGTCAGTTCAAAAGGAGACAGCTGCCTCATTTTCCAGTAGTTCCTCAGAAGCTCTGAGTACCTGTCATCACTGTTACTGATCGTAGCATTTGAAATATACAGTAGGGCCCGGATATTGAGACAGTTGCTCATGGCGCCAACTCAGTTGCACTGGTGCAAGTGCAAACTTGCACCAATGAGCCATATTTAACATACGCCATTGCTAGCATAAAAAGCTATTGCACAATGCGCAACTATAATGAATCCAGGTGCAGCGGGGGCATTCCATGAATATCCAGCACAGTGGCATATTCAACCATGAAACCATGGTGCAAGTGTGGAGCAAATCGAGTTGCTCCGAGCAGACTGTTTCTATAAATACAAGGCGCAAACACACAGACAGCACTTGTGCCAGGGATGAGAGCAAGAGGAGTGGGAGAGAGAGACAGACAGAGAGAGAGATAGACAGACAGACCAAGGTAGAAACAGAGGAGAGGGACAGAGTTGGCATTGGAGAGGAGAGGGGCAGAGGTGAGAGACATACACACTGACAGGCAGAGCATCAGGGTGGCACACAGCCAGCAGCAGCCAACCACCCAGAGAACATTGGACAGCAAAGGCCATGGACAGTGCACCCTTCATGATGGAGGCCATAATAAGGGGTGTGAGAGGGCAGGAGGAACAGCGACATGGACAAGGAGGCCATTGGTGATATGCCCGACACAGGTGGTACCACGACGCATCACCTTTGAGAATTACAGTGACACAGAGATTGTGGGCCAGTACCACCTGAACAGGGCCATTCTGAGGCAGCTCTGCAAGCTGTGCAGTAAGAAGATGCAGACACCCAAAAGGCGGGCCGCCATGTCCATGGAGATGAAGATGACAGCCGTCATGCCTGCCCACCACGGCACCTTCCAGAGACTAACAGGGACGCCACAGGCATAATCCATCGGCCATGTCCCACCTCCTCACACAGTTCCTCAATGCTCTGCTGCCATGTGGCTCAGAATACATCCATATCCCAGCATACAGGTGGAGTGTACAGCAACCATGCATGACTTCTCAGGGTTGCACGATGCCTGGCATGATGGCCATTGACTGCACCCACATGGCCATCCACATGCCATCTGGCCCTGAGGTATTGCATACATCAACAGGAAGGGAGCCCCAGCATAAACTGCCAGGTGGTGTGCGATGCCACAGGGCATCACCAATGTCTGCACCACATACCCTGGGAGTGTACATGATGCATTCATGTGGTACAGCTCTGCACTGTGCCTCAGGTTTGAACCTGGGACATCCCCATGGGCCACCTAGTGGGTGAGTATAGCGCAGGCAAGGCGATGGGCAGAGCAGTCCTTGGGATGGGGTGGGCAGGGTGTGCATGTTGGTGTGGTCACCAGGGACAGGCAGGGGCTCAGCATAGAATAGCAGAGACTAACCATGTCACTAACCACACAGGAGACAGGAGTTATCCACTGGGCCAGGCTACTCACCCCCTACTGGTGCCATACGTCCCAGCAGAGCAACGCACAACAAGGCACACGCTACATCATAACATCATCGAGCATGTCTTTGGCATAATGCTGCAGTTCTGTTGCCTAGATAGGTCAGGCTGTGCCCTACATTACAGCTCCTCGAAAGCCTGTGGCCTCTCCTGGCCTGCTGCATACTGTACAGCATGGCCATTGACCATGGGATAGCTGTCAAGGCTGATGAGGGTGACAGTAGTGGGATGATGAAGGCAATGGGCAGGAGGGTGGTGGATAGCCACCCCTAGGCAGAGGGATCCCGGCTGCTACAGCAGGTGCAACACCACCAGGACACCATTGCACAGGAGCATTATGGTGCACACAGTTGGGTGGTGCGACACATGCATGGGCCACTCAAACAGGTACAGCACACATGCAGAGGCGCTGCATGGCAACAGGCATGCACACAGAGGCATGATGCAGGGTAGGGGTCAGTGGCACACAACCACACACAGCAACACACACACACACACACACACACACACAGGCATTGGTATGTGGTGTGGATCAGATGCATTGCACTGGTGCACAGGCATAACGGTGCTAAACTGCCCTCATCATGCCCACGCCACATGGTCCAGCAGCCGGGCAAGCATGCACACAGGCAGCATGCGGCATGACACATAGGCACCATACCAGTGGTTGGCACACACACACATGCCACCCATGTGCACAGGGCAGCAGTTGCAGACTGCGGTCAGATGTAGCCCACATCAGGTCCGCTGCATGGAACCATGGCCACAATGCCATGGAAACCACGCAGCGCTGCATCAGCCACAGGCTGCACATGGGAGGGTTTGCAACAACTCCCAGGGGTTGAACAGCGGACCCTGACCATGTCTACGGGGTGTGCAGGTGCTCAAACAGGCCAGCCCTGGGCATGCCTGGGATGCCTACATCAGAGCCTGGTGTTAACTGTGATGGGGTTGCCTGACACTGGGTTCATGAAGTGGACAGTGCACTGCAGGGGTCATCTGTGCATGGCCATGCCTGTGGCAGCCAGCAGCACAAAGCCATCCATGACTGCAGTCGCAATGCAATCTGGGATGCAGTTGTGACCTCCTCATGTGCTGCATCCCGCCAGGCTCTGCACCATGCCCCTCTCCTACTGCTCAACTAACTGGCTTACCTCCACACAGTGCATACACCCCATTGGCAAGCAGCACCTGTTGCTGAACGGATGCCCACCGCAGATGGGTGTGCTCAGCCAGTCAGTTGGCATCATGGGGCCCCCGGTGGAATGCCAACTCATGTGGTGACCGCCATGCTGCACTGCCCCTCTCTGGTGGATGCTGCACAGTGGGTCTGCAGGGGAATGGGCATAGCAGGCACACACCGGTGGCAGACACTGCGTCCAGCTGCCTAGTGGCACCCTCAGCCAGCTGCCGTCACCCTTCTGGCTGCTGTACACTGCCCAGTGGCTCCACAGCCGCACCACCACCTCCACAATGAACAGCTGTGGCAGTGCACACTGCTGCACCCGCAGTGGTGGCAGGTAGCTGTTCCACAGCGGCAGAGTGCTGGTCATGGTTCCTGTGTCAGCAGCCAGCAGGGCAACACACCACAATGTCGACCATGTGGTCCAGGAGCTGCATGTAGTCCTCATTGGAGTCGGACCCCACCCCAATCTGTGTATCCACATACAGGACACCAAGGCTGGCATCCTGGAGGATCACATCCAGGGCATCATCCAACCCCAGGTCCAGGACATCTGTCTGCACTGTGATGCTGAACTGCAGCCTATGGGGCCCCCAGCATTCATGGATGCTGCTGGCACCCCATCATCTGCACAGAGGCATGCTGGTGCTGCAAGAGAATAAAGGTGTATCAGTGATGTAATGCCCATGTACCCCTCTACACTGCTGCTGCTTGAGTCCTGCAGCATGGCATGGCACATGACATGCATGGTGGCTGCATGCATGCCAGCATGCCCATGTATGGACTCTCCGTGCTACCACCTGTATGGGCTGACATACTACCATGCAGTGATGGGCTGGCTGCCACCCATCTGGAATCCACCTCCAGGCACACCCTCCACCGTGGTGTGGTGCATGGTTGCTACCACCAACTCCTGTGGTGTTTGTATTGGTGCATCCTCTGGCCCCTCCGTGGCAGTCCGGACTGCATGGATGGCTGCCACCTTCTCTTTAATGTGCCTCTTGTCCATTCCCAACTTCTTCCTGCACTCCTGTGCCCACTGCTGGTGGCTGCAGTGCTGGTTGACATATGCTGCCACCTCCTCCCAAGCACCAGCCCTTGCTTGTGGTGTGCTCGCAGCACCACTCAACAGGAGCTCCCTGTCCAGATAGGTCTCAAACAGGGCATCTGTTTCTGGCTTTGTGAAATTGTGCCTGCACTTCCATGCATGCCCATGCTCCTCACCCTCCTCATGATCCGACACATCACTGCCTGTGGACATGGACATCACAGTGTCGTGGCAGCATCTCCATGATCTGTCCCACCTGCAGTGCTGTCTGCTCCAATGAGCTGCAGGCGGCATGCACTTACCTCAAAGGATGCAATAGCAGTCCATGGCCAGTGCTGTTTCATGGCACTTATAAGGCACAACTCATGCAAATGAGGTTTGGGCTTAACAGTACGACATGCTAATGCACCAAGTGCACCATGCATTGGCTGAGCTCATTTGCATGTGGTTTCTGAATATTGTGATATTGCACCATGCTCAATGGGATTGCACAGGGTAAGTTGCGGTGTCAATGTGCATGCATCCATGGTGTGCAGGCCCACAGTGCGTTTTGCGCATCATGGCATCAATCATGCACTGTCTTGGCAGACCAGTGCAATGCAGTGGCATGCACATGTTGTGCATGGGCCAGCTACGTGCATGGCTGCGCATGGGGTGTCATGCCCATTGGGCGACATGCATAATGCCAGTCGACCTGACCCGGGTCAGACCTCTGACCTAAGTAGTGCCACTCATTCCATGCATCTCTGGCACTGCTCATTGTGCATGCACTGTGCATGCTTCCATGCATTGGGAGCATGGTGTGGACACGTCGCGCCTCCTGCCGCCATTTTCATCCCCAAGATTGTGGAAGTTAACATGGCACAGGGACGAATACAGCATGCCCCAAACTGAACACAGTTGGAGTTGGTAAACCTGGTGGCCTGTGCGAGTCCCACACCCCAACTCTTTGGGCAGGTGTCCGTGCTGCAGGTCAGGGTCACTGTTTCACAGGGATTGCAGCCAGGCTGTAGCAGAGGACTGGGGTGGCCAGGACAGGGAGCAATGTCACCACGGTATGGGGACCTCCTGTGGCGGGACCCACAGCACCTGTGGAGGCTGCAGGCATCGTCAGGTGAGGGCTGTACTACAGTCAGATAAGTCATTCCATGTTGCATGTGTACCCTGGTGCTGTACTGTTGTGTTGGCTAGGCTGCCTGGTATGCCATGCAGAGGGTACACTGTCATTGTCTGGCGTCGTGGTGTGGCATTGCCTGCTGCAGCTTGCGATGCGATGCAGCCGCAGGGACGTGGTGGGCAGGGCACACCCTTTCACAGGGTTGGGGTGGTGGGTGGCTGCTGTGGTTGATTCCTGATGTGTACCTGTCTTCTTTCCATTCCCAGGGCCTGAGGATCATTGCTGAGCCCAGACAGCAGCTGCACAGCAGGCTGCGGTGTGCAAAGTGGAACAGGACCAGCACCGGCAGGGCTGCAGAGGCAGGTATGCACTGTCATGGTTCTTACGCACTGTATATGGGTTGGCGGGAGTGGATGCAGGCTTGACCACCTGTGCCATGTGCCATTGCAGCTGTGTGTGTTGCACTGTGCATGGTGCATGCCACTGTGGCACATCCATTGGACACATGTGCCAGCTGTTGGTCGGGTGGGTGTACGCCTGGCTGCCACTATTGTTGCTGTGGTACTGCCACTGCACTGTGCCATGTGACTGTCATTGCTCAATCGGGTGGCCATTGTGTGGCAGGGAACACCTCTGTGCAATGTCGTGGTGCGCCGAGTTGCAGGTAGGTGTTGGCCTACCCCTGCAGATGGCTGGTACAGGCCCTCCAGGGGTGCATGTTCCAACTGTCCATTGTGCACTGTGGGTGGGCATGGTTCCTTGGGACATTGCACTGATCACCTGTCCTGTCCCTTGTTATAGGTGTCTGGCGGTGGAGGCCTAGGCACCCATTATACGGATGACTGCTCCGGCAGCAAATCCTCATCACCTCCACGACGATGGAGGCGCTGTTCCAGATGAGGCACCTGCTGTTGGCGGAGAGGAGGCAGTGACTATGCCAAGGGGTTGCAGGATGTGGCTGCCATTAGTTTGGCTCCAGCTTTCCCTGTTTCCCCTGCTGTACCTCCCACAGTCCCCTTCCCATGGTACAGTCCCTGTTACCTGTCCCTTCCTTTGCTTTACATACCCTTTTCCAGCCCCTAGTTTTGTAAATGGTTTTGTTTATTAACATATATTTTTGACTTCCCTGCCTGTGTCAGTGTCTGCTTTGCAGATGGTGTGAGAACCATTCGCAGTGGCCCAGTGTCTGTCCATGTGGTATGCATGTGTAGGGGTGCGTGCTGTGCTTCTGTGGTTCACTGCTGTGTGCTGTGATGTATCTCACTGTGGTGGTGTCCTTCCCTTGGTCTGTGGCTGTGTCTTGGGGTGCCCATGGAGCAGTTGTCAGGGGTGTGTAGCAGGTGTGTTCGTGGTGGCAGCACGGCCATGGTCAATGGTCGGGTACTGGCATACACTGTGTTGGGGCCCCTGCTTGGCATTGAGTGACCTGTCCCACGTGGTCTGCCATGCTACCTGCCTCCCAGCACATTGAGTGCCTACTGTGTGGCTTCTTGTGTGCCTGTGTGGCATGTGCTTGGCTGTATAGTCCTGGGTGTGGAGTGCTATGGTCTGGGAGGGCACAGCCAGCAGCCTGCGGGCGGCTGTCTTGGTGGCCCACCGCTGGCACCTCCTGTTGCCTGCCATCTGTGCCACTGTTGTGTTCTGGGAACAGGTGTCTGGGTGTCTGTGTGTGCCCTGCTGGTGGAGGCCTCCTGTGGCTGTCACTGTGCTTCCCTGGCTCAGTTCTCTGTACCGTGCCCCCTGTTGCTTTTCTGCTCTGTTCCTACAGTTGCGCTGGAGCATCTCTTTCTGCACCATGGTGCAACTCTGATTGCACCATGGTGCAACACTGTATATACTATGGGCGCAGCTGTGCCATATTCAGCTGGGTTACCTTGGCACAGTTAGGCCTGTGCACCCTCTGAATATTAAGCCTGTGCTACCATGGCACATTGGATTTGTCTGAGCCGGCCTTGGAGTCGGCCACTGGTGCATTTCTGAATATCTGGGCCTAGGTCTCCAGTTTGAACCTGTGTGTTTGTGGTCATAGCCAGGACATCCAATAAAGTAGTTGATAACTTCATAAACTACACATACTCAAGCTAATAACAAATTTCCTGAGACCTTGTTCCTAGCACATTATCCCAGACAAAACAGTTTACAGGCAATACACCATCATTCCTAAATTACACTTCATTTGTGATGGTATTCCTAAATGGGAAATAACAAAATAATGACCATCAGGAATGACAATCAAGTAGTGTTTCGTGGCTTAAATCAGTGTCCAAGTGCAGTCTGTACTACATAGAAACATAACATAGAAACATAGAATTTGACGACGAATAAGGACCGCTTGGCCCACTCAGTCTGCCCATTTCCCTACCTAAAGGATAAGCTGCAGATCCTAGCTAACCAACAGCCTACTTTTCTTACCTCCACCCCCTAGAATTGCCTTATGCCTGTCCCATGTATTCTTGAATTCCACCACTGTTTTGACTCCACAACCTCCTCAGGAAGGCTGTTCCATGCATCCACAACCCTCTCTGTGAAAAATACTTCCTCACATTACCTCTGAGCCATCCCCTTTAGCTTCAAATTGTGCCCCTTGTTCTTGCACACCTCTTTTCTGAAAGATGCTACCCTATTGGACTTTGTTGATTCCTTGAGGTACTTGAACATTTCTATCACGCCCTCTCCTCCTCTCCTCAAGGCTATACATATTAGCTCCTTAAGTCTCTCTTGATATGTCTTCTGGTGCAGACCCTGCACCATTTTAGTTCACTCCTCTGTACTGACAGCAAGTACAGCTTCCTTCATGTCACAGATCAGCAAAAAGAACTCCGACAAGTCATTTCTTTCCTGCATATACAGTACCTATGAAAAGAAATCATATAAAAACACAGAGTTGTTACTATATGTGCAGACACACATTCTAAGCATTGACAATGCTTAGAGAGGCATACCTTTCAGTTGCAGAGCACAAGGAAGTGGGAGAGAAGAATGTGCTGGGAGCATGTCAATCAATCTGTTGGGGTAGAGTGGGTCAAGCTTACACGCAACATGCGCATCTCAGCACAGTCGTTAAATATGGCAGATGTGACTCAAGTCACTAATTTAAAAAGTTAAAAACAAGTTAAATAAATCATGGAACAAATGGAGACAACAATAATCTGCAATCAAAATGTCCATTCTTCATTCCACAACAATAAAAATTAACATCAGAACTTTTCATATCCAATGAATACTGCTGCTTTAAGAGGATAAGCAGTACTGCCTGGTGAGGAGCTTCTGCATGGGCTCATGAAAAACAGTATGCAGGCTTAGAGCTGCTCTGATGGGGAGCAGGCTCAGGAGTATCGTGTGTGTGTGTGTGTGTGTGTGTGTGTAGTTTTTGGACATGTTGTTGGATGGAGAATACATCGAGGTTATGAAAGAATTGGCAGATGTGCTGGAAACACTACTGGCTGCACTCTTTAACATCTCTCTGCAGACGGAATGGGTGCCACAGGACTGGAGGTGGCTTATGTAGTGCCTATACATAGGGGGTCTAGGGAGGAGATGGAGAACTATAGGCTAGTCAGTCTAACATCTGTAGTGGGCAAAGTAATGGAGAACTTTATCAAGGAGGCTTGGGAGGCAGTTGGAAAGGTTAGGGCACTAGGATAATAAACAGTATGGCTTTGTCCCGGGAGATCATGTCAGACCAACCTTGAGAGTTTTATGATTGGGTGACGTGAGCCTTTGCTAGACATAGGCGGTGGATGTCCTATTCTAGATTTCAGCAAGACGTTTGATTCAGTACTTCATAATGGACTGATAGCAAAATGGGGAGATAGGTGGGTGGATAGGAGCTAAACTGGGTTGAAAATTGGCTTTTGGGGTGTTTACAGAGGGTAATGGTGGGTGGGATAATATCCTCCCCAGGAAGGAAATCAGTGGAGTCCCTCAAGGTTCAGTATTGGGACCACTTTGTTTCAATGCCTGTGTCTCGGATATAGGGAGGGTTAGGAATAGGTTGAGTTTCTTTGTGGATGATTCAAAATTGGGAGCACTGGTGGATAGTAAGGAAGTGGGGAGACAGTCCAGGGGATCTGGATACCCTGGTGGGGTGGTCAAGGAGGTGGGACTGAAATGAATGCCAGGAAATGTAAGGTACTTCATTTGGAGGTCAATAACCCTGGCCATATACCCCCAGAGTTACACTACAAGCAACATTGGGAGAAAGGGATTTAGGGGTGGTGGGAGATGTTAAAATGAATAATTCTGAAAATTGTAGAAAATTGCAGCCAAGGCAAACAGGATATTGGGTTGCATAGCTAGGGAATCACGTCCAGAAGCAGGAGTGATCCTCCCTCTGTATAATGCCTTGGTCGGGCCGCGGGTTGAGTATTGTGTACAGTTCTGGAGACCTCATCTGAAGAAGGACATAGCACTGCTGGAGCGGGTCTAGAGGAAGCGACCAGGATGATTCGGGGCATGGAGGGAGGCCTTGGCCTTATGAGGATAGACTGGAAGAACATGGACTTTACTCACTGGAGGAGAGGAGGATAGGGAGACATGATGGAGGTTTTCAAGTATGTAAAGGAATAATTAGGAGTGGAACCAGGGAGATGTTTAGGCTGAAGAGGGGAGTGACCAGCGGCCATGGATGGAAGTTGGAGGAGGGAAATTACAGGGGGACGTGAAGGCATTTTTTCACTGGAGAGGGTGGTGGAGCAGTGGATGCACTTCCCTGGAGGCTGGTGGAGGAGGGTACAGTGGAGGCTTCAAGAAAGGGTGGGATAGGTTCAAGGGAAGCTGAATCTAAAGAAGACACTCGGGGGGTGGCGGGCGGGCAGCCATTGGGTTGCTGGCTTTCGGCAGACAAGACAGACCATTTGACTATTCTGCTGGCTTTTAGTATGTTAGTATGTTAGTATAATGCAGGAGAGTGACTGGAGTGCCCAAACTGATTTCACGTTCAAACACTGTTCCTGGGGCCACTATTAAATTGCATCCCCAAACACACTACTGTGTCCTGGGGTGGTGGCTAGCTGTGAGAGAACAGGTAGTGGGGATACTGGTCAGTAGGTTGGGGCCTATCTGTAAGAGGGTGGACATTTAGGATATGCACATTTGGAAGTTTGCCTTCTCTCCCCACTGTGTGTGCTGCTGTGGATTTCCTTTTACTGTGAAATGGGAAGGGTGCAATGCCACCACTAGAAGGGAGTGGGGTGGTGGTACATGCATGGAATTAGGCCACTGGCTGGGTATGGGGTTGCAGTGCTTTGCACAGGTAGGGAGGCACAGGCCATTGACTGGGAAGGGGTTTCAGGCCAATGCATGGAAAAAAGCAGGGTTGAAGGCCCCTGCAATGGAGTTCCCAAACACTCTAACAAGACACATCAGTGGATAGCATGGTGTGGGCGTTTTCCAGCTGCAGGAGAGTGTTTGGTAGGTAGCAGCCAGTTGGTCAGTAGGCAGAAAATGTGTGCTGTGTGGATCTAGCTGCAGAGAGGTGATCATCTGGGTAGTATGCAGCCTTGAGTGCTGTGGGTGATCCAGGAATGGTGTGCATTATTAGGTGTCCATGTTGTTGTTACATTTTGACCTTATCTACTCCAGCACCCACTATAGAATTTCTTTTTACTGGATGGCAAGAGCAGTGCAAGGTCCTCCATTGGAAAGGGATGCCTCTGACAGCTCCCTTCCTTAACAGTACCCTTCCCTCCGCGCCCCGAACACTACCTCCTCCTCCAAGTTCGACACTAAGCCCCACACCACTTCCTTCCTCCATGTTCCCTCCCCAGACCCCATAAACTCTCTTCTTCTATAGTCCTTGTCACCACTACTCTCCTTCCTCTGTGGCCTCTCAGACACCTCTTCCCTCCCTCCTTCCACCCCCTCAGACAACTGTCATCCCTGATCCACAGATACATCCCTCCCTGGCTCATAGCATGTCCCTCCCTCACTAGACATGCCTCCTGTCCCCCATTGATGCCTTTAGCCCTGGCCTATATTACTCCCTCCACAGCCTCCAGGATGCCCCTCTCTCCCCTAGACACCCATCTATCCTGTACCCCAGACATCTCACTCCCTGGTCCCTGGACACCCCTTCCTCTTGAACCTCCTGACACCCCTCCATCCTTCCCTGCCTCTTTGGTCCCCTTTCTGCACCCTGTACCTCTTACCTCCTGGGCCCAGGACCCTCCATACAACACTGTGTGCCCCACTTACTGAACTCTTGCTGCTCCACCTCCTGAGTACACCACCCATCAGGGTTGAGAGAGACTGGGCTCGGGAGCCTTCCAGTAGAGCTGGGAGTGGGTGGCCTTGTGAGCCTGAGACAAGAGATGGGAGCGGGTGAGCTTGGGAGCTCAGTGCTGAGGGGAATTTGAGACTGTACTTATTAAAGTTACTGTAATCTTTGTACTGTTTATGATGTGTGTCACGCTATATGTTCAAGAGTAACTTAAGTGCAATATAACAGGACTGTCTTGCAAACAGGGTTGTGCAATCCTAATGACTAGAATTCCTGTATAAAAATAAAGTTTTTATCTATCTATCTATCTATCTATCTATCTATCTATCTATCTATCTATCTATCTATCTACAGAGCATGCTGCCAAGGATGCTGCAACTCTAAAATCCTATGTGCAGAAGCAACACAATCAGTGCAGTCGGAGATTCAAAACACAGAGTAAGAATGAAAATCACATTGAGTCCTGAAAATAAATCACAATCTGCAATACATTTGAAGAAAACTCTGTTTATTTAGCGTAAAACATGCTAGCACAGCACCAAACTAGCCCCAGTGCTTTGGGTCTGTAGCATGGTCCTTCTTTAGGGTATGACCCTTCATGGGGGCCTCAGGAGGCAGCCATGCTAAAGACCGAAGCATCAGGACTGAAAGTGGTGCTGTGCTATCATATGATGTTTGTGTTGCTCCATGGCTGAGTGGGGCTTCAGGAATCTGAGTCCTTTTAATACAGTAATAAGGATGGGAAGTGGGTGTGAGGGGGTCCACTAGAATACAGGTCTGTGATGGCATGGGCATTAAGGGACTGCTGACAGTTGCATGCAAATGAGCCCATAATGGGCATGCAAATGGCCCTTAGCAACTTTCATGCCTAATGGACTCATTTGCATGCAAAGGGCTGAATATGGCCCTAGTGCTATCCATTAGGGCTGCCCTGTCATTCATGGCTCTATGGGTCATGTGCAGCCCCATGTTGTGACAGCACAGTGCATAGTCACTATGCACTGTGCTGCCAATTAACTCTATAGTCAAACAGTAAGCAAGTTCAAGTTGAGGTACTAACTCTGCAAATTGCACAGAGCAGGACGTGAGTTATATGCCACGCAGCACTCCTGTCTTTCTTGAAGTAGTGGCTGTCTCTGAATATGGGGCCACCTATTTGCTAACCAACTGTGGCTTGACTTAATCAACAAAATCATAATTTGTACATTCATATAATCATTAAAGACCTACAGAAAAATGTGGCTTTATGTGAATCTCTAAAATCATCACTGGAAAATAAAGCAAGTCATTAAAATTCACCAAAAATGGACTTTATATGATCATCAGTAATCATCACTTGACAGTTAACCAAATCATGAAAAATCACCATTAAGAATTAAAAATGTTACTATTTTGATGATCAGATCACCGTCCAAGAAGATCATCAAAATCAAACTTGCTTGATGATCAGATGATAATTGATGAGTGGAAGTGATTGTTCATGTCCGCCAACTAAAGATCATGATTCATGATCTACCATTTCGATTAGGCGTGCTCATCTACTGTCATTTCCACATTTTAAAACTTACACGGAGGACAGTCATGGGGCTGGGACAAGCTACTTTTAGCAGGCCATCTATGTTTTCTCTTATATCACTTACTCTTGTGTATGGTAGACAACATACTGTTGACTCTTCTATTTTGACCATTATCTCTATCAGCGTACCTAAGCACTGAATCCCCAAGACTATGATATTTATTTCATTTCATTACCCATTTACCAACTGGTATGTGCTGTCCTGTAGCGCTTGTTGAGTATTGGTAGTGCTTAGAAAGCTTCAAAATTACAGCGTTGTCAGCCAGGATGCAACACAGTAATGCAGCAGTATATCACAAAATGCTGCAGTATACTGCAGTGCAGGGAGCAGTGTAATTCAATGGCAATTAAGCCTTTTGTCATGCAATATTTTATGACATGTCATTTACTGCAATGTACAGTGTTGCATTGTGGCTGTCTCTGCTGTAATTGCAAGTGGAATCAGTGGGTTATCTGCAACCCTTCCTTTCTTTTGATACCTTAGAATACGGCCCAGCTATAATCATCACAATCACTATTATCCTTTTCTTTTTCTGTTTACCCATGCCACCCTGTAAGTCATTTCCATTGCCAACTGCTTTAGTGTGGTTAGTTGTGCATTTCCTGCCACTTGTTTCTCAGTTGCTACATGAAATTCCTAACTGTTGTATTGTATATGATATATCTTATCTAATCTTTGCCTCAGTTCCTTGTTTTCAGAATCTAAATGTTTTTTGAGCTGGCATCTAACGCATAGAAAAGGCTTGCCATCATCCTTGTCCTTCCATATAAACATTTTGCCTTACTCATAACAAACTGCTTTTATTCCGTTGAGGATCTAACACTTTAGATGTATCTATCATGCCTTTAGTAAATGTACTTACTATACTTTTAATCTCTTGTCAAATGGACAGAGTGCCATGGCCTCCCCAGCTCTCCCCAGCATGACAGAGGCAAACACCTTCCTGCGTCATGTCTGCCTCTGTTTGTGTTCCTGCTCACCTTGCACAGGGAGTGACATTATTGTGCTGTGTGCCATGGTAGTGCCTCCCCAGTCTCACCAAGCATGAGTGCAAAACAATTAAAACTTAAAAACACTGCACTTTAAAATGCCGGAAAATAGTCCACTCACCCTGATTGTCCTGATACCAGTAAAATATAAAATATCAACAGATATTCAACTGCCCTTGGTCCACAGATGTATGTGTAGTCCTTGAAGAGATCCAGGACATAAAAGCCCCAGCAGTACCAGTAATACAATAGTGAATAGGAGATTTTTCTATTTTTCATTTGTTTTTCTTTCTGTTGTTATAGACAGCAAACAGAGCAGTAGGGTCAATAGAAGAGGAGGGTTGTGAGGAATAGGATTTCAGTCAGCAATTACTGTGCAACAATAAAACTATCACCTGCCTCTGCCATGATCGCCTCCACTTTGCTTATTTAAAAAATAAAGTCACCCATTTCATAGTACTGGAAAGGCTCTTTGCATTTTCTATAGTGCTGTATAATTGCAGTGGCTTCATTATGTATCCACCTGTTTCACTCAGAACACAAGACTTCTATTGTAGACAGTTCTTTGGTGATTCATACACAGCGTAATGTGAGTCTTCATTCCTAAATACTATCCCAGCTGTTTTTTAACCTAGCCATCTATTACATGACACACTCTTTAATGGTACAGACCTCAAACTCTGAATAAATAACAACAAAACTGTTCAATACACAGTTAACACAGGTTATTAATAAGCAATTGAATATAGAAGCTTTTATGAAAAGAAATAGTCTGTACGGTGGTACCATGGTCATTGATAACAATGTCTAGCCATGGCTTTTACTGATATCACCTTTCTGCATTTGAAGATAAATTACTCAGGTCTGTGCATTGTTAGCCATGCAGTAACTATGAAACTCATTACCAAGGTCTGTAGATACCACCATATAAAATATTAGGTTTAACACAAAGGCAACCATTAAGGAGGACTGTGCATGGTTGCATCATTTCCCATGATGCAGGGCACAAGTATTTTGCTGCTGTAGGAGAGACCCTGTTTGCACTGTGACCTCCATGCCCATGCCAAGTTTGAGAGATGGGAGAGTGCTGCAGTGGCAAGAGCTCGGGCTCCATGAGGAGGACTATGGCTGTTGGCTACCCCACACAACAGTTGTCTCAAGTAACTGGTTGAAATGACCTGGATGTCATGAGTAACCATATATTGCATTTCCATCTCCATTAAAGTCCGGTGCAGGCTGGGGAAGTCCAGAGAAAGGAGAGGTTGGTCCTAGAAAGAAAATGTGTATAAAGCCATGGAAGTGGCTTTCTCTCTGACAACTAATGTTCCAGTGGCCTACCAGCTGCTGCAGTAGTCCTACCCACACAGCTGATCTCAGAGAACAGCATAAAAGAGCTGACCACAATGGAAGGGCACAGAATCATCATAACATGGCATCAGTAGAGCAGCAAGGGACAAACTCAGCTGGCAGTGCAGACATTTACCTGGCAAAGAAGGTAAAAAATAAATAAAGGCTCTGTGCAACTCCTTAGTATAGTACAGTGGTACTTCACTGAAAAGAAAATTTAGGAGCCAGCCACAATGTTTGTTATAGTAGCATGTTCATTTTATTGAGCTACACCGTTTGTAAATATTGGGCATTAAGATTCACAGTTGGACTTATCTGAGAGGTGTGCAATTTTCATCTAAAATATCAAACCAAAACAAGTCATTACTTTTAGTGCTCAAAGTAAACTTTGTGGACCACATATTCAGATGAGATGTGGCAGCATCCCTGGATGCCTCGCACCCCAGACATGCATGGGCCATCAGGTCCTGAGCTACATTCAAAGACCAGTGATGTGCCACACACCCCCACTGCACCACTTCACTCAGTATTGTGATGCACCTAAATAAAGAGGGCTTCTCATGCATAAGCCATGAATCACAATGACAAACCCCCCAAATCATAAAATGTCTGGCTGTGCCAGCGCATGGATAGCTGTTGAAAACCTACCCTAATTATATGTGGTGGAGGTTGTGGCCCAGCACAGTCTGGGGCAGTACACAGTCCCCTCCCGATCCTAGTCACCTGTTGTACATATGTAAAACCCAGTCATCACCTTGGTAGTCTAGTGGTCCCCAGCCCTGATCACGGATATCAGAAAAATGAACACATATCCCTGTCCCTGGTAGTCAAGTGGTCAATCCTCCCCAGCCTCAATCACCGATATCATATTAAAAGATCCCATTTCCCTGGTAGTCAAGTGGCCACCCACCCGTTGTGATGACTCACCACCTTGCTCTTCCCCAACCAGACTGGAGTCAGTGGCTGGCACTGCACACCTCCACACTGCTCTGGCAGGTGCTGACTGAACTGTACAGGAGTGTTGTACAGTATATAGTACACACCTATTGATTGACCGGTCAACCAATGGTTGTGTACTATACACTGTACAGTGTTCCTGTACAGTTCAGTCGTGACTGGCCAGTCGCGTGAGGTGACTTTCCAGCCGCCAACACCGTGTGGGTATGAGGGGTGGTGGTCACTGGCTAATGAGGAGAAACCTTTGACTTCAAGGGAAAGGGATCTGAGTTTTTTAATATGATATCAGGGCTGGTGAGCTGGGACCACTTGACTACCAGGGACAGGGAATTGAGATTTTTTATATGATATCGTGGATCGGGGCTAGGAGGGGGACCACTTGACTATGAGGGTGATGACTGGTATTTACATGTGTACAATAGGTGATCAGGGAAGGGAACATTAGGATGACCAGGGCAATCTGGGATACTATTCTTTTGTGATAATCAGGGCTTGGGGGAAGGGGATGGCCTGGCACACTTCCCGACAGTGCACAAATGTGGATAAGCCATAATGGGCATGCAAATGGCCCCATTGCACCATGCATGCCTAATGAGCTCATCTGCATATTTGGGCTGAATACCACCCATGGGAGCCATGGCGTACATCAGTGTGCATCACACATTACCCCTATGGGTGGTCCTCAGCTCCATACCCTGGTTGAGCTGTGAAAATATGGTGACCACCTGCTGTGCTCCATGCATCCAGGGTCCGATAGTCAAACAGACTGTGTGATATTTTCGGATCACTCAATCTGTTAGGAAAATGGTTCCAGAGACTGCAGGCTCATCTTTTGTACCATGCATTGTTTTGCACATGCATTCGTCCAGCTCTGAATATGTCCCCTATTTATTTATTAAGTATTTAATGTAGGGGCAGAGCCTGGCAGCCAACATGGTGGCACGCTAATTCTTGCTGGAGTTACCCTGTAAACCCCTAGCAGCCCATCCATGACATCCAGTCAGGAGATCAGCTCTTCTAAGAGCAAGCTCTCATTGTCAGATCATCAGATCTTTTATTTAAGATGTTTCTTGTGAGAATTGGAGGAAGACTTGCAACTGTAAGCGCGATTAACAACTCGGGCCTGGCTGCATCTTGCACTATATAGGCCAAGAACCAAGTGCCTCCCGAGTTTTGGAGCACCCAGTTTGACGCATCGTATACAGGCATCAACCCAGAGACTGCAGGGGAGAAATAGCCTCTTCCACCACTTCTGAAAGCTTGGCCAAGGACATTGTGAATATGATGGCGATGTTAAGCAAAGTATTACAAGATACTACAGAGCTAAAGCAAGCATCTATACAAATAAATGAGGAGCTGCAAGTACTAGCCCAGCGGTTAGAGGCTCCGAAAAAGTTATAAAGCTGCAATCTGAACACATTTTACAGCATGATGGTCACCTGAGGGAACAACATGGCCAGATTCAATACTTACTCTCCAAAGTGGATGATTTGGAAAATAGAGCTCGAAGGCAGAACATCAGAATAGTGCGAATTCCAGAAGGAATGGAGGCAAGGACATGATATCCTTTTTGGAGAATGTGCTGCCCAGCGATGCTAGGGCTGGTGCTTGAGGCTCCACTAGAAATTGAACGACCCACCGCACACTTGCACCCAAACCTGGTGAGTGCCCTCGTCCAATATTGTGCACATTTCTTTGATACCCAGTAAAGGAGAGATATCTCCGCCTAGCAAGAAATTAAAGTCCCTAATGTGGCAAGATTGCACCATCCAGCTTTACCAGGATTTCTCTCAGGAGCTAGCAAGGCGGAGAAGAGCATATGCAGAGGTGAAACAGCAACAATACAAGATGGGTAGTCCTACCTTGCTCAGATATCGAGTGCAGTTCAGAATCCAATACAATGGGGTCTCTCATACATTTAGCCTGGGATGTCGAACACTTTCTGCATAACATACAGATACCGAGCAGCGACATGACCAAATCCCCACAACCTCCGAGTAGCACAAGTAAACCGCACAGGGAGAACTCCCGATTTCTATGGAGATAGCAACCAGTTCTGAGCCGAAGGATACAGAGCTGGGGCCTGGCGGAGAACTCAGCTAGGACGATCGAGGAAGCCTGGGAGGGACACACCGAGCAGAAAGTCATCAGTCAGGAAGAGCAGATCTAGGAGTAGACAGAGATTGCAAATCCTCTCAGATGACAGCACGATTTCCCCAGCCATTACACCTATTAAGCTGTCCAATAGATATGAACCTCTGAGGACCTTGTGCCACATGCCCTGGACTTAACAAAGAATTTGAACTGTCCATCCCCAGAAGATCTCACGGATCAGAGTTTGCTTAAGGACTGGGCCCCACAGTGCACAGACTGGGCCGAATGCCAGGGGATCTGTAGGCGAGTAACAGCTGCCAAGATGACTGAGAGGTTCCAACCTTACTTTACCTGCCTGGCTTGCTGTACCTTGAAGGGCTATGGAGGGGCTGAGTTACTCTCCCCATCCTTCCCTCTTGCCAGTTAACATATAGGGATAGTCCCCTTTGTTTGGCTGGCACCCGAGTAGGGTCTTTATGTTTGGCCAGTTATGGCGAGAAGGCAGTATTTTGGGGCTTGCCCTGCCTCCTTTGTCGGATGGCCTAAGGCCTAATATGGGTAGTGTTATTTGGGTGAACCAAGTTAGGTGTTTTCTAACTACATCAGAGAGTTAACACAAAGCTTTTTATTATTTTTTTTTAGATGTGCACAGCAAATACTGGGTTCACTCAGTTAGAGAGAGTGCATCCCATCTAGTGGTTAACAGGGGAATTGATCTGGATTTTATTGTTGGTTGAACATGGTTTAAGGGTGTCAATTTTATGTTCCATGATTTGCTGCTTTATAACCTGGTGCTCTCCGATGGTGAGTTTTGAGGGGTTTACAGGGCCCTATTCAGGTAGCAGTAGAGGTCACACTATAGGATGATAGCAAAATTAGAGGTTTCTGGTAAATTACCAGGCCCCGAGCTCAGGAGGGTTCTCTGATCATGGACCATATCCATATGCAATGGGCAGATCGTACAAGGAGAGCCTTTAGGCGATAATTTGGTACAAGGAGGGTGGTATGGAAAGGTACAAAAAGTTGTTGTAGGGACTAGAAGGGCATTAAGTGAATTGTTTCACAGTGTATGTGGGGATTGCAGAAATACAGGGGCAGACATGGGAAGGGACTAGGGTTGTTTCAAGGCCAAGCTTCCTACATACAGACTTCTTAGTTTCCTGGTAATTAGGTGGGGCTGTCGGCATTTTGACTGTTACTACTCATGGCAGGTAAAGATATATTAACAGCTACCTCATGGAATGTGAGGGTCCTGAACTCACTCATTAAATGTAAGAAAGTACTTGCTAGACTTAAATCTCTGAGAACTCAGATAGCCTTCTTACAGGAAACTAAGCTAAATCATATGGAAGCGCAAAAACTAAGTGGGAATGGGTGGATGGGAGGTTCATAGTGTAGCTAACAAAACCAGAGGAGGGGTTGCCATACTGTGTCATAAAAACTTAAAATGGTCTATGTAAGAACAAAGAGCTGAAAAGGAGGGAGTTGGATATTAGCCAAAGTAGGCACCCCTCAGAGAATATAGTTTTAGCTAATATTTACGCTCCAAATGAGGACACCCTGATTTTTTTCATAAACCTCACAAGATATTGGAGTTTGGCAGGAGGACGACATTCTCCTGGGGGATTTTAATTTAACTATGGATTCTCTCCTGATAGATCCAACTCCAAGCCAGATGCACACCCCTGATCCATTAGGGCTTTAGAGAATATGTTATCCCTGCATAAGCTGCAAGACATATGGAGAGTAGCCCAGCCGTTGAGAGGGACTATACATATTTCTCTGAGGCCAAACAAGTTGCTAGTAGATTAGACTATTGGTTTATCTCCGAATATTATAAATAAGGTACTTGATGTTACAATTGCCCCTTTATACATTTCAGACCATGCCCCTTTAACATTAGCCTTGGGTCCTTTTGCTCCCACACTAGGTCAGTCATTTGGAGGTTAGACCCGCTATTGTTGCAAGAGACAGACTTCAAAGAGTGGCTTAACGGGAGGTTAAACCTTTTTTCGACAATCCGTGGTCTGCAACTGTAGCATATCTGGGAGGCTTTTAAAGCCATGATTAGAGGTTATATTATTAGTTATGCTGTCTACCGTAGGAAGCAGAGAGAAAATGAGGCTAAGAAACCAGAGAGGGTATTGGGAGAGAAAGAAGGCCTATACAAGAAGGACCCTACTAAACTCCAGAACCTTGATCTGCTGCACGACCTCCTAGCCCTACTTAATGAAATTAAACATGCTTATGTCTAGAAAAGCAGAATTACAAATTCTAAGATTAAAACATAAATACTGGGCGGGGAGAAAAGCTGGGAAACACCTAGCCTTCTGGCTAAAATACAACAAGCTGAGAGGCATATAGCCCAACTAAGGGACAATAAGGTAAAACATAGTAAACCAGAGGTTATTAACCAAATCATGCTATCTTTTACAAAACCTTGTACAGCTCCTACACTACCTGGGATGAGTCTAAATTTGAGGAGTTCATGGCAGGTACACGACTTCCTTGACTCACAGATGCCCAGAGAGACCATCTAGAGAGGCCCATGGAGATTCAAGAACAAAGAGGCAATTAGTAAAATGACCCCAAAAAGCCCCAGGGGAGATGGGTTCTCTATTGATTTTATAAGGTAATACCAGAGATAGTATCTCATCCATTAAGGGACATGTTACAAGAACTTTGGGATCAGGAGATTCTCCCGCCACCCTCAGGGAGGCGATCATCACAGTCCTTCCAAAAGAAGGTAAGGACCACACCCTACCTACTAGCTAAAGGCCCATTTCGTTGATTAACGAGGACACCAAAATACTAGCTAAGGTACTAGCAGCTAGATTGGAGAAAATTCTCCCTGTTTGATCCACACCTCCCAGGTGGCTTTGTGAAGGGCTGTGCCAGTTCATATCACATTAGATCCTTAATTTCCTTTATACAGAAGGCAGGGATGGCCCCCACTCCAGCAGCCACTATTTCAGTAGATTTTGAGAAGGCCTTCAATTCAGTAGAGGATTTTCTCCACAGGATGCTGCTGCACTACAACTTTGATGATGTGTTTAGGGGCTGGGTCAAAACACTATATCACGTCTCCTCATGGCCAGACTACTTACTAATAACACACTCTCTGCACCATTTGAACTACATAGGGGCACCAGGCAGGGATGCCCCTTTCCTGATGTTATTTGATCAGCTCAAGGGTGGTCCTAGATTGTCAGGTTCCAGAACCCGATCCTCATGGGGGATCGCTTCACCTCCTATGCCCCTAAAATCTGAACTCACTTCCAGTCCCCATTCGGTCCTCCCCTCCCATCACCACTTCAAAACCTCTCTGGAACTTCCTGAATTCTTCCTCCACATGTCCCTGTACCTCATTACACCTGAACTACCTGTATATTGAGGGCTCTCAGCACCCACTGCACTTACCCTCCTAAGTTGGTGGTGGACACCCGCCATTTTTTCCCTCCTACCACCCACCTCCCTATTTTGGCTCTCCCATTCTTTCTATCCGCCCCTTCACCCCACTGTTCCCCCCATCTTCCCTGCTTCTGCCCCTCCCTTCCCTCCCTGGCACTTACTTCGCTGCACTTATTGTTCCAGTTATTTATCCAGTGGCGCACTCCAACCCCACCTAATATATGTCCCACACCGTCCCTTATTGCCTAATGAACTCTAACAATGTCTTGCTTCCTTATTCCTTCCAGGCTATGTCTGTTGTTTTCCTGTTTTTGTAAATTTGACCTGTAATTTCAGCTGCCTATACAACTCCTGTTAAGCTTTGCATTATCTGTAACCTGACTTCATCACTTTGTGTATGTATGCCTCTACCTTCATAACCCTCCGGATTAGCACCTGAAAATAGGCACATGGCTGTCTAGTGTGCCCTACCGGTTAACAAAAACAAATAAATAAATAATTTGTGCTGGTCATAGAAGCCCTGGCTAGTGTTTTGAGAGAGCATCCAAATATTAAAGGTATACTGGTAGGATCTGAGCCATATCAGGCGCTGTTATATGCTGATGACTGTCTCATTCTAACTGACGATTTTCAGTTCAGTGCCGAACATATTGTGAAGTTACTCCAATCCTTTGCTAGCATCTCAGGCCTTAAGATTAATCAGGGTAA
This sequence comes from Neoceratodus forsteri, assembly GCA_016271365.2. Classification (NCBI taxonomy): domain Eukaryota; kingdom Metazoa; phylum Chordata; order Ceratodontiformes; family Ceratodontidae; genus Neoceratodus; species Neoceratodus forsteri. The sequence continues at coordinate 881,173,958 of CM028134.1, read as the reverse complement.
AACAGAAGTCCTCCCCTGAATAAGCAGCTTTCATCTGAAGATATCTCAGCTGTGGGCTTGGTTAGGCCAAGGCGAATTAAGTATCTGGGTATTAAGGCAAATGCTAATGTATCCTCCCTTCCGGAGACTAACCTCTCTCCACCGATTGATAGCCTCAAGGTAGAAACTCAAAGGTGGAAACAGTTAAACCTCTCTCTCCCGGGAAAGTGGCGCAATTAAAATGATGATTGCGCTTGAGGGTGTTTTACATAATATTCCACCTTCCAATTGAGATCCCCAAGAAATGGTTTCAATTACTGGATAGTATAATATGGATGTTCATGTGGGAAAATAAAACCCCACTGTATAGTAGAGCTAAACTCCATGCTCCAAGGAGCAAGTGTGGTGGTGCCTTCCACTTTCAACATTACACATATGTGTTTTCAGCCACAGCCACATGCAGACTGCTTCGGAGAAACAACTCTGATTTACCAGCTTGGGAAGCAACAGAGAGGGTGGCCCTGCAAGGGTCCCATCTGGTTGGATACATGGGCAATCCCTTCCTTCTAATTTTCAGTTTTGGCTCACGATAAAAGCAGCTCATAAGGCCTGGTATCAAGTGGGGGCCATAAGTAACTCCTGTTTGAATCTAGAGAAATACCTCCCTCTATGGAACAACCAAGGTTGGACCATTGATCATAAACCCTTTACTGGGAGTGCTGGAAGGGAAGCAGATCAACACTCTACAAGACATACTAATGGAGGATGACCATACCATAGATAGTTTTACCTGTCTGAAAGAGAAGTTTAATTTGGGTCCTAGTGGTTTTGGAGATATCTTCAACTGAGACATGTTTATTCATCTGGATTGAAAAGAGGTGTGGTGCTCATGTGTCAAGGCAAGGGCAGAGCAAAACAAAACAAACTGCCTCTAGACTGCTGGCTACAATCACAGAAAGGCCTGGCAGGCCGTATTTATAGGGATATGAGGGCACTCTAACAGACCCATCCCTACCTGCAAAACTAGGCAGCATATGTTAAATCTTCCGTCACTGAGGAAACCTGGCAAAGGGCTGGTTAATAGCAAAAAGCCTGTGGGGACCCCAGAAGCTCTTTATCCAAAATAAGATAAGGCATCTCTGGTACCATTATCCAGTAGTACTAAGGAAATGAATTTACATATGAACGATATGTGCTGGAGATGTAATGCTAATGGAGCAGACTTACTCCATATACTATGGCAATGTGATCCCATCCGTCCTTTCTGGTCGAAATACTTTACATGTTGTTTCAATGTATTGGGGCAAAGGTTCATACCTCTCCTAGTTTTTGGATCTTGGGGCTCCCACCCACTGAATTCAGACCATCTTACCCCCACTTGTCCTGGCTTATACAGGTCTCAGTGGAGGCTAAATCGCTGCTTCTATGTAGATGGAGGACTAGGGAGGTACCCTCTCTCACGGCTTGGTTAATAGCCATTGCTAATTTGGCCAGTTTCTCCAAGCTAACTCACTTGGCTGCAGCAACCTGTGTGCCTTCCTGGATAAATAGGATCCATTTATGCAGTACCTTCAGAATGCATCATCACATTTTGTAAACCCTTTGGGTAAAGATATGTTAAAGCCACCTTGAGTGCTTTTATTTATGCAGTACCTTCAAAATGCACCATCACATTTCATAAACCCTTTGGGTAAAGATATGTTAAAGCCACCTTGAGTGCTCCCAGTCTTACTTCTTCCCGCCGCTGGTGATAACTGGTATGATGAATGAGCCCCTCCCCCAGTACCCCACATTGCGAGTAACAGCCCAGTCCCATGTCATGACCGTGATTTCGTCCACTTTCTTCAAATGTATTGTAAATTAACTGTGAATACTTTGCTATTATACAGTATGTAAAATCTGTATGAAATGTATCACTTATATATGCACTGTGATATATGCACTGTCTCTGTAACAAAATAAAGAATCTAACTGCAAAAAAAAAAAGGTATTTAATGTAGCACATTTAGAAAGAGTTTTGAACTTAAACTCTGACTTTGATGCAGTATGCTTTACTCGTTGTTCTCTCATGGTTTGAAGAAAGCTTTTAATCTGTGACTGCTTTACCTTTTCATTGCTAGATCTGTGCAGTACAAGATAAGGTTGCAAAGCTGGAGTACCTTAATCTAGCCTGCATCCTGTGTCTGTAACCAATTCAAGTCTTAATTAGCTCACTGATGGCTTGATTGCAGGTTGGTACTGTGGGCTCATCAGGTTCATTGGACACTTCGCCAGCCTCCAAATCCAGACTGATGTCTTTGGTCACAGCACAGATTATCTCATTGTGAATCATCTGTTTAGTATCTCCGCTTACATTCACTCATCAATGGTTTTAGCTGCTGGTTCTTTCATGGTATCAATGATGTTCAGCTCTGTGGCAGTAGCCACAATTTCTTATGTTATATGGCTCACCATCCTCCTCATCCTCCTGGGATAGCAAGTCTTCAAATGCCAGTTCCAATGTGGCATTTTAGCAGTGAACCATTAACCATCGATACGCTGTCCCAGGCCTGAGCCACTAGAGTTGCCATGTGTTTCAGATGATAGCACGTAAAGTTGGTGCCTGAAAGTCAGCACCGTCTGAAACGGCGATAAGTGGGCGAAGTTCGGTGCAAGTAGGGGCAGGGAGGGTGATTGGATGTAGGGTTGTGGGCAACCCTAGTGACAGAATATCGCTATATGTGCCGCACACGGGGTGGGTGGAGTGAACAGGGTGAGCGTGGCCTGGAGGGGGGTGAGGGGATGTGAGGTGGTGCTGTGGTCGGCTGTGCTGTAGCATCGGGTTGGCCTCCGCTTGAGGTGCGTGGGTTCTGGTTCAGGTCTGGGTCCGGCGCTACTGTGTTTTTGTTGCACCCGCCCAGAACCTGTATTTGTTTTGTTTTGCACCCCGACATACACCCCTGGAGTTGAGAATCTTTGGTGGTGGGGCAAAGCCCCACAGAAAGCAAATTATTTAAATCCCAGCACCATTTTTCCATGTGTTGAAGATGTCAGGGTGGCAAAGTTGTTTTCGCCACTTGACGTCATGATATAATGTGAGTTGCTGTTCGCGCTCACTATTGTCACATAGAACTGTTTCAGATTCAACTGTTTAAGGAACTCTCTCACTTGAGTATCCTTTGCAGCCACCAGATCACTAAGCAACAATTTGCAATAGTGCTTTTTGAGCAATGTAATTATCCCACTATCCATGGGCTGTATCCTGGATGTGGTATGGTTTGGAAAGACTAGCATCTAGATTCATCCATCTGTGGAATTAAGCTCAGTTTCGGTAGCTGGAAGTACACTGATCAAGTAGAATGGCTGTGTTGAGCAGATTCTTCATCTGCAGGTGTACAGTAACAGAGGGCACAAAGGAATCCACAAATAATCAATTTAAAATGTGTGCAGTGATCCAGGCATTGCAACTATGATCATTGGTGATGGGCAGGGTGGACATCTGCAAATGATAGAAACACCTGGATTTTTCAAATTTCTCAAACTATGTTTGCATTTTATGAGACCCAGTAGTGTTTGAACAGAATAGTAGGTGAGTCTTGCTCACCAAGATAATGCATCAGGGAGGCACTTCGCAACAAGCAAGATTCATTCACATTATAGACTTTTCTGGTAGGTAACCTCCCTTGGCAAGGATGCCTCTAAGCCTGAAAATAAATGCAGCTGCTGCAGTGCCATTAGAGGACCGCTGCTCACCAGTGATGCACACTGCAAATGTCATGATGGTGCTGAAATCTCCACAGCCAGCCAGCGGATGCTTTGAATCATGTGTTAGGCTAGGGATCTTCTTGGAGAACTGCTCAGCCTTTTCTTAATGATGCATCCTGACACAGGTACTCCATTTGCCCATTGCTAGGAGAATCACAGCTGTGTAGCCTGGTCAGTCTCCCTCTCATCTGGTCTCTTGAGTTTCTTTCTATTCCAGACCACTGAATCCAGTACACTCAACCGAACACTTTCAAAAGCACCTTTCTGTTTTTACAGATGCATATTGTAGATTTGGAAAACCTGCCTGAAGAGAGTTTTTCTGATCTCTAGCACACCTTCAGATGGTTGAAGATAGGAAGTTTGGTTTCCATGGTGTACCCGGTCTGCTTCATTTTGGCATCTGTGTCAGCAGTGAGTAAACATAACAGAAACTGGGTGAGGGCAAGTATCATTTTCTACTGCCTAATTACTGTACTAATTGAGCAATTGATGACAGGGGAGGGACAGCTGTCAGACTGAACTGACAAGCAAGCATTGTGATACGCTGTTTTTGTGAAGTTCAATCTGACAGTCGGGAGCCAAGAACTGCATTCATTATATGCAGGAATTCACTATAGTGGGCTCATAAAGCGAGGAACCACAGTATTAAAGAAGTCAATCTGTCATAATCTGATGCTTCTTTAAGAGCTTTTCCCAAATTAGCTTGAACACAGCAGACAATGCTTATTTTTAATGGAATAAAATATAAGGCTGCTATTATTTAAAAACAAATTTGTTTTTGTCTGTTTATTCTTCCACTGTACCAACTGACAGTTTCAGCTTCCTCATGCTCCTACTGTACACCCCAGTTCAACCATTAATTAAATGCCACCATGTAGGAACCCCAAAGGTGTGAACAAAGAATGAAACAGTTGGAAAGCAGAGGGGGCTTCTGTATCTTCAAAGGATGTTGCTGAAGATGGGCAGTGCAGGAGTTTCAGGGTGATGACATGGGCCAGCACAGCAGATAGATCTAGCTCCACTTCTCGCACTGCAGAAAACATTCTAAAAGCCTATATATTTACTCATAATCAGTCTAAATGTCAGGAGGGAGGATCATAGAAGATCAGTATACCAAGTCCTGATCAAAGTTGAAAGCAACTGGGCAGGATGTTGAAGGATGGCTTCCTGAAGTGCAGAGGGGAACAGGAGAATTTCCCCAGCCAGCCATTGGGGTAGAGATTACAATGCCAACAATGAAGTAGAGCAGCTGACCTTGAGCTGCTTCAATGCCTACTGAATGAAATCAGTGCATGAAGAGAGGATAATAAAAAAAAAAAAAAGAGTTCAGTCAGCTTGACCAAACACTTACCAAGGTGAAGAAATGGGTGGAAGCCACAGAGAAGAATGTAAGCCTCATGGAGGATGGTGCCATTCAACTCAGCCAGGCCATTGAGTCCCTGCTTCAGCACACCTTGCCATTGCAGGAGAAATGTATTGATCTAGAGGTACGCTCCCAGAGGACACCCACGCTTGTATGGTCTCCCAGAAGGGACCAATACTGGGCTTCTACAGACTTCTGGCAGATTTACTGAAAGGTATTCTTGCCCTCCTAGCAGACTTTTCCTTGTCAGCCCAACATGTGCACTGGACCCTGCTGCCCTGCCCCACAGAACCACAATCTCTGTCATGCTCTCTTATAAAGTCCTCTAGTTTCAGGGCAAAGAAGAGAGACTGATGCAGGCTTGGCAAAGAAAGAAGTAACCTACTTGGTGCCTGCCTCATCTTAAATCATGATTCCCCACTCAAAATCCAGCATCAGCTCCAGTTCTCTGCACTATAATAAGGCTCCTTTAGGACAAGCAAATTCAATTTCACATGCCTTATCCTGCAAAGCTGTGGCTATTCTGGTAGGAGGGCATAGTACTTTACAGACCGCCACAGGAAGCAAAAGAGCAGCATTTGCTGATAAGGATCTTCAGATTCCAATCTTGTTGACTACTCCAGGGGCTACAAGGCAGCACACTATCAGAATGAATGAATGAACAAGGCCCACACCTCAGGTTGTCTGGCAGTACCAGGTCTATGTCCCAGATCTTTTCATTTTTTCAAAGCCTTAAGCATAACAAGAATTCTAATTCTGTTACGACTGATGACTCTATGTGAGCTAAGGTGGTATGGTACTCACTCTATGTTTGGACAATTAATCTTTCAGTTTGTGACTGAGATTTATGTTTCCTATGTAGTTGAGTAATCAGGCTCTGTGACTTTGTGGATTCTCTCTCTATCTAACTCTAGAATACCCTGAAGCTGAGTGATACAGCTCTGTGGGGGTAGAAACTGTTTTTGCTTGCAGGGAGGGTTGGAATCATGGCTAAGGCTAGCATTTTATTATTGTCATGCACTATACTCGGCTGTATAATCCAATTAAGTAAAGCACAGTTATGTCCTTTTGAGAAAATCTAGAGTAAAATAAATTTTCCTGCAAAAGACTCACATGTATCTCATTGAACGTGATAACTTGAAATTGTTTGATTAGAACTACTGCTGCATCCTCCTATAAAGCTGGGCAGAGAGAAGGGCAGTGGTACTTGTCCCCATATAGTTTCCTTCCATGTTATTGGCATGAGTACAGAGTGAGTACTGTGGGTGTACGGTGGAATGGTTTTAACTTCCAAGGTGTTTAATACAAATTAATGGTATATCTGAAGAAGAACTTGACTTTGTTTTACTTTTTGTTAAGTATTTGAGACCAGCTCCTTCTGCTTCACCTTGAACAATACGCTGAGAATCCACTAGCTCACCCAGTGTGGTCTCCTGACTTGCTATAGACATGACAGCAGATAAAGAGGGAAGATATACCTTAGTAAAAGGACATTACAGTGGAGTGCTCTTAACTTTAGCCTCCGTATATGCACCCCAGGATCTGATTATGTGTTTTAGACAACTTTTCTTGCTCCTTGCAGAATGGGGAGGGTTCATTCATATGTGGTAGACACCTTAACCTGACTTTTCTTCCACACTTTGATAGCACCTCCCAGATACCTATAAGAAAGCACCAGGTGCCTAAGAAGGTCCAGAAACTGTTAAATGAACTAGGTTATATAGATACTTGAGGCACCTAAATGGACAGACCTAGGACTACACCTACTGCTCTGCTCCTTACCAAATTTCCTCCAGGTTGCATTACTTCTCTATCTACAAGGAACTGGGGGTCAGAGTAGCACAGAGTTGGATGGGAGACCTGGATCTTACAGACAACACCCTCATATTTATGAAGATCCACCTAGGAATGAGACATAAGAGCACATTCTGGAGACTGAATATAAACATAGAAGTTGATGGCAGATAAGGACTGCAAGGCCCATCCAGTCCACCCATTTTTTCTACCTTATGAATGTGCCATAGACCTGTACTCTCTCAATGGCTTATTTATTCATACTCATCTGTATTGCTTTCTTATGCCTATCCCTTGCCTGTTTGAAGCCCTGCACTGTATTCAAATCCACCACTTCCTGAGGTAGGCTGTTCCATGCATCCACCACCCTTTCTGTGAAAAGAACTTCCTCACATTACCCCTTAATCGGCCTCCCTCTAATCTCATGCTGTGTCCTCCTGTCCTGCTATTTTTCTTATATTGAAACATTGAGACTCTTTCACCTTGTTAATGCTCTTAAGATGTTTGAATGTTTCAATCATATCACCTCTCTCCTTCTTTGCTGTAGGGTGTATATATATTGAGCTCCATTAATCTGTCCTCATATGTTTTCTGATGCAGTTCCTGCACCATTTTCATTACTCTTCTCCAGACTACCTCCATTTTGTTAACGCCCTTCTGCACGCAGCTTCTAGTACTGCACGAGTACTCTAGATGGGGCCTAACCAACGTCCTTGTAAAGAGGGATTATTATCTCCCTTATGACTTACAGATACCCTACTAATACACCACAACATCCCTCTAGCCTTACCTATTACTTTAGTGGTCTGTTTGATGATATCAGGTCATCTGTGATGATGATGCCCAAGTCTCTTTCTTCCCTGGTGATTGCCAGCAACTCCCTTCCCAACCTATAGCTGGCTTCAGGGTTTCTCTTCCCTATGTGCATGATCTTGCATTTCTTTGCATTAAACCCAGTTGCCACTCTTCCGACCATTTTGCCAGTTTATCCAGATCTCTTCTCATTCTGCCCACCCAACTGGATCATCTACTCTGTTGCAGATCTTGGTGTCATCTGCAAACAGAAAATCTTACCCTCCAGTCTATCTGCAATGTCCCTGATCAAGATATTGAAGAGGACTGGCCCCAGGACTGATCCCTGAGGTACCCCACTTGTGACATGTATCTCTTCTGACTGTATGCCCTTTACCACCACTTTCTGTTTTCTGCCCATCAACCACTTTTCCACCCAGTTGACCAATATCTGACCCACCCCAAGCCCACCCAGCTTATTTATCAATCTTCTATGTGGAACAGTATCAAAAGCTTTGCTGAAGTCAAGGTAGGTGACATCAACTGTACCCCTTGGTCCACCACTCTAGTTACCCAGTCAATGAAATCTATGAGATTAGTTTGACAGGACCTTCCTGTTGCAATCCCATGCTGTCTTGGATCCTATGCTCCTATGGATTGCAGGTGTTGCACTATACATTCCTTAAGGAATGCCTCCATAGTCTTTCCCACTACTGAGGTAAGACTGACTGGTCTGTAGTTCCCTGCCTCCTCCCTGCTACCACGCTTGTGAAGCGTGATTACATGAGCCCTTCTCCAGTCTTCTGGGACCTCTCCTGTGCTCAGAGACTCACTAAACAGCTCTGATAATGGCCCTGCTAGTTCCATCCTTAGCTCCTTTAGTACCCTGGGATGTATGCCATCAGGTCCCATTGCCTTGTCCACCCTGAGCTCAGCGAGCTCTTGTAGGACCCTTTCTTTGTGATGGGACTTGTGCATATCTCCCCATGTCCATGGTGCTGAGCTATTTGTCTTGCACTACCTTCTCCTCAGTAAATACTGAGCAGAAGTATCTATTTAGGATAGATGCTTTCCTGGTCCTCCTCCACACTTCCTTTCATCCCCTTTGATCTTAGCAATACCCCTCTGGACTTTCTCCTTTCACTAATGTGTCTATAAAAGTCTTGTCCCTACTTTTACTGTTGGTGCTAGTGTTTCCTTGGTTTGGGTCTTTGCCTGTCTTATTGCCTTCCCTGCTTCCCTTAGGGAAGTTTGGTATGCCTCCCTATCTTTGTCCTGCTGCACTCCCTTATATTTCCTGAAGGCCAGCCTTTTGGCTCTGACCTTTCTGCTACTATTTTTGAGAACCAAAGTGGTTTCCTCCTTCTTTAAAGCTTGCTTTTCTCTAACACAATGGGATGTTGCTTCAAGTATTGCATCCTTAATGCTTGCCCACTTTGCCTGTACCTCTCTCACCTGTATTTCTTTCTGCTAGGGCTAGCTTAACTGTGTTGACCATCTTATCAAAGTTAGCCCTCTGAAGTCCCATATTTTTGCATTGGAATGGGATGATTTAGTTCTAGTGGCCAAATTGAACCATACCATGTGATGTTCACAATATATTGTCCTCAAAGATGAAGAGCTTAAGGAGTAAAGTATAAACAGGCACTCAGGGTGAAGGACTCCGTCATGAAATTGTATCCTCTGGGACACAATAAAGGCCCTCCTTCAAGGTAGATTTATTAAGTTTTCTGCTAGATGTAAAAAATAGAGGAGTCTCATGAAAATGAACTTGAAACTCACATCAGGGAATTAGAGATCCAGCAGAAACTGGGATTTGATAAGGGATGGTCAAGGATTTGACCACCCTGAAGAAGTAATTAGGCCTTTCCAAGATTGAGGTAGAAGAATATTTTTCTCCAGAAATATTATGAGAGTGGTCCCAGTCTCTAAATCTTGTTGTTGGCTGTCTGAGAACTCAGGAGGCAAGATACCAGATACCAAAGCTAAATCACCCTGTTTCAGGCAATCAGCTTACAGATGTGCATGACATCTTGATGGCAGTTATGACACATTATGCTAGTCTCTACAAGGCAGAGAAGTCACCCCAAAGGGGAGACTGAGGCTTTTAAATTCATTAACTTTCCTAAGTGGAGGAGGAATAAATGCTGCTCTGATGGCACCTATCTCAGTGGAAGATATCCTCAGTGAAATCTTTAAACTGAAATAAGGAGAATGCCCCAGACAGATGGCCTGGGTGGAGAATTCTATGAACAATATAAGGATACAGTTTCCACCATTTTGAAGAGAGCTGTCATGGCTTCATTGTCTCCGGAAGGGACTATGGTACTCTCCTGGTTGCAAGTTCTCATTTCCATAATCCACCACAAGCCCTTTGCCTGACAAGGAACCAACCAGTTGTGCCTCCTGCCATCCCATATTGATACTGAATATAAATTATAAACTTCTGACCTCCATATTGACTTGGAGACTGGAATCCTCTTTTCTAAACTAATTCATTTGGACCAAATAGGGTTTTTTCTAGGTTGTCAAGCAAAGATTAAATCACAGGACTGTTCACATCACGGACCATCTCAACAGGACTAAGAAATCAGCCTTTCTCATGAGCTTAGATGCAGAGAAGCAGTTGATAAGGTGTCCTGGGAATTTCTGTAGAGTCCTTGCTGGATTTGATTTCTCTGAGGCCATAATCTGATGCATTTCTAGTATTTAATCTCATTAGCCTATGTCCGGGCTAATGTTTTCCTTGGAGAGGGGCAGCCAGCAGGGTTCCCAGTATCCCTGACTTTGTTCACCTTATACTGTACACTCAAAGGGTTGTCAATCCATGGAATAAACTCTTAGAGATCATAATTAGCAAGGATAAACAACAATTCCAAAACAGATTACTCATATACTAGAAGGCAACACTCTGTCTTATTATGGGTAGATCGATAGGAGTGCTAATGGGCCAACCACCTTTCAGCTCCCTATACCTTAGTATGAACCTTAGTATGAGCATAAGGCTGAACCCAGAGGTAGCCGGTATTCATTTAGGAGACAGAGAAGAAGATAACTCTTTATGCACATGATGCCCTATTATATTTGGAGAATCCTGAAACTTCCTTGAGGGCAATAATGGATGCAGATAACAAATTATCCAGCTTGGCAGGATATACTCACAATATGTCTGAAATTGAAGTTTTGTTTCTTTCTCCTCATACCTCAAAACAGACAAGACTTGGCTTTCCAATGAAATGGGAATTAACCAAATTAAAATACCTGAGAATCTGGATAGGTCAACATTAGGATTCCTGTTTGATGATCATTAAACCACATTAGTAAAATAGTTTACTGCTGACTTTAAAGATGAACACTGTTTCCCTCTCTTTTTCCACCAGGTACAGTCTATTAATATTAATGAACTGCCTAGATACTTTTATTTCGGTGTTCCCTATGCCATACTCTTAAAAAAAAAATTACTTGTCAGCAGAAAATCCAGAAGTTCATATGGCAGGGTACCAGGCCTAGAATATGACAAGCCAGTCTTCACTTTCCTAACAAAAAAAAAGCAAAACAGGAGTTTGGGTGGTACCACTCTTGTCAGCACACTGGACAACTGCTCAGATGTGGGTTGCTTTACTTTAGAGAAACTCACAGTACTGCATATGGTCCATTGGATGACCATAGACTTGGTAGAATATCCTGGAGTTCATACTGGAGAAATAGGAAGTAAAGAAGGCAAAGCCCATATAGGCTTTCCCCACAATTCAGTGGCAGTAACAAATGTCACCAACTTCAATAAAGAACATACCCAATCTATTTTTAAAACTCAGACTTTCAGCTTCCACCACCTCCTGAGGCAATACATTCCACATCCTAATCGCCTCACACGTAAAACATTTACTTCTTTGTTCAGTCCTACTCATTTCTTCCCTCAATTGCCTATCATGCCCTCTTAATTGATATTTTTTCCCTAAACACCAATCCCAACTCAGATCCGAGAGCCACATTTTCAGAGACTTACAGTATATAGTACCAATAAGTCCCTCCTTGCCCTTCTATTCACCAGTGCCCACAGTCCCAATCTTTCCAATCTATCCACATCGACATCCCTCACAACCTGAAATCAGTCTAGTAAAGGATCTCTATGGCCTTTCCATTAACTTCATATCCTTAACCATCAAGGGGCCAGCCACAGTAGAGACAATAATCCAGAACAGGTCTAACCAGAGACCTATACAATGGCAACAAAGCCTCACTACTTCTTGAATGAAAACCCTCCTTATAAAATTTACCAACTGCATAGCTTTATTTGATGTTTTACTACTATGAACCCCATTCTTCAGATTATTTTGAACATAAACACCAAATCCCTCTCACACTGAAACCCTAAGTTTAAGATCATGCATATCATAGGTCTGCTTAATGTTATATCTACCTAAATGCATAATTATGCATTTATCCTTATTAAAGGTCATCCCATTCATTTTGCCCATTCAGTAACATGAATTAAATCCTGCCCAAATATCAATCTATCATTAAAAGTATCCACTACTCTCCTATTTTGACATCGTCAGCAAATTTAATTAAGTTATTCTTACTTAGTAGTCTCAAATCATTTATAAAAATACCAAAAGCAGTGGACCCAGCACCAAACCCTGAGGCACCCCACTCCACACCCTCATTGCTTCAGATAAATGACCCTGTATTCTTACTGGCTGCTATTTTTCAACCGTTCAACCCATCTTACAATAATCATATCTATCCCCATATTAATAAGTTTTTTAATTATTTTGTAATGTAGAACTGTATCAAAAGCTCGACTAAAGTCAAGCATTTCTATATCCACATTTTTCCTTCATCGACACATTTTGCTGATGTAATCATAAAATATGATTACATTTGTTTCACATGACCTATTGGGCATAAAGCCATGCTGATTTTTATCTATAATACCCTACTTAACATACTGGAGAGTTTATGAAGTCAAAAGCAGCATAGCCCATAGAGACTTCCACAATTCAGCGGCGATAACCTAAGTCACCAACTTCTATAAGGTACTTATCTAATCTTCTTTAAAAGTACCCACACTATCAGCATCCATGACATTCTGTGGCAGTCCATTCCACATTCTAATTACCCTGCATTTAAAACATTTTCTTCTCCACTCTGTTTGTACTGTTTCCTCCTCGATTGTTTATTATGCCTCCATAGGTAATATGGCTTTACCACTAACTCCAACCCCAATTCCAGCTTAAGATCTTTATCTCCCAGAATTTTATATAGTAACAATAAGTCTCCCCTCACTCTTCTACTTCCAACGTCCATAAACCCAATTTTTCCAATCTCTCCTCATAAGATCTATCCTAACCCCCAGCAATCATTTTCATAAAGGTTCTCTGAGGCCTCTCCATCACCCTAACATCCTTAATAAGGTATGGACAAAACACTGCAGAACAATAATCCAAAATGAGCCTAACCATTTTCCTATACAGAAGCAATAAGACCTCCTCACTCCATGATTGAAACCCCATCTAATGCAGTTTACCAACTGCATAGCTTTATTTGAAATTCTTTTACTATGGGCACCACCTTTAAGATAATTTTGTACATAAACCCCAAGTCTTTTCACATACTGATACCTTTAATTTTAGGCCCAGCATATTATAAGACTGCTGAACATTATGCCTCCCAAAATGCATTATAATACATTTTTCCTTATTAAAGGTCATCCATTTTATTTTCCCATTCCATTATATGAATCAAATCCTGCCCAAAATCAATCTATCATCAAAAGTATCCACTACACCCTACATCTTGACATCATCAGCAAATTTTACTAACTTATTTTGTTTGATATCTTTAAATCACTAATAAAATGCTGAACAACAATGGTCCAAGCACTAAACCCTGGGGCACACCACTCACTACCCTTAGTGGATCAGACACATGGCCATGTAATCTCTCCTTATGGAACCTATTAGCCAGCCATTGTTCTACCCATCTTACTATGACTGAATCTACCCCATCCCTATAAGTTTCACATTATTTTACAGTGTGGAACAGTGTCAAAAGCTCTACTAAAGTCAGAGCATTGCCATATCCACATTACTGCCTTCATCCATAAGTTTACTAATAAATTCATAAAAAACACCAGATTTGTTTCACACGACCTACTGTATTTACTACAAAACCATGTTGGTTTCTATCCACTAGATTTTTGCCTCTCATATATTCCATAATAGTTTCACTCAGGATTCATTCAATGATCTTCCCTATAATGGAGGTCAGGCTCACCAGCCTATAATTTGCCACATCACTCCTACCACCCCTCTTGTAAATAGGCATCACATACACCAATTTCCACATCTCTGACACCACCCTCTGCCAGTGATTTTTGTCCCAGCCTAGTTATATCTGGCATTATTACATCCTCCAACTCCTTCAAAAAATGGGATGTATCCCATCAGGGCCAGCTGCCTTTTCAACCTTTAATTTCCTAATCCTACTCTCAACTTTTCTTCTGTTATTACTTTTCTGGGACCCAGCATACTCTTACCTAAATGTCCCGTCTCTATCACTCCATCATGTTTTTTAGAGAGTGCTCCAAAGCATTTACTAAATTCATCCAGCATCTCATCTGGTTTTGAAGTTATAAACCTTTCTACAATTAATGGCCCAATCATACCATTTCCTCTCCTTCTACCATTTATAGTGTCAGTGGCTCAGTAGGTAGCACACTTGCCTCTGAGGCCGGGAGATCAGAGGGCTGTGGGTTCAGTTCCCACATCTGGCACTTGGGTTAATAGCCCAGTACTGACACTGTAGTGCAGCATGAGAGGGGTGCTGCACTTCTGAGGTGCCGTCTTCGGATGAGACGTTAAACTGAGGTCCCATCTGCCTGGATTGGTGGTAGTTCAGGTGGATGTTAAAGATCCCATGGCACTTATGGAAAGAGTAGAGGAATTTCCCGGTGTCCTGGCCAAATTTCCTCATTCACTAAAAATACCACCCACAGCTTAATCTGGTTCAAGGTCAGTTGACATTCATCTGTATCCCTCCCCGGTCATGCCTGAAAATAGGCAGAATTTGTCTAGTGGACTTACCCGTTCAACAAAACAAATAAATAAATAGCATGAAAACTTTTACTATTGCTCTTATCCATGCCAGTCTAAATTCCAAATTTTTCTTAGCATTTTTTACTTCCTTCTTCAATTGTTTTAATCTATTCTTATACTTATTTTTAATGCTGGTAAACTTTGTTTTTCCATTCTTTGGAACATTTCTTTCTTGTTTTGCATAATCAAATTATATTTCTTGTAAGCAATGGTGGCTTTTGCCTTTATGATTGTATACACTCCTCCTATGTATAAATTTCCTGTTACTTCATTCATTATATCCAAGAACAATTTCCAAGACTTTTCCATGTTCAGGTCCTTCATTTCAACTTTCCAATCAATACTACTCAATTTATCTCTTGTAGCTCTTATAGCTATGACATACTTTCAGAAATGGCCTCACTCAGCACCCTTCAATAACCTTCCCACAGCTGAGGTCAAGCTCATGGGTCAATAATTTATTGCCTCACTCCTTTTCCCTTTCTTATATATTGGCACCACATATGCCAGCCTCCACCCCTCAGGCACCACACCCTCCACCAATGATTTTTGAACCAAATGGGTAATAATAGGTGTCAAAACATGCCACAACTCCTTCAGAAAATATGGATGGATCCCATCTGGTCCTGCCACCCTGCCTGCCTTCAATCTCTTGATTCTTTTTAATACCTTCTCCTCAGTTATTATAGCTTTAGGATCTTGATTACCTATACCCAGACTACCATTATCCATACCAACAGTATTCTTTCTAAATACAGCACCAAAACATCTACCAAATACATTTGCCATATCTATAGGCTCAGAGGTCACCACCACATTAAATATTCAGTGGGCCAACTGTACTCCTTCCTCCCTTACTACTATTTACATAAGCAGGCTATGCTTTTCCAGATGGATACACCTTGGAGGACATCATATATACATTTAAAGGGGATAAAAATAGTACTGGAGGGCTGGAGATGGGGGCATTACATGGAATACAAATTCAGAACTCCTGGCTATATCACTGGTGGGCATGGGTCTATGTCTTTTCTCCAATTAGCACTAACCCCTGATACCACAAACAAGCAACAGCAGGCCTGCAAGCACCTTGACAATGTGTACAGTACAAGGTGGTTCTGACTTTGAGGACATTATGCAAAGATCGGGATGGTCCAGGACAGATGGGCTTGGATAGTTTCAGATTTGTGATTTCATCGATTCCCAAATTAAGACCCATCCAACTGAACCAATGATCCCTCCTCAATTATGTCATTCCACACTATTTGGCAAACTTCCACAGGAAAGGGCAACCTCTGTTCTTTATGTGGAGGTTCTCCTGAGTCTGGGCCATAGTACAGACTATCTGCATATTAAGTGGAACATGATTTTAAACATTACTCTGCCAGACAAACAATGAAGTAGGATTTGGAAGAGTGTCTGGAGTACCTCCGTAGCTCTGAGGTGGAAGAAATTTACTGGAAGATACAGATTTGATATTTTTTTAACCTCGGGCTTAAGTCCAAATGGGAAGGGCTGGTAGTTAATGCTGGAGAATATGTGGGGAGCCCAGAGCAAATCATGTTCACATTTACTGTCTCTGGTCAAAAGTATGGGGATATTGGGAGAAATCATTTCAGCTATAGCTCAGATTCTTAATTTTAATGTATCCCTCACCTGGGAAACAGTTACTACTGGGGATCAGACCTCTGGCCCTTTAGTGTAGGGAAAGTCTTTACCTTAGAATATTCTAACTGTGACAGCAGTCAAGGCTATCACAAGAAAATGGCTGCAGGACGATCCTCTACTGTAATTGATTATACTGAAGTGACCTCACAACTCCGAATACGGAAGGCTTACTTTCCTGGTGCTACAATGTCTCCCAGCCTACACTAATCTCTAGGGCCCTGGAAAATGTACCTGATAGAAGTAGATGATGCAGATTAAAAAAAAAAACTGTATGGGTCCTTTAAAGTTCCATTTTGCTTAGTAACTACTCCCAGGGTCCCCATGTTCTTTTGTTGCTTATGTCCACTCTTTTAAACTTGAACATCAGATCAGTGAGACACCCCAGAAGGGTTAGAAAATACCAATGAAAATTCTGCATATTTGTAGTTACTCTCCTTTTTATGGCTCTGCAGACTTTATGCCATCACTGTGTAGGAGAACAGGGGTCGGCTCCAGAATGCGATCATGTGTTCCTCACAGTGATGCGCAACGCCAGGACCATAGGCGCTGTCCTCCATGATGGAGCTCCCTCCGCAGCAAGGTTGCCCCCTTCCTATGGTGCATTTCTGGAGTGCACTTCTGTCATAACTGTACAAGCATGAGTATCGCACAGGTGCAAGCTTGAACCTCCGCCATCTTGTGAGTGGCCATTGCTGCTTGGCCACAAACCACCACTGCTCTGCTGCTGCTCCACCGGTGCTCTGTTGTCACCACCGCCACTCAGACACACCACTACTCTGAGAGACGTGTTGCAGGTAAGAGCTCACAGCAGCCATATCGACTCTGATCAGAGTTTGTTTTAATGTGTCTCTTTTAAGGCCTCGGAAGTGATTCATTATATGACAGTTTACTCAGTTCACATTTTATTATTCTCTTGTTTATTAGTTACACCAGTTCATATCTTTATTGCCTTTCTTTTTGGTGTACTGCAAACCAAGATGGTTACTTACATGCAGTTACAATCTTTGTCTATTGTTTAATCTGCCTGGCATAGAAGTATTAAAAAGAACATAGGTACCGCATGCCTCTTTCTTTTTTTTTTTTTGGAGCTCAGGGAAGAATTTTTTCTTAAATTTTGTTGTTCCTCCCCATCCCATGTCCCTGATCTGCAAAGTCATACAACAGCTAGTCTACAGCAAGACTGGATAAACAAGCAACACAATCACATGTGCACATAATGGCACAGCATTTTCCAATCTTTAAAGGCTGCTTCTTCAGTAGAAATGTTGACTTCAGTCTTCCTTGGTGTCTGAATTCACTACCTTGTCAGTACCCTGCCAATGCCACTGACCTAGGTGATAAATATATTCTTTAAATGATTCCACAGTCATTAGGGTTATATAAGTATCTGAATACTAGAATTGCTACTAATCCCGATTTGGGGCAGTAGATCTTAAAATTTGACAGTATCTCTTTAACCCAATGTAGTCATTTTGATATTTAAAAAAATAATGATGTTGGATCCAGTTCTTCTTGGTCCTACATCTCTACAGCCACTGGCATCAGTTCAGCCCACCAATTCATCCATATCAAATTATGGCTATCTGGGATCATGTTGCCCTAAGGAAAACCAGGGTACAGGGTTCCCATCTTCTCTGGATGTTTGCCAAGCTGAGGTCAGCCTTCATGCAAAGATCTAACAACAGTCATACAGGATCACTGGTTCCCCTGCTGCCCTGTTAAATTACTGAAATCTTCACAATGGTTGAACCAATGCTACCAAAATTGCAAAATATGATTAGCTTACATCAACACTCCAGATCAACCTTAATCACCCTTCCAAGTTCTAGAAAGTTATCCACTCACTTTTCCCTCTGCTCCATCCTCGTCTCCCATCCTCATGGTTGCTGACACTCATATCACCAGCCCTGCTTCTGTTGCTTCTTCTTTCAACTTATTATTCACTACCTGTGCCCTTTCACTCTCTCTCCCCTCTCTCCTCCACCACCCATTTTCTTTGAACATCCTTTCCTTCTCTCCTACCACTCCCTCTGCTTCTCTTAAGGCCCTTCAAGTTCTTTACCCCACAAGGGTAGAGTCCTGATGCCTTGACCCCAAGGTTCTACATCTCTGTGCTCCTGCTATTGCCATATATATTACTCTTCATCTTAACCTCTCCTTCTCCTCTGACTGTGTCCCAGATGCCTGGAAGCAGGCTACTGTCATGCCATCTCTGAAGGAGGTGATCCCTCCTCCTCTGGAAACAACTCACTATCTTTTTACTCACCAACCTGGCTAAGCTTCAGGAACATCCTGTCCTCTCACAACTCTCTCCTTACTCCTCCTCCTCCTTTTTCCCTCCCTTCCATTCTGGTTTCAGAATTCACACTTCACTTCCACCCTCCTCTAATTCACTGACTTCATTGGATCCAGCGTGGACCAGAGTTACTTCACTTTAGCCATCTTTGTCAACGTTACCAAAGTTTTCAACACTGGGTCACATCTCTTTCTCCAGGACAAGCTTAAGGCAGCAGGGCTTGCTGACTCCTCAATCAGCTGGTTCTATTCCTACCTTGAAGGCAGGTTGTAGTTGACTGCATTGCAGACTTCCTTCCCCACACTCCTTATTTGCTCAGGCATTTCCCAAAGTTCTGTTCTGGGTCGTATACTCTTCTCCATCTTCCTAAATAACCTCCTTCAGCCTGTTCCTCTGCATCTACCTGCACATGTGCAGATGACACTGTGCTGTTTGCCTCTGGTCCTCTGCTGCTGTCCATTTCTAGCAGCATTTTGACAGTGTTCAGCACTTCCTCTTTCCAACCATCTGTTCATCAATGCCAAGAAAAGGGTCTCACTGATATTTGGCACCCAGCAGAGGCCCAAAAGGCTATTTCCTCCCTCCCTCCTTGACACCATCTATGGTATGGGAAATAAGAGAGTTACCTATTTAAGTACTTGGTGGGACTGACTGGACCATCACTTCAACTTGTTGATTTACATTGATACATCCAGCTCAAACTCCACCCAAACTGAGTGCACTCTACAGAAACAAAGCAAGTATCCTCTTCCTGCCCACCAAAGATGACCCCCATTTTTGGTTGTGGTGACATTGTCTATAGCACAGCAACCAGGTCAACCCTTGCCAGACTGGCTCTTCTCTTACACTCATTCTGCAGCTTGACTTGGACTGCCCTCTCCAACCCACCACTGCTCCTTTTAGTCCTCCCTCTCCCTCCCTTCCCTTGATTCTAGATGCCTCAATCACTGTATTTTCTTCACCTCAAATGCTGGATCAGTGGTCTCCCTTTCTACACATCTGAATTCTATCTTCTCCATTCCCTCGTCATACCTGTCTGGAATGCTGCTTCCCATTCCTTTGTCCTCCCACCAGGAAAACTACTGCAAGCCAAGCTCAATTCTCTTATCTTTTTCTAAACTCTGGTCCTGTGTTCCTCTGTGTATTTGTTCAGCTACATCCATCTATTTCTTCAACACCCTTTTTCATGACTTTACTTCCCCTTCTGCAACTGTACCTGAACCCTGAACCTTGTGTTTTTCCCCCCACACTTCACCCTGGTTCCACCAAGCCAGTTTGACAAGAAAGTTGTCCAGTACAGCACAGTGACATGATTTGGCCAACAGTGACCATGTTGCCTGGCAAATCCATCAATGGATGGCTGCAGTGCTCCAAGCATCTGGGCACTGTTGTATTGTTTTCAGAGGGCTTTACACCCTGCACCTCTTTATCTCTAAATACAGTATCTAACTCTGAAGGTGGGGTGGACTCGTGAGGCAAGTGGCCAAACTCCGAGTCCATGAATCTGTTCATCACTCTGACAACCCATTCAACACTGCGGATGTCAAACAGGTTGTGTTGCTGTGGGGATTCATTGTTGCAGCATCACTGTAACAATGGTATATATTCACCCTCCTCCCAGGCCGGAGCCATTCCTTCCACCCTAAGCCCTTGGACTTTGTGGCTTAAATTGCTCCTATCACTGTTTTCTATTATGGTAATTTACTGCTCCTGTACCTATATTACAGCACTAATATTTGCTACTCATTTCCTTCATGGGAGTCTGGTTGGTATTAATTTACTGCTGCTCCCAGTACTATATTTACTTTTCTTTAATGCATTGTTCCACATCTTTATATTATACTGCACTGTCTACATACATGCACCTGACTGTTCATCTGTAATTTATTTTATTTTATTGTACTTTTGTTGTAATGTATTTTTATTTTGTTACTATTGCCCTTACAATATATAATCTTCACTTACAAATCTTGTATTGATTACTCCTCCCACTACTCCCAGGATGTATCAGGAAATGAGCTATTACCAGCTCAGTATGTTTTTCTGGTAAAACCTTTGAAATAAACAAATAGTTTCACTTACGTTTAGCCCATGACAGTTTTGAAAAGATGAGATAAAAGGCTAAAAATGGCTAAACACTCCAAATTCAGTTGCTCAAAAATACTTTATTAGTACCAGAACATGAACCAACAGCCAAGCTGACACCTCAAATAGTGCCCTTCTACATGAGGCTTCTTCAGGGCCAGAGTCGGCCTGTACCGCACATCTTTAAATACCCGCCATCACAAAAACCACATATTTCATTGAATAAACAATATATATATATACACACAATAGGGATTAGGTGATATTCCATGTAATAAAAACAAGTATTCTCACCAATGTTGAATAGATCCTGCATGACATGTGAACTGCAATAATATGTTACATTTATACACACAGTGCATATGTCGATAACATTTACTGTATTCAACAGTGCCTTTATCAGTATACCTCCCAAGCTTAAGGTCCAATGCCAAACTACTTACAAACCTCCACAGTGGCAAGTAAAAATCACCTGTTTAGTCTTCCAAATAGAAAGAGTTCTAGTGCCAGAAAGTAGAATACTGCAACCCTTTGGAGAACACGGACTCAAATAATGACCCAGCAGAAAAGCAACAGTAAAATGAAGTACAAAATCATAATAACAAAACCAGAAAACCTGAGAGAATTACCCCCAGTGTAGTATAAACTGACAGTCACTCCCCCATTGAAGTAAACCAGAACAACATCCAGTGAAGTGAACTGGAGATGAGCACCACAAAAAGCTAACCACGCTCAACAATAGAAAGGCACTATACATGTAAACTCTCCAAGAAATAAAAATAAATCTGACAAATGGATAGTTACCATGGCATGAGCAACATTTCCACGAGCTACAGAACCACTACCATAACTAACTCCTGTTCACCCCAAAAACAACAAATCAGTAACCACCGTCCGAGTACACACCTAGTCACAACAAAAGCAAGCAACCCATTGATAAAGCAACCAATCAAAATACTACAAACAACTCCATTCACAAACCAAAATAATTCAAAGGACACATAACTACATGGAGCAATACAACTGCAGGAAATAACACCCAAAAGCACATAAAAATCCCAAATAACATACAAATATCCACAGCAAAAGAAAAAATATAAATATTTAAAGCCCTATTAGCCACTTGTGAGGTATCCCAAGGTCACTATTCACTCATTTAAATATTTTCCTTATTCCACTCCTTCCATCATTGGTCCCTTATATAGAGATAGAGACAGATTGATAATTTGTGGCATGGTAGCATCACTATAGTTAGGGTTAGTAGGCACTTTAATATTAAACCTCAAAATTTGCACTTTAATAACTTTGCAACATTTCAACAGATTTGCACAACATTTTGCATGTGCATTCTCCTGGGGTAGATCTCTTAATGTTAATGTGCCAAGTTTCATTCCAGTTGGATTGCAGATTTTGAGATACGGATAGTGGGAAAAAAAGAATCCCCACTTTTTGCAGTTTCTTCTCATTGTGCTGTGCACAGACAGTGTTGAATTTTGGTCTGAAATTTGTATGTTAGAAAGAGCTTGGTTCCAGAACAGGCCAGCATTTATCTGGAGAAAAATATTAATCCTTTCCAAAGTTATATCATTTTTAAGGTCCCATCATTTTCAATGGGATTTTATTTTCAGGATAGCTGCACCAAACGAAAATGGATCTTTTTCTTGAGGGCCAGTCCTTGTTTGCCAGAGGCTAATCCTTGTTCATCAGAAAAAATAATCCTTTTTCATGAGCAGCCATCTTGATTTTTCTTTTGCCCCAACAAAAGTGTTATAAGTCAGCCAGGGATGTGTGTTACACACATGTAAGCATGTTTCTTGCTCATTGGGAGCTGCTGAGCCATTCTCTGTGGCTTCTGAGATTTTCATGCCCCAAATTCTTTTCATCAATTCTAATCCTTTTCCCACTTGCTAAGTTTTGTTTTTGCCATGATGAAAAGGATTGGGAAAAAGAATTTGGGGTGGCAAGGACTACCCACAGGGCCATCTGGTACTCAAAATGGACATCTGGGCAGCAAAAGTGGTAATCCTTTTTTGCCAACTGATTTCCTTTATCACCATGGTGGAAAAGAAATGGGATGGTGAAATAGGATTTTTGTGATGGCCTTCTCATCATGGAAAATGTTTTAGGACCATCTGGTCCCAAAAATAAAGGGATCTGCTCCTTTTGCCCCTGAATATCCCTGGTGTCTAGTGGGACCCCCACAAACACGTTCAATCCCAATTTGTCCTTTCTTTTCATTTTCCTGTATATATATATATATATATATATATATATATTAATTACAGTGGCACAGTCATGCCACTATAGTTAGGTTGAGCGCCAGTTACATACTAAAGTCAAAAGTTTGGATGGTAATAACTTTGGATCCGTTCAATAGATTTGCCTGAAATTTGGCACATACATTGGGGCACACTAGATTTCTTGATTTGATAATTGCATTTTTGTCAAAGTGCTTGGTCTTCATATGCGAAAGTGCTGAAAATGCAAAATTATCCATTTTGGGCACATTTGGCATTCTTAATGTGGTCCTGCACAGCTGCTGTGTGGGGTGCCACTCTGCAAGATGGCTTGTTTGAAAGTGCTTTGGTGGCCGAACATGCCTCTTTTTGTTTGGTGAGAAAATATTGAGGCATTCAAAGTTTTGGCACTTTTAAGTTCCCATTATAAGTCAATGGGAAAATGTGTAAGTATCTCTTGGGATCAAAGAATGGGGTTCTGGCCAACTGGTCTCACCTGGTAATCAAAGAATTTGCAGCCTCACAGTTCAAGAATCTTTGTTCCAAGGAATTTTCAAAATTCTTTGACATGAGGTCCGCCATCTTGTTTTCAGTTTTCCAATCACACAAACACAAATATCTCAGCTCAGGGTCACTTCTGAAGTAAAACTTTGATGGGTTTTACTCATGGGACCCTGATCTATCAACCAATGGCTATGGTTCCATCAAATTGGTAAAAACATAGAGTTATAAGCTTTACAATCTTAATTCGTGGCTCGCTAATGATCTTTGATCCTAAGCCTGCAAATTCTTTGATCGTGAAATTCTTTGATCACAATCTTGCATCGTGCCCATAAACATTAATTTCTTGGCTCAGGAGTGGGCTAGGGATATAAATGAGGGCTTGTTTTGCTCAGGAGGGTCCGTTCTGTCAAACCATGCCATTGGTTTAGTTCAAATCGGTGAATAAATCATGTTTCACCATTTTTATTCTTTGATCATTAGCCTGCAAATTCTTTGATCGCGAGGCTGCAAATTCTTTGATCGTGAAATTCTTTGATCGCGATCTTGCATCATGAGCGAGGGCCGAGATGGCCAAATTTAAAAATAATTTTCTCAGCCCATCGGTGCCCTAGAAAGTCAAATGAGGGTGGTTTTACTCAGGGATTCATTCTGTCGAACCATGGCAGTGGTTTACTGTAATTGCTTCTATTTTTTGATATATTACATTTTTATTCTTTGTTCATGAGCCTGCAAATTCTTTGATCATGAGGCTGCAAATTCATTGATCATAAGATTCTTTGATCATGTTCTTTGATCGCAAAATAAGGACAAGATTTCCAGATTTGCTATAATTGAACAGATAGGGAAATTTTGCCAATCTTTGACATTGAATATCTTGGAAATGGTTTGGTCATTTTACTTGAATTTTGGAGGAAGAAAGGCAACATCCACAGATGTGCATTTTAGTGGATTAGTCAAAAATATTACAGGGTGGCAAAGTTACGGCACTAGAAGTTGGAGCTTTTTCCCATAGGTCTGCCATATACAGGAATTTTTGCCGCTCTGCTGGAAAATAACGGTTTGGTCTTCTGGGCTGAAATTCTGAGGAAGAAAGCCAACATCCTACAAATGTGCCTTTAGGTGGTTTGGAGAAAAAATATTACAGGGTGGCAAAGTAGCGGCACTCCAAAGTTGACAGTATTTCCCATAGGATAACATTATGGCGTCCATTGCATCTTTCAGGGACCGTATCTCGGAAACAGTGTGAGATACAGACTTTTGTCAAAAAAATGCTTAGCCCCTCAAATGTGGGCTAAGCAAAAACTAACCAGGAAAGTAATAATTCATACAATATTAAAACTGTTTTTTCTACGTCATACATGTCATGAGATATAAGCAATTTAGCATTCCAAGTCATACTTTTTGCTCCGAAGTCAATTTTAATGCATACATTCTTTGTTTTCAATTTGTTTTTCAATGCAGTTTTGGAGAAAAGAAGGATGTGCCCTTTTGTTACTGTGTCAATTAGCATTTCAGTTGCACTTCTGTTACCATTTGAATCACCATTCCATCTACGCCACCGTGTGTGTAGCAGTTTGCGTTTTCATATGTGCTTGCATTTCTGTTTCTGTTGTCTTTACTGTTGCTGTTACTGTTACCATTTCGTTTACTATTGCGGTACCATGACCTTACGTGTAACAGTTTGCGTTTCGTATGAGCTTGTGTTTTTGTTTTACTGGCTTTATTGTTGCTGTTTCATAACCATTTGCATTTACAATTGGGCTTCCATGAGTGTGAAGCGCACGGTTTACATTTTATGCGTGCTTGCATTTCTGTTTACTTTGGTGTTATTGTTGGTGTTACTGTTACCATTTGCATTTACAATTGTGGTACCGTGAATGTGTGTTACCAGTTGTGTTCTGTGTGCACTTCAGTTTGATGTCTCCATTTATGTAGCTGTTTGCTTTGGCATCACTTTATGCTTGTGTTTCTATTAATGTTTGCTTTGCCATTTATGTTTGCTTTGCTTTGCCATGTGCATTATTGTTGCCACTTGCGTTAGCTTTGCAGTTCCTGTTACTGTATAACAAGACATCACGTGCTGCCACTGCATTCCTTTCATTATTTATCATCCTCATTCTCAAAGAAGGAAATTAGAGGCAAAAACTCCATTTAATGCATCAGTTAGGGTTGTTCCATAGTGAAACAAAGCTAGGAAATTCAGGATTAGGGTTAAGCCCCTTGAACCCCAGCCACCCACAACCATCTCATTGGGGTGCACGTTGGGAGTCATCGGTCCTAATTCTCACCTCATTCTCCTATCCTTAGCTTCTTTACATATGTCATGGGGTGAGGTTAGGGCCGGCTGACAATGTGCACCAGATACCGATTGGGGGTGGGCTAGAAATCAAGGGGCTTTCAACTTAACTAAATTTTCTAGCTTTTTTGCTAATGGAACAACCCAAACATTAAGATTTTTATCTCTATATATATATATATATATATATATATATATATATATATATATACATATATATATATATATATATATATATATATATATATATATATATATATATATTGTTATAGCCCAGTGCCCCATTTTGTTGGGGGTGACCTTGCATGGATCCTGGTTTTATCCGTGGTATCCAGTCCAGTACCTATGCTCACTATTTTGCATTGGTAACTAGTGGTATCCCTGCCATCCTCCATTTTAGATTTTTAAACCTGGAAATAGAAAACTGCCTCTCAATGTCTTTTGTGATTTTCTTTTAACATGTGAAAAAAAGTCTATTGCCAATCACCCCATAACCACCAAACAACCTTCTAATGTGCACCTACCTCCCCAAACCCCAATGATCCTGCCACAGACCCTCACTCACCTGAAGAGGTACCAGGTTTAAGACCCACTCCACTGATCAAAGACATGTCTTGCTGCTAGAACCGGTGACTGCAGTATTAGAAACTAAGGTAAATGCACTTCAATGTATTTCAATGGGGGTTTTAACTTTTAAGCATAACTCAGACTTTTGTGAATTTGTACCTACATTTTCAACATGACCTTTTGGGACATATCCTCATGAACAATATGACTGTTGTTAGGCAAGTCACACCAGAAAATTGAATTTGCAGTTGGTTGGTGAAATCACCTACCTTCCCAGAGAATTTGCATAGTGACAATCATATTGTTCATGAGGTGGTGTCCCAAAGGCCATGTTAAATATTTGGGGACAAAATGTCACAAAATTACTGAGTTATGATGGTTCATTGCAATTGCACTATGCACACTCGTAACTTTGTCAGTTAAAAATATTTTCACCCCAAATCTTGTACATGGACTTGTCATTACCCCACCAAATGTATGTCACAACTGTCATTTTTCAAATCTTGGACAAAATATATTTTCACAGCTGTGGCATGGAAACGGCATTGCAGTTGTGCAGAATTATGTTTTGGCATGGATTTGAATATTTTGTGTAGTGGGTACATTAGGTGGAGTAATAACATGGCTGTGCTGACATTTCCTTCTCTCTTGTGCTATAAATGGACATGCAGGGCATGGAGGGTCCTGCACTTCTGAAGCTATGTATGTATAAGCATCTATGGAGGAACAAGGGCCCTGCACTCCAACAAGCAAATTAGAATATAATTATACTGTCTCAAAAAGTAAGGAAATAAACTGTAAAAAATTCATTGATGCATCAGTTAGGGTTAAACCAACAAAAGTAGGAAATGCGGACATGGGTTTCCAACCCTAACAACCCATTCCCACCCTGCAGTCTTGGGGCTGTCAACCTAAAGCTCACCCCATTCCATTAGAAAATAAGGTGACATGGGTACAGCAGGATCTATGCATTGCAGGAATGGGATGTTAGGTTGGAAACCCTAATGCCACATTCCTTCTTTTGTCAGTTTAACCCTAACTGATGCATTAATGAATCTGTTTTGATATATATATATATACTGTATATATATATATATATATATATATATATATATATATATATAGATAGGTAGGTATAAGGCAACTCCATGAAAAGGGTTTACCAAAGTGTGACATAAGTGTCAATTTTAAAACCCCAAAATAGATACTTTTGCTATGTGTTTTATGATGCTTCTACCAACCACTTATTAAGTGGATACATTAGAAGATAACTTCCTGATCAGTACATGAGAAAACGGGTCATGAAAGTTGCACATGTACCAAGGGACACAAAGAATTGTGACATGTTTGTGTGTGTTTGTAACTCATATTAGTAAACCATTGTTAGTTGGTTTAACATGTGTGCTGTCAAGTGAATATGAGGTGTGGTAACTCCTTATATGGGTATGAGGTTAATGCATCTTTAAGGTTGGGCACATAACATGGACACCAACACCTCTTTGAGTTTGAAAAGGTTTTACTAAAGCTACTATTCATTACACAACACCAACACTATCCATCACACACTACAAACCAACCAACATCAAGCAATAGAAATGAAAACTATTTACAAGATCTATTTCTAATCATCCTTCCCTCCCGTGCAATGCATTTGGGTCCATTGTGTACAGCAGAACACAAACTAACTGTCCTGCAATCAACTGTAAATTATTTCAGAGCATTTTAGAAAGTTCTGTAGTTCATTTTATTTGTACAAGATTGTTCTTGTCAGTGGACATATCCTTCAGCTCTTGTGACAAACTCCAATATGCATCTAATTCTGTTCCTGCCTCAGTCTTGAATACTTTTCACATATTTCTTCCAGTACTTCAGTGCTTATTTTAAAGTTCCTATATCCCTGAAGCTGTACTGGCCCATAAAATATTCTGGAATGTTTTACATTGTCATGGTCATGTAGCCATAGCCCTGTAAATGTTGACTTCCTCGTTGGTGCAGGAATATGATGGTGTACTTCTGGTTGCATACTGCTCTGACCTCACCAATATAGAAAGCATTTGAGCAATAAATAGCATACAATTTGTCATCTTGAACCAGGCCTAAGGGCATGATTCTTGTTTTTACTGGCTGCACACTGTGTGTGGTGGCCTCAGGTAGTAGAACACATGGGTCCTTGGGAACACACGTGTCCTCAGGAAGATCAGTTTGGGCACTTGTTGTGGGGCTATATCATTCAAGGCAATGTCATTCTGATTCATACAGATGGCTACTGGTGTAGGGATGCTGGAAGAAGTTTCTGCTGAGTGACCAATGTTTTCAGAAAATTCTGGCATTGGCTTATGTGGCTCTTCAGTGGGCAGCAGGCAAATGGGAGTATTTCATGAAATGGGCACAGAAGCTGTTAAATACTTGACTGTCCATTTTCCTACATACCTCCTGTTTTTGAACAGTAGCTCTTGTTGACTTTGCCTGCAGAAGAATGTAAAGTGTCTGGCGGCAACTACTCCTGCTTTCACCGACTTTACGCTTTGTATTTGGTGGGTCCATGGTACTGTTTCGATGTTACCAAGCAGGTTTTGATTTATGTATTTGCTGCCAACCCAGGAGGAAGTGCGAATGGAATGGCTTCACCCATCACTGGCTGGCTCTTTAGTTAGATAGTTCTTCCAGTAATTATGCAGGTCTTCTGCATTCACAAAGACTGCCCTCCACTTGTGCCTCTCCCAATTCATTCACCACTCTGGCAGAGCATGGTTCCTCTATGGAGCCACCCACAGTGGAGACCAAGGAGGATGCTGGGAGCCTCCGATGGAGACCCACAGGAGGGTGACACAGGATCCCACAGGGAATGAAACAACTCCTGGTGGGTGAATCAGTTGTTAGGGGGTAGAATTGGGGAGGGAGGGAAAGGGAGGTAAGGTGCCTGCCTGGAACCATGGCTTGGAGGGATGGGAAATGAATCCTCATGATCCTTGGGAGCAGCTGCAAGGGGAGTGAGCTGGATGTCATTCTCCACCTAGGGACAAATGACCTGGCTAAGAATGGGATCAGAGCAGTGCAACAGGAGTTTGTGGTGTTGGGAGGACCTTAGACAAGTAGCCCACATGGTAACTTTCTCAGAGTGCTACCTGTCTATGCCATGTATGAGGCTAGGGTACTTCACATTATTGGATTCAATGAATGGTTGAAAACTGGTGCAGAGCTCAGGATTTGGCTTCACTGGGACTGGGACACCACCTGGAGGGATGCAGGCCTATACAGGTGTGATGGTCTGCATCTACCCAGGAGGAACCAGGATCCTAGGTGATAGGTTTAAATGCTTCATTGGCAAGAATTTAAACTAGCCAAGAGGAGGCACTGAAAAGGACAAGGAAATCCTAGCCCTTCTCCCAAAAATCAGGGTATTTAGTGAGGTAAACACCAAGATAGAGCAATCAATAGGAAGGCAAGAGGTAAAAGAGAAAAATACAAAGGCAGTAAGGACAGGGATGGGGCAAAAAGAAATAAAGCCATAAAAATGGAGGGTAATGAGTACCAATGCCCATGAGTCTAGGTAAAAAGCTCCATGAAATGATGGCCTTGATGGAAGAGGGATGCCTGGATATCATGGCAGTCACAGAAACATGGTACACAGAGAATGATGACTGGGATGTCAACATACCAGGGTACACAATCTACAGGAGAGACAGGGAGGAAGAAGAGGAGGAGGAGGTAGCTCTATGTAAGGGAAGGGATCAAAACAACAGAATTAAAGGGTAAACAGGGAGGAGAGGAGGCACTGTGCATCACCCTGGAGACTGGAGATGGCACCAGAATCTGCTCAGAAGTTGTATACAGACCCCTGTCTCGGGGAGGAAATGGACAAGAAAATGATAGAAGGCATCCTTGGGATGGCAGAGAAAGTGGAGATATTGCTGATGGGGAACTGAATATGCAAGATGTTAACTGGAGCACCTTTGCTGCAGCCACATCCAAGAGCAGGGCCATTCTCTATGCCCTAGAGGGGCATGCTTCAGTCAGCTAGTTTTGGAACCCGCTCATGGGGAGCAATCTTAGACCTGGTACTCTAAATGGATGGAGAGAGGATCTCCGATCTTGAAGTGGGTAGCCATCCTGGGGAACAAGCAACCACCAAATAGTGTGTTTACGATAAACTTAGCTGTAGAGTCAAGCCATTCAAAAGTGAAGGTACTGGACTTCAGGAGGGCTGATTTTGTTAAAATGGGAGACTGCCTCAGAAAAACACTAACAAACAGGCAAGAAGGTGGGTGGAGACAATGTGGAAACATTAAAACCACCATCACAGAGGCAACAAGCCTTTGTGTGAAGCAAATAAAGAAATCAAAATGAAAGAAGAATCCACTATGGTTCTCAAAAAGTGGCTGGGAAGGTAAGTGAGAATATTTGTTATTTTTTTTTTAATTTCGTGACCGGTAGGCCCACTGAGACCATTGCAGTCATAGTATTCAGATAGCATTCAGGAAGTATAAGGAAACACAGAAGGCACAGATAACATTCAGAAAGTATAAGGAAACACAGAAGGAGCAGGACAGAGAACTGTACCAGTTAAAGCAGAAGGAAGCAGAGAAGGAGTCAGAATAGCAAAGGCTCAAACCAAGGAAAAGATAGCCAACCCAGTTAAGAAGGATAAAACCTTTATAGGTATGCTTAGGAAGCAAAGAAAGACCAAGGCAGGGATACTGAAGCTGAATAAAGAGGAAAGTGGTTTGGCAGAGAGCAACAGTTAAAAGCAGGGATACTGAACAAATACTTCTGCTCAGTATTCACAAAGGAAAAGCAGGGGAGATACATAATCCAGTTATTAGAAGCACTCTGGATAAGGGGTTGATATTAGTCCTTTCTCAGAAGAAAGTGTTCTGAGAGAACTCTTAAAACTGAAGGCTGATAAAGCAATGGGGCCTGATGGATTCATCCCAGAATTCTAAAAGAACTAAGGGAAGAACTAGTAACACCACTGACTACCCTTTTAATAAATCATGGGAGGATGGTTTGGTATCTGAGGACTGGAGGAAGGTGGATGTGATTCCTTCACAAAAGTGGGAGCAAGACAGAGGGCAGAAAACTACAGACCTGTCAGTTTGACCTCAGTGGTAGGAAAATGATGGAATCACTTCTGAAGAAAGAATTGTTGAGTACCGAGAGGCCAGTGGGGCACAGGACCCAAGGCAGCATGGATTCACAGCAGGAAGGTCATGTCAGACAAATCCTAATTGATTTCTTTAACTGGGTGACCAAAGTAGTAGACCAGGGAGGGCTGTGGATATGGCCTACCTAAACTTTAACAAGCATTTGACACAGTCCCACTAAAGATTAATAAACAATTAGCCAGCCTGGGAGTCAGTCCCAGGGTGGTAGCCTAGTGAAACACTGGCTGGACAACAGGACACAGTGGGTAATAAGAAATGGAGTCCACAGTGAAGAAAGGGGGTTACTATGGGGTACCGCAGGCTTCAGTACTGGGGCTGGACCTCTATAAGTGACATTGCAGAGGGACTGGAAGGAAAGTATGTTTCTTTGCAGATGACACAAAGATCTGCAACAGGGTTGATATGCAAGGTGGGGTGGAAAGGATGAAAAGGGACTTGGCAAGGTTGGGGAATGGTCGAATGTATGGCAGCTTAGATTCAATGCAAAGAAGTGCAAAGTAATTCACCTGGGAAACAGAAACCCAGGGAAGAGTACACAATGGGGGTGAGATACTGACAACAACAAAAATGGAAAGGGACCTGGGTTTTCATATCAGATGATCTAAGGTGGGCCAGCAATGTAAGAAGGCAGTAAGGAGGCTGGGGGCATACTGGGATGCATAGGAAGAGGTATCACAAGTAGAAAACAGGAAGTTGTTGGCCCTCTATACAGACAGTTAGGTAAGACCACATTGGAGTACTGTGTATAGTTCTGGAGACCCCATCTGCACAAAGACATAGACAGGGTGGAGGCTGTCCAGAGGTGGGCAACTGAAATGGTGCAGGGTCTGAACCAGAAGACATATGAAGAAAGACTAAAGGAGCTTAAGATGTATAGCCTTGAGGAAAGGAGGGAGAGGGGACATGATAGAAACTTTCAAATACCTCAAGGGAATCAACAAAGTCCAAGAGGGTAGCATCTTTTAGAAAAGAGATGTGCAAGAACAAGGGGACAATGTGAATATAGAGGGGATGGCTCAGAGGCAATGTGAGGATATTTCTTCACAGAGAGGATTGTAGATGCATGGAATGGTCTTCCTGAGGAGGTCATAGAGTCAACAACAGTGGGAAATTCAAGAATGCATGGGTCAGACATAAGTAATTCTAGAGGGGTGGGAGGAAGTAGGCTGTTACTATTTAGGTGCAAATCCATTGCCATGCCATATCTCTGAAATGCTTTTGGTGTCTGGTCTGAAATTGTTAGGGCATATGGAGTCTGGGTCGCAGATGTGCCTTTGATGGTTTGTTGAAAAATATTAATCAGTTAAAAGTTATTAAAGTTTTACATTTTCCATTATAGCCTAAAGGAAAAATTATATGTGCCATGTGAAGCAGTTTCGGCTTTCTGAAAGCAATTTTGCTGCTGCAAATGAATCAGTAGTGTTGTGCTGCTGCCATCTTGTTTTCAGTTAGTGTTGTGGGAAAAACTGTGTAATTGAAAATATTGCCCTTGGTAAACACCAGCTGTTGTGTTTACCTAACTGGAGACTGAGAAACATGATTCTGCTATTATGTTTAAAAAACAGTGGCGAAATATGTTTTTGACATTGACCATTAGTAGTGTTGCAAATTTGCAACACTACTTCTGCAAAATGACATCAAATTGTGGCAGTTTTGTGCAACTAACAGCACTGTTTGTGCAACCTGCCACAAATTACGGCACAGTTTCACAGAACACTGATGCAATTTATGGACACTACTTTCTGAAAAACAAACACCGCCCCTGTAAACACTCAAAACCTTTATGGCCATTTTTTGCCAAAATAATGACTTAATTGACCTCGGTCTCGCTAGGTTAACACCTGTTGGTGTTTACCTAATAAAAGGAATTTTATCCTTTTCCTGCCACCAAGGGGCTGAGGCATTTTAATAAAACAAAATGATTTTTGCCAACATTGGGTGCCCAATCTCTGTCTTAGCATTTAGCCCCACTAGTGTGGGACACTGGCGCAGCCCACTCCCAGTGTCCCTAGTTATGTCTCACCTCCCAAGTACTATTGAAAACTGGGAGTCCACCCACAGTGTCCCAAAATATTGTTAAAAGTGTACCTGTAAAAGAAAACAATCCTTGACATCTTTTTTATGCTCTGCCAACAGTGGGTGCCCAATCCCTTGTTGGCACTAGAACCTCTCCAGTGTTGAATTGGGGAGCCCACTCCCAGTGTCCCAAAATATTGCTTAATGTGTACCTGTGAAACAAGAAAACAGTCCCCTATATTTACCACTGAAATCATTGGCTGTCACCTTCTGTGGACTGGGACATGTCTGCACTCTTCAAAGTTAAACTGCAAACTGAAGAATTAGGTAAGTGCATTATAATAGCTGTCAATGTCATTTTGAACTTATGGTGATATCTTGGCCATTTTAGGTATTTTTGCACCAAATTTTCAGCATGGGATTTTTGAGACCCCTCCTCATGAACACTGTCACTGTCATTTCAATAATCAGACCCATATGGTAATTTTGCGGTCACTGCACAAAATCACCTTTTGGGACTGAGTAATGAAATGACAATTATAGTGTTCATGAGGTGGTGTCCCAAAAGTCCATGTTGAAAATTTGGTGCAAAAATACCAAAAGATGCCTGAGTTACACACGGTCATTGACATGTTTCTATGCAAGCTCATAACTTCGTAATTTTTTATATTTTCACTCCAAATTTTCAACATTGCCATTTTCATACACCACCTATCATGAACAGTACAGTTGTTATTTTCGCATCCTGCCCAAAACATGTTTTCACTACTGTGGCACAAAATAGCGTGTATGCTGTTCAAAATCACCTTTCTGGGCTGAATAACAAAATGACAGTGCCACTGTTCATGAGGTGAGGTCGCTAAAAGATCATGTTGCAAATTTTGGGCAAATATTCCTCAAAATACCCAAGTTACATGTGTCTGTTGAATTTATTAGTATACCTTCACTGCAGCAACTCCGACACCATGAAGACCATCACAGCGACAGGAATCAGGCAAAACCTGCACATCACTGTGATGGTCTGTGCAGT
Source organism: Neoceratodus forsteri (assembly GCA_016271365.2). Lineage (NCBI taxonomy): Eukaryota > Metazoa > Chordata > Ceratodontiformes > Ceratodontidae > Neoceratodus > Neoceratodus forsteri. The sequence goes on along the minus strand of CM028134.1, from coordinate 881,139,322 downwards.
GACAAGACTGCCTCCTGGTGTCCCCGGTCCAACTCCAACTCGGAGTTGGAATCCTAGAGACCGTGGGTGTGGGGTGCAGCCCTCGCTTGAATGCACTGATTATCCCCGAGGCTACAATGCCGACAGTCAGCAGCAGAAGCTGTCGCTGTAGGGGATGTCGGTGCTAGCGCTTGTTGATGCGCTTATGGTAAACCAAATTTATTGTATGCAATACGGCATAACTTTGTTACTTAATATTTTGCCACTACCTTTTCAATATAGCCATTTTTACACACCACCTCATGAATAGTACAGCTGTTATTTTCCACATTCTGCCTGAAATGTGTTTTAGCACTTGTGGTGCAAAATGGTGTTGCAGTTGCACATAATAACGTTTTGCATTTCATTTCACAATTTCTCTGCAGCAGGGGTACATGAGATGGGGTAATAAGATGGCTATGCTGACAATTTAATCACTGTTTTTGACACATGGAAGCACAGGGCCCTGCACTTCCACACCCACATACATACTGTATATGCATCTGTGAAGGATTGGTGTGCAGGTTCCTCCACATTAAAATAAGGATACTATTATACTATCTCAAAAGAAGAGAAATTCATTAAAAAAAACTCTGTTAGTGCATCAGTTATGGTTTCTATTACAGTGACAAAAGTCTGGAAATTCGGTTTTAGGGTTACCAACCCTACACCCCACCCTCCACACACACCAACAGGCATCGGGTGCACCTTGGCGTCATCAGGCCTAACTTTCACTTCATTCTCGTATAGTAGTAGTAAAACCTTTATTTTATACAGGAAAGTTGTTGACATTTTACATCATTAGGACATAGTCCTATTTACAAGATGTCCTGTTGTATAAAATGTATGCAATTTAATCCACATATAATTCTAACATCAAACAACAAAGTACACTAGACAATCTATTCATTGTAACAATGCAAATAAACTAATACAAAAATCATATCACAATAAACTTAATCAACTATTAACGAACATACATATATTGCACTTCACTATTCTAGATATATTTTAAGTTCTCTAATTTCTAGCCATAACATCCACACCATGGCCCAGATATTCAAACTGCGCTTAAAAAGTGTGCAACAGCAGGAGCAGGCGCAAGTCCACTGCACCCATGCACAAGACGGTGGATAATCAAAACCGCGTAGTTAAGATGTGCCCACGGCCGATCGACTGAATATCGGTGACTACTCCGCGCCCATAGCGCAACTAGGGAGGTGGAAGCTGAGCATATCTGATGCGCCATAGTGCAACAAAGGATGTTCAGCTGAGCAGTCCTGATGCACCATAGTGCAACCAGGGATGCCCCCAGCAGCAGGGCAGCAATGCAACAGCACAACCAGGGATACAGGCCCACCACCCATGCCACAGATGGGCAGAGGAGCACACATTAGAACAGACATCATCTCCCACACCCCATGCACTGCACAACCGGGGAGAGCTGGAATAACCACTGGCCCATGGATACCAGCAACCAACCCACAGCCGGGCCATGGTGCCCCAGCACACCTCCAGGCAGCTGTGACCAGCACACAAGGATGGCTGACCACCCCATACCACACACATCCCACCAATGCAGAGCACACCCTGTACCATGGTCCCCATACACCTTCCCAGGAGTACACCCAACAGTGCAGAACACACCATGCATGCCACCATCCCCACTGTGACAGTACAGCACTGTGCACCATGGAGCCATGCAGAGCAGCCCCACCATGGGCACTCTGCAGTAGGCGGCAGCAGACAGTGATGCAACAGATGCATACACAGTGCCACCCTGCATGTCCCCCAAGGTACAGCTGAGAGACTGACCATGCGTCAGCACAAAATTACCCATATGTGACAGGGCAAGCCCGGACCCCACCTCCAGCGGTACAGCACCCTGCACACCCTCCCAAGGACACATCCTGTCCCAGCACTGGCCACAACAGCCAGCACAGACACGCACAGTGTAGCATGGAGGCATGCACCACACAGGATGCAACACAGTGCATGGACACCCACCCATACTGAAGAGCACAGCAATACAGGGACACAGTAGCAGGTCAACCAAGCCACTGGGCGTAGCCACGGCTGACGTGTACACACGGCAAGCACCCCTACATTGCACAAGTGTGCCAGCTACCCTGTGCAGGCACCATGAAGCTATTTTCCACCAGCATGCTGCCGGAGCACAAGTGACAGACACTGGAGCACATCCCTGCAACAGACACAAGCAATAGCATGGATGGTGGACAACAACAGCCGAGGCCACAGTGTCACCGGAGGCAGATGTGCACCATACTGGTGATGGCGGCCAACCTGGCATTGTGCCGGGTACAGTTGTTATCCAGCATGGACAGCCACCACTGACACGCCAGCAGACCGTGCATATCACAGACATGCAAGGGTGTCAGCTGCACAGGCCATGGATGGTCTGACAGGACCACTGCATACAGGCATGCAGTGCACAGAGTACAACACACAAACCACAGACAGTGACATGCTCCACCCCGACACCATGCACACCACTGCAGCTGAGCACCTGTAGCCTGCTGAAAATCAGAGACCACCACAGTTGTTATAACAAAATGTATATAACTATGTACAGTAAAGCTATATATAAAACTATATACAATAGTGGGGAAGGGCCACATAACAGGTGGGGGCAGGTAAGGGGCAGGGGTGAACATATGGGAGAGGAAGAAGGGGTGTGAGGGTGGGTCAAGGGGAAAGTGGTAGTTGGGGCATGGGGACGTCACTAGCCACCCCGGTCCTCTTCCTCCTGGCACCGATGGTATCTCTGCATCCTCCTCCTCACCCCGTGGTGGTGGATTTGTCACAGGAGCTCCAAGGTCTCCTTCCCAACCTGCAGCAGCTCCTGAACATCCCGCTGGATCTGCAGGAGTGTCCGCCACCTAGGACGAGGAGCAGAGTCAATAGGTGTGACTGTCCATCCCCTGCAGCCCACCCATTGTGCATGGCATCAGCCATGTGACACACCCTGTGATGGTGTGCGATCACCCACAGTGACCATGTCCACAAGATCTGCCCACACAGGCAGCCACAGCCATGTGGACCACTGCACACACCCACCGCCCATGTCCTGCACACCACCACCATGGTCGACAGTGACTTGGCTATGTGGTGTGAAGGCAGTGCCACAGCCATGTGCCCGGTGCATGCATGGACCACCATTGACGTACTCCCAGAAATGCAGTGCCACTGGACAGTGCTGACTGTAACAAGTTTCGTGCATGGCAGTGGTGTTACTGGATGGTGGCCATGCCCAACTGCCCGCCCAGTTTTACAACATGCAATAGTAATCATGGATGTAAGACACTCACCATCAGCAGGCTGGTCCATGCACCGCAGACCACCTTCATCCCTCCTGTCCCTCTCCTCCAACATGCGGCGCCTCCCCTCTTGGTGCCTTCCGTTCTTCTGGCCATAAGGTGCAAACATGGAGAGAGGAACATCAGTACAATCCGGTAGCAATGTCCCCCACCCCAATGTTTTTGCAATCCCACACAGCCAGACCCACCCACCCACACCCAATACCACCACCACGTCCAACACGGACGGACCCCCCATGTGCCAGACACATGCAACCGTGCTACCTGTATGGACGATAAAAGTGTATGGATGTTGCACCTACCTGGCTGTGGCACCGTGCCTCTGGCATGTGCCCGCAGGCTAGCAAGCAGGTTTGGGTCCATGCTCCTCAGGTCCCCATAACGGTGGCAACACTGCTTCACCATCCGCCTCCATACCGTGACCTCCTCCAGGGCATCGGCCACCTTCTGCCATACCACACTCCCTGGCCCTGTCCAGGGTGCCTCCCAAACAAACCCTAACATGGGGCTCAACTATGGCCACAAGGTTTGCCAGCTCAATCTGACTCCACTGCACAGCACGCCTCGCCGCCATCTCTGCTGCTCAGTTCATAAAAATGCTCTGCAGCATGGTCCTGCCATGTGCAGATGCTGCGCTGATATGCCATTCCCTATCATGCTGTCACTGAACAACATGATAGTGGTACACCATGCCTGATGCATGGCGCCTAGGGGGCAAAGGTCGGGCACAGGGTCAAGGGTCTCTGGTGCATGGACAGCCACAAGCGCAATTGGAACCCAGTGCATGTTAGCGTGATTGGGTGCCTGTGTGCCACCTTCTGTAGCAGCCTACTGCGCTGTTGCCCCAGTGCCTCACGATGACCCAGTGCCACAGTGCCACATAGGTGAACAGTGCTGTAGCACCACTGACACAATGGTGGCCATGCCCTGCATTGCCTGCCATGCACAGCACATCAGCAGCATGGCAGGTGCCTGCATCATCAACCGGGCATGCGCAGTTAGGTGTACTGTGCATGTCACAGAACTGTGCCTTTGGCTCAGCACGCTCAACACACTGCAAAAGCGCAACAGGCGATACTCAGCCAGCATATGCAAATCATCTAATCAGCCATTCAATGGCACAGTCACTGCATTTGCATCCACTTAAAGATGTGCCTCACCTCATTTGCATGGGTTGCGCTATAAAAGTGTGACATTGGGCTGCACTGGCCATAGTCGGCTACTGTAGTCTATTGCGGTGAGTTGCATGCTGTTTGGGAGTGTGGACTGTGGTGTTTGGGACATGCATGAGACTGCACAGTCACAGGTAACACCTGTCATTCTCACAGGATGAATCATTACTGAGTGTGTGGTGGAGGAAGAGGAACAGAGTCGTGGGAGGAAGAGGAGGCCAAATTTCACTAAGGCCGAGACAGATGCCCTGTTCGAGGCCTACCTAAACTAGGGAGCAGCTTCTCAGCGGATGCCAGAGAACACCACAGACCCATGCTGCTACATGGGAGGGGAGGTGGCGATGCTGTAAACCTGCATGGCAGCCACCAGCGTTCCATGAAAGAGTGAAAAAGAAGATGGGCACAGACAGGCAGAGGATTAAAGAAAAGGTGGCTGCCATCAGGGCAGCATGGTCTGCAGACAGGTGGGGGACAGGCGGAGGTGCTCTGCCTTACCCCACAGGAAAAGTGGGTTGCTGGCAGCATGCAGCATTGTGCCATTGAGGGTGTTCCGGGTGGTGGATTCCAGATGTGTGGTAGCCCATCACTGCATGGTAGGTCATGGTCTGTCTATTGGGGGACAGGGTAGGTCACATGCAGTAGCGCTACTTTTTTCCTTACAGCTCCTGAGTGTCTTCATGGGTCAGCGGTGGGCTTCTCCACTGGGGCCAGTGACATGGAGATGGAGGAGGGCCCATCCACCTCCACAGGAATATGGGTTCAGGGCGACAGTGGCCCACCTGGACGTCCGGACTGATGTTGGTGGAGCAGGTGTGGAGGAGGCCCTGCCCATGTCCCAGAGTGCCAGCGTCCATGGATGCCAGCATGCTGATACTAGGGCTGGTGCGGATCCATCACCGATGATGATGGAGTTAACGTCATGGGCAGTGACACGTGTGCCACAGGATGGCCACAGCAGGTGACATTGCAGCCATGGCTGTGGGTGGTGCTGCCGTGGAGGCTTGCTTGTCATCACAGTCCAAGCCTGTGCCTATCAGCACCTGTGGGGCAGCACTGGTGTGTGTCCAGGACAGTGGGACTGTTGCAGCCACTGCGGCGGCACCATTGAGCCCTGGGGAGTGGCAGCCAGAGTGGCAGCATCAGCAGTCGGCCAATGGCCATGGGGGGTACAGTGTCAGGGGTGGCGTCAGTGCACCACCTGTGGACATGCCCAGGCCTGGCCCTGGTGCAGCACCCATCCTCAGGGGTGATGAGCATCAGGGCCGTGAACACCCTGAGGGACAGCATGCTGATCAGGCAGATGACCTCTTGGATGGGCACACCGCATACTGCAAGCATCAGTCAATCAGCAGATGCAGCTTGTGGCGTCGGTGGATGCACTGAGTGCGGCTCTGCACCAGGCAGAGGAGCGTTACAGCAGAGATACTGCTCTGCTCCTGGCAGGATGGACCAGTTGCGGGAGAATGTGACCACTGCCATTGACAGGCAGACACAGGCATTCACTGCTGTCATGGCCACAATGGGCACACAGTTATTGGCCCATGCATCACAGACACCACGCAATGCAATGTCCGCCCCCATTCCAGTGTCATGCGACACCATCCTTGTCGACACTGGGTTCAGCTGTGGGCATCCCAAGCACACCTGGTGCAGACATGTTCGGTGTGCTGCAGACCCTGGGCGAGACACGGTTGCGTTCAAGCAGTGAAACCCTTGGGGACCATCGGTGCCACCCCATGAGGCCAGTGGTCAGCCTGTCACTGCTGGTGGGTCTCGCAGGGCTGCCCACAATCCGAGGCAGCCGTGGCACTGTGGCGCATGACTGACCTGTCTCCCAGCACAGCTACTGTCTGATGCTGCCCTGTGTGCATTGTGTCATTCAGCCGGCAATGCATGGGTGGGTACGGTCCTGCGCGCGCACACAGTCCATCTTCCACCTCCCAGCTGCTGTTCACAGTTGCGTGTATGATGATGATGCCTGCGTTGGCTGTGCACCACTGTGCAATGGTGCCCAGTGTCTGACACATGCACAATGACAGGCGTGGTGGTCTGTGGACATGTGTGTGACTAGGGGTGGTGGTCTGGGTCAGCTTGCCTCCTACCCTTTGTGCATGTCTGGTGAGGTGTGTGTGTGTGTGTATATATGACTGCATGCTATGTTAGACTCACCCATCCCTGGCAGTGTATGCGGTTCCATGCCCAGCCACTTTCCTTGAAGGCATGCACCCTGGTGTGTGTCCATGCATGTTTGTGGGTTGTGCCTTTGCCACTGGTGGTTGCACATGGCCCCATGACTTACCTGGTTGGCTGAAGTGCTCCTCCATGATGGTGTCCCAGTAAGCTGTGCCAGCCAGAGCTGTCGGGTCCTGTCGCCCAGGGGGCTGCCCATCACCATTGTCACCGCGTCCTCATTGTCCCCATCACTGTCCCCCTTTTTCGACCTGTACTGCTATCCCACATTCATTGGCCATGTTGTGCAGGATGCAACAGGCCAGGAATAGCCTCGCAGGCCTTTGAGGGGCTGTACTGTAGGGCACCGCGAGGTGTTCAGGCAATGGAAACATGCCTTCAGCATCCTGAGCACCTGCTCGATGACATTGCATGTGGTGGCATGTGCCTCATTGTAGCATTGCTGTGATGGGGTTGTGGGCCACCTGTATGGTGTGAGCAGCCAGGGATGGAGTGGGTATCCACTGTCACCTGTGTGTAGAGGCTGGAGGTTAGTTTGGTGATCAGCATCGCCTGCCTTGGGCCATGTAGGCCACTACCCATGTCACCTCTGACCATGCCCTCCCAAGCTCTATGTTTGTCTGTATGGTTTGCATACTCACCCACTAAGTGGCCAGTGGGGATGTCCCCACTCTCAGATCTGTGGCACAGTGGTGACTGGTGTCAGATGAAGGCATCATGTGCTCCCCAGGGCGTGGCACAGACATTGATTATCGCCCCTGGCATCGCACACCACCTGGCAGTTGATGTTAGCATAGCCCTTCCACTATTATATGCAGCCCTCGGGGCCAGGTGTGTGTGGATGGCCACATAGGTGCAGTCTATTGCCCCTAGCACACCAGGCATATGTGCTACCCTGTGGAACTCCTGTATGTTTGCTGTGCACTCTGCCGGTGTGCTGGGGAAATGGATGTACTCCGAGCATGTGGCAGCAGTGCGCTGAGAAATTGGTGAGATGGCATGACGTGACTGACTGGGTTATGCCTGTGGTGTCCCTGTTAGTCTCTGGAGGTACCCATGGCGAGCAAGCACATGCAAGCTGTCACTTTAGTCTCCACTGACAGAGCATGGCTCCTCTGTGTGGGTGCCTGCATCACATCACTGCACAGCTCACACAGCCACCTCCAGAATTGCCCTATTCAGGTGGTACTGGCCCATGATCTCAGTATCGCTGTACAGCTCAAAGCTGGTGTGGGGTCAGTACTGCCTGTTGGGGGCATACCACAGATGAGCCCTTCCACGACCATGCCCCCAGCTGCCTGCTCTCACCCCCTCATTACTGCCTCCACCTGGATTGTGGCACTGGCCATGTCCCTGGCTAGTGTTCACCTCCCCTGGCAGCTGTTTCTGTGTTCCCCCTGTTGTCCTGGCTGCTACTTCCCTGCACTGGGAACACCTTCTTGATGGGGCCTCTGTGCTTTGTGGCACTTCCCCTTCTGCACTGGCTGTGGCTCCCCACACCTTCCCTGTGCCTCTCTCTCAGGGTGCCCTTTCCCTGGCCTGCCCTGTGTGTTCCTCCTGCCCTGTTTGTGTTGCTATAGTTCAGCCTCATGTGCCTTCCTGTAGTGTTCTTGCACCATTTTCTTGTTCCTTTTATTTTGGCTCATTTCCACTATTGTGCAACTTCCGCTTGCTCCACTATTGTGCATGACGATGTTGTTGAATATTGCACTGCGCCATTTATGCATGGTTCCTCCTTCAGTTGCACATACATTCATTATCATTGTGCTATTGTTTAGCGTGATTTGGGGCACATCTGCCTCCTGCTGAATATCGCAGAATGGCGATTGGACTTGCCCTGAAGCAAGCCTATTGTGCATGGCACAACCTTTTGAGTATCTGGGCCCTAGTTCTTAATTTTAACTTTAAAACTTGTTGAGAATGATTTCATATCTTTAAATTATTTATTTATAACTGATTTTATCATGTTCCATATCCTGTCTACAATCACTGGGAAATGCAAATTACTATATGCATTTTTGAGTTTAGGAAAGACAAAATTTCTTAAATTTATATTTCATAAATTATGAACATGCATTTTCACTTCCAATTTATCACTAAGATACTCTGGCTGTTTCTGATTTAACTCTCTATAAATCTGTATTGCTCATGCAATCTGCCATTTAACTTCCTGCAAGAGCCAGCCTAGGTCCTCAAGTAAATCATAATGATGAACTTCATAATCCTTTCTTGTTATAAATCTAGCCATTCTATAATACATTATATCAATTTTTGGTAAAGGCCTTTTGATGCCAGACCACATACATGGTTGCCATATTCTAGTACTGGTAAAAGAAGTTGATTTATTACAGTTTCCTTATTGTTTTATTCATACAAAAACTAGTCTGTCTAAAATACTCCCAACCTTTTATTTACCTTTGATACTGTATTTAACATGTTTATCAAATTTTAAGACATAATTGCTCCATACCCCAAGTATCTATATTCCAATACCTGTTCTAATACTTCATTTTGTAATGTTTTTATAGTTACTATTTCCTTACTTTTATTCAACGTCGATGGGTTTTACAAAAACCATAAGTTTTGTTTTTTACTATTAACTATTAGTCCCGATACTGTCAACCATGTACATAGTCTGGTAAAATCTGCCTGCGTAATTAATTTCCATTCTCCAGGTGTACTTCCACTGTAATCAACAAAGTATCATCTACATAAAGACTTATATTTGAGCATTTTATTATGTCTACTAATTTATTTATATAGATCAGGAACAATGTTGGCCCCAACATGGAGCCTTGTGGGACTCTTCCCTGTACAGGTATTTTACCAGATAGCACCCCATTTATGCTTACTTGCTGTGTTCTATTTTTAGATAGGATATAAACCAGTTGTATGATTCCTCAGTTAAACCAATCTCTGCAAGCCGTTCCCCAAAAGCCTATGAGACACTGTATCAAAGGCCTTTGATAAATCCACGCAACACCGTGCCCACTGACAAATCATTTTCCATCTTTGAAGCTATATTATCAATCATGTCGGTGAGCACAGTGCCCTTGGAAAAGCCTTTGCAAAAACCAGATTGATTCTTAACAAGAAGTACTTTTCCAAATAATCAGTTAGCTGTACCTGTACCAGTCTCTAGAATTTTTGATATCCCTGATAATAGGGCTATAGGTCTATAATTAGTAGGCTGAAATATATCCCCTGCACCTTTATATATAGGAACAATCTTTGCATTCTTCCAATTTTTAGGAAAAATTCCTTCAGCTAGACTCCAACTGAATATTTTTAATACCGGGCAATGACATGTACAGCATCCTTAAGAAAATGGTTTTCTATAAGATCCAACCAAAAGTTTTTTTGATTTTAATTTTCTAATCTCATCTTTTACCTGTCTACAAGTAATAATTTTGAATCTAAATTTTGGTGTGTTCATATTTTTCATCCCTTTACCAGAGTCTATAAGTGTCAAATTGGAAAAATCCAAATCAGGTAAATTTTCAATATACTCATTCAGAATATTTGCTGACTGCTTAGTAGACTGGAGAATGCCCCTGCTTATCATTTGAATAGGGGACCTTGAATTTGTGGTGATTCAAAGGATTTTATCAAGGACCAAATTTCTTTTACTATCTGTGGTTTGTTTCGACTTCTCTTCATAAAATTTTGGTTTTGATTTTTATTTGAAATATTAATATATTTTATACTTATCCCAATCCTCTGTTTTTAATGTCTTCCCAGTGATTTTCCATAACCTGTCTTTTATACATATTAATTTCTTCAGTTTTCTTGTTATCCTGGGAACATGTGAGACTTTCTTTGCATACATGTTCTATAGGGAGCTAGTTCATTACATATGTCCAAAACCATTTAGTGAATTCCTGAGCTGCTAAGTCCACAGATGGTATTAAAAGTAATCTATCCCACCTGACTGAAATTAATCTAGCAACAAATGCCTCTTTACTGTAATTTTAAAATTTCTACACTTGGTTTTAAAGAAGTGTTTTGTGTTAAATTAAATTTTTACCCTCAAATTCAAATATACAGCTTAAAGAACTATGATCCCCAACATAGGCTGTTTTACTTCAATTGACTATAGTGTACCATCTCAGCTTCCTTACATATGGATTGGAGTGAGAGTTAGGGCTGATGACCACAAGGTACACCCTGATGCCTGTTGGTGTGTAGAGGATGGGGGGTGGTAGGGTTGGTATCCTTAACACTGAAATGACAGACTATTGTCACTGTAATTAAAACCCTAACTGATGCATTAATTGAGTTTGTTGCAATGAATATATTGGAGGAAGGTTTGCAGAGACAAATGAGGAGTCCCAGTGGATGCCATGCCACATTGTCGGAGGTTACACATGTCAATCACCCTCTTTCCCACATTGTTAAACTCCTCAGTTGATCTCCAGTGCTAAAGAGTTTGAGTATGACATGAGTATCATTTGGTGTGGCATCTCATTAACCTCAGCCACTAGGATTATTAAAAAGACAAAAGAAGGCGAGAGACTTTGTAGGAACAACAGCTGAGTTCTTATGGATGTGATACCTTATAGCTGGGGTTGCATGTGAACCCCAAGCATTCAAAGCTAGTGAGAATATTCTGGGCATAAAACTGGTCAGCATTTTTCCCATCACAGTGGTTTTGCCTCAGAAACATGATTTGAAATAACCAAATAAACAAAAACTAGAGAAACCTGAGTCCCAGAGGATGCCATGCCATGTGGGAGGGTCACGCATGGCCCCTTCACTACATTGATGGACTCCTTGGGTTGATATCAAAGGCTGCACAACTTGGTAGAAGAGGTGTATATTGGTGAAGGTTTATCCCAGTGGGGCATTTGCACAGAAACACATCTTGAATGGCAATACTGCACTGGTTTACAGGTGAAGGTTAAAATACAAGTCATTCCACCTGGTTAAGATACATGAACATAAAAGAAAGCCACTCCACATGGCCAGTCAAATGACTGCTAGAATTTCTTGATTGTTCATTAGGACTAGGATTGAAGGACATTGTATTATTCATGTAGGGACAGCTGGTATATTAGAAAGCACTTGGGGACAGAGGGAACAAGGCATAGATCTCACTTAACTACACACCTATGAATTAAGAAAAAAATAGGGATTAATAGTCTGGAATTGTGGGCATAATATCAGCAGGTCACACAGGTACCTTAAGTTGCAGTACCTAGACAAAAGTGAAAGAATAATAATTTGATGTAAAGACCTACTGGACATGAAGTACAATAGATGTGCAGTTCATAGGGGCACAGTAAAGTGGCAGGCAGGATGGAACTCATTCACTACCTAGATGACTAGCTGTTTGTTGGCAAGGCAGGGACGGATCTCTGTGCACAACTGATGGGATCATTTCACACTGTGCATGAGGAAATTGGGTGCCATTAGCCCATGACAAGATGGAGAAGCCATGCATGCACCTATCCTTTTAGGCAACTAACTTGACACTGTCACCACTGAGTTCCAGCTGCCACATGAGAGGTCAGTGTATTAAAAGCATTGTTGCATATGGTGGTCCAGGTGCATAATCTCACCCTGGGATTTGCAGCAGCTTAAGAGGCACCTGAATTTCACATGCAAAACAATCCTGATTGGGATAACCTTCCTTCATTTGTTAGCTAATTGCAAGGTGGGCTGGAGCAAGCCCACCACTGGCTTCAGGTCACCAGGTCCACGTGGGATGACCTCAATGTATGGTTGATTTTCCTGTCATGTTTTAATGGGGTGGCTATTTGGCCCACAGAGATCACAAGCCAGGAGTTGGAGCTTTATACAGATGTCTCTGAGGAGGGGCTTTGGGGCCCTGGTGCATGGAGCCTTGGTTCCAGCCTCAGGTGGACACTGGTTTATGCCATCAAGTCACATTCCTGGAATTTTTCCCATTGTTGTGGTGTTAGTGAGTTGGAATGAACAGTTCTGCAACAAATGGGTAATATTTAGGACAGACAATACAATGATAGTGTATAGAATAAATGGGCAAGTAGGAGGAAAAGGCCCCATTGGAAAGCTGATGAGGGTGTTAGAACTGTAGTGTTTAATCTTGAATATACAGTTCTGGGCAATTCATATACCTGACACTGATAATGATGTGGGTGAAGCTCTTTCTCATTTCCAGTGAGAGAAATTCCGGCAGATGGTGCCAGAAGCAGAGATGTGCCACAGGGAAGACCTTCCCTACCTTTGGGAATTGGTGATCCAGAAGAGTGTGAACTACTTAGGTGCTTGTTGGTGCCCAGCATGAGGGTAGTATATCGGAGGTGAGTGGAGAACTTTTGGGGTAAGGCAGCACCTGGGCAACTGCTAGACCAGTACTAGAAGAACAATCATATGCATTTCTACTCCACACGAGACATCAAGGCTCTACACTGGCAACAGTGGGGCAGCATTTGCAGGATTATCTGGTTAACTAAGGTGATGAGGGTGAGGGACACCACACTGGCCTTTCAGGTGCATAAGATGTTGTAGGATGGGCCCACAGGGACCCATGAAAGGTAAACACACAATGCCCAGTGCTGTTGGTGAAAATAATGACTGCCATCCTCAAGGTCTGCTCATCAGTTTCAGAGGCACATCTGTTTCAGATGGTCAGCATACTATAGTAGCATTCTATTGGCTTTTAGGGTTCCAAAATAATCCAACCAAGCAAATCATTCATATTGCCAGTGGCACTGTGTGGGGATGGTGTGGTAGTGACCACTGAGGCAGTGTTTGCTTACAGCAGAATGAGACATATGAGGGGGGCCACGAGCTACTGGTGCAGCCTTCAGTCCTCTGGGGTCCAAAGACACTTTGGGGGTCTTCACTTTCCTCTAGCAACTGAATCCTGGAGAATTGTCTTTTTCCACCACAAGGACAGTTCCCTCTCACATCATTTCAGTTCAGCCATGTGCTGGGAAAGGATGGCTGATCAAGAGTAGAACACACTCCTTCCAAATATGTGCTGCCTCACACACTGTGGTAAGGACTGGATAGATGCGTAGATTTATTCCTCGGGATGGTGGCGGCCCCAGATATTTGAGAGTTATGTGTGTCCACAGTTACTTTATCTTCTGTTTTTGTTTTAGTCACAGGTCAAGACTCTCAGGTGAAGCGAGTGTGGACATGTGGCCATTCATTTGTCAATTGGAGTTAGGCGAAGTTTCCTGCTCCTTGAAAGAAGCAGTGGTGACTCTCTTTTGAAGAAAGCTTCCTTGGACCCAGACTGTTTTTCAAACTACCGCCTATCTCTAATCTCCCTTTATTGGGAAGGTTATTGAGAAGGTCGTAGCAGTTCAACTGGTTGACCATTTGACCATCCATAATGTCTATGAATCCTTCCAGTCTGGCTTCCAGAAAAGACATAGCACCAAGACTGCGCTGGTTGGGTGTTAAATGATCTTCTGATGGCGAGAGAGATCAGAAGAGCGCTCTATTCTAGTTCTTCTTGACCTCTCTGCAGCCTTTGACACTGTAGACCACATGGTGTTACTAGCTCACTTAGGAGCAAATCTGTGGAATGTCTGGAACCGTTTTGCAATGGTTCACGTCATTCCTCACTGGGAGATCACAAAGAGTTGTGTCGAGGATTTTTCCTCTGACTCAGTTTCTTTGTTGTGTGGAGTGCCCCAGGGTTCTGTGCTGTCTCCCATGTTGTTTGCAGTGTATATGCTGCCCCTCGGAGGTATCATTAGATGATATGGGCTGAGATTTCACTGCTATGCAGATGATACCCAGCTCTATCTGTCTTTGCACCTGACCAGGATGGAGCTCTCTCGGTGTTTAACAACTGTCTGTGGAAGATCCAAGACTGGATGGATTCTATTTGGCTAAAGTTGAACTCGAGAAAACAGAGGTGCTGGTAGTGGACCCAGGAGGTCGGATTGTGAGGCCGGGTATTGGTGCACCATCTGGAATTTTCTTGGTGGAGTATCTCTCCCGTCCTCAGAACAGGTGCGTAACACTTGTTTATTCTTGTGACAGGCTGACTCTTAAAGCTCAGGTGTCAGCCGTGTCAAGACTTCCTTTTATCATCTTAGGTACATTGCCAGGGTTAGGCACCTTGTTCCGTCTGACTCCTGCTACTCTGGTTCACGCTTTTGTATCTTCATGCTTGGACTATTGCAACACCCTGTACTTTGGGCTTTCTGGGGTTGAAATCCATCACCTACAGCTGGTGCAAATGCTGCAGCCGGGTATTGACTGGGACAAGTAGGTCCTGTCATATTACTCCTGGCTGCGCAAACTGCACTGGCTTCCTATGTGGGTGGCGGATCACCTTTAAAGTAATTTTATTGACTTTCAAAG
This sequence comes from Neoceratodus forsteri, assembly GCA_016271365.2. NCBI lineage: Eukaryota > Metazoa > Chordata > Ceratodontiformes > Ceratodontidae > Neoceratodus > Neoceratodus forsteri. Next base: position 881,124,294 of record CM028134.1, on the reverse strand, counting down.
CCCTCCACGATCAGGGTCCAGCCTATCTGAAAGACCTCCTGGTTCCTTACTGCCCTGACCGATCTCTCCGCTCGGCCGACATGGGGTTGTTAGAGATCGCAAGAGTGAGTTAAAATCCTTGAGCAGCAGAGCATTTTCATATGCTGCACCCACTCTTGGAACTCTCTACCATGTCGGTTATGGCAGTGCACCTCCGTGGAGCTCTTTAGAGAGACTTGAAAACTTATTTATGGAATATGGCCTTTTAGATGATTAAGCTTTTTATTAATGTATGGATTTTATTATAAATATTTTATTTTGTTGATATGTTGATTTTATGGATACGTTCTGTTTTATTCAGTGTTTGAATTGTTTTAATATTGTTCATCACCTTGATACGTTGAAAGGTGCTATATAAATAAAATTATTATTATTATTATTATTATAATTGGGTGGCAGCAGGAGAATAGTAGTCTGGGGAGGTTGTAAATCTCTTCACGGGTCCCCAGCAGATATGGATACATTGGATGGTACCACAGGGGTATGAACTGAAGAGAGCTTCTTCCTGGATCACAGATAAAGCTCGATGCTATAGCCCACTGGACATGCTTGCCATCCACCTCAGAGGCAATGATTTAGGGCCAGTGAAGTCTGTTGACCTGCAAAACAGGATGAGAGAAGACTTGGGACGGTTTGAATCGTGAGTTGTTGGAGATGCAGATAATGTGGTCTGACATGATACAGAGACAGTGGTGGCACTATGCTAGGAATCTCAGCACAATACAGAGGGTGTGAGGGTTGACAGTATGGTCATGTGCCAAATTATGGACTCCATTAGGAAATTGTCCTGCAGCATGACAGGATCATGGCAAAAGAACCACAGCTACATGTAAAAGACGGAGTGCTCCTCTCAGATTTAGGGATGACAGATTGTTAACAGATCTATGGCATGTTTGGGAGGAGGCTATGGTATGATATACTTGGTGGGGATGACTGTCTTGGTCAGCTGGGATGGGCTGTAGCAGGATGATCATTGTGTGGTGGCATGGTAGTCACACAGTATTGTACAGTGGGGTTATTAGGTTGTCCCACCTTTTCAGATGGACCCTGATGCTGGCGAGAGGTCAGGACTTGGCAGTTGTTACAGAGGAGTACCAGCCACAGGCAAAGGATAACTCTCGGACTTCAGTCACCAGTGGGTGGTGACTTCTGATGGGGAAGGTGCTCTCAAGGCTGACCCACAGGGCCTTGCAAAGTTGTAGTCATTATGTCAGTCCCTTGCAAAGGGAGGAAGAGCTTATAATACTCAGAGAGCTATATTTACTAAATTGATTTTTATGACTACCTACTGCGATCATGCCAGATTGATTGATATTATAGTTGACATAAATCATAAGCAAACAATTCTAATTCCTATTGGCTGTTAATAAATACATGGTTGTAACCATTTCCTCCAAGCATGCTGTCTATCTCATTTGTTTTCAGTTGACGGAAGGGGGTGTGACCTAAAAGACAATGGTAGAGCCTGCCATTAATAGCAGCAGGCAGGGTTTGTCTGCAGGCAGTCCCTAGACGACTCATGAAAGGACAGGGGAGGGGGTGTTTCCAATAGGGAAGGGTCAGACAGGTAGGTTGGGTTATCAAGATCTAGGAGCTGTTACCTGCTGGAAAGAGGGGCTTATTTTATTTATATGGGTGCACAAGAGAGGTCTGCCTTCTTTTGCCTCAGGCTTTCATCAAATAACCTCCCAATGCCTCCCTCAAATAAAGCAGGGCATGGAACTGGGAAGTCCGCAACCCACTGTTCTACTATAATGCTGGATTGCCTTAGGGGTCAGGAAGGAATTTTACTATTTTTTTTTTACTGGGTTTTCCTGTTTTCTGCTTTCTCTGATAAGGTTTCTGTAATTGGTGGTTTGATAGGGCTTGTCACAGTCAAGTAGTGTGGTGGTGGCAGGGTAGCTCAGTAGATTGGGGACATGGTAATCATGCAGGCCTCCTTCAAAAGGAAGGGACTGCCTGTGCATACTCAGTGAATTATATTTACTAAATTGATTAGCTGCGTCTACCTTACTGCACATTTCACACTAGATTGATAGATATTATATTTGACATACTTTTTTTATTATCCTTTCGGTACTGGATAAGAATGATAAACTAACAATTCTAATTCCAACTGGCAGTTTATAAATATGTGGCTGTGGCCATTTCCTTCAAGCATGTTGTCTGTCTCATTTGTTTAGGTGAAGGAAAGGATGGTGACCTAATGACAGGCAGGCATGCCATGGTGCATTTGGCTATATATATTATAAGATACAAAGGCAAACCAGCACATGTTCTAAAGTGCAAATCAAAGAGGCAGCCTGGTAGCTTAAGAATGCTTTCATGGAGTTGAAGGTGCAGAGTCAGGAAACACGAAAGTCAATGAGTCATGATACTGAGTATCAATTTGACTTTTAATGTGCTATGCTGAATATTTAGATTTATATACTATGTGTATGATTCTGGGCAATACAACCACCAAGAAGTATTTTATCTGTATCCTTATTAGAAAATATGTTGCTTTCCTTTGTTAGCCCTAGTCGTTTTGCTTTGCAGCTCATTATGTAGACTGTTATGGACTTTTTCAGCTTACATCAGATTTCCTCCCATGGGGTAACAGAAAGAGTTTGGACTTTGTGATCCTAATTTGTGATTCATTAACAGCATACATTAATATATTTCAAGGTCACACACTAAATGTACATGTTTATTCATAGAAATCAATAAAGTTAAAAAATAAAAGAAGTACTGCAAGTGGTAATCAGTGATGGGCAAAATCTTTAAATAGGCAGTTGATAAATGCTGATACAGAGTTAGAGGTACAGACCTAGGTAACACAAAAGTCAGCTCAGGGTCATGAATAAAGTTCAGAATAATTAAACAGGCACCCAGGTGGCTGAAGAATGCTATGCTGGAAGTGGAGGATAAAAGGTAGAAGTCAAACCAGCACTCAGCTCATCATAGTTTGGCATGACATACACAAACTGCAAAATGTAATAAACAGGCAGTCAAATGGCTTAAGAAAATGCTATGATTGAGCTGGAGGAGGAACAACATGGAACACAGACTGTCATTTAAAAGGGAATTCATTTGTCAATAATTATCTATCTTCAGAAGTCCAAAATCATAGTGTGGGACAACACACAATTAGCATTTATGTGCAAAAGAAAACAAAACATAGACAATGATGACAAAAAAGACAAATGGTCCATCCAATCAGCCCATGGTACCCTATCTAATCCTAGGGCCTGTTGCCCATCGAATTTCTTAGCCCTCCCCCATACAACCCATTTTGCCTTCCCAGTTTCTGTCATCCCAAGCAACCAATATCTCCTCCATTCTGTCCCGCTGTGTTTAAAACAATTAATAGTATTAGTACCCACCACCACCATGGCTGGTAAACTGTTCCATGGTTCCAACACCCTTCTACAAAATACCACTTCTCACATGCTTCCTGAACCTCCTCCCTGTCAGTTTTCAATTGTGCCTTCATGACCTCGAAGGGTTACTCACACGAAATAATAAGGATCTGCAAATACAAAAATATATATTTATCAAACATTCAGTGAATAAACCTGGGGTATTCAGGTATTTGACTGTATTTGGTTATCCAACCATAATGTCATACATTTATTAAAAATGCTACAGACATAAAAAAACACCCTGAAATGGACAATTGAGATGTTTTCTGCTCAGCATGGGTAGAGGTAATACTAGGTTGTGACACCATACTATATTGATGCAGAGTCAGACAGCATAAGTATAGTTTAAAGGAAAACACCAGTTATCATTGTGCACTGTACTGCCAGTGCATATTTATGTCCCTATTTCCATTTCTGTGTAAAAAATATATATTTTCTAACTGTATTTTGGTATTAAAACATCAGCTTAAAAATGATCTAAAACTTCCATTTATCTAGGCAGCCATCAGCCACCTCTTGGGAGCTCCTCCTCCCATAGGATATGTTAATGTACCCCTACTGGCCAATGTACAGAGCTGGCAGGGGCACATTAACATATCCCTAGCATGGAGGAGGTGGCTCCCATGAGATGGCAGCCAGCATAGTTGCTAAATGGAAGTTTTCAAGCACTTTTAAAATGTAAGTTTTAATGCCAAAATGGCAAAAATGCAGTTAAAAAATATTTTGTTACACAGAAATGATAATTAAGGACATATGCACTGAAATAAGAATGCACAAAGGTTACTGGTGTTTTACTTAACAAACTAGGTATTTTGTTTATATGTTCTGTTCTGCCTGATAGGAGTACCCCCAAAAATGAAGAGAACATCTGTTTTGAGAGCAGAAGGTTATCACCGAAGCAATGAATTGGAGATCATGTGGACGAAGGAATTAAAACAAAAGACTATATTTGTTTTGAGATAGGAAAGCACAGCTTGGTTGCACAGTAGAGCAAATATTCAGATTTTTATACTTGGAGGAAACAAAATCATACTATTATTTTGATTGTTGTCTTGCCAGAAAGTTGCAGGCATAAAAAGATGTCATTTTGTAACCCAGTGCCTGACTATACTAGGATAGGAGAAGCCCCATGGCAAAAAAAAAAAAAAAATATAGTCAGTAATTTCAAAGATCATTGTCATTTCAACAGCAGCAGTGGCCATATAGCCATAAGGTCATTCAAAATGGCAATCGACAAGCACAACCACATCCAACACCATTATTCCAGAATCTTTTTCAGTAAAATCAAGAGCAGAGATCAGAAAGCCATATGTATAGTAATCAATTCAATAGTCAGCTGTCTGACAGTGACAATACATTGTCAGGCTATGACTAGTACACCCTATTCACTTAGAAGAATCAAGCAGATACATACTGAGATTAATAAAAGAAATTTCTGATAATGTTCAGGCTGCAAACAAGTGCGACATGACTGAAAATATCTCCTGCAGTGCTGAAGAGGTGCTCTGGGGTACGCTTTGTTGGAGAGCACACAAGATATTTACATGCTAGGACAAAGCAGAACATGATTGCTTTCTGGTGTTCCAATAGGCAAGTGGGTCATCATTAAATGCCACAAACAGCTAATCTAAAAAATTAGTAAGCATCTGCTTAGCAGAATGTGGTAACAAACGTACCTCTGCCACTTCCTGTTCAGCAGAGAACTTGCGAGCAGTGATTAGTCACAATGATGTACTTTTGTAACTAGAAGTACAGTGTCATGGGCCTGTGTTGGTGACTTACCTTGTCTTCATACATCATCAGGCAACTTTATTGTCAGTAGCATGCCACCACTCAGACCACTTTCACATGGGCTGCTAGTGCCACTCACTCCATTTGTTTCAGAACTGTCTGACCACCCAGTATCCTCTGAATGAAGCATGTCTATCTTCCTTGACTCCTTCAAGTTCATGACATGGTTGCTGCTCTTTGACTCTGCATGGACAGGTACAGTGCCACACATTTGAAACTTGGGTCAAACATGGTTGCAAACACATAGCAATAATTGACATGGATGGTTGCAAACCATGATCTTGACTCCCTTTAAAGCCCTTTAATGAATTCTATGATGGGTTCTTAAAAGAAGTCCATTGGGCTGCACTCCTGGAAACTTTTCATGGTTGATATGAAGAGATGGACACCTGGAATGATCTGACTCAGTAAAGCTGAATTGGAGCTTAGGTCGTGGTGCATTTTTCAAGGAAACAAAACCTGGACCATGGCCTCAATGATGCTCCAATCCTGCTATAGTAGCACCCCATCAGTTGCCTTCTTGATGGATAACTCATGAAGAACATGGTTCTACTCCAGCAAGCATTGCAACATATAAAATGTGCTGCTCCATCATGTACTGACATCTTTGATTTGCCTATGATTTGGTAAAACAAACTGGTCCATCAGTTTGCAGCTCTCTGGTTGAAGTCAAAGTAGAGTAAATCCACAGTGTCATACACAGAATGCTTGATTTTTAATTCATTATTACAGTATCTCATTGATGATGTTTCTCCAACTCCAGACTGACATTAGACACAGTCTCCACTCTGGATGTCATCCAAAGACATTGGTGGCTGATGTTAGAGGTAGGGTCCAGTCACTGGAGTTACAATTATCTCAGGTTGTCATTAGTACTATTAATAGTTCCATTTAGGCAGTCCCAGTACTGCTGCCAAACTGTAGCTCACTGTCACCAACAATGAAAAATTATGGTTAAGCACCAGTCATAGAACAGGGTCCATGACAAGACTGCTTAAAGTAACAGCACAGTTGATAAGAGCATTGACTAAATGATGGCACCAAAAACATCTCAGAAATATGGCTCAAAGTGCCAATAGCACAAAGCAAACAGGGGCAATCAAGTCTGGAGGACTGATTTAATATTATCAACTCCAGGTTGTGTAGAAAGTCGGGTGGCTAATTTGCTATTTCCACCTCTGAGAGGGTAGAACATCAAGGGGGAACGAATGTTTGGAATCATGCGCTATTATATCACCACACTCTACTGTATACATCACCATTTTAACCAACGCTATTTCCTCAGCGTATTTCACTGCGCTATTATTCCAACACAGTGTTGATGATATACCCATAGGAACAAACAGTAATAACTTTCCATAGGAACAAACAGTAATAACTTTATCATTATGTCCTACTCAGTTACTATAAAATGCCTGCCTTCAAATTTGGATTGTGTTAGAGAAGCAGAAATCAATATAGCACAATAATATGATTTGTTTGAAACATAAAAGTAACTTGCAGTTACACTAAAAGTCAGAACAAAGTGCTGGTTTTTGAATAATAAATGCAATCTGCCTAAAAGTAAACTTCTTCATTAAATGAAATGTATTTTAAACTGAATTTTTCTATATTTCTATTATTACCAAGGTCTCGCAGAAATGGAAGGCCTTGGAAAGGCATAGTGATTGTATGACCCAGAAAACTTGAGAAAAATATGTTAAATTTGTTATTTTTCCATTGATTATGGAAGTATGTTGTATTCAAATACTAGTAAACACAATTTGCAAAACTGGACAGCTTACAATACAAATTAGTCAGAGTTGTATTAAGTGTTAAGAGCCCTTATATTTATTATCATCACTGTGATTTACTTTTCAATTGAACTGGGTCCCACTTGGTATTAGAAAGGACCAAATTCTGAATAACTTCCTTTATAAATGTTTCCAAGGGTCCATTCCTGTATATTGACAAGCCAAACTGGTTCCAAAAAGTCATGTTACACATTATGTGATGTCAGTGGGAGAGGCTTAATGGTTCCACCTATGAAAACAAAATTTGGCAAATTGAGATTTGAGTACATCGCTTCTCACATGGAATTCCCTGTTTCAAGGCATGAAATATGCCAATGTACCAAACATTTAAATCTGCACATCAGGACTTTTACTTTTTAACTGTATTTGTTACACCTTGATTATATTTCATGTGATGTATTTTACTGGATTACAATTCTGTTATTGTGTTTGTATGTTATTGTTGAGTGTTGTAACTTTGTAAACTGGACAGCCCTGAAAACAGGCTTGCCTAGTGCCCTATCCTTTTGAATTATGCAAATAAATGAAATTAATTATTTCTATGTTTATGTCATATGCCTGTCCTGTATACTTGTCCAGGGATGTTGCATGCTACAGCTTGCACTTAGTTTATTGCCTTCCAGTATTGTTGTATAGTTAATATCCTCATTGATTAGAACACTAGCAATAAAATATCACTAATATATTACTGTAATAATTGATATCTTGAAGGTAAGTATCACCACAAATTAATGCTTCACCAATTAGTGAGCAGTTTTCACAATATAGATGGCATCACAACTGCCTAGTGCTGCACTGAAGGCAATAGTTCAAATAATGAGAAAAAGCTAAATCTCAAACTAAGCAGCAGATCTGAATGGTAAAACTAGTAAAATGATGTTGCACACATTGATTATGAAAAGGCCTAACTCAAAACATGCAGTTTATCATTAGCTTTGAAGGGATGGGACTTTATAACGCTAACATTTGATTCAGCCCCTTACACTTGAAATATTAGAAACGCATTTGTATTACTGTATTGTTTGAAAGGTTAAAGCCATCCTCACTGAGATAACCCAATTCCCTGGAGTGCCCAAATAATTAATAAAGATAATTATTTTAATTTTACTTATTTTTTAGAGTTTATTTGCAGTACCTGGGATAACCCAGCTGAGATGCAACTTTTGAAAGTCTACTCCTGTAGTTCAATGTAAACAACCAGCCACACCTACTTCCTGAGCTATATAAGCAAGTCCTCCTAGCCTCCCTCTGAAGACTTTTTCTTTGCCAGCCATAGGCTTTGTTGGTCTGTCCTCTCCCTTGGGACCTGCTGGGCCTTGCCCCCATCTCTGGCATTGCTTGTGCTCTGAACTCTGGTTTCTGCTGAATTCTGTTTGTGTCTTTCTCCTGCTTTGGTTGGTATTGTTTTTGTTTTTGCCTCTGGCTGCTGCTGTATGCTTCCCTGTGTGCCTGTTTTTCTGTTCTCCTATTTGTGTTTTCTTTGTTGTTTTCTTGTAGGGCTTTCTACTTTTCTTAGTCTTTTTTGCACTTTGTTTGCACTGTGTTTATTTTGCCTATGCTTCAGGTTCCTACCTGCCCTCAGTTTTCCTGCAATTGTTGTGCCTGTTTCAGCTCCCACTGCATGTTTCAGTTCACTCTGCTGTTGCTGCCTCTAGGTTTCTCCTTTAATTGATTGCACCTGGTCTGGGTTCTGCAGCTGAGGTAGCAGCTTCTCCTTATTTTATAGCCCTGCTCATGATTTACTCAGTGCTAGCTCAGTTCATTCAGTATTAGGTTCCAGTGTGCGCTGCTCAATTTATTCAGTGTTTGCTCAGCCAGACCCTACTGCTGCATTGTTATACTGACACTTTCAGCTATTATCTTAGCTGCCTGGTTTCAGCTTCCAGCTGCAGGCATTTAGCATATGTTTCTGAATTTACCTATTTTGACCTTTAAGTCATTAATTTGTTTCACTGTGATGATTGCTGTGTGGTCTCATAGTGCTCAGCTTTGCATACAGCCCTTTTGGGATTTCAATCTGCTCAAACATGTTTATTTGCACTTGGTGGGACTCAAGCCAAAGCCTAATGTGATTCTATATTACTTTCTCCATGGGACTCAAACCTGATTACCTGCAATGAATAAAGCAATTATTACTGTTGTTTTCAGTGCATTAATGCCTCTACCTACAATTCCTATATTTGTTCAATTGTTCAGCTTAGCTACTACTGGGAGCTATAACTAATTACTGCTGGAAGCTGTAAAACTACTTTTGTACAATGCTTCATTATAGTCTGGAGTTCAGCTCAGCTACAGCTGTTGCAGTATGCTAGTTTTAAAATACACTTGTGGGTCACAGTACTTTACAGTGACTTCTTTGTTTTCCTGTGGTGGAGGATGATTGGTTATAGTGAGAGCTGTGGCCCATGTGGTTCAAATGCCTCATGTTAGAATACTACCTTCACAGTTAAAATCCTCTGAGTATTTATGTCACCTTTAATTGGCATTCATTGATGGACTGGTTGGCTTCTATTCCTTCCTTATTGCTTGCATTGCTTGTCCTATAACCTGCCAGGCAAGCACCTCACATTGGATAAGGGACCAGATTAGCCTGAGCTATTTGACCAAAGCCTTTCTGTTTCTGTGTACTATCTGTTTACCATGCTGCACATTGCACGTTACTCCTTGCATGTCCATGTACTGCCTGCTCTATTGCTAAAGGAAACTAACCAACCATGCCCATCAGTTTCTTGGCTCTGAACTTGCTCTCAGTTGATGGTCTCGCTCTGCACCCTTGTCCACATTGTGAGCGTGTGAAGCCTGGGTGAGGTCATTCCTATCTGGCCCATAGTGGGAATGTCCTTACCCCAGGTGGAGCTTTTAGCTGCTCATGATTCAGCGGCTCCTCCTGATGTTGAATTTGTGGCTAGCTGCAAAGGGTGGATATATTTCTATCATTTAGCTATAGTTTCAACTACTTAAGGCACTTTCAATGCATTCTCCCCATTACCGCCTTTGATTCACTTGATTTCAGGTAGATTGGTAGGCCAAGTGAGTGCCTAAGTGATCATTCTCTCCTCCTCCACCTCCAAGCCGTGTTGTTGCAGAAACCCACTATTTGCAACTTCAAGGCATTCCCATTAGAGGGAAAGAGAGAGAGAGAGAGTTTCCTTTAAACTGAAATATTTTCCAGTCCTCTTGTTTAGGTTTCTAAATAACTGTACCAGAGCTGTCACTAAATAAAACATCCCAAGTCTGGAGGAAAGGGATCTTGGCCTTGGACCCACAGAGATTTCCTTCTCAAGGTTTTTTCTCTCTCCTCCATTCAGCAGATCATAATACTTAGTTTTAGTAGCATTTTTTAGCTTACTTTGGTATGTACCGCTGTTGGATGGAGATGTATGATGGGTCTACTAGCCATTTCTCTCTCCTTAGGAAGCCCCATGCTGTCATCAATGAAAGTAATTTTATTGAAGCTATCCTGCTAACTTGTGCATCTCATTTATGTTTCATCAAGCTGCCTGTTGCTGTCAGTCTGCTTCTCTACCTCCTAGTCATTAATCACTGCTACAGTTCTTTTGTGGTTCCTTTCTAAGGTACCTTTAACCAAGGAACCTTCCATGGCACATCTATGGGTGGAACCTCTTACAGAGTTCCTTGCCTTTGGTACCCCTACAGAGTGGTAATTCCTCATGGAATAGAGAGCCCGAACTGCCACAACAATGTAATACAGTTGCACAAGGTTAACATTATTCTGCTTGTGTAGGCCACTGATTTGAAAGGCGATGTCTGTAGTTGAATGGGTAAGCAACCACCCATGTCTACTTCCTGAGCAATAGAAGCAGTTCCTCCTAGCCTCCCTCTGAAGCACTTTTTCTTTGCCCCACCATCCTCCCTTCTCCGCCAGTGGCTTGCCTCCCTACTCCCAGGGAGGTTCCTTATTATGGTTCCTTTAGCCAAGGGAACCTTCCCACGACACTTCTAGGAGTGGAACCTCTTACAGGGTTCCTTGCCTTTGGTATCCTTACAGGGTGATTATTCCTCAAGGAATAGAGAGCATGAACAGCCACAACAATGTAACACAGTTGCAAAAGCATAATATTATTTATTCTGGTTGAGTAGGCCATTGAATTTATTTCCAGTGGTACCCCACTTCTAACCATTTCCACAGCTGGATGGACTGAAACACTATGAGGTGCTGACTTTAGTTATGTTTGAACTAGTGAGCTCTCATTTCTCATACTAGTGTTCTAACCCCAGACTACACTGCCATCCTGATGCTTAACATGGGTGGTGGAAAAGTTCATGTAAACACTGCTGAAGGAAAGTATTGTGGAATATCTTAATTCCAACAGGTTACAAGATCCAAGGCAGCATGGATTCTTGGTGGTGGGGTCATGTCAAACAAATCTGATGGATTTATTTGGGTGATGAAGGAATTAGATCATGGATGAGCGATGGATATGCCTACCTGGATTTCAGTAAGACTTTTGACACTGTTCTTCATGTGACACTAGTGAGCAATTTGAGTATCTTAAGGGTGGGTAAAAGGTGGTGAACTGATTAAGGAATTGGTTAGGTGATAGATGCACACCAGAGGGTGGTGGCAAAGGAGTTTGCCCTGAGGAAGGAAGAGTGACCAGCAGGGTAACTCATGGATCAGTGCTGGGACTGACCCTCTGTATTGCCTTTATAAGTGACACTGCCAAGGAGCTAGAAGGGAGGTCTGCCTCTGCAGATGATACCAAGGTCTGCAACAGGGTGGACACTCTGGGTGTGTTAGAAAGGATGAGCAGAGACCTGAGAAAACTTGAGGGGAGGTCAAGGGTATCACAGGTGGGTTACAATGTTAAAAGCACAAAATAATGCACTTGGAGCCCAGAAACCCAGGGGCAGAGTACAAAATGGGTGAAGTGGTATTAATGACTACCAAGCAGGAAACAGACCTGGGGGTAATCACATCTGATGACCTAAGGCTGGCCAAGCAATGCAACAATGCAGTTATGAAGGCTAGTGGGTTGCTAGGATGCATAGGAAGGGGTATCATCAGCAGAAAGAAGGAGGTGGTCTACCCCTTTGTAGATCACTAGTATGACACCACCTTGAGTACTGTGTCCAGTTCTGGAGACCACATCTCTGGAAGTACATGGACAGAGCAGAGGTGGCCCAGAGGAGGGCAACTAAAATGGTGCAGAGTCTGCATCAAAAGCCCTATGAGAAGAGACTAAAGGACCTCAATATGTACACCCTGGATGAGAGGAGGGAGTGAGAAGGGGGATATGATAATGACCTGTAAATGCTTCATGGTGTTAAAGGTGCTCAAGAGCAAGGGGACATACTATGAAGCTTGAAGGGGGTAAATTCAGGACAGATGTAAGAAATTACTTCTTTACAGAAAGAGTGGAGGATTCCTGGAACTGCTCTACAGTGGAGGTGGTGGGTGTGAAAACAGTGGTGGGGTTCAATATTGCATGCGATAGGCACAAGGGAATCATAGTGGAAAGGAAGGGGAGAGGGAACAGCTGTAGATCAAGTAATGCCTGTGATGAGAATGTGAAGGGAAAAAGGGCAGACTGGGTGGGCCAAATCAGCAGGATCCATGGTGTGTGAAAATCCTTATAAAACAAACTTTACACAGGCATTATTTTTGTAATAACTGGTGCAAGGTTTCAACAGAGAGGAAAACTAAGCTATATTGTGACAATGAGTGTGTGTCCCTGAGCAGCCGCCATACTCATACAAATACAGTGAAGCGAGAGTTGAGGGAAATGCAGCAATAACCTGATATCGAGTCATTACGAATTCAGTAGGTTATTACAGCATTTTATCAGGATTACATATCCAGGCATTTTAGGGGTCACCAGTTATTACAAGAAAATAGTACTTACATATGGTACTACAGACTTTGTGTTTTCTGAAAGATGGTTAGAAGCTCTGTATCAAAGCACATATTCTGTAACGCTGCTTGCGAAACAGACTGCAGAATTCACACATAATGCAAATTTGTTTCCCATGCAGTGTACATCAAGACATTAAATCATATAGTACAGTACTTCAACAATTCTCTTGGAAAATGACAACAGCATCCAAGAGTTCCATGACATGACCCCAAAGAGCAGCAGACAGGAAGCATTGTGATGTCCAGATGGGGGCATATGCCCCAAGTGCACTGGGGACAAGTATATTCATTATCCCTCTTAAACCCTTGTATCTTGTGGAACACCCCATACAAACACCTACAAGACATATTGCCCTGATTCCAAGGATGACTGGTTCTGTACTTCTCCACAGTCATCATCCACATTATAGCTAAACTGAATTTACTGCATAGAAGGTAAAGGCACCATTCCTTTACAGAACGAAATGTTGTTTTCCTGTAATGAGTGTGGTGGGCAATGGAAAATGGCAAAAGATGTATCTGATCACTGACGGGACAGTGAAATGTTTCTAATGGGCACGGTGGACCCACTAAACACTGGAATTATAACAAATAATTCTATCTTTGTATTCAGGGTACCAGAGTATGGGTAGAGCTAGAAACATCACAAACAAGGGAGAATTCTACACGTTTATTAGGGTAAAGAGAGAAGAATCTGCAAATCTTATAGAAATGGGGATAAACAGGGATTGTTATACCCTAAACCCCTTGGGATTACAGAATAAAGGGGCATGGGTGTATAACAGGGTCCAAAGTACCTGTGTGCTGAGTTTTGTTAATGAAGTCACTCTGGGGTTCAGAGTCTCCACACAGTTGGTTTTTGTTAAAGAAGCCTCTCTTGAGCCTTTAGAACTGACACTGATAGTGTTAGTGTGGTTTAGGAGTGAGGGTTACAACATGCCATGCAGACACATGTTATACAACTGTCACTGTGGTTTTGCCTGCAGCTATGGGGAACTGGTAGGTAGAAAGCATGCCCAGATCACTGCATTTTACAATTAGCAGTGCTGGTGTTGACTGGGTGTTTATGTGTGTGGGAGGATGGGGTGGAAGTTCATGATTGGCAGGCTACTGCAGTGCTGCTTATAGAGAATGACTGTGGAGCATCCCATTTGTCTGTTAGGTAGGGGTTCCATGACAGTTACTGACTGGCTGCAAAGCCAATAATTATGGTTGGTATATGTCATTACATAATAGGCTCCATTTCTGATTTTTTAACTTAGTAAACTTTGTTAAAGAATTATACAATCTGAGCACTGAAAGAAGACAGCAGTAGATGCAGACAAATAAAGGCAAGCAATAATAATACAATCAGCTTAGAACACAGGAGCATAACATCACAGCTCTACAGCGATGAACAAATACATACTTATGAAATCCAGGAAATGAGCATTTATAAAGAAAGCATATCAATTTAAGATAAGCAAATAGGCCAAAACATTTATTAAAACTATAGCATAGTAAGGCCATGTCACAGTAAAACAACATAATCTCACTACTGTAAGTGTAAGTGGCTCTTCATATTCTGGTTCGACAAATAATTTGTCGATCAGTGTTAAAGTGATGGATTTATGTTGGCTGCAATTGCAGTTGGCATAAATCCATCCGGGAACACCGTGTTTTCTTTGAGGGCTTCACCCCAAACCCCCATGCAGGGGCTCTGCCCACCACACCGCTATACTACAGATAATCAATTCTGAGTTGGACTTGATTCAGGAAGGGTGCAAGTCCCTGAGAAAGCAGTGCCGGGTCCCATAGTCATAGTACAGCGAACCGTTGATGTCATTGTACTGTTGTTCACGGTAGCGGTATCGATGTGCAATCGGTATATAAGTGTAAGTGCCTCATAATAATAGCATTGACTTCTGGGAAAGTGCTCACTAACATTAAAATATTTAATTCTGTTGTAGAAAAGTGTTTAACTTTTCTCATCACTCTGTATCCAGGAAGACAGTGCTGAAGACTTGCAACTGATTTTTCCATTCTAATAATAGTAAGCATTTGTACATGGCATTCCTTATATAAAAGGTCTGATTATCCATCCAACATCTCAAAATTACTAATTTGGCTACAGCTAAAATGTGGGCCATATGATATCTCTGGGGCCTAGCAGTTGGGAGTTACCCAGCCACAAAAGGCAGAGTTCTGGTGAAAAGGCATCTTGTAGTCCTAACAACAGGTCTAAATGGGATTTGATTTGGGCTCAAAAGATTTGTACTGATTGGCAGTCCCATTAGAAATGTCGAAGAGTACCCTTCTGTGCAATACATCTTTTACATAGCAGAATAGGAAGTTTCTCCACTTAAACATACGTTATGGAGTATAATATGCATTGTATAAAATCTTATATTGCATTAGGTGTAATTCATCTAACTTAATATATTTGTAACTATATTGCTAGGGGAGCTGTAGATT
Source organism: Neoceratodus forsteri (assembly GCA_016271365.2). Lineage (NCBI taxonomy): Eukaryota > Metazoa > Chordata > Ceratodontiformes > Ceratodontidae > Neoceratodus > Neoceratodus forsteri. Next base: position 881,108,935 of record CM028134.1, on the reverse strand, counting down.
AGCTCGAAATTCTTTTTCCCAATAAGCACACTGTACCTGCATTTGAGCTCCCAAAATATCTTGGATTGCTTTATACAAAGTCAGAACTGCATGAGGCTTAGTCACCAGCACGGCCAAATTGTTTACTCCTGCACCTCCACTAAATGCAAGGACACAGGCCCAAAAGCTTTGTACAGCACATGTGAGTTGTGCAAATTGGAAAGTAAGCACTGTGAAAGGGCAAAAATAGTTTGGAACTCTTCAAAAGGAATAAAACCATTATCCTGAAGAAGACATGAAAAGTTCTGTAGATCCACTTGCAGAAGGAAGGATAGAGGGATGGGTTTATTAGCCATTCTAAAATTAGGACTAAGATGAAGGGGCTGCATAGGTTCCCGCTGAGCTGGATGCTGGAGGAGTCAGGAAAGCTGGATATTGTTTTATACCGACCAACCTATGGGACTGTGACACAGAGCTAATGGTAGTTTGATTCACAAAATATATGGTAAGGCCCATATAGAAATACCCTGAGAATTACACAGGTACACTTCAATGTCCTTCCAGTATAGGTTGGTTAGTCGGAATGACTCCCAAATCTGGGAGATTCCAGGCCAAAACCTGCTAACTTGGGATGTGAGATGATACTATTAAAATTAGGTATCTGTAGTCCTCCATGTTTTTCCTCAGAGATAACTTAGCAAAAGCTATTCAGGGTCTCTTACCTTTCCAAATGAAATTTGAGATAATGTGGTGAAGTTTCATGAAGCACATTTGAGGGATGGGAACCCCAGCATGCTAAGGAGAAGAGTACCCTAGGCAGAATGTTCATACGGATCAAAGAATTTCTACCTTAAAGTGATAAGGGAGATTTTGTCATCTGGTGAAGTCAGCTGCAATGACACATTTTACAGAATTCAGGTTACCCTCAATCAGGGCCTTAATGTTTAGTGCCAATCAAATACCCAAGTAGTTAAGCTCTGATGCTGACAACACTGCTGTAATTAATGGGCTTTTTTCAAATGCTGATTTAGAGCAGCACATTTTGTGGCAAACTTCAGGCTGTGGCAAATGTAGATGCTCTGGGGACCTACACTAGATTTTAAAGAGAACAGGGGTTCCAGAGCCAAAATCTCTGAGTTTGCCACAAGCTGACCCATGCACTGACTGAACAGTGCATGGAAGGGAATGCTAAAACCTGTGGCACAGGCTTGCAACATCAGAAGCAGTGATGGTGACCTACTGGCCTGTTGCCCTGTAGCTGGCAGGTCAGACAGAGGATACCCTGGCTCATGGGGGTAGTGGGATGGGTCCAGCTGGAGGGAGGGTGGTGAAGACTGTCATTGACAGGGAATGGCAAGGATGGTGCAGGTCCTTGGGGACAGATGCAACAGCACTGCCATGGGGGTTTGCCAGCTCTCACCTGCCAGGGACCACCAGCCACCCAGTGGTGCTCTGGCAAGTGTCGGGGACTTTCTGAGCACCTTTCTGAGAGGGGCATAGGGTCACCCCTAACCCAGCAAGGCTGCAGTGGTAGTGGATAGCAGGTTAGACTAGCTCCAATTTGGTCTAACTGCACAGTGTGTGTGCCTCTTGGGCGGGCTTGCAAAATCCCAATTTTGGGATATTGTAGCCCTGCCTGATGCAAACACCCTTCCACCATGGTGTACTGGTGTGGCTGTCACAAGGATGACACAAGCCTTTTTGGCAGGTGGTCCACCAATGGTGTACAGTCTTTTAGAAAACTGGGACTCCACTTCAGTAGGTGGTGCACCACCACCCTGCTCCCACCCATCCTGACCTGGAGCGGGTGACCAGCACAGCCCTCTGCTCTCCACCATGGCCAGCCACCAACTAAGCTGTCAATGAGCATGGACTGTATACAGTACACACTTATTGATTGACATCTCAGTGTGCTGTCACTCAATGAGCATGTACTGTATACAGTATGTGCTCATTGACAGCTCAGTCAGTGGACAGCCATGGTGGAGAGCGGAGGGCTGTGCCAGTCGCCCAGTCAGGATTGTGATTGGGGACCAGTGTAGTGGGGCACCACCTGCCATGGTAGGGGGTCCACTAGACACCAGGGAATGGTAACTATTTTACTGGGGATCAGGGATTGTGAGGGGTCCACTAGACACCAGGAATGGTTTCCATTTCTTTACAGGGATCAGGATGGAAGGAACACTGGACATCAGGACATGGTGGTACATTACAATACAGGAGATCAGGATGGGGAACAGTGGACACCAGGGAATATTATTTTTGCTTGGGCATAGGTGCAGGTTAGGGGAGGGACTGTTAGACACCAGGGACTATTATTTCTTGATCGGGCATAGGTGAGGGTGTGAGAGAAGGAACCACTGGACACCAGAGACACTTTATTTTTAAGATTGGGTTGGTAATTGATGATGGGAGGGACCACTAGACACCAGGAAAGATGGAGTTTCATCTATGGGCTGTCAATCAGCAGGGAGGACCACTAGACACCAGGGACTGTTTATATTTTAACATCCAGCTGGCAATGGACGGGGATCACTAGACACCTGGGATCTCTGTGTTGGGGGTCATGAGGGTGCTACACTTCCTCCGCCAACCACTAGGGTTGTGCAGGAGTAAGTGAAGGTTTTGATTGGTGGCATGTGCATCGCACAAGGAGATCATACAAAATGGCCTTTCATGGCACATGTACTCTGAATATAGGACTCTGCCAATTTTCTGGTTCCTGCTCCTTCTTTTACATTGTGCCCTCTTCTGAATATTGACAGGGAACAAATCCAGTTTGCCTACACTAACTGGGCATTTCAATATTGCCCATCCATGGAAAACCCAGTTTGTGCAGGCAAACTCAGTTTAAATTAATAATAATTTCTATCCAGTCAATTGCCATTCTTTGGTTTACAGATTTCTCATGATTTCTTAATAAAGTTGTCAAAATGTTATATTCCTACTGATTAATATTGCCATTTTTGTAATTATCTTTATAGTTCTTGGTGGAATGAAAACCTATTTTGATGAATTGAGTGTTTCAATGGCATAATATTTAATTTTGAAGTTCATTAGGTAAAATTGTTACATTATTTGTATTGGATCCTTTAGTTTCTGTTCCAGTATCCATTAATAGAAAAGCCAAAGTGTTGTTATTTAATTTATAGGTGCTTTTAACTACCATAACAATTTTCATAAACACAGGTGGATCAATTTTCAAATGGCAAGAATGTCACAAGCCCCAGGTACACTGAAGATATGGCACACCAGGCTTGTAGGATTCTCTTGGCTATCGATAAGGATTTTGATCCCGTGGCAATTGCCACAAGTTATACCAACTTTTCTGATCTAGCTTGCTGCAATCTTAGTGCTTGTGCAAAGATTTGGCACAAGCTGCTATAACGTAGGCAGACTGTCACAAGTACATCTGACCTACCAAACATGGGTACAGTTGTGGCAAAGGGGATTGGCTTAGCTGTGTTAATGCAAGGGATGGAACACAGGGCTTGCTACAAACCCTGCATTGCCCATTGAAAATTGAGTCCAGAAAGTTTAGATTTTAAGACACTATCTAGATTAAAAAGTATAGTTGCTATTTTATAACATTTTATGTAGTTTCTTAAAATTATTTGAGCAAGATTTTTCAAGTGCCCTCTTTAATTTCCTACTTCTACGCTACTGAAACTTTAGTGGTGACAGAAAATTTGGGGGTTGTGACACCTCATCCCCCAATTGATGGGGAACAGTTATTACACCCATGAGATTCTTGGGAACCCCTCTCCACAGAAATGTTTAAATTTTTTTCTGACAGTAAGAAAAATATTTTTCTCAACAGTCCTAGTATAGATTGGAAACAATAAATTAAACGTGGTATAGCCATCATCATAATGGTCTCCTTTCTGCCGATAGAGAAAGTGGTAATGATTCCCAGAACTGTAATAGTTTTAGTAGTTTAGCATATGTCATTTTAAATTAAATTTTGTAGTGTATTCTATATTAGATGTTAATTGTAAACCTAAGTATTTTATTTTAGGTTCTATTTGGAGTTCCTGCAATGTGTACAATGTCTCTGGAGATAACTGAGTAGTAGGTAATACAATGGACTTTCATTTGTTTAATTTATAACGTGACAGATTTAAGAATTTTACTATTTCTTGTAATAATACCGGACAAGAAATTGATGGCGTGTTCAAAGAAAAATAATAAATCATTCACATTTGTGTCATATTTCACTTCTTTTCCTTGAATGTATCAGCCCTATGTGTTTGCTTTGGTTAATATGTAATAACATGGTTTCCAATGTGATTCTGAACATAATGTTTGAATGGGGACATTCTTGTCTGACCCCATTACACATATATATAACTGGTGTCTTGTAGTAGTTAGTTTTAAGGATAGCTTGTGGTGAAATATAGAAGAGTTTAATGATATATTTAATAAAGTTTTCAGAATTCCTAAGTATTGCAAAACAGTAAACATAAAAAAACAGTACAATTAATCGAAGCTTTGGCAGCGCCCAAAGCAATAGCCATTGTCCTGAAAAATATTGTGACCTTTCACAAAAGCAATATGGCTGGAGATGATGACCTCTGAAAATGGTATTCTAGTTTTTTTAACTATTAGCTTTGTTATTATTTCATAAAAACATTTAATAAAGCTATTATTCTATAATGTTCTGTCTTTCCCTGTGTTTACATTCTTTATGTATCAATATTATTAATGCTTCTAGCATTGTAGAAGGAATTACTTTTTGGAAGCCATTTCCAGGATCATCAGCTCCATCCAAGGCAAGAGCATTCGGCAATAACATGACAAAATTCTGCAATAAAACCATCAAGTCCTGGTGTTTTAGCTCACACCTCTAGACATCACAGTCCTCTAAACATTTCTGCAACCAGAAACATAATTTTGATGCAAGACTAACAGGAGTGATTTGAAGTTGCCAGAGACAACAATATTTTCTGAAACTAAAGAAAATGAAGGAAAACAGAAATGCTGTTTAAAACCCGCTGTATAGGAAATGATTGATCTATAGTCTGCAGTGCTTTTGATGTCAAACATTAAAGGTGCACTCTAAGACTCAATAAGAATTTATTTTTAAGTAAATTGGTTAGTATAAGAGTTTCTTTGTTTTTTTTTTCAGTTCTGTTTATGGCTCTTCTGAGCCCTGTGTGGATGTACCTACAGTCTGCCCAGTGGTCTCCCACCACCGATCCATGGATCGATGATTTATTGTAAAAAAAATACATTCTGGTCAGAGCTACACGGGCTGCATAATGACAGAGCCAATACGGCTGCATAATGACAGTAATGATGGTGTGGAAGTGTTGAGTAGTTATGGATAAGCAACAATGAATTGCAAGTAGTAATCTATGTTTATTAGTAAATATAGTGGAAAAGTTTTAGAAAAGCATGTTACAAATTGTGCAATGCAAGTGATATGAAGGATATCAATACATACAGCAGAGGCATATTTGGTGTGTGTGGAAGCACAGTGAATGATCATCTTATATCCAGTCTTTTGATTTTGTAAAAGTTGAATAGTCCAAATTTTTGGTTTGTCTGTGAGTACTGGTGGGCTAAGTGGCTGAAATTCACTCCACAAAGCAATTCGCAGAGTAGTGGGAATGCCAAGTACTCCACAATGTGAAAAGGAGTACTTTGCATCTTATCGGGGATCGTGAAGTCATAGACTTCAGTGCACTTTGTGTTACTCTGCCTTACCCCAACCACTTCTGTGCATATTTTAGGCAAAGTAAATTGTTTCCAGTGTACTTCACATCACTTTACCTTGTTTTGGGGCTCCAAGGTGAACTTTGCATAGAATTGCAGGTCACATGGGCTCTAGATTGTTCTGCACATCCTCAGTTCTGTGTACTGTGTGTGTGTGTGTGTGTGTGTGTGTGTGTGTGTTGTGGTAGCAGGAGGCAGTTTGCTTTCAGAGCTCTGTGATTCAAACCCTATAAAAGCTGTTAAAGTCTTTGAGCCATTTGTTTGGCTCAAAACATAGTACATCAATTATAGAAAACCATCCTGTACTTATGTCATAGAGTGTTTATTGATTGTGTGTGGATTTTGAATGTTAATTTAGAACATTCAGTCTGTGTACTGACAGACACTTGAAGTGTGCTTTGGGGAGGGCGTATCTATTTGGTGTAGGTAGATTAACTGGGAGAAAAGGCAGTCTTTTTGCTTTGGTTATATTTTTGTTGTATAACTGTGTTAATGTACACACAGTAATATTTTCAATAATTATTGACATTTCTTCACTAAATTTTGTGTTGCAGCAGTGCATAATTTCAGTTTGTTGAAAAGATCTGGTTATAATTTCTGAAGTTTCCATTTGCCACACATTGCTTGTAGTGTGTGTGTGCGAATGTGTCAGTGTGTGACATGTGACATCAAATCACAGACACCTTTTATTGTGCCACAGAGTAATTGCAGCAGTGTGAACCTGCTATCCACTGCAGCTGCATGATTTTGTACTGTTTTGTGGTCAGGATTGTGGTATATTGGTTTTGTACTCTTACTGCAGTGCACTGCCCCCAACCGAAAAAGGTATTCTTTTCTATATTGGATTTGGATTGTGACTGTTCTGAGCAGAAGTGGTTAAGGTGTTGCTTTGACTTTGTCCCTGCATCTGCATCTTTTCTTGATTGCACAGTACAATCTATCTGTCTGTGCCTTTGCATCTGTTTAGTTCACAATCTACATCTGCAAGCCATGGTTGTTGTTTTTGGTGCTTTACAGCCACTGGGCCAGACTGAACATTCAGAAATCTAAATTGGTTTACAATTTTCTTGGTGATCCCCAAAATGCCCGCAAAGAGACGAGAAGTGTAGTTATTTCTTACCATGGCAGTGCTGCCAGTGGTAAGATTGTCTGTGGTCATGGTAGTATGCAGAAGTGCATAGCTGATGTGAGGAAAGGATTTCTCCATTAGTGTTTTTACAGCACAATCTGTAGCTTCACTCATAGTTGGAGGAGATGATGTACAAGCTGATGGTGTTAGTGCAGTTTCTGCTGGCATGAGTATTGCTGCCTCAAGTTCGCTCTGATCAGTTAACTGTGTCAAAAGATATAGTTGAGTCTAAAACAGTGAGTGACAGTGTAGATGATGTCATACTCCCTAGTAACATCCCTATAGTAGTTGAACATAATTACGTATTATGGTGATAATGCACAATGTCACATTTCTTCCACCATGGTGGAGGTCATGCCTTTGCCATGAAATGATTCAGTGCAGTGCAAAAATATTGGGTGATGATGATGATGATGTTGTTGTGGTTGCAACATGTAGTCCACATGACAGCATCAAAGCAGGAAATGTGGATACGGATGATGTTGATGAATATGATGATGATGATGATGATGTCAGTGACTCTGTTGGGAACCAGAGAAAGAGAAAGTCAAGGTGGCTGTATCTGGGTCTGTTGGCGTAAATTACCTCCTTCTGAAAAAGTTGTGATTTAGCAGTTCCAGTTGATGTTGATGATGATGATGACCCAGTAATAATCATAGGTAGTCATGGTGGTCAGTTGCAGTCCAAGTGTGTCCTACCTGAAAAATCATGTAGCACACCTCCATTTCAGGGCTTAAAAACAGAGTCCAATAAGCAGAATCTGGGACATGTTAAAAGTAGGGGATCACAATGCCTTGTTTGGGATTTTTTGTGCAAGATGCAAACGATGAGTCAGTCGCAATCTGCCAGCTTTGCCATGCACATGTGAGTTGAGGTAAAAGGGAGTCATCTGGGCATGAGGAGGCAGCATGAACATCTTAAGAATGGGCACATGGCACTGTGGACCCAGCACCAGATGGAAGCTAATGCCATAGTGGGGCATTCACCTCATCATCAACCTTAATGAGCATGTTATCCATGACTGTAAGACTATAGGAATGTCTGCAGTAGCAATGAAATAGCAGCAGAGGATTACTACAGGCATGATGAGGTGGAGAATAATGATTTTGAAATCTTGTCCAGTGGTGGTGAGGTATCAGTGGTGGTGGTGGTGGTCAATGCAGTACATCTAGTGCAAGTGGTACATCAACCCCTGTGCATAAATCTGTGAAAATAACTTAATTTGTGGATTTGTCACCGTAACCTCTTCATTACACGTCCATACCCCACCCCAGCCATTTGCAGAGCAGACCCATTTGACACACCCCATGCAAAACGTAAGTCAGCCCACGCTTGCAAAGTGTTCTTCCCGCAACCTGAAGTACCCACCCAATCATGCAGTCTCATGTGAATTTAATTCTGCTGTAGCTGAAATGCCAGCAATTGATCTTTTGCCCTTCTCCTTGTGGAGAATTCTGTATTCTGGTGGTTTGCTGCACATGCCTGTCCAAATGGAAAGTCCCATTCAGGACATACTTTTTACCCGTGCTGTCCCTGAGTTATATCGCATTGTGGCCAATTCTGTAAGACATGCCCACCAACATTCATCCTTTCCATTCATCCATTTAAGTATGGATATATGGACAAGTGGCAAAACAGCAGGGAGTTCATATTTGTGTATAACTGCACATTGGGTGCAGGTTCTGGGGTTGTTTGTGCTGGTGGTAGTGTGAATAATCAATGTAGTAAGGTGGACTGTCGGTGGCAATCTTCCAAAAATTTGACAGCGTAATGCTTGCTATGCACAGTGTGACCTGTTCACACACTGATGAAAACATGCTGAACTTGGTACTGACTGAAACTGATAAGTGGTTGAACCCCTGTCCCTGAGAGCTGGGTTTATAGCAAGGGACAATGGGTGAAATGTGATTAAACGATCACAAATGGCGGCTTTGTTCAGGTTCCAAGCATGGACCACTGTTTAAATCTTGTGGTGCAGGAGTTTCTGCAGCACCCGATATAAAGGAAATGCTGACAGTTGCATGCCATAACTGTTCTCACTTTTCACGCTCCACAAAGACCCATGACCAGCTTCGCAGTTGCAGATCCAAAACAGCCTCCCACAGCACCGCCTCAAGCTGGAAGTTGTCACCTGATGGAACTTAACTTTATACATGGCAGAGTTGTATGAACAATACAAAGCCATCTCAGAATATCTTGCCATACACACTAGCTGTGACACTTCCAGGGCCTCCATGTCTCGTGACGACTGAACAGTGGCACCTCATGGACTCTGTGATAACAATTTTGAGGACTTTGAACATGCCACACAGGCAGTGAGTGGTGAGTCTGCCTCCATTTGCCAATCAATTCCACTGTTGTTGGTATTGAGGAAGACATTGCTGAATCTACAGCATACCCTTGATGGTTCCAGAGACTGTGTTGGCAGTGTGTTGCTGAAGCAAATAATGACGCTATTCGAGTGCAATCAGCACATCTTGAGCATTCAGCAGAGAGATGACTTTGCAATAGCAACAATGCTGGACCCACAATACAAATGTGGAATTGCCTCACTACTGGAGGAGGGCCTGAACAGGCAAAAATGTCAGTGGGCAAATGGTGCACTTGGTTCATGGGGCACAGAAGTCACATGCCAAGGTCAGCAAACCTTAGCAGCATAATCAGGCTGAAGGTCAGTTTGTAGTAGTATCAAGCACATCCTTTAATGAGGCTGCAGTTCCAGGTGGTCTGTCATCAAAACTGGTTGTCATCAAACCACTTCAGGGTGTTTTGTCCCAAGTGGGGATATGTGACATAAATGATTCCGAGAACAGGATGACGATCAACCGGACTTCATGCAGCACAGTGAATGGTTGACTCATATTTGGCTGAAAAGGGCATCTGTCATAACTGATGATCCTCTTTATACTATAGTGGAAAGGTCAGTGAATAGCCAGGGCTGATCTCAGTGGCACTGAACTACCAGACATGCCCAACCTCCAGTGTAAGTGTCTAGAGGGTATTCAGTTCAGCGGGTGCAATAGTTCAGGATTGTGATACAAACCTCTCTCCTGCAAATGTCTGCTTGCTGACATTCATAAAAATGAATGAAGGGCACATACCGCTCGAACTGCAACCTCAGTATTCATACCCCAACATGGTCATGGTTATGCTGATGTTATAGAAATAGACCATCCTGGTGGCACTGGCAGCATTAAATGGCCTACCAATGAGGTAGATGATGACATGATGGAGAAAGAATTTCCTAGTGGGCAGAATTCAGACATTGATGACTGCAACGGCCAGCTTTCTATATGAGGATGATGATGAGGTTGATGTTGGTAGGTTTTAAGTGAAGTGGTTAAAAGGCTGTCACATTTTTCTATGGTACATGTTTTGTTTTTCATAAAGTTAAATCAGTGTCCCACTTAGAATGATTTAAATTCCATATGTCATATTTGTAACTCAGTGCACACTATATCCCACCCGCCACCCACCTGTGTGTGTCTGACAGTGATAGTGAATGTGTTGCAGGCTGCAGCTGTTCCCTTGACTACCACCAGAAAAACACTGTTAGCCAAAGCCAACAGATGCAGATAAATGTGAGAGGAAATGTCATCATGTGCCCCCATGACTGCCACAAGAAAACCACTGTTAGTCAAAGCCACAAGAACATGCATTGTGAGAGGAATGTCATCATGTGCCACCATGGCCACCACCAGAAAACCGTTGTTGCCACCAGATGCAAATAAATGTGAGAGAGAATGTCATCATGTGCCCACATGACCACCACCAAAACACTGTTAGCGAAAGCCAACAGATGCAGATAAATGTGAGAGGAAATGTCATCATGTGCCCCCATGACCACCACCAAAATAACACTGCTAGCCAAGCCACAAGAACATGCATTGTGAGAGGGAATGTCATCATGTGCCCCCATGGCCACCACCAAAAAACACTGTTAGCCAAAGCCACAAGATGCAGATAAATGTGAGAGGGAATGTCATCATGATGTGCCCATGAGCATCCACCACCACCAGTACACCAATGATTTGTATTCTGTGTCCTGCCCATGCTATGGCAGGTGGAGTTGAGAGGAGACCACATACATTAGCAACATCCAAAAGGCTTCTTAGTTACTATCAATACTTTAAAGTGAGTATGTGTACTAATGTTTCATACTATGGAACTTCCTTTAGCTGTGTTATGTTTCCTGTTGATTTTATGAGATGCAGTGGTCAAACACATACGATCAACTTATTTTCTTTGTTTACTGGTTAATCAACCACTCTCCTTCACTGGAGGACTATGGTACTGCAGTACTGTCTACAGCCACCTACAAGATATCCATTTCCAGAATGGTAAGTATATCACTTTTATTTCATCAGGTCTTTTTGTTTTCATTTTTCAAAAGAGTGCAAATCTGACTGAGGAGTCATATAAGTAGGTGACATGACATGTACATCACATGATGTATTTGCTATGCACATCACACACTGTATTGCAGCAGCCATGCCAGTGTTGAACAAAGTTTTATCCAGGTTGGGAGGGACTCGTGACTTGACAAGATGTGTTTTACAATGTAACTTGAGTTAAGACATAGGGACAGTGACACAGTTTTGGGTTACAGGTACTAAATTTGTGATTGTAATGATTTGGTCTTCATGTGGCTTAGTGAGACAGCTTGGTGTCTGTTAATCATCATGTATGACAGGATGGAACATAAAGTGTTACTGCAATCAAGTACTAATAACTCCTTCTTCATCTCTTTTAGCAGGAAACTTTCTTATGCTGTGTGCTGTCATTGTCGCTTTCTCCAAATAACAAGTTCAACATCATATGACCCGGCCAGCAGACAGGCAACAAGTAGTAAGAATCCATGACCATAACCATCAATACTGGACTGAGAAGGATGCAGATAAAACCTGTGAAGAATTAACCAAACAATAAACCATTAATTAAACTTGCTTAAAAATGCTACCCCCCCAAAGAAAATAGGGACTGAGAGGTCTAGTGGATGGTGTAACTCACTTTGGAGCAGACAGCCAGAGCAATCAGGGTTCAAGACCTGCCTAGGGACACATACAATTTGGGTACCTCAGGGATCAGTCCTGGGGCCAGTCCTCTTCAATATCTTCTTCAGTGACATTGCAGATAGACTGGAGTAAGGTTTGTCTGTTTGTAGATGACACCAAGATATGCAACAGAGTAGATAGATCCAGATGGGGTGGGCAGAATGAGAAGAGATCTGGATAAACTAGCAAAATAGTTGGAAGACTGGCAACTGGGGTTTAATGCAAAGAAGTGCAAGATCATGCACATAGGGAAGAGAAACTCTGAAGCCACCTATAGGCTGGGAGAGAAGTTGCTGGTAGTCACAAGGGAAAAAAGAGACTTGGGCATCATCATCACCGATTACCTGAATCATCCAAGCAGACCACTAAAGCAGTAGGTAAGGCTAGGGGATGTTAGGGAGTATTAGTAGGGTATCACAAGTCGTAAGAGGGAGGTAATAATCCCTCTTTACAAGACACTGGTTAGGCCTCATCTGGAGTACTGCGTGCAGTACTGGAGGCCACACCTTCACAAGGACATTAACCAAATTGAAGCAGTCCAGAGAAGGGCAACCAAAATGGTGCAGGGACTGCATCAGAAAACATATGAGGACAGATTAATGGAGCTCATTATGTATACCCTAGAGCAAAGGAGGGTGAGAGGTGATATGATTGAAACATTCAAACATCTTACAGGCATTAACAAGGTTAAAGAGTCTAACATGTTTCAATATATGAAAATAGCAGGACAAGAGGACACAGCATGAGATTAGAGGAGGCCGATTAAGGGGTAATGTGAGGAAGTTCTTTTCACAGAAAGAGTGGTGGATGCATGGAATGGCCTACCTCAGGAAATGGTGGATATGAATACAGTGCAGGGCTTCAAACAGGCATGGGATTGGCATAAGGGAGCAATACAGATGAGTATGAATAGATAGGCCATTGACAGAGCAAAGTCCAATGGCACATTTATATGGTAGAAAAGAAATAGGCAGACTGGATGGGTCTTAGGTGTCCTTATCTGACATCAACTTCTATGTTTCTATGTTTCTGTGTTACTTACCTTCACTGGCTTGACAGTATACCAATGCCATAATTCCTCATCAAGCTTAGAAGTGCACACACCAACTCAGACTATGTGACCTGTGACACAAAACAATGATTACATGTGTGTATATATAAATATATATATAGAAAACAAATGTTATATAGATATATATATATATATATATATATATATATATATATATATATATATCACACAGTTAAGGTCAGGTTCTGTGGAAAATGATGATGCCAGGCAGGTACATTAATCAACTTATCAAAGGTAGTATTAGTGTACACACAAAAGCATCCTTCCTGTTGGGGTCAGTGCAGCACACTTGGGTCAACCAACAATTGTCAGGTTATCCTTCTAGCACACCATTTGGCAAATAATGTGCATCATCCCATCCTAGTCAGGCTAACAGCAGCATTACATGCAATTCCAACAGCAACAGCAGGGCAGTTAGTTCTTATTGGAGTTGGAGTGGAGAGACTTTCCAGTCATTGTTACGCCTCATTTCTCTCGCCTGACTGGGGAATTTTCTGGACACAAAACAGCAGCATTTTGGGGATGCACATTAATTCTGGGACTGTGTGTGCACTGTGAACACTGCACGATGACTGATTGCACCTTTAATTAATTCCTTCCTTGTTGTATTCCAACTTCATAATGACTGTTTCCAAAAATAAATAATTTTAGTGGTCTCAACAATGTTTACTTTCTATCATGGAGTGTTTGTTAAAAAGCAGGACTAAGCAGTGCAATAATACTCTCTAAACAACATGTGTGCAGTGTACTGTCCTGTGTGTGCACACACTGTCCAGCTTCTTGCAAACATATATATGATGACTTGTTCCACTGTTTATGGTATAAAGAATAAAGATAAGAATATATAACATATATTTTATTTGTACCATCATCAGCAGTGGACAAAGTCATATAAAATGTCTTCCGAGGTCTCAGTGGGCAGTGTGCAACTCACTAACTCAGTCACAGTGCACACTTGAGGTTTAGCAGATAGAAACATAGAAACATAGAAGTTGACGGCAGATAAGGACCGCAAGGCCCATCCAGTCTGCCCATTTCTTTTTCTATCTTATAAATGTGCCATCGGGCCTTTGCTATGTCAGTGACCTATCTATTCATAGTCATTTGTATTGCTCTCTTTATGCCTATCCCATGCCTGTTTGAAGCCCTGCACTGTATTCATAGCCACTACTTCTTGTGGTAAGCCATTCCATGCATCTACCACCCTTTCTGTGAAAAAGAATTTCCTCACATTCCCCTTAATCGGCCTCCTCTAATCTCATGCTGTGTCCTCTTGTCCTGCTATTTTTCTTATATTTAAACATGTTAGACTCTTTCACCTTGTTTATGCCCTTAAGGTGTTTAAATGTCTCGATCATATCACCTCTCCCTCCTTTGCTCAAGGGTATACATATTGAGCTCCGTTAATCTGTCCTCATATGTCTTCTGATGCAGTCCCTGCACCATTTGGTTGCCCTTCTCTGGACTGCCTCAATTTGGTTAATGTCCTTGTGAAGGTGTGGCCTCCAATACTGCACGCAGTACTCCAGATGGGGCCTAACCAATGTCTTGTACAGAGGATTATTACCTCCTCTGTACGACTTGTGATACTCCTACACACACACCCTAACACCCCCTAGCCTTACCTACTGCTTTAGAGGTCTGCTTGATGATTTCAGGTCATCAGTGATGATGATGCCCAAGTCTCTTTCTTCCTTTGTGACTGCTAGCAACTCCTCCCAGCCTATAAGTGGCTTCAGGGTTTCTCTTCCCTATGTGCATGATTTTGCACTTCTTTGCATTAAATCCCAGTTGCCACTCTTCTGACCATTCTGCTAGTTTATCCAGATCTCTTCTCATTCTGCCCACCCCATCTGGATCATCTACTCTGTTGCAGATCTTGGTGTCATCTGCAAACAGACAAGCCTTACCCTCTAGTCCATCTGCTAAGTCACTAATGAAGATGTTGAATAGGACTGGCCCCAGGACTGATCCCTGAGGTACCCCACTTGTGACTTGCATCTCTTCTGACTGTATACCATTTACCACCACTCTCTGTTTTCTGCCAGTCAACCAGTTTGCCACCCAGTTGACCAACTTCTGACCCACCCCGAGCCTACCTAGCTTATTTATCAATCTTCTATGTGGAACAGTGTCAAAAGCTTTGCTGAAGTCAAGGTAGGCGACATCAACTGCTCCCCTTGGTCCACCACTCTGGTTACCCAGTCAAAGAAATCTATGAGATTAGTTTGACAGGACCTTCCTTTGTAAACCCATGCTGTCTTGGATCCTGTGCCCCTATGGATTCCAGGTGTTGCACTATCCTTTCCTTAAGGAGTGCTTCCATAATCTTTCCCACTACTGAGGTAAGACTGACCGGTCTGTAGTTCCCCGCCTCCTCCCTGCTACCACTCTTGTGGAGGGATCACATGAGCCCTTCTCCAGTCTTCTGGGACCTCTCCTGTGCTCAGAGACTCACTAAACAATTCTGCTAATGGCTCTGCTAGTTCCTCCTTTAGCTCCTTAAGTACCCTGGGATGTATGCCATCAGGTCCCATTGCCTTATCCACCCTGAGCTTAGCAAGCTCTTGTAGGACCCTTTCTTTGTGAAGGGAGTAGTGCTCACCTCCCTCCCCTGTGTCCATGATGCTGAGCTGTGGGCCCTGCCCTACCTTCTCTTCAGTGAATACTGAGCAAAAGTATCTATTTAGGATAGATGCCTTTACAGGGTCCTCCTCCTCACATGCTCCCTTTTCTCCATTAAGCTTAGCAATACCTCCTCTGGACTTTCTCCTTTCACTAATGTATCTATAGAAAGTCTTGTCACCTTCTTTTACTGTTTGTGCTAGTGTTTCCTCAGTTTGGGACTTTGCCTGCCTTACTGCCTTACCTGCTTCCCTTAGGGCAGTTTGGTATGCCCCCTATCTTCATCCCGCTGTGTTCCCTTATATTTTCTGAAGGCCAGCCTTTTGGCTCTGACCTTTTCTGCTACTGTATTTGAGAACCAAAGTGGTTTCCTTCTTTGCACTTCCTTTTCTGTCTAACACAATGGGATGTTGCTTCAAGTATTGTATCCTTAATGCTTGCCCACTTTGCCTGTACCTCCTCACCTGTGTTTCTTTTGCCAGGGCTAGCTTAACTCTGTTGGCCATCTTATCAAAGTCAGCTCCTCTGAAGTCCCATATTTTGCCTTGGAATGGGATGATTTAGATGTAGTAGCCAAATTGAACCATACCATGTGATGGTCACTGGCCCCAGGTGACCTTCTACCTGGAGATCTGTGATCCCTTCTTTGTTAGTCAGTACTAGATCTAGGATAGCCCTGTCTCTTGTGGGTTGCTGTACCAGTTGTTTGAGGCCTCCCCTGCAGGGAATCCACTATGAGTCTAGTTCTGGCAGATGTTCCTGCTGGTATTGACCAATCTGTATCTGGCATGTTGAAGTCTCCCATTATCAGAACCTCGCCTTTATAGATCATAACACTTCTCACTCCTGCTTTTCAACAAACCCTACCAGGCAGAAATGAAATATTGCTTAGGCACCCAAAATATTTCATGGTGTACAGACATTATAAAGTCCAAAATATAACAGGTCCAGTCCTACCGCCATGCTGTGCTAACACTGGGCCCGGGTCATTGCTAGTGTAAAGCAGCTTGCTGAAAAACTGTCACTGCCAGTCTAAATCAAAAGCCCGCACTCCAGACCAAAAAATGCAAAGAAGAAATGTCACTGTTGTGAATTTTGATGGAAAACAAGACACAGAACTGATCCTGTGGTTCAGCACTTAGGCCTTCATTATGTGACCCCAAAGGAAGGCCTAACCACCAAAATACAAGGGTCATTTCTGTGCTTTGTTTTGCCATCAATACATTTGCAGTACCAGATTGTGAACATCTTTTCTTTGCATTGTTGGGTCTGGAGTGCTGGCTTGGTTTAGACTGGCAGTGGCGGTTTTGCAGCAAGCTGCTCTACACAAGCACATGACCCATCCCCAGTGTTAGTGCAGTGTGGTGGTAGTGGACTGGACCTGTTATATATTCTGACTATAATAACTGACTATGGTCAATATCAACTCATTTTCAGGCTTGTTCAAAAGTCGTATCAACCTCGCAGGTTGATATGAAAAACTCAGAATAACCTGTGAGTTGATACGACTTCTACATCCTTGCACAGAGAATCATAAATAAATCAGCTCACAGACAGGGTGAGACACGCCTATAACGGCAAAACACAAAGGCAGTTCGTCTAAAATAAAATCCACAGCTAACATCGTAAACTGCAATCACAAACCAAGAAAATGTTTCTCTGAAACATATATTTCACCACTATCCCTATCACCAATATCCCTTTCTCTATTACCAGGTTGGATGACCTTTCACCTCGGATCTGAGGAAGCAACGCTCTAGGATTTCTACAAGTCACAAGTTATTTTTAGTTAACAAAAATGTTCACTAAAGAATAGTACATTAATTTGTTAAAAACAGTAAGTTGTCTCCTGCTGATCTTATCGGTAGATTTATATTTCGTAGTCTAATGAACTTTGCCCTTTGCCCTTGTATTGAAACTATCCGAGACATCTGGTAGATGCAACCTCGAAACGAAGATTAAAAAGGTACCAAATTTACATGTAATTGCATTCTGTTCACTTCTCTTAGTAAAATATGTACTGAAATAATAAACGCTGCATATGGAGTTATATGAGAGCTGTTTGTTTTATGGAGTGATGAGAGAGGTTTTTCTTTTCTTTAGCACCTCATTTGAACATACCTGATATTGACCATAGCCTGTTATTATATTTAAATAAAGCATATGAAGGGTGGTTAACATGGAGTTTTTACACACCCCGATGTGTGATAATATAAAACCTCGAGGCGTATATCAACCACCTGCATATGCATTATTCTATATTTATAATGTCTGTACACCATGAAATATTTTGGGTGCTTAAGCAATATTTCTTCTATCGGGTAGGATTTGCTGAAAAGCAGGAGTGAGCAGTGCTATGATCTGTTAAAACCATGTGTACACTGTGACTGAGGTGCACACTGCCCACTGCAACCTCTGAAAACATAGTTTATGCTTAGTCCACTGCTAATGATGGTACAAATAAAATATACATTATAAATTCTAATTTTATTTTTATTCTTTATACCATAAACAGTGGAACAAGTCATCATATATATGTTTGCAAGAAGCTCTACAGTGTGTGCACACACAGGACAGTAAAGGTAAGGCAAAATTTATTTAAAAGATGCCCAATCCCAGAGACTCTGGGCACCGCATAAATGAATAGACACGATACAAAAGCAAATCCATGAATGACAAAGGAGTAAAAACATATAAATAATCAGCTCTACATAATAACATTTTCCACAAATAGTAGGCTAAAAATCAGATTGTCAGCAACTATAACACATCTGCAGACCAACAGCTTAATCTGAAAAGGCCTGGTTTAATAGGAAGGCCTTAAGGTGGGCCTTGAATACCTTCAGAGTAGGGGCCCTCACCCCAAGAGGCAGAGAATTCCACAGGATCGGGCGGTGACACTAAAAGCCCTGTCACCAGCTAATTTCAGCCTCATCCTGGGAATTGCTAGAAGACCCCTACAAGAGGAATAGTGGGGAGGATCGAGAAAGCTGGTGCAAGAAGGTCTAACAGATTACCAGGGCCCCTGGGCCATGTTGGGCCTTTTAGATGAGAAGACCCACCTTAAAGAGAATCCTCCACCTGATTGACAGCCAGTGCAGCTCACACAACACTGTTGTGATATGGGAACATTTTGGCTGTCCAGTAAGTAACTGAGCAGCTGCATTCTGCACTAGCTGCAACCTGCAGAGAGATCCTCCTGTGACCCCGAGGTAGAGTGCATTACAGTAGTCAAACCTTGATATAACTAAGGCATGCATCAAAATGTGGGAGATCCAGAAGTGGAACAAGGGGCTTTATTCTGGCAACATTTCTAAGATGGAAAAGCAGGAGCAGATAGTGGAAGCTACCTGCACCTCCATTGTCAAACTCCTATCCAGAATGTGACCTAGATTTCATACTCTAGAGGAGGCCTTCAATGGAACAGATCCCAGAACAAGTCCAGTCTCTGATCCAGAGGCCATCCTGTCATGCAATCTGTTCAATTCCACCACCAATACCTCTGTCTTATCCGGGTTCAGTAGCAACCAGCTGGGGCCATCCAGTCTGATCTCGCAAGGCAGCTGTTTAGCACATCTACTCATGCTGGATGTTCCTGGGTGAAGGATAGTTATAGTTAGGTATCATTGGCATAACAATGAAAAACCCAACCATACTTCCTAATGATCCCTCCCAGGGGTCGCATGTGCACTGTGAACAACATTGGGGCTAAACTGAACCCTGAGGTACTCCGCAAGATAGGGGCTAGAGGTGGAGGAGAAATTCCCATCACAGCCCATTGCTACCTGTTGGTTCAAAGGACTCAAACCAGCAGATGACAGTGCTGGTGAGTCTGCAGAGTTCCCTAAGGTGCAACAACACACAATGGTCTACAGTGTCAATGCTGAGCAGAGATCAAGCAGAACAAGAATTGCCTTTTCTCCTCGATCTCAGCCCTGAGGACATCATTCTGCACTCGAACAAAGCATGGTGTCTGTGCTATGCCTTGCCCAGAACCCCGACTGAAAATGTTCATATAACTCATGGGCTACAAGGTGCTCCTCCAACTAAAGCACCACTACCTTCCCACAAACATCACTAAAAAGGGAAGGTTGGAGATAGGACGGTAATCTGCCCTAACCTCCGGTCCAGAGATGGTTTTTAGGAGTGGTCTTGTCAATGCCTCCTTCAAGGCATTGGAAAAGACCCCTCAGAGAAGAAACACTGACAATCACAGCAAACACCGGGCCAATGGTGTTGATGCATCTCATCAGCGTCTGCAGTGGGTCCAGTTCACAAAAAGTGTGCTTCAGAATGGTCACCACCCCAATGACCTCACTTACCTCCACTGGTCTAAACTCCCCAACCGGCAGAATGCACTCAGAGCACTTCTGGCAACCACTGCCACCTATGGTATTGCTGACTGGAGAAATTCCTGCCAGATACCAGACACTCTGTCTGAGAAGAACCACGAAACTCTTTGCATTCGCGTTAGAAAAATCTTCTTCGGCTGCAGACAGGCTGGACGGCGAGCTTGTCAACAGTCTGAAAAAGTACAGCTGATCGGTTCTTCCCGGCAGCAATCTCCTGGACAGGAACACTGCCTCTTATGGTTGATTACCCCTGATATGCATTATAATGCACACACAGGACCAGTTTGTCCTCCTCCAGAGAACATGTTGTTTAGCAAAGCATTATTGCACTGCTCAATCCTGCTTTTTAACAAACACTCCACAACAGAAAGTAAACATTACTGAGGCACCAAAAATATTTCATGGTAAACATTCTTAAGTAGGAATATAACCAGGCCACTAAGAAGCACACTGCACTATGTGGATGACTGCTGGTACACAATACCTGGATCCAAAAGTGCAAGAGCAAACACACAAAGCCACCACTGTATATGAACACATGCCAAAAAATGTTCAATACTGCTGCAACTTTATTGATGGTAAAACAAGGCACAGAAATGCTCATCATGCTTGGCACTTAGGCCTTCATTAGGGGCACACTAATGAAGGCCTAACCACCAAAGCACAAAGGGTCATTACTGTGTGCCTTGTTTTGTCACAAAGACAGTTGTACTAGCAGTGAAAAATATTTTATTGGCATCTATTCATGTGGAGTTATGGCTTGATTTTGTTAAATTGGAATATAATGAGGGCAAGGACAATCCTTTTTACTTAATTTTATTTCACTTGTTTTTGGGCAAGGTTATCACCATTAAAATATGGGAGTTAAACAAGGTTATGTAACACAAAAACAGAACACACACTTAACAGAGACACATTTAACAGACGGAAAAGGGGAGCGTAGAAACTATAAAGTACAGAAATGGACTCAACAACAGAGTAGATGCATATAGAACACCAGAACAAAAATGTGCTTAAAAAGGGAACACAATTGCAAGATATAGGGCAGAAGGGTGAGGGGCAAGATAGGGATATATTTTTATCACAGAGGGTGGTGGTGGGGTGCAATCAAGGACAAACTAAAAAACTAATGGTTGATATTGTGGTGTGAGAGTAGCATTTGGAGCATTGCCATCATTTACAGTTGGTGCCCCTCAATCCAGTCCAATTGCTGCTCAACATTTGTGAGGCGATGGTTGGCAGCATCCACCGTGCTCCACTGAACTGCCAAATCAGCTTGAGTGACAGGCAGCTCCATAGGGTTGCCACCAGCAGGAGGTGTTGCAGCTTTTGGTGGTGGAGCAGAGGGGTCTGCCGTGGCCCTCCCCACTTCACACCATATGCAGGCCACTGTTCTTCCTCTCTGCCATAGCAGGGCCAGCAGGTGCAGTGCTGGCCCATTCTGTGACCACAACCTGCCATTCTTTAAGGTGGTGGTTTTTCATGTGGGTGCACTGACCCCTGGTCTCCAGGTGACTTCCCTGGGGCCACAGCATGCCTCCACAATGCAGATCTTGCACCACACTATGCTATAGTCCACCCGCATCGAATCAAAAATGCCCAAACTAGGGAGGTACGGGAGGACCAGGAACAGGTGGGAGGGCCCAGATGGGGTGGGAGCCATGGTCTGCAGCTTGACAGTTGGGGCCGGGGCACAGACACCTGCTGCTCCATCTCTTGCTGCTGTGGATCCTCCTCTCACTTGTTCTGCTGCTGCTGGCACTAGTGGGGCACTGGTGGTGGTGCCAGTGCCAATGGAGGTGGTGGTGGTTCCATAGCATCATCAGCAGCACCAATTCCCACATCTTTGCTTTGGGGGCATCAGGATCTTGCTGCGGTCCAGATGAAACTAGCCCCGCCCCCATGCATGTGAATGCCCACCCAATCACTGCGTTGAACGAATTCCCCAGCCCCAGAACACCCTCACCCACCATTCTGACCTGTGGGATCAGGACAAGACAAACACACATGCACACGCATGCATGCACACACACATATAGATACAATTAATAAAACAAAGACTACTAAACAAAAATCATGCAAAACACAAATCCACCCAAGAAATATGCAAGAAAACCATGATGAACAAAAAAACAGAAAGATTTAGCTGTTTAACAGTGCTTTATCTTCTCAGCTCTCTCTCCAAATCCTCCTCAACCTCTCTCTCCTTATGCAAGGGAAAGTGAAACTACTTTCCTAGCATTAGTCACCTCCTGCCTGCCTGGCTAAAGCATGTGACTTACACTAGTGAAAGCCATGTGATGTGTCGGGCTGCCAATAGACTTCTCAGTCCGACTTTAATTCACTTTAAGATGGAGTGACAATGTGAAGTGATACATAAACATGAAGTGAGGTTTACAATGGCACTTCGCATTGCAGAATTGCAATGCAAAGTGCCCACTGTACTCACTTCATGGGTGGAATTTAACTCACTGCATCTCTGTCCATGACGTGCTGTCTGGTTATGCAGTAATACAAAATGTATTAATAGTAGTGCAGTTAGTGTAAAAGTTGTTGATAAAATGTTTAGTTGGACATCATTGTAGTTTTCCTCTTGCTTTTTGGGTAGGTGTTTAGTAGTTGGTGGTTGTGGTGTACTTTGTTCAGGCTCAGAGAAGTAATCACTGTGAATTTTGATTATGTCCTCATATGCACAATGGCTGATTGTAATAATGTAAGAACATTGTACAGTCACTGCATGTTATTAGGAGGCTGTTGAGAATTAATATTTACAAATCTTTGTTGGAAGTAGGAAGTTCTGAAGTAGGCCTTTGTTAATTGCCATGGAGTTTATTTCATAGTCAGTGATGCATGATTTACAATATACAGTTA
This sequence comes from Neoceratodus forsteri, assembly GCA_016271365.2. Taxonomy (NCBI): domain Eukaryota; kingdom Metazoa; phylum Chordata; order Ceratodontiformes; family Ceratodontidae; genus Neoceratodus; species Neoceratodus forsteri. Next base: position 881,086,135 of record CM028134.1, on the reverse strand, counting down.
CAACATGTATCCTGAACTGAGCTGGCATCACTGAGACAGATAAGTGCATCTGCCCATGACCCTGACAGCAGAGGCATGGAGAAGTGTAAAGAGGGGAGCAGTATGGCAAAGTGAGAACAATACAGCCTTGAGGACCGAAAACCCAGATTCAAATTCCACAACAGTCACTTGCTCACACTGTGACTATGAGAACTTAATCAACCTCCCCATGCTTCCAAGCTCCCAGCTGCATGACTTCAGTGTAAATGAGATGATTCAGTTCAGTTGAAGTCTCTTGGGTACATAAATTTAGTTACAAAAATAGAGCTTTAGAATTGGAAATCTGGGGAGGCATTATTGCAAAGTGGGAACAGCACAGCCTTGATGACTGGGAGAACCAATGCCAAATTCCATAAAAGCCAATTGCTACATTGTGAACCTAAGCAAGCAAAGTGACCTCCAAGTGCTTCAAACCTCCAAGCTGCATGACTTCACTGAAAATCAGATGCTTCTGCTCAATTTAGTTGTCTTATGTTAATAAATGTTGGGGAAAAAATTGAGCCTTAGATTCGAATCTACTTCCTTTCCATCACGTATAACAGAAGGTGAGGCTCACTTCAGAAAAAAATAAGTGGCAACAGCACATTCTTGAGGATCTGGAGAGCCAAGTTCATATTCCATAACAGACAGTTGTTCACAGTGAGACCACAAGCACGAAAATCTTCCACCAAGTGTTTCACACTTCTCAGCTGCATGACTTCACTGAAAATGAGATGCTGCTGCTCAGTTGAGTTCTCCTGGGTAAATACACTTAGAAAAAAAAACTTGGGACTTGGAAATAGGAGAGGCAAGATGTCAAGTGGGAACAGCACATTCCTGAGGACCACGAGACCCATGTCAAACTTTTTATAAGAGCCACTTTCTCACAGTGTGACCGTGAGCAAGTATATCAACCTTCCAGTGCTTCAAACCTCCCAACTGCATGACTTCAATAAAACTGAGATGCTGCAGCTCAGTTGAGTTCCTCTGCAATAAATCTAGGGAAAAAGGGGCCATGGAAATGGACTCACTTCCTTCCCCTCATATTTACCAGAATGTTAGGTTCACTTTAGGAAAAGAAATTACTTTTCTTTCATATGGTCCTTTTCAAACATACCCTGTTCCAAAACCCTGTCCAAGACATCCTCAGTTGTATTAGCCACAATGCATTTACAGACCGATTAAGAAATCATAAAAATAACCCCAAACAATACATGGGAGGGGGAATGGCTTGGGCACAAGGAGTTCAATTGACTTGATCAAGGTTACACCACATAAAAATGGTAGTAGTGGATTCAAACTTATGCTCCCATGATGACACTACTGTATCCATTGTTGCCTGATTTTTCTTGGTGTAGCCACATACGCAATAACTGTACTAGGATACTACTGCCGACAACCTCCATATGCTGCAATGCAAATGAACAATTTACATAGATACATAAACAGTGTCGTCAGATAAGGGTCTATGGCCCACCTAGTCTGCCCATTTGAGTTTGTAACTTCAGTTTATGTTTTCCTAGAACTCTGTTGCCCTTACCCTGACCTCCAGAATTCCTTTATGTCTATCCCATGCATTCTTAAATCCCTTGATTGTTTCAGCCCCTACCACTTCATCAGGTAGGGTGTTCCACTTGTCCACCACCCATTCTGTGAAGAAATTCTTCCTCATATTTCCTCTGAATCATCCTCCCTCCAACTTCATCCTATGCCTTCTAGTCCTGGAACATCTTTTCACTTAAAATAGTGTATTCTTGCACCCTGTTCCTCCCTGTAAGATACTTGTATGTCTCTATCATGTCCCTCTCTCCTCCTCTCCTTCAGGGAGTACATATCCAATTCCTTCAACTTGTCCTCATAGGACTTGTGATGCAACCCATGTACCATCTTTGTTGCCCTCCTCTGAACCTTCTCTACCCTGTCTATGTTGTTACATAGGTAAGGTCTCCAGAACTGTACACTGTACTCCAGGTGGGGCCTCACTAGTGTCTTGTATAGTGGAATCATGACCTCCCTTTCCTGTTGGTGATGCCCCTGCCTATGCTTCCCAGCATCCTATTTGCTTTACCTGCTGCCTTGTCACACTGTTTCCTACCTTGAGGTCATCAGAGATGATAACCCCAAGATCCCTTTCCTGCTTGGTACATGCTATGGCCTCACCCCCAACTGATATATTGTGCCAGGGTTTTGTGCCCCACTTGCATTATCTTGCACTTCTTTGCATTGAATTTCAACTGCCAAACCCCTGACCATTCTTCAAGTTTCTGCAGGTCCCTCTCATTCTGTCTACACCTCTGATGTGTCTACTCTGTTACAGAGCTTTGTGTCATCAGTGAACAGTGAAATTCTGCCTTCTAGGTCCTGCGAATGCCACTGATGAAGATGTTGAATAGGACTGGCCCAAGCACTGATCCCTGTGGTATCCCACTGGTCACTCTTCCCTCTGTGGAGTGACATCCATTTACCACCACCTCTGTGTCCTGCCACCCAGCCAGTTACCTACCCATCACACTACTATCCTGCCCACACCCATATTCCTTAGTTTGTGTAATAGTCTTCTATGTGGCACAGTGTCAAAGGCCTTGCTGAAGTCCAGATAGGCCATGTCCACTGCCCTCCCCTGATCCACCTCCCTAGTCACCCAGTCAAAATTCAACAGGGTTGGTCTGACATGACCACCCCTGGTGAAACCATGCTGCCTTGGATCCTGCAGTCCATTGACAACCAGATGTTCCACCAACTCTCCTTCAGTAGTGCTTCCATGATCTTCCCTACTACCGAGGTGAGGCTGACTGGTCTGTAGTTCCCCACTTCCTCTTTGTTCTCACTTTTGTATAAGGGGACTATATCTGCTGTCCTCCAGTCTTTGGGTACCTCCTGTTTCCAGTGATTGGCTAAACAGGATCGCCAGAGGTTTAGCCACCACTTCTATGAGTTCTTTAAGTACCTGGGTGCACCCTATTAGGGCCCCATTGCTTTATCAACTCTTATTACTTCTAGTGCCTTCAGGACCCTTTGTCATGTAAAGGGACTTGTGTCCATTTCTGCACCATTCTCACCCCTTGTACTCAATTCAGACTTATTACCCTCCTAGTTCTTCCACATAAATAATGGTACCATATATCATTTATGGCAGCTGGAGGAAAAATAATTTGCATTGCTCTGTATATATCCATTTATTACCTTTATGCCATTTATTTCTATCCTTTCAAAAACAATGTAATGCATGTCTATCTCCTTTCATAGTACACAAGCAGTGCATTAAATTTATATACAGTAGCAAAATCAGAGGTTAATTTCAGCAATTGTGGTTGATACCCATCAATTGCTACACAGTAAATGAACAATTCTTCCTTCTTCACCTGACATATTGGAGTCATCATTTGTGGAAAATGCAGGAAAAATATAAGATGCATGGCACCACGTTACAGAAGACTGCTGTTTATACTTCATTTTATACCTTTTAGACTGTTCTTTCTTTGTAAAACATTTTTAGGTATGTATCTCTTACATTGTATAGTCAACTATCAGTACTGTCAATGTATTTGACAAGGTCATAGGCTAGTTTCAGAGATCTTGCCAAATTAGGATTGAAATGCCTGCATATGCCAATGATTGTGATATTTCAAGGTGCAGTAACATTCAGGTTAGGTCAGACACATCTGCATTACAAGCTTACAAATTTTTACCAGCTTACATGTCTGCTGACTGGCATGCAGAGACTTGAAAACATGAGCCCAACAGAAATGGGACTGGTTTCAAACCAGATTGCTTCACTATCATATATTTTTAAATTCAACTCAATACTTTTTAGGTAGCCAAATAGTGGTGCTGCTTTGGTTGGCAAGTGTACAGTTATTACTTGTGTGGGAGCGGAGGAAGGAACACCACTTATTAACGGTAGGAGACAAAATGGGTCATGTTGTGTGGCACCCTCTTTAGGCACTTTCAGATCAGCTTAGACCACAACCACTTTCTTTCACTCTTATTCATACAAAACTATGTTGCTCTCAATACTGGTTGGAGGTGGGGGATTTGTGATGTTATTTTACTGGGCCACATGTAACTGTCATCTTTATCACTCACAAAGTAAGGTAATTAAAACTACATTTATAACTGTAATAAAATGGTGGTGAATTCCATGAGTTGGCAGGTGTCAACAGGAACACAAACAACTACAGTTACAACACATTTTATTCATGTTGGACATTGTAAAGTAGAAGAAAAAATGACCATATCATACAATATAAATTTACAAAATTACCCTTAAGTGAGTTAGCCTCACTGGAACAGTTAAGTGCGCCTGCCCATGACCCTGAAACCAGAAGGCATGGAGTTAAGGAAAGAAGTGGAGGCATTATGGCAAAGTGGGACCAGTGCAGTCTCAAGGACTGAAGGACAGGTTTACAGTCCATAAGATCCACTTGCTCACAGTGTTACCCTCAAGCAAGTAAATTGACCTCCCAGTGCTTCAAACCTCCCAAATGCATGACTTCCATGTAAATGAGATGCTGCAGCTCAGCTGAGTTCTCCTGGGTACAGAAATTTAACAAAAATAAAACCACAAAACGCACACACAAAAAGAAAAAGGCTGCTTGGAAATCGACACGCCTTCCCTTTCATTCATGTTTATGACAAGTTGCGGTTCATTTTAGAAAAGAAAACAATTTTTTCATATAGCCTTTTCATACACACCTCTCGGAAGCTAAATATAAGACCAAACAACGATTGCAGGTTGGGGGTGGGTATTTGGGGACAACACAGTCAGTTTGACTTGTTCACTGCTACACATCATAAACACTGTAGTGGTGGGATTCAAACCGGTGCCCCAAGATCATACTAGTGTATCTATTCTAGCAAGCCTTTTCTTGCTGCTTGCATATACACAGGACTTGTGATAGGAGACTGGTCTTGAGTACCTCTAATTGCTACACTGTACATTACCAATTTCTCCTACTTTCACATACATAATGGTTCCGCAATTCATTTCTGACAGACACGGAAAAAATGTTACACAGTACCACCGTAACAATGACTGCTGTGTCTGCTCCTTTTTATATAGGTTTTTAAAACGTCTGAAACAATCTGATGTGTGTTTTCCATACTCACTGTCTTCCAACACATTATCCGATAATCATTTGCAACAGTCATAGTACATACACAGAGCAATTACTGACAGCTACAGGTAAGACCAAACAATGAAGGGGGTAGGAAGGGTTAGAAAAATGAGGTCAATTGACTTATTCAGGTTTACCCAGGGTAAAACTGTCATTGGTGGACTCCATTCTCAGAAATGCTATGAGTTGTCAGGTGTCAGTAGGAACACACACACCTACAGTTCCCTATCATCTTATTCTTATTGAACATTGTTACAGTAAAAATATAAATTAAAAATAAAACCAATGACCTTAGTTTACAATAATAGTTTTTAAAAGTATCCTTCAGTGAATTGGCCTCACTGAGACAGCAAAGTGTTTCTGCCCTTGACACTGAAAGCATAGGGCCTTGAGATGTGGACAGAAAGGTAAGGCATAATGGCACAGTGGACACAGCACAGTCTGGAGGACTAGGAGACACAAGTTCAAATTCCATAAGATCCACTTGCTCACAGTGTGATCAGGGCAAGTAAATTGATCTCCCATGTTTCAAACTTCCCAACTGCATGACATCACTGAAAATGAGATGCTTGAGCTCAGTTGAATTCTCCTGGGTAAATAAATTTGATGTGTGTTTTCCATACATATCCTGTCCCAACACATTTTCTGATAATCATTTGCATCAGTCATACTGCATGCACAGAACAATTGATAGCTACAGGTAAGACAAAACAATGAAAGGAAGGGGTAGGAAGAGTTGGACAAAGGAGGTCAATTGGCTTATTCATATTTACACAGGGTAAAAATGGTATTGGTGGGACTCAAACCTGTGCTCCACATGTCACAATTTTGTATCCATTCTCAGAAGTGCTGTGAGTTGTCAGGTGTCAATAGGAACACAAACACCTACAGTTACATACCATTTCATTCTTATTGGACATTGTTACAGCAAAAAAATAAATAAGTAAATAAAACCAATGACCTTAGTTTACAATAAATTTTCAAAAGTACTCTTCAGTGAGTTGGCCACACTGGGACAGCAAAGTGCTTCTTCCCTTGACACTGAAAGCATAGGGCCTCAAGATGTGGACTGAAAGGTAAGGCAGAATGGCACAGTGGACACAGCACTGTCTTGAGGACTGGGAGGCACAGGTTCAAATTCCATAAGATCCACTTGCTCTCAGTGTGTTACCGTAGGCAATTGATCTCCCCATGCTTCAGACCTCCCAACTGCATACCATTACTGAAAATGAGATGCTGCAGCTCAGTTGAATTCTCCTGGGTAAATAAATTTGATGCATGTTTTTCATACACACCCGCTCTCAACACATTTTCTGATAATCATTTGCATCAGTCATACTGCATGCACAGAGCAATTACTGACAGCTACAGGTAAGTCCAAACAATGAAAGGAGGGAGGTAGGAAGGGTTGAACAAAAGGAGGTCAATTGGCTTATTCAAGTTTACATAATGTGAAAATGACATTGGTGGGACTCAAACCTGTGCTCCATGGGTCACAATTTTGTATCCATTCTAGGAAATGCTATGAGTTGTCAGGTGTCAATATGAACACAAACACCTACAGTTACATACCATTTTATTCCTATTGGACATTGTTACAGCAAAAATAAAAAAAAAAGTAAAATAAAACCAATGACCCTAGTTCACAATAAACATTTTAAAAGTACCCTTCAGTGAGTTGGCCTCACTGAGACAGCAAAGTGCTTATACCCTTGACACTGAAAGCACAGGGCCTCGAGATGTGGACAGAAAGGTAAGACAGAATGACACAGTGGACACAGCACAGCCTTGAGAACTGGTAGACACAGGTTCAAATTCCACAAGATCCACTTACGCACAGTGTGACCTGCTATGTTAATTGATCTCCCCATGCTTCAAACCTCCCAACTGTATGACATCACTGAAAATGGGATGCTGCAGCTCATTTGAATTCTCATGGGTAAATAAATTTTGCGAAAATAAAACAAAGGGTGCTTGGAAATTGACTCTACTTTTTTCATTCATGTTTACCGACAGTAGAGGTTCACTTCAGAAAGAAAATTAATTTGGTTTTATATAGCTGTTTTCATAATACCCGTTGAACGCTAAACATAACACCAAAAATGGTTGTGGGTTGGGGAGGGTTTGGGCACAAAGATGTCAACTGACTTGCTCAAGGTTAAACAGCATAAAACATTGTAGTAGTGGGATTTAAACCTGTGTTCCCAAGATTACAGTACTGTATCCATTCTACCAAGCATTTTCTTGGAGCTTGCACATACACAGGATTTGTACTAGGAGACTGATGTTGAAGACCTCCACATGCTGCGCTGTAAATTAACAATTCCTCCTTCTTTCCCAGGAAAAATGGATCCGTAATTCATTTCTGGCAGACAAAGGAAAAATGAAGAAATGTGCATGGCACCCCTTAAAAAGACTGCTGTGTAAACTTCCTTGTATATCTTTTACACATTTTGTTTTAAAAACAACTTTCAGAACCAATTTGATGTGTTTTCTACACACACCATGTCCCAAATAATTTTCCAGGAATCATTTTCAGCAGTCATACTGCGTACACAGAGCAATTAGTGATAGCTACAGGTAAGATCAAACAATGCTGGGATGGTTGGGGGAGAGTGGACAGAAGGAAATCAGTTGACTTGTTCAAGTTTACACAGGATTAAAGAAACACTGTCAACCTTTTTGTATCATATTATTTCAAGGTAAAACCCACATTTTATGACTGTTTACCTTCTCTAAAATTCATTAATGTTGATGGTTGTTTAATCTTCCTTCTTGCTTATTAGAACTGAAATGCATGGAAATACATAGTGATACACAGCTTTGTTTTGCTCCAAATTGTTTACCCAAGCTTACAGCTTACTTCCTGAAATTAGAAACACCTCAAACAGTACAGCCACTTGTGACACTATAGTCTAATCTACTCCCACTGCACAATTGGTAGCTAGATAGTGTTGGGGGTGTTCCTGAGTCCAGGAAAGATGCAGTTGTAGTTAGTTAAGAAATGTTAACAAACATGTTTTGGTGTGGTAACACCAGTCTGGTCGACACTCAGTTTAAACTTTTAAAAGAAAAAAGAATCTTAATCAAACAACCACCTATATCAGCAGTCTCTATAGAATGAGAACAATCATAAAATGTGTTTTTTAAACTAGGGACCCTTTGAGGCCAAATGGGGTTGACAGTGTCCCTTTAAAATGGCATTGGTAGGACTCAAACCTGTGCTCCATAGGTCACACCTGTGTCTCCATTCTAGGAAAGTCCATGAGTTGTCAAGTGTCAGCAGGAACAAAAACAACAGTTATATACCATGTTAATCTTATTGGGCATTGTAACATTGAAAATAAAATAATGTAAAACTTACCTTAGCTTACAATAACATTTTAAACCACATCCCCTTACATGAGCTGCACTCACTGAGACAGCAAGGTGAATCTGCCCTGACCGTGAAATCAGAGGCCCTCAATATGTGAACAGAAGGGTAGACAGTATGGCAAAGTGAGAACAGCACAGTCTTGAGGACCAGGAGACCCAGCTTCAAGTTTCATAACAGTCACTTGCTCACACAGTAACCCTGAGAAACTACATCACTCTCCCCATGCTTCAAACCTCCCAGTTGCATGACATCACTGAATATGAAATGCTGCTGCTCAGTTGAGTTCTCCTGGGTACATAAATGTAGAGAAAAGAAAGGAACTTTGGTAATCAAAACAACTTCCTTTACTTCATATTTTAGGAAGGTGACATTCATTATAGGACACCAAATTCATTTGGTTTTATATACCCTTTTCATACATACCCTGTCCCAAAACACTTTCCACTACTTAATAAGTTGCAGCAGTCATTCTTACTTTTTATACTTATGACTCCCATTTTACAGAAGTTGCCCATGTACACGATGAAAGTTTCATTTATTTATTTACTACATTTTTTATATATTTTATTATTCAGGATACTAAATTTCAGTATCGGGTACATTAACATTTGCCAGGTATGCATTACCAATTCCATCCATATATGTATAGCTATATGTTCAGATCATATGAATGGTAGCTCAAGTTGTCTGCAGTGACCAAAATGTGATGTTACGACATGGGACAACATGTAACATCCATCTTCATCACTTGCAAAAAGATACTGCAAAACTGCATTTATACCTGCTATGAAACTGAGAGTATATTCCATGAGTTGGCAGGTGGCAAAGTGAACACAACAAAGTACAGTTACTTGATGTACTCAGTTGCAGCAGCCATTCAAGCCTTTTCTTTCTGCTTGCACATACACAGGATTTGTGATAGGAGACTGGTCTTGAGTACTTACCATTGCTACAATGTACATTGCCAATTCCTCCTTCTTCCACATATATAATGGCTCCATAATTTATTTCTGACAGACACAGAAGAAAAATAAGCTGAACAGCACCACCTTAACAAAAGACTGCTGCAGTAAAATTATTTTTTATTTATTTCTGTATTTGTCCATCCATATGCTCATTTTTCTGCACTTCAGTTAATTTGCAGAGAATATTTTAAAAGGGACTTCCCAAATAAATGAATGATCTGCTGCCTCTGAGATCTCTCTCCAAGCACTGTAGTTGCTTTCAAATGATATTCCCAGGCCTACATACAATTTTGTACACTGACTCGCTTAGTGCTTTACTCTTTGAAGGGCTTCCTCCCCAGACCAAACAGTCCAGCAGTACACTTTCAATGTAGCAGCATGCTACCTGTGACTGTGTTGCTACTTCCCTCCAATCCTCTATCAAGTAAGTCCTCCATACACCCAAATCGTTCTGGGGAGCAAATCTTTTTTTTTCCAACTCCTTAGTTTGCCATCAGTTTCATGTCAGAAACAGCACATCAGTTTACCAACTCACAAGTGAACTCTCTTCCCTCCCCAGTCCACCGATACAATTTTCCTGCAACCCCTTCAGGTCTGCAACACAATTTTCCATCTGGTCCAGTCACTTAATTGAGGGATCCACATAATTTTTTTTATTGTATCCCTTCAGCTTTGCCACCACTTAGAAACTTCCTTATGGGGATCTATCTCTTTTCAGTCAGTCAGAACCCCACAGGCCCCAGGTTCACTTGTGCCCCCAGTCCAACATTTACACTGCATCTGCCTGTGGCTCTTTTACCTCCCCTCCAAGCCTCCAACAATCAGCCCTGATATGCAGGCAGTCTTGGGATAAGAACAATTGACCAATAGAATTCTTTAATTTTTGCCACCAGAGAAACCCTGATATCTGCTGTGCCACAGATGAGAGTAGCCACGAGCCCAGATGAAGATGGCACCACAATATGTGAGTGCCTGCATAAAGGTCTTTTCTTTGAGGATCCGAGTGTCACATTACTCGAGCATGCACATTTCAGGGCTCTGACCTCCACAAAATGGTGGATTTAAAGTGACAGGGTGCTACTGCACATGCATAAATGGGAAAACCGCAAAATGTCAAAGTCATGGAGGCACCAGAAAATCACAGTTCACATGACCTCTGTGATATCTGTGATGAACTTACACCCTTAGTAGTGGCCCTTTCCACTGGTAGTGATGTGCAACAACTCTGCATGGATGTCTGTGGGGTGTTGCATTTTATGTTACATTCTGATTTTTCCATTTGGCTTCCTGGCTGTGTCCAATAAAGCTTTCCAGTGCCATCTATGTGTGTGTTTCCTGTTTCCTGGATGTGGGTGGGCAGGCATGGTTGTATAGTCATGGAGTGGCAGGCATGGGTGTGCTGACATGGGGAGCAGGCACTATTGAGCTACCATGGGGGCAGCAGGCACAGGTGTGCCATCATGGGTGGGGCATGCACAGGTGTATTATCATGGAGGGGCAGGCACAGGTGTGCCATCATAGAGGCAGGCACAGGTGTGCCATTAAGGTGGGGCAGGCATGGGTATGCTGTCATGGGGGAGCCTGGCCTCTGTGTGCCTGTCCATGATCACATACAGCTCCATGGCAGAGCCCTTTGTGGCCCATATGGCAGTCCCTACCTGCTGGCTTGGGTGGGCACTGGGTGTGTGGACAGTGGCATGAGTGCTGTGTAGTGGTGCATCCACGGCATGCTGGCACATGGCTAGGGCTCATGTCCTGCACCACATGCCTCCACAATGGTGCTCTGTGGTCCAGGTAGACTCATTGTCACTGTCTGTGCTGTGGGCATCCACCACCATGGTGGGCACCGGCACACCATGGTTTTAACCCTTTGTTCATTATGGCAGATAGAGCTCAGCAACTGCTGTGTGCTATGCTGTGCCCTTGGCTGTGCTGTGGTGTGATCATGGGCATGTGGCAATCACTCTACAGCCACAAGTCTCCACTGAGCCTTGTTGCATGTGGTTCAGCTGCGGGTGCGTATACTACAATAGCCCTCTGGCTTATAGGTGGCTATGCCTCATGCAGAAGTGCATAGCCATCATACTCGGCTTTGTGCATGTGTGCTGTGGTGATATATGAACATCACTACATGGCACTCCCGCATACATAGTGTGTGGTAGGTCTGCATGGCTGCAAGTTATTGCCATATACAGTGTCCTGCAAGCATGTTGTGCATGTTGCAAAGGGGTGTCAGGTGTGCAAATTCCATGAACCCTTCCACGCTATGTCCTTTGTGTTTTTGCATGGTGCACACCCATCGTGCATAGGACCCCAATGTTATGTATACTCTTTGTGGTTGTTACTTTTGCTTCTACAGAACCACTTGTTGAATAGCATGTTTTCAAATTTTCAGCAAACACATCCATCAGTGTACCCCCAGTTAGCCTACCTGTGAATTTTCATCCAGTTTTGTCCTCTCTACTGTTTTAAATTTATCTTTTATTTTGTTCATTTTGTGCACTCAGCTTCTTTTGTTTCAGTGTATGCAGTCCCCTCCGAGAGCTTACTCATAGGAATCCTTTCCCAAAAGTGTCATCAAACTGGCCATTTACTCCAGAGATGGACTTTTGACTGAAATCCTGTACCCGATGCTGTTGTTACTTGTTTTTAGTCATTTGATAGTGGCAGGTCAAAGCTTATGAGTTCACAAACAATCACATTATCATATCCTTTGCATTTTTTGTGCCAGAAAATAAACTTTTTCATTTAGAAAAATCCATGCAATTGCAAGCTGTCACATAAAAATAAATAAAATAAGCAGAGCAGTCCAAAGGTGTCTTTAACATTGTTCTGATGACATAATGCCAACATATTACCCTGCAAGAATACATATTATTTTCTTTAGCTGCCATTACTATCACTTTCTTTGCATAAATAGTCTCTCACTGGTGGCTGCTGGATTGGGGCTGCTATCAGTTTATAAATGCAATGTTGTAAAATGTAATGTGTCACTCCTAAATTTTGAGATGATCCAAAACCTTGGCCTAACTGTGTTTGCCTAAGCTTAGTGTATCCTATGCTGTCACTTGTTGGCAGTCCCTCACTAGGGCCAGTGCTAAGTTTATGCCTAAACAGATGTCCTTTGCACTTTCTTATGCCTAAAACTATAATAATGTCTTTATGATTGGGGCACAATTGTGAGCTGTCACCGAGTCAGCTTCACATTTCCAACTTGAAGGCAGAGAATTCCAAAGGTGTCTTTTCCATGGTCTTAGTGACAGAATGCCAACATACTACAGGTGCAAGAATACGGAAGTCATGAGCAGTCCAAAGGGGTTTTACAACCATTATAGTGACAGAATGCTAACATATTAGAGGTGCAGCAATATATCTTATTTACATTACTTGTCATTACTATGCTTTCATTGAATAAATACTGTCTCTTGCTGGCCACCACTGGACTGAGACTGCCATGTTTGGACACAGTTGGTGTGACAGACAACCAGCACTAATACATATTATTTATATCTGCTATCATTTGCCAGCTCTTCATCACATAACTTGCATCTTTCTGCCAAGCCATTCCTATTGAAGGAGACTGCCATCACATGACATTGGCATTCTTTGTGCAATAATAAAACAAAATATTATGTATACTGTCTAAGGTTGTGTTACTTTATGTGCTGCCATATCTGTGTGGTTCACATTATGGATTAAAATATGTGAATTAATATTCTAATTGCATCTGTGGAGAAACAGAAACAATATATTCTGTGACTAACAATGTCACAATGTGAATACATGTGCAATTTCGGCAATGTAATGTGTCACTGTTGAATCTTGAGAAGATCCAAAACTTCAGAGTAACTGCATATGCTGAAGCTAGTGTACCTGATGCTGTCACTTGTTGTCAGTACCTTTGCCAGTTCAAGCAATGTTTATGCCTTCACAGATGTCCTTTGCACTTTCTTATGCCGGAAACTATAATCATTTCTTTATGATTAGGGTGCAACTGCCAGTGATCACTCGCTATCAGCCATAGGAAAGTGGCAGCTACACATTTCCAACATGAAAACAAGCAGTGCATTCCAAAGGTGTCTTTATCACTATTATAGTGACAGAATGCCAACATATTACAGGTGCAAGAATGCAGCAGTCAAGAGCAGTCTAAAAGTGTCCAAACCATATCTGTAAGGTACACATTATGGAATACAATGTGGAATTAATTTTCTAATTGCAACTGTGGAGAAATGGAAACAATATATACTATGACTAACAATGCCTCAAAGTGAATGTACACTTGACACTTGCAATGGCAGTGTGCATTCATTCTGATGCTGTCCGTGCTGTTGTGACTTTCACTTGTTTGGGGAAAGCAGGAAGTGCCAAATACCAGAATGGTTTAGATTTATTAGGCAAATGGAATTTTACACTAATGAATCATGAACAGTTTGAAAACCTCTGACAAAATGCCCTCCTGCAAAAGTGTGTCTCCCACAATGTAATGTAACAAACACTGGGGTGTGCATATAGCAGAGCATGCAAAAGGCAGTAAAACATTTCCATTGGAGACTCTGGGCCAGATTCAGAAATGCCAAAGCAGGACACAAGGCAACTTGCATCGGAAAAAATGGTGCAAGTGGTCTTGCATCCTGCATTGCATCCCCTGAGGATTCACACAGGCAGCCTGCGACATGCTGCAGGCTGCCTGCGCCTAACAGCATTTATGCCTGAAACCCCTCGCGACATAGCGTAAGGGTTTCTGGCAGCATTTGCACCCTATTCAGGTAGGATGGTCGCCACGCACACAAATGGGATTCAGAGACAACCACCAGTGAATATTTGTCAAAGACCAGTTACATCCAAAAAAGGTGGTTCAACTGGTCTTGCTCTTCACTGGAGGTTGCCACTGTGCCCCAACCCCACAACCCTGTGGGTTACAGACCCCCTATGGGCCCGTGTCCCAGGCATGGCATGCATGGTGCCAGGCTGGGTGTGGCACACCCCTTATGCCCAGACACACACACAATGCACACACACATCAAGGCCCCCCATGCCCTGGGGCACAATCCCCCTGCCATCCCTGTAACCCCTGGTAGTCTAGTGGCCCCCCACCCTCCACCCCACAGTGCAAGCTCCCACACACCCCAATACCCCACTGGTGACTGGCACAGCCCTCCCTCACCACCAGGGCCAGTTGCCAACTGTATTGGGGGTGGGGGACCACTAGGCCACCAGGGCAGGTAGGGGTCTGTGATCTGAGGGTCCATGGCAAGGGTCTTGGGGCTGAAGCCACACCATCACGTGGCCTCAGAGGTGGGCATGGGGGTGTCATGGTGGCCATCGACTGGCGCAACTGCCGCCTAACCTGTCCTGCAACCTGTGGCATTCCGGGTGCTGCACCCTACCTTGCACAGCTACCGCAAGTCACAGGATGCAGACCACTGCACCCACTCTGATCCTGAATCGAGTGCATAGGCCAGGTCACTGGGATGCTCACTGCAAGCTGCCATTGCCGCAGTTTGTGGCAGACCTTTCTGAATCCAGCCCACTGGCTTCAAGAATAATCCACAGTCAATTAGATGCTTTTTTCCCCATCTCCATATAAGAAATCAACAGTTGTCTGTCAGTTGTACTCACAATAACAAGTATTACTGGTGCATGATGGGCAAATGGAAAACAAAACATTTGAAAAAAATAATTGGTTACAATACAAAAATATTTGTTCTTATCTGTGTTGGCTGGCGGTATGTGAGTTTGTTGGGAGGGCTTGTGTGATATGTGTGTATGTGTGGTGGCTAGAGTCATGTTGGTGTGTGTGTGTGTGTGCATGTGTGTGTGTGGTGGCTAGGTTTGTTTTGGCTGGCTGTGTGTGGGGAAGCAGGGTTGGCATGAATGGCTAGCCCTGAATTTATGTTGTGTACTTGTGTGTTGACTGGTTGTGTGTGTGTGTGTGTGTGTGTGAGTGTTAAGGGTCAGTGGCTGGCACTGTTTGAGGGTCTGTGTGTGTGTGTGTGTGTGTGTGTGTATTTGTTTGTGTCATTAGGGAGGTGGCTAGGTAGGTATGGGTGGGTGGTTGGTGTTCTTCACAGGCAGTAGTGGCCTGATAAGAGTGTATGCATGTATGCTAGTGTGAATGGACCTTTTCAGGCTGGCTACCTTGATGTGTGCTTGGAGGTGGGGAGGATGGCTCTTGTGATGGGTGGGGGTGGTGAGCTTACAGACCAGAGTGACTCCATCAGTCTGCATGCATGACTGCTAGTGTCATCTCTGACTGGGGGCACCAGGCAAACATTCTCTTCCAACCCTTCTGCAGTGTCACCATTGAAGACATTAAAAGTGACTGGCAACAGAACTGATTGGATCTGTCATTGTCAGTATCTGAATCAGAGGCAGCATGAGCACCCTCACTAGGAATATCACTAGATACTAGAGGCTCAAATTGGTAGGGTGAGATACCAAAATCAAAGTTTAGATCAATGTCCTCCACATCTTCAAATTCTTCAATTCTGAACATTGTAGACAGTGATCACAAGCAAACTGAAAGCTTTGTGAACTGAGCTTTTGGGGCTGTAGGTAGACTGAGCCTGCAGTCCTCTTGCATTAGCTCTGAAAATGAGCTACTGGATTTAAACCATGGAACACTTCCTTTGGAGTTTTTGAATGATCCTTCCACTTCTTTGCAGCCCTTCAATTTAACCCTTGCAGTGCTGTAGACTAAAAATCTGTCCAGAGCTCATTCAAATAAATTAATTCTAATTATTTTGGCAGCCTAGGGTTAAGAAACAAATGCTCTGGACAATCAGCTCTCCTCCCCAACCTTGTAGTGCTTCAGTGAGTACAAGAAACACATGTTTTCTTTTGTATCCAACTTGGTAAACAGCATTTTTAGAGCTAATGAAAGAGGGCTGCATACAGCCGTCTTGCTGTCTGTAGCTGGAAAATGGAATACCATGGCACACATTTTGGAGTTTTCCATGTATTCTTCCCCAACTTGCTAGTTAAATAAAATACTCTCTTGTCTCTTTTGAGTAGACTAATTCCAACACTATTTTTTCAGCTTGTTTATTGTTGCAATGTGACTTGCTATCTTTGGAGACTAATAATTTACTGACATGACTTCCAATAGATAATAGCATCTAACTGCAGAGCAGTTTCAAATTACATTATTGGTCATCTTTCCCAATATGTGCATGTGTGTATGTGTACATGTAGCAATGATTTACAGTATTTCCTCTGAAGAGGTAATTTATGTTAACCCTTTCAGGACCTATCTAATTAGTCATAGTGGCATTAGAACTCTTATGGTTTTAAATTTATAGGAAGGGTAAAGAAATGTTAGGTAGCTAATGTTTTATGGGTTTTCAGAGGTTGCAAGGGGCATCCTAGGGAATTACAAAGAATCATAGCGGTGTCAACTGCAGTGTTCCCAGATTGAAAACAGCATTTCCCTGAAGGGCACCCACATTTTCCCTGTATTTTCCATGTAAAACTGGGACAAAACTCCTGAACATTTTCCTGTATGCTTACATCAATACATGTACTCAACTGACTTCATTATGCCTGTCAGTAAAATCACTATAACAAATGTTAAGGCTTCTTTATTTATTTTAAATGGCAAAACTCACCTGCAACATGTCACAGAGACTCTGAAAAATGTTGGAATCTCGCAAGCTTTGCTCTCGATGTCCATGTGTCTCCATAACCTGATGGTATTATAGCGTTGTTACAAAGTACTGACACAGCGGATAGCCTGGCTGAGATGCAATGTGTCATATGCAGGGGGTCATACTTTTATCCATTTTTTCAATGTACTGACACAGGATAGCTTTGATGAGATGCAGGATCTCATTTTCAGAGAGGTTCTAATTTTAACCACTTCTACAATGTACTGATACAGATTTGCCTGGCTAAGATGCAGTATCTCATTTCCAGTGGGGTCTTACTTTTACTTATATTTGAGTTCCAACAGAGGATACAGCATCTAACTGCAGAGCAGTTCAAAATTACATTTTGGCCATCTCTCCCAATGTGCGAGCAATGATTTACAATATTTACTCTGAAGAGTTGATTTATGTGAACACTTTCAGGGACCTATCTAATTAGTGGCAATGGAACTCTAATGGTTTTATATTTGTAGGAAGGGTAAATGCTAGGCAGCTAATGTTTTAGAGTTTTTCAGAGGTTGCAACGGGCATCATAGGGGATTACAAAGAAATCATAGCAGTGTCAACTGCAGTGTTCCCAGACTGAACAAAACACTTCCGTGTAGAGCACCCTCATTTTCCCTGTGTTTTCCATGTAAAACTGGGACAAAACTCCTGTACATTTTCCTGTATGCTCAAATCAATACATGTACGCAACTAACTTCATTATGCCTGTCAGTAAAATCACTATAACAAATGTTTAGGCTGTTTTATGTGTTCTTTAGCCCTGTTACAGTGTACTGACACAAGATAGCCTGGCAGAGATGTAGTTTGTTATATTCAGTTGGCTCATACTTTTATCCATTTTGGCAATGTACTGACACAGGATAGGTTTGCTGAGACGCAGTATCTTATTTTCAGGGGGTCCTTATTTTACCCATTTTACAATGTACTGATACAGCTTAGCCTGGCAGAGATGCAGTATCTCATTTTTAGTGAGGTTTTACATTTACTCATGTTTACATCTGCATGCAATGTCCTGACACAAGATAGCTTTGATGAGATACTAACAGCTACCGTGTGTCAACATGATGGTGCTTGACTTAAACTATGCATATGTGAGTATCACACATATGTAGTCATGTTAGTGCTGCCATGTTATGGCTGACTCTGGAGCAAACTGTGCATGGAAGAGTATCACACATGCAAGGTTCTATAATTACAGCAGTATTGGTTACATCTGACTCTGGTGCAACGAGCACAACATATTCTTTTCAATGCTCTTGCTACTCCGAAGCTCTCCTCAGCTGAATCGGCTCAGTGCTGGCAAAGATAAGGGATGGGCAACACTGGGGGACCACTCTACTGTCTTTATGCCCACAGTCTCTATTGTCATGTCATTTTAGAAGGCCACCACCTTCTGGGACAAAATATGCTTCCTAATGTTACCTCAATTTACAATCGGTGACTTTCAGAGCATGTCCTGTGTCCTGCTGGAAAGCGTGTTCAATCATGTCAGTACCCTGAGAATGGGAAGACTGAGCTCATGTCCTATCTCAGCCTACTGTTCCACAGGGACAAGTAAAAGAATGAGGAGCACCCACATATGCAGGAAATGCAACAGGACCACAAAAATATTACTTAAAGCCCTTTATTTAACTAAAGTGCATAGTGCACCCACACATAGTGAGCATAAAAGTGGCGGCTCAGTCTTTATGCAACTAACATTTCTTCTGACTTACCAGGCATCATCAGAGTGATTCACTTTGATGATGCCTCAGGGGATGGAAGAAGTATTACTTTCAGAGTGGCTCAGCCATTTTATGCTCATTATGTGTGGGTGCACTATGTACTTTGGTTAAATAAAGAACTCTGAATAATATTTTTGCAGTCCTGGTGCTTTCTGCATATGTGGGTGCTCCTCATCCTTTGCTTGTGTCAGTTTTTTCATTGCTGGAGCACCATATTACTTGTCTCATTGCTTCGAATCCATTTTGCTTTGTTCCACAGGAGAAGACAGTAACAACTACTAGTAAACATAAACATGGATATTATCTGTTAGAGCCTTCTGAGTATTTCTGTTTTGAAAATGCAGCTTCCACTTAATAGTGGTATCTAAACAGAAAGCACACCAGCAAATTAATTTATATTTTTAGTACTGAACACATTCTCTTTACCGCTGCAGTAATGTAAACACTGGAAGAAACATAAAGAAGGTAACCTGTGAGAAGAGCGATCACTATTGAGCACCTACAAAGGGTGACTCAATAGCGGTGCCTGTTCTCAGGGGTAGTGGATGGGGGAGAATGCAGGTATAGCGATATCCTGTCACTGTATGAATACGCATGCAAGAGGAGGGAGCATGCTGTGATGGGAGGGAGGGAGGGAGGGTTTGTGAGGTGTAGCTTGATGGTGGTTGCCAAGCTACTGTGTGGCATGTGGGATCATGGCAGACTATGGTTGGGAGGGTCCCAGGTTCAGTGATGGATATGTCGGGATTTTTGTGCCAGTCCGAGAAATACCTTTTTATTTTCACCCCCCAGAGTTGAGAATCTTTAGTAGGGGGTGTAGGGGTGCAGGCCCCCACATAAACAAAACTCAAGTTCCCAATGCCTTTTGTTGTGCGCTGGGATTGTACATCGGCAAATGGATTTTCACTGATGTACATTTGCCCTTCTCCTGTGGAACAAAGCAAAATGGATTTGGAGCAGCGGAACAAGTAATATGGTGCTCAGCAATGAAAAACTGAAAGAACCAAAAGGATGAGGAGCATCCACATATGCAAAAATCCCGACACCCCAGCACTGAACCCGCACACTCCCAACCACAGCCTGCCACAAATTTAGGGCTTAAGTAAAGATGTATCCAAATTTCCTGTGGACTAGTTAAACTTTTGGTGCCAAAAAGACTAGCAATGCATTCTGGCTTTGAATAAATTTTATATGGGGTGGTATTATATTTTGCACATTCTTTGTGTTCTATGATTCTAATATGTTCGCCTATTAAGTTATGAGGCTGTGTTAAATTGTATAAATGCGGCTCATAACTTTGATAATATTCAATATTTTTACCACAACATTTGAACATATCCATTTTGGTAGAGCAACTCATGAATGTGACAGCTGTCATTTTCAACTGCTGCCAAAATGCATGTTTGCAGCCCAAAAGTTGATTTTGCAGTCCCTGCACGATATCACCATTCAGCCAGTGAGGAGTTGAACATTTTCTCTGCCTTTCTTTATAAAGCACGTTCATCACAAGGCTGTTTTTAAAATTTGATGTAAAATATTTAAACAAAAGTAATTTTCAATATTGTTAACCCAGATTCCTCTCCTGCAGCGCTATTAGCTCTGGCCAAACTTGTTTTAATACAGCCATGCACAACATGAGCCAATGATTCAGGCCAGTGTGACATCACAGGAGATCCCTGAGGTGGGGCTGAGCTCAGTTTTCCTGAATAACAAAGGGAATATCAACAGACAAACAAACTCTTTTTGTACTGAATTCAAACATAAAAGTAAGTTTTTTGATCACAAAAACCTATAAACTATCAAAACCTATGCTCAATTCAGGCAAAATAGAACTTTTAAATGAGCTGTGTTTAAGGGTCCTGGGGTCATTTACTTGGAGAGCTGTAAATAGAGTTTGACTCAGAGTGAGTGGCATGCTATTGGAGATGGTGATAAACCTTTGAGCTGAACTTGTTTGGAGGATCTGTTTGAGCTGCCATTTAGACTAGGGAGAGATTTTTCCTCCTGTCAACAGGGACATTGTTGTGAGACAGTAGAGCCTCACTTACATATGAAAAATCATTGCCAGAGCTCCTTGCAATAAAAAGAAATGCCATTCAATTTTTTTTTCATTTTATGAATGTGGTACACTTGACAGCACCGTAAAGGAAAAGGTCAGCTCTAACACTGTTGGCAATCCTGGGGGTGGGGCAGGGCTCAGTTTTCATGAATAACAAAGGGAATAACAACAGACAAACAATCTCTTTTTGTACTTTGGAAGCTGAATTCAAACATAGAAAAGTTTTTTGACTACAAAAGCCCATAAACTATCAAACTCTACCCTCAATTCAAGCAAAATAGAACTTTTAAATAAGCTGTGTTTAAGTGTCCTTTGGTCATTAACTTGGAGAACAGTAAATAGATTGTGAATCTAGAGACACAGAGTGACATGTTATTGGAGATGATGATAAACCTTTGAGCTGTCCTTGTTTGTAGGATCTGTTTGGGCTGCAATTTAGACCAGAGAGATATTTTCTCCTGTAAACAGGAACATTGTTGTGAAACAGTAGAACTGCACTTGCACATGAAATAAATCATTGCCAGATCTCCTTGCTATAAAAAAAAACGCCATTCAGGTTATTTTTAATTTTTTTGCATTTTATGAATGTGATATACTTGACAACACTGTAAAGGAGATGGTCAGCTCTAACACTTTTGGCAATGCAGGCTTCACTTTCTCCTCCCATGGGAGGAATGCTACCTTCCATGCATACAGTTCTACCTCTTTCTCCTCCCACAACTCTTACATTGCTGGTACTGCTCCTTCCCACATAAAAGTTCCAGCTCTTTAACCATCCCACAGACCTAACAAAATAAGCCTGTGCCAACATTAAGATCCATGCTAAAATAGGCTCGCATTGATTTCAGGGCAGGATCACAATAATGATGGACTCAACTAGTGTGGTCCATGGAAGGTAATTTATGCAGGAGTCCCTTTCTCAGCAAAATGTCTTTAGGCTATGCCTACTGCAGCCATAAAAAGGAGCAACAGTGGAAGAGGGTGAGTGCTGTTCCCACTTTTTGTTTTTACAATAAATCATTTTTAAGAATCAGACAACCAATATAGTGGTTTCAATACATTAGCCTTTTTTTTCCATTCTGCATTGCACACTAGATATGGCCAAAGCTTAGCTAGTCCATCTGGTGGCCACCTTGTTTTGGTTTAGTATCATTCGTGAACACAAGTCATCAGTGTAGCAAGTGGTAGGGTTACCACTGCACTGGCAGGCCATCTCGCATAACCATTTCTTGAGTTGACATTTCTGGCATGTGCAATATAGTCAAGTAGTTAGAGCAGTGGAGGTCAAACAGATATAATCCCATAAACCTCTGTGTGATCAGTGAGTGTATGGTTGTATTTGCACCACATAGGTTAATTGGGATTCCTTGCTACACATGTTCTCTGAAGGATCCTATGTTGGGGAGAATCCAACTGATCACTTCTGCTGCACTGCAGACAGAAGATGAGATTAGGAGGTGACAGAGTTTGCAGACGAGAGAGGAGGTTGTTAGTTCATGTGCCAGAGGGATGAGGACTCTGTCATATCCATATTTTGGGTCACATATTTCCCCTTGATTGGAATCAGAGAAAGTACTTACAGTATCAAGCCACAAAGGAGGAAAGTGGTGGAGACTATTTATTAGTGCTGCCCTGAGTGGGTTAACTGAAAGAACTTGATTGAACTGAAGAGCAAATGTGTTATTCTGTTCTCAGTCAGTAATGTTAAAAGACACTGTGAATACAGGCACTCACTTAACAAAATGTGAAATCTCATCTGTCTTAGTAGGATCCTCAACTCATGGGGTTGGTGAGACTGAGGGTTGTAATACAGTGAAATTGTAATCTGAGTGGCAGGGGTTAACAACTCAACTAGGTCATTTCAATCAGTTTTATTGGAAAGCAAATCGAGAGTAAACTCACTTTTACAACTGCATCAAAATGATGAACAAAACAACTACTTTATTAAAATTAGAGTAACCCACAGACAAGCAAATAGTTTAACAGACATTCATTTAAAACAGTTACACTTGTGATATGTGCATTTAATAAGATAAATTCTTAAACGTGAAATTGATATTAAACTGTCATCTTTAATTTCTTTTGGCTAGAAATCCATGTGCAAGATATGGACACTGCTAGTGAGTTGTTACCATGTTTGGTCCTGGACTTAGGTGTAGAGAACTGTGGGAGACCACTGGACCTTAATGCATATATATTTGATTGTTTAAACTGCAACAAAGTTGTTAAATAAAAAGAAAGTTGTAAAATAAATATATATTTTTTTTTGCAAAATATGTTTTATTAAATGTTTTCAATATTCATTAATGGCAATACAGTTAAAGATTTAATATAACATAATCAACATAGAAAAAGGTAGATATTATCCAAGACTGAATACTTTTCATAAGCTTTTACATTGGGGTACTTCAGTTGATTTTGCATACATTGGTCAGCTGTTCATCATGCATAACCCCACATGTTATTCCATAACACTATGTCCCAAGAATATATCCACCACCAGAGTTTCATAAATTTTGGGAGAGGAGTGAGGGGTAATCCTTCTCCCTATCCCAGAGCAGTAATTCCTTCACTAGATGGACTCGTGAGTACAAAAGCCAACATGAAGTACCCTGAAGATGGACTTGGTGCTGTATCTCCAAATGGCTGGCCCGCCAACACAGCAGTAGCACTACCAACTGCAGTGCTGACAACCAATGTTCAGAAGCAAGCATGGTGCATCAGAGGATTGGTCAGAGGAGGTTGGATGAACATTCCAGGCACAGCTCTCCACCTCTTAGGGAGGTTGTGGTTTGCCGGCACCCTAGTGACACCGAGTTTAATCTGGGTGTCCAGTAGTTGGGACCACCTTTCTCAGCACAGTCATCAGTGGATTTCTGTGGACTGGGTGTGGGCACACCATCTCACTCCATCATCTTTGCACATCCATGATCCAGGGGAAATTAAGAGAGAAATCTCTGTGCATCTGCATGCTGTGAAGTTCTCCGACCCCACACCAAATGATACCACAGTTGCCCCGTATTGAACTTGGTAGATTATGGTCTCCCTTCAGGGGTGCCAGTGTGAGGGGCAAGTCTTGGGCCTGGTTTCCAGGTGGCTGTTGGGGTATGCTGATGTCTGACTCAGAGGCACTGAGTAAGGGGTATCCCTGCCAGAAGCCCAGCAAATAAAAAAGAATTGGAAAAAAAAGAACTTGGTGTCTCTCAATGTAACATGGTTCATAATAAATGTGACATAGGGTGCTTCATAAATAATGTCTATGTGGGGAAGACTCCTGCTTCTATGGCCCGCAGGATGGTTGCCAGATGTGTTCAAACACTTGCATTTGACCTTTCATTCTGTACTGAGTTTTTTCTATCCTTAAGCAATTTAATAATTTATTGACCCCTTGTGCTGTAGTGGGAACTACCTTGTTCTGAGCAATCTTGTTTTTTCAATATAGTGCTAGTCCTAGTCTAGTGCTAGCCCCATGGAGTATGCAGTAGAGAGATTTGGTGGAGACCCCCATTAATAGCAGCTCAAGTGTTGAGAAGGACAGGTGTGCATTTATGACCTTCTCCATGATTTGATGGACTACCCACCAGAATCTTCAGACTAGTGGTGGGCAAAGTGGGCTCAATCTGCGCCCGCAAGTGATTTGGCGGTGCAAAGGCGGATTTGGCGGAGTGCTCCACAACACGAAGCAGAGTACTTCGGTCATAATGAGGAACACAAAGTCAATTGGAAACAATAACTTCATGTTACTCCACCTCCCCAGACCACTACTCTGCCAAATTTAAGGCAAAGTGCATTGCAGGCAGTGCCTTGTTTTTGAGCTCTGAAGGCAAATTTTGCAGTGATTCATGGGATTTCAGGCCACATGGGCTCTATATTGATCTGCACAGCCTCAGTTCAGGGTAGTATGAGTAGGAAGGAGTAGGAGACAGTGTGATCTGATAGCTGTCTGTGATAGGAATCTTGTAACATCTGTTCAAAAAGCATTTCTGAATTTTTTGTTTGTATCCAACTTTAGTTCATCGATTGTAGAAAACCCTCCTGTGCTCATATCATTGAGCGCTTTTGTTTTTGTGTGGATTTTGAATGTTAATTTACAACATTGAGTGTGTGTGGTGAATGACAGTGAAAGTGTGCTTTGGGGGAGGGGCATATCTGTGGGAGTAGGTAGATTTAAGTTGGAGAAATAGTGATTTCTTTGTTTTTGGCTATATTTTTGTTACATAACTGACTGTGTTAATGTACACACAGTAATATTGTCAGTAATAGTAGAAATGTTCTTGCTGTTTGTTGTGTGGATCTGGTGCAGCAGTTCATAAGTTCAGGTTGTTTACATTACAAATTTACAATACATTAATCGTGGCATAGTACTGAACTTTTGCATTTGCTACTTAATCCTCGCTCAGCATTGTACACAAACTGTTCTGTGTGTGTGTGTGTGTGTGTGTGTGTGTGTGTGTGTGTGTGTGTGCAGTGTTGCATCAAATAATACACCTTTTATTGTGCCACAGACTAGTGTAACTGCAGGCACAGCAATGTGAACCTGCTATCCACCTCAGCTGCCTGATTTTGTACTGCGATCATGGTATCTGTTCTTAGTTTGCCACTTGTAGTGCTGTATAAATCTGCACTGTCTGCATTCAGTGCTTCCCCACCCCATGTTCAAAAGGTATTTTTACCAGATTGTTTTTGTGACCTCATCAGCACCACTGGTTACTGAAGTTGTTTTAATTCCGTGATAGTCTCAGAGTAGTCTCTTATCTGTTGCTGAAGCCACAGTTATTTGGCTTCACATCCAGCATCCCTCAATCAGATAGTGAATGTATCAAAATCTGAATTTGGTTATAATATTGTGGTTGATCCCCAAAATGCCTGCAAAGAGATGTGCAAGCAAAGCTGTTTCTTGCCATGGCAATGTTGGAAATAAGATGATCTGTGGGCGTGGTAGTAGCACGCAGATGCAGAAGTGCATTGCTGATGTGAGAAAAGGTATTTCTCCTGCAATGTTTTTTATAGTCCAATCAGTAGCTTCACTCATAGTTGGAGGAGATGATGTTTTCCCAGCTGGTGGTGTTAGTGTTACTGGTGTTAGTGGTAGGAGGTAGTATTAGTATTGTTGCATCAAGTTCTAATTCCGACCAGAGTACCATATCCAAAAATATTGAGTGTGAAGCAGTGCAAGTGAGTGGCAACATAGATGATGTCATACTTCCGGTAACATCCCAATAACTGAACCTGAGGATTCTGATAATCATGTCAACGATAAGCATACAATGTGATATTCTGTCCACGTAGCACTAACGCCCGCATTTTCTATGCAGTGATTCACAGTCTGGTGAAAAATATCAGGTGATGGTGGTGTAGATGCTGATGAATGTGATGATGACGATGATGTTGCTGTTGTTGCAACATGCAGTCCACATGCTAGCATCCGAGCAGAAGATGTGGATGTTTGTGACATTGATGAATATGATGATGATGTAATTGACCCCAGTTGGGAACTGGAGAAAAGAAATTCAAAGTGGCTGTGTCTGAGTCTGTTTGCAGGAACCCCCATAAAACTTGTGAACTACCGGTTTTAGTTGATGATGATGATGACCCAGTAATCAATATGATAGGTAGTCATGGTGGTCAGTTGCAGTCCAGGTGTGCAGTGCACGAAACATAATGTGCCCCCACTTCAGTGTGTAAAATAATGGACTTAAATAAGCCACATCATGGACATGTTACAAGCAGAGCATCACAATCCTTTTGGGATTTTTTTGTTCAAGATGCAAATGATGAGTCAGTTGCAATCTGCCAGATTTTCCATGTGCTTGTGAGTTGAAGTAAAAGGGAAGCCATCTGGGCACAGTAGGACAGCATCGCATCTTAAGAATAGGCAATTGGCACTGTGTACCCACAAGCTGGCAGCTAGTACCACAGTGGGGCATTCACCCTCGCCACCGGCAACCATAGCCAGCATGTTATCCCCTTCCATGACTGTTAAGCCCAGTAGGAAATTAAACATGTGCAGTAGTGCGTAATAAGAGCAGAGGATTACTATAGGCTTGATGAGGTGGAGGACCATAAATACTTTGAAATGTTGCCCAGTGCTGGTGAGAGTAGTCATTTTGTGGTGGTGAAGGTGGTGGTGAATGCAGATGTCTAGTGCAAGTGGTACATCAACCCTGGTTGGCAAATCTGGCAAAATAACAGCATTTCTGGGTTTGTCATCATCACCTGTGCAACTGTCTTCATCAAATGTCCACACTCCACCCCTGCCAATGCCATTCATCACAGAGCACAACCATTTGTGATCAACATACCCCATGTAAAGCGTTTAAGTCAGCCCACGTTATAGAGTGTTTTTGCATATAAGCTGATGTACCTCCGAATCATACAGTGTCATGTGAACTTAATGCTGCTGTAGCTGAAATGCTGGCAATTTATCTTTGTCCTTCTCCTTTGTGGAGAATTCTGGGTTCAGCGGTTTGCTGCACATGCCTGTCCAAATGGAAAGTCCCATCCAGGACATACTTTTCTACCGTGCTGTTCCGAGTTGTTCCGCACTGTGTCCGACTCAGAAAGACATGCCCTTCAACATTCCTCCTCTCCATTCATCCATTTAAATATGGATATGTGGACAACTGGCAAAACAGCAGGGAGTTCATATTTGTGTATAACTGCACACTGGGCGAAGGTGCCGGGGTTGTTTGTGATGTTGGTTGTGTGAATAATCAGTGCAGTAAGGTGGATTGTCATGGTAGCAATCTTCCAGGAATTCAACAGCATGCAATGATTGCTATGTACAATGTGACTTGTTCACACACTGGTGAGAACATGTTGGATGTGGTACTGACTGAAACTGACAGATGGCTAAACCCTCTGTCCCTGAGAGCTGGGTTCATAGTAAGTGGCAATGGAACAAATGTGGTGAAATGCATCACAAATGTTTTTTGTGTGTTCCATGCATGGCCCACTGTTTAAATCTTGTTGCTCAGGAGTTTCTGCAGCACCCTGATATAAAGGAAATGCTGACCGTCGCATGACGTATCTGCTCTCACTTTTCAAGATCTGGAAAGGCCCGTGAACAGCTGCGGCAGTTGCAAATACAAAACAGCCTGCCTCAGCACCGCTTGAAACTGGAAGTTGTCACCGATGGAACTCCACTTTATGCATGGCAGAGGTTGTATGAACAATACAAAGCCATCACAGAATATCTTGTTATGTACACTAACCGTGATAGTTCCAGGGCGTCCATGTCTATGACAACTGAACAGTGGCGCCTCATGGACTCTGTAATAACAATTTTGTAGTCTTTTGAACATGCCACACAGGCAATGAGTGGCAAGTCTACCTCCATTAGCCAATCAATTCCACTGCTGTGGTGCTGCAGCAGACATTGGTGAATGTACAGCATAGCCTTGATGTTGCCGGAGACAGTGGAAGCAGTATGTTGCTGCAACACATGCTGACAGTATTTGACCAGAATCGTCCACGCTGTGAGCATTCAGTGTAGTGACAACTTTGACAGAGCAACAATGTTGGACCCACGATACAAACGTGGAATTGCATCAGTACTGGAGGGAGGGCTTGAACAGGTAAAAGTATTAGTGGTCAACTGGTGCACTTGGTTCATGGGGCATAGAAGTCACGTGCAAGGTCAGCAAACCTCAGCAACACAATCTGGCTATATGTGTACCTGGAGGACTATCAAGTATATCCTGCAAGGGAAGGGACTGCATTTCCAGGTGGTCTGTCATCCAAAGTGGCTGGCGTCAACCTGTTTTGGGAGGCTTTTTCCCAAGTGGGTATTTGTGAAATAAATGATTTGGGAGAACAGCATGATGCATCAACAACTGGACTTAGTGTGGCACAGAGAATGGTTGAGTCATATTTGTCTGAAAACAGGCATCTGACAATAACTGAAGATCCTCTTTTGTACTGGAGTGGAAAGGTCAGTGAATGCCCAGAGCTGACTGCAGTGGCACTGAAGTACCTCACATGCCCACCCTCCAGTGTAAGTGTTGAGAGGGTATTCAGCTCAGCAGGTGCAATAGTCAGGGATTATCGGACAAACCTGTCTCCTGCAAATGTTAGTTTGCTAACATTTATTAAAATAAATGAGAGGCACATGCCAGCACAGACTGCAGCATCGGTATTCGTGACTGACCTAGTCATGGTGGTCTTGCTGTTGTGGAAATGGAGCATTCTGGTGGCACTGGCAGTGGCTGCCTGAAATGGCCCACCACTGATGTAGATGATGACACAATGGAGAAAGAATTTCCCAGTGGTCAGACTTCGACATCGATGACAGTGAGGGCAGCTTTCTTTATGAGGATGATGATGTGGTTAATGTTGGCAGGTTTTAACTGAAGTTTTTAAAGGTGGTGTGCCCCTCTGACCACCACCACTGGGAGTGATGTTAGCTACTGCCACCACTGAGCCTGAATCTGTCCACCCCGGACCACCACCACCACCAGGAATAATGTTAGCCACTGCCACCACTGCGCCTGAGTGTATCCACCCCAGACCACCACCACGGGACTGATGTTAGCCACTTCCACCACTGAGCCTGAGTCTGTCCGGACCACCACATCCATCAGCCACAGAAACAAAGCCTCTTAATATTTAAACCATAAAATGAGTATGTGTACTCATGTTTGTTATGCTTCTTCACTTTCTTTAATTGTATGTTTTGTTTTCTGTAGCTTTTCAGAGCCATAATGGTAAAGCACATATGGTACACTCATTTGTTTCTTTTACAGGGTAACAAAAATGGCTCCATCTCTAAAACTTGCTGGGAATGGTACTGTAGCTGTACCATACAGAGAGGAAGCAATGTAATATCCATGTGAAATCCATTCTGGTAAGTATGAAGATTTTATTTCATCCACTTCATTGTTTTGGAAAGACTGCAGCAAATATTGAACACAGGTTGTGTTAGTTGACAAGATGTGGGTTTGAAATGTAACTTGACTTTAGATTGAGATTTGAGAACCAGGGAGGGACACATAACAATTAAGTTGTAAGAAGTCATTCATTTCTTTTTTAAGAAACTTCCAGATGCTTTTGTTCAGTCAAAGTGGCCTTATCCAAAAAGTTCTTCAACATCAGGCACCTCCTCCCCGATCTTGGGCACAGATGCAACACGCAGAAGTCGTTTCATTAGATGACCATGACCATCATTAACAACTGGACTCCAGAAGGATGCTGATGAAATCTGTGAAGAAGTAACAAAATAAGAAACCATTACAGACAAACCTGCAAATATGATTCCTCCAACCCTCCAAAAAAAATACTTACCTTCATGTGCTTGAGAGTTATCCATTTCCAATTTCAGAGCAAAAATTCTCATTGAGCACTGGAATGTGCACACAAACAGTTTCTGTGTGACCTGTGATGCAGAACAATACCATGAGTACATGTCCATGTCAACCCCCTCCACACCTACAAAATACACAACCATATATCTATATATATATATATATATATATACACAAAATCACACATGCTCCCCACAATGCAAAGCATCATGGGCTGCATATGCAAATCACCACAGAATGTTATGCTGGTCCAACTTTAAGCAGAATTACTTGGTGCCAAGGCCTCTCACACAGTTTGCAAAGGGTGCTAACAGAAGACCCTTTGCAAACTGTGTAACCTTCGGCACCATCTGTTCTGCGCAATGGATTAACACACTTACTCTTTGTCTGTGTTACTGTCTGCTGTAATCTTTACGTGTCGAAACGTGATGTGCTGTTTGTAACCCTAACAATGCCAGCTTCCCAGCGAAATGCCCTTTGGGGTAACCCTTGCCTCCGGTGTTTATGCACAGAGGTTCTTTGTCTTTAAATAGTTTTTATTTTAATGGGTTCACCACAATATATCCCAGGCACACTGCCTTAGGGTAGCTGGTCCATTCCACTGGGGTGTCAAACAGACGAGGTATACTGATGAGTCCTGGTAGGGCAAAACACGTGTCTATGTCTTCTGTTAGCACCCTTGCAAACTGTGTGGGAGGCCTTTCAGCACCATGCAATTCTGCTTAAAGCTGGACCAGCATAACATTCTGTGGTGATTTGCATATGCAGCCCATGATGCTTTGCATTGTGGGGGCATGTATGATTTTGTATTTTCTTGAAGCTTGGCTTCCCAGCCAAATGCCCTTTGGGTAACCCTTGCCTCAGTGTTTATGCACAGAGGTTCTTTGTCTTCTATATATATATATCTACTCATCATGGCTACTATTAGTGTACAGCCAAAGGGCACCCTTCAATCCAGCTGAGATGATCACATTGCATTTGCTCGAATCATCTCACAAAACACATTGGACCAGTAACACGATGCTCACAGTCATCATTTACTGGGGTATGTGCTGAAACACTCTCATTCCACTGTGTTAACACTTGTCAATTTTCTGCACACAAGCAGGATGCATTTTGGGCCTGCAGAAAAATCTGGGATTCTGTGCCACCACTGCGCGCATAACTGAGTGTGCTATTAATTCTGGGAGACTTTGTATGTGTGAAACACTCTCATTCCACTGTGTTAATTCTTGTTAATTTTCTGCACAAAACCAGGATGCATTTTGGGCCTACAGAAAAATCTGGGATTCTGTGCCACCTCTGCGCATGACTGAGTGTGCCATTCATTCTGGGGACTTTGTATGCGCTGAAACACTGTCATTCCACTGTGATAACACTTGTCAATTTTCTGCACACAAGCAGGATGCATTTTGGGCCTGCTGAAAAATCTGGGACTCTGTGCCACCACTGTGTGCATGACTGATTGCGCCATTCATTCTGGGAGACTTTGCACTGAAACACTCTCATTCCACTGTGTTAACACTTGTCAATTTTCTGCACACAAGCAGGATGCATTTTGGGCCTGCAGAAAAATCTGGGGACTATGTGCCACTTTTGTGTGTTCTGTGATTGTTGCTGTGAGCTCATGATGTCATACTGACATTTTACAATAAAACAGCATTGCAAGAATGTCCTGACAGTTTTGAACTGTACTTTTTATGCTACTTTACATTGCCACAGCCACCACTAGTTACCTCTGAGTTGTGACTTGAATGATACGCTTCTTTTCACAGTTTATGTCCGCTTTACTTACTTGACTATTTTTTCATGTATGAAAAAAAAATGCACACCTTCCAATATTGTTCGGACCAGGTTTGCATTTATTTGCAACTGCTTTTCAATAACTATTGTTCCTGATGTCATAAAACACTGCTTGCTGCATAACTGTTAATTAACAACAGAAGTGGTATATAACTAATTGATGTGATGGAGAAAGCAGAGGAAACAATGACAAAGACCTGGTCAGCACTAATTTAAAAGGAATGCTCCTTTCATTATTTCATACATGAAAAAGGTAGTACAGCAGACTCAACTACTTCAAATTTGCATATCATTCCAGTCAGTCAGGATGTAAGTAAAGGAAGTTGTAACATAGCATTAAAAATACAGGTCAGAGTTCTCAACAGATTGTTGCGCTGCTGCTTTACTAGAGATTCACCACATTACATAGTTATGGTGATGCACATGAACTAGTATGTGGGGCATTACTCCCACTGGAATATTTCTTGCTCCACAGAGTCAATATATGTCTGTGAAAACCACCCATAATTTCATTACAGTGTCATGTGAGCGGAGGAATTACAGATCAGAAAAGCCAGCCACATTCTGCCACCTTTCTCGCAATGTTAGGGCGTGATGCCAGGGGAGAACAGGTGCATGCTCCACTATAGTGAATGTCCGGCAGCTATCCCAATGTTTCCTTATGTTATAAGGTTGACTTTGTGAGTGAAATATGGGAATGTTTCCACTAACAAGGCTCTTTCTTACTGGAAACATGCCCACATGTTTCACCACAAACTGACCATTATAACATAAAGAAGCATTTGGAAAGCTGACAGACAATTGGATATTCACTGTAAGGTGCAACACATGCACTCTCCTGCCATCACGTCTAACTTGCGAAAGGATGAACTGATGAGCAGATTTTCAGAATGAGAATTCCGCTGCCATGTGACACACTGTAATGAAATTGGCTGGTGGTTTTCATCTAAATGTATTGCACTATGTGGTGAAAAAATTCCCGAAGGAAAATGTGTATGATTAAATAACAACAAAGAAAAAAACACACAAAACACTATAACACAGTAGTGGGGTGGGGGCAGAAAACAATTCCCTAACTTACTGTGGCTGTGGGATGCCGTGGTGCTCCAGCAGCAGGAGCAGCATTGAAACTATTTGCTGATGCTGTTGTAATATTCTGTTCACCTGCTGCTGCAAAGCACTGAAGCGTCATTGTTTTCTTCAAGAGCTGCCCACACCAGCATGATGTCAGACTGTGTTGCAGGGACTGTGGCAAGGTTCACTGCAGCAGGGAATCCAGGTAGTGGTGGTGGTGGTGGAGGGTGGTGCTGGTGGCTGTGGTGGCGGTGGTGGTGGTAGAGCAGCTGCTATACTAGCCCTCCTCCTGCTGCAGAGGTGACAAGGCACAATTCCCACCCCAGCAGCACCCTTGACCACTGCACAGAAGGGCCAGTAGGTGGACACCTGGCCCCTTCTGTGGCAGCCTGCCACTCTGCCCTGTGGTGGTTCAGCATGTGGGTGTACTGGCCACGGTCCCCAAATGTGTCCCATAGGGCCACAGCGCACAACCACCACACAGATGGCATAACACCACTGTGCTGTCTCCCCCACAGAGTTAAAAACTTCCACACTGGGAGCTGCAGGGGGACCAGACACAGTCCTCACATGAGTCCCACTGTCTACATTTTCCAGGGCCACCTCCTGTGGCTGTGGAGGTGGTAGAGGGGTGCTGCTGGAACCCCTACAGCTGCTGCTAGCAGTGGTGGTGGTGGTGGTGGTGGTAGTGGCGGAGAAGGTGGATGTACAGTGACCATCGGTGGCACTGGTGCTGCTGCTGCTCCTGTTGCTTGAACATGGGGAAGCAACACCCAGGAGTCGGGAGTGGTCCAGCTTGACACGCGCCGCTCCTGCCCCCACGGTCTGCACTCCCCTCCAACTGCGTTCCACGGGCCAGCGACTTGCCTCTTTTGGGTCCATCCTGACACACAACAAGTTCCTGGGCCGACACACACACACTGACAATCACTGACACACAGTCAGTCACACACACAAAACAAAACATAACTTGTACAAACAAATTCACTAACAAAAAACCCCACAAATACAATACAAAACTAAATAAAGATATAGCTTTTAAAAAGCTGTTCTTTTTTTCTGAAATGCAAGTGGCAAGGCAATCAAGCACTTTAACTCCTAGTCTCCTCTCACAATGCTTTTCTCCTCTACAAATGCAAAGGAGAAAGTGAAACTGCTTCTCTGACTCACTTCCTTCTTGCCTGGCTAAAGCATGTGACTTATAATACTGTAAGCCATGTTATGTATGGGGAGGCTGCCTATTCTCTTCTCACTTTGCCTTACTTCACATTAAGGCATAATGTGCAACATGGTTGTTAATAATCGGCGCTAAGTGAGCACCTTGCAGTGCCCACTTCCCATTGTGCTCCGCTTAACTTGAATTGGCACTTCACATCCACTCACGGCAGATGGAAAATTCACTGCATCTCTACTTCAGACTACTGGCATGTTAAGGCCATGTTTAGAAACATGCCTTTCTCAGTTTTACAGTTAGGACAGTGGGGGCTATAACGCTTTATTTCATGTAGTCTGGTGGTAGTGAAGTAGAGCCTGTACATAAACTCCTATATCTGAGTCATTTGCACAGAAAGTCTTTATCTTTTCTAGATGGTCCAGCAAGCTCCCAAGCAGCAGTTTGTGTAATTGGCTGAGAGGGCCTGATCACTGGTTGAGGTTTGCATAGAATGGATTCAATGGGGATGAACTCAGGTGCCTGCCCTCTTGCAGGACCACTTGTCATAGTTGTGCTAGCCACTTAAGGTAGATGAAAAAGCTACCAGGATCTAAGCCAAATTCTCATTTCAGTTGTATATATGGTTTTAAAGTACTGTTTTGGCAGAGCACACTCACCTGGGTGAGACCAGCCTTTCCCCATGCCAATAGGCCTTGGTGAAGGAAGACATAATGTCCTTTTGTCCCCCAAAAGCACCATCTATGGGCTTGTCCTCGGGAAGAGTCTCACTGCGTGGCCAGTGAGTTTGTGGGTGGATAACCAAGCCTTAGTTGTCACTCATGTGAAAGGATTTTAATTTTCCCCAGTGACCCATTGAGAAGCCTTGAGCTCAATGTTCCTCCCAGCTGACTGCTTCCCAGGACCACCTTTTCCATCCCAGCCAGATGGGAGGGTTGCCCGCCCTCAAACCCCTCTATGTTTGCCAATTGTGAAGCAAACTATATAGGGGAGATTTGGCAGGGCTACACCTCCATTTTTCAGACTCCTCTGCATGGTCCTGGCTCATATTCATGCAGGTTTATTACACTAGATGAATGCAATAAAGTACCCATTAAGCTGGATAAACCATCTGTTGGGAACCTGGATTGAGAGAGCCTTGAACAGGCAAAGGAGTTTTGGGAGTATGCACATTTTTATGCTATTGACTTCTAATGTGGACAAAGGAGCACAGTACAGCCTTCAGTCATACTTTTAGTATTTTTAACTAGAGGGGAAATTGGTTTTGAAGAGACTAGGGACATTATTAGGGATTACAATTCCCAGATATTTGAGAGGTAACCGCTAACAAATGGAGACCATTGGTAGCTACAATTCTATCTCCTCATCCCAGCCTCATTAGTTCACTTCTGTCCAGTTAATTTGGTGCTCTGCTAGTTGACCATAGCCTTTAGCAGTCCCACCACCTTGGGAAAAGCCTGGTCTGGTTCCTGAAGGTACATAAGAAGGTCATCAGCAAACATGGCCACTTTGTGGTGTCTGTCTTACTGCCTAAAACCCACTGTCTTCTCTAGGCCTAAGGGTTGTCAGAAGGGGCTCAAGTGTTTGGATATACAGTACAGAAGGGGAGAATAGTGGCACCCTGTCTTGTCCCTCTGGTGAAGGCAAAGCGCCTAAACATCTGACCATTTGTAAATACCTAGACAAGGGTTCCATGTATAGAAGTTTGACCTAGTATGGAAGCATGTTCCCAAAGCCAATTTCTAAAGGGTGCAATGCACATACCCCCACTCCATGCAGTAAAATGTTTTCCAGCATCGAAAGTTGCAGTCCTGGCCTGCTTCTCTGTTCCTCCCCTGCCTTAGCCAGCTCCTCAATATATTGGCACTGTGTCAAACCCCTGCGATGAAAAATGGTGTGGTCAAAAAATACACTACATGGACAGTATAATCTAGCATGTACTGAAGCTATGCTAACATACTAACATACTATTTGCCAGCAGATTAGGCCTTACGGTCTATTGAGTCTGCTTGAACCTTGATCCTTAGTTGGGTGCCGAGGCCCTCCCCTCCCTTGTGCTCCAGAAACCCCTATCATCCATCAGCACCCCCTGGGACAGGCCATCATCTGATACATCCACTTTCTGTGTCTGTCCCACCTCTCTTGAAGCCCTCCACTGTGGATCTCTGAACCAGCTCGCCAGGCAGTGCATTCCAAGGGTCCACCACCCTCTCAGTGAAAACCTCCTCTTTCCCCCTCACCCTTCCACCTTCCAACTTCAAACCATGCCCTCTGGTGATACCTCCTGCTTTAGTCTAAAGATCCCTCCATGTTTACCCTATTTATTCCCTTGAGGTACTTGAAGACCTCAATCATGTCCCCGTCTCTTCTCTCCTCCAATGAAAACAGGCAGAGCTCCTCAAGTCTATCCTCACGTCAAATCCCTAGCCCTCGTATCATCTTAGTTGACCTCCTCTGTACCCTCTCCAGGAGCTGTATGTCCATCTTCAAGTGTGGTCTCAGTACTGTACACAGTACTCAAGGTGTGGTCTAAACCAGTCCATTGTACAGTGGCAGAATCACTTCCTTGCTCCTAGAGGTGATCCCCTTACGATGCATCCCAACATCCTGTTTGCCTTGCTAGCCGCTTCCTGCACTGCTCAGAGTTATTCATACATGCATCCACCATGACCCCTAGGTCTTTTTCCCCTATTGAGGCCTCCAGCACCTCCTGTGTTTAGGGTTTCCCCGACCAAGATGCTACACCTTGCACTTGGTGATATTGAAATTTAATTTCCATGTGTGAGCCCAGCTTTCCAGGGTGTCCAGGTCCCTTGCAGGACAAACCTCCCTCTTCTCCTCAACTACTGCTCCCATCTTGGAGTCATCCGTGAAGAGACTCATTTCACACCCTATACCCTCCCTGATGTCTGATATGTATGCATTAAACAGATCGGACCCAGGACCGAGCCCTGCGGTACCCCACTACCAACCTCTCTGGGTTTGAGAGCTCCCCACAGACCACTACTCTCTGGGTACATCCAGCTAGCCAGTTTTCAATCCATCTGACCATCAAAGGCCTACTCCTAACCCCATCAGTTTCTCCACCACACCATTGTGGGGGACAGAGTCAAACGCCTTTCTGAAGTCCAAGAATAATACATCCACAGGCATTCCCTGTCCAGTTCTGATGTTACCATTCGTAGAACTCCACAAGATTGGTTTGACATGATCTACCTGGCACAAACCCATGTTGCCAACTATCCAGACCTCCCACCTCCTCCAAGTACACCCCAATCGTTCCTTTAGTATACTCTCCATTAATTTTCCCACCACCGAGGTCAAACTGATGGGTCTATAGTTATCTGGTACTTCCCTCGACCCCCTTTTATGGGTGGCACCACATGTGCCTCTCTGGCCAATCCCTAGGTACCCTCCCTGTCTCAAGTGACCTATTGAAGAGCTCCGCCAGGTGCAGCCAGTATGTCCGCCAATTCCCCATAGTACTGTTGGATGAATGCCATCCGCCCAGGAGATTTGTCTTTCTTTAGGGCCTTGAGGGCTAACCACACCCTTTTGGCGGAAATAGCATCATCCGCCCTCCACCTTACTGGCCTTTTAATCCTTATACAGATGTGACACCCTGGGGTACCTCTCCTCCCTCTTGCTCCATTTCTATTGCTCCTGATCCCACTCACTGCTGCTTCTATCCCCATCATGCCTTGCTTTGTAGATATCCCATCCCCTCCCTAGTGAACACAGAGGCAAAGTACTCATTAAATACCTCTGCCTGGTCCCTCGCCTCTTCCACCCACCCTCCTTCTGATCTCAATCTACTGAGATGGCCATTAATTTTCTCCGCTCCCCAATGTACCGGAATAACCCCTTTTCCTCCATGTATCCCTTGGCCAGCCGCTGCTCTTTACTGGACTTTGCTCCCTCACCATCTGGGTGACTTTTCTAGATGCAAGATGGTACATTTCTTATCCCTATCCCTCTTGTTGTTTTATATTTTTGTAGGCTGCCTTCTTTTCTCTGACCGCTATCTTTACCTCACTGGACCACCAGCATGGTTTATGTGACCTTGCTCCCTTACGTTTCAACTTAGCGCAGATCCTGACTGCCTCATGAAGTCCCCTTATGACCTCCCATCTCCTTTTCACACTTGTCATTGATGTAATCCCTTCAAGTGATCCTGAGAATATTTCCCATGCCCACAAAGTCTGCCCCTGAAGTCCACTGCCAGTGTCCTAGATCTCACCCCCTCCCCATGCTTATTTGAAACCAGACAGTATTGTGGTTGCTCCCAGTCAGGGGTCCTCACAACCAGGTCCCTTACCAGATCCCCATCTGCCAGAACCACGTCCAGGACATGCCCTCCTTTGTGGGCTCCATCACACTGCTGTGTTAAGAACACATCCTGGAAGCCGTCCAGCAGCCTCTGCTCCTTGGCCACCTTAGAGGACATGGTTCCCCGGTTTATTACCTGGCATATTAAGGTCCCCATCAACACCACTCCTTCCCCTTTTGGTCCACACTGGGCAATGATGATGTCTAGCAAACCATCCTCTGAACATCACTCATCCCGGGGCTCTTTATACTACACCCAGCTTGACCTTATCTCCTGCTGGGGATCAAGGGACCCATAAGGCCTCCACATTTCCCTCTGCCTGTTCTACTCTAGCAATTTCTATGTCATTTCTAATGAACATAGCCACTCCACCCCTCTGCCCTCCTTTCTATCCTTCCTAAGCATAGTGTACCCCGCACGTTAGGTCCCAGTCATGGTTTTGTTGGTCCACATCTCCGTGACCGCCGCCACATCCAACCCCCTCGAACATCATGGCCTGGAACTCTGGCAACTTGTTTCCTAGCTCCTGGCATTTACTAACACCAACCCCCACCCTTATCCCTGATCCCTTTGTCGAACCCCACCCAGATTCCTTATACTTCCATCCTCCCTCTGCTCCTCCTGAAACCTCCACCCCAGACTGTTTCCCCTCCCCTTGGGCTTGAAGGCTACCCCTCATCTGGAGGAGAGGATTCTGGTTAAACCCTCCTTATCCATTCCCCCTCACAAGTTTAAACCCCACCTTTCTTGAATGTAGTCAGCCATCCCCTGTTTAAGGACTTCCTTCCCTAATGGGGCAAGATGAAGCCTGTCCTTGGCATACAGTCCCTTATCCTCCCAAACTCCTTTCTCAGTTCTCTAACACCTAACCCACTCTTCACCCCACCTCCTGAGCTAGTCATTAACCCTGTGAGCTTCATCTTTTCTCCACTGAGGCCTTTGGTACTGGCAATATCTCTAAAAGGAAATGTTGCATCCATTATCCCGACAGACTCTGGCAAGTTCTTGGAACCTTGCTTGGATTTCCAAACGCTATTTCCTCTAGATCGTTAGTTCCCAAATGCACCAGGAAATCCGGTTTCCTCCACAATCCCCAACCATTTCATACACCATGAACTTTGCTCTGTGCACTGTCAGCCCAGAGATACTCACTACCTTCACCTGGCTATGGCATCCACCTCCAGTCCCTTTTATATTAAAAGACTGCGAGACCATGCATGCCTTATGCCCACACAGTTTTAACCATGCCTATGTGCATTCAAGGTTTGACAGGATATCCAATAAATTCAGGCCTTCAGATATCGGTTTGCCCTCACCTTCCTTTCACAAAACTCTACGTGGTTCATGTATATGAACTGATCTTATAATTGGTGGTTAACAGGAAAATGGATGCTAGCAGGAGACATTGTTTAGGATCCTTGTCAGGTTTGGCAGGACCTTGGTAGTCATTTATGGCATGGAAGGGCAATATCCCAACTCGATACTTCTTGTTAAAATGTCCCACAGAGGCCCTTCCAACATGGTAAGACTCTGATAGAAATCAATGCTATCCCATCCAGCCCTGGGACCCTTCCTCCCTGCACTCATTGTACAGCTTAACCTATCAACTAGCAAGCAACAGGGACATCCATGGAGTCCTGAACCTCTCCCAGGAGATGCAGGATTGTGGATATGCTTGTGAAGGCTTGGTATTGTTGGTCAGAGGAACTCCGTCAGAGGTGTATAGGGTCTGCTAGTAGTCCCTAAAGGTATCCCTATTATACCCAAGTCAGATAATTCAGTCCCTTTCACAGTGCAGATGTGGTTAATAATGGTAACACCCACTTGGATTTTAGCTGTTGGACCAGCTATTTAACACTTCTCTCTCTGTTAAAATATGGACCAGCTCTGACCAAAGGATTTGGCATTCTACAGTAGCTGAATGGTGGTAAAGGTGTTCGCTCCATGTTGACTTTTGTAAAACTTAGTAGAGCTGTGAGGTAGAGTTCAACATGTGTGCACATTTGCTGCCCTGCACCTTGACAGTGAGATCCTTAACTGTCCCTGTGATTATCTTTTTCTTAATGTGGTTGGCAAATTAGATATTTGGCCTCTTATGAAGGCATTGAAGGCATCACATCTCACTGCACTTGATGTGTCACATGGATGTTTGAACTACAAGAATCCCTCTATTTTCTCATCTATAAGCTTTGCACTCATCGTTCTTAAGTAATGTGGGGTCCGCTGCCATGTTCCCAGTGGAGTGTGGGCCAGACCCTCTTTAGCTGCATCACTGCCCGAGTGTGATCTGACACCAGAATAGGCTCATGTCTTACTTGGCCCTCTCCTACCAACCAGGGTGTGTTCACCAGAAACATGTTGATTCTGACATATGAGTCATATGTGGGAGTAGAAAGTACATTCCCACCCTGTATCTCCATGCATGTACCAAACCATGGTCAGTAGCAGACCCTTGAATGTACATGAGCTTTTTTTATGAAGCAGTGGTGAGCTCAAGAACCTGTCCAGCACACCATCCCACACACAATTCATATCACTCCCAATTATCTGCTCCTCTGCCATGTTGACATTTCTAGTGACAGTTTTTGAAAGAATTCCAGTGAGTCAAAATTATGGGTGTATACTGATCCAATCACCAGCTTTATCCTTGCTCATTTTCTACCTGCATTAACATGTACCTTCCCCAGGGTCATATCAGATCACAACACTTTCCAGGGATCCCTTGGTCTTATTAGATTGCAGTGTCCCTGGAAAGTTGAAAGTTGTTGATTACAAGTACCCTGCCAACTTTTCTCCTTGGTCATATCTGTTTCTTGGAGGAGAATAATTTAAGTTTTATATTTTTCAGCAGCCTCCAGTACCCTATATCTTTTGATGTGAGTGTCAAGCCATTAACATTTCATGACATAAACTGGATGTTACCCACTATCATATAGTGTACAGTTGGTGTTTGAATCAGTCTAACACTGGTTTGGCAGTAAGCATATTCACTGTTTTCTGCATACAATTCTTTTATTTGAACAACTTGAAGCACACTTGTATCCTCCATTGCCATGTATTCCCCACCCCTTGCTGTTACAGTCCCAACCTGACACTCGCTACCTGTGCAATGAACATAAAATAATTAACTCATTGTACATTTACCCATCCCTCCTCCCTTCCTTCCTCCTCAGACCGTTCCCAAATGAGGGCTGCATATTAGGGCTGTGCAAATCTCCTGAAGTTTGACCTTGTGAACTTTGACCATCGAACCATGAAAAGTTTGATAAAGTTCTCTCAATGTAAACTAGTTTTCACTGGTTTGACCATTGAAAAGCATTAGGAAATGGATAATAAGTAACATAATGCACTGTGTGATGATGCACCAAAAAAGCAGCACGATGGTGCAGTGGGAACATTGAGTGCTAAAGGTTCCAAACATTGGGTTTTGGTTATGCTGTGGCTACGTGTTGTACACACAGATTTCATGGGCAATTTTGCTCTAAAAATATTAATTTAGCCTGTGTAGGCCTGGCAAAATTGAGCAAACAGTAATCTGAAGAAGACATTAGGAAATGAACAGTGCAGCAACCCAGTGTAGCCTACTGAGGTTCCAGAAATTGTGTGCCAATTGGGACAGCAACAGACGTGGACAAGGCTTTCTGTTGTGCCATGGCTAAGTGTTGTCCAAATGGGTTTCATGGGCAATGTTGCCTGAAAAATTACTAATTCAGCCTGTGCAGGCCTGGCAAAAAGAGCAAACAATCCAAAGAAATGAGTGAAGTTTCCCTGTTCGTTTTCCTCCTCTTCCTTCACCTCCTTCTCCTCCTCCTCCTCCTCCTCCTCCTCCTCTGGGTTAACTGCCAGCAACAGGAGCAGCAGTAGCCACTAGCCAACAGTGCTCCCAACCTTCACAAGCAAGCAGCTTTATATATTGCTGGCTTCACAATGACCATCATGCAGAAATCCTGTTATACTTCCTTCAGCAGAAGTTTAATGAGTGGCTGACACCATACTCTTTAACACCAGGTTTATAAGTTTATAATAACTGGCTCTGCCTTTTTCCCATAGGGAAACTGTGGTGAAATTTGCCATTATAA
Organism: Neoceratodus forsteri; assembly: GCA_016271365.2. Lineage (NCBI taxonomy): Eukaryota > Metazoa > Chordata > Ceratodontiformes > Ceratodontidae > Neoceratodus > Neoceratodus forsteri. Next base: position 881,043,462 of record CM028134.1, on the reverse strand, counting down.
TGGAGCATTTATAGCAATCGCTCTATTCCTTCCTCTCTGATATGCTCACAGAGCAGCGCGACCAATAAACACTCACCTCTTCCGTGTTACAGTAAACAGAACCACCAGAACAACTTGGCGGTAAGTCCTTTCTTTTCTCCCCTTATACCCTGCACAGAAAACCCAAGAAACAGAGAAAAACAGTTTAGTTTAAAATACAAAAATCTCGCACCGGAGTAAAAGCGACCGACCTTAGCATACACTGGGAGGATACACAGAGCTGTTTATTTTATATAATTGCTGAGGCAAAAACCAGCAATTATATAAAATAAAATGGGTCGGTGTCAAACTTGATTTTACACAGACCCTCATTGTGGGATGCTTTTCACAAACCTCGAGGGCGTTTATGTAGCATCCACAACTCTGGTGTGTAAAATCTCGTTACACACCCCAACCCAAACTTTATTCTATATAATTACTGGGTTGTGTTTTTTTTCATTGAAAGCTGTGATTAAATACCGTAATACCTGAGTAGGTATTACGGCATTCACGTGGCCCTTTCAATGAGAAAATGCTTGTCTAGACCTGCTGTAGCTCGAGACTGTGAAAACCACTGTCCCTCATGACTCTCTCTCACAGAAACACTCACCTCACGAACAGCTCTTAATTAGAAAGGCAGACAGTAGTTCTATTTCTCTGAAGATATACCCAAGGTATGCATAACTCGGCCAAATGACTAAATCGCAGCGACCCATTACAGTATTTTAAATTTTTGCTGTATCACTCGCCTAACTATCTAAGTACTTTTCATGCAATCCCTTACTAAACTTCCTCTCCACAGTTCTCTTGTCTTCTCCTCTGCCCTGTACTGTTACATGACTCTGCTACCAGCAACATGTAGTAACGCCCTGTAGCAACAAAGAAAATGCCGTAAGACTGGACTGCCTACTTTCTTCATTGCACTTGCTCTGTGGAAAAAACACAACACAGTAATTATATAAAACAAAATATGGAGTGCAGTATGTTTAACTTGAATTTAACACACACCCTCATTGTTGGATGGCTGCCATAAACCTCTCGGGTGTTTATGTGCCATCCAACAACTTGAGTGCGTGTTAAATTCTCGTAACACACTGCACCCCATACTTTATCCTATATATAGTATCAAATAATGCAAAGAGCATTGCAAAGGCAGTTGTGGATGGGGCTTATGCATGTTCCATATTTTGTTCATTGTATAAATATGGTTGTTCAGAGATTCCAACAAGAGGAAGGCACACTGTGCAGACATGGTGTAGGTCAGGCCCAAAATGTTAGTAGTTATTTTAGCCATTCTATGCTATCATGAAACATTCATCTGCAGAACCACCTTCCTTTCACCACCTGAAACAGGATGTGACAGCCAGATGGAATTCTTCTTATTACATGATGGAATGGCTGCTAAAAACATAAGGCAATCCATCAGTATGCTGTGGAGCATGGTATTGCCATTTAAGATGTAAACTTCAGCCCAAAACAATGATGCCTGATGGAGACCTTCCGCACTGTGCTGAAGCTCTTTGAGGAAGGTACACGAGTTCTTAGTGCTGATGCAGCAGGTCCTAACAAGCTACTCCCCTTTGCCCTCCTTAGCCTGTGACCTCATATGAAACGTAATATGAGGAAACAGAGGATATCATTGCTTTCTGTCTTCTAGAGAGTAGACGATCATGTTTCTGGAATAACACATGCATTTGTCACTGTATCCCCAACACCCTTTAGGGCACCCACTGTGCTCCTTCTGCCTCTGGCCCCTACTTGTGGATCCCTCCACTGCCACAGTGTCCAGCAGTGGAGCATGACCTTAAACCACCTCCTAGCTTGGCTAACCTGGAGCCTCCAGGTGTATAATCACAATCTGTATCTCTGTCCCTAAGCTCCATCAAATCACTTTGCTCCTCCTCCTCCTCCTACCCTGCCTGTATCATTGCCTGACACAGTCCCTTTTCCTTCTTTTTCTTCAATGATTGATTGTGATACAATCTTTGCAGTGCCACTACAAATGGTTCCTACAACGTAAGATACCTTATGGACTGTTCAACCACTATGGTCATCTTCCTCTACACTTGTACTTCCAGTGAAGCAGAGGATCTGTTACCAACCCAGTATCCTGTTGCTTTTCTTTGTGGCTGGACAATCTCATGCCACCATTTCCTTGGTGTCTCTGTTGCTCCAGTTCCTAATGCTTGCAACACCACTCAACCACATGTGTGAAGAATGATCAAAAGTAAGACTTTATTTTATTTTTGTTATTTTTGTCATACATCTTTACTTACTTTACATTTTCACTTTATTTTTTTATTTTTATTTTACTTTTTTATTTATACTATATTTATTTATTATTGTTTACTTTATCAATGGGATGCCACTAAGGTCTACCATAGGCCAAGCAATGACTCGCTCGCGGCTGGCACACCTTATTGCCTGCTGCCCCAATCACCCTGTAACAGCACGACAGCACAGCTCAGGAAGACACACACATACACTCACACACAGTTTAAGGACTCAGGAGGAAGTAACCACTGCAACCTGAGGAACGGAAGACTAAAATTTTAATTTGAAAACTGCACAGAAAAAAGTATTTCTTTCATGTATGCCACCAAGTGACGACAACTGGGGCCAGGCACCAGCTTGCTGCCAGCTGGCACACATTTGCTGCCCACAGCTCAAACCACACTGCATCAGCACAGCTCTGGACAATATGCACACAGGCTGCTTCAGGACTTAGCAGAAAGGACCTGCTGCAACTTCAGGGAACATGAAGAAAACTAACTTTCTATTTGAATACTGCTATAAAAGAATTTTTTAAATGGGGTTCCACCAAGTGGCAACTACCAGTGGCCAGGCACTGTCTTCATGCCAGCTGATTCATATTTTACCTGAATAATACTCCCTCCCCAAAAAGTTATATCAGGCTTTAAAAAAAAAAAAAAAATTTCTCTTCTGAAATGCCTTGGTAAAAAGCCACTTTTGCCAAAAAAAAAAAAGATAGAAGATGGATGCTACACTGCTGAGATTAAATCATTTTGACAAGTTTCATGGGCATTAGCACACTGATCCCTCCTGCCCCATCAGCTCACTGCCCAGACCTAAGCACACTCCCTCCTTCTCCTGTCCCCTAGAAAGTGTGCAGCCTTCTCTTCCTCTCTCCCCAGTCAAGCAAGCCCCTAGTCCCACAGGCCTGCTGTTGCACACTGCTGGTGTTCAACTTACCTTTTCTTTTCCCCCTTCCTTTTCATCTCCCCTTCTGCCTTTTCCTCCCCTTCAGAAGCCCTGAACTATTTTAGTTAGATTGTGCAGCTTTTGCTAGAATTCTCTTACTAATCTAACTAATCTCAGAAGTAAATCTCACAACCCTGACTCTGCTACCTAACAGCCCAACGACAAATGCACAAGTGAGCTTCCCTTGTCAGTCATGTGATATTGTATTTATCCAGCTCAGTCAAAGTGCTCCAAAATGATGCAGGAGCATGACATCATCACTCTATGAGATTCTCAGAGCCCTGACAAGCTGATACTCTTATACTGGCATGAACTGCAGTTCATGGTTTTGACTGGTTCGCCTGGTCCACATGATTTGGACCCGGATGAACCAGTCAAGTAATACAATGATTCTGTCAAAAAGTTCACAATGATCCATGACAATAGCACACCCAAAGATAGAGGTGCTTGATTCTTATGTAGAACTGAACTCACAGCACTACTGCATATCCTCTACAAACTTGGTGGATATCGAGGTTCTTCATCCTAGGTGGTACAGGCACCATCCATCCTGTTTAACACTGTAAGGCATTTTAGTATACCATTATGGGCTGGCACAGTGATGCTGGGGGGCGAGGTGCTGGACATCACACCTCACGCCACACGCGTGACCCAAGTTCAGGAATGAGGCAGAGTTGTCAGGGGTCAGCAGGGGAGAACTAGGATTGAGCATCCATAGACTGCTCTTCTAGTCCTGGGGTGGGTTGGGGAATTTCCACTGCACTGTAGCAGCTCCTGGGGATGCTCAGTGGCACTACCAGTGTCAGTGTGAGCAGAGGGTGGGCGGGTGGATGTTGGCACATTGTGTCTGGACATCATTGCCCATCTGCACCCCTAGGGTGTAAAACAGGAGGAAAATCAGGCTGGGTGCAACCATGCAGCTTGATGGCTGTGCCCTGTGCTGCCCACAGGACTTTGGAGGAGTCCCATTGGGGATGGTCCGGGGCCATCCTGACTGGTAGTTGGCATGGGGGCCCACCAGCAGAATGGCATAATGGCTGTCATGGATCCTTCTGGGTGCAGTTTGAGCTACCCAGCTCTCTGGGTGGTCAGGGCCGGTGGCTGGATGCCCCTGCTGGGACAACACTGCAGCACGTCATGGAAATAATGTCATCATAAAAGAAAGTATACCATTACTCTTTAGAATGGTATCAAGGCACACTTAACCCAAACCAGATGACAATGCTAATAAAAAACATTCAAAGAAAACACAGAACAACACTTTGTACAGTTAGATAATTGAGCTGCTGTAAAGTCATTCCATGACTCATACATGGCAGCTGCCAGCTCAAGTAAACCCGCAGGTCCAAGCTCAGTCTCCCTCTCTCAGGCGGGCACTCATCTCCTCTAGCAGTGTCAAATTCATACCTCCCTTTCCCTCAGTACTACCCTCTCCCTTTATGGCCAGTGAGAAAGGCACAGTCCTCAATTTAATAAATAAACTGGGGTTGTAAAAATATGTCCCCCACCATAGTGCCAGTGAGGACTTCAGTACACTTCCATTCCATAGCAGTATGGGTACTCGGGGCTACAGTCATTTCCTATCCCACTGCACATTGTCCAGGCCTACCACTGACCTCCAAAGGGGACTCCCTTGGGCAGAGAGAGGGAACCTATGAGCCCTTATAAGACTAGGGTCGAGCATGTACCCCACAGTCACATCCCCAGTAACCCACCAGTGTATGTCCAGCTCAGCCAAACTCCAGAAAGGATATGATAAGCATGGTTAACTTATTGTTCTAGAGCAGTGGATGATGTGCTTTCCCAATCACTCCTCACAGAATGCACATTCCCGAGTCTTCCTTTTCAAGTGTGAACTGTTCGAGGGCCATTGCTTAGCAATACAGCCCTCTCCTGGCTCAACTGTCATCATTCAGCCTGCCTTTATGTTGGCACACTGGATATGGGGAGAAAGGACGAGAGTAAAGAAGAAGGAACAAATGGACAACAAAAGAAAGAAGAAAAGAGCCACTCCATCTGGTTATAATTCTATGCTTACCATGGTTGCCATATGGATAATTAATAAGAACCACAATCTGGGCATTATAATAAATGGCAGAAAACATAAATAGACAGGGAGCAATTTCTGCCTTCTGATTATATTGAGTTGTACTGTGTTAATATCCCATGTTGGCTGCTGGCATTGTATAGTTCACACAAACCCTAGAGCTCCTTATGAACATGAGATGGTTGAGTAAAATCGCTGTGCAGTCACATGAAGCATAATTGCTGAGCTGGACTCAGCCCTGGCTCACCACCAGCATTCCCATTATTTTGTACCCACTAAAGACATACGACCCAAACTCATAAGGCATCAACTGTCAGTGTGGCTTAGTTGGTAGCACATCTGCTTCTGGACCAGAAGGACGTGGGTTCTCATGCCACACCAGTATTGGACTCATACCTAATAATGCTGACACCTGAGTGCAGTATTAAGGGGGCTGTACTGTTAGTGTGTGCCATCCTTTGGATGAGGCTTTAAACCGAGGTCCCTTTTACCCATCCTGGTGCTGTCCTAGTGGGTGTCCAGGTGGAAGTAAAAGTACCCAAGGCACCCTTATGCAAAAGAGTAGGGGAACATTTTATTGAAAATCACATAATCACAAATCATGAAGTCATCACTGTCATGTATATTAACAAAAATAAGCAAAATTTAAATAAAATAAAACATTATTTCATCATCACAATCATGCTGAACCAAGGGTAAACAAAAACAACTGTAACGGAATCATTAACTTTAACATGGGAAAAAGAGAAAAAAAGGGGAAGGGAAAGAAAACCACATAATACAAATTTTATGTAATTTCAAAAGTATTGTATAACTATTTTTCAACAATAAGAAACACAGAACCTTTATTTAAACTTAATAAAAAAGTAAACCCTTTCCACCAGTTCATCACTTTTAAAAAAATGTAAGGTAAGATCCTTATCATAAAGTGCGTTTAGTGCTTGTTCACATAAAACAGTGAAAGTTTCCCAATGCATTATACATTGTTGCAACACCCACTGGCATCGCACCTGTCACAGGTAAAACTTCACACTGCACGGAAACACTGCTAATGTGCCCTCATGATGTTTTTGAAAAGGCCTGGTAACCTAGTATTAAAAATTCATAATTCATGATGGTTAACCAAGCTAGGTTCCATTTCTTTGTCTCATATTCCCAATGAGGAATAACATAAGAACATTCAAATAAAAATGGTACATTGTTTCCTCTTCAGCTTGGCATGTGTCATAAGGGCAATATCTTTCATTTAGTGCTTTTTGCTTAAAGTTACCCTTAGATTTAATCTGCCATAAACGGAAAGCCATAAGATTTCACAGATGTGGAAGGGGATCCTTTGTTGTTTAGTTGTGCTAGAACCATTTTATTGTGACAGGGAGCACTTCTTAAAGTCTGGTCTCGTGGTGGATTATAGATATAATGGAGTTATATAGGTGTGGGCCCAACTCTGTATTATCTGGCGCTTTGATATACCCCATTTATACAATTTCTGGGCCACTGATTTAAAATATTTGGGCATTTATAAATGTGGGGACAGTTTTGGTGGAGTGTCATCCCATAATAGGAAGAATTCAGCTAAAACATATTGCAACCCTTTGTGAGGCAGCCAGAAGGCTGTAACACCCCCTTTTATGTTCGGGATATAAATAAGGAGTAAAAGAATGTTATTTGGTCTATTAAACCTAGACCTCCTTTCATTTTGGGAAGGTTTATGAAACATCTCTTAACTGTTGTTTACTTCCCAGAGCATCTGAAAAAATAAAACAGCTGTATAATCTGGTTTCCAGTTTAATTGGGGTTGGAAAATCATAGCTGTGTAAAGTAGGCATGGAATCAGAAATTGTTTAATGATCAGTACTCTTTTCAGTTTTGATAGCTTCTATCCTTTCCATCTTTGTACTTTTGCTTCATGGTGTTCAGTGCAAGGTCCCAGTTGAGAAAAGGGATGTTTGTGACCCAGATGAAATGCCCAGGATTTTAACTGGGTCTGAAGATATCCAAATACCTGAAATGGATACAGGGAAGGGGGTTGGAGACCCTATAAATAGATGTTTACATTATTCTAAGTTTAGAATGGAGTTTGAAATTATTGAGTAATGGTCCATTTCTTGAAAAAATAGTGGCATTTGAGTAGGGGTCTGAAAAATAAACAAATATCATCTGCATAGGCTTGGGCCTTTAAAGCAGGATGCCCACTCATCCCAGATAGGCCGTCTCACTGTGAGTCATGGATTAGTCTCCTTAGGAAGGGATCTAAGGAAAACATACTGTATAAAGCACAGGGCTCAAAGGACAACCTTGCCTAACTCCTGTTGAGATCTGTAAACAAGTAGTGACCTGCCCTTGATAATTGGGGTAACGGTCACAGATGGATATAGTAATTTTACCCAGTGAAAAGAATCTGGAGGACCATAATGCTCCAGGGTAGAAAATAAAATGGGTGATGTACCCTGTCAAAAGCCTTGCTGTGGTCTATTATTTATTTATTTATTTATTTATTGAATTGTTTCACCAGGAAAGATACACTGAGCAACTTAATGCTTATCTCATGGTATGTCCTAGGGAAAGGGAAAGGGATATACAGAGTACAAGTTCAGATACAACATAACAGATGGTGAAATTATACATACAGTTACAAAATGGTAACATGGCAAATGAGACAATATAGGCTGTTGCAAGAGTTACTGTGCAGACAGTTCATAGAAGCAGCATACAAATATAAACAGTACAGGTAACCAGCATAGGATGCAAGGTTGACAATGCATACATTAAAGGCAGTACACTAGTGATGCAATATACAGCAGGGTGAACACGTGGGATCCAGTCACCCTTTTAAGAGCTAGTCTCTAGGGGAAGTATAAGTATAAGTGCAGGGAGGGTGGGGGATGAGAAAAGGAGAAGGACATGAAGAGAAAAAGAGAGGGAGACAGATATGCAAGGAAGGAGTCAGGGCAAGTGCAGGTAGGTGTAAGGTAGTTGTGCAATGCAGCAGTAGGGAGTAAGTGGAAGAGAATGGCGCATTTATAGAGGAGTGCATTCCACATTTTAGGCAGGTGGTGGGAGAAGGCTTTTTGTCCAGAGGAAGTGGTTCTGCAGGGAGTGAGAGGATACGAGTGTCAGCCTGGGATCTCAGGAATAGAAGGAGAGGGTAGGGGTGCCAAGAGGAAGAGAAATATGAGGGAGAGTCCAAACCAGAATTTAGAGATGAACTTAGCACCATGAAGCTGCACTGGGAGTGGGAAAGGAGGTTGAGAGAGCGGTAGAGGTCACAGTGATGGGTGCAGGGAGGGGCATGAAGAGCAAAATGACAGAAGGAGTTGAAGAAAGAGTCCAGTCTGGATAGGTGGGACTGTGTGGCAGCATTGTAGACTATGTCGCAGTAGTCGAAAATGGGCATGATCATCTTCTGTACCAGCTCACCCCTGGTGGTGAGAGAGATGCAGCTGCAGTTTCTGTAAAGTGCCCCAAGCTTAGGCCTTAGTTTTTTCAGAACGGCATCAATATGTACAGAGAAGTCAAGGTGTCTGTCCAGCCAGATGCCTAGATACCTGAAAGAGGAGTCCTCAAGAGCAGTCCCATCGAGGATATGAAAGGTGGGGCAGTGACTTAGCTAGCAGTCTCTGCCTTGTGCCAAAGGACATGGAGACCGTCTTCTTGGCATTTAGAAAGAGCTGATGAGAACTAAACCAGAATTGGACTTGGTGAAGTCAGACTGGAGCCTGGTAGTGACATCAGCAACAGTACTACCAGAGGTAAACAGCACTGTAACATCCATATACATGTGGATGCTGGATGCAGTACAAACCAGGGGAGGTCATTTAGAAAGATGGAGAACAGAATGTGGCTTAGCACTGAGCCTTGGGGACTCCAGTGGTTATAGGCAGGGGGTAGAGATAGCATCAGCAATTCTTACTGATTGCGACCTGCTGGACAGGTGGGCACTGAACCATCCTGTAGCAGATGGAGATAGTCCAGCAGCTGAAAGGCTGTGAAGGAGGAGGGAGTGAGAGACAGTGTCAAGGCTTTAGCTAGGTCTACAAAGATGGCTCAGCTAATGTGCCCTTTGTCAAAGCCTGAAGAAATGGTATCAATTAACCTTAGGAGAGAGGTGGTGGTAGAGTGGGATTTTCTGAAGCCAGACTGGAAGGGGTGAAAAAGAGGAGTCAGAGAGAAACAGAGAGAGTTGTTTTTTTGTAATTAAATTTTATTGCTTTTACCACTACGATAAAACAACATATACTTAAGCATGACGTGTTTCACTGAATGTGCAAATTCTCTTGTCTACAGCAATGATTCTGTAAGCATAGCACATTCTGCTGATATAACAATAACAAAACAACAAAGAAAAATACCCTCAGACCCACCCCTCTCCCTCCCTGTTCCTAAATTGTAGATCATCAAATCAAGTGAAAATAGTAAAGAGGTTTTGCTTCAGAAATCAATGCTACTTAGTTTTATGGCTTCCAGGTCATCAAAAGTGTTCTAAAGAGCCCCAGAAAAGTATAATGATCTTGCTTTTCCCATAAAAGCAATGTGCTTCTCAAGTTGCAATGCTAGAGTGCATTCCTATGCCACTCCACAAGAGTTGGAACCTTATCCGATGCCCAATGTCTAAGTATTAACAACTTCATAACGGCTGAAACAAAGAGACACGTGCCTGCCAAGCTTTAGGAGTAGGCGTAGGGAAAGCAAGCAACAAACAAAATTGGAATATCCATTTTACTGAGCCAAGGATAGGGTCTAGCATATTACTCATAGTCCTCCAGAGACTGCGGATCTCGGGCATACCATAATAAATGATATAGGTTCCCTCTTCTCTTTTGCACTTCCAACAATAAGGTGAACTGAGCGCCCTTCTAAATAGGTGGGTAGAAGTTAGATATAGATGATGCAAGATATTGAAATGTATCAATCTAAGCCTATCTTGTTTAATAAATCTGTATCGTTCAACCAAAGTGTTTTCCAAAACTCCGAAGGTCACTTATGTTCAGAACTTTTACCAAAAATAGCCTACACCAGAAGGGCCTGTGATCCCAATCTTGGAGGAGCTTGTGAACCTTGGAGACTGCATGTGGTTGCCTCACTGCATTCAAAGGGATTCAACATTAATTTCCCCTGATCCGTCAAGGAAACCGATGAAAATACCTGGTTTAAAGCTCTATTAAGCTGTAACCACTTGAAGAATCTGCATCCGTGAGACCCAAGCTTTTTCAGAGCCCCAAATGAACATGGGCCATCCTGATCCCAAAAATTGGCTACTGACAGATTACTTATTTGGGGCCAAAAAGCTACAGGTATAGGAGTGCCATAATTTTAATTTGGAGATTGTCCAAAATGGGTTGGGCGCTCGATAGCCACCAACGTAGCCCAAATAACGTTGCAACTGGTGATAAGCCCTGATTGACCATCCTAAAGGATTATTTTAAGAAATCTAGGTATAGAGGCCAAAGGGTAAACAGTAAAGCATATAAAGAACTTTTAACGTCCTGCCAAACCCGTTCGATATCTAGCCAAAGGGTAAATATTCTGCCTGTCCCTGTTCCTTGGTCCATAAGATCAACTTACACATATGCTGGGCGAGTAATACTTAAAAAGGGAAAGGCGGCTAGACCGCCTTTATGTTTAGGAGCTGACAGATTCAGGTATGATTGATGAGATGTTTTGCCTTGCCACAAGAAGGAGTTAAAAATCTTCTGTACTTTAGCAAACCAATCCCTTGAAAAGTAGAATCTTAGCATATCTAATGGATAAAGTATCCTTGGGAGAGCAATCATTTTTAGAAGATTTAGTCTGCCCCACAAAGATAGGAAATTGAGCTCCATCTCTTGAGATCATCTGCGATCTCTTGAATTAAAGTTGTTAAATTCTCCTTAACCATAGAAACAAAATTTGTGCTAATGTTTATACCTAAAAATGTAATAAATTTGGTTTCCCAGCCCAAATCTAAACCCTGTAGGTCTGTTTTCCTAGTGTAATAATTTAAGGGGAAGACTTTTGTTTTAGTATAATTCAATTTATAAGAGGACACTTTGGAAAATTATTAATTTCTTCTAAAATAGGAGGAAGCGAAGTTGCTGGATTCTCAGCGTGTAATAACACATCATCGGCATATGCCGAACATATATAGCTAGATTCAGCCAATTTGTATACCTTTAATAAGTGGGTTCTTCATCAACCTCAGGAGCAATGGCTCTAGATACAAATTAAGTAATAAAGGGGACAAAGGACAGCCCTGTCTAGTGCCTCTCTCTAATTTGAAAACCGGTGGCAACATCCCATTACACTTCACTCTGCCCGACGGAGAAGAATATAAAATTTTAATCCAACTTATAAAGTTGTGAGGTATACCAAAAGTCGGGAGGTAACAAGCGAAAAGGCCAGGACACCCGATCGAAAGCTTTCGGCGTCAAGTGATAGAAGTGCTGCAGGAGTTTTCGATTCTTTGGCCTTATCAATGAGATGCATTAATTTTCTCATATGATCATGGAAAGTCTCCCTTTCATGAAACCCACTTGTTCCTACATATTAGGCGATCCATAACTTTTGACAATCTATTAGCAAGAATTTTGCCAATATTTTAATGTCGGTATTAAGGAGGATATTGGCGATAACTATCTAAACTGAAGGATCCTTTCCAGGTTTTAAAATCAGGGATATTGTGACCTCTAAGAAGCCTGGATCAGAAATGCCAAAGTTGTACCAGAACTTGAAAGTGTCTAACAAAATTGGCGAGATATAAGGAGAAAGGTTTTATAAAAATTGCTCGGAATCCGTCAGGGCCTGGAGATTTATCAGGAGGCAACTGCTGTATAACCTGATGAATCTCCCGAAATCGTCAGTGGTACATTCAGACCTTGGCTTTGGCTTCTGATAACATTGGCAAGTTAGCTGCACTTAAGAATGCTACAATTTCCGAGTCCGAGGACCTAGAATCTGGTTCCTGGGCATATAGTTTTGAAAATATTCCCAAAATCTTTGGTATTTCTCTCGGTCTGTACATATCTGATCTCCCTGACCAGCCCGTTACACTCACAATATTTTGAGATGAATCTAGTTGCTTTACCCAAATGCAAGGAGTTACTAGCCTTTTCCCTATATCCAAATATTGAAGTTTAGCTCGAGAGAGCTAGTTCTGCTTGTTGGAAGACCATTCCCATATACTGGGCCTGTAATTTATGTAATTTAACCCACTCAGAGTCAGATGAGCTCCAAGATAAGCTATGTTCCATCCCTTTAATTGTGGATAAAACAGAGCTCAACTTATCTCTGCACTACGCTTCTTCCTAGCAGCTATCTTGATTAATTAGCCTCTTAATGAGCATTTTAGAGCTACCCATATCATGTCAGTATGAACCACAGAACCTTTATTCTCCACCAGAAATTGCACTATAAAGTCCTTCATGGTCCTTAATGACGATTCTTCTTTTAATAATTGAGAATTCAACCTCCATTGTGCTGACCTACGAATCTCTGGATAGGCTGTAAATTATACTGATGGGACATGATCTGAAATTACTCTTGCAGAGATATCTGCCAAAAACATATTGGAAACTGCAGAAGAACTAACTAGGATAAAGTCAATTCTCGAATATGAATTATGCACGGAGAATAGAAGAGGTACTGTCTCGTATCCGGATTAAATATCGCCAGATATCAACTAAGGCTGATTTATAGATAAATCTTTTAGGGCCCTTTGGGCTGCAGACAGGCCCCCGTCTATCGTGAGACCTATCCAGGTCATTTTGAAGCACCAAGTTCAATCTCCTCCAAGAATGGTGATTTTATGACTATCTTGGTCCATTTTGTCAAAAGATTCATGAAAAAGAAGGTGAGTCACTATTAGGACCATAGATCGACCCAAAATCACTGGTTGGGATGCTAAAATGGCATGTACAAAAATATAACGACCTTCTGGATCCCAACACTCATGTACTAATTTAAAGGCGACCCCTCTAGCAACTAATATAGAAACCCAGCCCTTTTAGTCGAAGATCCAGCGCCAAAACTTGGGCTACCCACATTCTTCTGAAATAGTGAAGATCCGCTCTTTTTAAATGGGTCTCCTGTAGAAACGCAATTTAGCCCTAGATGGGAAAGGTGTTTTAATACCACCTGCCTCTTGACCCTATCCTTGGCTCCTTTGACATTCCAGCTAACCAGTTTATAAGGTAAGAACATAATGACCACTAAAACTATAATGAGGATTAATGTAAACAGTTATTTGGGATATAGCAGTGTAAATTTCATCTGATAATTACAAGCACCCAGAAGGCTAAGAAAGCCCACCTCTTTCTGGACCTAGAACCTTGAAAACTCCCTTCCCCCTCCCCTCCTTCCCACCCACCCAACAATACCACCCCAATCCCCACTCTTAAAATATGCCTTCAGCATTTCCCCTCCCCTTTAGAAACAAACCCCAGTTCCCTAGAACTGCACTCCCATAACAAACCTGCCACATGATACACTTCAGGCAGCCCAAAACATATCACCACTGGGTCACCAACGGAGCCCCCATACAGAGAACATTACTTCTATGTAAATCTGTTATTATTATGAGAACTTCCTGATCCCAGTTGAACATTCTCTAAGGAAACAGAAAACAGAAAAAAAAAAAAAGTGAGAAAGCCCTCCTTTTTCCTTTGCACTCTTGGTTTATGTAATAAGTGTCTTATCTTCATAAGAGTCAACATGGCCAAGGCTTGATATAACTCCGAGGTCCATCTGTGACTTCTTGAAAAATGTCCAACCTTATACACATAAAAAAAGCAGCTTCTTCGCGTTCAGAAGATTATGTTCAGAATGCTCAAAATATTAACATCATCATTGATCAACGAGTGAGACAAGCTTTCACTTAAAGAGATCCGGTAATAACTGCTGCAACTCCAGTAGCTTTCACTTAAAGAGATCTGGTAACATCTGCACGCAACTCCTGCAACGCTTGCTGATGTGAGTCGAAGGATAGCCATTTACCACCATGAGAGACCATTAATATTGCAGGGTATTTCACTTTGAAAGGCTTAGATTCTGCAATGAGTTTGGAGACAATAGGGTGTAACTCTTGTCTTCTGACCCTCACAGAGTGGGCAGATCCTGTATGATCAATTTGTTTTCCTTCCCACCAAAGCTCCTTCATCCCTCTGGCCTTTTCCAACACATGTTGTTTGTCCAGAAAATTAAGAAACCTCAGGATTAGAGGCCTGGGGGGTTGCCCTTGTGCAGGGGGCGTAAGGCTCGATACGCTCTTTCTATAATGTAATCACCCCTCCGGAGACAACCTCTGACCTTGTAGCAGAATTTTTGCATAAAAGTGATTGGGGTGGTCCTTCCTCTTTCTCTGGTATACCAATAATCACTAAATTGTTCCTTCTGCTGTGCCCTACAAATCCTCCAGCTTTTCTTCCAGTTTTTAATTCTCCTTTAGCCAGAACTAATTCAGAATCTGCCCCTGCCTGCCTTATTTCCAATGAAGACACTTTAGCCTCTGTATCCCCAATCCTTCTTGTGAGAGAATCCACCGACTTTTAATGTCTTGCATATCCTCAGCCAATGCTTTAATTGAGGTTTGTAGTGGCTGCATTACCTCTAAAATTTCTCTTCTGTGAGAGAACATCCAGAATAGGAAGCTGGGAGAGGCTTGCGGCCTGCTGCTTAGCTCGTTCGTGACCGGCTGTTTTCTGGCATCCGAGGCGGAGTGTTTGCTGCTGATTTTTAATGAAAACCTCCATTTCCGCGGAGAAACAGGTGTAGCGATGATCGGGAACCTCACTTTCGTTGGTGTCGGGAAGTCGTTAGCCAAAAACAAAGGTTAAATCGCTGAACTTGGCCGGTAGTGCGGTGGAGCTCCGGGAGAGTCGACCCGGCGCTCAGGCTGCCATCACGTGACCAGAGAGAGTTGTTTGAGGGCTATGTGTTCTTGTAATTTAGCTAAGGTTGGCAGTAGAGAGATAGGATAATAGTTCCCAGGAGAGGAGGGGTCGCCACCCTTCGGGAGGAGGACAATGTCATGTTTCAGACAGAGGGCACCGTGACAGTCGCAAAGGAGGGTTTAGTAACAGGGAGGTGGGAAGGCTATGGCAGAAGCAGAGAGTAGAGGCCTGGGGTCAAGGACATCAGCTGAGGAGCCTTTGGTAGGGTTGAGTGCCAGGAGAGCTTGAATGATAGTGTCAGGAGAGACAGGAGAGAAGGAGAATGGGGGTGTAAGGGGTTAGGAGGAGGGATGGGGCAGAGGAGCAGAGGGGAGGAGACAGGAGAAGGGGTGACATAGGGGCGAGAAGAAGAGCAGTGGGGTGTTTGTCAGTGTAAGGGGTGTAAGAAGGGACAGTGGGGCAGGGATGGGCTTGGGAGGGTGCATAGCAAAGAAGAGGCACAGGTGGCAAAGTGGAGTTGAAGCATTCAGCAATGGCGATAGGTTCTAAGAGTACAGAATGATTGTGCCTGAGGATGGGAGGCAGAGGGGTAGAGGATATAGAGAAGAATTCCAGAATTTAGAAGGGCTATTTATATTAGTTTGGAAGTTAGACTTGAAATGATCTGCTTTGGCAAGGTGGATTGCTTAGTGCAGCCATTCCACAGTTCATGGTAATGCTGGTGACCTCCAGGGCAGTTGGTGGCTTTGGCTTTGCACCACGCAAGGTCACAAGCACGTTAGCAAGCCAAGTTCAGGAGTGACCGAGGGAGGTGTCCGCTGCAGACTCTGGTTTTGTGGGGCAGTGCAGGAGTTCCAAACCTGCAGAAATTTAGAGTGAAGTAGGCAAGGGCCTTGTCTGCTGAAGCTGCTGTAATAAGGGGGACCAGTCAGCTTGTGTAAGGTCATGAAACAAGGATTGCAGGTCAAGTGATGTGAAGGGTCTAGTGAAAATAGTTTTAGCAGGGAGTTTGGCCTATGTATTTTCCTCACTACAAATGTCACGAGGTGGTCACTGACAGAGTCAGGCAGAAGTCCTGAGGCCACTACTCGATGGGGATGGGAGGTGAGGACCAGGTCCAGCAGGGAGTGATTTAGTGTTTTAAGGTTTAGACAGTGGTCTAGCATTACTATACACCCTAATTTCTTTGAGAGGAAATAAATCTATTAAATCTCTAATTATCATCATGGAGTGTTGGATTTTCTGTCTGGAAGACTGCACAACTGGAAAGGATGAATAAGGGATTTAGCTGCTTTCCTAAACGTCTATTTAGAACTTGTGATAAGATTTTGAAGTCAGAATTTATAGTGGTAATGGGTCTCCAATTTTGGATTTTGACCTGTCTCCATTTTAAATATGAAAACTATTAACTCAGAGGTAAAGTAAGAAAAGACTTCATGGTTTTGAAGAAAAAAACGTCTTCCAAACAAGCAGCTGGTTCTTTAGGAAGGTTTTATAAAATTCTTATGGGAGGCCGTCCAAGCCTGGGAGGTTTCTAATTTGAGGATTAAATAACCTTCTTGATTTCTGGGGTCAATATAATACTGGAAAGCTTGTTCAATTCTTTGGGAGGGCTGGAGATTTCAACTTCCACCAGATATGAATTTATGACAGAGACTGAGAACGGTGGCCAATTTCATAGGACTTAAAAAACCGGAGATTATGTTATACAAGCCAGCATCAGATTCAACCAGGTTACCTGCATCTTCAGATAGACTGTAAAACATTTTGCCCTGCTTCCTGGCCTTTTAGGCCTTGAAAGAGTCCCCAACTGGTGTTTTTGTGTGCCGTGTTGTAAAACAGCTCTGATGGTTTCTGCTTCGGTCATACCGATGAATTTCATCTGGGTTTTAGATTTTCTGTTTGTGCAGAATAATCTCTGGAGTAGAGGCTAAGGAAAATAAGTACTGAGTTGCTGTCGGAGCTGTAGGCATGTGAAAGATTTTGATCTTTCCTTCTTTTTCCAAAGTTGGAACCAATGTTTTATCTCAAGCTTGGTGTCTGCCGAGACCCCAACGTTATCATACAGGTAGCAGACTGTGGCCCTGGCCCATAGAAGGTTTGAGATCCCATTTCTAACTATAGGATCTGATAGGATGGAGGTTTAATCTCCATCTAATCTGCTTCCTATTAGGTATAAGATGATCTTGTAGAGCTATCATTAACAATAGTTCATCCACAAACTCCAAGGAGAATTTCAAAAGACTGGAGAATATTTTTGGAAATAAAAAGTGGTCTATGGAAGTGGACAATCTTCATCTTTTATAGATGAAATTTGGCCCAGAGGTTTAGTGCTGTGCACAGTTTATGAGGTCAGCAGTCCTATGCAATGTTTTAATGCATTCAAGTCACAATAAATCTTTTATCATCAGATTTGTTTGCTGATTTGGGAGTTTACAGTTAAAGTCTCCTCCCAAGAAGATACTATGGAGGTGACTAAATATGGTTGGAGGGTGGAAAGAGTGCCACCCTCTCTGCCTGGATTGGGGATCATATGTGGTAATGAACCTGCACAATGAATGGTGCCAAGTGGCGTTCAAAATCAATAATCTGCCTGGGTTTAAGTCAATCAGTTTTGTAAGGGAGAAGGAAAAGGAGTTAAAGATGATACCCATTCCATCTGCCCTGTCCAGGCTGAAAGACCAATAGGCCTCCAGCTCCATTCAGCCTGATGTAGTCGTGCCTGGTCACTAGTTGACATCCAGGTTTCTTGCAGAAAGGAACCTCGAAGCAAGAGTCATGAAGGTATTGGAACAACGTATGTCTTTTGGCATTGTTTACAAAACTACAAATAATAGCAGAAGCTATAAGGTAGTTCCCCACAGGACAGAGACTTTAAGGTCAAGGACTCTTTTCCTTCTTTTTTCTTTTCTTTGTACCCAACAATGTAATTACTGGTTGTAATACTTTCTTGAGTTTGGGAGTTGATGTTGTAGTCCTGACTACCATTTTGAATCCCCCAGTTGGCAGTGGCTAAAACCAAATAGGGTTTTCGGACTCAATCTCAGGGTGTCGGGGAGGTGGGCCTTCAAATTCCTAGTGGACCATCTCCTGGGTAGGGGAGCTGGTCTCTCAGCAGGTATGTTGTTTGGGACAGTAGGAATGAGGATGGAGTTTATAAGATCCTGTATTTTAACCACTAGGGGTCCTGATAACAAACAGTCAGAAGGACAGGGGAGGGATTATGGCTTCAGGTTCTGACCTAATCTTTCTTTCTGAATTATTCTCAGGTTCTTCTGTACATGCCTCAGTGGGGTTACCCTGGAAGGAAAGGATTCTGGGGCTGAGATTTAGGAACTGGCTGATCTGAAAATACTGCAACGTCTTGGGCTTTCTGAGTAAGGAAATCAGGGCTTCTGTGGGAGGTTTATTCTTGGCAGCCTATGGGCATTCTGAAAGGATATCCCAGTTTCCTCACACAGATCACATTTCATGAGATTCACACATTGTGGACTGATGTGACCAATTTCCCCACAATAGTCACAGCGAAGCTTGTCACACACACTGGAAAGGTGGAGTACGAGGAGCCACATTTGTAACATGCATGGGGCTGACCACATAAAACATACCCCAATCCTTGCACAGTATGAAAGAGTTGGGAATATGCATGATACCCTCTTCAGTTTGGTGCAACTTTGCTTTGAACTTCCACCCCTCATTCAGATTAGTTCTGTGTCAAGAATAGCTTCAGGAGCAATCAATACCTCACATTTTGGCTCAGCCAATATACAATATCCTCAATGTGAACATCCTCATTTTGAACATAACAGTTACATACTTAATCAAGGGTTTAGTTAAAGGTATCACTAAGAAGGGGGACCAGAGGGAGAGAATTTAACTTGGTTATACCATTGCCAGAACAGTTAGTGCATTTGGGTCCTGAAACTCACATCTAAATTGTTTTTGCCTGCAGTGTTGATGAATGCAAAGACTTCTTTGGGAGAAATGGTTGGAGTCTTTAAGGATATTTTTTCCCCACAAGGTGTCGATCAGGCCTTGTTTCCAAACTCGCTTTATACCTGATTCAGACTGCGTTTCTCCTAGGGGCAGCATCTTATTTAGTTTGAAAAAGGTCCAAAAGCAGAGGTCTCTGCGGAGGTGGAGGATTGCATTCAGTTGCTTGTTCATCTTTGGACATACCTTGGACAAGTGGAGGGTGCACCCTGTGTTTTTTCCAGTGTGGGGGGGTTCTGAGATGTCTCTCAACCCCATGCTGATGGTTAAAGATTAGGAACTTGTAGCTTCTTTCTCCACTGGAGTTTGATTAGAAATAGCTGTTATAACCTCTGCAGTTGGGCTAGGTGCCAGTACCTGAGTAATTTTGGTTGGGAACTATTGTATAGATTGTGAGAGAGGGGTTGCTGGGGACCAGTCTGGGCCTGGGAGCCATTTGCTGTCAGGCATTTTCTCCATCCTGCTTCGGAAGAGCTTTTCAGGAGACCAATGTGCAAATGGATTGTTAGTAGATGAATTTAAAGAAAATGCTTTTGAATTGCTGAAAAGACAGACTAGATCCCTTCTTCTGACCTAGGGTTACTTTAGCATCGTCAGCAGATTCATCACTTGCAATTAGCAGATCCAGGGAAATATTCCACTTGGATATAGCGAGAGCAGCTCTTTTATTTTTATGTCTCCTTTTCCATGAGGTTTTATCCTGCATTCCTTACAGACAATGAAAACACTGTTGCTCTATCCTGATTGTGAATATCTATTTGATAGATCAATTTTTTGGGAGGGAACTTGTCTCTTCACCAACTTTTAATGCTGCTGAAGGAGGCAGGCTGCTTCAAAGTACATGCACAATTTCAGAAGTTGCATTATTCTTGTGAAAACCCTGTCACCAACACTGGGTTAGAGTCTGGAGTACCTGTTCTGAGGTATAACGGCCTGGTGCCAGAGTTATTTATGCATTCCTTACTATTAAAAACCCCAGAAACCTTTCCCTTTGGCTCTAAGGACATGCTATTGCTAGCATTTTACTACCAGCCACATTTATAGGTGATTTAGGTGGAGAAGAAATTGTTACCTGGGGTATCACTGTATTGACAGATGCTGGGGCAGTGGCTCCTTTAGATGCTGCATCATCAGTCAATTGAAGAGCACTAGCATTTGGGCCCATTTGTTTGACAGCTGAGTTCCTTGTTTGAAGTTTCACAAGTTCTGACTTAAGTTGTAGCTTGTGTTGCTGTTGTCTCAGTTCTTCTGTGTCAAATTCTTCTAAAATTTATTTCTGTAAGTCTTCATCATTTTTAAATTCTCAACTGTGATACTTTCTTGAGTGCTTGTGAGAGCAGCAATTTGGTGAGGAGAATCCCACTAGCACTCAAGTTTTCCATGGGCATGAAGACTTCATTCCCTAGGTCCTCATCATGAATATCCATAAACAGTGTGAGATTCTTGATGGCCTCTTGAGATAAGGTGGCAGTGGAGGAGGCCTGTTCCTCTGCCCTGACACATCCATTCTCTCCTGGGACTCCTGCAGAGTGGCCATCTTGATGGAACAGCCAGCAATCCCCCTACTGGCAGAGTAGGGAATTTTTATTACAACTTCAATATCAAATGAAAACAAACAATGTGAACACACATCCAATAAAGCAAAAATGAAAAGAACATCCCCCAAAAACTTAAATGCTACAAAAATAAAATTTCACAGACTGTTCAAAATGAAGACAAAGAAAGCTTATTAAAGACATATTTAACCCCTGTTCCAAATGTCATGATAACCTACTTGCATAGAATTCAAAATGAGTTTCAAAGAGAGTACTAAGCTTTTTATCAAATCCTGCATTCTGTACACAACTCCCTTCCACCCCTTTTTGAAAATAATCTCTTTAATGCCAATTTCAGTATTAAATCATATCAAACAGAATTAAAAATTCAAATAATAAATTATGTTACATCCCTTAAGAACTTGACATACTTAATCCTGAATAATATATTCCAGTGCTTTCCTTATTATTTAATAAAAGGAAATCGTACAGTATTCACTTCATACTATCAAGCATAGTGCAAATACACAGAAAGAATATAACCTCCTGTTTATCCCTTCCCTCCCTGCCAACCACTTAGCCATGGGAAGGAGAGAAGGCTGGTTTACTTACTACCTTTTCAACAAGGCAACACAAGGTCTTCATCAGTGGTCCAGTATGGCAGCAGTGGAATTTACTTAATCCAACTGATGGAATCCCACTGAGTATGAAAGACCTGTGAAGAAACAATAAATCTCTCCTGTTGCAGAATTCTAATCATGGCAACTTCAATCATAGTAAATAATTGAACAACAGGTATTTGTTTTTGCTGTATAGACATTTTACACCTCACATTCCCGATATAATATTTCAAACAAACAAACCAAGAACAGCCATAAGGTAGTTTTATCATGTTTAGATCCATTGAAAGGGTAAGATACCTAGTAATAAAATATCCATTGTAAGATAATGAAAGAGAGCTCTAGGCCATTTTAAAGACACTAGGTTCTAGAAACTCACAATATGTGGATACTCAAAAACAGATGTGTCATCATAGTTTATTCCTGCATGATGCATGAGGTCTTGGACAGAACCTCTCCTCTTGACCATTATGTTTTAAGTTACCCTTGACATTTAATTTACCATGCATTGACAACAGTTACATCCCACATTTGTGGGGAATATGGTCTAGAGTGAACATTTTAGATATGCAAGACTTCTCATGAATAGGCCGATTTTCAGAGTACTGTATCTTCCATGAAAAATTCCCCATAATAAACTCTTCGATTCTTTCCAAGACAGTGTTTGTATTTGGAAGTTCCAGAGGTGTAGTATTACCACTTGAACACTTAGGCATATTTATAAATTGAATGACAATTACCATTTGTACATACTCAAAATATTAAGAACCGGACCATCCGAGTATACTGCTATCTGGCTCATTAAGCTGAGAGTCCAAACAAGGCAGTCAAAATAATAATATTCTTTTCCTCATGAAACTTAATTAATTATCCAAGCAAACAGAAGTTATGAAAAGAGCGTCACAAGCAGTAACAGGCGCTTATCTGTTAACTTCTATTGGCGTCCTATTCAAACAGATAAGCATTTTCTTCTCCATTTAAATAACAGTTTCACGCTTACAATACAGCAGGATTCCTATCAAAATTGATATCTGTGTAATAAAATACAAACTCTTTTGGCCCTCCAAGACAATCAGGTGCATGCTTGCTCCTTTTTTCAGGAGTCCATAGACTTAAGTAATTCTGTTCAAACCGGGCTCAGAGCAATGCATTCTTCTGACTCCTTCTCCCATTCCATGGCCATACCTACAAATTAAACAGAGAGAAATGCTTCACTGGGCGTAGTAACCTCTGGGTGGAAACAATGATTGAACAATAGCAATCCTCCCCTAGGTAATAATTGTATACCTTTAACAAGCCAAGTTCAGACTTGTCAGCAATAAAATGCTATTCAGACTCTTCTTGTCCACCTCTTCAGAATCTCAAATCCCATCACTGACAAAGAGCACCTTAAAATCCATTCATGCAGCTTTTCATTTCTGTACTCAGGAGCTGCCACTTAGTTGCTGGTTGCTGGTTAAAAAGTAACACCAGTTTCACTCATAACTTTTCAGCGCCAGCTTCTAACTAATATGAGGAAAATGCCCTCTCACTCCATGAACTCCTCCAGTATTTTACTGTACTATCTCAATAACGACCAAGAAAAACAGCGAGAGATATGTTTAAACATTTAGTGAGAAATACGCTTAAACTGTCAGGGCATCAACCAGATTACTCAGCACTAGGAGTCATTTCAATACCCTATTTTATTTCTAACAAAAAATAATGATAGTTTCATTTATAGATTATTGAAGAAAAGCTGAGAGGATAAGATAAGACAGAAATCAGGAGCACATGAATAACGTGGCGTGGGGCAAAGAGCAGAGCAGCCATCTTGCTGGTCTGCCTCCGAATACTGGATCCAGCATCCCACTAGCTTTCCTCCATTTAGTTATACATTTGTCTAATGATCACTCCTCCAAAAGAGTTCCAATTCTATCTTGAACACATGGGATCCAAATGTTCCCTGTTTGTTGTAAGATAGGCTTCAAATAACTTGCCATGAACATGGTTATAAAAAGGATGGGTGATCATATTAAGACCCCTTGTGGATGGTCCTATACAAAATGTCCCTTTTATAGGGTTAAGTCTGCTTCCCCAAATGCATGTAAAGAAGCAGCTATAGACACTTGTTTCTAGTTGTCTAAGTAATGGGAAAACCACACAAAGATGTAAGAATGATGGTAGCAAAAATGTTTTAATCATATATATTCTTTTTGTTTAGCCATTTTCCATTTGTGCTGGGCTATAACTTTTGATTGTGCCTTTTAAGAATTGATTGCCAGTTTAACATAGCTACATCTCCTGAGCCAAACATCAAGTCTAATATGGAGCAGGGTTCCTTGGTCACAGGAATACCTATCACTAAATCTGTCAACCCCTTTGATCTCCTATTGGGATACAGTGACTCTTCCCATAATTAATTGCTCATCTGGCTATATTAGCATATTAATGTAATATTCTATTTGCCTCTTTACATGAATCTGAGTCAGCTACGATTAAACATAAATCATCTGCATATCGACAGTTCAGATTTCCAGATCTAAGCTAGAAAAGGATAAATCTGTGATATCATGATCTAAACTAATTTTATGTAATTGAGGGTCAATTGAAATTACATAAAGAAGGGACTTAATGGACATCCCTGCCTGACACCTCTGTGTAACTCAATGTCTTGGCCTAGCCAGCCAGAACAATAAGGAATTGTGACTGAGTGGTTATAACATGCCTGAATAATTTTAATAAAATCACTTGGTACCCCAGATGCAGCCAAAAATTGCCATAAATAATCATGTGGTACTCCATCAAATGCCTATGATTTGTCCATGCTAAGTAGCCACCCTGTTATTTCACCTTCTTGTCCCTTTTCCAGGATCTCCCTTATGAGAATTAAATTATCTAACATAGTTCTTCCTGTTATTGCACACATTTGTGATGAATGTATTGAATCCATACCTGCCAGTTATAGTCTAATGCTTAATATTTTTGTAAATATTTTAAAATCAGCATTAAGTAAAGTTATTTGCCTCCAATTCTTTAGGTTACCTTTATCTCCGGTTTATACATTAGTGTTAATAAACCTTTTGATATATTAGTTGTAACTGAACGTGTATTCCACATGTGATTAAAACCAGTAATAACTCCTCTAATAACTTCTCTACTAGATGTTTATGCATCTTATATGTAGTCCATCAAGGCCTTGCTGAACCCATTTTTAAATTATTTATAACAACAAGTAGTTCTTGTTTAGAACTTAGTTTAACCACGGTGGTCTGTATAGAAGGAAGAAGTTTTGGGGATTTTATGGTCCTCTAATCAGAGCTTATATCTCTTATGGGGGCACAAACAAGGTTTTCCACATGTTGGTTAATTTCTTTAAGCTTTCTGATTTGTTAGTCATAGTAGTAGCATCTGGTCTATTTAGAAACATGTTTTAAATTGTTTCTCTGACTGGCAGAACTCAAAGGGTTAACAAATGCCTGTTTCACCTGTGTCCTAAATCTTTGTTCTGTTTCCAATGTTTTAAGTCTATTATATTAGATCTGGGCCATTTTAGCTCTAAGTTCATTAATTTCTTCACTATAATTGCATTGCTGTTCCTTTTGCCATGATAGTAATTCCTGTAATCGAGACTGATATAAAGTATACTGATCCATTTTAATTTTTCCATTAATCCTCCCATTGCTTTGAAATAGTCTTGAATGTCTCTTTTGTGTCCTTCCACCACTCTTGGGGTGAGTCATAAAACATACAAACTGATTTTCAAGCATCAATTACATATTGAAAACCTTGATAAATCGGAGGATTATCTAATAAGACTTAGGTTCATCCTCCAATACCAGAGCCCTCTCCCATTTCAGCAAAATTAGACAGTGTAATGCTCAATTTGGCATGATCTGAGATACTATTCTAGTTGTCTTAGCTAGTTTGATATCAAGAAATACAGAAACAAATATATAATCAATGCGGGTAGATAATAAACCTCTAAAATATGTTTTGGTGGCATTGTCCCTTCTTTCTCCAAAGCTTCTACTAAAGAAGCTTAACTAAATAAATTATTTAAATTGGTAGTATCACAAAATGTCTTAGTAGTTTTACAACCTCTTAGTGGTTTAAACCTCTAGCTGATGTTTTTCTACTGCAATTAAAATCTCCTGCTAATATCAGTAGTCTAGAGGTGTATAAAAATGGCTGAATTTGTTGAAACAAAGTTATTTTAGATGCCTTAGTTTTTGGGGCTTAACATTAATTAAACATAGATCCATATCACCACTATTTACATCTAGGAGAAAGCCCTCCTGAAATTATTTCCACCACATGGACAAGCTTAATAGCCTGGTTGTTTAAACATATCCCAACCCTTTAGCAACTGTCCTCCCCATGAACTAAAATGATTGTCCCCATACCCAAGTTCCTGTTGCTTTTGCAGTTCTTTGACTGAATGGAGTCTAGTGTCCTGAAAACAAACAAACAACTAAATCACAGGTATCCACAGTATATTGTGCATTTGTTAAAGTTAGCCCGATTCAGACTTAATGCTGTTGGTGTTCAAAGAAAGATTTTAATGTCATACAGATGTCTCATCAGTTGTTCAGGTATTAGGTATTTGCCAACTTTTTCAGCCATGCCCTTGTGCCCATTCTTTTTCTCAGCTTTGTTTTCTGGTGCTGTTTGTAAAGGCTCCACATCCAATCCCCCTCTGGTTGGGATGAGGTAACAAAACTGAATTTGATTCTGACTCTATCTCCAGGTCCCTATCCTGTAGAACAGAGAATTTGTTCTGTACAGGAATCACTGTGTCTGATTATTTGGGATGATCTGGGAAGGCTTCCTCAGCTGGAGGAATGAGGTGGGGTGGCATAGAGATAACTTCAGTAATTTCCACTTCTTGCCTTTGCCTTTGTGGCAAAGAACATTGCTCTTTAAAAATAGGATTGCTTGTGGTCAGCTCCCATGGCTAGCTGAGCTTCCAACGTAGAGGCTATTACTTCCATGGGGTGGGGGAGGTGGATTCATGGTCACTACTTGTGGTGATCTTGCTTGAGATGGTGTAGATCTTGTCACTTTGCTGCTTTATAAATATAAAATCTTGTACTCCAAAGTCAGCATCAGTTGTATTGTGAGCTGCCCATGGGCACCTCAGGAAGAAATGTCCTTCCTCACACAAGGTTGCACTTTGGGGGCTATAGCAATGAAGTGCTGAAATTCCCATCTCCCACATTGTACACACTTCACCACATCACAGGTTCTACTCAAATGTCTTGCAGAGCCACACTTACAGCAATGTCTAGGCTGACCAGGGTAGAAGATGAACTCCTCATCTCTCTCTCTAAATAGAACAGTTAGGCAGGTGTTGTATACCAGCTTCATTTTGAATCAAATTCACCTTAAACCTCCAACCTCCATTCCACAATCCTTCTTTATCTGGTATAGGCTCTGGATTCCCTGAATCTTGCATTTCTTTTCAAGCCAATAGTTAATATTGGTAACATTTACCCCTCATTTTGAAAAAGTACTGTTATAACTTTAAATGTTTGTTTGGTGAGAAGGATGACTTGAAAACATTTCCATAATGGACTTGTCTTAACCTGTGCTTATTTAATCCAAAAGCAGTCTAAAATGTCTTGAGTTTGAAAACTTAATATCATATGTAGACTCCCCAGTTGTGTGTAAGAGCATACACTTCTGCAGGAAAAGAAGCAGTGTTTGTTTTAAAAGTATTTTCCCATATAATATATCAAGCAATTCATTGTTGTGTCCCAGATATCTCAATCTACAGCATTATGTCTCTTACCCAGCTCTATGGGTCTATTAAACTAGCATAGGTGAAATTACTGTTAGATGCATTGTTTTGAAGACTGGGGTTTTCAGGTGCTCTGTAGTCAAGTCATTAGGTAAGGCCTCAGAAGGAGGACCCTGTAAGTTTGCCTGGGTTTCAGTTTTGTCATTTATTGGAGAATCTAGAAGGGAAAATAAACATTACCTTCAGTTCCATCAATAGGGCCTATTGTAGTTTGATCCGTTGTCCCAGTTTTAGCCTGGTTGTTTATTTCACTATTGCTTGCAGATGCTGTGGTTTCTGCTCGATACTCATTTCCGGCAAAGGAATGTTGGGATCAGGCACCCAAGTGCAGTTTTCTGCTTGGAGCAAGCAAGCTCCACGAAGAGTATGCTCTGCAGACCAAACTTCATGATTCTCTGATCAGGGAAGTGCTTCCTTTGCTGTTGGATTTTGGGGAGGAGCATCCTCTTTACATACCATTCCAGAACACACAAACACTTTTGATGGGTTTGCTTCCTGATTCCACGGAAAGTACTGGTTCCCTTTTCCTTTTCTTCTCCTCTTCAGCCTTGATTCTGCTGCTTGCACTTGGTTCTCAATTTATTCAGGCTGCACCTACAAGTATCTTTTTCTCTCCTGAGCATGTTCTGGGTTTGTAAATCCTCTGGTTCATCCTTCAATTTCAAGATGACTGAAGAGTTGGGTTGTGCAGCTTGCTTCGCTGCTGTTCCTTGACCACTCATCGTGGTTTCTGTTAGTAACTCTGTTGGCCACCCAGCGGGAATTTCCAACCGCCTCAATGCAGACAGTGCAGTAGAATCTGGACCTCCTTTCCTCTCAAGCTACACATCAATACTGTGATCCTCCATCTCTGCTCACCAGACATAGCACCCCTAGCTACAGAGTACAGAACTTTCCCTGGTGTACTGGCTAATAGTCTCCTTCCCATAAAGCCAGTTAATGCAATTGTCCTGGCTGTGTATGGGTGTTGATGTATGATATGGCCAGCACTACACATTTAGTCACTTCACTACCAGTCCAGCATTGCTTGTAAAGTGCTTTGGGGTGCATTGTGCATGGAAAGCATTATATAAATGCTGATTCTTCTTCTTCCTCTTCTTCATCTGTTTTAATTTTAATATTGTTTTTCTATCTTATCCAACACACACCCATACCCTCTCAGTACTCCCCTGCCTGCCAAGCTGTCCTATATGAAATTCTCCTCTGACTGCTGAGTGGTGCTTACAACTCCAAGAATGCCTTTGGGAATGTGTGGTGGTTGGGAAGACCATCGTAGAGCCACATGGAGTTACCAAGCTGAGCTTGACCCCAGCCCTTGGAAGCCAAGTAAACCTGAACTGTTTAAATAAAGCACATAACTTTTGAATGTGTATGTGTGTGGAGGCACCTTTCATTCACATTAATGCAACATGAACTTAACATTGATTTTTAAAAGAGAATTAAGCTGATTGAGTTTTTTCAGTCTCTACTTCATCCCTCAACTGTCTTGTTGGCTGGGCATCCAAGACTGTGGTTCAGTAGTGTGGCACAGGATGTGTTATCAGTCCAGTGAAATCCTTACTCCAACAGCAATGTGCATGCTGCAATCCAATTGATAGTCATTCCATTGATCAGGATTTTGTAGCACCCACAGTCTTGCTGCCCTAGGGTGTTGCACTGTTTCCCCTACACCTCCAACCACGAGGTGATTATATTATTTTTAGGGAGTACAGGGCAAAGACACCCTTGTTTGGGGGTGCAGGGAGAGCAAACACCCTCAAAGAGCTGGGATGTGCCCCAGTGTTTTGCTGCAATGGCGGTCAGAGCAGCATGATTGCTGGTGACACTGCTACATCGGCATTTTGCTGTTGCTGTGGTGTAGGTAGACATGATGGATGTTGAACCGACATGGTGGAACTATGGCACAGAAATTAACCAGTCATTGCAGGTACCTTCCACATGTTCTTCAGGTAAGGTCCAGGGGAATCAGATGAAACTAAACAACAGGGAAAAGAAAAAAAAGAGAACTCTGTTTACAGATAAGACAGTTGCTGCCCATGACAGCAGTTGGTGAAAGTCAGCTGGCCTACAAATAGCTCAAACAATACCCCAAGCCATTCGGCTTGCTGCCAAGAATGTTCCTCCAATATCTGGCACCCATCTCACTTTCCTACCAGTACTGAGTTAAGACAAAGTTAAACAGTTAATGTTTCTTGGTTACATGTCTCTTCTGGTACGCAGTCATGTCTTGCTACTTTGGGCTGTGTGGGAGATGGAAATAGTGCATTAAACTGCACACAGGAGAGAAGAGAGCACTGAACTATGAGGCAGAACCAGTTAGTGGTGTCTGAGGAACCATCAGGTCCTCCTGGTGAGCAATGGCAACAATTTAGGACTTGGGCAAACCAAACAGGAAAACAACGTTTAGTGTAGCTGACCTTCTCAAGTGGCTAGTGCAGTGGTGCACTGGCTGGGTCTGCCACTGTAGCTGCTTCCTTCTTGTTAATGAACTCCTCTGCTACAATCATGGATGTGAACACACAGGAGGGTAGCGAGCTTCTGAATCCTCAGGAGTGAGGGGTATTGGTGTGAAAATGATCAACCTCTTTAAAACAAGCTGGCCTACATGTCAGAACATTCCTGGTGCTCAAGCTGCAGTTGCTAGCTGTAGTCAGAGAAAATGTAGATCCTGCCACCTTCAGACACTATGGGGCCTGGAAATGAGACAGCTGAATAACTGCTTTTCAGTTCTAGAAATGCAGAAATTTCACATGAAGTGGTGAGCTCCCTTCCCTGGCTTAGGTTTTCTACAGGAGTGCCATGTGACCTCCAACATTTAAGGTGCACCCCAGTTGCCAAGGTCAGTTGTTGAATCTTCCAAATGACCAATGACCTAGTATTGTTTCACCTGACATGGTTATTTTGGTCATCTAACTTGGCAACATGCTGATTGATGGTCTCCTGCAGCTGAGTCCACTCTCTGCTAGTCAGTCAATTGGTCCTAAATGGTGCAGATGTGCTTCTCCACTTCCTTGTGATGGGACTCATGGGCAGATGTAGTTTCAGTCCAGTTGTTCAGGACCCCTGTAAATCTGCTAGCTGCACCAACATATTTGTGAAGCTCACTCTCATTTCCACTCAGAAGCCATTAGTAGATAAGAGAAAAAGCTGTCCTTTTCCACAGCCACTGTATCCAAGGACCTTGCAACCTAATTCATGCCATTGCTCCACTGTGGGCCTCAGTCTCTGGTGGTTGGCTAAGTGATAGCTCCTCTTGGGCCAACAAATGAGAGCTGTGTTTGTTTCCTTTGGCTCCTCTGGTTGCTCATACTTTAGTTTAGGCAAGATATGGCACAAAAAAATATTATGCTGCAGGATGCCTCAGATTTTTAATGGATGGTGACTGTGAGGGAGAGCCCAGCAATCAAGTGTATGCCATCTTTGCTGGCCAGGCCATGCCACACACAATCAGGTAGGGTATTTTTGGCTTCACTTCTCTACATACTGGATATATGCACATTGTACACTTGTGGATTAAATTAGCCTAATGTTAGCAGATTAGAGTTTAAGCACAGCTGCTGCTCATAGCTGGCACCAAATTGCTCACATCTAAGTGGTGTTGCCCAAAGTGCCTTGGATCACCTATGGGAGGCAGGGTAAAAGTACTGGCCGACTGGAATATCAATGATGCTCAGCATGTTACTGGATTTGGATGCTTTGCCTCTTATTATGAACTGCACTATTTCAAGTGAAGTGGTGTCTTTAGGTATGTGTGGATAGCCCAGAAATAAAAAGTATGCTTTTCTCGCTCATGGGGTCTTCTCTGCTGGGAGGGCTCAGCCCATGGGTCAATGCTGTGGTAATAATTCCACCCATTAACTTATGTTAATCCTGCCCCTACCTTACAACAGAGCTTAGTATGTTTTTCAATGGCTGAGCTGCTGCGTGGTCCCTGTGTGCGCTCTCTCTGTTCACTTGATCTGCCCTCCTTTGCTCCTTTGCCCATCTTTCATGTGTGTTCTCCTCGTTTGTATTGGTGTTGCTTTGTGGCTTCCTCCTCTTTTATCCAACTCCTCCATCTTGCCATTGCTCTGCCCCCTTTTGCTTTGTTCTCCCACATTTTGCATCTGCATTAACCTACTGCTCATCTGTATCTCTTTCTTCTGCTCTCTGCCTCACTGTATTTTGCTGTCTCTGCTTCAGTTTGTCTTTGTCTCCACCCCCACATTTGTTCCCTCTCATCCTTATTCCTTACCTTGTCACTCGTTTGTTTTGCTTCTGTGTTCTGTCTCTGTTTCGCCTTGCCTTATTTTTCTTTTGTTTGCCTTTAGGGTATACTTTGCCTTCACTTCCCTCTGCTCTTTTCCTGGTTTTCCTTCTTCTGGATGTCTGACATCATCTTATAACTGTGCTACATTCTCTACCTTGCTGTACATAACTCCTCTAGTATGAGTGCTCTGCATATAGCACTGATATCCTGCTCAGTCTATTGAATCCTCTGCTCTGCCACCCCTCATAGGTCTCATAGGTCAGTACAGAGCCTTTAAAGATGGTTAGTCCATTATGCTCACCGTAATGCTCCTATATATACCCTTTTATGTAATGCATCTAAGTTATGTTTGAAGCTATCCATTGATGTTTGAGCTACTACATCTTTAGGCACTGAATTCCAGGTGATATCACTCTCTCGCTAAACCAACCTTTACGCTTCCAGGTATTACACTTATCCCCCTAAGCTTGAGGTGGTGTGATATAGTACTGTACATCGACTCATTAAACCTTAATTATACAAAGTTCTTTGTCTGAACATGCTTTATGTAATAGGCACATTTCACCCTGAGTCTCCGGTACTCAAGGAAAACATGTCCAACTCTTTCAGTCTAGTCTCATAATTGTTATGTTTTATTCCTCTGATAGAGCATGTAGCTTTTTTTGGTATTCTCTCAATAGTTGTTTCTCATTCTTCTGCTGTGGTGACCACACTTGAACTCCAAATTCCATTAGCGGTCTCCCCAATGTCCCATACAGTGGGACCATCACCTCCCTATGTCTACCAGCAGTTTTGCTCCATCTCCTTACCTCTCACCAAGCAGCCAAGCGTAGGCAGGGTCTGACCTGCAGTCCACCAGAGACAAGGATCTGGATTCACAAGAGAGACAACATTTCTGTAGCTGTAGAAAAATGGCTTGTAGCACTGTGGAAATCTAGTTGCACCATATTCACAAAGAAAATGTCTGCAGTTGCAGAAATCCATATAATAGGAAAGTAATGTAAGTCCACAAGTGCTGAAATCTCCTAACACTCTTTCCTTAGCTGAGGAAAAGGCTCAGCAGGCACAACAACAGGTGATCCATATTAACTGGAGTAGCAGACTTTGACAGTCTTGCCATAGATGCAGCAGTAAGTACTCACAGAGAGACCAGCATCCAGTATCTCAACTGAGACCACTCCAGTACCACTGGTAACAGCAGGGCCATGCACTACAGTAGCTGTCTGTAACTGTTGGTTGAACCGATGGTTGTGTCTCTCCCTGGAGTGTTTATGTTGTCTGCATCAGCAGCACTCACTGAAGGCTATTACTAGCTCTGCCTCTACTGCCTGTGGGGCTACTTTAGGGGCTGCATTGGATCTAGTGGTTGTAGTTTTTTGTATTTCAATGAAAATGTATGCTGTTTTTGTTGTAACAACTGACATTGCTATAGGCTTGCTATTACATGTGCCTGCACCTCCACTATAATTGTTTGTCAATTGTTGGTACACTGCACTTTGCTCAAGGAGAGTTACACCTCTCTCTTTGTGGTGCAGCATGTGTGCAACATTTTTTCCCCAACTGTTTAAAAACATTGGCTGTGACTAGCCTCTAAGGGATATGTCATACTTTTCAATGGCCTTTTTCCTTGGGCACTTCCATAGCTGCACTTTATTCCACAGTCCTCAGTGTATTTTTTCTGTAGCTACGGATGTTCTATGAATTGCACTCAGAGCAAGTTCCTCTTTTTTTCCACAGCTACGGAACATTTGGGGACTTAGGAAGGTTTTGTACCTTCAGATTGTTTTGAGAATTCCAAGAGTCCTTAAGCTTGTTAAAGCTAGGTAGTCCATCATTGCAGGAGATTGAATCAGTACATACAAAAATCTTATTAACCTGCATTTCTCATTCACTTCTATGGATGCAGCAGTATCTGGCCACTCATCTCATCCAGAGGAATGCTCTTCCAGCCTCCTGCATAAAAGGATCACTAAACAAACTCCTTGCAAGCATCCTAACAAATCTAAGTTGTTCTTGAAAGATTGGATGGTCCAGCACCTCATTACCAAATTCCAAAACTTGCACTTCGTGTCGGCCAGGAAGAAAGAATTGCTTATCCTTTTCATAGCAGCTAAATTCCTACAAGAAGAAAATTGCTCCCAATAAACCTTCACCCTTGTCTTCTTCTGATGCTGATACAAAACTTAAAGCCCTCATATTGCAACTCGCATCTTTGATATAATACAGTCTGATCTTTCAGCTCTTGAAGCATGTCTTTCCCTCAGTCTGATTCCCCATCCATAACCGCTGCAGTTCCTTCTTCCTCAACCACCTCCTAGGAAGATAATGCTCAACTATGCTTTCATCTCCAGCTAGCATTCCTCCTGTCACCACAGTACCATCTCTACCAGTTCCAGGTACTTCTACATCACCTTCTCCTCTACCTACTGTAACCCCTCTACACCTCATTCCTGGTCACCTCCGCAAGGACATCATAGAAGAATGATTTCAATTCAGTTCTCTCCTCATTTCTTCTCAAGGCACCACTGAGAATCAAGTAGTTACCTGAGTTGATGTCTCAGTCATGCACGACTATAAAGACCCCAGGCTCCTGAACAAGCTAACTATTCCTGAGTCTGTGCTTGCCTTTCATCTATGCAGAGACAGAGTTTGCTCTGTCTTTCCATCTAGGTACAAGGAATTGGACTCCTACTTGAACTTGGTAGTTGACCTTGGAGTTCATTATGGAGGCACTTATTCTATGATTATCATCACTCTTTTTCATTGAAAGCAGTGGCTGCATTAACTCATTTAACTCCAGACTCAATTGAACTGTTCTCGACAATGAATTATTGTGTCATTATTTTACTGGTCAAAGGCCCTTTCCTGCCAAATATGTGGCTCTTTTTCACATTTGCTTCTCTCTGTCCTATGAATATTTCAAATTTCCTACTTCATCTTGAAGGACCTCTACATAGGACCTGTATCTCCTTCAAATATAATTTGCGTATTTCTAATCCTGAGCTTTTCCTGGCTGTAATTTTGATAGACTTGACCATCCAGTAAAATATTTTCATAATCAGCCTATTTGTAATAATTTAAAACTAAAGGATGCCCAGGCTATCAACTCCTTCATGTCTGCAGTTTCTGTGAGGATGCTCATTCTTGTTCCATATATCCAAAGTGCCCAGATCTAAGCAATATGACAATTACCACATTCTCCCATTGCATGAACATTCTGGCCCTAGCAGCTGCATTGTCTTCCCATCCACATCAAGCCCTTGTAAACTTCCTCATAACCGGTTTTGCTGCAGGTTTTCATACTGGAGCCTCAGTCATTGCTTTGAATCCTTCATCTGCAAAAATTTACAATCCGCCATGCAGGAACCTGAAATTGTCTAACAACTGCTGCAATAGGAATTGCAAAAGGATTTCTCATAGGCCCTTTTGAGTACCCACCTTTTCATTCCTTTAGGATCAGTCCTATCAGTGTTGCCACTAGAAAGCTTTCTGGAAAGAAGTGATTGATCATTGCTCTATCAGACCCTTATTCAAAGCCTATACCTAGTATTAATTCTTTGATTCCTTCAGAGGACTATACCCTATCCAATGCCTGGATAGATGAGGCCATCACCATCATTAAACAATCTGGTCCTGGCTCCTGGCTTTCCAAGGCTGATATAACTGATGCCTTTAAACTAATTCCAATCCACCCTTCCTTTTGGCATCTTTATGGCATTTGTTGGGACAACAGTTGCTCCTTTGCTGTACGTTTAACCATCACCTAGAAAAGGAGTCCAAAACTCTTCAATTTATTTTCTGAGACTCTTTGTTGGCTTCTACTCAAGAACTGCTGTTGTCCTGCATAATTCACCTCCTGGATGACTTCTCTTCATTGATCCTCCCAACTATCCTCCAGCTGCCAGCATTCCTGCTCTTACAGATCTCTTTTAGCATTTAGGTGTCTCTTTATCCACTGAGAAAACTCTTGGTCCTACTACATCTCTTGAATTCCTCAGTATTGAAAGTGACTCACTGCCCATGGAAGTTCGTCTGCCTATGGATAAATTGTGCAGGATCCAAGACCTCATTGATTCATTCTTGAAATGCTCCTCCTGCACTAAATAAGAACTTCTTTCTCTGGAACATCTAAATTTCACCATGCGCACCATTCTTCAAGGGTGTTCTTTCATAACATACCTCCAACAGCTGGCTTCCTCAATCCCTAATCTGCATCACCATGCAACTATTACAGCATCAGCCAAACCTGATTTGGCAATGTGATCCGTCTCTTTATCTGATTGGAAAGGTTGCTCCATGTTCTACAAAGATCCATCTCCAGAAATGCATCCCAGAATCTTTACTGATACATCCCCACCTAAAGATTAACCACAATCTTTGGGCATTCATGGTTCACCTTTCAATGGCCACCAGAAATTTATGACCTCTAGGACTTTTCAAAGACATCTCCATTATTTGAAATCTATCCAGTGGTTGCTGCTGCCTTCACATGGGGCCAACTCTGGTCACTCCAAACTGTGTCTATATTTTCTGATGACCAATCTATGGTGGCTATAATCAATAAAGGCAGATCCTCATGCCATTCTATTATGTTGTTCATGAGGAGGCTGACTTGGATATCTCTGCCATAAATTTACTATGCAATGCTTTCATGTACCTGACTTTGCAAATCATGCATCTGATTCTCTCTCTCTCTCTCTCTCTCTCTCATTTCCAGTTTCAGGAGTTTCATCATAATTGTCTTTCAGTCAGTCTCGTCATGACTCCACCTCCCAGTTTCTCAGACCTCATTAACTTTTATCAACATCAAGCTGAAGCCCTTATGTGGTCTGCTCTACCACCCAATACCGAGCCACCTATTCTACTGCTTGGAAGAATTATGTAACTTTCTGTTCTACCCAGCCAAGCCATATCGTAGTATTCTCAATTGATTATTTCTTTGCTTTCATCACTTATTACCACCAAGCTTTAACTCTTCCTTCTGGAACAATATGACAATATTTATACAGAATTCAATACTTTCTTGCCCAAACAAACCCATCCATGCCCTCCATCTTGTCAAACTCATCCCTAAGCTTCTCTTACTTGGTATCAGCAGGTCCTCTATCAAGAAAGCCCCAAATGGGGAGCATGCAGCCAGGATCCCTGATGACTGCCTAAGATCGTAGTTCAGTTAAGCCACTTCTAAATCCATCACATATTGCCTGTATATTTGTCTCTTCTGGACCTCTGATTGTGGAGACTTGTACTTGAACTGTTACTTTGTTCAGCAGTTTTGTTCCTTGAGTTCAGGAACTTACCTTGTTATTTAATTGAGCCAACTGCATCATTGGCCTGTTGCTGAATATTCTCCTGGGAAATGGCGACCTCTGAGACCCATGTGGCAGTGGACCTTGTGGATCTTTTGGACATCAAGTATGCTGCAGGAACTAACTCAGGATATTCCCAACATCAAGGCTTCAATTTCACAGCTCCATGAGTGTTTAGAGGCAGCTGAATAAAGGATTGCTGATGCATAATTATTTACATTGAAGGTAGAATTGGCTACCATAATTCATGAGGGAAAAACTCTGCCATTTGGAACAGCAAATACAATTATTGGCTAAGATTGATGATTTGGAGAACAGAGGGTGATGCAATAATTTGTGCATTATTGAGGTGCTGGAGGGGTGGAGGCCAAACATGAACATTTCTGCAACACCTCATACCACAGACTATTTGTTTTTGATTTGGAAATACTTTGGAAATAAAGTGGACCCATTGATCACTTGGGCCAAAACCTGCCAGAGGCTTACCCCCTTCAAACCATTATAGCCTATTTTTGAGGTATTCTATTAAGGAACAGATCCTCTGTTTGGCTCATGAGAAGGGCCCTTTAAAGGTTAATGAACATACTATTCACATATTTCAGGACTTTCCTAAAGAGGCTGCTGTACACTGAAAAACTTGTTCCCCATTTGAAAGAGCTGACTCATCAGAGAATTCAATATGCAAATCTTGCTATTTTATCCATCTTATGGGAGGGCCAATGGCTAAAGATTGATATGCCACAAAAAGGGTAGATTTTGGGCAGACATAAAGAAAGAACTGAAAGGGCCCTCCCAGGGACCTGAAGTCATACTAACTCCACACATATACATGAGCCACGGAGTACCTCTCACAGTAGGGACAATGCACTCTCCTTCTGTTGATAGCTCGAGGTACCCTCTCTCACCACGGGCCCACAGTGTCATCTCTTCAGTGGCTAAGGGGAACATGGATCTCTACCAAAACCAAAAATGGCAGAAAGATTTGGCTTGGTCCTTGGATCTACTTGGTCAGTGCAAGCTTCAGTACCAGAGTGTATCTCTCAGAGGGAGAACCTGAAATCTCACAGACATCCCCACCAACAAGTCCCCTGAGATGGTTGCAGGATCCAGACCCAAAACACCCCAGAATGTCTCCTATCCTGCCACAAGAGGATTCCAAGCTTCTGCTATGGACTGGGTGGACTAGATGGATGAGGAACTTGTAGCCTCAGTGCCTCCAGAACCCAAAACTTTGGTCCTGTAGTGTGCTGTTTCAGCTCCAGTAAGTGAATGCACTATAGCTGTTCGATCTCAAAATGGCACCACTCAGTGCCTTGACCAGCTTGGTGATGCAGTCAGAAAGAGTGAAGGGCACATAACAGACTTTTTGGACTGTTATTGGAGGGAAGAGCAGTGTTCTTTTTTTGATCTGCACTGTTGTCAAGTGGTTAGCAGGATCTTTCAAGGGCATATATGAGGGGTAAGGCTGTTACTAAAGGTTTAATATGAGGAGAGCTAAGGCTGTCTTAAGTATAGATGTAATCCCATGCATTTATACTAGCTATCCCATCCTGGAGTTCTTTTTTTTTTTTCCACTAGGGCTCTATTGATTTAGATGGAAAGATGAGGATTGCACACTGTTTCCCAAGTCTGTTTCTCCTATCTTGCTGCTATTTCATTTTGAATTGGTCTTTGCTTAGGACATGGCATTCTTGCTAGTGGAAGAGGCACAGGCCTTTGCTGCGGCTGCAGTTCTAACAGGCGGTGCATTTGGATTAGCAGTTTTGGGCAGCAATGCCCATAGTGATTCTTGCTGAGGAGAGAGCAGTGTCAGTGGCTCAGCAGGTTGCATACTCACCTCTGAGCTGGAAGATCAGAAGGCTTTGGATTCAATCCCCATACCAAGCTCTTTGGATAAATCCCAATATTCACACTGCAGTGCAGCATGAGAGGTGTTGCACTCCTGAGGTGCCATCTTTCAGATGAGATCTTAAACCAAGGTCCAATCTGCCTGTTCTGATGGTTATTCAGGTGGACATTAAAGATCCCATGGTATTTCTCAAAAGAGTTGGTGAAGTTTTTATTGAAAAGTCATACATCACATAGGGTCAATATAAACATCACAAATACCAATAGAGCCCACAAACACCGCATGAAAAGAAAAGCACTATTACCAACAACTGCATACACTAAAAATGTGGTGAACCTACTTTATCCAACTAAGTGCATGTTTCCATAAATCTTTCAGGTGATGATTAGCTAAACAGCGTTCCTCCTGTGAATAAATGGCTAACACTTGATTTCGAATAAAGTTAACAGTTCCTGCTGCACAAAATATTTCTGTTGCAGACCCAATTGACACTGAACTTCTGAAATATAATATTTTGTAATCCCACAGAGTACTCTCAAAGTACTGGGATGGTACTTG
The DNA here is from genome assembly GCA_016271365.2 of Neoceratodus forsteri. NCBI lineage: Eukaryota > Metazoa > Chordata > Ceratodontiformes > Ceratodontidae > Neoceratodus > Neoceratodus forsteri. The sequence goes on along the minus strand of CM028134.1, from coordinate 881,004,417 downwards.
GTTCATTGACCATTGTACACACCAAGAATAAAAGCCTCATAAAAATGGTCAGAAATTCTATACATTTCAAAGCTTGTGCCAGAACTTTCCAAAAGATAACTATAAAGGGACATGGCAGAAATAAATGTTCCAGAGTTTCAGAGACTAAGTTGCAAGTATCCCTAGGGCAATATTGTTCCGTGATATGCTTGTGATTATAGTTATCATGGACCCCAAACACCCATGACAAGTAAGCCAGACTACATCCCACATATGCTTAGGAATCCATGTCTCCATTAATTGTTTAAGTATATCCAGGACAGAACCCACAGAATCACTGGGGAACTGGGTGGAGTTACAAACTAGGATTCTAGAATTGAGGCATACAAAGAATGAGCGGCACGCGTGTAAAGAAACTTTTCAAGCTTTAATTTTAGCCAAAACCAAAGTAACATACTGTGGTATGGTATCTTTCCTAAGTTTCGTGAGAAAGTGCAATTTTGTGCTTCCCATAATGCGATAATTGGGAGAAACCATTCCTTTGACCAAATTACCCAGGTCTTGATGGAATCCTGCACAATCTGTGTTACACTAACTGACCAAAATAGAGTATGGAGGAAAAAGCAATGAATTGATTACACTTATGGAACCCTTATTAACAGTTAAGTATGTGATCTGTCTCCAAATGAGGTTGAGTCTGCTCCTCTAAATCACCTGAAAAAACAGGCTATACAGTTTCATTTCCAACCCTGCTGGTGGAGAAAAATGTAACAAAGATGTAAAAAATGGGAATAATTAATGTTTTAACCAAATTAAAATATGCATAGTCTTCCAAAGAGCCACCTTCCACTCCTCCTCCTCCTGTAGTTTAGCTGTCCAATTAACCTGGGCCATGTCCACAACCCCAAAATGTATTCCTAGAATGACCACTTTCCCAACACGTCATAAAGGGCAAGATCATATTTGCATAGTCTCCTGTTAAGCACTCTCATAAAACTCCTGCTCTTGTTACTAGTTTGCATAGGTAATATCAAACTCAACCCCAGTCCCCCTCTCCCTATCCGGCTCCCTCCGCACTAGCTGGTATAAAGGGCTAAGCCTGATCCACAGCAATGCCTGTAGCTTGTTAAAGAAACTGGACACCATTCAGTCTTGGCTTAACATTCCCTCCCAGATATTGTTGTGATAACAGAAACCTGGCTGAGACCATCTACACTTGACTATGAAATAAACATCCCTCTTATGTCACTTATAGGACTGATAGGTTAACCAGGGAGGGGACGTAGCATTTACATCCAGGAAAAATTCACAGCCTCCATCGTTGACTCTACTTCTGTACCTCTGGAATTTGTATACCACACTAAAACTACAGCTTCCCTCATCAACCCCTATCTACATCTTAGGTTACTACAGGCTTTCTTCTGTCAAGCACAAGGTGTTACATCACTTATCCAGTATTCTAACTTCCTTATCCTCCAAAGTTATTATCACATGAGACCTTAACATGGACCGGTTTTCAACCTCTTACAACCCTTGAAGAATTATGTGACAACTTTGGCCTGTCACAGCTTATAATGGAGACCACCCATCCCAACAAAAACACCCTAAGAACAGTACCCTGCTTGATGATATACTGGTCAACAAACCCCACCTATACTCCCACTATGGTATTTTCTGTAATGACATTAGTGATCACTGTGCCTATAGCCTGTGTGAAGACCTCCCTAAGTTTGTTTCCTCCTCTAGCTACATCTTTAAGAGATCAAAATGACACTTTAACCCTAATGTCTTCCTCTTTGACTTGCAACGCGTGAATTAGCAGGACTTCTATCTGGCTCCTCGACTGACGAAGCCTATGAAGTCTTCCAAAATATTGTCCTCAGATCCATCAAAAACATGCACCAGTCATAAAACCTGAACTAATAAGAAAACATTCCATTGGTTCTCTGACAGCCTGAAAGCAGAGCTGCTTCACAAGATTAATTTTTAAGAGGGCTAGGAAGACCAAGCAGCCTAATGATTGGGTAGCCCTCAGAACTGCCAGAAACCGTTGCACCAGATCAGTTAGGGAAGCAAAAGCTAGCTACTATCGCTCTGAACAGAACTCTTCCACTAACAGCACAACTAAATTCTGGAAAACTTAAAGGAAATCCAAGGCCACAGCTCTGCTAGTCTATTCCTGCCAAAAATCTCAACCGGCAACTCCATTACTACTGACAAACAAGAAATCCCTGAACTCTTTAATAACCACTTTGCCACAGAGGGACTAGTGTTCAATGTTCCTCCTCCAATAACCTCTGTGCACAACTATATACCTCAAACTCTACTTGCCCAGACCTAGCCCCAGCCTCGCCAACCCCATGCAAGGCATTTCCTTCTCCCTGTCTCAGTGAAGGAAGTTGAGGAGCTTCTGCTTTTCTGGATGCAGGAAAAATGCAGGTGCAGACCTGATGCAGCCTTTCTTCCTCAAACTTGGCTTCCACATCCTGTTACCCCAAATACCATCTCTTCAATATGTCCCTTGCCCAGGGCTCCTCCCGACAATCTGGAAAACTGCCCACATCATTCCATTCTTTAAATCTGGCAGTACTAGTGACCTAAATAATTACCACCCTAACTCCTTATTCCTTCCCTCTAGGCTCCTTGAAAAGGTTATTAATTCCCAGCTTAGAAAGCACATTGATGACTCAGTCCTCCTAAACCCAGCTCAGTCTGGCTTCCGCCTCACCATAGGACCACCTCAGCACTTGTAAGGTCACAAATGACTGACTGAGTGCCCTGGATGCCAGAAGTTAGAGTGCACACTGTTTCTTGACCTTAAGAAGCATTCAACAAGGTGGACCACACCTTGCTCTTGGCTGCCTTAAGGAATATTGGCATTCATAACTTGGCACTTTGAGTGGTTCACTAACTACCTCTCTGATTGTCATTAACAGATCAAGGCAGGAGGACTTACCCCCCTCAAAACTCTTCCAAGAGGGTACCCCAAGGTTCCATCATGAGTCCACTCTTATTTGCCATCTACATAAATGAACTAAATGCCAGAGTCAAGTCAGCAGACATCCATCTCTTCGCTGATGGCACCATGTTGTATGTAGCTAGACCTACTCTGGTACATGTGTTAGTAACCTTCAGACATAATTTAACCACCTTCAGAACAATCTTCTTTACTCTAAGCTTCTGTTAAGCACTAAGAAAATGAAGGCCATGATCTTCTCTCTAACAGTGTACTCCCCAATCCCTACACCATGGGGACAGTTCCACAAATCCTCACCTTGCTTGGTGAATCGCTGGACTATGTTGATTCCTTCAAATACCTGGGGTGTGGATAGACCCCAAACTTTCATTCAAAGACCATATTGAAGAAATCTCTAAAAGGCTTAAACAGAGGATTGTGATTTTCTTCAGAATCAGGCATCTGTTAATGTATGAGGGAAATTAAGCTTGGTACAAACAACATTCCTGCCCCTTCTTGACCATGCAGACTTTTGTACAAGGCATAGCTCAAGTGCTGCCCTGGCCAAACTTGACACCTTGTATCTCTGGGCACTTAGGTTCATTACTGGTGCCCCCTACTCAACACACCACTGTACTCTATACAACAGTGTAGGTTGGGGCACACTTAGCCTTAGGCTACATAAGAATGCTGTGCTCTGTATCTATAAGTCCATCTCTAATAAGCTGCCTCAATATATCAAGGATTATCTAACCATCTGCAATCCGCAGCTACCTGCTAAAGTCAGTCTTGCATCAGCCCCTTCCATTCTCAAAGTTAGGATGCACTCTGGTCATGCGGTGATAAGCCATGCCCTACCTGTCCTCTGGAATACTGCTCAGAAATACACAACTTGTTGCACGGTGCCATTGGCTGCCTTCAAAAACCTTGTCCAATGATCCTTTCTGGAGACCTACAACTGTTTTCATCATTGATGCCCCTAACTCTGACTCTACCTTTTCCCCTGCCATCTCCCACTGCCTATATGCTTCTACCCTCCTTCACACCCTTAGACTTACCTCACCTGTCTGGTGTAAACCATGCCATACTTGTAGGTACCTTCACCTCTTCCCCACCCTGTCCTGAATATCACTTCCTTTACTAACCTTTGACTACTTTCTCTAACTTCTACACAACCTGTGCTTATACTGTCCTTGCTGTGCATACTTCACAAAAGCTATGCAGTGCTTTACTAGACCAAACTTCTCAGTCAATATGAAAATAGTCTATCATTGTCCTATGTGTATTTGCCTTATATAGAATTTGGATATAGCTGTATACTGTCTGCCTTTGCACTATACTGATAACATATGTCTCTTTGTGCTCTTCTAATGTCTACCATAATGCTGCCATACCAAGCCATGCTATGTTATTTGTAAATACTGTACTGTCTGCCAACGTCCATGTCTATTCCAAATTGTTGATTTGTTACTTGTTGATGTGTATTTCTCCAGGTAATCCTTGTAAATGATTCATGCTCAATGGTGTTTCACCTGGCTAAATAAAGATATTGATTGAGTGATTGATTGATTGATTGTCTTCAGTGTCAATTGAAATCCCACACAGCTGTGTTGAGCCAGTACTGGTAAACTGTCCCAGACATCGGCTCTACCTTTCCCAATGTTAACTTTAGCACTAGCTAACTGTAAATACACTTGGATCACAGCCATAACTTCATGGCACAATTGCTCATAATTTAAAAATAAAGATAAATCATCTACATAAGTGAAAATTTTAATTGATGGGCACTCCCTAGAGAGAGTCAAGCCTCTTATCTGTGGTGTAGAATTCATTTTCCTGATCAACACATCAATGCAAAGAATATACATTAAAAGGGCTCAGGGGCACCTAGCAATCCACCCTCCTGGCCAGAGTATCCATTTAACAGTATCTGAAAGTTAGCATGTTGGCATAATAATGTAATCCATGCTATAAACATAGGGGTATATCATAGTATGCTAACACTGAAACAAATAATCATGTGGAACATGGTCAAACACCTTTTATTGGTCAAGTGAGACTTCCAGGCATTGTACCATGTTAAGCTGTCTGCTTTCAAACACCTCACATAGCTGTATGAGAGTATCACTCATGGCCCTACCTGGTAGGCCACAGGTTTGATTAACTGCTATCAATTTCTGAGTAACACCAGTGAGTCGATGGTTTAGAATATTGGTCAGCAGCTTAAAATCTGAATGTAGTAAACAAATTGGTCTCCAATTACTTACATCTAACTTATCACCTTTTTTGTATATTAAGATCAAAAAGGCTTGTATCATATTATCCAACACCTTCAACTGATGTAATATTTTTTTTTTTTGCCCTTTTTCTGGCAGGACCACGGCAGCCATCCACCTGGTCACGGCCCCGGAGACCTCTACCACTGTCAATTGCTGCTGAGGACCCTCAGTCACCCCAGCTTGCCCCTGGAGGTGGGGCCGTGGGCCTGTCGTGACCCCGGAACTGTGACTGGTTGGGGTCCCGTAGTGGCGGTGGCATTGTGAGAGCTCTCCAGGAGGGCTTCATTGATCAGTGGTCCTGCCCGCCATCTTTTTCCACCTGATTTTCTCCCGGAGGCGGGGATGTGCAAGTCGCCCAGCGTCCACCCAGCCTCCCCATGTCAGCGTCGGTTGCGTGGAACTCGGTCTCACCAGGGGTCCCCAGTGCACTGAGTGCTGCCCGCGCCCTCCCGGGTTGGAGAGCTGTCCGCGGACACTCGATCCATTTCCCTCGTCACGCCTGGACGACCGATCCTTCCTGAACCTGGTCACGCGCTGCAAGCAGAAATCCCACCACTGTAATTGATGGGCCGGCTCCAACTGATGTAATATATTAAAGACTTCCATCAAAAGTGAAGCCACCATATCACAAATGCACAGTAGAACCTGCACCTAGGCCATCTGGTCCAGGAGCTGCCTCTAAGTGCAGCTGTAGAATCATACTGGACACTTCCCTCACCGTAATAGACCATAGTAAATCAGCCTGCTCCTGAGAGGTTAGGCCCTCAAATCCTGAGCACCTAAAAATGTGCCAAATCCCCTTCCTCTCAGGGGTTCCCAAATACCTACTGTAAAGATTCCATAACTACTTCCAAAATGTCAGGCTCAGCCATATGAACCACCCTTGTGAATCTTTGACTGCTGTAAACTGTTTTTTGGCCACCCTGTCTTGGCAACCCTTATATAACTCAAAAGCCTGGACAACATGTAATCCACAAGCCTGCTCCACCTGCAATGTCTTAGCCCTAATATATCAAAAGGACTTTATGTCTTTCTTGATCTGTAGGATCTGGGCAGTATATAGCCATTTTTAGTATGCTGTAAAAATGAACCTAAAAGCTGCGTCTGTAATTTTAGAAACTGAAAATAATCACTCCTCCCTTTTGCCTTACCATGTTTCTGAAAAGATGTTGAAGAATGTGTTTCGTATCTTCCCACAACTCAAGGAGAGAATCATACAAAACCCCACCATGGCCTGGGCCCTCAACAGCTCCACAGCCTGAAATTTAAGAACTGGGTCTTGTAAAATGGAGTAGTTAAAATGCCAATTACCTGGGCCTACCTAAGTACAGTAGCTTGAAACCCTCCTGACAGTCACTTATAATTCAACATGGTCCCATGTAGCCATTGGGTACGTTTGTGTCCTTTAGCACCTTCCAACTCTCAGAAGCAAAGACATAATCAATTCTTGAGGACGGGGCTTCCCTATGGTAGATATGGCCCACCTCCCATGCCCACTCCTATACAGTATGTGTCCTGCATTTTAGCCACAGACAGAATTTGCCACAGAACATCGGTGTCACAAAACAGCTTGGGTCCTGCAATTCTAAATGACAATTAAAATCCTCACCTAAAATGACCTTTCTTGCCATATGTAAATACAGCTGTATCTATCTTAATAAATCATCCTGTTTTTTAGAATGTGTAGCATATATCACTCCCACCCTTAGAGTTACCCTTGACTCTGGATGTCCACAATAAGTGCCCTTCCTGGGTCTATATCCATGACTTTGACAATATGCACCTGACATGTTTTAAACAATATACCCACCATAGAACATAAGTCTTCCCCAAGAGACCATATGGATGGATCCCAGATCCATGCTTTCTGTGCCTTATGGATATGTGCTATAGTTCTAAAGTGAGTAGTGCAGTTCTAAAGTGAGCATCCTGCAATAAAACTATGCTAGCTTTAGCCTGACTAAGTGCTAAAAGGTAGTACTTCTCCTAACATGATTGTGGATACTATTCACATATAATGACAGAACATCAATATTGTAAAACAAGCAAATAGCCATAAATGCAGTCAGAGGGGCATTATGAACTCAGCGGGGTTCTTTTCTAGCCTTTTTCTTGGCTTTAACCAGTTCTGCAGCATCCACCTCCATGTCAGATAAGTCTTTTTGGGAGGACACAACTGATGAGGTTTCAGAATCCTCATCCATGTCCTCAGCTTGATTTTGTAATGCCATGAAAGTGTTCTGTAAATCCACACCTTCTGTTATTGCAGCCTTTGGTTTTGGAGCATTTCTGGTGAAAAACCATTTTTCTTTACAACTTGAAAGTACTCTTGAGGCCAGGGGTGGGGGCATTGTAACAGCTTGTTCTTGCACTATGTCATTCAATGATTTTCCCATCTCTGGGGGGGTGCAGACTGACCAACCATGACCCCACAGGATCTGGCAAACAGCAGCATTGTGTGTCACCTCTAGGTTCATCTAGTAGGATCGCTAGTGCATGAAGAAGACTCCTGTGCATGTTGCCCACTCTCAGGTTCTGATGCCTGCTGGTGAGCTGCTTCCTCCTTAACCTGTCTGGATTGAGCCTCATGCACCATATCTGCCTTCATGTGGATGGACCAGGAGCATTGCATATATAAATGCCCCATCTTATTGCACAAGTTACACTTCATAGAGTTGTGACAAAACATACTAGTGTGCCTGCTTTGCAATCAAAAATTGCACACCACAGTATCACATAAGGTACTCAAGTGTGATAGGGACCCACATCTGTGGCAGGTCTTTGGCTGCCCTGGATAGAAGCAAAACCACTGTTTTGACCAATATAAATGCAACTAGGCAGATGAATCGAGATTCACGGCCAGATCATGATTTTACATTCTTCAGTCCAAAGGACTTCTGAGTCCAAAATTGGGTCAGGCTGATCTATAACATCTGCCCTTTGCTTTACCCAGTGGAGAATGTCAGAAATAGGGACACTTTCATTATGGAAGCACATGATAATATTTTTAACTATTGGTTTGGTAAGTGGGATAGCCATGAACAGTGTCCATAAAGGGTGTTTTAAGCTGTTGGTACTTTTTCCCAAATTTTTCTAGCTGCTGAGAGATATTAAAAATCATGTCAAACTGAGTATCCCCAGAAATATGAATTAGTGCAATGATGTCATTAGGTGCGAACTGCATGGATTTTGAGCAGTTTCTCTCCATCATAAAACCTATCTGGAGTGTCCTACAGACCCCTTTATATTTAATGCAGATTGCATTCCGTTGGGTACTAGGCATCCCCAAATTAGAAAGCAATTTAGATAACTCATATGAAGCTTTATTCAGCCTGTCAGGGTTGTGCCCTATAGAAGAAACAGTTTCAGAATGTGTCTGTGGCAGATTAACAAATGACACACTGGAACAGTATTTTTTACAGTGATTGTTGTTTCTCTGCAAAACCTGTTTGCCTATGCAAGGGCCAGCTTTGACTTTCTCCATAATGTCCACCATGAAGCAGAAGGTGGACTGAGTTGGGAAGTAGCTGTTCCACCAGCTGGCCAAATAGTTTTTTATATCTCAAGCAACAAACTGAGGCACACACTCATGTTGAGAAAGAACTGCATCAGAGTCCGAGTCCAGAATGATGCTATTTCTTTTAATTCAGAAAATCAGCAAGGGCAACTACAGATATCATCACCAATCCAGAAAGAAAACACCTCAATGTTTCACACAGGTGCACTGTGCTTTGTCAGGAGATAGTAAATTACACCATACATCATAATTAAATAGGTTAAAAACAGGTGAAACAAATTGTAATCATTACTTATCATATATTGCTTGTAACATGCAACATATGAACATTTAGTTAAACATATATGCACTAAAGATCCCACATTAAAGAAACCAATAATTTACAATTTCATTAGCCCATCCAATCTGATTGACACTTTCACTAAGTAGATAAATCTTCCCCAGGGAAAATCAAACAGGAAATAGTGTCCTTCCTTTCCAGGACAACACATTCGTGTATATCAAAACACAGTACAGATTATATTAAGATGTATAAATGTGTCAACAGTACATCACAGATTGGCATAACTTTTAAAAATCCAAAAACAGTTCAAGCTCTAGCTCAAAATGCCCATATTCTGGATACATTGGGCATTTACATCACAACAACAGAGGACTGGAGGGCTTTAAATCAAATTATGTTATGAATAAGGAGAATAACACAGAAATAGATTAGGAAGTTGAACACGACATATAAAATGGGAGAACTTACAACAGTAAATATATATGAAATATTGAATGAGGAGGAGAGAAATAAGTGACTGCAACACAGTAAAATTAAACATATATCTCACACAGCCAATAGAGTAATAAACATTTTATCTTGGAATATAGAAGGGATACACTTAAATGTTGCTAACCTGATGTCAAAAACTTCTTGGAAGATTTTGACACAATTATTTCTAAAGAGATTTGGAGTTTGAAGGAGGAATCTCCAAAATCCCTGGCTGTCAAAATCAGCTATAAGAAAGTGAAAATATGGAAGGAAAATGGGAGGTATGTCATTATATTTAAAACAAATCAAAATGTTACTGTTAGAAAAGAGTATAATTGTCTAGATGACATTATTGTGTTGTTGCTCGAAGAGAAGGATACGTGCTACCAAATACCAGTAATTAGTGTATATTTTCAAACAAATAGAATAACAACTAATAATATCATTCATAGCCTCAGCTTAACTATAAACCAGATAATGGACACTGAACCTGACATACCGATTATATTAATTGGTGACTTTAATGCAAGAGTACCTACAAATTTCATGTATATAGAAATATAGTCTCTATTGACTGAATTTAATCATCGTGTCCAGAACAACAGAGCTACCATGGATACTAGGAGCAATATTAGAGGAAAGTCACTTGATACCTTTCCGGCCAGTAAAAACTTAATTTTGTTAAATGGATGTTTACCAGGTGACCAGAAGGAAACTCAACTTGTACAGGAATTCATGGCCATTCAGTTGTAGACCTAGGGTGGATAAATATTGAGGCTGTCAAAATGGTTTATGATCTAGAAATTATAAAAGAACTGAATCTGCTCATAACCCTGAAACTATTGGTACATATTAAAGGGAAAGGACCTAAAATAGCTTCTTTCAATGTGGAAAATGGTTTAGAACTTATAAATCAAAAAGGATACAATGGGTTCCCAACACTATTCAAATTTTGATAATTTGTTTTATGGTCAACAACTTGAAGAATTGCATTCCAGTATGATTAAAGCAACAGATGTTAAGCATAACATTTGTATGTGGCAAAATGGAAACAATCGTATTAGGCCGCATTATACAATTAACAACTGAGAACAAATAATACACAAAGTAAAACATGGTTTAATGCCAGATGTAGAAAGGCAAAGAAAGCCTTAAGACAACATAAATTCTATAAAAATGCAACCCTAGAAATAATAGTTTTCCAGAATTTATAGATATTAACAAGGAATGAAAGATTTATAAAAAAACTTTAGAACAGGAAAAACAAAATCATACCAATCAGCTCTCGGAAAAATTAAGACAAGCTACTGTAAATAGAGATATAAGGAAATTATGGAGGCTGGTGAGCCAGAATTACAATAAATATGCAACTAGGGTCAAAGCATACAACCTACCTAACCTACCAGATACATGGAAAGACTACTTTCTAAACTCTACTTCTTGGAGGAAGAAGAAATAAGGATAAAGAGAGCAATATTACATTTAGTAACTTCATCTTCCTATTCCACTGATAATACCTAGGAGGAATTAGTCTCAGCTATTTCACATTTGAAATCAAATAAAGCCCCCAACCAGGGTCAGATCATAGGCAATATTTATAAATATTATGCAGATTGGTAGATTCTGGTTCTACAAGTTGTGTTTAACACTTTTGTTCAAGGCTATGAATTTCTGCTAAGCTGGCAGGGAAGACGATGTATCCAATTTATAAAAAAGATGATACAATTGATCCAAAATGTACAGACCGATCAGCTTATTGGACATTTCACAAAAATATTCACCCCATAATTCTAGATAGACTTATTAAATGGTTAGATGAAAATTCCTTTTACATGAAAGCCAGAATGGCTTTAGGAAACATAGATCCACAATTCAGCACAGTTATGTGCTTAAGTATTAGTCATGGAAATACACCAAAATTAAGGAAGGTAAACTTTTTGCTGTTTCATCGACTTTATCCCTGTCTTTGATAGCATTAGGGTAATACTATGGAATAAACTTAAAACCTTGGTCTACCTACAGAATTGTTAGATATATTGATTAGATTACATACAATTCTTAGGCACAGGTCCAATATAACCAATATGGCACATTACCACCTCATGTTGTACTAGTCTTGGAGTCCTGCAAGGATGTATATTAGCACCAACTCTTTTAATATCTATATTAATGAAATACTGGTAAAATTACAGAACCTTAATTTCCATGCGCCTAAAGTAGGTTGTCATAAAATTGACTGTCTTGCTTTTGCAGATGACCTTATATTAATTTCCACTACTATATTGGGAATTCAGAGGAAATTATATTACTTTGCTGGTCTGTGTACAGAACATAAATTAAAATGAATTTGTCCAAAATGAAGATCCTTATTTTTGGAAACCATTGCAGAAAGATCATTCCCTGAATTAATAAAGCAAAAGCTGAACAGGTGATTTATTATGATTATCTAGGGGTATGATTTTGTCAAAATCTTTCCTGGAAACACCATATAGAAAACCTAAATATAAAATTAAAATCATCCTTCAATGCTTTGAGAATATTTAGTTCTAAAATGGGTTACACTTCAGTGAAAGGCATATTGCAAGTATTGACTGCTAAAATTAAATCTAGCCTTCTATATGCCTCAGAAATCTGGGAAATACAGACTATAGAAAACTGGAGATTATAATAAAAGAAATTAACACATTTATATTGGTAGTTCCTCAATGTATCCATTTGGATATTCCAAATTTAGAAACAGGTCAATATTCTATCTCTATGATGATAATTGAAAGGCAAATTTGATCAACATTGAAACTATTTATTTTACCAGAAGGGCATTTCCTAGACAATGCCTAGAGGAGGAAATTAAACATACCTCCCTAGGCTTTGAATCTGAAACCATTAAAAACATTAGGAAACACCTTTTTCCTAATGGTCTAGAGACACACTATGGAAATTTATATACACTCCTGGGAAGAAATTCTACTGACCATTAGGATTAGATGAAGGTATATAAACAAGACAAATATGCTAGAAAGATCAAGAAATACAAAATGTTTAGGTGGTATAAACCTGAAAGAAGAACGTAGGCTCAAACCATATCTTTTAAAGAAAGGCAACCCTAAGAAATGGAGATTGTACACCAAATTTTGACTTGAGATCTATAAAGCGAATTATGTCTATTTTAGACAAGAAAGACAAAATACTGATTCTCTGAATTGTAAATGCAGATCATTGGAAGACATCCTTAAGCATATTTTGTTCATCTGTCCTTATATACATAACAACGGCTAAAATACTTGAGCCATATCATGGTTGGTCTCGATCTTCCTCCAGATAAAATGTTATTATATTTAATGAACTCAAGTGATATCGCATTATAGAAAGTTATTTGCTTTCTATGAACATTGTATTTATGGAAAACTTAATGCTGAGTTTGTTTACATCAAAATTGTTAAGTATGTATTAAAACACGATATTGTCTAATTGTGTATTTTACTGAATGTATGTTTTATTTCATGTTATTTTAATTGTAATAGCCTAGAGCTCATCAATAAATTTTCTTTGAATTTTGAAATAGATAAATCACAGTACTCAGTTTTCAAATTGATACTAGCTTATTGTTTCATTCTGAACAGAAAATCACTTTTACAGATATGGTGGTAACTCAATCTTATCATTAAGCCCAGGAAATCTGGTTGCTTGCAGCTTAAAATCCAATAGTTTTATGTCTAAACATACCATTAAGGTCTCCAACTCTAGGTTCTAATTTTCTTTTTCTATTCCAGTGAACATCCACCCATGTTCTGCTACATTTCGCACAGTCATAATGTGGTAACCCATTGCATATTCTTAATTTTTATAAAGAATAGCCCAGATATGCTCACACACATGTTCTTTGAATTTTCTCTTAGTGCAGCTAACATAAAAGCACTGCACTTGCATGTGCCCAGATAAATAATGCCACAAGTGTCACAATTAATGAAATCTACTATCTGCACCATAGTGCTATCAGCTGGATTTAAAACTGCTTAGTAGCATTCACATTGGTGCAATATTTGCACCATTGACACTTGTAGCAGCTCTTAGGAAAGCGGGCAACCATGCAGTACTGGAAACACTGGAGCTATTTGTTTATGCACTGGAAGGGGGGTGGACAGGCTGATAGCTGCAAGTTAATCTAGTTGCAAGGTTTTGGGGTCTCTTATATACCATTCTAGGAAATACATCAACATATGTACTTAGTTTAGTCTCTGTCTGCAGAATTGACCAATGTTTTCTCAAAAGGTCTCTGTTTGACCAGACTCAATACTATGTTGTGACAAAATTAAGTCTATTGTTTTGTCACAACTTATAGTAGTGAGTCTGTCAAATAAGAACAGTTTGAGAAAACATTGGTAGTAAACAAATAGCTCACTGTTTTTAGTACTGCATGGTTGCCCTCTTTCCCTAAGGGCTGCTACAAGTGTCACTGGTGCAAATATTTAGTGTCTTCCCACCACTCAAGTAGGGAATCATATAGAGAACACACAGATTTTCTAGCTACCAAAATATTTTGGAGACCCTCAGCCATAAATGGATTATTGAGCAGGCTACAATAGAGCCTCCAATAACCTTTTCCTCTAGCCATATCAATAAAATTAGAAATTGTAACAGCTAATAAACCATGGTCCAAAGAGGCTATCAGTATGACCTCAACCCTCCTGATGGTAACAAGGTGTAAGAAACCAATAGTTAATTCTGGTGATGTTTCTCCTTGGGAAAAATGTGTAATGTCTTTTCTATCCATCCTGGTGAAAGATATCCTTTAGGTCAGGTTGTGTTACTAGCTGGTTTAAAAAATTAGCACCACAAAAAGTTTATCTGTCTTCAAACCCCTATCAGAAATGAAATGGCTACAGTTAAAATATCTTCCAAATAAAATATATTTGGAGGTTAATAAATATGGCTGGATCATTTACAGTAAGTCAATTATTTGGGCTTTAGCTTGGTGAGGCATATATATTTATTAGTCTCAATTCAAAAGACTGTAACTTTATATCAAGCAATAATGCCTTCCCTGGCTAAATATCCACCAGATGAATCAGTTTAAAGTTTGGGGTATTTATGCAAATATCCACCCCACTGCATTTGTCCTCCAATCGACCAAGAGGTCTCTCCTCACTACCATGTCTCACTAGCTTCCTAGACATCTCTTGATGTTTGCAGCCTAGTATCTTGCTAAAATATGACGTCATACTTATTATCAGTAAATAGATATCGTTGCCATTCTCATTCCTTCTGATAAAATACTATTATTATTTAATGAGGCTAAAGAAATGTCATACAGTGCGGGATCCATAATAAGTTAAGAAAGTCAGGTGGATTTCTTTTTAACACTAGCTCTAGTGCCCATTCTGTTTCTTAGGTTTTTCTTTGAGTACTAAAGGAAACTGTTCTGTATCAAATTGCCATCTTTATGAAGAGCTTACTGATATCGAATGCTATTCTATATCCCCACACAATCTTCCCATTGGAGCACCTCATATCTGTTTTGATCTGCCATTTCTACTGCAGTAGGTTCCCACAATGTTTGGTGTTAGCAGCTTGTTGTTTGGGAATCTCCTGACAATTGTTGTTAGTTGAGGATTTGGGGGTGGGTGGGGGCAGCATAACTAGCTGTCCTGTGTCTGATTCACTAGGTGGATCCTCTTGTGTGGGCTGAACAGACTCCCTACCCTACCCTGTTCTGGTGGGGAGGAGGACTGCCAGGAAGTTGTAATGAAAACCTCTACATAGGCGGTTCATTTACACATGATACAGAGGAAGCTTAACATTCATTTTCATAGCTTTATATATATAAAAGTCTGATATGCCAAAATCACTGTTCTTGGTGTTACGTGCTGTGTGGGGACACTCTGTAAAGGGTGTCCATCCTCATTGCACAAAGTACGCTTCAGGGGTTTCCTGCAAAAGAGCCAGTATGCCCAATTTCCCCACAGTGAGGACATTTTATAACATCATGATTTTTGCTAATGTGTCTTGGAGAGTCACACTTGTAACAGTGACTGGGTTGTCCAGTTAAAAATGTAATCCTTTCTCTTGCCCAATAAAAAGAATTTAGGCAGGTGTCATAGCCCCTCTTCAGATTGTTGAAGTTTAACTTTTACTCTCCAGCTTTCATTCCAGAAACCCTCTGTATCCAGTATGGGTTCGGGTTTCCTTACAAATTGCATTTTTTCTAGCCAGTACATTCTCCCCTGATTTTTAAAAAGTATGGTCATGATTTTATCAGGGCTTTTTGTACTTGGAATTGCTTGAAAGTGAACCAATAAAGGGTTCATTTTTAGAACAGAATACTTTGTCCAAAATCTGTCCAACATGTCAGGTGTTCTGAAGCTGATATCATAAAATCTTTCCCCAGGGCATGGATTAAAGTGTAAACTTCTTTTGGCATAAAGCCCAATGATCATTTTAAAAGTATCTTGCCCACAAAGAACCTGTCAGGTATAGTCTCCATACCTCCACATATTTTAAATGGATATCATTTTTCTTTTAGCTAATTCCACAGATTTGTGGAATCAGCTTTCAGACATCAGAGCTGCAGCTGGCTTTTCAGTTTCTGGGGTAGTCTCTTCTGTAGGAGTAGTTTGTCCCTTGTTTTGTGGGGCAGCCGGCTGTCCATCTACCCCATTCTTATGTTGTATGAGTGAATCTGCCTGTGCATCATAAAAATCTCAGTGGGAGTTATAAGGGGTGAAAAATATGGTGTACCTGTATTCCCAGTCCAGTTTTCATCTGCCAACAGCACTGGTCATTTCTCTGTCATCTATACTGACTCATTCTCTATTTCTGATGCTAGGGTCTCCTGCTGGGATGTGGCTGAGCCTAGGAGTGGCATAGCTGGATCAAGAACCCAGACCCTGCTGCCATTTGTATCCAACCTGCTCCATTCAGAGCTTGTTCAGGCATCCATTTTGTTTTTTAGGCCTGACATTGACTTCTTTTAGGGTGCCTGCAGGACCCAGGTTTGCATTTGGGTTCCTAGGTGTTCCTTCAAAATGAAGATTTATGGTATTTTTCACTGGTTTGTCCCGTAAGTTCCCAGGCTGTCATTTTCATTTTTCTCTTCCTCAATGAGCTCTTTTGCTTGTTTATATTCTTTTCAAGCCATCTGAAGTTGCTGCCATAAACATTTTGTCTCTCGAGGTGTTTTTGTACCTTGAATTCTACCATCTGCTAGTTCCTCTCATCCAATGAAGTTTCCATTTGTACCTCTTCAGATACTGTTTTGTCTGTGGTATCTACGCACCCCTGTCCACGAACATCAGTAGCTGCTCCATGAAAGCTACTACCTCCATTTCTGTCTGTATCCTGGCTGATACTGACCTCCTCAATTTTTATCAGTGATTCCCCTACTGGAGAGTAGAAATTTCCCTGGTGTCCTGGCCAAATTCCCCATCCATTAAAAATACCACCAACAGCTTAATCCAGTTCAATGTCTGTTGGCATCCACCTGTATCCCCCTCTCCTGGGATGAGGTTGAAAGGGTCTACTAGTAATTCTTGCAATTGCTCTGGCAGACTCTCCTTATCCCAATGCTGGGTGCACAAAACACGAGTGCTTGATATTGGGATTTTACTTATGGCAGAGTTTATTTTATGTTTTGGGGTCTGTTTACACCTTAATGAAGAGAACTGTATCCCCCGCACCCCCTACTTTAAGATTCCAACTCCACCACAGGCAAATCCCAATATCGGGTACCCAGTCTCAGGATAGTGAGTGTCAGGCAAAGGGATCAAGGGAAGTTAAATGGATACCATCTGAAAAATAGGCAGAACTATCTAGTCCTCCTTTCCTGGTCAACAAAAACAAAATAAATGAATTAAAGAATAAATAGCCTGGGTGGTTTTACCTGCTGGCTCAACGTGTCTTGCTCCTCATGCTGCTTCTGTACCACATAGTGTGGATAAGAACTTTTCCCCTTTTTTAGTTATTTCTTCAGACTTTTCTGGTTGGGTTAACTATTCTTATAAAATGGGATTGTTATTATACAATTTCTAATTTTTTTATGATTGTAGCTTTGTTTCTAGAAGTTTTGAGGATAATTGTTTTTCTATGGTTTACTGACCTTCTACAGTGTATCAGGAAATAGAGCAGAGAAATTTGTCATCCCAGCCCCTAGGTTATTGTTTCTTTCAGTATATTATCTATTTTATATAGTAGTATTTGGGACTGGTACATTAGTGTTGAAACTGTTAATTCATATGTCAATATTTCTTTGGTTGATAATCTTTCCTGTATTGTGACAACATCTTCAGAACCCTGCTGTGGGTACTTGCCTAGGTTGCATGGCTGTCTCCAGTCCTCCTGACAGTTCTAAAGAAATAAAAATATAGATGGCAAATATTAGGATTGTGACTTGGAACATACAAGGTATGAATCACCATATAAAATGTTAAAAGTTTTCACTTGTCTTAATTCTTGCAAATGTAATATGCCCTTTTACAAGAAATCCACTTTCTTAAAGCAGGAGTGGGTAAACTTGCCAGAGGATGGGTGGGACAAGCTTTTTCTAGCACTTTTATCTCTAACAAAAAGGGGATGGTTGTAGTCAAGAGAATGCCCATTTTAGGTTGATTAAACCTCTCTTGATAAGGAGGAAAATGTATCCTTCTAGTGAGGAAAATTTATTCTATCCAAGTGTTGTTGGGTATCATTTATGCTTCCATTGTGGATACCCCAGATTTTTTCTTTCAGTTGACACAAAGTATCTCAGATTGGTATCTGCCTCCTATGACAATTATAGTTGGGGTGATTTCAGTTTAGTTCTGGACCCCTTTTGGGCAGGACACTTCGAAAAAGTGTTCCCTCTCATCAATGCTCCAGAGGGCCATAAAACATTTATATGGTGAATTAAATTTAGTGGATCATTGAGACTCCACCATCTATAGAATTGGGATTACACATTTAGTTTCAGCAGGATTCAGACCTGCAGTAAGCTTGATTTCTTTCTATGTAGTTCTACAGTACTTTCAAATATAGTCAACATGGCCATACTTCTTATTATTATCTCTGACCATGTCCCTGTTAGTATGGTATGGGAGCCTCAGGGTAGTATAGTGAAATCTCCCACTAGCACTTTAACCCTGCCCTACTTTGTTCTGAAGACTTTAGGCACTGGCTAGAATCCAAAATAGAATTTTATTTTGAGCTGAGCTCTACCCTGTTATATATCTGGTTTTACACTTTTTCATTTCCTATGCCTCCAAAATGAATAAACAGAGAAGACAGGATAGTACTGATCTCACTAGTCAGATTAAGCTTCTGGAGGAGGAAATATATTGACACCCTTGAGACCAGGACTCTCAGATACAGAAGGTCATCATATTAAAATATCGGTTAAATAATATATATCATCAGCAAACATTCAGGGCACTCTTCTTTCTGCAGCAGTCTTACTGGGAATTTGGGGACAAGGCAATGAAGCTTCTTGCTTATCGGCTAAAGTATAACTCTCTGGAGAACCAATTTCCGTATCTAAAATCTAGAGAGGATCAATTGATAATGGACCCTAATCAAATAAGTGGAATGTTTCGAGACTATTATTCATCCTTGTACAAATCCTCCCTTTCCCTGTCCCAAAGACATATGATTCCTTTTTGCTAAAATAACACTCACACTTACCTCCAGAAGCCATTCAAGCTCTGGAAGAGGATATGACATGATCAGAAATAATAACAGCTATTCACAGTTTGGCCCCAGCAAAATCTCTGGTCCATATGGCTTGAGTTTATCATGCCTTTCAATATGTACTTTCCTGAGGCTTTTGACCTTTACCCAACCATAAAGAAATTGTAGCATGCCTCCCACTGTGCAGGAGGTCATTATCACTGTCCTGCCCAAGCCTCATAAGGACCCTACCAAGTGCTTTCAATTACAGGCCCACATTCTTTTCTTAATGGAGACTGTAAGATTTTAGCTAAAGTTTTAGCATCCGGATTGGATAAGGTCTTCCCATTATTAATACATAAATGCAGGCTGGTTTTATGCGGAGCAGGCAGGGCAATGATAACCTCCATGTAGTGCTCAATCTAATTCAAGTGGCTACTTGGGTGCAGACACAGTGACCCTAGTTGCTATACATGCCGAAAAGGCATTTCATTTAATTGAATGAAGTTTTAATTTTATACACTTTCAGTGGTGGACATTGGACCAGTGTTACAGACATGGATTCAGAGTTTGTATTCTTCCTAAAAGCTAGATTATTGGCCAATGGGATTCTATCTGAACCCTTTTGTTGTTTTGTGGAACACAACAGGGCTGCCATTAAGTCCTTTTTTATTTTGTTAGCTATTGAACCATTAACTGGCCCTTAGTCAGCAACCTGATATCCATGGCATCTGGGTTGGACACAGGTCATTTGATACCTTGTTGTATGCAGACGATCTTCTCCTTACATTATCAGAGGTAGAATCCTTCTTCCTAAAGCTTAGGAAGTCATAGACTCCTTCAGTGCAGTCTCTGGTTTGCAGGTCAATTAGGCTAAAACCGAGATCGTGCCTCTTCACTGAGGGTGAAACCCAGCTGGGCACAAATTGGTCTTAAAAATCTTATGTGGTCCCCTACTGGCATCCGATACCTGGGTATGCATATTTCAAATATTCCACAAGAAATGTGTTACAAGAATATACAAGCCCTACTGGATGATCTGTATGTTTCCATGAATAGATGGGGAAAACTCCACTTAACCCTTCCTGATAAGATTGCTAGTTTTAAGCTGATGATATTTCCTAAAATATTATTTTATTTAAGCAATTTATAAATGCATATACCAATAAGCCTATGGACTATGATTTATTTATATATTTATTTATTTGAGTTTTGGTAACCGGATAAGACCACTGAGACAATTACAGTCCCTTTTCAAGGTCGATCGGGTTGAAAATCAACCACAAAGGTATAAGTGCAACAGGCAATGATAGGCTGCTTTCAATTTCATCTGGAAGGCAATACCCCCCATTTTGCCAGGAAAGTTCTATTTTCCTGGGGATTAAGGTGGTATACCGTCTTTCAGATGAGACATTAACCGTCTTCGGATGAGACATTAAACTGAGGTCCCATCTGCCTGGACTGGTGGTAGTTCAGGTGGATGTTAAGACCCGTTGCACTTATCGAAAAGAGTAGGAAATTTTGTTTTATTAGAAGTCAGAAGCACCATCAAAGAATACATACAAAGAAGAAGAAAAAGAACTAATACTTCAAGTAACTGGCACATCAGAGTCTGTAATCCATACAAGATTTCTCCAAACATTATCTAGAAATTGGTGTACAATTCTGAGATTCTAAAAATAAATTCTATGCAATTCAGTAACAATTTTACCCAAATGTTCAGTATAAGAAAAGATCTTTTGCTGTAATGTAAACAAACATCGGGCATTCCAAATGTACCATTTAAGAACAGCAAAATAACATTCAGGTACCATGATGTCAGCGACACCATTGAGAACCATAAACCCATAAACCAATTCCTCAAAAGAAATCCCCCAATAACCGAACCCAATTTAGTAGCTAAAAGAGCCAAAAAGGTATAATGTAAGAACAAGTAAAAATAAATGTCTCAATGTCTCAAAACAGCTATACAGTCAGGATGAGCATAAATCTGCTCTTCTACTGACTTATGTTTTGATTAGCCTTACATTTAAATGTTGTGACAACAAAACCACAGAACATCATGAAACTTTTGAGAAATTTGTTTATCAGACAGCAGTAGAGTAACAGACTGTTCAAATTCCACAGGGCATAAATGAAAGATTCTGGGCTCAGAAAATGAAAAGCCAGGACCTGTAAATATAATTGCTTTTTTGTCAAAGAAAAACAGCAGTATCTGTAATACCCATTGCAATAACGGACAAAACGTCACGAAAATAAGGAGGGTGAAAGGCACAGATTTAAAGGCCTTTTGAGCATTTGTCCTCCATCCAGGAAACCAAAATGATAATTTCTGCTCCAACAAGGGAATCAATGATAGTCAAACTGGCGACATAAAGGACGAACATTAATATACAAAAATGAAGAAAGAAAAATAAAACAGGGTTCAACATATTAAGCCAACCAGACACCACAGGCAAATTAAGAATATTTCGTTTAGTAGGGTTTAATCTGCTTCCCCAAATAGCCCCCAAAAACCCAGAAGTACAGAATCTCTTTCCTTAGGAGGAGGAAACACAGAACAAACATATAAAAGAGGAGAAGATAAGTACGAACCATATAAACCCATTTCAATTTCCCCATAGAAACTTTAGTCCATTTGTCTACCATAACTTTCCCTTGTTGGAGCTTAATATCCCAATTATATAAATCTTGATGATCACCACCAAAAAAATACCCAAAATAATCATAGGTGGGGCAACAATTGGGATCCCAGAAATAGAGGTATAAGGGCACAGAGATGTACCTAAATACATATCCCTACTTTTATCCATATTAATCTGAACCCCGAAACTAAGCCATACAAAGAACAAAATCAACAACACATGAGACAGCAAGAGTATCCTTTAGAAGGACACATAAGTCATCAGCATAGGCAATGGCCAAAGTTGGAAGCGTAACTGGTAACAGCAAAGGGGTGAAAAACAAACATCATTCAACAGCCCTAATAGGGGTTCAAGGGTAAATATATAAAGAAGGGGACTAAGGGGACAACCCTGCCAAACACCACGATTTACAGAAATCAAATGACCAAAATAACCATTAACCAGAGGCTGTACGATATGCTGCCTGAATCCAAGAAATAAAGGAAGGCGGCACTCCATACCCTGCCAAAACAGTCCATAAAAATCATGACAAACCAAGTCAAAAGCCTTCCTTGATCCAAAGAAAGAACAAAACCAGGAACATTAAATAAACGACCAGAATCCACCACCTCCCTAAGCAGCAATAAGTGATACGTAATAGACCTACCTGGGATTCCACAAGTCTGTGCAACAGAAATAACATAAAAGCCACTTTCAACAATCGATTATGAAGGACTTTCATCAGAATTTTAAAATCTACATTGAGGAGACAAATCGGTCTCCAATTATTTAAATCTCTTCTATCACCTTTCTTAAAATATAAGTAACAATGCACAAAGACATGTCAAGGGAAAAAGGCCTGCATGTAAAATATAATTATAAATGGCAGTCAATTCCTTGGCAATCATAGGACACAACAATTGGTACATTTAAGCTGGGATACCATCCTTCCCTGGGGCTTTCCTTTTTCAGTGCAAGAATCACAGAAGTAACTTATTCAACAGTCAAATCACAGGAAATCTCATACAGAACATCTGAAACAGAAATCATACAAAACAAACAAAAAGGAAACATCCATACTACGAAATTCAAGAAGTTGATCACGTAAATAAGAAGAAACCACATCTACAATAGCAGTTTGTGATGTATGAACAACCCCAGTGGAATCAAAAACCTCAAATTTTTTTTTCTGGACCGGTCAGCACAACTCAAAAAGGGCAAACAAAGGTTGATTTGCCCTGTGCCCTAAGGATTGCTAAAGTAATGAAGACATTTGTTTAGCATGAAATTATCTCATATCAACTTGTATGATAGAAATTTGGCGGTAAAATCATGTTGAGAGGACTGAGCTAAACTTATCATATGCTGCAGCTGTTGATGAAGTGTCTGATACCGACACGATCTACATCCCTATGATGCCTACTTAAGGACAACAAAGAGAGCGTAAATCATATTTCATGCTATCGCACCATGAGGAAGCATGATCAAACAACTCAAATAACGTTTTCTTACCACCAACACAATGCAAAACCTGTTGTCTAAAGCTAGTAGTATTCAGGAGAGATGTATTAAATCTCCACAGACCAGATCCCAGAAGCTTATCAGTGACACCAAGTACAAGCAACAATTACTTACGATCCGAAAACTCAACAGATTCCACAGAAGCTTTTGACTCCAAATGCTTACTAATAAAAAATAAAACTATAAGTCGAAAAACTACCATGTTGACGGTGGGACAACCCTTACCATGCATAGATTTAAAAGCATCAACTAAGACCGCTAAATGAACCATAGAGCCAAGGAAATGTATATCACTAAAAATCTTAGTAGTCTGAGTAGTAGTGGTACAATCTGCACTAAACAAACCACAGTTAAAGTCACCACCAGAACCACCGACTGGGTGGAAAAAGATAGGGACGTATTACAGTAAACAGATCCACCCTGACAGCTTTAGACTGGGGCATAAATATAATTAAACAAAATACTTGGAGTCATACTTAATATCTAATAACAAAGCATGCCCAGGTACCAGGTCTAAGAGCTTCAACACCTGAACAGGGATAGTAAATAAAATAGCAACACCTGTACAATGTTCTAAACCCACAGACCAGTAGGAGGCCCCATCAAACCATTCATTAGAAGCAAGTCGAATTTCCCTAGTAGTGTGCAGTCTAGTATATTGAAGGAATAAAATGTCAACAGGATAAATCAAAATGAGAAAAATATTCCACGTTTAGAAACATTCTGGATATTATGAACATTGACAGTAAGAAAGGATAAGCAAAACATGACAAAATGCAAAAAAATAAAAAACACTTAATTTTTCTTAACAGATTTACCAGATATGTCAGTTTTACCCCTTGGCATCGTCCGCTGCATAGTTTTGCCCAAAATCTGAACCTCATCCCCAATTCACTAGATTCAGAGTCAGACAAGGCACCAGACATACTGGGAGCAACAGATGAAACACCAGGATCAGGATCAGACAAAGCCTGCAAAGGCCCAAATTTATTAGATAAGGGCACAGCAGAAATCTTTGGAACTTTAGATGCTGGCTGTTGCCAGGCCTGGCAGTGTCCCAGTGACTTGCTTACCCACCTCGATGGCAGAAACAGGAGGAGGGCGGTGAGGAGGCATGGCAACAAGCTCAGAGACTGGGTCAGTAACAGGAGGTACTGGGACAGAAACATCAGGAGGGAAGAGGAAGGTCATCAGAAGGAGGCATAGAAGAAACCTCAAAGACATCTTCCTCATCAGGAACAGGACATGGGGCCACGGAAGGGGCAAAGACAGGACGGACCATGAAGAAAAAAACCCCAGCAAGTCTTTCACGGTCCCGTTGGGCCACAGCAACCGATAAGCGTTGTTCCTCTGAATCTACAGACCCAGGTTGTTTATGAGCAGCATGGGTACAATCTGGGAAATAATGCCCTCGAGCCCCACAAAGATTACACCTCGCCTCATTGGTACATTGGCCTCTACTATGCCCTAGTGAACCACATAAAACACATTTAATTTGATCACAAGAGCTACTAATATGACCATGGGCCCCACACTTATAACAAGTTTTAGGTTGTCCAGGATAAAACAGAGCCCTATCTCCTCCCCAAAAAAGGAATTAGGCAAATGTTGCAGTACCCCATCCACTAATTTCAAGGAAAGCCGAACCTTCCACCCTCCAGTCCAAATATTCTCATAATCAAAAATAGCATCAGGATGTCCCAAAACAGTACACCATTGATGTAGCCAAAACAGGAGATCAACAATGCTAACACCCTCATTTGGAAAAGAACTGTGATGTTTTTGGGTAGGTTTAGAAAGAATAACCTCAAAGGGAGACCACAGAGGAAGATTTAACTCACTGATAGCGCTCCAGAATTGTTCAAGACCATGTGGCAGCTTGAAACTAACATCAAAATTGCTTTCCCCAGGCACATGAATCAATGCATATAATTCCACAGCATGAAACCTCAAGGAATCTTTTAATAAAACACGACCAACGTATGGCCTGTCGGAAAGTTATCTAAACCCCTTTATACCAAATGCACAGTGTTATGCCTCTTGGCAGGAAAAACTTGCTGACAAAAAAGGAGGCATAAGACTTTGGTCGACTATGAGACCCTCAGCACCATCCTCCAAGTCACCAATACCAGGGTCCCTGTCAACATGAACATCCGAGTCACTGAGCACAGTCTGTAAAGAGGATCCCCAGCAACAGAAGGTATAACAGGAATAGAAATCTTAACAGGGTCAATGGAAGGCAGAAAGGCCAGTTTAGGATTTTGAGTCAGAGTTAGGTCCGGGGAGGATTCTAAATCAGGGACCGGGGCACCGAAGGAGCAACTGATACAGATTCAGGAACAGTCAAAGTCTGAGAAGTTAAACAAACCCCAGGAATTTTAATAGGAGAAAAATCAGGCGTACACTTACTAGTAGTCGAGTTTTACTTAATCAAGCCGCCTGAAAACTGTCCACCGACCAGGGACCGGAGGAGCAGCCAAAGTATCACCCCAAGAAGCAGGCACAGAGACTTTTTAATAATACAATCAGGAAACATTAGCCGAGAAGGAAAACACCATAGCGCTCCTCTGATCAGCAATGTCTGAGACAAACACCGGAGCGCGTAGACTTTAGCAGCCATAGTCACGGGAACAGGCATATTATGGGAAGCAGCCTGGTAACTCCTGCCACTAGGTACAGAAACAGGCGAGGATCCGTGAGAACGAGCAGAAAATGATACTGGAGTAACACTCTTTAAAACGGTGCATAAATCCTCCTTTGCTGACGGAACCTGTTTTCCGTATCATGTAAATCCAACAACAGCTTATCAACTGAAATAGCAGCCTCACCTGAAGCTGAATCAGAGCTACTGAAGAACCTTCAGTATGGAAGATCTCAGGCATAACTGTAGAAACATCAGCAGTATGAGAAGCAGAATCCAAAGGCAGATCACCACGGGAGACTCCCACTCCACAACTGGCTGAACATCCATCTCCATCGCTGCTCAGAGGAAACTGAACAGAGCATGAACACAACGGCCCCTACCGATGAGTAGGGGAATTTTCCTGTTGTCCTGGCCAAATTTCCTCCATTCATGAAAAATGCCACCAACAGCTTCATCTGGTTCAAGGTTAGTTGGCATTCATCTGTATCCCCTCCCTGGGTCATGCCTGAAAATAGGCAGGATTTGTCTAGTGCACTTACCCGGTTAACAAAACTAAATAAATAATAAATAAATAAAACTATTCCCTGGGCTTCCCATACTTGCAATGGCCTCAAGCAAACCCTACACTGGTTATATTTGTCCCCTCAAATGTCCCATATGGGTGGATATAGAACAATCTACACACCACTGGCAGTTGCTTTAACCCTGATTCCGGTCAACTTATGCTACCATTAAATTCACTATGCAGAATTGGAAAACATTTAAGAAACTGTTTAGTTCGACTTCTGTTTTCTTTGGCCCTATGAACCTCTATGGCACAATCCTAGGATTCAGATGGGGCTCTCAGTTATAATGGGTGACCTGGACCTCCAAAGGAATTTGGCTCATACCTTAGGGGACTTAATGGACTTGGTGTCTGGATCACTTAGGTCCTTTCAGCAACTGTAAACTGAATATGGGTTGCTGGCCTGTGATTTTGGAGATATTTGCAATTGTGTCATACTTGTGCACTATGGCTTTTGAAATATCATACCCTGTTCTATACAGATTTAACTAAACACCTTCAAAATGGCTTAAACTCCCATAAGGCCATACAAGCATGATCTATAAACTCATTCAGGAACATCACCTTCTGAACTGGGAGTCCAACCAGCTGCAATGGGCAGTGGAGCTGCATGAACAGTTGGAAGTGGCTAGCTGAGTCAGCTCTGTTGGGTTGAAGCCAATTGGATTTCTCAGACCTGAAGTTACAACTCCTTCAGAAGAGGTTTTAAGCAAATGGTATGGATGCCAACCAAATTGGTCTGCATGAGCCATCCACCCTGATGCTTGTTGGAGATGTGGGAAAGGGTCTGGCACTTTGTACTACATTCTTTGGGGCTGTGCCTCATTTGGGGATTGGTGGGAAATTACAATTAATATATTGGAGCAACTCTTGAAGACTCCCTACCTTGTTCCACTCATTTCTGGATATTGGGAGATTTGCATTTGTTGGAAACAGTGGCCATGTGATATAAAGCAATGTTATTGTCACAGCATTGGAGGCTACATGTTTATTTCTGCTTAGATGTATGACTTTGAATATTCCTTCAAAATTCAGTGGTTGCAAGCTGTTTCTAGAATGGCTTCTTTTATAGAGTGTTATTTTGGAAAAGAAAAGCTCTTTCCATTTTGTTATAAATTATGGGCACCCTTGTTAGTCCAAATAGGGGTGATCAAATCTACTATTGATCAATGTCCAATCATTGGTAAAGGACCCTGAGACTGTTGAGGATTCTTAACCTGCATCATAGACGGTTAACTTTTTAACCTCTAAGTAGGCATACAGGAAGATGTTGCCACTAGCTTAAAAATGACTTGCAGTATTTGAATATTTTATATCACTAGAAGGAGGATTTTCCATTATGGTTTTGCTAGGTTGAGTGAAATGATTGTATATCATTCCATGTTAGGTTTTCCTTATGTGTTTGTGTGTATTGTTCATAATGCATGTCACTTACATTACTTATAATGTTCAGGATGGAAACTTAAATAAAATGTTTACATACGAAAAGAAGAAAGAACCAAAATGATTAAACTTATAAATGGATGAATATTCCAACAATTGATGGACATACTTCATTCAACACCTTTGAATCTGCAGTAAGTATCATGTTATCATCAGCTATCTGTCTAATCTTTTACAGGTGTTTTTTGCCTGGAGAATTTTCAGTTAAGTCATCTTCATCAGGGTTTCTTTCAGATGCTACCCTTAAGAGCAGCTGATGCCTTAAAGAGAACTTTAACAAACAATAATATGTAGACACTGTTCAGCTTGTATTTCGCATTAGTTCTGTATTTCTTTCTCACATTGTTTATTAATGAGGTCATTTGCAAGAAAACAGGATCTTAGTTCCTGAAGAGTTAATCTAGTCCTGTTGCCTTCTCCCTACTGGAGGTAATAAAGCATGCCTGTGACATCATATTTACTTCCATGGCAATGTATTGTGATGTCACAACAGAGGATTATGACCTACAGTAGGGAATAAACTATAGAGGCAGATGAACTATAAGGGATAAAGATAATGTATTTATGCAAATTTCTCAGTTACACATAATGAGGAGCAGAAATCTGAAGAATATATATGGAATGCAAGCTGCATTGTACACAAATATCATGTTTTTCAAAGTTTTCTTTGAGGGTCAGCAGCTCTTTAAGAAGCAAGTGGACCACTACATTCTTCATTTGCAAAATCAAACTCCAATAGACTACATAAAGGAGTCCAAATTACCTACTATCCTACCTATAATAACTGGTGTCTCATTTGGGTTCTAGATCAATTAATTCATTATCTTTCCAAATCATAACCTCTCTTTTGTTATGGAACAGACCCTTCCGACTATTAAGCAATTCATGAATCATGTGAGGACTGTACCCCAAAGACTGGGACTAAATCCATTCTCATTTCAGGTCACTCCTTCTGAATTGGTGCAGCCTCCTCAGCATCTCAAAACAATATCCCAGCTCACATCATCAAAAATCTTTGAAGAGGACTTCATCATGTTCTGAAACTTACATTTCCAATCCAGAGCAAGAAATCAGACAAACTTTTAAGATGATCTCTTTCTAGTATGCCCAGAGGAAGGGTAATTAGCAGCCATGACTCTTCAGAGGTTTTCACCACAGTTTTTTTCCTCTCCTGCGTGCTGCTACTATACTCTCCGTGAGCTGGAGGAGGTCATTATATCACTCCATTTTGGGGCCTTTTCATTCCATAATCCACTGGCATGCTACAGACGGTGGGAAACATAGAAACATAGAAGTTGACGGCAGATAAGGACCCGCAAGGCCATCCAGTCTGCCATTTCTTTTTCTACCTTATAAATGTGCCATCGACCTGCGATGTCAGTGACCTATCTATTCATAGTCATTTGTATTGCCCCTTATGCCTATCCCATGCCTGTTTGAAGCCCTGCACTGTATTCATAGCCACTACTTCTTGTGGTAAGCCATTCCATGCATCTACCACCCTTTCTGTGAAAAGAATTTCCTCACATTCCCCTTAATCGGCCTCCCTCTAATCTCATGCTGTGTCCTCTTGTCCTGCTATTTTTCTTATATTTAAACATGTTAGACTCTTTCACCTTGTTTATGCCCTTAAGGTGTTTAAATGTCTCGATCATATCCCTCTCTCCCTCCTTTGCTCAAGGGTATACATATTGAGCTCCGTTAATCTGTCCTCATATGTCTTCTGATGCAGTCCCTGCACCATTTGGTTGCCCTTCTCTGGACTGCCTCAATTTGGTTAATGTCCTTGTGAAGGTGTGGCCTCCAATACTGCACGCAGTACTCCAGATGGGGCCTAACCAATGTCTTGTACAGAGGGATTATTACCTCCCTCTCGACTTGTGATACCCCTACTAATACACCTAACACCCCTAGCCTTACCTACTGCTTTAGAGGTCTGCTTGGATGATTTCAGGTCATCAGTGATGATGATGCCCAAGTCTCTTTCTTCCTTTGACTGCTAGCAACTCCCTCCCAGCCTATAAGTGGCTTCAGGGTTTCTCTTCCCTATGTGCATGATTTTGCACTTCTTTGCATTAAATCCCAGTTGCCACTCTTCTGACCATTCTGCTAGTTTATCCAGATCTCTTCTCATTCTGCCCACCCCATCTGGATCATCTACTCTGTTGCAGATCTTGGTGTCATCTGCAAACAGACAAGCCTTACCCTCTAGTCCATCTGCTAGGTCACTAATGAAGATGTTGAATAGGACTGGCCCCAGGACTGATCCTGAGTACCCACTTGTGACTTGCATCTCTTCTGACTGTATACCATTTACCACCACTCTCTGTTTTCTGCCAGTCAACCAGTTTGCCACCCAGTTGACCAACTTCTGACCCACCCGAGCCTACCTAGCTTATTTATCAATCTTCTATGTGGAACAGTGTCAAAGCTTTGCTGAAGTCAAGGTAGGCGACATCAACTGCTCCCCCTGGTCCACCACTCTGGTTACCCAGTCAAAGAAATCTATGAGATTAGTTTGACAGGACCTTCCTTTTGTAAACCCATGCTGTCTTGGATCCCAGCCCTATGGATTCCAGGTGTTGCACTATCCTTTCCTTAAGGAGTGCTTCCATAATCTTGCCCACTACTGAGGTAAGACTGACCGGTCTGTAGTTCCCGCCTCCTCCCTGCTACCACTCTTGTGGAGTGGGATCACATGAGCCCTTCTCCAGTCTTCTGGGACCTCTCCTGTGCTCAGAGACTCACTAAACAATTCTGCTAATGGCTCTGCTAGTTCCTCCTTTAGCTCCTAAGTACCCTGGGATGTATGCCATCGGTCCCATTGCCTTATCCACCCTGAGCTTAGCAAGCTCTTGTAGGACCCTTTCTTTTGTGAAGGGAGTAGTGCTCACCTCCATCCCCCGTGTCCATGATGCTGAGCTGGGGCCCCTACCTTCTCTTCAGTGAATACTGAGCAAAAGTATCTATTTAGGATAGATGCCTTTACAGGGTCCTCCTCCTCACATGCTCCCTTTTCTCCATTAAGCTTAGCAATACCCCTCTGGACTTTCTCCTTTCACTAATGTATCTATAGAAAGTCTTGTCACCTTCTTTTACTGTTTGTGCTAGTGTTTCCTCAGTTTGGGACTTTGCCTGCCTTACCTTACCTGCTTCCCTTAGGGCAGTTTGGTATGCCTATCTTCATCCGCTGTGTTCCTTATATTTTCGAAGCCAGCCTTTTGGACCAAAATAAAATAATAATTTACAAGTAAGTCACACAAGCACTACATTTTTCCCCATGCTTTGAATTGGAGGCTCAGCCCTGATTCAATTGGAGGATAACTCCACCCCTAACTGTACTTAATCCTGCCCTACCTTACAGCAATGCTTAGTTCATTTTCAACCCTCCATCCTTCCACCTCCTCCTCCTCTGACACTCTTCTCATCCTCCTGCTGGGCCTTTTCATTCCATAACCCACCAGCCTCTACTGAGGGTGGGAATGAGAAGGGCCAAATAAAACAATCATTCACAAGTAAGTCACACAAGCACTAGATTTATTCCCATGCATTGAAATATGGGCCATTGAAGTGAAAGGTAGGGGTCAACAGCCTGTGCAGCCATGGTCCACTTGGTGAGTCACTCAGTACCTGTAACATAGCCCACTGGTCCTCCCACTCTTCTCTGGAAGTTTAGGGAGACTAATTTGTACTGATTTTGAGACTGATGATAGCAAATGGAACCTGAATGAGCTTGAAGAAGTGAATACCATATGAGAAGGATGGTTAGGCACTAACTTTGACCAGAAACAACAAATTATTGCATATGTGTTTTACAGTTATATAGAACTGCCCACACTCAGTGTCCTCTGAACTGGAGTTTCACATGAAAGGCCATGTCTGGCCCTTTCATCTAACAGGAAGGCCTTGCTCTACCTGTGCTTAAGTTCTTCTCAGATGTAAACTGCCTGACCACCCTTCAAATGACTGAGCTCTGTACAATTCATTAAGTAACAAGGTGGCTATAAGTGCAGTGGAGCAAAGACTCCTTCTGCTGGATGCCACCCAAATTAAACCATTTCACATGACATGTACTATCCCATGCCACAGAAATATAAGTTGAACCTCTTATGTTTCTGTTTTCTAAAATCAACTATAAAAAAATCATAAATACACTACATTTAAGAACTTTCTTCATGTTATGTTACATGAATATGACAGAACAAAGTCAGCACCATTATTTTTAGATACCCACCTTCTGTTTGATAACTGTGCAAATCCCCATGATTCATTGTATTTAAAGTTAATTTACAATATTCCATTATATAAACACATTAAGGCATTCCAAAAGACAGATTTCAAGTGCTAAAATTATCATTCTTATCAGAAGAATCAGCTGACTTAGGTGATAGTAGCTGTTTCACAGCCTTAGAACTTGCAAACTTAAATACTTCTGCTGTAAGGTAGTCACACTCATCAGCATCAAGCCACTCTGATGACAAGATAATAACCTGGTTATTTAAGAAATGTAAAACTGTCATTGAGAAGATTGCTCATCCACTTTTACACCTGTTTTTTTTACACTTCCTTTGAAGAGTTTTAGAAGTTAACAGAGCCAGTAGTCATACAGTACAACCTCCTTCCCCGCTGACAGAAAGTGGAGCATCTCATTGAAGGTATGCAACCAGTGACTGGAATCCTAATATATCAATGAACATGGTAGCTTGGTAGCAGTATAGGATCACATAATATATCTGTGTTGAGCTGTAATCACTACTGTATGTTAAACAATTCATTAGATCAATGATTATGGTATGTAAGTCACAGTAAAGTGCATTGTGTTCTACCCTTTCATTGGTCTGTCCAACAGGAAATAAGAAGATGGGATGACATTATACCACAAAGTGAATGTCTGCAATTCTGTAAAGAGGTTTATACTGATACACCTCACATTTTCTGACATCACCAACTGTCGCTGTACCTCATTACAAGACATATACCATTAGTGTGCAAATTAGAATCCATGCATGTCATGTACTTCTTGACGTTATATAACAAACAGTGCAACAAATGCAGATGATGTGCACCAGGAACTATCTAATAGCTTATGCAAGGTATGATTGTTACCTATAATGCAGTGCCAACCCAGGATAAAGAACACCATTAAAGTTTCAGACAGTGATATATTGCAGGATACCACAGGAACCAAAGTAATTCAATTGCAATTATTCTAAACTGTCAGAAAACTGTGACATTTAGTTACAGTGTACTTCACCCTAGATTGTGACATTTAGTTACAGTGTGCCTCACCCTAGATGGTGGCACAATACAGTACTTGGCACATTTGCATACTCCAGTCTCAATGGCTAAAGAGATATCAATACCCTGACTATAACTCTCTCAGTGGCTGAGGCTGTGCTAAGCTCCCAAATTCACATAACTGATACCAATATGTCTGCATTGCCTACAGTGAGCAAAATTTAAAAAATAATCTGCATTGCTCTAACAAGGAATTACCATCTTAATGTTATTATACAGTATGCATGCATTTTATATTCTACAAAATATCATACTGTAGAGCAGATACAATATTTTAATGCTCTGACTAATAGCAAATATAGAAACACATGACATTATACTGCACGGTAGCTGTGAACATTGATACTGTATTCATATACCATTAGTCTGCGACCAAGGAAAACATAATCTAGTGAATTTTCAGCTTTCTTTTACATGAATAATGGAGTACTCAGTACTCATAACCAAATACTAATTATTTTCATTATTTCTGGTATTCAGCCGTAGGAACAAAGAAACATAAAATGAGTTACAAAAATTAACAAAAGAAAACAAACGAAAAAAAAAACTAAAAACCTGCAGCTCTTCAAAGGTGTCCAGGGCAAATCCTATGGTTGCCCTCCCCACACACACAGTCATCTGCTGCTCACTTCCCAACCATCTTCTGATAATAAGATTCATTAACAAAAGAAAAAAAACACTGTTGCAGTTGTATGCATTATGCCAGGAGATGATACTGCCTTTTCATTGAGTTCCCTCACCAGCTCAATCCTTCCAGCCACAGAAGGCTGACCATGATGTGTAGTCTTCCATCTTGACCGCTTCCATGTAATAATAGCGATCATAGAAACAGCGATCGCTATAATGGTGCATGTATATCCCGAAAAACAAATGAAGCGATACATGCTTAAAAGCGACCTGATATCCGGATTGAAAAGTTTTTTTGTGGTGGGGCTGTCTCCCCCGTGCCCCTTCCTCATGGGAGGCTTTACCCCTGCTCACCCCTGAAATAGGATTCTCAACTCAGGGGGAGTTCATGTCAGAGAGTGGGCAAAATCTGGATTTCTGGCAAAATATAACTGTTGCAGCTTGTAGCTGTGGTAAAATGTACATGCTCCTGAACCCAGTACCTGCTATGCCAGAGCTAGCCACCCACGCCATCACACCACTTGACTAGCTCAGCTGCAGCAGGTACATCAGTGCCTGAAAACCCCTTCCTCTCCCACCCCTTCCCCTCATGATTCCCCTTCCATTCACCCTTCCCCATGGTCGCTATCCCATACCCTCGCTATTGCGCAGGGTAGCCCACAATAATAGTGCCCAAAATGAGTCTCTATTTTGTAGTCACTCATTTTGGGTCACTATTATGACATGATATCATCTTGACTTGATCATTGATTTGGGGGCAGTTGTCTAAATTCATACTAACTCACCAAACAGTCCTTCTTAACCCGCGGCAAGCTGTTTGCAGCCCTAGTCCAAATCCATACTAACTCACCAGATTCTCCTTCATGACCTACAGCAAGCTGTGTGCAGCCCTAGTCCAAATCCATACTAACTCACCAGCTTCTTCTTCATGACCTACAGCAAGCTGTGTGCAGCAAGACAGGCTATAATCAGACAGAAGCATTGCACCTGGGAAGGAGGAAGGCAGAGGAAAAGTTTTACATCATTGATAACATTAAGGCAAATGGGGGATGTGACTTAGTAAGCCTGGAACTAAACCACTATTGGTCACCTAAATCATGGATCCAGGGTCAGGAGGGGTGCTTGCTTGCTATAAATGGCAAGTTGTTGTCAAAGAGGTGGGTAGAACAAGGAGGGAGCAATTAAAGAATACGCTGGAAGGCTGTTACAGGCATTCACCGCTCTTTTGTGAAGAATTGATCCCTTGTTTTTGAACACCTAATACATCCCTCCTCTACCTTATTTAACCTTGTGAAGTATTTAAAGGTCTCTATCATATCCCCCTTTTCTGTCATCTCTTCCAGGGTGTACATATTGAGGTACTTCAGTCTCTTCTTGTAGGTTTTTGATGCAGACTTTGCACCATTTTAGTTACCTCCTCTGGACAGCCTACACTCTATGTCCTTCTGGAGATGTGGTCTCCTAAACTGGACACAGCACACTAGGGAAGATCAGTAGCACCACATATGAGCATGTATTATTGAGCACTACATATAAGCGACTCAATAATACTGCTCATATATTAAAACGATAGGGAAAAGAGCTCTGTATCACTATAGCTGAGGGATATGGGCTACACTTAGTGAGAGAGAGAAGAGAGAGGATAAAGGAAGAATTTGGCCAAGCCTTGCTGAGTTGGCCATGTGGTGAGTGGCTTGGGCCATGTGGTGTAGTGGTTTGAGCCACTGCATCTAGAGTCTGAGGCCGTGTTCAGATCCTGGTGCAGGCAATATTTTTTTCTTCTAGGGAGAGTTTCTACAATTTCTAAGTCCACTCCACCAGAGTTGAGAATCCTTTTGTGGGATTCAGGAGGCTTACCCCTGCAAAGGGGGTGAGGGCAGCCCCGCGACAAAAAGAAGACGAGAGCAGATATTTTTAGAGGACCATCACTGTTTGTGGTGGTCTGTCTGAAGGGAAGTCGCCCTCTTTTGATATGGGCAATTATTTTCTGCTCTAATGTGGCGTGGTAAGGAACTCACCCTTATCACATAAAACTGGGAGGATCTCTAGAAGGGCAACACCACCTTCCACTTTCTGCTAATGTTATTCCTTCCTATGCACCCCAGCATCTCACTAGCCCTCCTGACTGCCTTGTCATGATGCCTGGCCACCTTTAGTTCATCTGATAGGTTTATCCTAAGATCGCTTTCCTGCTTAGTTGTCATCAATACCACTCCACCCATTTTGTACTCCATGTTCAGGTTTCTGTATCCTAAGTGCATTACTGTGCATTTTGTTTTGCATTAAAATCCAGCTGCCATACCCTTGACCACCCATTGAGTTTACTCAGGTCTCTTCTCATCTTTTCACCAACTCTGGAGTCTCCACCCTGTTGCAGATCTTGGTGTCATCCACAAAGAGGCAGACATTTCTTACAGCTCCTCTGCAATGTCACTTATAAAGAAATGAAAGAAGACCAGTCCCAGCACTGATCCCTGAGGCACCACGCTGGTCATGCTCCCTTCCTCAGAGTGAACAACATTTAGCACCACCCTCTGTCTCCTATCCCCTAATCTATTTCTTACCCAGTTTACCACCGTTTTACCCACCCTAAGCTTCCAACTTGCTTACTAGTCTCCTATTTGGAATGGTGTTGAAAGCCTTACGAAATCTAGGTATGCCATGTACACCATTCCACCTTGATCTAACTCCTTCATCAGTCAGTCACAGAAATCTGTCAGAGCTGTTTGACATGACTTCCCCTGTGAACTCATGCTGCCTCAGATCTTGTAATCCATTGGACTCAAGATATTTCACAACCATTTCCTTCAGCAATGTTTCTGATAACTTTCCCAGCACTGATGTCAGACTATGTCTGTAAGATAGCGGTTCAGTATCCACTGTAGAGTAATAGCTATATGAGTGTCCTAAGCTATTCACATTACAACCACTATGACAATCTCAGGTAACAAACTGCCTGAAAAATTGTGTATTATGATATCTTTTATCCAGTGAATCATTTTGCCATAAAATATCATATTTTAAAGAGTGTCCTGTTAGATCACAATGAAGAAAGTTGTGAGGTAAATTCATAGGGCGTGACATTGGAGTAGCTGATCAGATTTGAACTGTGAAATGTATAGCTTTGTGTGTGTGTATGTATGTATGTGTGTGTTAAAGATGAAGGGCAAAATTAAACACAAGAATCGTGAACCTGAAAATTCAAACAGAAAAGCCATTAGTATGATACAAATCACTAATATGAAATGCACTGTAATTGGCAGTAAATAATTGATATAAAAATTACAAATTCCAAGTAATTAAAATTTGTTTTGTTCATTTTAGAATGCTTCCAGATCAATGTAGTTTAATATGCATCACACCTGCTTTGTGTGTAAGGAAAAGGAAGCATGTTTGAACTTCAGGGATGTCAAACTGATAACAGGGTGCTGAGGTACCGCTCTCTTTTTTCAAGTTCTTGACCCAGCATGGGCCACAGACTCAGTATGAATGACAGCCCTCATCATTTACTCCAACCAATAGGAATATTATTTACTTTAATGTCCAGAGAAGATGCATCACTGGGTCACCTTATGAATAATCAAACCAACACCATCAGGAGCACATTACTAGTAGCATAAATTCAGACTCATATGAACAATAAATACCAATGAGTAAAACTTATAATAAAATGATTCCAGTTAAAAATCCCAGTTAAAAAATAATCAGATAAATAATAATAAATAATAAAAATCTCTGGGAGACATCCAGTGAGCTAGATTGCTTAGAGACCAAAAACCTCCTAAAATAGGTGAGATTTCAGAAACCTCTCAAAGTACTCTACTGAGTGGGTCTCCTCAAGGATCTTGGAAGCGATTTAAACAGGGCAGGGCCAGCTACCTCAAAGGTCCTCTCTCAGATGATTTTAACCATGCCTGGGACCCACCAGGAGGCCCACCTCAGAGGAGTGAGACAGTGGAGGTATGATGAGGAGTCAGGAGGTAACACAGATAGTTAGTGCTCTGTCCATGTAAGGCTTTATAGGTCAGTAAACCAACCTTGAAAGCAGTTTCCCACCCCACCGGCAGCCAGTGCAGATCACTCTGGATCAGTGTCACTTGACAGGACCTTGAAGGCCCATCAGTAACATGGACACCATGTTCTGCACCAGCTGTAGGTGACATAGGATG
Organism: Neoceratodus forsteri; assembly: GCA_016271365.2. NCBI lineage: Eukaryota > Metazoa > Chordata > Ceratodontiformes > Ceratodontidae > Neoceratodus > Neoceratodus forsteri. The sequence goes on along the minus strand of CM028134.1, from coordinate 880,966,408 downwards.
TTTCCATTCACCTTGAGGTGCAGAGCATTACAGTAGTCACATCTGAGGTCACAAAAGCATTTAATAGTGAAAGCAGATAAATAGGCAGGATGAAGAGTTTAATCTGGGTGATATTCCTAAAGTGATAAAAACAATCCGGACAACAGACAACACCTGAACCTCCAGCATCAGTCCATCATTTTTATTTATTTATACAATTCATATACAATCCTTTGAGCACAAGGAGCTCATTTACAAAGGCTCCCCATCAAACATGTGAGTCCAATAAAGTTACAACAAACAAGCACATACAGCAGAGTGCACATGAGGCACATAGAGGTAGGTCAAGCAGCACATCATGCAGCATTGTCAGCGTATAAGAGAAATAGGGTAGAGAGAGGGATAAAGCAGAGAAGGTAGCAATTCATTGAGAATTGTCTGATGTTGGGAGGTGGCTGAAGTTTGGTGTTGAAAATCAGTAGCATGCAAGCAGCTGGGGATGTCAGGGTGTTCATTAATCATACCTTGAAATGTCCAATTTTTGGGAGGCTAACAAGACATTCTGATAGTTCATTAATTCACAGTGGGGCCCTGAAGGCAAATGAGCACATTGCTAGAGAAGTTTTGGAAATGGAATAATAAAGGCATTCCTGGACATGTTGCTAGTAGAGTATTGCTTTAGGACAGGACGCAGGAGGTTTTGGATTGTTAGAGCATGAGACCCAGTAGTACTTTCTTGCTCAAAAGGCAGGTATGGAATTTGATCCTATTCTGCAGGGGAGCCAGCTGGTTTGGAAGTGGAGAGCACAAGTGTTGGTGGATCTGCCTGCTCCTAGAACAAAGTAACAGGCTTTATTCAGTACTAAATTGACCCTGCTGAGAACGCATTTGTGGCTGCGCCATATATCCAGGATAACACACAGATTCTTCACATTGGTAGAGGCAGTAAGAGGAGAGGAACCAAGCATCAGCCCAGTCACCTCTCATACTATCTCTACACCTCTCCGATGGCCAGGGTCAACCACCATTATCTCTGTGTTATCTGGATTATTTATTTCAAAAGTTTCACCAGGAATGACATATTTATTTATTTAGTTTTTGTTGACTGGGTAAGTGCACTAGACAAATCCTGCCTATTTTCAGGCACGACCGGGGAGGGGGATACAGATGAATGCCAACTGACCTTGAACCAGATTAAGCTGTTGGTGGTATTTTTAGTGAATGAGGAAATTTGGCAGGACACCGGGAAATTCCCTACTCTTTTCGATAAGTGCCATGGGATCTTTAACATCCACCTGAACTACCACCAATCCAGGCAGATGATACTGAGCTGAGTACAGCTTACAACGGATGCTTCCTTGGGGGAAAAGGAACGGGAGGCAAATTGGTGACCAAAAGCAATTAACAAGTGGTACAGGTACAAATTAGAACATAGTAACAAGCAGTATTGATGCCAGTAGTTCAGCTGAGATCCAGTGGAGGTGGGATTCTCTGACCCTGGTTTTCCTGAGGGGTCATGTTACATAGAAACATAGACTTTGAAGGCAGATAAGGACCACTTGGCCAACCCATTCTGCCCATTCCCTAGCTACTGGATAAGCTGTAGAGTCTAGTTAACCAACAGCCTACTTACTGCACTCCCCACTACAATTGCCTTGTGTCTGTCCCATGCATGTTTGAATTCCCCCACTGTTTTAGCCCCAACAACCTCCCCAGGTTGATACCAATGGACAGGAATTTGGACTTGAAATAGTCTAGGGCAGAACTGATGGTATGGGAGGTGGAAGTGGATGACCAGTCAGTTGCAGTCAAGTCCTCATCAAGGAGGACAAGCTTAAAGACCTGAAGGATTGGATCGGGACAATCTTGGGGGCTTTGGGGGCTTTGGGGTGGAGAGTTTAAGAACGCAGTTGACCATGTGGTGCTCACTGAAGGCATCTGGGAGGGTGCCAACAGAAATAATGTGGTGGAGGTGGGAAGTGAGTACTCATCTCAGAAGGATGTGCATGTGGGATTTATGATTGAATCGGATGAGATCAGAGATCACTTGTTTGAGATTAAGGGATGTGGTGTCATGGTGAATTTTGTTGTAAGAAGGAGAGCCATCTTAAATTAAAATCCCCAAGGATGAGCAATTCACCTGAAGAAGCATGGGTGGAGATAGCGGTAAGGTCAGTGATAGAGGAGGAGGAAGAGAGGCCTGGAAAGCAATAGATGTCAGCTAAAAAGATGGAGAGGAGAATGGAAGGGAGAGTTTAGAAGTAATCGCTTTGTAGGTGGACGGAAAATATAGAGTATGGGGTGAATCTGATGGTAGGAAAGGTAAATAATAATACCCCCACCTCAACTGGTGCGATTCTGACAGGTGAGGTAGTACCCAGGGATGGAGATGGAATTATCTTGAATTTGGGGAGATGATTAAAATGTCAGTTGAAGGTTGACCATGAACGGTTTTAGGAGGTCAGTCTTAGGGAGGATGCTACTGATGCTGAGGTGTGCAACTCTAAGCCCTTTGGGAAGGCAAGAGGGGAGGAGAGGCAGGGCCAAGATCGGCTCAATATTTCCTGCCACCATTAGCAACAGCAAGATAACGAGCATGACAGACAGAACTTCATTAGTGCTGTGGAAACATAGAAACTTAGAAGCACAGACTTTGATGGCAGATAAGGACTGCTTGGCCCACCTAGTCTGCCCATTTCCTACCTACAGGAGAAGCACGCAGATCCTAATTAATCAGTGGCGTAGCCAGGAATTTGTTTAGGGGTGTTTAGATATGCCAGTTCAAAATGCTAGAAATAAAGCCGGGGTCTGGGGTCAGCAAGGCACCCAGAAGCTCTGGGGGTACATGTCTGCGGGTGAGTTTTGGGGGCTTTTCCAAGAAAAACACACTTTGTTACATGTTCCCCACCCCTAATTTCATGAGAATTTTTTTTTCCCACATGAAATCAGGGTTGTGGGAGACTCTGGCTGGCAGTACAGTCTGCAGAACCTCCAATGGTTGTGAACAACTGGCTATCCAGCAGTGCCATCAACCACCACCCATATGCTGTTTTTGTAATATACTGCGATCTTCATAAGTTTTCTATATAAAGGCTGTGGCTTGGGGGTCTAGGGGCCACAAGACCCCAGAAGCTCTGAGGGGGTTACATGCTCCGTGGTGAGTTTGGGGGCTTTTCTTGAAGGAAAAAACACACTTTTTTACTTGTCCCCACCCCTAATTTCATGAGAATTTTTTCACATGGAATCAGGTTTGTGGGAGAGTACAGACTCTGACTGGCATTACAGTCTGCAAAACCTCTAATAGTTGTGGACAACGGACAGTGCAAAGCCATCACACACATGTGCCTACCATTGTTTTGTACCATCCATGGCCTTCTCACTTCCTCTTTCTGTGCCCCCACCAAAGTAGAGGATGCACAACTGCAAATTTTAGTCAAGCAGTCCTAGATCTGCACATGCAATAGTGGACATCATTATGCACCACCCACGTGGCAATGAACAGAGTCAGGCAGAGAAAGACACACTGAGCCTCCACCATATAATCAATTAGAGACCTGCACTTCGAAAATTTTCATACAGTGTCAAGTGAGCCAGGAAGACAGCTAGGAATTCCTTCAGGAGGGCTACACAACCCAAGGGCTTGGGAAACAGAAAACTTCATGACATTTTCATTTTTAAAAGTACTCATTGAAACATGTTCTGCCCCAACAATAAACACTATTTTTAAAACATTGTCCCTTCATCTTCTCAAGAGAAACAGTACACAGGCATGATGCTGTACAACCTATTTTCTATATAGAATGAATGATGCACACCAGGCAAGGCAGGGATGCCTATTTTAACCCTTCAGATTACATATGGATGGTGCTGGCTGGCATGGTCCATTTAGAAGAGCTGGGGACCCATACACGTGCCAGTAATGGCAACTATGACTCTTTGGCTGGTCATTTCAGAGTTTGGTCTGCAGTGGTGCCCAGGGACAGTACAAAGATTTGCAGGGAGAGGGAGCAGCTATTGTGATGCTGGGATAAAACCCACCACCTACACATCAGCCCTGTATACCTCTTAGCATTTTGTCACTGAAATGTTAGATACAAGCACTCAAAATGTAGGAAAATATTGTCAGACAGACAAAGACACTTGCAGAAAACTGGGAGCTGGTGTCTTAATAGCACTCTACCCTTCTACCCTTTGATCAGACCCTGGACGCTGGTTGAATGTCCTAACAGTGGAGTGATAATGTTTTTGTGCAAAGCTCCTCTTCAACTGCCAGATAATTGCTGCTCTCGATGAGCTGTTAATCACACCAGGCCATCTGAAACAGGGATTAACATGAGGGGTACACCTGCAAAAGTAGAGTTAACTTCATTAACAGCAATAGAAAATCTGCACTAGTCAAAACAGCCAAGTATTTAGTGTGTCGTTTGGAAATGAGAGAAGTAGGAATGGAGTCCCCACTCCTACCCCTCATTTCAAAGCATCAAAGTAGATAAGAACATGGGGTTATGCATGGAGCCAAGAGTAAAGGGTTTGGGACACAGCCTGTGACCCTGCCTGTTTCAGTGAGCATGAGGCAATTAGCTAACTAGTGGGACGGAACTACCAGCTCAGTGTGGGACAGTCCATTACTCAAACAACCAGGAGTATGTCACATTGTTTGTGAAGACAGTGACAGAACCCATTCTCTTGAACAGAGGGTAAGTGGTGAGCACTGGCCAAACTGAATGGGCAGAGGCTCCGCCCAGTCAGGCTGGCCAGTGCACCACTTGCCCTCTGTTCATGAGAGTGGATTCTGTCACTGTCTTCTAATGTGTTATAGTGACATACTTGTCAAAATAGAAGTACATTTCCTGACTATCCTGGGGAAGAAGCCAGGCCTTTTAGTTTCCCCAAATTCCCAGCCAAGTTTGTATTTATAATGTCTGATTTAAATTACATGACTAGCGTGGTGGTCTGTTCAGGACACGTTTGCCTACCTCAGTGGTTCCCTTTCCTCCAGAATAACTGTTCCCAAGTCCCAAATATATCTGGTTGGTACAAATTGTTTTCAACTGTTGGTACTGCTTGGTGCTTGCTTACCTGAGAGTCCTCTGAGTGATTGGCTGGGGTTCCTTCCTTTATTGCAGTCTGCAGAACTTGGCTGGCTCAGGTCTGGTCCTGGCTGAATCACCGAACCACTGAAGCCAAACGCCTGTCCTGGACCCTACCTGAGTTCCTAACAACTCGGGGACAACTGATGAGTGAGGAAGGGAAAGAAATGGTAGGCTGGCCTGGCAGCCCCATGGGTCAAAAAACAAAACTCTTCTCTTCATCGATGAATACTCTACTGATTCGAGTCTTCTTCTCAAGTCTCAACTTCTCCAGAGAGGTGAGACAATGTCACTTCTGACCTGAATGTGACCTGGACCCTGAGAGTCTGCCACACCCTGATCGACTACTCACTCCATCTCCTCTCCTTCGTAGCTGCTCCACAAGGCAGAGGACCGGACAAAACTAATTTTATTTAAATTTAATTCATTTTCTTCCAAACTCTCCATGTCTCCATCCCGACCAACAGAAATCATCCTGACCTATTCCTCCTCTCTCTCTGCATGGCAGTGCGTGCACTGGTGTGCCATGCTGCCAATTCTTCATAGCCCCATCGACTGGCTGCTGTTGAGAGAGAGGAGGTGGAGCTAAGCAGACACACACAATTTTTTGGTTCTCGCATGGTGCCGCATGCTGCTTGAGCTTCCTTCGCCATCCCAACGTGTAGTGTAGTAACAGCTGTCTGAGCCAAACACAAGCAGACAGACAGCCTTGACAGCACTTCATGCTGACACATACATTTAGAGGGCTGGCACCCACTCTCTGACTGTGTGTGACTGGAATAGAGATAAATAAAAAATTTCGGAGGTCATTTCGGGGTGTTTGAACACCCTAAACACCCCTGCCTACGCCCCTGTAATTAATCAACAGCCTATTTCTTCCTACCCCACAAGAATTGTCTTATGTCTGTCCCATCCATTCTTGAATTCTCCCACAGTTTTAGACCCCACAACCTCCCAGGAAAGCTGTTCCATGCACCATTACCTCTCTGTGAAAAAATACTTCCTCACATTGCCCCTGAACTGCAATGGTGGAGAGATATAGGCAGGAGATGGGATGGGTGGGTGGGATGCAGGGACCTAAGAGAAGCGAGATGGAGGCAAGGAAAAAGGAGGATTACGCCTTAGCCAGCTACAGAACATCTAGTCTTGGACTTTAGTCAGGCATGAGTTAAGCACAGTGACTGCATCTTATGTCCTGGGTGTAATGACAGATACATCTGGGTGTCATCTGCATAGCAGTGAAACTCTATGTAGCAAAGTCTAATTATATCTCTGGGCAGCATGTACACCCTAAACAACATGGATGAGAGAATCAAGCCATGAGGAACTCCACAAAACAGGGGCTTGGCAAGAGGAATGATTCCTCATAACAACCTCCTGTTCTATCTGTGAGGAAGGACTCAAACCATCTGATGAAAGTACCAGTGAGTCCACCGGCCCCTAAGCTGATCCAACAACACACCATTGTCCACAGTGTCACATACTGAGGAGAGGTTGAGTAAAATAACTGACCATCCACCTCTATCTCTCTCTCTGAGGAGATCATTTTGCACCCTGATGAATGCTGTCTCAGTAAGGGTGCCTAGACCTAAATCTTGACTGGAGGGGCTCATAGATGTCAAAGGTAGAGAAATGTGTCTAGAGCTGTAGAGCCACTATTTTCTTAATAACCTTTCCCAAAAAGGAAAGGTTAGAGACTGGTTTATAGTATTCTAAGCATCCGGGTCCAAAGATGATTTCTTCAGTAGGGCTTCACCAGCACCTCGGTCAATGCACTAGGAAAAAACATCCAAGGGTGAGCACCAGACAATCTCAGTGAAATACTGGACCAATGGACTCCACACAGTTCACTTAGAGATGTGTTGGGCCCAGCTCAGTTCCCAACATGTGGGATGGAGCTTGGAAATTATCTCTGACCTCTTACACCCCACTGGCTTAAACTCATTTCAAACAGGAGTACCGCACTTATTGACAATCATCTTCTACTGCTGGGCCAGACCAGCCCCATTGGGATGATTTCTGACCAGATAAAGAACATTCTGACAGAGAAGAACAGAGTGAACTGTTCACATGACAGCTGACACTTCTCTAACTGGCTGAAGACAGACAGGATGAAGTAACCTGTCCACCATCTGGAAGAGATAAGCCAGTCTGTCCTCCTGCAGCAATCTCCTGGACAGAACTCTATCTTCTTGTGGAGATTACCCTGTGATACTCACTGTAGTGAGTCCTCAAAGCCGGTCTGTCTTCCTCAGTACCAGATCTCTGCCAACTATGCTCCAACCTCTGAATCCTGGTCTTCATCTCTCTGAGATTCATATCAAACCATGGGATCCCTAGCAAAAGATTTGGGTCATACATATAGACAAGTGTGACAGAATCAAGAGATGAGATGACAGCCCTATTGTAAGCCACCACTGCTGCTCCCATACCTGCTCAACAAGCAGCCATTGCACCTGACAGGCCCATCTCCACATGAAGTCCTGCTAGGGACAATCTCTTTAAAAGATAGCATCCTACCATCTCCACAGGAATGGACTACGGGGGTGGTGAATGAAAACAGAACTGTGCAATGATCTGACAATACTGTATGACTGAATCAATCTCTGGGTTATCTACCTCGAGCCCCAGCAAGAATACCAATGTAACCCCCTGCAAATGGGGTTCCTAAAAGACTTCCAGGAGCTTGCTTGAATGCTCCAAGCCTGAATGGTGTTTGGCATTTAAGCCATTTATCAGTGAGTGTTTTAGAACCTCTGGTACTGTCTCTTTAAGAGCTGTCTGCTTGCAGACATAATTAGTTTGTATGGGGACTGTGTGTTTTTTGATTGAGTACTAACTCAAGCTGCTGCCAATTCACTTCATTTTGCAGTCACTAGGAGTGCAAAGGAACCTATCTGAAAGATGTAACTGTTTGCCAGAAATTATTTAGAGTAATAATGAAATTACAGTTTGTCTAACCTGCTTTCTTTGCAGTCAGAACTGTGTCTGCTAGTTCCCCATTCTAGTTTTGAACTGCTGAACTGGACCAATCAGTGTGGGTAGCTAGCTCTAAAATGGTGCCTTGACGAATCAGAACTTGGACTCATAATCTGAGCCAGCCACAAGAGGATTGTATGGGCAGTGACTCTGGGAGATGTAGTTTAGACTTCAGTGCCTTTTTGGACCAACAGCAGCAGTCTATTGTGAGTGACAGCCAATCCAGTCAAGAACTGGGAGAACTCAAAGGAAGTGCCCAGTTTTGTCGGTTGGAGTTTCAGTTGAGTTTGGCAGTGAAGAAGGAAGGAGCCCTGTGCTTTTCAGTGTGCAGTTTTAGTCAAAAAACGTGTATAGGCCCAGAGTTCCGGTCTGCAGCTTGTGTAACAGCTTGTTAGGACTGAATCCGTCCTGTGAAAAGAATCAAAGATCTCTGAAGAGTAGAAACCAGGCTCACCCTGTAGAAGACTGGAGGAATTGCTGAAAATTACACTCGGTCTGTCAGGAACTGAATCTGCTGTGTGTTCTCCCGGGTATTGTGCAGTAATTGCGATCGAGATACAGATGCAGCCTGCCTGGTATAGTGCTTTCTTTTATATGGATGTGTGAAGAGGTTTGTGCACCTCAAGTGAGTCTTGCTGACATTGAAGGACCCTATCTTATTTGGAGGTCGTGAGTACTAATTCAGGGTCGCTCCCTGTTGAATTGCCACATTAAATCCAAATGGAATTACTGTACTGCTGACTGTTTAATTCTCCTTTTCTCTGTGTGAAAGGGCCCTACCAGCTGCCACGGTTTGGACTAGTCACTAGGGCTTGGGTACCCAGGGACAGTAACTGATAGGGATAGGCCTGTGCACAGAGCCATGAGGTAGATTATTAAAGTGATAAGCTAATTAACCTGATTTCCCCTGTCCTGTTATATCCCCTAAATAAATCAGAGCTGCTTGTTTCAGCAAAGTTATACTGCCTGAGGTATTTGTCTATGTTAAAGTACTGTACTGTGATTGTTGCACTGTATCTCATTTCACAGGAGGTCCCAGTGCCGGAACCAGACCTGGGGTAAGTGTATACTGTGAAGGTAATTCTGATATATTGTGTGGGCCACTAGTGGGAAGAAAGGGGGTTGCAGTGTCCCAGAGGGCTGTGACCAAGTTAGTTTAACTATTGCAAACCCTGACCTCTGGGTGGAGGCACCGCCATTGGATCCAGGCCCTCAACCTGTTAGTGGCAAATCAGGCAGGGTAGTAGCCCTGGGATAGCACCATCTGGGGTTACATCTTGGAGGCTCACCGCTGGGATTGTGTGTCTCTAGTGGCCATATTTACGAACCACTGTTAAGAAAAATGGGTACCCGACAGAAGTGGCTGTGCACGGCTGGTGGAGTGGTGTACTGGGGAGGAGATCGACCCCAAAATGCTATGCTTATCCTGGACATCCCCTGGGTATCAATACGGACACTGTGCAGGAGTACTTTCCAAGGTGGAAGGTTTACAAAACCCTGTGGTGGTGGGTCGGCATGCTAATCTGCTCACCCACACTTTCCTGGCCCTAGTAGAGTTTAAGGATCCCATAGATAGCTCCAAAGTGCCACAGACCATTACCCCAGAGGGAGCCCTCACTGCTTGGAGAGTGATAACTAGGACAGTAAAGACCGGGGAATCAGCCCCACCACTGTCTGAAACTTTTGAGGAGAAATTTGCTGAATGGTTGCTGGGAGAGGGAAAACTGTGGAGGACTTGAAGAAACTATTCTTGCCACCTGGGGTGTTCCTCCCCAACACCCTCTCCTGCTCCAGTGCCCGTATAATGGTGGCTGAACCAATGCAGACTCCTATTTCTGCACCTGCCATTAGTCACGACTCTTACAGGTTGAGGATCTTCTCTGGCACCCTCCCACCCCAAGGGAGGATGACTGGGAGACCTGGATAGACTATGTTGCCCCAAGTGCTAGAATGGCAATGCTCAGAAGAGCGAAGAGGGTTAGTGAGAGCCTCCGAGGTCCTGCCCTGGCTACCATCCGTGCTAAACGGGCCAGTAACCCTGAAGCGACTGCACAGGCCTATCTTGAGGCCTTGGAGAATGTGTATGGAGCCCAGATTCTGATGAGGACCTATGGTGGAAGTAGAAATGCACAACAGTACCAAGGGAGTTGTTGTCTGTGTATGTCTCGGCTGGAAAAATTGTTGCAAGAATGCCTCAGAAAGGGTAGTTTGCCAGCGATTGAACTGGACGAACCAGACTGGACAGAATCCTTAAGTCTGCCCCTTCTCAGAACTGCTGTTGCTTCATTCGCCTGGCAAATCAGACTGGAATCCCCACCCTCCTATGATGAGTTAATAAGAGAAATTGAGGAGTTGAGAAAAGGCGACCTCGGAGGTACCTGCACCAACAGCTGTGGCTATGACCCGAGTGACTGAGGGTGACCCATCAAGTGAAGTTCAGGGCAGAGGTTGACAGTCAATGAGTGCTCTGACAAGGAAAAGATATGCCACAATGGGGCAAACTGTTGAGAGAGATCCGGAATTCAAAACAGTCCTTTATGAAGGCCACGCCTGCAAGTACGGGCCCTGACCTATTTTCGACTGCATCTGCTATGGGTGGGGTACCCACCCATGTATCTCCTGCTGATAACAGCTCCAAACTCAATTCCTTGACCATGGAAGTGGAGAAACTGACGAGATGTCTCCAAATGCTTATCACGCAGACAGAGATGGCACCCAGGTTTCCAGTTAGTAATACCCGCCCTGGCTCCCAGTGTGGCGCCTCGGCCAGCTCAAACTCCAGAAAGTATGTTTTGCTATAATTGTGGGAAAGATGGGCACATGAAAGAGGAATGCCAGTCCCCAAAAGACACTGACAAAGTTGCATATAGGCTACAAGGAGAGCTTTGGAGAAGAAATCAGTGGTTAAGAGGTGCATGACATGATCCCAGTGAGGGCACCAAAATGCTAATTCACGTCCTTTTGTGGCAAGGTCAGTTGCCCAGGCCCCCACTACCGCCTCTCCAGACTGGTCCAGAATAGTGGGTCCTCCATGGAGACCACTGTAAAGGTGAATGGAGTGTCTACAAGAGCTGTATTAGACAGTGGCTCCCAAGTGACAATTATGTTCCAGGATTGGTATCAGAAGCATTTGTCAAGCGTACCCTTACAACCATTAGAAGGACTGCATGTATGGGGTTAAGTGAGAAGGCCCACCCCTATTCCGGTATATCCGAATTTGGCTGTCTTTCCCCACCTCCGTGGCTGGAGTGGCGAACAAGTAGAGACCCTAGCCTTAGTGTGTCCCCCCACTGGACTGTATGATGGTGTCCCTTTGTTGATTGGAACAAATGCTCATATGTTCGGAAGGCTGGCACAGTTGTGTTATGAAAACAGGGTCAAAGACTAGTAGAGCTTTAAGAGTTCCGGCTTTAATTAAGAAGGCCTATGAGGCACAGAGAGATGCTGAAAAACAGAACCAGAGGAACCGGTCGGAATTGTATGGAAGAAGGATCCTGAGTCTCTGATCCTGGCGCCAAATGCCCAGTGTACCTTACAGGAGAGGTCTGTATCAGAAAGGATGTTAAGAATAAAATATTAACGTTGGATGCACCAGGCGATGGAAAATTGCCAGAGGGACTGCTGGTCAAGCCTAGTATTTTGCCCGCTAGAGCCCATGCTTATGTCAGAAGGGTAATGGTCCAAGTTCATAATGTGTCTGAAAGAGACATTCGAGTAAACAGAGGTTGCATCCTGGCTAATGTGCATTGTGCAGACACTGCAGTGCTACCCAGCAGCAAGAGTTCAAGGAAGAATGACAGAGAACGCCTGACTTGTTTGATTTCGCGACTCCCGCTGCCAGCTGAATGGAAAGTGAGGATCAGTGAGAAGCTTGCCCAGAGAGACCAGGTGTTTTCTTTAAAGGAATGGGATGTGGGATGCGTACAAGGAGCTGAGCACAATATCCGCTGATGAAAGACCATTTCGTGAGGGTCTCGACGCCTGGCACCTGCTGACATAGATGATGTGAGACGGCATCTGCAAGAGATGTTAGCTGCTGGTGTAATACAAGAATCCAGAAGCCTTATGCTTCCCCATTGTGGTAGTGAGGAAAAAGAATGGAACAGTAAGGATGTGTGTGGATTATCGCACCTTAAACCGTGGACTATCCTGATCAGTACACAATGCCCGCATTCAGGATGCTTTGGACTGCCTAAACGGGAGCAAGTGGTTCTCTGTGCTGGATCTCCGCAGTGGGTACTACCAGATCCCGATGGCCCCAGAGGACCGTGAGAAGATGGCCTTTATCTGTCCGCTAGCTTCTATGAATTCATGAGGATGCCTTCAAGGATTTCAGGTGCCCCAGCCACTTTTCAATGATTGATGGAGCGTGCAGTGGGGACATGAACTTACTAGAGTGCCTGGTATACCTAGATGATGTTATTGTGTTTGGCAGCTCACTGGAGGAACATGAGAGCAGATTATTTAAGGTATTGGACCGACTGGAGGACTTTGGCCTTAAACTGTCCATTGATAAGTGTCAATTCTTTCAAACATCAGTAAAGTATGTGGGACATAGTATCCACCGAGGAATAGAGACCGACCCAAGTAAAGTTGAGGCCTTGACCACCTGGCCACAGCCCAAAAATCTAAAAGAACTGCAAAGATTCCTGGGATTCTGTGGTTATTATCGCGCTTCATCAAGGACTATTCAAGAGTGATCCGCCTTTACTTAACCTTACTCAAGGGTATCCCCAACCCACAAAAATACCAAAAGTCAGCGTCCTCAAGACTGAAAGAGTGTATTTTCATCCGAGTGAAGTATTTGGGGCCCGCTGGACTCTGATTGTGAGACTGCTTTTCATGAGATCATATATCAACTTACCCATGCTCCAGTGCTGGCCTATGCTGATCCAAGAAAACCTTACGTCCTGCACACTGATGCTAGCTTGCAAGGGTTGGGGCTGTGTTGTACAAGAGCACGAGAATGGCCTGAGACCAGTGGCCTTTGCCAGTAGAAGCCTGACCCCATCCGAAAAGAACTATCCTGTACATAAGTTAGAGTTCCTAGCTTTGAAGTGGGCTATTGTTGACCAATTCCATGAGTACTTGTATGGGGCTAAAATACTAGTAAAACTGACAATAATCCTTTGACCTATGTGCAGACCTCAGCTAAGTTGGATGCCACTGGCCATAGGTGGCTTGCATTATCTACATATGACTATGCTCTCGAATACCGAGCAGGTCTGAACCACATAGATGCTGATGCTCTCTCCGGAGGCCTGTTCCCCAGAATGATTGGGTCCGATTGGCAGAACCTGACATTCGGCACTCTGCGGAAGTTTGACAGGAGGAACAATGTCCACGGACGAGTGGACTGCATGGTGGATTGCTTGGGAGCCTCTGAGAATTGCATACCTGCTGCTTATTGCCACTTTTCTGCAATAGACATTGGTGCACTGCCTCAGCTGGACAATGACAGTATTCAGGGCTCAATCGCGATCCCATGATCAAAGCAGCTTTAGAAGCCCTCTATGCAGGAAAAGATGTGTCCAAATTACGCCCACTGATTTGAGAACTGCACTGTTATACAAAGAAGGTCCTAAGTTGAAACTGATCAATAAACTGTTATACAGAGAAACAGTAGACAGAGGGGACAAGTAGACAAACAACAACTAGTGCTGCCCACTGCCTTCGAGACTCAGTACTGAGGTCCTTGCACACAACCACATGGGGCACCTTGGTATAGACAGAACACTTGACTTGGTGAGATCCAGATTCTATTGGCCTAAGATGGGGCTGATGTGGAGCAACACATTCGAACTTGTAGTCGCTGCTTACAGAGGAAAGCTTTGCCCAGAGGGCTGCCCCTTGTTAACATCACCACCAGTGCACCCATGGAGCTGGTCTGTATTGATTTTCTGAGTTTGGAGTCAGATCAAAGAAATATCAGTAATGTGCTGGTGGTCACTGACCATTTCATGAGATATGCCCAAGCTTTCCCCACCAAAGACCAGAAAGCAACTACTGTGGCCAAAGTACTTGTAGAAAACTTTTTGTTCACTATGGGGCTCCACAAAGAATCCATTCTGATCAAGGAGAGACTTTGAGAGTCATCTGATCAAAGAGATGCTTTCTCTGTGGGGAGTGCGAAAGTCCAGAACCACTCCTTACCACCCCAGGGGACCCACAGCCTGAACGTTTCAACCGCACTTTGCTAGATATGCTAGGCACCCTGCACCCAAAGGACAAGCCTAGATGGAGCCAACAAATTAGCACCCTGGTACATGCTTATAACTGCACCAAAAGTGATGCCACTGGATTCTCCCCTACCGCCTGATGTTTGGAAGCTCGACTACCAGTAGATGTGTGTTTGGGGTCTCTCTGATGGGGTTCAAGCTGACAACTATTTACAGTATGTGCAAAAGCTAAAGGCCCAGCTAACTCATGCGTACCAACTGGCTCAAACCATGGCTGCCAAAAGAAATCTGGCCAACAAAGAAAGGTATGATAAAAGGTGAAAGCACAGGAACTCCAGGAGGGAGATCGGGTATTGCTAAGAAATCTGGGACTGCATGGCAAGCACAAGATTGCTGACAGATGGCACCATCTCCCTCACATTGTAGTGGGCAAACTAGATGATCTGCCAGTGTACAAAGTAAGGCCTGAGAATAATTCAAAAGATGTAAAACAATGCATAGAAATCATTTACTGCCCATTGGACAAATCTTAATTGAGTCTGAGCCCCTAGAAGATGCCCTCTGGACCAGTGACTAGAGCTGCTGCTAAGAAAAGATCAAGAAAGTCTGCACCTACAGAAGCAAAGTTAAAGTGTTCCCTCCACAAGTCCCAGTTGAGCATGACTGTCAGTCCATATCGGAAGAAAGTGAGAGTGACTTTGAATACTATCCTTCTTACGAACTGAGTCAATTGTTTCGGGCAATCCCTAGTCAATACTGGAGATGAAGCTGGGCCTTCTGGACTGTCTAAGCCCCAGCTTCATCCCTGGAGCCAATGCTCCCAGAAAGTGAAGTGCAAAGCATCAGATCAGATGAAATGGAATCATTGTGCATGGTTGAACTGTTTGAGCTTTCAGGGAGGAAAATGATAGATTGGGCAGACTGGTGATACACCGAACAAGAAGAGTATTTTGAGTGCCCTGACAGTCCACTGCCAGTGTCCAAAGCTCTCCATGCGAGCCAAATGTTGTGGACTCAGAAACTGTAACTCCTGGAGCTGAAAGTGCCCCAAGTTCTAGCCTCTCTACCCCATGGAGACTCCCCTGACAAGTGAGGACAATGCTGAAAATGAGGCTCAGAGTGCAGAGACTGTAACAGTTCCCCTAGAAAGACTGGTCGAGCTGTAAAGCCTGTGGTGCACCTCAGTTATGATTCCCTTGGGAGGCCTGTGGACTTGCCTCTCAATGTTGTCCATAAAGGAGTGTATGTGTCCCCGAGCTCATTGCCCAAACTGAGCATCAGTGCTAACTCCAAGTTACTTGTGTTGCCCTCTATATGGTGCCTTGCCCCATCCAGCCCCAAGGTAACTGATAGGAAGGGCCCCTCTTTCAGGTTTCATGTACAAGAGGTAATAACTTGAGTTATGGTACAATGTGTATGTAATACTGTGTAAAGAGTGACGTACTGCAATGTTTCAGAAATGTGTTCTTGGTAAAATGATATATTGACTGATGATTACATATGCGAGCCTAATGCCAATGTATATGGTTTGCAGCTGAAACTTATAGAGGTACTTGCTTGACATGGACGTCAAGCTTTCCCAAACCAGGAAGAGGGTGTAACCCCTGCAAATGGGGTTCCCAAAAGACTTCCAGGAGCTTGCTTGAATGCTCCAAGCCTGAATGGTGTTTGGCATTTAAGCCATTTATCAGTGAGTGTTTTAGAACCTCTGGTACTGTCTCTTTAAGAGCTGTCTGCTTGCAGACATAATTAGTTTGTATGGGGACTGTGTGTTTCTTTGATTGAGTACCACTCAAGCTGCTGCCAATTCACTTCATTTTGCAGTCACTAGGAGTGCAAAGGGAACCTGTCTGACAGATGTAACTGTTTGCCAGAAATTATTTAGAGTAATAATGAAATTACAGTTTGTCTAACCTGCTTTTGCAGTCAGAACTGTGTCTGCTAGTTCCCCATTCTAGTTTTGAACTGCTGAACTGGACCAATCAGTGTGGGGTAAGCTAGCTCTAAAATGGTGCCTTGGACGAATCAGAACTTGGACTCATAATCTGAGCCAGCCACAAGAGGATTGTATGGGCAGTGACTCTGGGAGATGTAGTTTAGACTTCAGTGCCTTTTGGACCAACAGCAGCAGTCTATTGTGGGTGACAGCCAATCCAGTCAAGAACTGGGAGGAACTCAAAGGAAGTGCCAGTTTTGTCGGTTGGAGTTTCAGTTGAGTTTTGGCAGTAAGAAGGAAGGAGCCCTGTGCTTTTTCAGTGTGCAGTTTTAGTCAAAAACGTGTTAAGGCCCAGAGTTCCGGTCTGCAGCTTGTGTAACAGCTTGTTAGGACTGAATCCGTCCTGTGAAAAGAATCAAAGGATCTCTGAAGAGTAGAAACCAGGCTCACCCTGTAGAAGACTGGAGGAATTGCTGAAAATTACACTCGGTCTGTCAGGAACTGAATCTGCTGTGTGTTCTCCGGGTATTGTGCAGTAATTGCGATCGAGATACAGATGCAGCCTGCCTGGTATAGTGCTTTCTTTTATATGGATGTGTGAAGAGGTTTGTGCACCTCAAGTGAGCCTTGCTGACATTGAAGGACCCTATCTTATTTGGAGGTCGTGAGTACTAATTCAGGGTCGCTCCTGTTGAATTGCCACATTAAATCCAAATGGAATTACTGTACTGCTGACTGTTTAATTCTCCTTCTCTGTGTGAAAGGGCCCCTACCAGCTGCCACGGTTTGGACTAGCCACTAGGGCTTGGGTACCCAGGGACAGTAACTGATAGGGATAGGCCTGTGCACAGAGCCATAAGGTAGATTATTAAAGTGATAAGCTAATTAACCTGATTTCCCCTGTCCTTGTTATATCCCCTAAATAAATCAGAGCTGCTTGTTTCAGCAAAGTTATACTGCCTGAGGTATTTGTCTATGTTAAAGTACTGTACTGTGATTGTTGCACTGTATCTCATTTCACAGGAGGTCCCAGTGCCGGAACCAGACCTGGGGTAAGTGTATACTGTGGAAGGTAATTCTGATATATTGTGTGGGCCACTAGTGGGAAGAAAGGAGTTGCAGTGTCCCAGAGGGCTGTGACCAAGTTAGTTTAACTATTGCAAACCCTGACCTCTGGGTGGAGGCACCGCCATTGGATCCAGGCCCCTCAACCTGTTAGTGGCAAATCAGGCAGGGTAGTAGCCCCTGGGATAGCGCCATCTAGGGTTACACCAAGTTTAGGTGTAATCATGTCTGTGGGTCCAGTAGTAACAACTCATGCTAGGCCCAGCAAATTCATTGTCTGGAGGAAGTCTTGCCCAAACTGATTGAGTTCATTATCAGTTTAAGCACTGAAATCAACCAGAACCAACCATCTGGGTGACTCCAACACTCTATCGGTGATGAAGTCTGTCACTTCCCACAGAAATCCTATCTCATGCCCCTGACGCCAGTATATCATTATATCAGAATGATTTTGCAACCTGCACCTGGCCCCAAACAGCCATGCATTCACTTGGTGAGGTAGACTCCCGCGGGTGCACTGAAAACTTCAAGCCAGATCTAAAACAAATGGCCACACCCCCCTGCAATCCTTCCTTGGGCAATGAACCAAAGAGAACCGCCTGGGACCGGGCGCTTCTAAAATTGGTCCAGTGGTATCACTCAGCCAGATCTCCGTGATGCAAGACAAATCAGCCATGGAAATCAAACCCGCTATAATATCTTGTTCCTAATCAATCTGGAATTGCAAAGCACTACCTGAAGGGGATAAGCAGATGCTGCAACCTACCAGCAACCTGTCTACTCGGTACAATAGGAGCCCTGGGTATGGGAACCAAGCACTTCTGGCCTCTTCCACTGTCTAATTTTCCCTCAGGGTGCCTCCTGATCCTCACCACTCTAATGCTATTCTCCTCATTAGCACTTCACATACCCGGTACCTACTATCCTGCTTCCCACATGATGCCCAGATTCCTGCAGAGGTCATCAAGGGGCAGAGGGTCCAGTAGCTGGGATGTTGAGTAGCTAAGCCTGAGGGGTCTGGTATCCACAAACATAGCTACACTGGCTGAACACACACCAACATACAATATAGTTTTAAGTTAAAGACTTAAAAACATTCCAAAAAGCCCCTTTCCTCACCCACCCTAAGCCTTATATCTGCAAACAGTCAATCACACCAGACAAAATAATTCTCTATCAGCATGCATCCAGCTAATAAAGGAATAATGCATCACAAGATGTATGTCATGCTGGGATAGCATCACACTTAGGGTGGTTGTACATTAGGCCGCTGGCCAAGTGCATCAACACCCAAGCAGTGATGTAATCCCAGCATGACACTCACCCTGGAATACATTATTCCTATTATATAATGGCTACTCTTTAAATAGGAGAATAAAATAAATATATATATATTTATATAAAAGCAGTTTTACTTGATTTTTGAGTGTGAAAGTATATTAATTTAAAAAGCAGTTCCTTTTTCCTGTTTATCCTCTAGGTGGAGCTGTGCAGATAGTAGCTGGATTTTTGCGTGTTGTGTGTCTGCTTTCCTGTTCCTCATGTTGCTTTCTTTCCCTATGACCACTCCCCTCCGGCACTGTGTTCTGCTGTACAGTTTCTACAGTCTTTAAAAACTGTATGGGGATATTTCAAACTGGGGTGATATTTTGAGATGCTAACTACTCTTTGCAGCTCCTGCCCCATCACCGCATCTGCCATCCACCCTGTTCAGCTGCTGTGAGGATGTCTGTAGAACAAGAGGAAAGCCTGGAGGTAGGGAGAATGTTTTTGAATGTGTTGAATGGCATGGCTGAATTAGCAAAAAGTAGAAGTAAAGTGAGTTGAACAGCAAGTGTTATGAACTGTGACACAAGGCGACTGTTTGAAGATGCGCTTGCTTGCTTACTCACTTGGTGCACTTGGTCTGTGAACCAAAAATGTTGGGTTTTAATTATCTGTTGTTTTTTAAATAAGAAAAGGTTGCTTTGGGAAATGTGTGAAGGTTTCATTTGCCTTGTTTTTGTGTTGACAACCAATGTTAACACAGAGCTGGAGGGAGGGCATATTTCAGGTTTCCAGAGCAGCATTCAGGCTGCTCACTCACTCCATTTTCTAGGGTGGAGCAGAAAGATAAAATGTACATTTTCTATGCTTAGGACAGCACACTGACTTGCTTGGGAGGGAAGTTGTTACTTTTATTCAGTAATAAAAGAATCAAGGATTCTGAGGGCAGCTGCCAAGTGGGAATCTGTGAAGTCAGCTGCAGAGTGGGGAATGCGGGGAATCAATGAAGCAGGCTGCATGGAATGATGCTGTTAACAGTTTATGCAGTCATTTGTGTGCTGGGAATAGAACTGTGATGTTATGCTGGGATAACATCATGTGTCTAACCCAGACGGACCAGTTAGAGCACAGCAGTCTTTCTTGCCATTGTATAATTATGCAATAATGCATGACAGGGTGTAGAGTATCATGGATATCGTCACGCTCGGAAGTTGGGCAAGGAGTCATGCGGCCAAGTGCATCCAACGACTCGCTGAGAAATGACAATATCCTATGATATATACTTTAATTGCTGCTGACAGACTTATTTATGTTAAACTGATCTCTGACTCAACAGTAATCTGCCTGTTAAAGTTTAGGGCCTGCAAGCATTAAGTTACAGACTACCTGTCCCAGCATTTAGGAGAATTGCTGCATCACACGCATCCCATTTGTCTGTACCCTCCCCCATTGCGTGTTACCATAGACTGCTGCCTTCCCAGTTATATTCACCCCTCCCACTGTGGTTAAACAAAGAAGCTCACCTGCATTAAAAGTGTGTCTTCTCCTTCTCCTCCCAGATTGTCACAGACTGTGCAGCCGAGGGGCCACTGACACCCCCTGAAGGAGGTTAGGTCGCGAGGGCCTCAGAAGAGCCCTCCCTCGCATTGGACACAAGGTATGAATACACGCCATCGCCACAGCCACGAGGAGCAAACGGATTCCATCGGCTCCCAGACCTAGTAGGCCCCACTGACACTGTGCGTCAGCTCTCCACCGCCTCCTGCCACCACCCTTGGTGGGCTCTGAGTTGTATACCGATCACCACGGGCATGAGAGCCTATCAGCTCACTTTACCATTTGCAGCTTCTCAGCTGCTGCCACTAGAGGCATGGCCGGGCTCCCAATTCAATCTCAATCAGGGCTGCTTTCACAACAAAACTAAAGATCTAATAGTCTGGCATTTGCTCCTGCCATCCAGCACAGCAATCTGATTCTAACAGAATTTCGAATACAGGAGGGATCGACTGAAGCCAATGCCAAAGATCATTCCACATAGGCAATTTATACTATATGGCAGGTGGCTCCAGAGCTCTCTCTGCACTAGGACACCAGTTTTGTGTTCTTGCTTTGGTGCATGTAGTTGTTGCTCTCTTCCACTGTGGAATTCAGAATAGCTGAAACTTAGGGAACCCTGCTCCCTTAACACCACTGCCTGGTCTTGGAACCAAGGTGCAACAGGATGTGCAGCACAGTAGCCCTAGCCCAACTGCACTACCAGCGGTGTTGGTGCTCATTGGCTAACAGTGGAATAATCGCAGTGTTACTCCTTTACATAGCCATGTTAGGATGGGTGGATGCCAAAATAAGTGGCTGTCCTGACCCCAACATGCATAGGGGAGCACAGGACCAACACCTACCACCCCACACATTGCCACTCTCCCTCAATCCCACTAGAACTAGTTACCAAGCAGGGACTTACTCATTAGGGCGCCTGTTACATCATTTTCTCTGGTGTCTCAGGTGACAGACGATCATCCTCCCTATCGTGAGGGGGTCCTTCACTGCATCCTGCTTATACTTATATTGAGGGCTGGTGACATCCACCTCAACCCAGGGCCCCTGCCTGCTAACTCCACACTGGGATCCTCCGGGACCCCACATGGTGGACTAAGGGTGGCCCACATGAACATCTGCAGTCTCCGACCCAAGATGCCGGAGGTGCAAACATGGGTAGACACATACAAAACAGATGTGCTAGCCTATTTCTGAAACATGGCTGAAGCCTCACATACTCCCTCTTGAAGTGGAGCTAGTCCACTACAACTCCTTCCAAAAGTATAGGGAAGGGAAAAAGGAGGGGGAGTTCTTATCTATGTGAACTCCTCCCTGGCGGCTTCCTTGTCCCTGTGAAAATGCCAAACACAACAGGACTAGAGTCTATATTCATCCAACTTGTCCTGGGCAATGCTAAACACCTCACCATAGGATGTGTCTACAACCTCCCACGGGGTTACTGCCACACTCAAAGCCTCATCAGCCCAATAGCAGGGGCAACTCACGGAGCTGATGGTCCTGGGGGACTCCAACCTAAAGTAGGATCCCACCACCGAGCAAACATTTAAGACCTTACTCCTAGATGCTAACCTGACCCAGGCCATCACTGAGGTCACTAGGTATAACCATAAACTGGGAATCACTCTATCCTGGACTGGATACTTACTTCCAAACTCACCAACATACAAGTGGCTGGTGTGATGTCGGACGCAAGTGATCATTCACCCACCTTCTGCATATGGAAAAACTGGCCTCCCAGGACCCGCCCAAGCTCATAGTGGCCAGGGACTTCTCCAGATTCTTACGGAGGCATCCCAGAGGTCCCTAAGAAATATAGACTGGTCCCCAGTAAGATACCTAGGGAGCACTGACGATGCAGCACAGTTTTCCAGCGACGCTCTTCTGCCGTATAACATCCATGTCCCAATTAGGACCAGACAAGCTAAGGGATAGTGCCACAAGTGGATATCATGTGAACTGAAGACACTGATAATAGTCTGAGACAAAGCCTGGAAAAGAGCAAGGAGATCCGCCACCCTGCTGAATACTCTGCCTAAAGATACCTGCGGAATCAGTGCTAAAGAAGTTCCAAGAATGCCAAAAGAGACTACTTAATGTCCCTGCAGAGGCAAACACTAACTGACCCTAAGTCCTTCTGGACAAGCATCAACTCCCTGATAAAAGCAATAAAATGCCCCAGCAGGGTAACATAACATTCAATGGCACTCCTCTCAGTGATGGGAAGGAGGTCGCTACAGCCTTCAATCGCTTCTTTACCGACCTGGGGGCCCTCAGACCCAACCCCACTCTCAGCTTTCAGAGCCAGGTCACTGAAACTAAGGACCCTACGATCACTAACTTCCATCTACGGTTAGTGTGTACCAAAGACATGCTGACCCTTCTTCAAGCCTTAAAACCCAGTGGAACTCCGGGACCTGAATGCAAGGAACCTAGGCTGCTCAGAGCTGCTGCCCCAGCCATTGCACTGCCTGTCATACAATTAATAAACAGATCCCTACAGGAAGGTCAGTCCCTCTAACATGGAAAAAGGGCTTATGTAGTCCCAATCCACATGGGCGGAGCCAGGGAACCCATAGGAAACTATAGGTCCATCTCCATCCTTTGCCACTTGTCTAAGATTCAGGAGTGGCTAGTTTACAGCCAACTCAGAGACTACCTGGAAGCCAACAGGTTACTGGCACCCACACAACATGGCTTTAGACCAAAGCATGGGACCGATACTGCCCTCATCAAATTCACCTCTGATGTCCTGACAGCCTGGGACAAGGGACCCAAACTGGGGTGGTGTTCGTGGACCTGTCAAAGGCCTTCACCTGCTGGATCACTCACTTTTGCTAACTAAGCTTAGCCAACATGGGTTGGATCAACACTCCCTCAATTGCTTCTGTAATTACCTCATGAACTGCACTCAACAGGTCTAGTGGAAAGGGGTCACATCACAACCCTACCCTAGCCGAAGGAGTTCCTCAGGGCTCAATCCTAGGTCTTCTTATGTTCCTCTATTCACAAATGACCTCCATGGGCATTGCGAGGAAAGCTCCTTAGTACAGTACACAGATGATGCAGTACTGTACAGAATGGGGGATCACCCCCGATCTAGGACCTCTGCTCCAAAACGACTTCACCAAGGCCAAGACCTGGCTAAATGAGAACTGCCTTGTCCTCAACCCCACAAAGACCATGGCCATGCTGTTCATGCCAAAATCCTGGGCCTCCCCAGGGACCATCTCCCTAGCCACTCACTACCTTGGCGGCTCCAATATAGAGGTGGTACAATCAGTCAAATACCTTGGTCTCATACTAGACCAGGGCCTCACCCTTAAGCCCCACGTGGATGCTGTAACAAAAACATCCATCAAAAACTGGGCCTTCTTTATCGCCCAAGCCACAATATGATCCCAAAGACTAGACTGGCTATCTCATAATCCATCGTTCTCCGACCTTAACCTGTTCCGCCCCATCATACTCGGCACCACCAAACGGACCACAGTAGACTCATGACCCTGTATCACAAAATAGCTCACTTTGCTACTAAATCCACCTGAGGACCCACCACTGTGATGCCCTCACCGCCTCAATTGGCCATCCCTGGACAATAGGCTCCAGTACCCTACTAAACTGGACCTATAAGCCCTGGATGCCCATCCTCTGGCAGGCCTGAATGGACTACTTGCCCCAAAGTCGCTCAGACTGCCGCTCCGATCCTTGAACTAAAAACTCCTAGAGACCCCGCGACCTGCACGGCAGCAGGGAGAAAATACTTTACTCACCTAGTTCGGAGTCATAGGAACAATCTCCCCAGCCATCTTCAGGAGGCTCTGACGCTAGCCTCTTCAAAGGAGGCTCCGTGCTCACCTTAACCAACCAAGTCCCAGCCTCTGCCCCAGTATCTAAGACAATCATACCTAATGTCAACCCATACTGACTAGACACTCCTCCCCTACAAGGGTAACAACTAATGTCTGCTTGTGCTGGCTCACTATCCCGTATGAACCTCCCGTAGATATTAAAAGCACTTATCACCTCACTCCACCTGTCACTGCTGTACTCCATACTATAAAGTATCTGTTGCCCATTTCTACAGAAACTGTATGGTGTATTCATAACCCGTATTAATTGTACTGAACGCATCAGCGGACCTTACATGAACTGATCGGCATTGCTGTATCTTGTATCCTATGCACTGCACTGTACTATGACTGATAACAACTAATACCATGCATCTCCGCCCTCTTTGCACACAAACTGGAAAATTGTATGCTATCTTAGTTACCCTGTATGATCTGTATGACATTGTGATACCTGTCTGTATATTCAAACATTATGTAACAATCCCGGGTCGCCCCTGAAAAAGGGACCTTCAGGGCCCAGTGGGCCTACCTAGTTAACAAAATTTAATAAATAAATAAATAAATATACCACACCCTGGAGTGCATTACTGCTATTATGAACAGGATTACAAAATTGGTGTAAATAAAAAATTATGAAAAAATGTCTAATATTTTAAAAAATTATTTGTAAGGGATAGTGTAGGAGTACTGTTTCAGAAAATAGTTCTAATTGGGTTGTGGTCAATAGGTGGCACTGTTGTAGGCAGTGTAGAGACGTCTTCTTATGTGTTCACCCCTTGAAAAACAGTTTGTTGCTGTGTAGTATGTGCGCCTTTTTTCACCTTTTGTCTTATTTAGAAACTGTATAGCAACCTGTACCTAAATTGTTTTACTTGTAAACTGCATATCTATGTGCACCGTGGCTCCTTGAGTTTTTATCTCGTTATGATGATATTTAATCATAGGTTTAATTTACCCAGTGCTAAAGCTGTATTTGTGAGGAAGACAGATAGCTGTTGAGGTGAGGCATCACGGTCTATGTTTAGAGGATTGCCAGTCTGTAGCATGGGAAATATGCTTGCTGTTGGAGCTGGAGCTGAAATGTTGAAAGCTCAGCTTAAGCCGCCCACTGCTCCATACTGAATATGGTTATGGCGCAGCCTGCTCAAGTACAGTCAGCAGGTTTTGTTTTCTTTTGGGGTGGGGGGCTGTGTAAAAGCAGATATTGTTAAATGGGCATTTCTTCAGGATGTGGCTATTGGGAGTGTGGATCAGGATGGCAGTTTGTGGGGAGCACAGTGATTTGGTATGCCCAGCTGCAGTTTTGTTTTTGAAAAGCAGAGTGACGTTTTGTATGCCACACATGGTGGCAGTTTGGATGTTGTAAGTGAGGGGTTTGCTTTGTTTTCTTTTCCTGCGCCCATATTCAGGTCTGACGGCTCCTCCTGCAGGCAGGTGATCTGGTGAAGTATGGGATATGGGGAGCATAGCAGTCGGAGGTTCATTTTCCGTAAGGAGGCTGGTGGCGGAGGTTTTTGAAGCCACGATGATGTAGCCTGATATCATCACGGCTTCAAAACTGTCTCAGCCAATCAGCATTGTGCATTTACAATCCCCAGTTCAAAATAATGAACTTATATATAATCACTCATACTATCCAAAACCACACAAACCCCTCCTTACAATGAATATACAAACTTCATTTTGGAGAAACCAAGGCAATCATAATAGGTTCATAAATAATTTCCAGTTTAGGGGCTGATGCATATAAATGAGCAACCACTTTTGCTTGTCCTGATAGTCCACAACGGAGTCTATGACAACAAAAGTTCCTTGCTCTCACCAGGGAACTATGCAAGTTTTATTTAATTCAGGTGAGGGATCTCACCCTTCTTCTTTCAATCAAGAACTTGGACATTCATAAACAACTGCACACTAATTAAGCAATTGTTCACACTGTATCAAGATCTACCTCCAGATTACAGACTTTGATAGGTCCCAAATGGAAGGCAGGGGCACCCAAGAGTCAGAGCCCATTATGTAGAAGTACTCGTGCCACAAAGGGGACAGATAAGCAAAACATTTAATAAAATTAATTTTCTAGTTATGCAAGTGACTTAATGCTATCAAACTGGCACTGGTTGCACTGTGAATGTTTCAGTCAGTTTTCACAATGTATCAGGTGCCCCTGCAAAAGTAATGTAGCCCATTAGTTTTCTATTTACTATCAGAATCTAAATCTCCATAAAAAAATCAAGCAACCATTTTTGTGGAATGAAGCACTGTATATATTTTGTGCTTAGCTACTTTTGTTATGAATTACTGGTCCACTGAGTAGAACATTTTCCAATACATCAGCACTGCAGTGTTTAGTAAGGGTTTTGAACACTGGAACATTAGTAACTCAAAATGAACAGCATTTATCAATGCCGAATGTTGATTGCGTTGGTCCGCTCAGCTCGCTCACTGCCCCTGTGTCACTCACTTGTTCTGTTTCTCCCAGTGCTGCAGGTTGCTCTTTTGTACTGGGCTCCTGCCTGCATTGGCACATTTTCTGCTCACAAAGAAATCTGCAGCTGTCCCGACAGACCTCCGTTGAGGTGGGTCACCCCCCTTACTCGCTCATTCTGTTTCTGCTGGTGCTGCAGGCTGCCCTTTGTACTGGGCTCCTGCCTCTGTTGATGGCTTTTTCTGCCCACAAAGAAATATGCAGCAGTCCTCACACAGGTCCATTGAGCTAGCTCACTCCCCTCTCTCACTCATTTGTTCTGTTTCTGCCTGCCCGGCAGGCAGGCCTTTTGTACTGAGCTCCTGCCTGCATTGCCGCCTCTTCTGCCCACAAAGAAATCCACAGTGGTCACGATAGCGCCCTTGAGCTAGCTCACTCCCCCTCTCACTCACTCATTGTGTTTCTCCTGGTGCTGCAGGCTTCCTTTTGTACTGGACTTCTGCCTGTATTGCACCTTTTTCTGCCCACAAAGAAATCCACAGCTGTCCTGACAGAGCTCCATTGAGCTTGCTCACTCCCCCTCTCACTCGCTCGTTCCATTTCTGTCGGAGCTGCAGGCTGCCCTTTTGAACTGGGCTCCTGCCTGCATTGCCGTCTTCTTCTGGCCACAAAAATCTGCAGCAGTCATGATAGAGCTCCGTTGAGCTCGCTCACTCCTCCCTCTCTCACTTGTTCGTTCTGTTTCTCATGCCACTGTAGGCTGCCCTTTGTACTGGGACTCTGCATGCATTGCTGCCTTTTTCTGCCCACAAAGAAATCTGCAGCAGTCCCAACAGAGCTCCATTGAGCTCACTCACTCCCTCCCTCACTGCTCATTCTGTGTCTCCCGCTGCTGCAGGTTGCCCTTTTGTACTGGTTTCCTGCCTGCGTTGGCAGTGTTTTCTGCCCACAAAGACATCTACAACAATCCAATCACAGCTCTGTTGAGGTCGTCACCCCCCTCTCTCACTCTCTCATTCCGCTTCTGCTGGCACTGCAGGCTGGCTTTTGTACTGGGCTCCTGCCTGCATTATCACCTTTCCTGCTCACAGAGAAATCTGCAGCAGTCACAATAGACCTCCGTTGAGCTTGCTCACTCCCCTCTCTCACTTGCTCATTCTGTTTCTCCTGGCATTGCAGGCTATCCTTTGTACTGGGCTCCTGCCTCTGTTGGCATCTTTTTCTGCCCACAAAGAAATCTGCAGCAGTCCTGACAGAGCTCCATTGGCCTCACTCACTCACTCCTCCTCCCCATCTCACTCTCTCATTCCGTTTCTGCAGCGCTGCAGGCTGCCCTTCTGTACTGGGCTTCTGCCTGCATTGACTCCCTTTTCTGCCCACTAAGAAATTTGCAGCAGCTGCACAGAGCTCCGTTGAGCTCCCTCACTCCCTCTCAGTCATTCGTTCTGTTTCTCCCACCGCTGCAGGCTGCCCTTTGTACTAGGCCCCTGCATGCATTGCTGCCTTTTCCTGCCCACAAAGAAATCCACAGCAGTCCCAACAGAGCTCTGTTGAGCTCACTCAGTCCCCTCCCTCACTCGCTTGTTCTGTGTCTCCCGGTGCTGCAGGCTGCCCTTTTGTACTTGGCTCCTGCCTGCATTGGTGCCTTTTCCTGCCCACAAAGAAATCTGCAGCAGTCCCAACAGAGCTCAGTTGAGCTCGGTCACTCCCCAGTCGCTCAATCTAATCTGTCCCAAACACTGGTTTCCAACAGCAACTGAGGTATTCTGTGCCGGAAGCGCTGAAACACATTTCGCCAGGATGTGAAAAATTACAGCTGTACTGTTCATAAGGAAGTTTGAACAAATGTCAGTGTTGAAAATCTAGCGTGAAAATAATACTAATTTGCGAACTTACAAGGGTGCATGGAAATTACACAACACACACTCGTAACACAGACATTTTATGGAGTTTCATCACAAAATTTTCAACATAGGCATTTTAGGACCTCTGCTCATGAAAAGTGTCAGTGTGATTTTCTTAATGTGTCCCAAACACTGACTTCCCACAGTGCTGTGCTATTGTGCGCCAGAAGAGTGAAAACACATTTCAGCCAGGATGTGAAAAATGACAGCTGCACTGTTCATAAGGAGGTGTGGAAAAATGGCAATGTTGAAAATCTGAGTGAAAATATTGTGAAGTTATGAAGATATGAGCGTCAGTGGAAACTGCACAATGCACATTCGTAACACACTAATTTTATGGACTTTTGGCACCAAATTTTCAACATAGGCATTTTAGGACTCTGCTAATGAACAGTGTCATTGTCATTTTCATAATGTGTCCCGAACACGGATTTCTACAGTGACTGTGCTATTCTGCACTGGAACTGCGAAACACATTTTGGCCAGGATGTGAAAAATGACAGCTGTACTGTTCATAAGGAGGTGCAGAAGAATAGCAATGTTGCAGATCTGGAGTGAAAATATTACTAATTCAGCGAAGTTACGAACGTGCGTGTAAACTGCGCCACACACGCTCATAACACAGTCATTTTACGGATATCGTCACCAAATTTTCAACATAGGCATTTTAGGACCTCTGCTCATGAACAGTGTCACTGTCATTTTCTTAATCTGTCACAAACACTGATTTCCCACAGCAACCTCGGTATTCTGCGCCAGAAGTGCAAAACACATTTCAGCCAGGATGTGGAAAATGGCAGCTATACTGCTCACAAGGAGGTCTGAAGAAATGGCAATGTTGAAAATCTAACATGAAAATATTGCAAATTCGCAAAGTTACTAGCATGCATAGTAACTCTGCGCACACTTATTATTAAACAGTCATTTTGGATTTTTCCCACCAAATTTGCAACATAGGCTTTTGAGAGCCCACCTCATGAACATTGGCACTGTCATTTCATTAATCTGTTCGAAGGGGATTCCATGCAGTGATCGTAAAATTACCTTTTGGGGCGAATAACGCCATGACCATTCCAGAATTCATGAGAGTGGCCCCAAAATCCCATGTTGAAAATTGGTGCTAAAATCCAAAATGCCTGGGATATGCATCAAAGTTGAAAAACCGATTTTTTCCATTATTTAGCTTACCGCATTTCTTCAGTTAGCAATCGGCTTTGAAGAGTGCAGAGCGTGTTCCGGTCTACCAAAGATGGTTACACCAGACTCGGAGGTAAGTATGGGGTGAGGGGGAGGGGAGGCAGGGATTTGCAGTGGTGGTGTGGGTTGTGGGAGGGCAGGGAGACCGAAAGGTAGGTAAAGGTAGGTAAAATGTATTTTATACAGGTAATACATGTCATTTGGACATAATCCAGTTTACAAGACAGACCTGTGTTCCAGAGGGAAAAAACACATCACAGGACCGTTTTGTTTTTACAGGGCTGTGTGGCATGCTGAGTGGGCTCTCAGTGTGCCAACGGAGTCTTTTTTGGGGAGCAGCTGTAGCCATTGGGGATTGGGCACCCCATTGGCACACAACAAAGGTGGGGTTACATTATGCGACGAGGATTTGCACCCCCATCACCTCACAACAAAAGCAAAGGGGGGTTACATAATGCTGATGGGGATTTGGCTCCCCATCGGTGCCGTCAACCTTGGGGCACTGAAGCCGATGGGATTGGGGCCCCATTGGCAAACAAACATGGTGGGGGCACATGCTTGCCAGGGGAATTGGGCACCCCTTGGCAGGGTGGTTTAATATTGTTTGTGAACACGGCAGAAAACCACCGCCATGTTCACAAACAGTATCACTGTAACATGGTTCCACCCAGCAGTGACGGGTTGCTTCCTCATTGCAGTGAATGGCTTATGCTGCAATGACAAGGCAGCCCCTGATTGGAGCACCTGAAACCTTACAAGGTTGTGGCATGTGGCTGAACTAGTGTCAGCAGCATGCCAAGGCATTGGGGAAAGTGGGCCAAGCCTTTAAATGCTGTGGGGGCATTGGCCACAACAGTGCCACACCTCCACAACCTGCTTCTGGAAAGCTGCCACAATATATTCCTTGTGCATGCATGCAATCAACATAAAAGGACAAAAGGTCAATAACCTTTGGCTCTTACCATGGAGAAAGAGGCAGTATTCATAAGTATTAGATGTTGCTGTAGATAATATTTAATGTTAAGTGTAACCAGTTGTTACTCTAGACCTGGACACCAATGAGATGATGTAAAATGGCAAGTGACACAAAAGTCTTAAAACAAATGCTTATAGAGTTATCTGTTTCTTTTATATGTTCAACTTCTGCTATAGAGTAGACAATGTGATTCTACCTTCTGCAATTCATTTGATAATGCATTAGATAATGCAATGTTGTGGTTCATAAAACAGATCCAACATTACTTCAAATGATTTAGCACTTCTCGATTTTCCTAGTGTGCTGTTATGCATTTGGGACATAGAAATAAAACAAACAAACAAAAAAAAAGTATATACTACTGGGTCAAGAAATAAAGGCTACTACAATAGAACGAGAACTAGGCATTATGGTGACCTAAATTTGTTGGGAAACATAAAATAATAGTAAAGAAATGTTTTAACATCCTTGGCTCCATTAGCAAAAATATAGCAAGCTAGGATAGTAAGGTACTAATGCCACTGTACAGTGAATTGGTCAGGCCACACCTGGAATACTGCTGTTTAAACTCTGGTTGCCACAAACATCAGAGGAATAAAGCAAATGGAATGAGTGCAGACAAAGGCAATGAAAATGGTAGAGGAAGTTAAAATTTAGCATA
Source organism: Neoceratodus forsteri (assembly GCA_016271365.2). Lineage (NCBI taxonomy): Eukaryota > Metazoa > Chordata > Ceratodontiformes > Ceratodontidae > Neoceratodus > Neoceratodus forsteri. Next base: position 880,935,340 of record CM028134.1, on the reverse strand, counting down.
CAATCAAAGGTTGTAATATCTAAACTTGTATTCTCTAGAGTATAGGAGACTGAGAGGCAACTTTAGTCTGATATATGGAGCTCAGAAAGAACCTGATTTGTAGAACTGTTTTGCACCGGAAAGGAAAATAAAACCAAATAGTAGCAAAAACATGACTTACAGCAAATGGGTGAATTATAAATGGTCATTGCCAGGTGGAATGATCTGCCCAGAGGAATAATAAATAGTACCAGTATTAACATTTTAAAGGAATTTGGACATATTTTACAGTAGCAACATGGGACAAAAACTCTCCATTGAGAAATAGCAAGACATAAGGGATAATTGCTCCACAGGTTTAAGCATACCTATGATATCTACGATAATACATTCCTTCTGATCTTGTTTTATAGGTTTCTGTTTGTGACATAGTGTTTCACCACATTACCTTTACAGTAGTGTTACCCCAAATAAGTACAGACTGACTCTTTGCTTTCGTTAACAAACTGTCACAATTTGCCTCACTTCATATTATTATGCCTTTAAAATTTGAATTACAAATTTAGCCTTTATTCCAGGGAAACCATACACAGTCTGCAGAGTTACTCCCCCTTAGTTTAACCCCTCCCTTATGGGACTATGGAGTTGGGATGGGGAGATGGGGTATTTGAAAGATTGTGGATTGTGAGACAGGCAGGAGGACTGCTTTGTTTGACAGCTGCAGTGAGTGGAGCTTGAAGCCGTTTTGAGGTAGATCTAAAACAAGCCACTGGATGGACACTGAAGAACTGTTTTGGAGTTGCAGTAAGAGTATTTCAAAACTACAAAACAGTCCACTCACTCCCTATCCCCCCACGGGTGCAGTACTGTACTTCAGTTTCTGGTTGCCAACCTTGCTCAAGATGGCCACTGATGTTAGTGCACATGCACGTAGTTGCACAGTGACCATCTTGGGCCAAGCGGACTGTTTCACCGTGAGCTTGGTGAGTGTGGCTGCAGCTGTGTTGGCTCTGGCCAGAGTTTGTTTAAACTATGTGAGGACCAGGAATGTTTGGCTGCAGAAGATGACTGAGGAGACTGAAGGGTAGACATGAGACTAACTCTGACCACCTGGGAGAGAGGAAGCAGTCTTTTCTGTTTTCACGTTATTATTAGTGGTGTATTTGGAATAGGAATACTTACTAAACTGAGGTGGTATCTTTATTCTAATCTGAATAACAAAGAACCAATTATTTGTGGTACTCAATCAATCAGTCAGTCAATCAGTGGTTATTTATTGCAACTGGTGGCATATCACAAGTTAACGTTTTGCAGTGAAACAGAGTAGACATATGCAACAATCATTTGTAAAAAGTTGCAAAGAATACATACTATCACTATATAATTACAAAATATGATAAGGCAAAACTCTTTTGTACAAAAACTACTTACACGCAGAAATAATATAACGTGCCTTAGAACCCTAAAAACATTACATTAGGTCATTCTAAATAGATAGCCAGCAAGAAACTTAAAATCAGTAAATTACTTTGTGACATATACAGGTCAAAGGTTAGAAGCATCTTTTTCTGAAGAAAAGTGAGAAAACCTATTCATATACAGTACATTGGTATTTTAACATAAATTCATCCAACTGTACTGGCAGCACAGTGATTAAAACTATTAAGATTTTTTTTTGTTGAAGGACAACCAGTATGCCACTACTTCCTTTTCTTGATGTTATGTCTGACATTCAGGTTCTTCCAGACAAAGGGATGTAATTTACTGATGCCAATGATAATCAACTGGAAATATCATTTACACATGCTTTTCTGTCTGCGCTCACAGGCGAGCAAGGCTTTAACATCTGAATCTAAGAAAATTATAACTGATTATTCTCCTGGAAGTGTATTATTTTCACATGCTTAAAAGTTAGTTAAATACATTCATATTTCATATGTATAGAAAATTGCAGTGCAATACAAATAATTAATTTGCAATATCTCCATGAAGCAAGAGTACATTTTGATATACTACTGTATAAAATGTGTTGCTGCACTTGAGAGGTATGCATGTCTATAAGAGCACTATATAAATAAACATGCTGGCCCAGATATTCAAAAGGGTTGCGCCATGCTAGAGTCCTACATTAGCCATTCTGCGATATTCAGCAGGAGCAGTTCGCCACTGAAAACAGGTTGAGCAACAGCGCAATGCAAATGAATGCATGCTCAACAGGAGGAGGAACCATGATAAACTGCACAACCCGATATTCAGTCGGTTGTGCAGAGTTGTGCAGGCGCAACCCCAACCTGCGCCTGCACAACTTTGAGCCAAAAAAGGATCAAGTTGAGGCCACCCACAGGTGAGCTGCTGTATTGCAGGGCGCAACACAGCAGCTGCCACCCGTGGCTGGCCCCAACTCGATCCCTGTGCCCCCCACCAGCCCGATTGTGGGCAGAGCGTGAAAAGAACCCCCAAAACATCTCCACAATGCCCGATCGCGGGCAGTATTATACTGACAACCCCAACATCTCCCAATGCCCGATCGCGGGCAGAGCATGTGAAACAACCCCCAGTGCCCGATCGCCAAGCAGAATGTAAAAGACCCCCAACCCGAATATCTCCTGGTGGTCCAGTGGACCGTAATGCCGATCGCAGGCAGAATGTCCGGTGACAACCCCCAAACATCTCCCTGGTGTCTAGTGTCCCCCCACCCCACACACCACGAAGCCCCACCATCCCTCCCCGGCAGCTGGCAGGCGGCAGCATCCCACCACCTGCCGCCCCGCCGCCCGCCGACTGACTATCCGGTAGGGCTGCGCCCGATGGTGCAGAGCTAGAGCCAATGGGTGTACAGCCCATGCCACACATGACAGTCCAGATTTGTGAATGAACATCATTCACAAATCCCACAGACTGTCATATCCGTATGGGCTACACACCATGGCTCACCGCTCTGCACCAACGGCGGCCTTCTGAACAATCAATCCCCGTGAGTAAGCAGCGGCAAATGGAGTAGGATACTACCATACTGCCCGGCTGCGAGAGGCGGGGTGGTAAGGCTTCGTGGGTTAATGAGTGGAGAAACACTAGACACCGAAATGACTGAGGGTAATCAATGGACATTCTGCCATAATCGGGCATTACAATCCTATCGCAAAGGCATCGAGTGAAAATCTTCACTGCCGCGATCGAACGCGAAGAATTGTTCCGCGTTCTGCCAGCGATCAGCGATGAAAGATATTGGTATCGTGCCACATACTGCCCGGCGTCAGCAATGAAAATGTTTAAGAAAGGTATTTTCACATTCTGCCAGCGATCGAGCTACCAAAATCGTCGGTCCCCAACGGCTGCTGCCTGGCAGAAGCGGCCAGGCGCAAGTCCTCGAGGATCGGCACACCTACATGCTAATGGCATGCAAATGGAGCCATAAACAGATGCAAATGGCCCCTGCACCTTGCATGAAATTATGGGCCCCATTTGCATGTCACCTTTGAATATCGGAAATTTGCGCGATGGCGCAATGGTACTTGGCGCCACCGCAAGTTTAATGCTCAACTCTGACAACTTACGGTGGCGCCAAGTTCCACTCGCCATGCACAAGTGGCTGTGGCTGGGGGTGATATTCAAGGAGTTGCACAATAGCGCAACTCCTTTGAATATCACCCGCCACACCCTGCGCAACTATTTTGAGCAGCGCAAGAGCTTGCGTCTCAGAATGGCGCAGTTTGAATATCCGGCCGCTGACTTTTAACAACATTCTAGATGAATAGATGAGGCAGATTGTGCTGATCTTTTAAAAAATAGAACTGCATTCTGCAGAAAGCCTCAAGCCCCGTCTATTAGCATCCCCAATTGATGCACATTCCATTTTAAATCTTCATTAAGATATTGAGTAAAATTTACTTTCATCTGTGGTTTATCATTATTAAATTTGCTTAAGAGTTTTAACAAGTTAGTTTGTGTTTCATGATGTAATCTCTATAATCTAGAATTTATAATTTATACTCATTAATTAAAATTCACAAATGGCACATGTTTAAATTAGCTCAAACATGGTGCAAGGACTTCTGATATATAGCATCAGATAAAATGTACAGTGTTAGATTATATAATTTTCTGACAGGTGATATATTTTAGTTTTAATACCATTCATCACAGAGCTCTTCAGTCTCATAGTCTCCAGGAGTGAATCTCATTAATTTTCCTTCCAATTAAGTCTAGTTCAAGATGCCTCATTTTTCAACATTTCAACGTGGTGTCAAAGAAAACTATTTTTCTAATAAAAAATCACTGTGCTGATTGTCACTACTATCACAGCTATGTCATTAAAGATAATTGTGGATCTATCTGACAACACACTATGTGCCTTTATGCATTCATTTCTACAGTTAAATCTATAGTAAAGGTACTAGTAAAAGACGTATGGTATTATGTATTGCTGGACAGAATCATTTTGTAGTGTCAGCCTACAGACAGGACCCTGCACTGCCATCAGGTGGCAAGGACAGGCTCTGACTCCCAGATCTGAAGTGAAAGGACACATTCAGATCTCCGTAGTAGATGCTGACTGACTCAAATGGGAATACTCTGTTAATATTGTGCTGTTTGGCCATTGAGCAGCAGCACTAGCATTAGCTGGTATTACAACCTCAGATCTACTATTCTAGCTGAAAATATGGGCAATACGTTCTGTCACATATTGATACATTAGTAATAATTAGACAGTAGTATGTAACCTTTATTAAATTAGTACAAATTAACACTATATAAACCATCCCACAGGAACAGTGGAAGTACTACCACTCACGACAGCAGTGACCTGGGTTTGAAAGAGCTCAAGTCACTGGGAGGGGCAGGGAGAAGGATTAAGTACCCTAGAGGATGTTCTCTTTCACTAGGGAGGGAGGTCCATGAGATCCGCTTCATTACTGCCACCTGGGTGACCACTGGCAGCAGTGCAAGTGAAGCTGCAATGGGTCAGTGGGGCACCTCCTGACTATAATGTCTGCACACTTGTGTACAGACATCCATTCAGTTCTAGCCCATGAGGCAACTGGGGATGGGAACAAGGAAAGAAAATCCTCATTCACAGTAGAATGATGCTACTTCTCTCTCACTGGCCCTGCACTGCATAGTGGACTACTGACAACAGCTGAGCTACACTCCTCCCAGGCATAGGGATTCTGGAGGCTCCACACCATGTGGGGGTAAACCACAAGGCACTGCAAGGTCAAAGGTAAGTCCCAGCAATTGTGGGTGGTAGGGCTAAGGAGGGAGACAGCAGTTGGTAATCAAAGTACATGTAAAAAGCATACTAAATTAATAAAAACACACTAAGTTATATATGAACACAAGCTTCATGCTATATACAGTGCAGCCAGCCTCAATAAAAAATATGAAATTTGAATAAAAGGTTACCTACCTACCTACCTCAATAATGCACAATAACTTGCAGTAAATGACATGTCACAGAATACTTTATGACAAAAGGGCTTAAATGCCATTGAATTATGCTGTTCTCTGCAGTATTCTGCAACATTTGTGATCTTCTTAAGCATTACTGTGCTGCATCCTGGCTGACACAACTGTGTGTGAATTACATCCAAGTGGTATATATATATATAGTTATTTCTGAAAACTTCTCATTATATGTTAGGAGGTCCTATTTATTTTCACCACAGTATTAACTGACAATAACTAATATACAGTATATTAAGAAATGTAAATGTGCAATACATTACTACTGTAACCTACCTTGATTTATGTTGTAAATACTTAATTACATAGCACAGCAGCAAAAGTGATACATTGAGTAACTGTCACTCAGTGATTGTTACAGGGATGAACAGTGAAATATTGGGTTGTGCAGTCATAGTGGGATATACAGTATGAATGACTTGATGGTTTAAGACCCTTGTCTTCACTTCCATGTCTGAGAATGCACAGAAGAGAGGCATAACTGATATACATTGTAGGATCTCATTTTCTGATGTTTATTAGCTTATCTATTGTATACAGCACATGTACATAGCACTTAAAATGAAGATAGATAGACTGACAGACAGACATATGGGGTCCGATATTCAAAAAGGTGCAATGTGCACAAACATTAGCACTGCACCTTGCAGTTGCTGAAGTGTCCAACAATGCTGTATTCAGTGGAATAGCACATTGGTGTTATTTGACTTAACACAGGACCATGGCAGCCCAGAGCTAGCCACTTAGCACTGAGCAGATAAGTCTCCTGAAATAGGGCACCACAATGGCTTGCTCCCAAGCTAAATTTCCAATATTCAAACATAACCCTTCTAAATGAGCTCATTGGGCATGTAAGGCCTTATGGGGCCATTTGCATGCCCATTATGGGCCCATTTGCATGGGTAGCTCAGCAATTTAGTGCGGCACCTCCCCAATTGCCCAGTCCCAGAGAGCTCTCCCTGGTACAAGTGACCCCTACTGATCTCTGGCCTGATGTGAAATGTAAGCTTTCCTAGTGCTAGTGGCCCCTCTCCGCTCGATCGCCAGCATGATGTAAAAACTAAGCATTCCCTGGTGTCTATTGCCCCCCTATCACTGGCCCAATTTTTATGTATTTTTTAACCAGGAGGGAGACACTAAGCTGAGCTTGTTACAGGTGTGATCTAGGAGCACAAGGAAGTTAAGTGACTTGCTCATGGTCACACAGTATGCAAGTGGGGGCTGTGGGATTCATACCTAGGTCTCCAGGTTTGTAGCAGTGTAAAACATAAACATTCCCTGGTGACTAGTGACCCCCCACTGATCACTGGCCCAATGTTAAAAGAAATAATTCTCTGGTGCCAGTCCCTCCCCTGCCACACCCATGCCCAACATTATAGGTAGCCTTCCCTGATGTCCAGTGGTTCCTTCCTCACCCACACCCATGCCAAATATTATATGTAGCCTAGTGTCCAGTGGTCCCTCTCCCCACCCATACCCATGTCCGATGTTATAGATAGCATTCCCTGGTGTCCAGTGTACCCTCCATCCCAATCCCTCTATATTAATGTAAACCCATTTCCTGCTTTCTAGCAGTCTAGTGGACCCCTCGTCCCCTTCAGAATAATAGAAAGTCATTCTTGATGTCTAGCAGACCCCTTTCCTATCCCTGATCCCCTGCAAAATAAGGAAAGCCATTACCTGCTGTCTAGTGGACCCCATCTATATCCCTGATCCCCTGCAGAATTGAAAAAGCCATTCCTGCATATCTAGCTGACCCTCCCTATCCCTGATCTCCTGCAAAATAATGGAATGCCATTTCCTGGTGTGGAACCGATCACCTCCCTTGCAGATGGTACCTCACTACTCCACTTTCCCTCATCCCGACCCTGAACCAGTTACTGGTATATAGCTCTCTTCTCCACTCACACACAGCCAGCCACTGACTGAGGTGTCAATGAGTGCATACTGTAACAGCTGATTGTACAGCTGAAGCGCGCCATCAACAGTTCAGTAGGCAGCTGGCCATTGTGGAGAATAGAGATCTGTGCAAGTCGCTGGCTTGGGGTCAAGATGGAGGGAGCGGGTGGTGAGTTACTACCTGCCAGGGTGGGGAGTCTGCTAGACACCAGGGAATGGTTTTCCATTATTCTGCAGGGAATGGGGATAGGGACAGGGGTCCACTAGACACCAGGGAATGGGTTTACATTAATATACAGGGTTCAGGATGGGGGGTATAGTGGACACTAGGGATGCTATTTATATCAGGCATGGGTGCAGGTGGGGCGGGGGATCACTGGACACCAGGGAATGCTATGTATAATATCTGGCATAGGTTTGGGGGCGAGGACAAGCTGCATACCAGGAATATTATCTGTAATATTGGGCATGGTTGTGGTTAGGAGGAGGGACCACTGGAAACCAGGGAATGCAACTTATAATATCATGCATGGATGTGAGTTGGGGAGGGACCACTGGACACCGGGAATGCCACCTATAATATCGGGCATATGTCCATGAGGGAAGGATCAGTGCACACCAGGGAATGTTACTTATAATATCAGGCATGGGTGGTAACAGCAAACAAAAGAAATGGTGCACACAGGATTGGTGGTGCTGCGTAAAAGCTGCCAGCTTACTACAACACAAAAGAAAAGGCAGCACTCACTTTGAATTTCCACTGTGCTCAAGTGCTTTTATTACAAAATAAGTGCCTCTTGGACCACCTTAGGCCATGCTTCAATCCTGTAGTGGGCCTTCCTTAGAGGAGTCAAGAAACCATCAAACTGATGCTTTTTACACAGAAAAAAATTAAAGTGATACACACTAATTGTACTGTGATGAGAAAAGAATACTGAAAAGTCTCATCTAATTTAGTTACAACAGCATACTATAATTAATTCTTCGTTACTTTTGTATAATAGTTTTAAAATGTACTGCATGTAAACTACCAGTCAAATATTTTTAACATTTATGACATAATTAACTGTTGGCTTGATATTTTATTCCTATATACAGAATACTCCTAAATAAAGAATTAGAATTTATAGATTCTAAATGCAAGACATCAAAACAAAATCATGAAATTAGAAAACTCACTTATTCAATTCTCCACTCTAGTTTCTTAGGAGGTCATGCTACCACGCAAAATGGCCTTGCACAGTGCACATACTTGAATATTGGACTGTGCCAATATTCAGGTCCCTGCCCCTTCATTTTCATTGTCCCCCTCGAATATTGCCCAGGTGCAAACCCTGTTTGCCTACACTAATCCACATTTTCAACATTGGATATCGACACAAAAATCATTTTGTGCGGGCAACCTCAGATTTGCACCTGGGCAGTTTTGAATATTGGGCCCATATTGTTTTTATGTGAAGTAAGTGCCTTTCTAGTATTCAAAGCATGGTACAGTTAAAACATTCTTCCAACAACACCAAATCACATAAATACAGAACTTCATAATACTTCTGGCTTAAAGCTCTTAAACACAGTGCAAAATTAGAAAGAGCCACATTCTGAGACATAAATACAACACTGCAGCTGCATGCAGTTACTAAAAGTCTCAGTAATAAAAAATATTTTTCAAGTGAATTTTAAAACTGCTCACAGAAAGGTCAGAGCAGATATTTGAAGGTAGTGTATTCCATAGATTTAGCTCTGCTAAAGCAAAGGCTTTGCCACCTGATGATTTTAGCCTGGATGTGGGGACCAGCAGCAGATGATACTCTGTGCAACACAACAACCTAATGGATTGGTGGGTGGATAGTGTTTGCAAAGGAACAAAGTGTTGAGCCTGATAAGAGCCCTAAAAACTGCAACAAAACTTTAAGCTAAATCTGCCACGCACCAGGTAACCAGTGCAGAGCCTAGAGCACCATGGTTCAATTATCTGACCTCTCAGTAGAGGTCAACAATAATGTATCGACATTCGGCCAAAGAAGGAGATGGTAGATATGAGTTGCTGATAGGTCCTAGTGTGGTGCATTACAGTAATCTAGCCTGAGATGACTATAGCCAGCACCAGTATTCTCAGGTCACCTTGGTCAAGGACCAAATCTAGCAGTCAGCAAATTGTAAAAGTCACTCTTAATAACAGCTGACAGCAGAAGTTCAAGTATCAACTCATCATCTGCAGTAGGGTGATTCTTCAGGTTACATACAAACTGATGAGTCTCAGGTTTAACCCTATCTAAGATAAGCAAACCTATGCATCCTTAAAGGATAACCACAGATGAAATGGGATCACTAGTACCGTATCTATGAGAAGAGTGGGATTTCAGGATGCACAGACTCCTAAAGGAATAATATCAGAGTAAGTTGGAGGGACTTCTTAAACAGTAATGTATTAATGAAAAAACAGGAAAGTTTGGCTTCTGGTTATAAAATAGGGAATAATGAATAGGCAAGTGTGTGTTATGAATTTTTGATCCATAAACCTCGAGGTGTGAAAAAATTCATAAACACCCATTTGACTATCCCTTACTTTATAATTGTTGGTGCTGTGCAAGGAGTTAGCCTCGAAGACAGTTCTACAGTGGATTGTGCTCACACTCTCTTTCTTGTGCACGCCCACTCTAAAATTGACTTTTTGTTTTAATTTACTCACTCCAGTGCTGTCATCCTTCCATGACTTCAGGTGTAGCACCTTCTGAATCGCATTCAGTGTCTCCCAGTGAGGACAGGTGGTGTGATCAACCAGATATTTGTTTTAACCATGAGGATCAGCCAGATAAATAACAAATAAGGAAAACAGAGTTTTACTGCATGAGGCCACTCGGTCATGCTACAGTGAGTGAGGGAAGTGAAAGTTGTTTCTTGAACTCTGTGATATACGATTTTGGTTATTATGGCATTTGATAGTACCCATAATCAGGTTGACAAATAGAGTCACCAGTAATTATAAACAAATCCTTTATTTCCATGCAAATTCCACCTTAAAAACAGCCTACATTTTATGGGGATCCTTCCTACTACATCAAAGCCAAACACATTGGTATATGGATAACAGTACATAATACATTTAAAATCAAAATACTGCTGATACAAAGTACAGTTTCAAGTAATTTTTATATCACAAATGCAACCTCAAAAGTTGTAGGGACACCTCCTGGTGGATCTTGGGCCTGGAGTTAAAGGGTAGGAGCGATACCAAGTGTTACTGCAAGAAATAATGCAGTTTCTTAATGTAACATAGGTGTCTGATAGAATCTACTCCACTGAGCCATATGACTGGAACGTAAGCTGACGACATCAGGACACCTGCAAACATTTTCTAGCTGGGGCTGCCCAACCCTGACATATGTTGACACTACCTATATAACATGGGTAATCATTTCTCCTCAGTTCCCCACCACAGACAAGATCAGAGGATAGTCTACTGGCAAGAACCATTAGACCAGAGCTAGAAACATGGGATAGTTGACAGACTGGAAGAACAATACTAATTGGAATGCTATATTCTTTGAAAACATCTCCTTCATTGTTTCACACCTTTGGAACAATTCCCAAATAGTACAAAAGGTATCCAGGAGAAGGAATATGTCATGAATATATACATGACACCATGAATGAAAGCCTAGGAGTACAGTAATGCCAAAGCCTGCACATCATCTACAGATGATATTCAGACTATAGTGTTTAATGCGAGCATGAACAGAACTACATGTGGCAGCAGAACACGTCGGCAATGGATGCATTATGAAAGCATGCTACAGAAGTGGCCATGCCACTTGTAAAGTGGTCATGAAGCAAACCAGGAAGTTCCTTCTCATGATTCAGTAACAAAAGTAATACCAGATGCCAAACAATTGGACAGTCATTGCTTAGAAACAGAAGGGCGTTCCTTATCAGGGCAAAACAAAAAGTTGATATGACTTCCTGCAGTCCTTAGTACAGTCCAAATGTAATTGTAAAGTTCTATGGACATTTAAAGTATGTAGCAAGGTTTTGCTCATTAGAAAGGTAAGGAGAATAAACTGAAGATGAATGGTCCAATTCAGTGTGAAATCAGAGACCATGTTAGGTAAGAAACAAGGACTGGTTCTAAAAAAACCCAATCTGGATGAAAATAAAATGGGAAGGCTCTACAACCGAGTCTGCAACTATGACACCTTGCAAGCAGAGGTAATAGTTAAAACCAATATTTTCCAGGGAAGGAAACTTATGCCACAAGCAGCAGCAGGCTTAAATATAGCCCCTGACAATAATTCCAGAACAAAATTAAGGTTGCACATCAAAACTGTGATTGATGAACATGGGGGCAAATATGCAGAATTGCTTTGAGTAACCTACTGGATACCTCAAGTTGTGTCACTGTCTTGCCATCAGTGAGTGCATACAAGGCAGAGACAGCTGCCCAATGCACCTTCATGGAAGAGTACTGAATGGCAGAGTCCAATAAGCACAGAAAGTAATCCATTACATGATTTTCTGGACAAGGAATGGGTTCATAGAATGGGGGCACACCATACACAGAAATTTTTCCATTTTGTGGAATATGTGTGCCCAATAGATGGCTTCTGTGCCACTAACAGAATGTCAGTCGCTGCAGGAGAAACTCTAGAGCTGTAGAGTTCCATAGAGCCAGACATGAAGGTTCTGGGATTTGAGATCAGGATGCACCTGAGAGCCCTGTCCTGTGACAGGTGTCCAGTCTGTAGAAGACATGGGACAGGTGGTTTCACTGCCAATTGTTGAAGCTAAGGAACAAAATGTGTCTGGGTCAAAGAGGGCTCACCAGTATTAGAGTGACTGGTCCCACCCAAAACTTAACCAGTACCCACTGTATTACTGGGCTTGGAGGAATTTGCCTTTTCAAGAGAGGGACAACGTCTCATCAAAACTCCATGCCCTGGAAGGCATGCAAAAAAGTGTTATTTTGCATTGTGTGGGGAGGCAAAAGGTCCAACACTTTATGACACCAAATGGAAAGTGGTCATCTACCACACAGTGTAACGGTTTACCCATAGCGCTTCAACAGCGTTGGCGCCGACATCCCTACAGCAACAGCTACAATGCCGACTGTTGGCATAGTAGCCACAGGGATGTTGGCATGACCACAAATGGGGCTGCGCCCGAATACCCTGCTCGGACTGGGGGCAATCATCCAGCGATGCAGTCACGATCGCCACAAAAACCAGCACAGTGATGGGCGGCTTTTTGTTCGATTTCTGGCCGCGCTGTGTCTTCGCCATCGGGAGTCGCTGCAGTGACAGTATATGCAGTAAAACAGTTCCAACTCATGGGTCAGGGATTGTGACAACTGAGATAGTCTCATAAGACATTTTGGGAGCCAAAGAGAAACACGGTTGTAAAGAATACTCTGTGACCTTTTGCCCAGTGTCACACACCCATCACTTACATGCACAGGGATAAAGTGCCCCTTGTTTGCATTTGCAGTGCATTACACTTACTGTATATAGTCTGTTATGATCAGGAGGGTCTGTCCCTGATATGAATGGAAAATGCTTGTAAGCTAAGACAAACAGTTGTTATCTCCAGAATATTGATGTGGAGAATGCTGTTCATCTGGGACTAAAGACCTTGTGTTTGGACTTCGGTGATGTCATGGAATGAGCTGGAAACTAAGTTTTGAGCTCTGCTCCACTGCACCTAAAATCCTCCATCAATCTCTTAAAATTCAATTTCAAACTTAATTCAATGTCTGGAGGAGGTTCTCAGTGTGAACAAGGCACCAGATCATCATTGAGATCTCAGAAACTGTAACAAGATGATTAGGAATCCATGTCTTCTTTTTCGTGTTGTAGCTGAAGTCCCTCACAGCAGAGCAATAAGGCCCTATCTTACGAAATGGAGGATGCAATGGAACATTTATCTGATTTGTTATTAAAGGAGATAAGGAAATGAGGGAAGAAAATAGGGCTGAATTCAAACAGCTAAATAAAAATGATCTCAGGTGGAGTGGAGCGTTCAAGCTGAGGACAGTTTGTCGACCACTGAGGACAATACACTACATCTTGGATGTACAGTTCATACTCTTTTCCACCATGCAGTAGACTTGGAATATAAATGTCTGGACCTAGAGAGCCTCTCACAATGGGAAAATATCCGATTGTATGGTTTAAAGGAAGGAGCGGAGACTAATAATATGGTGGATTTCATATTCGACCTTCTAGAAGATGTGTTGGATTTGCCTCTGGTTATCCTCTCAACACAGAGCGCTCCCATCAGACTCTGTTGTCAAAACTGAAGGACCCAAAGGCACATCCCATTCTGTTGTTGTAAAATTCAGTAGCTACAGAACAAAGGAGGACATTCTTCATCAAGCATGGCAAAGAAGGAGGTTCACTATTTGGATAGCCACTTGTTTTTGACAATGATTATCCGCTTGATATTCAGAGGCAATGGCAGGCTTAGGAGAAATTATCAAGGCTGCGTTCAAAGCAAATTAATACAAAGTCACATACCCCACAATGCAAAGCAAATTAAGATTCAAACTCCTTTCCTGGCTAAACTCTGTTGTTTTGGCCTAAAGGCACTGAAGAATATGAATACCCACAGGCTGTCTGGGAAGCGTTGCCAAGAGAGGATTTGAATAGCCAGTAGGGCAGATTGTTGAAACTGAAGAGGAAAGAACTGAATCTGGAATGGCAGGCTGTGGGTTCTCAAAGAGCAAGGCTTATGGGTCTTCAGTCATCCTCAGCAGCACTGCAGCTGCTTTGAGACTTGGTGAGGAGGCCCCTGGCTTATCTGAAGGAGATCAGCAGGTGGAGAATGGCTAAATAGTCTGAGGGATGATCGTTTGTATATCTTTCTTCCCTCCACTGGTAGTGAGCATACCCTACTTGCTGGTGGTGGGATGCAATACTGCAAGGGTTGTTGTAATTCTTTTCCCTCTTGTGTAATGATGGGACTAACCTGGTAACTGTTGAATTGGGGACATTCTGCATTCTGTATTTAATCTTTGAAAGCTGATAACACTTGGATATGATCAACTATGGAATTTACGGTTAGCACATGCTTCCCCTATACACATAAATAATAAATAATAAATAATAATAAAACTTTATTTTTAAATTGCCTTTCTACAAGCAAGGAGTTGTACAGCTTAGAACAGATAAAATCCAATAAAACATACAATTACTGTACTTACAGCATATTAGTCAAACAATAAATATCTAAAATGATTAGTCTGGGTAGGCAATATGCACAGATGGGTCTTCAAGGCCTTTTAAAACTCTCCACAGTCATGCACTCACGTGTCGGGGCCACATACATAAAAGCAGGGCCCTGATGTTTTAAGACTTACCTTAGGAATCTCTAACAACCCCTCATCAACTGAGTGGAGTGGCCGCTCAGGGCAGTAAGGCAACAAGAGCTCTTGCAGATAGTCCAGGCCCAGTACATGCAGGGCTTTAAAGGTCAGAGCCTGACCTTGAAGGTGTTCCACCACTGAATCGGCAGCCAGTGCAGTTTGTGCAGGACTGGTGTGATGAGATTTGAATGGAGTCCCCATCACCAACCGTGCATCAGTGTTCAGCACTAGCTGCAGGTGGTGGATAGCAACCCCGGTAGCCCAAGGTACAAGGGTTGCAGTAGTCAAGGCGTGAGGTCACAAAGGTGTGGTTCAACACTGGAAGGTCACCAGATGGAACAAGGTGCTTAGTCCTGGTGATGTTCCTGAGATGGTAAAACAAGGACTTGATGACTGCCGACACCTGCAAAAGCAGTGTCAGCCCGTCATCAAGGACCACCCCAGGTTTCACACCCATTCAGAGGAAGACAGCTGGACACCTCAAGACAAAGTCCAGAAGGTTCACCTCTGACCCCTCTATCCGGTGACCTGGATCCACCACAATCACCTCAGTCTTTCCAGAGTTCAATTTCAAGCAGCTGGATTTCATCCAGTCCTGGATTTCTGTGAGGCAGTTATTAAAGACTGAGCAAGCACTATCCTGGTCGGGTGCAAGAGAGGTAGAGCTGATTATCATCAGCATAGCAGTGAAACCTCAGCCCATACCATCTTACAATGTCTCAAAGGGCAGCATATACACCACGAACAACATGGGGACAACATCAACCCCTGAGAGACCCCACATAGCAGAGAGAGAATAGGCGGAGGAAAAAATCCCCGACACCACCCTTTGAGATCTGCCAGTGAGGAAAGATTGTAACCATCTGAGAACTGTACCAGACAGGCCACAGATGAACCTCAGGTGCCGAAGCACCCCATGGTCCACAGTGTCAAAGGCTGAAGAGAGATCAGGAAGTACCAAGATGGAGCAGCACTTCGATCCCTCACCATCAGGAGATCATTGAGCACCCAGACCAGACTGTCTCGGTAATATACCTCTTACGAAAACTGGGCTTGAGAGGTTCATAGATATCATGGATGATAACTACAGACCCATCTCAAACCTTCCGTTGTAGTGCCACAACTTTCTCAATTACCTTTCTGACAAAGGGAAGGTTTGGGATGGGTCTGTAGTTAGTGAAACAGCTTGGGTCCAGAGCAGCTTTCTTCAGGATTGATGTCACCACGCATCCTTTAGGGAGCTAGAAACTCCCCTGACTCTAAGGATCACCAAATTACCTTCGCAAGGACAGGGCCAATGATATTAGAATACTCCATTATCAGGAAGCTGGACCCCGATCCAAACTACAGCACATTAGGTGCATACCATGGGCAATCTGCATGATATCAACAATTTCCAGCTGGTCAAAAGAACTCCAGTCAAACCGAGGAGAAGTGACTGAGCACTGACCACCATCAACTCCCACAGAGTGAGCTGACAGGACCTCAACCCTTATGCTGGCCACCTTATCACAAGAAAGCAAGCAAGCTCATCACACTCAATTTGTGAAAAAGCTTTTCGAACCTGCAGACAGGTTGGGTTGCACAACCTGTACACTGTTAGAAAGAGCTGAGCCAGTCAATTCTGAGCAGCAGCAATCTCTCCAGACAGGAACTCTGCCTTCTTACGGGTGATTGCTGATTGATAGATTTGATAATGTTCCATCAATCAAAGGTGGTCAGCATCCAGGGTGGATTTCACCAGCAACGCTCTAACCTTTGTCCTACTCATTGCAACTCCCTCAAGGTCCCATCAAACCATAGGGACCGGGGAGGAGAAAGAGGATGAACACGGACCAAAGCGATAGAGTCCAGAGCCCCAGTAATTGACTTATTATAGGCCTGAACTAGGCTCTGGGCTCCTGACATGTTTTGAATAATTCCCCCTCCCTTTTTTTTGGAATTCAATTGTGACATACTTCTTCATGGACATAATAAATAATGGGATTTATAATACCAAAGGCTGGACAATATTAAACCTTGATTGACATGTATGTGCCTTAATCTAAAGACATTCGGTTCTTAGGAACTTACTGTGACTCTTATTCCATTCTACAAATGATTTGCTTGATGATGAGGTTGATTTTTATTTTATGGGAGATTTCCTGTTCTGCTTAAGGCTGTAATGTCTATTAGTTACATTTGGGGGTGGGGTATGCCAATGAAATAGGTATATTTGACTGCATAGTAAAGTTTATTATTTCAAGGATCCTATGAAAATAAGAATAGGATTCTGACATGTGGGAGTTATTCATATGTGTTACATTAAGATGTTTTATTTACTGCTTATCTGGCACTATTTTATGCAGGTTACACTCTTTCACTTAGTTAACTAAAGAAAGGGAGGTGGGTCAGAGAGGAGATGGACCTGGCAGCTTGGGTGGGGTGGGGATTTTGGGTCCATCTCTTTCTATTGGCTTTTGAGTAGTAGGGCTCAGAATTCAAAGGTGAACATGATGGAGAGTCCTTTTGCCACCACTGGGCTCTACAAGTGGGCCCTTATTAAGGGGCACCCATTCATCTTATGTGCCGTCCGTATTACAGTAAGTTTCCATCTTCAGTTTCAATGGATTGAGATTAGAGGTCTGCAATTTAGACCCTTAACCTTGGAAGTGTTACTGGTTACTGTATTATAGTTACATTGTTTACTGTTTTAAAGTTCCTTGTTAATTCGATAGTTTGGGCTGCTATGGCTTCCTCCTTTTTTAGTCCACCACTTGCCTTTCTGTGTAGGTCTGTTTGAGGCTCAGGTAGGAGGAGCATTTTTGACTATTTCTATTTTTAATTATGATTAATGCTATGACTACTTTTATTTCATGTAATGTTAATGTTAAAGATCGAAACTGTTTTCTTTTTTTAAAAAACAGGTGCAGATTTTATTTTCTCCAGGAAACACACCTCTCAAGAGTCAGCATGATAAACTTTTAAAATTTGGTTATGCCACTATGGTGTCCTCCACATATAAACAAGGGTGCAGATGTGGCACAGTAATTTTGGTCTCAAGGTGCGTCCCATTCGAGATGATGGCCATGATGGTGGACTCAGAGGATGTTACTCTCTTTGAAGAGGTACTTACTATGGGACAAAACTGGCAATTGCCTCTGTGTATGTACCTCCTGGATCCAACTATGCCTTTTTGGCCTATAGAAAATTCAGGAAGACCAAGAGAGAGGTGGATAGGAAAGGTACCTAAGGTTGGCTAGTGAGGCAAGTAAGGAAGTCCAGTGAGCAAAGGCACAGAAGGAGTTTCAAATAGCTGAAGGAATTAAGAAGGGAGAGAAGCTTTCTTTCACTATATAAGTGAGAAAGGGACAAGAAAGAAAGTTATTAGGCTAAGAAAGGTGTGGAGTGGGTGGAGGATAATGGAGGAAAAGCAGAGATACTAAATGATTACTTCTGTTCTGTCTTCACCAGGGAGAAGGAAGGACCAGTGCCTTCAGGAGGAAAAGAGGAGCAGGGGGAGGGGACACAGACATAGTGATAGAGGAGGATAGAGTGAGGAAGGGTCTGCAGGCATTGAAAGTAGACAAATCACCAGGCCCAGACAGAGTACATCCAAGGGTACTAAAGGAACTTGCTGAGGAGCTGGCAGGGCAGCTATTGAACCTACTTAATAGTTCACTAGAATCAGGCGTGGTACCACAGGACTGGAGAACAGCACATGTAGTGCCCTTCACAAAAGTGGACCCAAGGATGATCCAGGGAATTACAGACTAGTCAGTCTGACCTCCATTGTGGGCAAGCTGATGGAGACCATACTAAAGGAAAAGTTGGTGGAATATCTAGATGAACATGGTCTCCAGGATGAGGGGCAGTATGGGTTCATGGGGAAAGATCATGTCAAACAAATCTGATTGACTTCTTTGACTGTGTCACTAAGACAGTAGACAGGGGCAAGCGGTGAGACATCCTCTATCTTGATTTCAGCAAGGCCTTTGACTCTGTGCCCACAAAGGTTGATCAGGAAGTTGGTGGATCTTGGGTTGGGAAAAGATGGTCAGATGGGTGGAAAACAGGCTGAGGAACAGAACCCAGAGGGTGGTGGTGGGTGGAAGTTATCTGGCACCAGAGAAGTAACCAGTGGGGTCCCACAGGGCTCTGTGCTGGGGCCGTGTTGTTCAATGTCTTCGCCGATGACATTGGGGATGGTATTAAAGGCAAATGTGCCTATTCACAGAAGACACGAAGCTCTGTGGAAGAGTGGACACAGCTGAAGGGATAAGAGACCTACAGGAAGATCTGGAAAAGCTGGGCGGTGGTCCTGGATCGGCAACTTGGTTTCAATGCCAAGAAATGTAAAGTTATGCATATTGGAGCCAAGAATCCCAGGACAGAGTAATACCTGGGTGGAGTCTGAGTAGCTGCATCAGAGGAGAGAAGGACCTGGGAGTGATGATCACTAGTGACCTGAAGCACTCCATGCAGTGCAAGAATGCAGCAGCAAGGCAAACAAGATGTTGGGATGCATAGCTAGGGGATCAGTAGTAGAGAGGAGGTTATACTGCCCTTGTACAGGTCACTGCTAAGGCCGCCTCTAGAGTATGAAGTGCAGTACTGGTGCCCACACCTCAAAGGACATTAACCTGGAGAAGGTACAGATGAGGGCTACAAAGATGATAGCCGGTCAACAGGGCAAGGCATATGAGGAGAGATTGAGGGCACTGAACATGTACTCCCTGGAAGACAGGAGAGAGAGAGAGGGGACATGATTGGAACATTCAAGTACTTGAAAAGGATAAATAAAGTTGATAAGGAGAGTCTCTTTAGCTGGTGGCAACCATATCCAAGGAGCACAGTCTTAAGCTGGAGGTGGAAGGTTTAGGAGGGATGTCAGGAAGCACTTCTTCACAGAGAGGGTGGTGGACACTTGGAATGCGCTGCCAGAAGAGGTAATCTCATTGAAGATGGTGGTCAGCTTTAAGAGAGGCTGGGATAGGTATAGGGGAAGGTAACAATCATGGGTAGGAGGATTGGAGGAGTGGGAGGGAGGGCAGGGACATTAGCTCAAGCTGTGGACCCTGCAATATGAGCATACTTAATAGACCAAATGGCTTTCTTCTGCTGGCTTCTTCATATGTTCATATGTATATTACAAAATTAATGGAGTGGGTGGAGGAGAATTTGATTATGGGGGATCTGAACTTAATTTTAACCCTTATCTTGACACTACCTCTTCTGCTCCTCAAACAGACAACAGAGTGGCACAGAAAGTGCATGAGCGTCTTACAGAACTTGATTATTTGGACACATGGAGATTTAAATGAGGGAACAGTAAAGCTTACTTTGTATTTGCATATTCATAAGGTATACTCTGTACTGGATTATTTTAGTCTTGAAAGAGTTTGTCTCCCAGATGTAGGAGGTGGAGATAGGTGGGATAACATTGTCAGATCATGCTAATATAGCTGAAATTAAATAATGGCCAAATCAGAAAGACTATCTTTTGTAGGCTTAATCTCTCCCTGCTGAAAGATAAGGATATTCAAAAGCAGATTTCTGAGGATGTTAAAAATAGCCTTGAGGGAAAATGAGGGCTCAGTGGTTTCCCTACGATACTATGGGATACACTTAAGGCAAGGATTAGGGGTAAATTTATTGCCATACAAGTTAAGAAGAAAAAACAAAGGAAACTGAAAAGTAAAATTTACTAAACAAAATAAACATTTTAGAGTCTGCAGAAGATTAAATATGAAACTTCCAGCAATCAGAATAGCTTTGTCTTAAAAAGGTCTGAGCTTGTTGGATTATCAGGTGGAGCAGAATTTGCTTTTCTGAGACAACATCATTTTGAGGGGAGGGCCTTGTTCCCTCTGCTTATTGGTCAATCAGCTTAGGTAAAGGAAAGCTGCAGCTATGATCACAAAATTATTCATCCACATACTAAAACACCCTGTTTTACTATCTCAGATATATCATAAGCCATTGTAGACTATTATGCAGGTTTGTATCAGATGGACTCTCCTCCAGACTCTATACTTATTAACCAGTTTCTTGCACCATTACAGTTACCAAAGTTGTTTCAGTAAGAAAATCAGAGGTTGATGGCCCTTATCAGGATAGAGAAATTACGTCCGAAGAGCTAGACTGAAAACTGGTAGGTGCCCTGGAACGACGAGCTCCCTGGCAGGGTTCTACAGGCTCCTCTGGTACTCTTTCATCCTGATTTTACATCAGGATTTTAATTCCATTATGGATCCTGGGGGATGATAGTTCCTTCATGGGCACAGGCGATTGTGGTGGTATTTCCTTAGCCAGCCAAAGATTTAACTAATTATGTTTCTTCTAGGCTGATTTCTATACTAAATATTGATTATAAGTTACTAAGGGTATTCTAACTAGAAGGTTGGAACAGAGAATACCTAGGCTCATACATATTAATCAAACCAGTTTTGTACTCAGACATCAGGCCCAGGACAACATACGTAAAGTGGTTCACATTACTGATCATGTAACCATTTCTAAAAACTGCTTTATTCACGAGCCTTGATGCTGAAGAGGCCTTTGATAAGGTCCTTTGGCCTTATCTTCATGCAGTTTTGACTGGTTTTGGATTTGCTGACCATTTTCTTCAGCTTATCTCTAGGTTATATGCCTCCCCACTGGGCTATGTATGGGCTAATGGGCATATAGCATCACCCTTTACACTGGAGAGGGCACCCGACAGAGCTGCCCCCTCTCCCCTTCTTGTCTCCTGTATATCGAGCCTTTTGCTCAGAGTGTTAGATGAGTCTGAAGATTGAGGCGGTAGAGTTGGGGAATGACTCATAAATTAGGACTTTATGTGAATGGCATTTTGCTGTTTTGGGGAACCCTGATACTTCACTACAGCAATCTTTGAACAAATTCAAGCATTTTCTAACATTTCTGGGTATAGTTTAGACTCTACAAAAACAGAGGTTTTGACCTTTTCTTATGTTGTCACTAGGAAATTACACATTAGATATCCTATGAGGTGTAGGATCTTTCTAAAATGAAGTACCTAGGAATTATTCGGGACAATCTACTGCCTCCTCTTTATTGATAATTATCCTGCACTGATCAGAGTGCTAGATTTGGATTATAAGTGATGGCTACTCTTGTCACTTTCTTTATATGCTAGGTGCAAACCATAAAAATGAACATTTTACCAAGATTTATATACCTTTTTCAGAGTGTCCCATTTGTGGTTCCCCAGCAAGAGCTTTTCACATAACAAACAAAAATGCTTTCTTTCCTGCAGAGTTCAAAAACTTAGAGTGAAACAACAGGTCCTGTACGTGCCCAGAGCACAGGCGTGGGGGGTGGGTTGGCGGTAACCTATCTTCCTGGGTATTGGATCGCTGCTCAGATGAAGATGGTACTGTTGTGTGCAGAACCCAAGATTTACTGCCCATTGGAAAGTAATAGAATTGGCATTATGCCTTGATCCTCCATTGTAGGCCTTACCAATTTGGAGACCCTGTCTTGCGGGAGGAGGTGGCCAGATTTAGAGGGGTGGTTACTGCTCTGGAAGGTTGGAGGTGGGGAGTCTCAAAGGCTATACAGCCTATTGGTTATGGCGTTATAGATGGTGGGCTTAGGACATTTTGTTTCTACCTACGAAATGGATCCCTGGTTTACGTGTCAAGCGGGCCTGGGTTTTCACTCCCCATGGCACATTTGCAGGGCACTACAATTTTGCCTTTTGAGGTCTTAGCTCAAAGGTATAACTTGAGTTCAAGAGGCAGGTTTTGTTACTTTCATATAAGGAATTATGTGCAGGCATTGCTTAATAAACCTTCTTTTATCAGAGGGCTTTCTGATTCTCTCCTTCCACCATCTGAGGAAATTTGGCAAACTTCATATGGTAAGGATGAAATTTCCATTTGCATATTAATTATCTTAGGGACCGGGGCTAGCACTGGACATGTAAAATCTAGATGGAAGGCAGACCTCGGATTCAGTTAACCCAAAAGATTGGGAGAAAGTATGGTGGGGGGCACGTTGAATACCTCTTCTTTACCATATTGGCAAGAATTTGGCTGTTGGGTGAGAATTCTGTACTTTTTGGTTCCAGCCTTACAGGTGAAATGGGATACAGGCCAGAAGGCAAATTGTTGGAAGCATTGTGGGGAACATGTTGCAACACAGACACTCAGGAAGTGTGTGTCTCTTGGTAGTATTTTGGATTGGGGTGATAGAACATCTGAAAGGTATATTTTCTCTCCCTGGGCAGGTGAGCCCAGAGAATATTATATTAGGGATTCCCTCCGAGGCCATACAGGAGACAGAAGCAAACTGTTTATAGGGTATTTTAATAATAGCTGCTTTGAAGGTTATTATAAGGCATTGGAGGCATTGGCACCAGAGGGCTCCCCTACAGTGCAACATTGGGTACAGATTGTCCAACAAATACAGACTATGGAATGTACTAATTATGATTTCCAACACAGACAAACTATTTATACTAAAGGGTGGA
This sequence comes from Neoceratodus forsteri, assembly GCA_016271365.2. NCBI lineage: Eukaryota > Metazoa > Chordata > Ceratodontiformes > Ceratodontidae > Neoceratodus > Neoceratodus forsteri. The sequence continues at coordinate 880,912,166 of CM028134.1, read as the reverse complement.
CAAGGTGGGATCTATATCAGACAGAATTATTAGAGTGAAACCCTTTTGCATAATGTACAGTATATGACTTATATAAATTAAGGCTAATTATTATTTCTCAAAACTTGGTTATTGGCTCTTATGTTCATGAGCTGTGAGTAAATATGTGCTGTATGAGTATTCCATTCCTTTGGGGAAGCGGCAGGGACTGGTTATAAGAGACTGTATATACATAGAATGGTGTACGTTTGGGTGGGGGCTGGCAGAAGTAGTCTAGTAATTTATGTTTGTTAATATTTATATTTGAAATGAGTTCGTAATACTACAGGTCCTGTACATTTTAGTGGAATATATATTAATATAATATTTCTCTCTTTTCATGCTCAAATTTTACACTTTGGGGCAAAATATTATCCATATGGTATAAGGACACAGGGTCATAACAGCATGGGACAAAACCACACACAGCAATACTGCACTGTTACAAACAGTGTGTGCAAAATCTGTAACTACTTTATTTGTTTTATGGGGGCAAAGCTCCCATACCCTCATGGAATTGCTTTGCCCACCACCACCTGGAACTTTAATAACCGACTCCGAGGGGTGTGGACACAAGGGCATGAACAAACTGGTAAAAAAGATTCCCAGACAAGGAATCAAGTCGCTTTCCCCAACCCATTCACTTCAGGGTCAGGTGCTCTAGCCACTCCACCATGGGGAAGCACGACTGAGAACCTTACCTGCAGTGGTCACATACATATCCTTCTTCCAGGTGAGTGACAGGTGGTAACAATACTTTCCTATCACTGTAATTCCCTGTCGCTATTAAGCTGTTCATGCTCTTCACTGCACAGTCTTGTGCTTGGTTTTGTCCTTGCTATTCTGACTCGGTAGGTATTATAAGAATTGTGGCGTGGGGAGATGTATTGAATGTCTGAGACCTGTACATTGTCTTGGATTCTTAAATAAAAGTATAAAAAATAAAGACCTTGTGTTTGGAGATGGCCCAGATGTCCCTCAACTGGATCCCAATGCATCTGTGGTGAGAGTCAGCAGAGGAGTTGGCTTGAAAAAGGGGAGCAACAGTCGTGAGAGATGAGATACATCTACAACATACTGTAAGTGCTCGGTGAAGGGCAGATGTGACAAGGATTAAGTGGTCTAGATCATCTGACAATTGATCCCATTGTACCTGAAGCATCCATTGAGGATACACATGTGGAGAAAGGCCAATGTAACTGTTATTATGGCTAAAGCCATCAGGTCCAGAAGCCTTAATATGGCTCTGGCTGACACTTATGAACTGCCTGCTACAACAAAGAGCTTGTTCTGTCAGAGTGTCTGTATGGTTCTTTAGCAGAAATGTCTTGGCAATAGTCATGTCCAGCCTCGGCCCTATACAACAGACACTGCCATGTGGTCAAACCTGATTTTGGTTCATTCACCATGATGCCCATTTGCTCAGACAATTGGCAAGTACAAGACAGAGTTTGAAGGATAGCATTTCAGGATGCAGATTTTATGAAATAGTCATCCAGATAAAGAAAGACATACACACCTTCCCTCTGGAGGGCTGTGGCAACAGCTACCAGCATTTGTTGAAGACCAGTAGGGCCAAGGACTAGTCAAAGGCAAAACAAAACTGAAAATGCTTGCCTTCCAGTATGAACTGTAGATTTATAAGTGAAAGAAGAAAATGTGTCTTCACTCAGAGAATCATAGGCCTGTGGAATGATATGCCACTGTGCCTGGTAATAAGTAGGGTCAAAGACAAATTCAAAGAAAATTTAGATAAATACATTGTCTGTCTCAGACTGCAACATATTACCACTGAAATTGTGGGGAGAAGTCTGCATAGGCACTATTGCCTTCTTCTTCTCTAATCACCCTAGTATGCACCATAGAGTAAGATGCTGGCTGTGACTGTAAAGTATCTTGATATGAAGGTAAGCATCCTTCATGTCGAGAACACTCACATTCTGTGCCCTTGCTGTAACAGGGAGATGAGGGACTGCAGAGAGAGCATATGAAACTTGTTATATTCAATGAACTTTTCAGATTACAGGTCCAGAACCATAGTGAGAGTTAGCAGAGGGCTGGTCAAAAGGAGCACCTGTCATGAGATTGAATGATCCATCTCCATCCACCATAGAAGTATATTACATCTGTGTTGCGATGACTGCACTGGCTGCTGGTACAGTGGAGGATCATGTTCAAAGTCAGGTTACTGATCTACAAAGCCCTACAGGAACAGGGACCTCCTTACCTGCAAGATATCATTAGTCCCTGCCCCTTACGCCCACTCTGCTCTGCTGATGAGGGATTGCTAGAGATTCTCTGGGTGTGTTTAAAGACATCTGGGGCTCGGTCTTTTGCTTTTGCAGCCCCACCCTGTGGAATTCTCTACCTCATTGGATTCTAAGTGCCTATTCATCCAAAGCTTTAACACAGCTTTAAAACATATTATTTAGTCAAGCATTTCCAGATTCTAGTGCATGATTTCATGCTGGGTATATGATTTTAACTTACTGAAAATGGATATTTTATTTTATTTTATTTGATGAATATTGAGCGTTTTTAAATGTTATAAAATGTGGTTTTATGTACAGGCACTTGCTCTGGGAAAGTGCCTTTTATAACTAAAGGACTTATTGATTGATTGATTGATTGATTGAGAAGTGGAATAAAAGTGGACCCCTATCCATTTTGGGTTGAGAAAGTGTAGGGAATAAAATCCTTGAATGAAATCCAAGACAGAAATGGGTTGAATAGACTGCTTGGTGAGGAGAGTCTGTGTATCTATGAGAATAATTAAAAGTGCTTCGTAGAGTAACAAAGAGGATGCACTGAAGGACTTCATAGTAATTATAGAGCATGTCCCCATTCTATTTTCACCATGATCCACTTGTATGTACTGATCACCCTCCATTTTGATAGAAAAGGAGATCCTGCCCGTTGTTTTTGGTTCTTATACTGGATAATAGAATGTCTGAAGGCTTGTTATCCCATAGTTACTGTTCCCTAAATCAGTGGGCCATTATACCAGATTTTCTAACAACCATCTGTCTATTGATTTTTGAATGCCTCAATTGGACAAATATCAATAATTTTGATGGCAATCCATTCCATAACCTACCTGTTCTATTAACAAATGAAAAATGCCAAGCATTATTTTAGCTGTTTCCATCTTAATTTGTTTTTATGTCCTCTCAGACCATCTGGTTCAGCTTGCAATGTAATCCCTATTTCCTTCCTTAGCTTATCATCACTAATGATTTTATACATTGCCATTAAATCCACCCTAGTTCTTCTCTGCTGAAGTGAATACAGGCCTGTTTTAAGTAATCTGTCCTTGTAACTATATTTGCCTAAGGGTCCTATTATTTTAGTTAATCGCTTCTGGATCTTTTCTATTCTGTCAATTTCCCCATCATATAGGGTTTCCAAAGTTGCAAACCATTATCTAGATGTGGTCTTATATACATCTTATAAAGTGCCATCATACACCTCACATTTTATTGACAAAACTTTTATGTTTTTTTATCATTAGGTTTCTTTCCTTAGAACAGCATTTCTATGGTTCCTAAAACCCATTGAGTCATCCACCCAAATGCCACAGTCCTTCTCTAGTTTAATTACCAATATGTTCTCACCTTTTAGACTATATTTTTGTAGCATATGCTTTCCCCATGTGCATTACCATGCATTTGTTGACACTAAAAGGCATTCCATTTTTTATTAACCAGCTTTCAATCTTTTCCAGGTCTTGTCTCATGACCTGTCACTATTTATGGTGGCTACAGGCTCTCCCAACTTAATATCATCCATAAATTTTATAATTTTGTTATGTATATTTATATGTAGATCATTTATAAATAGAGAAAACAACACAGGATCAACACAGATTCTTGCGGAACCCCACTAGGTACTGTAATTGGTTCATAATATTTGCCCAGCACCCTCACTCCTCATGTCCTGCCATCCAACCATTAAGTAATCCACTTAGTTATTCTGCTATCTATACCTATAGCTATCAATTTCTGAATCAGTCCACTATGTGGGACCTTATTGAAGGCTTTTGGAAATCTAAATATATTATATCCACGGTAATATGATTACTCACTTTGCTATTTATATATTAGTAAAAACAAAGCAGGTTTGTACTACAGTCCCTATTTTTTAAACTATGTTGATTATCATCTACAAAGCCCAAAATTCTTAGGTTTTCTTCTGTCTTAGGGCCAGATATTCTAACATTTGCTGTGGGTTAGCGCGGTCTGCTATATTCAAAAGGTCAAATAGTGCATGCAAACTCCATTAGCACCAGAAACAATTCTAATGTATGCAAGGGGCAAACTGAGGGGAATGTACATGAATACAGGCACAATGCTATATTCAGTGAATAGCACTGCACAAATTGTTTTGCTCGACTTAGTACAACATTTTGCAAGTTGCAAATTATCGCCCAGGAAAAGGTAGTCTTAACTCTGGGCAAACTAGCTTGCATGACTTTATGGCTTTTGTGTGAACTTTTATGGCTTTGTGTGACCCTAACCAGTAAGTATGACACATAGAAATAAGCCAGATATACAGGAAACATGCTGCTCACTGATGGCATCCCTATTATGCCATCATCTGCGACCAGTCACAGCCATGCCAGTCAGTAAGTGGTAACCTGGCTCCGAGTAAACACCACGACAGTGTGAACCTACAGCACACACTGCAAAACAACCTTCTGTGGACACCAACAGATGCCAGCACACACATGCAGCACTGTGGGCATGGAGGTGTTGAGGGAGGTGTACAAGTGGCCAGGCTGCACTACAAACTGGATAAAGCCACAGGGCTGGGAAAAACTATGCAGTGCACATGGGCCAGTGTTGAGAATACTTCAATACCAATGTGCCTGTCTGATGGTATGTGCCCCCAGCCACATACTTCATATCTGTACAGACACCACAGCACACACAGCCACTGTGTATATGTCACTGTGAGCACCCCATACCAGTGGTGCAGTGTCTGTGGGTTGCACAACAGCATAACAGTAATGTCCACTGTCAGTAAACACCTGAAAGTTGGGCCTGTCACTGTGTACAGTGCAGTGGTCATCACTGCCCTACACACCACAGGCATTGCTGTGTCCCTCCTACTGGCCCCTTGCTACTGTAGTGTCTGCTGTGCACCGTAGCATGAATTACAGTTTGACAATTGCATGCAGCACCACCACCCGTGCCTGTGCTGTGTAGTACCCTGGGGCACAATATTCTATGCTGCACTGTACAAATATAGCCTGCAGCTATCACCATGCACTGCCAGACTGACCTACAGGTGGAGCTATGGGCAGATCCAGCCAGACCCTGTATTCTTTCAGACTGACCTAGAGGTGGAGCTGTGGGACCCTGCACCACGCTGGGCAAACTGCATGTAAATCAGATCATAATGAGATGCTAATCTAGATGTTTGCCCACAGACTACCTAAGTAGGCTCATTTGCATGTCACTTTTGAATATGCAAAGTTTGCCCGAGCAAACATGATTGCATGAACAAATAGCTTAGCTCCATGTTAAATCTGCTCAAATGTGTTTGCGCCACACAAATGTTTTGGAAATATTGTTCATTTTGCACAATGTAATTTCAAGTGCACTGCTGCTTGTAGCTTTCTTGACTGCACTCCTTTGCTAGCAAACACGTTGGCAACATAGTTCACCTCTACCTTCCTTCAAGTCACTGTGAACTGGGATTCTGTTGTGGTTTGCACTTCCTGGTCGCTATATGTGGAGCTGTCTTATTCGAGCTATTTTTGCACTGTCTTCCCAGCCCTAGTTTGCCAGGCTTCTTAGCATGCTATATTCAGCAGGTTTAGCACTGGGACTATCCCTTTGAATATAGCAGGCTATTGGTCCTGGCTAATTTAATGTGCCAGGTAGTGCTAATTTAGCTCCAGGGCAAAGTTTTGAATATCTGGCCCTTAGTCTTAAGTAGCATTTCAGTGATTTTACCCAATATAGTTGTCAAGCTTACAAGTCTGTAATTAGATGTTAATGATCTATCTCCTTTTTAAATAATGGGATTACTGTGGCTTGCTTTCAGTCCTCAGGTGCTTCTCCATTTAATAGGGAATCATTTATTATAGCAGTAAACAGGTCTTTGATATACTCTGCTGTTTCTTTGATCAATTTAGGGTTGATCTGATCAGGTCCACTGATTTATTAACCTTGATTTTATTTAATAGATCTTGGACTTCCTCCATAGTTACTTCTAGGGACAAATTATTACAAATATTTACTTTTCTTTAACATCCCTTTTATTGTTGTTTTCAAAGACAGTGCTGAAATATTCATTAAATGCTCCTGCCATCCCTTTCGGTTGTTGAATTTCCATGCCATTGACCATAATAGAACCTAATTTCTTTTCTCGTCTGTGGATTTATGTATTAGTAGAAGCTTTTGCCACTGTCTTTTATATGTGTTGGCTTAAATTCAGCCTTATTTCTTTCCACTCTTATTTGTTTTTCAAGTTATTTAGTTTCTTCTTGTAGCATTCAATACTGACCTCTGATCCATCTGCCTTCATCTTTTAAATGTTCTCCTTTTCTTGTACTCAACTTCAATATTCTATTTGTATATCATACTGATCTCTTACCCTTTTTGTATATAATTTTAAGCTGCGAACATGCAAATCTTCCAGTTGTAGAAACATTTGTTTTAGTAGTAACCACATACTATTAACCCTTACACCTGTAAACTCCTTACACCATTCCCATTTAGATAAAACATTTTTTATTGTTTTAAAATCAGCCTTTTATATTTTTTTATTATGGTTGACCCCCAATTACCCTGTTTATACTCTTTTATGGTAAACTCTATTATATTATGATCACTATTACTCAAGTGCTCCCTTATCTTAATTTTACTGACCATATTTTCTTTATTTCTTATTACCAGATCTAAGATATTATAATCTCTAGTGGGTTTATAAACTAACTGTCTTATTTCTACTGCATTTAACATCTCCAAAAATGATTGTTTCTTTGGCGTATATTATGCAATTCATCATTTATTTCTTGGTAATTAAAGTCTCCTGCAACTATTATGTCACTTAGAAGTGCCATTTCAGATATGTCTTTTCTATTGCAGTGTCCAATTCTCTCAAGCCAGGAGGTCGATAATAAATGTCCAAGAAGATTTTTCTATCAGTCGCTGCATTGATAACAATAATGATTCTGTATAATTCTATAGACTTTTCACACAGGTTTATACTTATATTATTTCTTACATATAGCTATTCCTCCTCCTCCCTTTTCATTCTTTCTGTCCTTGAAAGAGATGGCAACCTTCAATCTCCTATTCCAGTCCACTCCTTGTTCCCACCATGCTTCTGTTACCATACATATGTTAATGTTTTCTTTTATTACCATCTCTTCTAATTCTGCATTTTTATTGATGTTTAAACTTCTTGCATTCAGGGACCAGACTCTTACCTCTGTGTGCTTTTTTATCTTATTTTCACATTTAATGCTGCAACCTACTTGTTCACTGTTCATGTTTCCACATTTGTTACTCCTTTCTCCTCTCCCTGATTTTGGTAGTTTAAAGCCTTTTCTGCATAGTTCCTTGAAGATAACCCTGATTTCCTACTACCTCTTCACTCAAATGCAAACCATCTGTGCATAATATTCTGGTTTGTCTATAAATTCTCCCAGTGCTTTATGCAACCTAACTTTTCCTGCAAAGTCCACTGCCTCAGCCAGTTATTTATTTCTCTTAATTTTTCTGCATTATATTGGCCTTCCCTAGGTGCAGGCAGAATTTCTGAGAAATGCATCTCACAATTTAGTTTTTAGCTTCTTCTCTATCTCCTTAAATGCATCCTTTATATCTGCTAAACCCTGCCTTCTCAGGTTATTGATTCTTGCACGAAGTATCACTGATACAGTGCCATCTCTTTCAATATCATATCCTTCAGCATTTTTAATGTCACTAACCTTGGCTACTGAAAAGTAGCTTGATGTTATGTATTCCTTATTTCCTCCAGTTGTATATCTGTCAGTAAATTTTATAATACAGTCTCCCAGAATGTAGACCATTTTGTGTTTCTGCCTCAACTTTCCTTCTCCCTCAACTCTGTCTCCCTCTCCTTGCTCTATTAAATCCATTATTTGGTCTCGCTATGTCCTTGTTGTGTCTCAGATCCATTTTACTTTTCTGCTTTCTCTTGTGTGGTCTCCACCATTTCCAGTCTTTTTCTTTCCCATATCTGATCCCATGTCTGTTGTTTCCATAATGTTCTTTACTTTCATGCCCATGTGTGTGGATTTCTACCTCTACCACTGTTGTATTTGGTTTAGTTATATCCTGATTGTTGCTAGGACTTGCCTCTCACCTATATTCCTGATTTTGAGGCCAAGGCAGGGAGTCAGAAGGTATTGTGGTGGCAGTACCTGCACATTTGGAGGCTCAAAATATAGGATCTAAGGGGCAATGGGTGGGAAGCCACAACCACACAGAATTGGTGGTGCTGCGTGTTGAGCTGGGTGCCAAGTAAACACAACAAACTGCATACAAACAGAAACTCACACTCTATCAGTAATACAACCAAAATGCTTTATTAAATACATAGTACATAAGTTCACCCACTCTGAAGTGTAAAAAACACAAAACACACAAAATCTATACTAGGTAGAGCAGACGTACATGGGGCATGCCAAACTGTGTAAACCCCAATGCTTCAAAGGAGTACACTGTTTCTCAGGGGGCATGGCTGGAGTAGTGTGGGATCTGGCTTAACAGCCATTCTGATATCCTGATGATGTCAATTAGACAGAAAACTCTGCAACATCTTCAGTAACAGATCCTTTGGATTATAACTTCACTTTCTACTCATGTCATAAAACAGGAGAGAGGCATTCTCATTGGAAAACTCAATACATATTGTAAAAGCTGTATAGTCATCTCTTATCCAAATGTCAGAACAATAGCATTGTCCTCGGCAGCAAATGTGCAACACCACAGTGATAAATATTAATTGTTAGGAAATAGAGACTAATAAAATATACAGTATATACTGGGCCATAAACACAGAATAACATTCACAGCAGATACCATTTCATTCAAAATAAACTATTAAAAAACAGAAGGTTGGATTTTCAAAGGCCCAAATGCTAAGCCCTGGGTGTGCCTCACATATGGCTCATGGGCTTACTGCATTCTCCCTGCTGGCGATCGGGACTTTCTATCCCATGCACCAATTGTCGTAAGTTAGACCAACTTTTTCTGGTCTAGCTTGTGGAAATCACTAACCTTTCTATGGGGTTTACACTAAATATTTGTTGCAAGATGCTATAAACCAGGTAAAGTGTCATAACTGAGCCTGACCTATTTCAATTGGTGCAGTTGTAGTAGTGAGGCACAGGGCTTGTCACAAGCCCTGCACCACACTGTAAAAAATTCAGCCCCAGAACTATTTTCTCTGGATCTAAATCAGACAAAAAATGGGTAGACAAATACAGGATAGTTCATTGTAGTACAAGTGCCACATCAATTATTATTATGTTCTACAGGAGGCAATATAAACATTAATTATTGTTTTAAAAAGGTTCCTACTCCATAAGGTCCTAAAAAAAAACATTAGGCTTTCAAGCTTTCAATTTGAAATCCATTGGGATTTCTTCTACAAAAACATTAACTCTATCATCTCCTGTCTTGTTATAATGAACTACTTTGATACTCATATATTATATTTTATGACATAACGTATCCTGCTGTTCCAATAAATGAATTGAGACAATGTTGTCCAGTTTCTTATTGTTTATTTATTTATTTATTTGCTTTTGTGTACCAGGTAAGCACATTAGACTGTCAAGTGCCTATTTTCAGGAGCGACCCAGGAGATTACAAGGTACAGATGAGAACAATTTGGCAGTAGACATCACATCACATGTAAAATAGTATGGTACAGGCCTTTGACAGCAGTCAATATACAGAACATCATAAATACATATTAGTGGGCTGTAGCCCAATAAGCTCAGGGATAGCATAGAATATTCAGTTATTATTAATATGTTAATAATATATTCATATTGTTAATGGTCCTGTAGTGCTCTTGTATTCTTTGAAAATCCTTGCAATACAGCCTATGTATCTTTACCACAGGATAACCACGAGGCATTAAAAACAAAGGTGTATGATACATAGATACATAGATACATAGACAGTGTCGGTAGATAAGGGCCTATGGCCCACCTAGTCTGCCCATTTGAGCTTGTAAGTTCAGTTTGTTTTCCTAGAAGTCTATTTCCTTACCCTGACCTCTAGAATTCCTTTATGTCTATCCCATGCATTCTTAAATCCCATGATTGTTTCAGCCCCACCACTTCCTCTGGCAGGGTGTTCCACTTGTCCACCACCCGTTCTGTGAAGAAATTCTTTCTCATGTTTCCTCTGAATCATCCTCCTCCAACTTCATCCCATGCCTCTAGTCCTGAAACATCTTTTCGCTTAAAAATAGTGTTTTCCTGCACCCTGTTCCTCCCTGTAAGATACTTGTATGTCTCTATCATATCCCCTCTCCCTCCTCTCCTCCAGGGAGTACATGTTCAGTTCCTTCAACCTGTCTTCATAGGATTTGTGATGCAACCCATGCACCATCTTTGTTGCCCTCCTCTGAACCTTCTCTACCCTGTCTATGTCCTTACGTGAGGTATGGTCTCCAGAACTGTACACTGTACTCCAGGTGGGGCCTCACTAGTGTCTTGTATAGCGAATTATGACCTCCTTTTCCTGCTGGTGATGCCCCTGCCTATACATCCCAGCATCCTATTTGCTTTACCTGATGCCTTGTCACACTGTTTCCCTACCTTGAGGTCATCAGAGATGACAACCCCAAGATCCCTTTCCTGCTTGGTGCATGCTATATCCTCACCTCCCCAACTGATATATTGTGCCAGGTTTTTGTGCCCCATATGCATTATCTTGCACTTCTTTGCATTGAATTTCAACTGCCAAACCCTTGACCATTCTTCAAGTTTCTGCAGGTCCCTTCTCATTCTGTCTACACCTCTGTTGTGTCTACTCTGTTACAGAGCTTTGTGTCATCAGCGAACAGTGAAATTCTGCCTTCTATATCCTGTGCAATGTCACTGATGAAGATGTTGAATAGGACCGGTCCAGCACTGATCCCTGTGGTACCCCACTGGTCACTCTTCCCTCTGTGGAGTGACAGCCATTTACCACCACCTCTGTGTCCTGCCACCCAGCTAGTTACCTACCCACCTACTGTCCTGCCCACACCCATATTCCCCAGTTTGTGTAATAGTCTTCTATGTGGCACAGTGTCAAAGGCCTTGCTGAAGTCCAGATAGGCCATGTCCACTGCCCTCCCTGATCCACCCTCCCTAGTCACCCAGTCAAAAATTCAATGAGGTTGGTCTGACATGACCTCCCCTGGTGAAACCATGCTGCCTTGGGTCCTGTAGTCCATTGACAACCAGATGTTCCACCAATCTCTCCTTCAGTAGTGCTTCCATGATCTTTCCCACTACTGAGGGTGAGGCTGACTGGTCTGTAGTTCCCTGCTTCCTCTTTGTTCCCACTTTTGTATAAGGGGACTACATCTGCTGTCCTCCAGTCTTTGGGTACCTCCCTGTTTCCAGTGATTGGCTGAACAGGATAGCCAGAGGTTCAGCCACCACCTCTCTTAGTTCTTTAAGGACCCTGGGGTGCACCCCATCTGGCCCCATTGCTTTGTCAACTCTTATTACTTCCAGTTCCTTCAGGACCCTTTCTCGTATAAAGGGACTTGTGTCCATTTCTGCACCATTCTCACCCTCTGTACTCCTTCAGACCATTACCCCTCTTCCTTAGTAAAGACTGAGCAGAAATACCTGTTCAATATGTCAGCTTTACTGTTGTCATCCTCCGCTGCTCCCATCCTCCCCTTCAGTCTAACTATCCTCCCTTTGTGATGTGTAATGAATTGTCTGATTTGTACCTCCTTCACACTGCTGATAAATTCACAAATGCATTTACCTGAACTGAATATTTACCAGAAATGCAGTTTTAAAAGGAAACATCCCTTGGGTTTTGAAGGTAACTATGGCTGTGTGAAATCTTGAAGTTTTACAGAATGAAATTTCATTAAATTTTAGAAAATTCCATCGATTTCCATCATGTGTGGAATTTCCACATTCCATGTGTAAAATGTTTTTTGTGTGGAGTATTAATCCACAGTTCACATAAACTACTAGATTATTTTTCCACAATCTGTGGAAAATTATTCCACAGTTTACACAATCCACTGAAAATTATTCCACAGTTTGCACAGAAATGTTTTGAAAATTCCATGGAATTTAAAAACTTATGCAGAAACATTTCAGAAGTAGAATTTCCATTACATAGCAATTTAGAGGGTGGAATTTTGCATTCTGCAAAGCCCTAGAAGTAACCAACTCATAGCCTGTAGAGATGAACAGAAATTACTCTGAACAACCTTGTCTCTTATTCAGTTCAATTCAATTCAATTTTATTTATTCAGGATAACACCATTGAGACAGCTAATTTACAAGGAGGTCCTGGGACATATATGCACAACAGATAATACAAAGATCAGTTACACATACAGAATTCAGTAATCACAAAATGCATACAATAGATCTATGAGCAAACACATATGCACATACAGCAAATACAGGCAAAAGATAAATAAAAGGGAAAAGATCAGTACAAATGTATTATGCTATTTGAATCTGGGGTTAAGCAAAGGGAAATTGCTAATAACAGTGGTACAATATGGTGAAAAGAGAAGCACAGATAGGAGATATGGAGGATAAGGCATGGAGTAGACATAGATGGAGGATAAGAAGAGAGTATAAGTGCTGAAGAGCACCCAAAGGGTAAGATTCATGAACCAGCATGTGAGTTCATTCAAAGCAAATACATTCATCTTTCAACATGGTTCTAAGCAGACACTTGAAAGTGCAAAGTCCAGTGATGTGCTTGAATTTCAGTTGTTTTGCATGTTGTTCCATAGAGTAGGCAAGGCGTGACTAAGGAACCAAAACAAGTTCTAATTCTGAGGATATCAAATGTTATGTAGGGCAGCTTTCTGAGGGTATACACACAGAGTGTGTTTAAGCAAGCAATCAAATGTAGGGAGGGAGTTTCACAGTTAAAGCTCTGAACACTCAGAGGGATGCATTTCACCCTTTCCTGGTGCTAAGAGTGCCAGCCAATCTTCTGGTAGAGGAACAATGGAAAATATTGAGAGGGTCATTGGTGACAAATCTTAAGGCCCTGTGATAAAGCATATCCGATGTAGACAAGGCTGATTTAGGGCAGTGGCTATATAGAAAATCCATGTAGTCAGTCAGTGGAAGAAAGGTTATTTGGACCAGTCTGATTATGGCATCATGGGTGAGTAGGTGCTTTATTCTATAAATGAGACTGAGCTTTTGGTGTAATGTTTGGCATTTTCCTCAATGTGGTAACAAAGTATAACTACTGTCTAGCCAGAAGCCAAGATATTTAAATTTCATTAATGGTTCCAGAATCTTGCCAATGATAGTCGTGAAGTGATAGTTTGCATCTGAGGTGTTAATAGGTATATCTTTGTTGTTAGGGGAAGAAGCATGATTGTAGTTTTTTGACATTGAGTAGTAACTTAAGATGGAGCAGGTTTTGTTGAAGGAGATCAGATTGACATTGCAATTTATGGCAAGCCAGTTGTAGGGAGGGCCTGGCAAAATACAGCACAGTATCATCTACAAATAGGTGAATGCTAGCTGTGTTAATGCTGTCATCAATATTGTTAATGTTGACAGTGAATAACAAGGCCATAGAATAGACCCTATGTGGAACTCCTCTCAGAGTAATTTTAGGGAGATAGGGTGCCATTAGCTTTTATCTGTTGCCGCCTGCTGGTAAGGTAACTGAAAACAACTTTAACATGGTGGCCTCGAGTCCAAGGTTACGTAACATGTTCAGCAGTAACTAATTATGGAAACATGTTAAAGGCCTTGCTTAAACCTAAAAGAGAGCACAGACATGGTTTTTGAGCATCGAAAAGATAAGATTCAATCATCCATAACTTTTGTTAAGTCTGATTCAGTGCTGTGTTTGGGCCGAACCCAGACTGAAAAGGGTTTATTAAGTTTTAGCTTCTAGAAAGTCTCTAAGTTGTGAGTTGACCAGTTTTTCAAGTAGCTATGAAAGAATGGGCAGAACCGAGACAGGCCGGCAGTTGTTAAGATCACTTTGTCGCCTGATTTAAACAAAGGGAATGACATGAGAAATTTTCCAAGCAGGGGTAAGGCACTTTGGGAGAGTGACAGATTGAACAGTTGTGTAATAGGCAGGAACAATAAGTAATAGTGTGGTTTTAGAAAATATGGTTCCAACAAATTGGCTCCAGCCCTCTTTTGGGGCCAGTGTTACTAGAAGATTCTCAATCTGTTTGATAGAAATGGGACTGAAACTGAAACTGAAATGCATGGAATGGGGACAGATATTTGAAGGAGAGGAGAAGGGGTTTCAGTGTCAGGCTGGGGTGTAGCTTACTAGCAGGAGATGAGTCAAATGTTAACTCAGCTGTGGCAAAATGGTTATTTAACTGATCCAGTATATCATCGGTTCTTGTAAAAGTATGATCACCAGCCAGTTACAATCTTAGTTGGGAGGGATAACAGCAAGCTGTGTCCTTCAATTTCCTTGAGAATTTGGCTGCATTGTCTTTGGATGACTCAAAGCTGCCTAGTAATACTTAACCTTTTGGCCGAATGAGTCTCATACACTGGTTCCTCACTGATCTAAAGGCAGCCCAATCAGGGTCAGATTTTGTCTTCCAGGCTTTCTTTCATCAATGATCTCTATGATGTAAGGCAGTTTTAAATGAATTAGAAAACTAGGGACATGTTTTTCCTAGTTCTAAGTTTTGTCATTGGTGCATGTTTATTAATTACCTCCAAAATAGGATTAAGGAAGAGGGTACAGGTTTCAGTAATATTTGATACCAGATAAAAGTCCTGCCATCTTATTTTACTCAATTCTAGCAGGAATTGGAGGGTTAAATTATGGAAGTCCCTTTTGAAAATAAAATTAGATTGATGCATTGATTTAGAAGGTTGCCTCACACAGGCATTGGCCTTGTGATCACTAACATCTTGTGAAACACACGGTGTGAAGTAATTTTGTGAGGCCTGTTGGTGAAGATCAAGTTAGGAGAGTTCAATGCCCAGGGTTTAGAGGTTAAGGCAGGTGGCATCACAGATAATTTGGGTGAGACCACAGATATTGCAAAGGTTTTTAAGGGTTCAGAGCAATGAGAGTTCCAGTCAAGGCTAAAGTCACCCAATAGAAGACAGTCTGTGTTAATAACTTCTAGGATCCTATGAAGGTGGGGGAATATCCCAAGGCCACCTGAAGGTGGTCTATAGCAACCAGTGATATAGATAGACTCAAAGTGAGGCTTTCAAGTTCCTTATGTAAGGATGTAGAATCAAAACAGAGACTGCATACTTGTGGGGACATAGATAATGACCCCCCAGTTGCTCTGTCTGTTCTGAAAGCATTATAAGAGGGAATGTTAATGGTCTGATTTGGGGTAGAGGTTTTCAGCCAGGATTCAGAGGCCACAAGCACATCTGGGGTAGTATGGAAGAGCCAAGCTTTTATTAGATTTATTTTCTTAAGCAGTCTACAGGCATTGAAGTGAAGAAATCTGATTCCTTTTAGCTGAGAGACATCTGAGGAGTCAGAATGGGCATAATGAGTCCAGGGTTTAGTTCTATATTCCTGAGTATAATAACAATAGCAGAAAGAGTTTCTTGAGCCTGGCGATAAGAGAATCTAAGGAGCAGTTGGCTGCCACTTTTAGGAGAAGAGGTCTTAGCAGAGAGAACATAAGGGCAAGTGGCAGTACGAGGGCTACTAAGCCAAAGACTGCCACATGTACTGGGATGATTAGTGGTATAGGGATCCCAAGAGATAACATGCAAATTTGACAGGGTTCAAAGTGTTGTATGTGTTTGGTGCCCAGAGGAAGAGACAAAATTGTAGCATAAACATTTTAGGCAGGGAAAGTGGCAGACAGAGACCAGTGAAAGAAGACTACACTGGTTGCTGTCAGATACTGACCTCAGCATAGACTGTTCAGTTATTAGATCAACATGGGTGAGGGTTAAGAGGAAGGAAGAAGGAGATAAGTTAAAATGGGGAGAGGCATGGATAAATGAAAATAAAAGCCACAATTTCAATGTAAGAGTGCCAGATATTGGGCAGAGTGATAAAGAACCACAAGTAGGATTAGTCAGAAAACTTAACAAAAATAGAATCAGCACTGGGTGAATGCTGCTTAGGAAGGCCACCAATTAGAATGCCATAGGCAGGGTCAAACATTAGGAAAGTGCAGAAAGAGCATTTAATACAGGTCAGGTTGGGTATATTCTCTGCTCTATGAAAACTAACGAAAGAGACTTCATCAGCCATTTCAATCTGGTCAGGCCTAATCTTAACAAATTCCAGTTTTGTTTTACAATAGATTTTAAGTCCATTGCTATATGGCCATATGTAGTGACAAAAGATATTTTCCCATCAATATGACTTTGTGGATGTTACTCAAGTAGGACTCTCTCGCCATATTCCATAATCCATACTCTGTCCAGGACCTCCTTCAAACATTCTCAGACTATTCATGGCCAAAAACCATTGGATCGTATCTCACACCTCTTTTCAAAATCAGATATGTGTACAATTTCTCCAGAGTTGTAATAATTGTGTATATGGGATGCTGTGGTTAAGACACATCGGATGGGAACTGTGGGCATGCAAAATTACATTGCCTGGATTGGTTTTTGTAACTTGTAGAAAAATCTCACTCCCCATTACCTCATGCAAAACTAAATCTAACAGTAATGTCTGTTTTGTGAAAGTTGTATGTAAATTTTAGTACTACTTAGTTATTATTTACAAAGTACATACAATCCTGTAATTCATTTATTGAATCAGACCATACACAAAATATTTTTAATAAATATTGTCCACAATGAGCTTTTATTTTATAACTTATTGTTTCCATAGTTTGTGGCTAGCCCCTCCTCACACCAACCCATAAAAGTTTGGCATAGGAGGGCCATCGATGACCACATAGAAGTCCTCCTGACCTGTAAGTAGTAATCATGGACAAACATGAAATACTTAATCTTAAAATCAATTCAGTAGCCTGAATAATAAAAGGGACTGAAACACAATGGTCTACTTTTCCAACATGGTCCTAATGGGGCATAAGCGTAGTTCATGATCATTGACGTACTACCTCTTGGTAACATCTATTGTCTACCAATAGTATTCTTCCTTCCGTTGGAATCCTTGTAATCACCAAAAGACTGCTGTTGTATCTTTAATATATGATGGCAATTCACCCACTTCCTGTTGTAACAGTTTGTCTAAATACAGTGATAATTTTTCAGTAAGTGAGCCATTCCCCAATATAATCAGGCATCCTGGTAGATTATTAGGGTCTCTGTGCAGTTTATGTCGATGATAAAACACAGGGACTCTAGGAAATTCATGTTAAAACCTCCTTCTTCTCCTCCTCCTCGTCTGTGATCCATCCCTTGCAATAGACTCATCCAAGAAACTTTGTAAACTAGTCTTAAAACACTGGTAAGATCTGATGTTAATGTTCTATAGTTGGTGGAGTCTTGCAGCTGTCTTTCTGTTCATCATTATTGGTTATGAGTTGGTTACCTCCCAAGCCACAATAATTTTTCCTTGTAAAACTGCATTAATTGTGAATATGTTGTTCAGGGAAATAAATTTGTGAATCTGTCAGTAGTGGGTTTGAATCAGGTACAGATCAGACAATTCATTACATGTAACACACCTTTTGTCATTTTGCCATGTGGTGCTTCTGTAGTAAAGCCTAAATAGGCATTACTGTAAGGATTATTAAAGGCAGAATACCGTAGCACTACAGGGCCATTAACAACAACAAACTGGAGAACCAACCTCATTCCCTTTACTGGAACAACAGGATATGTCATGTCATAAAATATCATATATGGGTATTGAAGTAGTTCATTATAACAAGAGAAAGGTGATAAAGTTAATGTTTTGTTGCAAAAGGAATCCATGTGGATTTTAAATTGAGACTTGAAACTCTAATGGTTTAATGACCATATGGAATGAAAACCTTTTCTCAAACAATAATTAAATGTTTATATAGGCAGTCAATAGAACATAATAAACGATGTGACAATTTTTATTTATTTATTTATTTTAAAGTTTTTACCAGAAAGGCACACTGAGCAGAGTACTGCTTGATTCAGATGCGTCCTGGGGAGGGCACAGTGGAGATACAAAATTCAATACAGTCATCGCAATACACAGGAATATAATTTTGTAATCTTTGCATATCACAGGAACAGAGTACTTCAATCAGTACAGGTCACATCAAATAAGGTAATGAGACAGGGTATCAATAAGCTATACTAAACTATCCTGTGTTGCTCTATTGACTTTTGTCTGATTTAGATATAGAGAAAAGAGTTCCTGTGTCTTAATAGTTTATTTTGAATGAAGTTGTATCTGCAATTAATGTTATTCTGTGTTTATGGTCTAGTTTATATTGTACATTTTATTAGTTTCTATTTCTAATAATTAGTATTTATCACAGTGGTGTTGCCCATTTGCTGTCAGGGAAAATGTTCTTGTTTCTGGCATCTGGTTGGAAAGATGGCTATGCAGCCTTATATATATATATATATATATATACATAGATAGATATATATTAGAGGCAAAACAACTCCTTTTAATGCATCAGTTAGGGTTGTTCCACAGTGAAAAAGCTAGGAAATTCAGGGTTAGGGTTGAAAGCCCCCTTGGACCCCCCAGCCCACCCCTCAACCGGCATCAGGGTGCCGCGTTGGGGTCGTCCGGTCTAACTCTCTCACCCCATCACATGTGTAAAGAAGCTTAGGTATAGGAGAATGGGGTGAGAGTTGGGACCGATTACCCCAATGCGCACCGATGCCAGTTGGGAGGGTGGGATGGGAGTCCAAGGGGGCTTTCAGCATAACTCAAATTTCTAGTTTCACTGTGGAATTTCTTTAAGTGTGTGTTAAATGGAGTTTTCCTCTAATTTCCTTCTTTTGAGAATGAGGATGATAATAATGAAAGGAACGCCCTGCCACGCGTGATGTCTTGTTACACAGTAACAGGAACTGCAAAAGCAAGCATAGCGGCAATGGTAATGCACATGTCAAAGCAAACATAAATGGCAAAGCAGGCGTTAATAGAAACACAAGCGTAAAGTGGCGCTGAGGAAACAGTTAGATAAATGGAGACATCAAACAGAAGTGCATACAGAACACAACTGGTAACACACATTCATGGTACCACAATTGTAAATGCAAATGGTAACAGTAACACCAACGATAACACCAAAGTAAACAGAAATGCAAGCATGTATGAAAACCAAACCATAATGCAATCAATGATGGAACCACAATTGTAAATGCAAATGGTTACTGCACAGCAAAAATAAAGCCAACAAAAACAGAATTGCAAGTGCATATGAAACGCAAACTGTTACATGCAAGGTCATGGTACCACGAATAGTAAACGTAAATGGTAACAGTAACAGCGACAGTAAAGCCAACAGAAATGCAAGCGCATATGAAAATACAAACCGTTATACACGGTGGCATAGATGGAACATGATTCGAATGGTAACTGAAGCGCAACTGAAACGCTAACTGTCACAGTAACATAAGGGCACACCCTTCTTTTCCCCAAAAACTGCATTAAAAAAACAAATTAAAACAAAGAATGTGTGCATTATAATTGACTTCAGAGCAGAAAGGTATGACTTGGAATACTAAATTGCTTATTTCTCAGGAACAGTAGACGTACGAAAAAAATAAATATTTTGTATGAATTATTACTTTCCTAGCTAGTTTTGTGCTTAGCCCCTATTTGGGGCTAAAATTTTTTGACAAAAGTCCGTATCTCACACTGTTTCTGAGATACAGGCCCTGAAAAACGCGACAGACGCCATAATGTTATCCTCACGGGAAAACTGTCAACTTCGGAGTGCTGTCACTTTGCCACCCCTGCAATATTTTTTCCCAAACCACAAAACAGCACATTTGTCAGATGTTGGCTTTCTTCCCTCCAAATTTCAGCCCAGAAGACCAAACCGTTATTTTCCAGCAGAGGCAAAGAATTGCTGTAATATGGCGGACGCTGTAATGTTAACCTAAGGGAAAAGGGCCAAATTTGTAGTGCTGTAACTTTGTTGCCCTGTAATTTTTTGACCAGTCCACTAAAAGGCACATCTGTGGGATGTTGCCTCTCTTCTCTCAAATTTCATGTAAAAGACCAAACCATTTCCAAGATATTCAATGTCAAAATTGGCAAAATTTCCCTATCTATTCTATTATAAAAATCTGCCCATCTTGTCCCTATTTTGCGATCAAAGATCACGAACAAAGAATCTCATGATCAAAGAATTTGCAGCCTCACGATCAAAGAATTTTCAGGCTCATGAACAAAGAATAAAAATTTAATAAATCAAAAATAGAAACAATTTCAGTAAACCATCACCATGGTTCAACAGAACGAAGCCCCTGAGTAAAACCCACCCTCATTTGACTACCTAGGACACTCCTGGGCTGAGAAAATTGAATTTTAAATTGAGCAATCTTGTCCCTCACTTGCGATGCAAGATGACGATCAAAGAATCTCACGATCAAAGAATTTGCAGCTTCACGATCAAAGAATCTGCAGGCTCATGAACAAAGAATAAAAATGGTGAAACACGATTTATTCACCGATTTGAACCAAACCAATGACAGGACCCTCCTGAGCAAAACAAGCCTCATTTGTGTCCCTAGCCCACCCCTGAGCCAAGATATTAGTATTTTAGGTCACATTGCAAGATCGCCATCAAAGAATCTCACGATCAAAGAATTTGCAGGCTCGCGATCAAAGATCTTTAGCAGCTGCGAATTAAGATTTTAAAAGCTTATAACTCTATTTTTGACCTATTTGGATGGAACCAAAGCCATGGCTCGATAGATCAGGTCCCTTGAGTAAAATCCATCAAGTTTTACTTCAAGTGACCCCCGAGCCGAGGTGTCAGTGTGGCTCAGTTGGTAGCACATCCACCTCTGGACCAGAAGGTCATGGGTTCTCATCCCACACGGGATTAGACTTGCACCTAAAAAATTGCTGGCATCCGAGTGCAGTACTGGGGGATTCTGTACTGCTGGGTGTGCCATCCTTCAGATGAGACGTTAAACTGAGGTCCCTTCTGCCCATCCTGGTGTTGTCCTGGTGGGTGTCCAGGTGGAAGTAAAAGAACCCAGGGCACTCTTCACAAAGAGCAGGGAACATTCCAGTGTCCTGGCCAACATTCCCTTCCATAAACCGGTTCATGCAATTATCCAGGCTGTGTGTGGGTGATGATGTGCAATATGGCTGCCACCACATTCAGTCACTTCACTACCAGTCTAGCATTGCTTGTAAAGTGCCTTGGATGTATGAAAGTGTTATATAAATGCTGACTCTTCTTCTTCTTCTTTGTGTGATTGGAAAACTGAAAACAAGATGGTGGACTTCATGGTCAAAGAATTTTGAAAATTCCTCGGGAACAAAGATTCTTGAACTGTGAGGCTACAAATTCTTTGATCATGGCGAGACCAGGGACCAGAACCCCATTCTTTGATTGCAAGATATACATATAAATTTTCCCATTGACTTATAATGGGAACTTAAAAGTGCCATAACTTTTGAATGCCTTAATATTTTTCACCAAACAAAAAGCAGCATATTTGGCCACAAAGCTCTTTAAATGAGCTATCCTGCAGTGGAGACACACCATACAATGGCCCTAGGACCACATTAAGAATGCCAAAAGGTGTCTCCAAAATGGATAATTTTGCATTTTCAAGCGCTCTCGTATCGAAGACCAGCACTCCTACACAATTACAATTTGGGAAATCAAGAGATCTGGTATGCCTCAATGAGTGTACCAAATATCAGGCAAATCCATTAAATGGGTCCAAAGTTATTAACGTCCAGACTTTTGACTTTAGTATGTAACTTGCTGCTCAACCTAACTATAGTGGCACGACCGTGCCACTATAATATATATTATACTGACATGGTAGCACCAGTATAGTTAGTGTTGATAAGGGTGTTTAATGTTAAAGGGCAATTTTTGAGGCTTATAAGTTTGTGTTGGTTCAACTGATTTCCATGAACTTTGGCAAGTGGAATTGCTGGAGTGTAGTTGTCTTCATGTGCCAAATTTGATTGGAATACCTTTTGTTAATTTTGAGATACAGAGTGTTAAAAAATAGAGGGTTTTGTGGTTTGAGGCTGTTTTTCTCACCTGTATCTCAAAGATGGGTTAACAATGTTGCCTGAAATTTTCAGGATAGAAAGCCTTGGTCTCACAGGTGTGCTTTGAAGACTTGGTGGAAAATATTAATCTGTTGCAGAGTTATGACATGTTGAATTTCCCATTATGTTCTATGGGAAAAAATAGATGTCAGGCACAAAATAGGATCTTGCTTGGGAGGAGCTGTTGGGAGATGGGTTGTGCATTGAACAAGAATTCTATTGCAGGTGATAGATACATGCTGTATTGAAGTAAAATGAGAAATTCTGGTTCAGAGTAGAAACAAGAGTAGCAACACTAGCACTGCATAAGCACACATCCATCATGGGGATCACTGCTAGATGCCAGTATATCGGTGCCCAACCCCACACACATTCATCTCAGTACAGTACTTCATTTTTATCCTTGAACCTAGAGACATAGAGTAGGATTCACAAAGTGATCTGGGACTAAGTCCTCCATAACCCCAGTTGCGCAGAGGAAATGCTGCAGCTGCGGAGGCTGATCTACGGCCTCAGCAGCTGCGAGAAGGAGCTACTGGCGGTCCCACTGCCCGTAGCAGCCTCCGCAGTAGTGTGGTGCTGTCCTCGGCAACAGCACCAGCAAGCTGCCATAATCCATGAAGCCGGTCGCATTGCACAGCTCCACCTTACTGAATACCTGCTGCGAGCGACTCCATGGCTTCGCAAGTGGAATCCACTAGTGTTGAGGTTTTCCGCATATGGACCTTCCCTGATGTTCATGAATCCTGCCCATAGAGTCAGCGAGACAGTGAGCAAATGAGAAAGGGATACAAGAGTATTTAATGCAAATGTGCCACAGTGCTGTATTACCAAGTATGTCACAATTTTCTCCGAAACATACTTACCATCAGTATGGTATTCACAGCCTACTGAGATCAAATTCAATTTGCATCCACCCTTGTACAAGTGTGGCAGTATATCCTACACATCATCTGCAGTTTTATTGTTAGATATTCTCTACAATAAGTGAAAGCCCATGCCCACCACCTGACCCCAAATTCAGAAATCTCCCATAGCCTTCAACACACATGGGCACAATTCACAGACTGTGAGTCCCACCCACCCACCAACCTCATTTCCCGATACACCTTTATTATAAATAAATAAATCCCTCCCGCTCCCTCCTCTGTGCAGAATTGCACCTGCCACCCTTGTTCCCAGTCCCCAGTCCATGTAAAAATGTTCCCTCCCTCTGTGCAGTCCCAGCCGCCACCCTTGTAGCCCAGTCCCCTTTCTTATACATAAATAAATCCCTCCCACTCCTTCCCTCTTTGCAGTCCCACTCGTCACCCTCATTTCCATTCCCTGGTCAATGTAAAAAATTACACTCCCTCTTCCTCCTCTGTGCAGTCCCTCACCACCCTTGTTGCTGGTACACCTTTCTTAAAAATAAATCCCTCCACTCCCTCCCTCCCTCTGTTCAATTCCACCCACCACCCTTGTTCCCTGGTCCCTAATCCATAAAGAATTACCCTCCCTCTCCCTCCCTCCCTCTGTACAGTCTCACTTGCCACCCTCATTCCCTGTTCCTTGGTCCATGTAAAAATTATCCTCCTCTCCCTCCCTCTGTAGTCCCACCCCACTCTGCTTCTCTGGTCCCCAGTCCATGTAAAAAATTACCTCCCTCTGTGCAGTCCCACCTGCCACCCTTGTAGCCCAGTCCCTTTTTATAAATAAATAAATCCCTCCCACTCCCTCCTCTGTGCAGCACCACCCACCACCCTCATTCCCTGGTCCCCTTTAATGAAAAAGAAAACCATCCTCAATGTCTTTTTCTTTTTATAACCTGTAAATAAGAAAATGGTCCATCGTCGTTTCCTCAGTCCCCTCCCTGAACTCCACCTCCCACTTATCACCCTCCCTTACCTCCCACCCCATACTTACCTCTGCAGATCGGCGCTGTCATCTTCAGTGGACTGGGACACGTCTGCTCTTTTCCAAGCCATACTACGATCTGAAAAATCTAGGTAAGTGCTGTATAATTGAAGTCAAAGGGGTTTTCAACTTATGTTGATATCTCAGTGAATTTTAGGAATTTTGCACAAATTTTTCAACATGGGTTTCTTGGGACACCACCTCATGGGCATAGTCACTGTCATTTCCTTTCTCGCTCCTGAAAGGTGATTTGCATCACAGCATGGAATCAACTTTTGGGACCAATTAACCAAACAGCAGTACCATTGTCCATGAGGTGGGGTCCCCAAAAGCCCATGTTGCAAATTTGATGAACAAATTCAAAAATGGTTGTGTTACAAGCGTGCATTGTGCAGTTTCTATGCACAATCATAACTTCACCAGTTTTGTATTTTCACCCCAGATTTTCAACATTGCCATTTTTTTACATCTCTACATGCATAGTACAGCTGTCATTTTCACATACTTCCCAAAATAGTTTGTCGCATCTGTGGTGCAGAATGGCTTGGTCACTGTACGAAATCAACTTTTGTGATGGATTAACAAAATCACAGTGCAACTGTTCATGAGGAGGTCCCATAAAATCGTGTGGATAATTTGATGAAAACATTTCAAAGATTGACCTAGTTACGAGCATGTGTTGCACAGTTTCTATGCACGCTAGTAACTTCACTAATTTTTCATGTTTTCACCCAGATTGTCAACATTACCATTTTTTCACACCACCTCATGAATATTACAGTTGTAATTTTTCAAATCCCCCAAAAATATTTTCTGTATTCTGTAACGCATAACAGCATTATCAGTTGTGCAGAATTATATTTCAACAGGGATTTGAAAGTTGTCTGTACTGGGCACATGTGGTGAGGTGATGATAAGAAGGTTACGGTCAACATTTTGGGTGAAAATTATTTAATATGGCACAGTTATGAGAATTTGTCGCTTGCATATGCCTGCTCGAATCTGTATGTGTGGAAGTGCAGGGCCAGGAACATCTGTGTTTCCACAGCTAGACACACATGTGCATCTGTGGAGAGATGGGAGAGCAGGGTCTGAAGGACTCTGCACTCCCACTGTGACATATGAATACTGTTGTACTATCTATGATGAAATAGGAGCTGCACACTGTTATACTATTTGAAAAAGAAGGAAATTCATTGCAAAAAGCTCTGTTAATGCATCAGTTATGGTGAATAGTGATAAAACAGGAAATGAGTGTTAGGGTTTCAGAGAGAAAGAAAGAGATAGCTTTCCAATAAAAGTCTTTCTCTGTTTTGGGACATGAGTAGAAAGTGGGAAGTTATATCTCAAAAGGGTCCGTTACTGATGATGTCATAGAGTTGTTCTGTCTAATTGACATCATTAGGATGTCAAAGTTGCTATTTAAGCCAGATCTTACAGTACTGGAGCCATGCCCCTGAGGAAGAGGGTCTATCCTCACAGGATTTATGTGGTTTGTCAGTCCCAAGTATGTTTGCTCCACCTAGCATAGATTTATGTGTAATTTTGCACATTTATGCATTTATTTATGTCTTGAAGTTGATGCATATATGTACTATTTATTTAATAGAGCACTTTTGTCATATTGCAGATGGAGTGTGAGTTTCTGTATGTATGTGACAATGAAATGTGCATAGGTATACTCCCAGGTGCAAAGGTGTGTTGACTGAACCAAGGACTCAGAGGAGCAACTAGTCTTTGACTAGTCTCCGAAATGTAGCCCTCATTCAGCCATGATTGGGCTGAGGTGTTGTTGTTGTTTCAAGATTATTGAGCAGTCAAAGACCATGACAATATGCACAAATAAATTACAACAATATAAAACAAAAACAGAAAAGAAAACTAATCCTTTTACAAAATATACTTCTTTGTAAAATAGATAAGTAAATAGCTTATCTAGAATATATATATAAATATAATAAATATGAATGAAATATACTAAAATATAAATACCATTATATCCCTAAGATGCATAAAATGCAGGGTGCAAAAACAAGGTTGGATTAAATGCAGTATTTCATATAAGCATAACACTCATCCAATCAGAATGTACATATTTTACCCCATTAAGAATATAATTTGGAGGAAAGATATTAATTCATCTTTTTTTCATTTTTACCAAAACGTATTCTAGAAATATTTACCAAGTATTTGGCCACATCCTTAATTACAGTATCATCATTAGAGGTAAAAATGATGAGTAAAATGCTCTGATCTGTTGTTTGAATAGTTTGACATAAGGGCCAGATCCATTTTACTCTTGGTACAATATACCATTTACAGGCAAACATAACATGTTCCAAGTTATCCAAACTGGAACAAGAACAGGAACAGTATCTAGAACTAACGGAGTATTTTTCCTGTAAACTGCTTCCTAGATATTATTTGGGAATACTTCCAGCCTGTATCCAGTATACTGTTTTCTATGTTCTACTTCTGTAAGAATATCTAAATAATGTCTATAGTAATGACAAAAATCATTTGCCCTAAAATAGGGAACATTTTCAGCATGTTAATGATGTTTAGAGTCTAAAATCTTATAATGTTCTCTAAAATGCCTTTGTAATAAGAACTGATATTTTAGACTGATGATAATTCCTCTGTCCCTATACTGGTATAAGTAAGTTAACCCTACTTTCTGTAGTAACTTCAATAGCGAAGATAACCATTCTGATTTTAAATAGCCTAAGGAGGACCACATATATTTTTTATTTAGTCATAGGTCAGTACATCTGTTTTGTCCATGTTGAAGAATTCTGATCCAGAAATTAACTTTTCTGGCATCAGCTGATGCCTGCAAGGGAACAAAACCTGTCTCAGCCCTCGGTACAGCAGCAGTAATGAAACTGAGTAATCCTAAGCTTTCATGCAGCAGTTTATTAATGGAATATCTAATATATTCATTTTATTATGATGCCAGATCTTAACATTAGATAAGGCTTGGGCATAATATTTAGCCTGTGCTGCAGTTAGAATTAGCCTGATTGTGTTTCCACCATATTTTTATTGAATGTAAGTAAAGAATTTGCTGTCCTCTTTAATTTTACTACACTTGCATCCAACTGTTAATTCCACTTCCCAACCCTTGTCAAATATAGACCTAAATATATATAACTATCTACAGTTTCTAGCTTAGCAGAACCCAGCTCCCAGGATTTCTTTTTATACCTTCAAACCAAAGGAAGAATCTGACTTTTTGAACATTTATTGACAGATTAAGCTCACTAGCAGTTACTGCAAGCATATTTAATTTAGCTTGCAGTCCAGATTCAGTAAGGAGAACAAGACTAGGTAATCTGCATAAGCCAGTATGCCACAATGCTTATCCCTAATTTTAGGAGAATCCAGTATCACTAGAGTTTAAGTCACATAATAACCTGTCAATATATATGCAAAAGCAGGGTGCGATTACACAACCTTGTCTAACTCCCATATTAGTAAAGAAGGTTGAAGAAACTTGTCCCCTGATACCTGACTTTACTTGGGCCCACATTGAAGAATATAGTCTCTTAATAATTGCTATCAGTTCCTGGTAAAGCCTTTTCCTTCATTATAACCCAAAGTACATTCCTTAAAACTGAGTCAAATGCTGTACTGAAATCTATGAAGGCAGCAAATAAAATATGTTTCTTAATTACAACATATGTTTCATATAAATGTCTAATTATGAAACAGTTGTCAGTTGTACTGTATCCAGCCCTGAAACCAGCTTGAGCTTTGAAAAGACCCCCAGTCAAAATAATTCTTCCTTTAATCTATTTAAATGAGTCTAGAAAAATGTTCCCAAGGCTATCTAACAGTAAGATAGGCCTATACATTTTAGGGTCTGTCTTATCACCCTTTTATATAGTGAAATTATTATTGCACCTTTCAAGAGTTTAGAATACCAATTTTGGACATCAATAATTGAAATATTTGGTCAAAATTGCAGACCATAAAGCAGGGGCACTCAAATATACTTCAGAAGGAATCATATCAGGACCTGGTACCTTCCTTTTAAGAGTTGCAATGATAAAATACACCTCATGGGTAAAATGGTCAAAAGTGTGCATGTTAACATTTAAGGCTACTCCTACATTTTCAACATTAGGAAAAAAATTTGAAGAATAAAATGACCCAAGTTTCCAATGTAATATAGGTATCTATTTCATGTTTAATATTATTTGTTCCTTGGCAACTAATAACATAGGTCTGATAATCCTTATTAAAAATAGCATTCTTTTGTTGGTGTTGTCCTTGTTTTAGTAAAAGAAACTTTATACTTTTCTCAGTATCTATTTAATTCTGTAAGGTTTTGAGTAGTTTTATTCTGTCTTACCTTTCTAATTTTTTGTTCAATACTTTTTCTTTGCGACATTCCTCATCAAACCATGTATTTTTATTCTTTATACTTTTTTAGTCTTTGAGGACTGAAGTAATTTTTATATCCTCAAGACTTGAGAATAAAAGCTGATGCAGGAGCCCATATCCCATATTTTCACTGTTTAGCTTTATACATAAATCCTGCAAAAATGTTTTAATTAGGGAGATAAATTATCCTGCCATTTAATTTTATTGTTACAAATTACAAATTGTGTAGGTTTAGTAGGGACATCAGTAATACATTCTATATCTTTTGCTTGTAAGACAGGAGGAGGAGATCCTTTCACCCTAGTTGGAATCTTCATAATTTCCCAATCTGTCATATTCCCATTCCAAAAGATAGTCTATAATTGAAGGATCCTTGGCAGAAAATGAGTAAAATTGCCCTCTTTGTCTCCATAGATCCTACTATTAATTGGTGCTAAATTATATAGCGCTAATAACTCTATTAGTGTCTGACCCATTTTATTTAGTCTGCTATCTTTGTTGTTCTAGGCCACGTAGAGGCTTCTGGTGATATCAATTATGATAGTTACTATCAGAGTAACCATCATAATATCCAATCCTTGCATTGAAGTCACTACAGAGTAATATGTCATCACAAGAAGTTACTGCCCAACTCTTATGGATAAAAGTCCTCTAATTGGTCCCAAAGTGTGGAAGTATATGAATTAGAATTAAATGGAGGTATATAAACATTAACTAAACAAAAATGTTTACCTTTTTAGCTTTAATATAGATAACCATTTTATTCTTGTTGGTATATAGAATATCTGCAGTAATGTTAGAGTTTATTTTAATTAAAGTAATTAAATCCTACTGTTCTCCCTTTTTATCAACTTTCTCTCCTGGTATTTGGAAAATTTGATAACCATTTAATAAAATTTCTTGGTCTTTGTTATGCCAAGTCTCCTGGAGACACAATATTAAACTTGACTATAAACTCTAACCATTATTGATTCACTAGTTTAGAAAAAAAATCCGCAATATTTCAAGAGATTAATGACAAACCAGTAGATTTTGTTTCAAAATACTGTTCTTTTCCTTTTGTCAGTCAGTTTGCTAAGTGTCCAACAACTCAAATCTGTTACAAATTGTAACATTAAATAACGGTTCCTCCTGATTTTTTTTGCTGATGGTTTGCATTTATAAGTGGTCTGGTGAGAAAAATCATTTGTAGAATCTATATATGCCTATAGCATCCACTAGACCTATTCTCAATAATCTTGTTATATAAGCTTAAAAGCCTATTTTAGCAATAATTAGATCACAGTCCTGCCTTGTTATGATTATTACTTTAGGGTCTTCTATGGATACATTCAAAACTTGTTCTAGTATATCTACTACTAGATCCTTTAGGTTGTTATTATTATTATTATTTTTAATCCCTCACCATACAAATGCAATAACTTGGGAACTCTATCAGCCACGTTTACCTGTTTTAAAGCACTTACCTATTGTTCTGTTTATTTCCCACATTTAATAGTTTCCTCTCTACTATATGTAACCCTGCATCATCTAGTAATGTCACTTTAACTAAAATGCTTCTTGCTACCTCTGGACTTTTAACCAAAATGTCCACTTGTCCCATCTTGTACCTTTGTTCCAAATGGAAACTTTTTCTATTATAAAATCAGGATCTGGAATTTTAGGACATGTCTAAATATGTTTAACGGTGTATTTTTAATTTACTTGTATTTTCACTAAAAGCTGATTTTACACCAAAGATACTTAAATGACATTACTCATTGTTTAGTGATTGAAATTCCTTGTTCAAAAGTTCCTTATTAACATATTCCAATGCACAGTAACATTTTCTAAGACCCCATTTATTAATCCAGATCTAATTTGCTATTCGAGGGGCTGTACAAAATATAAATAAGCAGTCTAAGCCATTAACATCCTTATCATTCCAGATTTGCAGAATATCAGATACAGTTAAATCAGCACCAGTTGCTGGCCTTATTAGGTTCACAATATTGTCCCTTAACTCCTCATAGGACCAGTTGTGTGTCATCTTAAACCATAGAGTGCCAAATTGTGCAGCTACAGAAATCTGTGACATTTTTGTGCAAGGTTCAGCTGAGTATTTGCCATATGTACCCTCAACTGTACTGGTACTAGCATTTAACCCTTTCACTGGCCTCTGGTCTTGATTCACCACTTTGCTCATGTTTGAGCCACCCCAGCCCTATGATCTAAATCTAATACTGTATTTTCCCAAAATACAATTTCATTACCATTACCATTCTCAAGGACAGTATTTTTATGTACATCTGTCTTTGTTTTTCTATGTAAGTAAACTTATCAGAGACTGAATTTCCATCATTTATAGATTACCATACTGTATCCATTACATTCTGTTCTTTACTCATATTATACACGCTTTCTTTCTTTAATGCCTTTTTCCTTTTTGCTGACAGTTTATCTTTTCCCTTATCGGGTTCTTTTCGTACTCCTATTTTTCTTAGATTTCCTATTACTTTTATGAAGATCCTTACTACTTCCATCAATTGCAGTTACTGGTGGAAAAACTGTCTAAATAGCTGCTGTAGGAGGCATATCAGAAAAGTCCAGCACAGAAAATCTGGGTGGGGTAGTGTTTGAGGGCATTCTGCTTCAATAATAGATAGTGAACATATACTTTCAGATGGGGGTATTTTATCAGCTTATATAGAACATCATCTAATCTGGATCCATTTATCATTACATTTTCTTTTAGAAGATCTATTTCATGTTTCAAATCTAATAAATGATCCAAGATCATCAAATGCTCAGTATGTGTGTTAGATGCAGCTATGCAATATTCTTTGCTTAAAGCAGTAGTAAAATTTGTTGCTATACCATCATCAGATTGTTTTATAAAATTCAAACCAGTAAACTGTTTTAATCCGTTTATGGTTTCTGTAATTCCCAGCTATATGTTTTAAGTTGTTCTGCCAATAGGGATCTGGATCTAGATTAGATTCCCTAAAATAGTCTGGTGAAAATTCTAACATCTCCTCGGTATATTTGGGAGTATGTGCAGCAAGCTCAGTTATACTTTAGAGGCATCTATATTAATATAAACTCCCAATTTGAATTATCTGCAGGCATTTGAATATCATACCCTGCTCCTTTAAGTGTCATTGCTTGTACTTGAGTGTGATCGATGTAGTGGACCCTTAGGTTCATTATATGGTATACACAACTTGTTTTCAACCAAGGTCAAAGGTCTATAATGGTCTTTTATATTTGATTGCTTTAATTGCTTTATGTCCCTTTTTTCATAAGGCTCGTTGTTTATAAGAGATTTAGAAAACTCTACTTCCTCACTAAGATTACTTTTACTTTACTTCCTTTATGGCCTTTGCCTTTGGTGTCTTTATTATCATTAACCTTTTCTTTGTGCCTCTGCCTTTACCTTTACTTTTATTTTTTTCCCTTCTCGGATGACTCAGAATTTGAGCAAATGATGACCGGGTTGAATGTAAGTTAAATGAAGTATGCATCAGATCAATCCTGAAGCTGTCTTGTTTGTACTCTGTTTCCAATTGACCATTTTGAGAGACCAAAGCCAAAGTTACGCTTTGGTCCATATATTAAATACCCCCCATTGTTAGAATCTGCTTCCTAGTATGGACCATTTTTAATTGATGCTAGTAATATATTAGATATATCAAGTAGAATTCGAGCACACAAAAACCTGTATCACCTATTCTCCACAATTAAGCTCAAATCCGTTAAACACCATAAGTAGTAATCTTGATGTAGACGATAATCAACAGTTCACAGAGCAACTAATACAAAAATTTCCTGTCTAATAAAGTAAATGCAAAAAATTAAAATGCAAAATGCTAGAATAGTCCAGGACCAGTTCTTCAGAGTCACAAATTCAGATGCCAAGCAATTCCCCAGATATGCGGATGAAATACTTTCACAAGCATGAAAAAGTCAGTCCGGGAAAAGCAAAAAGCAGAACGTAGGTTCACAGATTGGCGCCTGAGGACCTCTCACAAATTTAAACAATTATAGTTCAGTTCAGATTC
Source organism: Neoceratodus forsteri (assembly GCA_016271365.2). Classification (NCBI taxonomy): domain Eukaryota; kingdom Metazoa; phylum Chordata; order Ceratodontiformes; family Ceratodontidae; genus Neoceratodus; species Neoceratodus forsteri. The sequence goes on along the minus strand of CM028134.1, from coordinate 880,879,462 downwards.
TGATACTCCATCAATCTGTCTCGTGATCGTAATACCAGGTAAAACACAAACACCAATTTAAAAATTAAACTCAAGGGACAGTCTTGATTCGGCCTGGAAATAGAGTTACTTCTGGTGTTCCAGCTCTGTTCACCCCAATGTATACAGTTGCAGGCTTTTCTTAAAGGAACTCACTAAACAAAACTAAACTACTATTAGTTTCAGCAGTTTTACTGTGATAAAAACAAACCTTTCATAACTACTTAGCTATTATTGCTATTGTTCTGCCTAAAATTGTCAGGGATTACCAAAAACAGTTTGTCATGAATTTATCATAAATTTTAAAGGAAATTATTAACTTACTTTTAAATGCCAAGAAAAACTGCTTTTTTAAACCTGAAGAGTTCCAGTATTCCAAGTATTGTCAGCCACAAAACAGTTGATTCTAATGCTGCATGTGAGTAGAACACTGCTATCTCACTAGTGAAGAAGACAATCTGCCCACCTGACTGACATGCACACCTTTATATTAACAAGTCACCTGTTCAAAACTAAAGCGCAAAAAAAAAAAATTTAAATTAAAGAGAGTATACACTTATAAAACACTTAATAGGTTTAAAGTTTTACATTTGTAAGTTTATAAAATAAAATGACAAGCACTACAGATGGCATGCATACATAGTGCTCAGAACTAAAACTCGATCAACCAATGTGTTTAAGATGCAACAGTAAACAAGCACAGATAAGACAGAGATTTTATATATATAGTAAAACTGGAAAACTGTCCTTTATAAGTCAGCAGGCAAAGCAGTTTAACCAATTTAAAAGACTTGTTCCTCCGTCATCATCTGACTGATGTCTCCGCTATGCCCGCTGTACCTACTGGGCAAAAGAAAACACCACCACTACACCTCAACGGGTTCATGGTGCCTTCACCTCCACTTCCCTTCAGGCCAAAACCTGCAGGCGAAACAGAGAAAAAGGGCAGCCCACCCACCAGGATGAATAAACAGTAAGATTTTCTGGAAAGATTACAGGCTCTGGTAACAATGGTATACCTGTAATAAAATAAACACTCTATGTAATCCTGCTTTCAGAGCCTACCCTCAGGCTCCAAAGCGCATAGTCTAAGCCTCCTTCCAATCCAGCCAACAGGAAACACAGCTCCTCCACCAGTGTGTCTGAGGTGTAAGAGATTACAAAAACATAAAGTCATTTTGGAAGACTGAAGGTCATTTAGGGTTATCTCAAAATCATGGCCAGTTTTTGTCCCCAAAAGGTGAATTGAGGAGAGACTGTTGAATGTCAGTAGCAAAGCCTGCAACACAGCCATGAGCAGTGGCAGAGGCAAATTTCAGGAGCTGCAGCACAAGCCAAAGCATCAGAGGCATCACAGACAGAATCAGATCTGAGAAGATGCTTTACAGCATCCATTCCATGACAAAAAGTCTTTAGGATTTCTGATTTAGCAGAGCCATTCAGCAACTTGTCAACATCAAATGCCACAGATTTCCACAGGCTATTCTGATATTTGTTCATGTAGGCCTAGTAATTTGCAATACCAGGCCACAAGGGCACCGAGGCATAGATTATTTATAGGGGTTAGACAGCAGGGACATGGAGGTGATACTACTGCTCTACTGGTCATTAGTGAGGCCTCACCTGGAGTACTGTGTACAATTCTGGAGGCCTCACCTAAGAAAGAACATTGATAGACTGGAAGTGGTACAGAGAAGGGCAATGACGGTGATACATGGCCTTCAGGAAATCACCTATAAAGAGAGGCTTGAGGCTTTGAACTTGTCCTCACTAGAGACAAGAAGGGAGAGCATGGATATGATTGAAACCTTCAAGTTCCTTAGAGGCATCAACAAAGTGCCAGACACAATGCCTTTACCAGGAACACCAATTCTACAACAAGGGGGCATGAGGGAAATTGAAGGTGGAGTGTTCAGGAAGGATATCAGAAAGTATTACTTCTCAGAGGTGTGGTGGAACCTTGAATAGGCTGCCACCCGAGGTGGTGGCTGCAAAGTCAGTATCAAGTTTTAAGTACAGGTGGGATAAGGCTTTCGAACAAATACATGGGACTGGTAAAAGCTAGGCTAGGTGCCTAGGAGGACAGAATACCGGTGTACAATAGGTCCTGGGATACCATGCTTGGTCAGGCTCGATGGACCACAGGTCCTTCTGCCATCATCATCATCTATGTTTCTGTGTTTCTATTATTATTGTTCCATAATGCCCAGTGTCTTTGATGCCTTGTCAGGTGGCAATGATCTCATGTGAAGGGCTGCTTTTGACTAAGCATGGGCAAAGTCAGGTGGCTTTGAAGTTGGTTTTGAATTTGCCAAATCCAGGATGAGTTTGCATTTGGTTTTGCAAAGCATTTAGAATTACCTGGCTCAGGCCTATATCATAAGTGGTATAAAAGACTTTTTCATGAGAAACTACCTGAAATGTAATGGGACAGTGGCATAACAGTACACAGTATACTGTGTGCGACACACTGCATCCAGCTGTTTAAAAATTATTTGTTTTTGACCTGACCGTGACAAACCTGCAAAGCAAAAAGCCAAACTGTAGGGTGCAAACGAAGCATGGCATACAGGACCCCTCCCCACCCTTGTTGTGGACAAATGAAAATTAGGCCAACAGAGAATGTAGTAAAGCCGTAAAATTAAGTGATATATATACAACTTAGTAAGTACGAAGCAGTTGGCAGTGAACACTTCTCTGCTTTGGTTTCTTTTCTATTAGGTCGAATTTTTAACTGCCACTGAGTTAAAGCTGTCTCTGGTGGTTCTTTTGCTAGCATTGAGTCCCCCTCATGATGTTTTATTTCATGCTTTACATTTCAGTTAGCAGCCGATTAAAGCACACATACACACACACACACATACACACACACACACACAATTTATTTTTTTTATAATTTATTTTTACACAGATGCGACTAACAGTCTAGTTTGTTCTTCTTAGTCACCATTTAACAGGCGATGGTTTCTTTTTTCATTTTGCATTTTTCTTATTAACTTTGTTTGTGTTTGTCCCTCTGGCCTTACATCTGTAAGCAGGATAACCCTCACAAAGATGTAATTGCTAAGTAAACATAATCGATACATATTGGCTCGTCATCATCAATATCAAAATGACTTTCTAGAGAACTAGTGGAGCCAGCAAAGAGGCCAAGGTTGACTTTAATAAATGTCCAATGTTCCACATTTCAGGCAACAAATGGTTCTGCAGATCTGAGGTAAGCTTACAAGCAGTGCTGAAGCCACTGGTTGAGTCAACTAAATATAAAATGACAACTCTAGTAATGCAAGCCAGATTTTTCTCATACTTTGCCAATGTTTCAAAAGGATAATCCCATATTCTAAGTTTCCTGGGGTCTCTTAGATAGTCTTCAACCATAGTCTCAGCAGTATGACCTTGTCCAACAAAAGAAGAATTAGTGTCTTTATCTATATCACGCAGCTCTGACCAAATGTCACCATCGCACCATTTCCATTGGATGTTTTGCCCACTTGCCATGAGGTTTGGGAGGACACATGCTCAACAGGTTTTGACACCGAAATAGCAGCCATCATTTCAACTGACACTTTCCTGTGAGTAGGTCTTTATACCTGTTGGTATCAGTGAGGCCGGAGAGGAGAAAGGATGCCAGGCTAGCCTTAAATCAAGGGTCTAACACTGTGGCCAGAATATAATGCTCTGATTCAAACATCATTGGTATTCTGAAGTCCACTTTCTGGGATATAGCTAGTTTTCAACAAGAGAAACAGCATTACCTTCCTCAAGAAATGCAACCTTCTACTTTTGAGTTTGTTCCTACAACAGCATATAAGGAGTACTACTTGACTCAGACTGACACTGCCTCTACTCATTGTAGCTTCAGGGTGGAGCTCTGCAGACATTCTACTATCACACAGGAAAATGGACCTCAACAGCTTGCTAATGGAATTCATTAATTTTGAGTTTTGTAACAATCCCTCCACTCAGCAGTCTGTTTATCACACTATTGTTTCTCTTTTAGTCAGTGCTTCCCAGTGAGAAATGAGGTTCACTATAACAGTACATGAGTTTTAATCTTAATTTGTGCATAACAGGACTTGTGCGATAAAATGGTTACTAGTTTCAGTTTATTTTTATGGCTGAAAAAGAAGCAAACAAGTATACTGGAGTTTCCTTATTGAAGCTGTGAAGCTCTCAGTGTCTCATTCAGCAGACTGCAGTGTCAAATTACAAACAGTCCAGCTACAGTTCAGCATGCTTTCCTGCTTTTATAGCTCTTTGAGGAGTTTTAACTCAGAACTCAGCCCCTATTGTTTAAAACCAAGACTCTCAAGTACTGTGGTGGAATGTTGTTTATTTTTAAAATATTGCAATAAAAGAATGCATTTGCAAACTGGAAAAACATTGCAGTATAAAAGAACAGTGTGCAAATTGGCACGAAGGATATGTGTGTGTGTGTGTCTGTCTTTGCAGAACTCTGTCAGAAGCTCCTGCCAACTATTTCTGCTGCAAAGGCTCACCCGCTCCGTCCTCCTTATAGACAGAACTAAGTTTTAACCCTTGATTATCCTGATAGTTTACATTCAACCTTCTTGTATCTTAATACTAAGAATCATACTAAGAAAGAGAAGGAAAGGCAACAAGGCCCAAAATGCTTCATATCTACATATAGTATTTTAAGGTAGATCCAGATTTCATATAACTATCTAGTCTATTTTTAAATGTGATCTTATTTTACTAACAATGATATTTAGGGCAATGTGTTCAATGGTATTCTTTTATTTTATCTGCCAGTTCTTTCTTGCATAGCACAAAGTGGGGCAGATACAGTGCAAGCTTCCCTACAATATAATGTATTTAGTGTTGGTGAAAGGTGAGGACTGACATCACTGGAAACTGAAACCTTCAGTTTATCTATTGAGATAGGTACAGTGTGGGTAGAGACACACTGTGGTGAATGTAGTGATGTTGATCAGTGAGGGACTGATGGCTCTGGCCCTGTTTATCTACTGATACAGGTATAGTGTAGTTTCTCCACCCTGTGATGAAATATACTGGTGGTGAAAGGTGAGGTGCTGACTGCTCTGGAGACCTCTGTTTATCCACAGATGCAGGTGCAGTGCAGTATTTCTTCACACTGTGATGAAATGTGTTGAAATGCAGTAGTGGTGAAAGGTGGGGACTGATTGCTTTGCACCTGTTGATCCACATGGACTGGTACAGTACAGGGTTTCTCCACACTGATGAATGTAGCAGTGGTGAAGGTTGAGAGCCTGAGAGCTCTGGAGCCCTTATTTTAGCCCAGGGACAGGTACAGTTCAGGCTTTCCATACTGTAATGAATGTAACAGTGATGAAAGTTGAGGGACTGACAGCTCTGGAGCCACCAGTTCATACAGGGACGGGTACAGTGCAGGCTTTCTCTACCCTGTAATGAATGCAGTAATGTTGATAACTGAACAACTGACAGCTCTTGAGATCCCTGTTTATCCACTGATACACGTAGATGGCAAGATTTATCCATACTGTGACATACTTAGTATTGGTGAAAGGTGAGAGACTGACAACTCTGGAGCCTGAAGCCCTGTGATTATCAAACAGGTACACAGTAGGCAGATACAGTGCAAGCTTCCCTACAACATAATGGATTTAGTGTTGGTGAAAGGTAAGGACTGCCATCACTGGAAACTGAAACCTTCAGTTTATCCACAGAGATAGGTACAGTGTGGGTAGAGACAGTGCAGACTTTTCATAACTGTGATGTGGTTTTTAGTGATGGTGAGTGAGAGAGACTGACAGCTCTGGAGAATGCAGACTCTGTTTATCCACAGGGACAGGGACAGGGTAGGTGTTCTCCATACTGTAATGAATTTAGTTTTAGTGAAAGGTAAGGATTAGACAGCACTGAGAATGAAGCCATCTATTTATCCAATTAGCTAGGCATGGCACGGGCAGGTTCAGTACGTATTTATTGCTGGTAAATGGTAAGAGGCTTGTAGCTCTGGAGAATAAAGCCCTCTGTTTATCCACAGGAGCAGGTGCAGTATAAGCAGATAGAGTATGCACTTGTGTGTATGTTATGAATGATTATACAAGTTGCAGTAGTGGGATGCAAACAAGAATTTCAGAGCACATACAACTGTGCTTCAGCTATTGGATCTGTGTTGTTTTAAAGTAGCAATGCAGGATGAAAAAAAATTGGATCTTTTGCAACAGTTTGTTTCCTGTGTTCTATGGAGCACTTACCTGGTAATCTTTCTTGTTTTCACTGTACTATCACCCCATAATTTGCTCAGTTTTTCCTTGCTTTTGTTTACATTTTACCACCTGCCACGCTGAATTGGAACCCTCACTGCCAACCATGTATGAGCATGACTTGCAGTACTACACAGGAACAGCAATGGAAATACATTTTAAATATCTAAAAACTAAAGATCGCTAGAAAAAATATTTACAGATATGGAAACCAGAACTATGGCTGCATGCTTTTCAGCCAAAAAGCAGAATTTTGATAATCACTTCCTGATGATCCAGTACTGCTGCTTTAATTGTTTTTATACATCCTGTTAGTGCACATTTGGATATCATACACACTACAGTATAACCCCCACACACACATACAAACACACATGTTTTTGTCATCCATAAACTGTGGCACTACTATCAATATCATTTTGCAGCTATATAGGCTCTGGCTAGATGCTGTTTCCTGAGAGGTTTCCTCAAGTGGCTGATGTCTGTGGCACAATTGTGCCATCCGGGTTCACTGGCTTGAACTGAGTGACATATCTCCTTTCCCTATTGAGTAATCCTTGATGTGTCAATGCACTGCTTTACACTGCTCAAGAAGCCATTATACCATGTTGAAGGTGAAATTCTACCTTGTGAACACCTCCTGCTTTAGATGATGTTGTGGAAAATTATTGTCCTTTTGTATCTGACGCAATATTTTGGATGCTTTAGCAGAATGACTAAAATGTTCACATATTTTGTGTGCAATTCAGAACTGTTCTGTTATCTTTAAGAAAATCATGTACCATGGTACCACAAAGTATGAGCAAAGAAAGATATGTGCACATACTGTCCATCCTTGCAGCATATACAATGAGCAGCACCAGGTTGTGCATTAGAGAAACAGTAAGTTGACTCGGACATCCCAGGTTCCAGTTGCCTTGGTGGTGCAGCTGGTATTGCAAATGGAATGGCATTCTGGGTGGCCTGGGTCTAACACCCAGCTAAAGCACTTATAGCATTTATTTCTCTCTTCTGTTCATAGGAGTTCCATATATACACCACTCTTGTGATTTAAAATGTAATTGTCTGTGCAGCACAAGGTTTTGCATTAGAGAAAGGGTAAGTTGCCTTGGGATGTCCCAGGTTCCAGCTGCCTTGGTGGCACAACTGGTAGCACAACCAGAATGATATTCCGGTGGCTTGGGTTTAAGTCCCAGCTAATGCACTTATTTCTTTCTCTCTTGTGTTTGTATGAGTTCCATAAATATGCTCACCACACTTTGTGATTGAAAATGCAATGGTTTGTGCAACAGCAGGCTATGCATTAGAGAAGGAGTAAGGTGCCATGGGATATTCCAGGTTCCAGTTGCCTTGTTGGCTTAGATGGTAGTGCAACCAGAATGGTATTCTGGGTGAACTGGGTTTAAGTCCCAGCTAAAGCTCATATTTCTTTCTCTCATCTGTTCATATGAGTTCTATAAATATGCACACCACTCTTGTGATTGAAATGTAATTGTCTGTGCAGCACCAAGTTTTGCATTAGACAAATGGTAAGTTGCCTTGGGATGTCCCAGGTTCACGTTGCCTTGGTGGCACAGCTGGTAGAGGAACCAGTAAAGTATTCCAGGTGGCTTGGGTTTAAGTCCCAGCTAAGGCACTTATTTCTTTCTTTTTCTGTTTGTATGAGTTCCATAAACATGCATGCTGCACTCTTGTGATTGAAAATGTAATTGTCTGTGCAGCATCAGGTTGTGCGTTAGAGAAAGAGTAATGTGCCTCAAGATGTCACAGGTTCCAGTTGCCTTGGTTGCTTAGTTGGTAGTGAAACCAGAATGGTATTCTGGGTGGCAAGGGATTAAGTCCCAGCTAAGGCACTTATTTCTTTCTCTTTTGTGTTTGCATGAGTTCCATAAATATACACCACACTCTTGTGACTGAAAATGTATTTGTCTGTGCAACACCAAGATGTGCATTATAGAAAGGGTAAGATGCCTCAGAACATCTCAGGTTCCAGTTGCCTTGGTGGTGCAGCTGATAGTGCAACCACAATGGTATTACAGGTGGCCTGGGTTTAAGTCCCAGCTAAGGCACGTATTTCTTCCTGTCTGTGTTTGCAAGAGTTCCATAAATATGCATACTGCAGTCTTTGAATTGAAAATGTAATTGTCTGTGCAGCACCAGGTTGTTCATTAGAGACAAAGAACCTCTGTATGCATAAACACTAAAACAAGGGTTACCGCAAAGGGCATTTGGCTGGGAAGCCAAGTTTCAAGAAAATGCAAAATCCACATGCCCCCACAATGCAAAGCATCATGAGCTGCATATGCAAATCACCACAGAATGTTATGCTGGTCCAACTTAAGCAGAACTGCATGGTGCCAAAAGGCCTCTCATACAGTTTGCAAAGGGTGCTAACAGAACACATAGACACGTGTTTCATCCTACCAGGACTCATCAGTATTCCTCGTCTGTTTTGACACCCCAGTGGAATGGACCAGCTACCCTTAAGGCAGTGTGCCTTGGATATATATTGTGGTGAACCCATTAAAATAAAAAACTATTTAAAAGACAGATGAGGCATACTGATGAGTCGTGGTAGGATCGAAACACGTGTCTATGTCTTCTGTTAGCACCCTTTACAAACTGTATAGAGGCCTTTTGGCACCATGCAATTCTGTAAAGTTGGACCAGCATAACATTCTGTGATGATTTGCATATGCAGCTCATGATGCTTGCATTGTGGGGGCCTGTGTGATTTTGTATTTTCTTGAAACTTGGCTTCCCAGCCAAATGCCCCTTGGGGTAACCCTTGCCTTAGTGTTTGCGCACAGAGGTTCTTTTCTTTTAAATAGTTTTTATTTTAATGGGTTCACCACAATATATCCAAGGCACACTGCCTTAAGGGTAGCTGGTCCATTCCACTGGGGTGTCAAACAGATGAGGCATACTGATGAGTCCTGGTAGGACTAAACACGTGTCTATGTCTTCTGTTAGCACCCTTTGCAAACTGTATGAGAGGCCTTTCGGCACCATGCAGTTCTGCTTTAGTTGAACCAGCATAACATTCAGTGGTGATTTGCATATGCACCTCATGATGCTTTGCATTGTGGGGACATGTGTGATTTTGTATTTTCTTGAAACTTGGCTTCCCAGTCAAATGCCCTTTGGGGTAACCCTTGCCTTAGTGTTTGCGCACAGAGGTTCTTTGTCTTTTAAATAGTTTTTATTTTAATGGGTTTACCACAATATATCCAAGGCACACTGCCTTAAGGGTAGCTGGTCCATTCCACTGGGGTGTCAAACAGATGAGGCATACTGATGAGTCCTGGTAGGACGAAACACCTGTCTATGTCTTCTGTTAGCACCCTTTGCAAACTGTATGAGAGGCCTTTCGGCACCATGCAATTCTGCTTAAAGTTGGACCAGCATAACATTCTGTGGTGATTTGCATATGCAGCTCATGATGCTTTGCATTGTGGGGGCATGTGTGATTTTGTATTTTCTTGTTCATTAGAGAAAGTGTAAGTGTGTCAGGACTCCTCAGGTTCCAGATGCCTTGGTGGTTCAGCTGGTAGCACAACCGGAATGGTATTCTGAGCAGCCTGTGATTAAGTTCCAGCTAAGACACATTTCTTTCTCTCTTCTGTTTGTATTAGTTTCATAAACATACACACGCACTTCTTGTAATTGAAAACACAAACACATGTGACCATGTACAATAGATCACCTATTATGTACTACATGTAATAAATTGTTTTATGTCAAATGCTCTGTTTACATTGGGGATAGAAAACTGATTACATTTGTTTTAATGTGTTTGCAGAAATTGTAGTTGCTACAGGGGTGGCTACCTGTGGGTATATTATTCCTGCTAGGACCAGGGTTCTGAGTGTGATAGCTGTGTTCCAGAATGTCACATAGGATGGTACCTCTCCTGAAGACAATTCTTGGTGATTCTAAAGTTATGTGACACAATGTTTTCTCTGCTTGAAGCACATGTGAGTGTTTTTACGGTATCTGTTTTACTGAATATGCATGGGGAGAGAAGGTGGTAAAAACTGAGAGGAGGTCTCCTACTGTGCACATGATTTATTTATTTTTCCCTCCACCCCTCCCCATCGGCCTGTCCTTCGGGTCACCAATGGGCCCTCACAGCTACTCCACCTCTGCTACTAGCTACCTCCACCACCTCCACGTATTGCAGCCATCCCAGGGGTGCCAGTGTAACCTTCAATGGTGGGCCAGTGGGGCTGGCTGGTGTGCTCCCTTCATTGGCCTCTGAGTGCTGTTGTGGTGGTCTTTCAGGGCTAACCAGGGCTTCTGTGGCAGTGGGAGACTGGGTGGCCATCATCCAGTCAAGGGGAGCTTTTTCTGCTTTTTCTCCCCAGGGCATGGCTTTTACCCAGACATCAAGGCACATGCTGACGCCACTGTGCCCCCCCAGTCAGCAGGGTCCAACAGGCTGCTGTTTTCCTGGCCTCAGCTAAGAGTCAGTAGATGCTGGACCATGTGCCCTCCTCCCCGGGAGAAGGCGAGCAGTCATTGGATGCTCCTGTCTTTCCTCCTGGCTAGCCCTCTGGCATCCCGGTCCATTCCCAAACCCAGGTTGTCAGCATCACAAGTGGAAATCCAACCACTACACCAATGGACTGACTTTCCACATGATTTCTAGTGTTTGTGGTCTTCACCAAAATTCCTCTGTTATAGTTCCTAGCTCTATTTTCATCTCCTACTACACACTTCACACTATGGCCTCACTCTGTAAATTTCTAACCCCTCAGCCACTCTTTTCTCAAAATGTGCTCTCTACTGACTCTAATGTACTGGCCTGTGGGTATATTCTCCACTAGGTGGTGTGTGTGGCATCTAATGAAGTGTGAAACAGAGTTACTATCAGTCTCTTTTCAGTACAAGTCTTTCTGTGTCTCCTCCGTGATCAGTAAAAGTGAGAAAATCCAGAAAATGAATGTTTTTTCTATCCCATGGAGATGCAAACTTCAGATTGGGGTTACTTCCTTCCATATATGCAATGAACTCTTTTTCTCACCCTTAGACCCTTTCTAAACAAGAAAAATATCATCTATACAACATTTTTATTATAATATTTTCATACATATAGAGACCCAAGACAGGGTTCACCTCAGGACAAAGGGTATTTTTCTCCTCCAACATTCCTAAATAGGTTTTTGCATACATGGAGGCAAAGGATGCCCCAATTGCCATCCCTTTGATTTGCCTGTAATGCTTACCCAGAAATGTGAAACTATTGCTGTTGAGCACTTTCTCAGTGAGTATCAGGAGCATTTGAATGACACTAGAGTTGTAATCAGTATGTTAGTGCAGTACTTCCTCCATATCTTGGAATCCTCATTAATGGAGGATATTAGTGTATATTGCTAGACTATGTAAAGTTACAAGCAATCACCCTTGCTTCTATCCATACTTCTCCCAAAATTTCAAACACATGTGACGTTAACATAAGAAGGGAATGAGCTAGCCACCTGTCATTTGTGTGAGTCCACAAATTGTGACAGTGATTCGTTAAGGAACCTACACTGAACACAAACAGCCTGTGTGGTGGATAAAATATATTTTGCAGAGGCCACCTAGTGGATAACACTGGGAATTTTTAATTTGTAGGAATTCATACAAATTTTGGGAAACTGTAACATTCATTAACATTTCATACAGAAAACAGTCAATGCCTATTTGTTTTCATGGTGGGATCTGTAGTCAATTCTGTATAAAAATCTGTGTTAGCCAGCTGTCCAAGAACGTCCCCTCATATTTATCATGGTCCATCACAACAATGGATGCTCTGTTATCAGCTGGCTTGATGATCATGTTGTTATTGTTCTGAAGTGTTTTAATACCCAGTGTTTCCTGTTATGTGCAATTAAAATACCTGGGATATTTCTTTGTGCACACAAATCATGTATTGCTGTTTCAAAAAATTGTCAAAATTATGACCATTGGCACAAATGCACATTTTCTGTTAAAAGGTCTACCCATCTCATATATGTCTGGACTGGAGGTATCAATGGTGGCTAAGGTCACACTAGTGTTATTCACTATAGGGGTTACCCTCCCCATCCTGTTGTCCAGAATCTCTGAAAATAGAGTTTAACATTATATTTCCTGTGAATTTATGTAATGAAATCCCTAATGGAGTTAGTTGGAACAACTGTAAGACCTTTCTGCAATATAGAGATCCCAGCATCATTTAAAATATGGGAACTGATATCTACTACATTGAGCTTTCCATGTTTAGCATCTCTGTGGATGTTGTTGCAGCTTTTAATTCTTGCATTTTTAAGGCATTCCCTGTTGCTGTTTATGCCACTGATGTGGGTGGTTGTAGTTCCTCTGTCGTCCCTCTATTGTCCCATTCTCCTCTTCCCACACCTTTTCATTTGTAGTATAGTTGCTCCTGCAGGTGTACAACTCATGGACTTCTCCTCATTGTGCTCCTGTGGTACCCCTGATAATGGGCAGCAGATTCAACTGGAGGCTGCTGTTCCCCATTCTTCTCTAAAAATGCTCCACTGTTATGTCTTCTGATTTATACCCTGGTGTCATTCTAGTCAAGGGTTTCAGCTTTGCAGGATGGTCAGGGTTGAGACCAATTTATTTTATAATAGCAGGGTGATTTGAAAACAGTAAAGTGACACACAGTATATTCTGTTATTTGTAATATTTTTTAAAACTTGTCTTGTGGATATTTCTTCCTTAGAAAATGGGCTTAGAAATTTAAGCATTCTGAGTGCCTGCCAGTGATGACTGGGGGTACATTAACTTATAGGTAGACAGCTGGCCCAATGACCCAGAGGACTGAGGCACTGGATGCCTTACCTCTTGGCTCTCGGATGACCCGAGTCTGGATGGGGAGGAGGGTGAGAGCAGGATTGAGCAGTTGTGGGCAGCTCTCCTCTTTCGGGTGTGGTTGTTGCTTCCCTCGTAGTTCTGCTGTCATCAAGTGAGGTTCAATGGCTAGCCTAGGTGGGAGGCAGGGCAAATCATGTGAGGTGTTTTGAGCCATGTCATATGCATGCCTCAAATGTGCATGCACATGCATTAGAGAATGGGGATAGGTGAAAATGGGGAAAAATATGAGGCATAAAATATGTATGAAAACTTACAGGTAGAGCCCTGTAAAACAAAAAAACAAGTGCCAGGTTTGCCAGCCTCATCACTGGTATCATGGTGTCAGAATCTTTAAAATATATATGCTGCAATTTTTCCTCTCCCTTAGAGAGCAAGTTGAGTAGCCAGCCATGCCCCTTCTTACTTTAAATTCAATAAATTAAGTAGAAAAGTAGATACATAATAAAAATGAAAATGAAGCAGCTCTGTTTCTACCTAGCCCCAGTGAGTTACCCGATCCCTGCTTTCTGCCCACAGGCAGACAATGTGAGCTCTGACCCCAAACACAGTTTGCCTACTTCACTGATGGTGGCTCCCACAGTGGCAGCTCCCAAACAAAAAACATCTACCAGTACCACGAGCAGGAGTACAGACTCAAAACCCCAAGACATCTTCCATTCTGAGGTGCCACATTCTGGCAATTTTGCCACAGATTGCTGACAGTGAGGAAAAAGGTTTCTTTTTAAATTGGTTGCACTAGCACATCTCAGGCCAGATATTCAAAACTTTACACTGGATGCAAACCGTTTGTGCAGCTTTAGCGTGGGAGTAGCATGGATCCGCTTATATTCAAAAGGCCAAATAGTGCTCGCAAACTATATTATCGCTGGGCAAAATCATAATGTATGCAAGGAGTAAACTGAGGAGGCATGTACATAAATACAGGTGCAATGTTATATTCAGAGACTAGCGCCACGAAAAGTGGTTTGCATTGACTTAGCGTGACACTTTGCATGGTACAACTTACGCCAAAGGTAAAGATAGTCTTAACCCTAGGTAATGCCACTTTGTGACATTGTGGCTTTGTGCAGCATTGTGCGGCTTTGCATGACCCTAACAAATAAGTATGGCACATAGAAAAGCCAGACATAGAGGAAACATGCTGCTCACTGATGGCATCCCTATTATGCCATCATATGCCACCAGTCCCAGCCATGCCAGGCAGTAAGTGGTGACCCAGCCCCCAGTGGATGTCATGGCAGTGTGGCCATACAGAACACACCTGCAGACCACCCTTCTGTGGACACCAACAGATGCCAGCACACACATGGAGCACTGTGGGCATGGAGGGTGTTGAGTGGAGGTGTACGGGTGGCCAGGCTGCACCACAGACTGGGTGCAACCACAGGCTGGGACACATCAGGCAGTGCACATGGACCATTACTGGGAATACCCCAACACCAGTGTGCCTGTCTGATCATATGTGCCCCACAGCCACATACTGACAGCTGTAGAAACACCACAGCACACACAGCTAGTCGTGTATATGTCACTGTGAGCATCCCATGCCAGAGGTGCAGCATCTGTGGGTCACACAACAGCGTAACAGTAATGTCCACTGTCAGTAAACACCTGCAGTATGCAGTGCAGTGGTCATCACTGCCCTACACACCATAGGCATTGCTGTGTCCTCACACTACTGGCCCCCTTGCTGCTGTGGATGTCTGCTGTGCACCGTAACATGACCTACAATGTGACAGTTGCATGCAGCATCAGCACCACCTGTGCCTATGCTGTGTTGTCCCCTGGGGTACTATATGCTATGCTGTACTGTATACATGTAGACTGCAGTTACCATCATATACTGCCAGAGTGACCTACAGGTGGAGTGTGGGACCCTGCAGTAATGCTGGGCAAAACTGCAGGCAAATCAGGGCATAATGAGATGCTAATCTGGATATTTGCCCAGAGACCACCTAAGTAGGCTCATTTGAATGTCACTTTTGAATATGGCAAAGTTTAGCCCCAGGCAAACATGTTTGCACTGAGCAAATGGACTGAGCTCTGCTAAACCTGCACAAACATGTTGGCACTGTGCCAAAGGTTTGGGAAATGTTATACAGTTTTGACACTATGCCTTCTACACATGCACTGCTGCCTGTAGCTGTACTGTGTCCATGCATTTTCTGGCACACACATTGGCCACATAGTTAATCTCTCACCTTCTTCATGTCGCTGTGCACTGTGTTGCTGTTGTGGTTTGCTCTTCCTGGTTGCTATATTCAGAACTATGTTATTCCAGGACTAAGTTTGCCCTGCACTCCCAGTCCAGTTTGCCTGGCTTCATTTGCATGCTATATTCAGAAGCTGTTTGCCCCAGGCTATTCCTTTTGAATATAGTAGGTTTTGTGTGTGCTAAGTTTGCTTGCTGAGCAGGCTAATTTTGCCCAGGACAAAGTTTTGAATATCTGGCCCCATGTGTTCAATGCTACTGGCAGACAGCAGTTCCATAAACTGTGTATCTGTGTCACTCTGACTCCACTTCCACTCCAGAAAAATATCAAGTTCTGTTTAAAGTAAAAATATATATTTAAAGCAACATTAGAAACAGGAAATTTAAATGTTACCTGATGTTAACAGATACCCCTTCACTGGGCATGTTGATTTATAATCTGACAGCACTGTACAGTTCTTGAATGATGATCTCACCATGCTGCACTGAAAGCTGATCCCATACTACAAATAAAATAAAAAGTGGCCATTGGGATGAAAAAGTGGCCATTGGGTGTGTGTGTGTATGCTTGTATGTGTAGGGGAAAGGGGTAAACCACATGGGTTGGATAGAGGCAACCTTTAAACAGCCTTACACAAAGAGAAATATCTACAGGAAAGCAACTGTGACAGGTCTGGTGCCCTCTACTGGCAAATATACCAGTGAAGGGACTACTTTACCTAACAAAAACTTTTAGAATCTTTTTTAACTTTTTGTAGTATATTTCAACATTTTTAAATGTCACATAAAATGCCACATGTAGCCTATTTTCTAAGTGTAATACCCTCCAGTGTGGCAGTATTGGGAATACCAGACCTTCCAGGGGCTATAAGGACCTCCACCTTCAGTGTTGTGCCTCATTACACCCCTGGGTGGTTTCAATTCCCCAATACTACCACCCTGAGGGTATTATTGCATGCTTACTTCATCCTCTTTTTTCACTTTCAGACCACAATGCCACACCCATGATTTTTAATTGTCAGTGAGTCATACCATTCCTCCTTTCAGCCAACCTCCTCAAACCCTAATTTCAGTTTCTTAACTTGCATTAATTATTTCCCTTGTCTTGCTTTAGTTTTTCCTATCTTTTTGTCTTTTCTTGTAATTCTATCTTTTTCTCTTACTTTGTCTTCCTTTGTTAGCACAACCTCCTCCTCACCACAATTTTATTTGCTACCCAACCCTGCAAATTACAGTTTCACTTCAGCAGACCTCCCCAAACCCAAATCTTAGTTCTCTTTTAGCTAGGGTTGGGTGGACCCACACAGGTACTGACCCTTATTATCAGGATCCAGGCCAAAGTCCTGATAAGTTCTGATCAGTTCTGATTCAAATCAGAGCCTTTTGTAAAACGTGATATAAACTGCACATCTGCTATAATTGCATAAAACAACACAGATCTGTGACACACATATAGAATTGTAATCATCATTTCAGGTATGAAAACTGAAAGTTTATAGCACTGATGTGCACGTCAATTGAATATGGTAGTAATGCAGTTGACAGCTGTCAGTTTCCTGTCTCAGAGTCAGTAGTACTAGTCCTACAACTGTAAACTGATCTGTATGACATCAGAGGAGGAATCCCATTCCCATTTAGTAGTATGCACTATACAATGGACATATAGAAACACAGAAACATAGAATATGATGGCAGATAAGGACCGCTAGGCTCACCCAGTCTGCCCATTTCTACCTATTGGATAAACTGCAAATTTTAGTTAGCCAACAGCTTACTTCCCCAAAGGATATCAGTTTGTTATTGTTGCACCAGTTCCTTCTCTGCTCCACTGAGAGTCATGCCATTATTTTCCATGGCATATCCCTCCACCCACCCACCCAAATTGATGACACATTTAGGGACCCTACCAAAAAATAACTGCATGTCCTCAGGAGTCCAGAGACCTAGCTACTGTGGTGGAAGGGGAGGTGGCTATGAGGCTGAGCCTGAACTGAGTAGAAAGAGACCTATACTCAGGCAATCCAAAAATGCAAAATTAAATAAGTCCATTAGCACATGCTGAAAAAAGTGTGCCATCATGTCAAGGCAATCCAAAAATTAGGACATACTGAAAACATTGTGCTATCAGTCTCAACTTCAGGCAGTCCAAAATTACACAAGTCCATTAGGAAAGTGTGTCATCAAGTTCAGGCAATCAAAAATTAGCCAAGTAAGTGAGGAGGACATGCTGAAAATATTGTGCCATCTGTCTCAACTTCAGGCAGTCCAATATTAGACAAGTCCATTATTAGGACATGCTTCAAAGAGTGTGCCATCAGGTTCAGGCAATCTAAAAATTAGCAAAGCACATGAGGAAGACGTGCTGAAAACATTGTGCCATCAGTCCCAACTTCAGGTGGTCCAAAAATAGAGAAGTCTATTAGGACATGATGAGAAAAGTGTGCCATCAGGTTCAGGCAGTCCAAAATTACACAAGTCCATTAGGACATGTTGGCAGTCCAAAATTACACAAGTCCATTAGGACATGCCATGAAAAGTGTGCCATCAAGTTCAGGCAATCCAAAATTAGCAAAGCAAATGAGGAAGATATGATGAAAACATTGTACCATCGGTCCCAATTTCAGGTGGTCCAAAAATTAGAGAAGTCTATTGGCACACTTTTCAGATCATGTCCTATCAGGTTCAGGCAGTCCAAAAATTAGTCAAGTCTGTTAGGACATGCTGAAAACATTGTGCAATCAGGTACAAAAGTTGTGGAGGCCACATATGGGCTTTCTTGAGTACTGATTTATTTTCCTCAAAGAAAAAAGGTGATCTTTTACTCTTTCAAGTAGTCATCTTTGAAGTCACTGTGAAATACCATTTGCTGCCTCTGAGTCATATGTGTAACCAGTCAATGGAAGGTTTACTTTTAAGAATGTTAACTTTTCAACATTTTCTGGTAGTAGCCTAGATCATGTATGTTACCACATTTCCTACATAGCTAAAGAGTCGCTCTGAAAATACACTGGTTGGGGACAGACCATGTACTACAAGGCTACCTGCACAAGTGCAGGCCATACAGGCTCCTTGCTTTGTCAGTATTTAATGGGATTCCATTCGATACTTTTTTGCTAAAAGCAGTCAACCATGCCCTGGGCAGAAGCAGTGACATATGGAGAAGGAAGGGCTGATTTTTCAAGGATGTCAGCATCCAAGTGACCCCAAAGATGACTGCTGGATGAAGAATGAATGGCAGCAGCTGACTGTTTTGTAGCCTGACTGAGATGAGAGAGCTGTGAAGAAGCAGGAGGAATGGATGAGGAGGCTGCATCTGTTGTCTAGAGATGGGTGAAGTGGCCCCAATTTGCTCCACGAAGTGATTCCTGGCGTGAAGGTGAATTCGCGGAGTGCTCCGCTACGTGAAGCGTGAAGTACTTCGACGTTATAATGGGTAACGGAAATTCATTGAAAACAATGACTTCATGTTACTCCGCCTTCCCAAACCACTATGTTACTCAATTTAAGGCAGAGTACGTTGAAAACAATGTACTATGCCTCACTTGCCTTGTTTTTAAACCCAAAGGCAAATTTTGCAGTGATTCATGGGATTTCAGGTCACATATGCTCTAGGCTGTTCTGCACAGCCTCAGTTTGGGGTAGTGTGTGTAGGAATCTGTAGGAACAATCTGATCTGAGAGCTCTCTGTGATTCAAACATTCTAAAAGCTGTTAAAAAGCCTTTTGAGTAGTTTTTTTTGCTGAAACTTTAGCTCATCGATTATAGGAAACCCTCCTGTGCTCATATCATTGAGCGCTTATTGTTTGTGGTGGATTTTGAATGTTATTGTACAACATTCAGTCTGTGTGCTGAGAGACAGTGGAAGTGTGCTTTGGGGAGGGTGTATCTGTGGTGTAGTAGATTAACTTGGAGAAAAAGACAGTGCTTTCTGTTTTGATGATTTTTTTTGTATAACTGTTAATGTACACAGTAATATTTTCAATAATTCTTGCCATTTCTTTGCTGATTGTTGTGGTGCAGCAGTGTATAAATTTAGTTTGTTTAAGATATGTGTTTTTTTTACTGAAGTTTTCAATTTGCTATGCATTACTTAGTGTGTGTGTGAGTATGTGTGAGACGGTGTCATCAAATCAGACACCTTTTATTGTGCACATAATAATTTCAGCAATGTGAACCTGCTATCCACTGCAGCTGTGTGATTTTTGTACTTCTTTGTGGTATCTTTACTGGTACTAGTACTAGTGACTGTTACTGCAGCAGTGCAGCACACTGCCCCCACCCATGACCCGCCCCAACCGACAAAGGTATTCTTTCCCAGATTTGAATTTCTGATAGTGAGCACTGGTGAGGTGTTGTGCCTTTGCATCTGCATCTCATCAGTGTGCACTAATCTTAATCTGTCTGTTCATTGCATCTCTTTAGGGTCCAATCTCCATCTGTAATTTACTGTAAGTCACAGTTGTTTCTTTGGCTTCCTTCAGAGTACTGGACAGAACATTATACTCATTAATATGTGTTTTTAAGTCAGGACCATCATCACAAGTCACTGGTGATACAAATCAAGTTCTTCATCACTGTCACAAATGCAGTCACAAATCACAATCATGATCATGTCACGTATCACAACATTAATTTTTTGCTAGTTACTTGGATGTATTGTAAGCCTGTTTTGTGATATCTCTCCAGGTTTCACCACCCTGCCATTGTACTCATTAATGAGTGCAATTAAGTTGGAGAGTTTGTGCTACAGATCATTGGAGAAGTACAGCCATAGGCATTCGCATTCCCAATACAGTTTTCATATTGGTCATCTCATACTGTCGACACGAATCGCATTCTTCATCATCACGGTCACAAATGCAGTCACAAATCATGATTCATGATCACGTCATGAATCACAACATTCATTTTTACTAGTTACTTGGATGTATTGTAAGCATGTTTTGTAGTATCTCTCAGGCTTCACCACTCCACTACTGTACTCATTAATAAGCATTTTAAGTCTGGGAGTTTTGTGCCACAGCCCATCAGGGAAGTACAACCACAGGCATTCACATTCCTTCCCATACAGCATGTGAGTTACAGTACTGTAAGTAGTGGTGGGCGAAGTGGCCTCAATTTGCTCCATGAAGTGATTCACTGAGTAACGTGGAATCCATGGAGAACTCCACAATGAGAAGTGGAGTACTTTGCTTCATAATGAGGAACACGAAGTCCATTGAAACCAATGACTTTGCATTATTCCATCTTCCCCAAACCACTTATCCACCAGTTTTAAGGTGAAGTACATTGAAGTCAATGTAATTCACCTCATTTCTCCCTGTAATTGAGCTCCAAATGAAATTCTGCAGTCGTTTATGGGATTGCAGGTCACATGGGTTCTAGATTGTTCAGCACAGCCTCAGTTCTGGCATGGGTAGTGTGTGTGCAGTGGTAGCTGGAAACAGTTTGCTCTCAGAGCTCTGTGATTCAGAATCTCTAAAAGCTGTATAAAATGCCTTTTTGAGTAACATTTTTGCTCAAAATTTAGTACATCGATTGTGAAACCCTTCTGTGCTCATATCATTGAGTGTTTATTGCTGTGTGTGGATTTTGAATGTTAATTTAGAACAGTCAGTCTGTGTACTGTGTAGTGTGCATTGGGGAGGGCGTATTTGTGGTGTAAGTAGATTAACTGAGAGAACAAGGCAATCTTTCTGTTTTGGTTATATTTTTCTTGTATAACTGTGTTAATGTACACATAGTAATATTTTCAGTAATTGACTTTTTGCTGATTGTTGTGGTGCAGCAGTGTACAATTTATCTGTTAAAAACATTTGCTTATATTACTAAAGGTTTTCAATTTGCTATTCATTATTTGAGTGTGCATGTGAGTGTGTGTGTGATGTACCATTAAATCAGACACCTTTTATTGTGTTACAGAGTAATTGCAGCAGAGGAACTTGCTATCCACTGCACCTGCATGAATTTTTATATTGCTTTGTGGTATTTTTCCTGGTAGTGGATTGTTACTGCGGTGCACTAATCCCCAACTGGCAAAATGTATTCCTTTCCAGATTTGGATTTGTGATTTGTGAGCACTGGTTAGGTGTTGTTGTGCCTTTTCGTATGCATCCTTGAGTGTGCAGAGAAATTTTAATCTGTCTGTGTATTTGCATGGCACCATTAATTCTGGAAACTGCATTTCTTGTTATGCTCTTATTTCACTTTGTCAGCACTGGGAATTTTCTGGACACAAGACAGTAGCATTTTGGGAAGCACATTAATCTCTGGTGACTCTGTGTGTTACTTGACCACTGTGCGCATGACTTGAGTGCGCCATTAATTTGAGAGACTTTGCATTTTTGTTACACTCTCATTTCACTTATTAGCACTGGGAGTTTTCTGGACACAAGACAGTAGCACTTTGGGGATGCACATTCATTCTGGTGACTGTGTGGGTGGCATGTTGCCAACATTGTTGGCACTCTGCCTTGCTTCGCATTTAAGGCAGAATGACAATGCAAAGTAATAATAACAAGACAAAGTGAACCTTTCTATGGGGCACTCCAGGTAGTGGCGCACTTCGTTCCACGCCAGCGGATTTTAAATTCGCTGCATCTCTACTGTTGTCATGTTTTTTTTTTTCAAATGCAAATCCACTTTTCAATGATTTTCTCTCTGCAGTTTTGGAACACATTTGGGTCATACAGTGAGAGGTGTTTCATCTTGTACCGTGGGTCTAGTACTGTTGCAATAATGTAATGTTCTGCCACGAGTATTTCACTGAGTTTCTCATCATCTCTGATTTTTAATCATTCTATGCACCACGTCTTTTATAGCTGCAGTGGGCATAGCCTTGCAGACGCTTTTGCTTTAGAAAAGGACTCCTGTATAAAATATCTTCTAAACAACATGATAAAGTGTTAAAAATAGTGTCCTTCACTTAAGCCTCATTACTATGCTGCCTCTGTGTGTATGGGATCTGAGAGCATTATTTTTCCTCTGGCTTGAGAAGTTAATTTCCCTCCCTCTGCAAGGCATCAAAAGAGCATAACTTTATCTAGGGTATGACTAGGACACCTGAATGGACAGGTTAGGGGAGGAGGGCAAGCAGGTGCAACCAACTAGGGCAGGCTGGTGTACTAGGGAGGGAACTTGCAGCTAGGGATAGGGAGGAGATACCTCCTCATTTCTCCTTTCCTAGGTTGCAAGAACAGCCTCAGAGAGCACACAAAGGGTTTTGTCAAAGAAGATCTCTTAGTACAACAGCAGAAAGTAAACCTTTTTTTAAATTGAATAAACTTTATTCATTTACTGCTAATACAACACTTTGGTGGTGGACATGCATCTTTACAGAAATACATGCATTGGTACAGTGGCATGGGGTCTCAACAATGCAAGTAACAGACATTTATAATTTTCTGGCTTACTCATCATACATAAACACAAAACTAGGGCAAGAACCTCCTCATGCCATCCAGTCAAAGGGTGTGCATTCCCTCCCTACTATCCCTCCTCACTCTCCCTCACCTCCCAGAGCCACAATTACCTTCTCTGGTGGTGCCTTTTCCAGCTCGTGTGAGACAGTGACCATTTCATCTGTGTCACATGAAGTTAAGAAACTCATCTATAAAACCCCTAAATGTGCAGCATCCTGGGATTCTTGTGGGGTAGCTTATTAGGCCTTTATCCTCCCTAACCTGCTTTACTATTCCCAGCTGAACTTATTAAGAGGGTAGGGAGAGAGACCAAAGTGTAAAGAGCTTCTCCCATCTAGAATTATACAGGGAAGCTTACCCTGTAGGCTAGCAATTGCTTTTTCAACTCTTAAGTTATATAATAACTCCTTGACCCACTCAAGATAAGATATCGCAAGCTGGTCTTTCCAGTAATGAAGAACGAGCTGTTTGACTGTCAAAGACATAATAGCCATATAGTATTTTTCTCCTTAAAAGGGACAGTACAGTAATCACCCACTATACAAACCTGTGGTGAAAAATGATCCTGCAGCCCCAACAGTGGGTCTGCTCCTATCCTGAATAGCACTCCAAAGGGAGGCTACTTTGGGGCAATCCCATAGTCTATGAAGTAATGTTCTGGGGTCTTTCTCGCACCTAAAACACATTTTACTCTGTGTCTTACCCATTCCATATAGTTTAGCTGGAGTGTAATAGATATTGTGCAATATATAAAACTGATGTTAGCCTCAAGTGATCATTGGCAATATATAGATGGACTCTCTCACAGATTTTATCCCATGAGAAATTATCTTGTGGGAAGTGCCGGCCCAATAATTAGACTTGCCTGATACCTCTGGGTTTAGTGTCACATATATCAGTGACACCAGCTTGGATATAGCATGTGGTTGGTTAACACATTCAAGAAACTGCTGAAAGGGAGGCGACTGCTGTGTGTTCCATCTTCCTAAGCCGAACCACTTTATTAACATATGCCTGAGCTGGAGCCCAAAAAGAATATTTTTGGAAAGCCTCAAGGAAGTTAATATTTCGGTGATTCCTTTAATCTACCATCAAGTACCAGATCACAAACTTTGATTTGGGGATCAGAACATTCTTTGGGGACGTTTATAATTTTATCACCAAGTTTAAAATTAGGATCATTGAACATCGGCTGTGACAAATCCATTTGGTTATTGTATTTCATGGACCTGCAAAATTGTGAATGAACCTTTAATGAGGTGTATAAGACTGAGCCTTTCAGCTCGCTGGGCATCTTACCTGGGCTGATAAATAAAAAGCTCTCTGGGGAAAATTCAGCTAATAAATCTTACTCCAGCTGTAGCCAGATAGGAAGATTGGTAACACAGTCTATGTCCATTGAGTTAGCCCCAACGCATATACTTAGCCATATGACTGGCTAAGTAATGGTGATAAAAGTTGGGAGTTTCAAGCCCCACCATTGCTTTGGGGCACTTAGCCAATTATATGCCCTATGGAGTCTTACTCCTCCATATAAATTGAGAAATTACACTATGGAGTCTATGGAACCAATTCAGGGACGATAAAATTCAACATATTGAGTGGATAAAATACTCCCGCAAGACATTCATTTTAATTACACTAACCCTTACTTGAAGGGATAGATGCAAAGAGTTCCACCTATTCATATCTAATCAGATTTCTTTAACTAGATTATCTAGATTCAGCTTTTTAGTCAGGGACACAGATGTGGACAGTATTATACCTAGGTATTTAAGTTGGGTAGACCACGTCATTGATAATGAAGTAACATCTTCCCGGAGAGCAGGAGTTCAAGGGCATTACCTCTGATTTACCAATGTTAAGTTTGTAATTCGATACCATGCTGAACCTATGGATCATCTGGAGGGCGGCTTGGGTAGACTCACAGGGTTAGTAACATGGAGGAGGATGTCATCTGCATAAACCGATAACTTTAGGTGGAACTGTCCTATCTTGATACCTTGTACTGCTGGTGACGCTTTTAGCTGTCTTATTAATGGTTCCAAATATAGATTGAATAATAATGGAGAAAGTGGACATCCTTGCCTGGTACCCAATTTTAAGGGGAAAGCTCAAGAAAAGACTCCATTACAATAAACTTTTGTTCTAGGTCCAGAATATAATGTTTTAACTCAGGAGATAAAGGGAAGAGGAAAGCTCATTACCGCTAGGGTATCAAAGAGAAATGCCCAGTCTACCCTTATCGAACACTTTCTCCACATCCAGAGAAACCAAAGCCATTGGTTTATCCGCTTCCTGGATGCAGAGAAAATATGTGCTAACTTATGGATGTAGTCTGATGAGACTCTGCCCGAACAAAACCAACTTGTTCAGGGCTCAGAAGCCCCATCCAAACCTTGAACACCCTTACAGCTAGTATTTTGGCAAATATTTATATGTCATAATTCATTAATGAGATGGGACGAAAGTTCGTGACCCTGTTCTTCTCTTTGCCAGGTTTTGGTAATACAACTATAATAGCCTCCAAGAGTGTTGTATCTGTAATCCCTTTGACATATAAAATTAAATAAATGTAGAAGAATGGGGTTTAACTCCCTCTCAAAATCTTATAGAGTTAGGCGAGAAACCATCTGGGCCGGAGCTTTATCTCTGGTTAAGGAATTAATGGTGTCTCTAATTTCTTGAGGGAGATAGGGTTTACCAAAATTCTTGCTGGGCTGCCTCTAACGAAGGCAATGATGAGGCTAACAGATATTCACGGATTTCTGTGGGTGAAGGGTAAATTCTTGTGGGACTATACAGCTAGTATAATATTGTTCAAATTATTCAGCAATTTGCCTCGGGTTGTTAGAACAGTATTGTTTGATAGGGAATATACAAAGGGACCAAACGGGATTCCTCTTGCTTTCTAAGCCTCATTGCCAGGAGAAGACTGGCTCTATCCCTTGTTCGATATATTTGGCTTGGTTTTAAAGAGGGCATATTCTGCCCTCTCTCTCAATATTTCCGCATATTCATTCCTTAGGACCTCTAAACACAATATTTCTTCCTCTAATGGGGTTAGACAGTGAGCTTCTAGGGCCCTAATTTCCTCTAACAGAGCTTTAACTTTAACTTCTTGTTTCCGCTTTTTGTAGCGAGATTCTAATAAATTTCCCATAAAATGCATTTTAAAGCACACCATACTTTATCAAAGTCAGAGATAGAGCCCTCCTTCTGAGCCATAAATTGCTTTATAAGATCTTTAATCCGGTTGACTATGTCCTCATAGTTAAGAAGCTGAGAATTAAGTTTCCAGATAGTGTCTTTGTGGGTGTTTGGGGCTAAGTTGGCTTCCAACCAGATTGAGGAATGATCGAGAGATACTCTGGGGCAATCCCACATCCCAGCAGGCCTATCATTGCCCTTTGGTTCAACAAAAAATCGATTCGAGAGGGATTTATGCACAGGGAATAGAAAGTGTAAGCCCTTGTGCCCGGATTCAGGGCGCCAGGGTCTCCTAAGCTATACGTATCTATGAGGTCTTGCAGGGATTTCTGGGCCGGGGAAAGAGTATGTCCTGTAGAGAAAGACCTATCCAAAGTGGAATCCATAGCTGGTTCCAATCTCCAGCTATTATCATGGGTAAACTGCTAAAGGGAGTGAAGGTGCGAAAGGTTAACGAAGAATTCTGGGGAATCTTTGTTCGGTCCATATATCATGCCCATAAGGACTTCCTGTTTTCTAAGATTCCTCTCAAGAGAGAAACTCCGTGGGGATCAACCACTTTTTCTAATTCAAGAAATTGAGTCCCCCTAGTGATCAGTATTGCTACCCCACATTGGGTTGTAGCTTTCCTGCCGCATATACTGTCCCAATCTGTCCTCTCCTTAATAAATTATTTTCTCCTTCCAACATGTGCATTTCCTGCAATAAAGTGACTTGACAGTTCAGCACTGCTAAATGCTTAATTATTTGAATCCACTTTACCGGGACCTAACACCTTTAACATTCCATAATATAACTTTCATAGTCGAATATAATGTTGAATAGGCTCACAATGGTAACTTGCACCCTTAGCACCGCTAGGTAGTGTACCAAAAGTGGCTCTGGTCCCTCCCCTTCCCTACTACCGCCCCATTATTCCCACCCATAACCCCCATGAACATTCGCAATTACTTCCTCCTTCCTCTAACTCTCCCCATCACCATCGAGATTCTACCTTAGTCCCTAACACATTATCTTGATCCCCAGTCCACATGACTGATCTTCATCAT
Source organism: Neoceratodus forsteri (assembly GCA_016271365.2). NCBI lineage: Eukaryota > Metazoa > Chordata > Ceratodontiformes > Ceratodontidae > Neoceratodus > Neoceratodus forsteri. The sequence goes on along the minus strand of CM028134.1, from coordinate 880,852,455 downwards.
CATATTCTGGCATGATGATGCTCTTGCCACCAAGGTGCTCATCCACCCTCATAGCTGCCCCCACTCAAAGCTGTACTTAATTTACTCCACAGTAACCTAGAAAAAATTCCTAGCACTCTGCCAGGAAAACAAACACGCTAACTGCAGATTCCATTTAGCTACTGACATAATCCTCAGAGAGGGCTTATTCAAATAACCTTTACCCCCATAAATAGGTAAAGTCCCAAACTACCAACAGTGTAACATCAAATCCTATAATAGTGCTCATAGCCCCTAAAATCTGGGCCAGACACAGAAGATTGCCCCATCCTTTTCAGGAACTAATGAGGCCAACCTCCCTTAAACAACTGGGGATGTCAAAATCATTTCAACTTGTTTCTCAAAATTACAGCAATTCAAACTGACAAAACCATTTTTGCTTAGTTGAAACAGTAAAACAGAACTTTGAAAGTCCTTCACCAAGCAGGCATTGCTGGTGCTACTGAGTAGCCACTAGATGTCTCCAAAGTATCACTTAAACAAGTCTGGAAAACTTTGTCCATAAGACTCAGTGGCTCTTTCTCAGATTCAAATGGGTGCCATTTGTCCTAGTGGTGTATCTGAAGAATCGCTGGGTACCTCACTCTAAACCTGATGCTTGCAGATATTAGTTTGGTAACCACAGGATGTAGGGCAGAGCGCTTCTGTCTCACAGAATATGGTAAGTCCTGCACCACTCTTATTCTCCTGCCTTCCCATTTGATCTCCTGTAGATCCTTAAGCTTGGTCAATATATGCTGCTTATCTAAAAGGTTAAGCAGCTTAAACAGAAAAAGCCTGTGAGGTGAGCCTGCAAGTGGGATTGCCTTAGAGACTGATGCACCCTCTCTATGTAAATAGGGCCATTGCGAGAAGGCCTGCTAGCTTCTTGCACAGCTGCTGGGCAAATGCCACGGCAGGGCCCTCTTCCTTCAGGCAAACCGATCACCACGAGGTTGTTTTGCCTCGATCTACCTTCGAGGTCTTCCAGCTTCTCCTCTGTTTTCTTAATTTTTGTTTTAAATGCACCAATTCCAGCTCAAGTCACTGCGCCAGTCATCCAGGATGATATCACGAGCCTCGTTGTCAGTCGCGTTGTTAGCTGTTGAAGCGATGCCCTCATTCCTTCCAACTGAAGTTAACACCAGGAGCGAGTCTCGATAGGTGCCAGTTCTTCTAGAATCTCTTTTCGGTGAGGGCTTCTGGCTGCTGGGCATAGGGGTTGCTTCCTCTGCTTGCGCCTTGGCCCACTTGGATGTCTTGTCTTTGCCTGGTGTGGACGGAGGTGTATGCTTCATCAAGGGCTTCCTTTATCTCGACCTCCATCTTCGATTGAAATTTTGCCGATTTGTCAGCTAAACAGCACGGAGGTATTAAGCACTTATGCCCAGTCCAATATTAAGCACTGTAGGTCCTGAAAGCTAGTGGGAAATGCTCTTCAAGTGGGGTTGGCAATGGAGCTCACCTGAGAAACAGCTTAGGCAGCCATCACACCGAAGTCACCAGAAAGTAGACCTTCTGAATCCTGGAACATTCTGGTAAGTGCTGAGTTTTGATGCTCTGATATTTATAATAATAATAATAATAATAAACTTTATTTTAAGCACCTTTCAAAATATCAAGGCACTGTACAAAGATTAAAACACATCTTCATATACAACAAATACAACAATAAACCAAAATAACAAAGCCATGCGACTATACATCACTGAAATGCCACAGAAAGGTTTTAAATGCCTGTTTAATAAATAAATATGGCCTGCATTCAAATTACAATATATTTTGTGACACTTTACTCCTCCACTGACACTGCGATATTTCAACTGCACTGCTGGGGCTGGTAGCATAGCATTATTCGCTGGAGGTTATAATAAGGAGCTGTAAACACGCTTTGCACATCCAGCAGATAGAGTTTGACTCCAGCAACCTTTACTTGCATACTGTTTGACTCTGCCTTTGCCCTACTTCATTTTCCTAATAAAAGATTTTTAAATAAATACTGTTTTGCTTATAAACTTCAGCTGGCATAACAGCATGAAGAATGCCTTCCATGCTGTACCTGCCTGCATCATACCCAGAAATAAAATAAGTCTGGTGTTCACTGTAACCTGTTTAATGTTCCCTTTCAATAATGCTGTACAAAATAATCACCTAACTTTGTTGTTTATGAATTTCTGTATTATCTGAACTTCTTATCCTAAAATAATGTCTTTACAATACAGAAAAATGCTATATTCAATTAATAAAAGAGAAAGAACCAATCTGCTCTGCATTTTAAATGCTGTTGGCCAAAATTAAAACACTGTGAACAAGCATTTGCAAACATATGCCTAAGTGTCAAAAATCTGATAGGAATAGAAATGTGAAAGTACTGTTAAGTTATATTATGCCTTGTAATGTTTATTTTAACCAGCTGTCCGTTCATGAACTCTTGATGCCAGCTGCTTTCACTGGTGCTATGTTTCTGAAAATGATTCAGTGAAACGCTTGTACAGATTTATATAATGTTATATAATAGATTTAGCTTGTTTCAAAAGTTTATCACCATCTCCAATAACATGCCACTCACTCTGTGTCTCTGGTGTTACACTCTCTTTAGTGCTCTCCAAGTTAAAGACCCAATGCAATGATATTGTTAAGCCTGGCTTTTGTTGCAGTTAAACACAGGCTTGGAAAACAAAAATCACAGGCCACCTTACAAGGCTAACTCAATTGAGGGTCCTTTTTATTATATACTCTAAGCTGCAACATCTCATTTACACTGAAGCCATGCAGCTGGGAGGTTTAAAGCATGGGAAAGTTGAGGTACTTGCTCAGGGTCACAGTGTGAGCAAGTGGCTATTATGGAATTTGAATCTGGGTATCCCAGTCCTCAGGACTGTACTGTTCCCAGTTTGACATCCTGCCTCCCTCTAGTTCCAATACCAAGCTCCTTTTTTTTTGCTAAATTTATTTACCAGGAGAACTCAACTGAGCTGCAGCATCTTAATGTTACTGAAGTCATGCAACTGAGAAGTTTGAAGAACTAGGAGGTCAATTTACTTGCTCAGGGTCACAGTTTGAGCAAGTGGCTGTTTTGGTATTTGAAACTGGCTCTCCCGGTCCTCAAGACTGTGCTGTTCCCATTTTGCCATACTGTCTCCCCTATTTTCAGTTCTGCAGGCCCTCTGCTTTCAGTGTCAATGGCAGATGCACTTTGCTGTCTCAGTGAGGCCAACTCAGTTAAGGGTATTTGTTTTAAATTTATATTGTAAACTATGGCCAATATTTTATTCTTTTAATGTTACTTTTACAATGTACTACAAGAATTAAATGTTTTATAACTGTAGTTTGTGTTATTTTTACCACCTGACAACTAATGGAATCTACTCCTAGTTTAATAACAGGTATAAATGTATTTTAAACTAATCAATCAATCAATCAAACTTTATTTTTAAAAGGCGCTTTTCTTAGAACCAAAGTGCCTGTACAATTTCATAAAACAATAAATAAACAGAATTTAAAACTATTATAAATCATTAAAAGCTATACTAAAGGTGGGTCTTCAAGGCTCCTTTAAAGCTCAGGACAGTCGGACTATTTCGCACCTGAGTAATGTCTTTTGTGATGATGAAGATGATGGTTACTTATTTGCCCCGTGAGGTGACACCCAATTTTGCACATCAGAGACAGCTTGTGCTACTAATCATATGATCTGAAAATATAGCTATACAGATATGGATGGAATTGGTATTGCAAACTTGACAAATGTTAATGTGCTTGATACTGAAATGTAGTATCCTGAATAAGAAATAAGAAATAACAAAATAAGTAAGTAAGTTATTAATTAACAGAACTTACATTGTTTACATTCAAAGCATTTGTAAATGAAATGGGCAGACTGGGTGGGCAAAACAGTCCATATCTACCATCAAAGTCTACATTTCTATGTTTCTGCAGTATATCTATATGTCTGTATTAGACATTGCATTTCATCCCCGTCAGGCATTTCTCATGACTAAAGTGTACATTGTAAAATGAACTCCTTTCAATTCCCATTTCCTAACATGTCCCTCCATTCAGCTACCATAGGGTGCATTTCTATTCATGTATCTGTACTCACCATGTATCTATGCATGCTATTCTTTCTTTATTGCATTTCACTTCTGATTTGCTTGCCTCTTATTTTTCTTATGCTTTAAGACTGCAGTAAAATACCCTTAAATACTCTTTACATGAGGACTCGTAATGTTCATCAAATCCCAATCTGGATTTTACATTACAGTGTTTGCTTTAATCATGAGAAATACCTGGAGAAAAATGAAATTCAGTGTTTAATACAGAAAAGAGAAAGCACATCTTTGAAGGTTCATGTTTGAATCAATTTTATTTTAAGTTTCAGTATAACATTTTAATTGGAACACAGAATTTCAATGGGAAAATAGTAATGATAGTTTTAGAATGTGAAATGTGTTGTGGGGAGTGGAAGCAGTGAATGAGAGAAACCATGAATAAGATCACACAAAGGAACTCCACTAATGATCACATTTCCGATATTCTTCATTCACTTCTCACTCCAAATGGGCAACCATTTGGTGGCAGTGCCACTTCCTCAGGCTCCAGTGATAAATCAATAACATGATGTTTTATAAGAACAGGTGACCGCCAAACCTTTAGGAAGTCAAAGAAGTCCACAACATGATTGTTTGGTTTCTGATGTTGTTTTAAAGTGGTGCAATAAGAAATAAAAGCATAAAACATGTATAAATACACGCTGTACAGGAGTTGAGCTTATATTACTTGTTCTATTTATGATGACGCACTCAGACATGCAAAGGGCAGCATTGAATGGATGTAGGCATGCAGAAGGTGAGAATCAGGTGCTTTTGACAAAACTGATACAACTTTAAAATGTTGTTACAGTATATAAATCTCTCTGGTGTTCAAGTTCAAGTTTATTGCAGAAATAACTTCATTGAGCAAGCTCATTCACAAAGAGGTCCTGGTACATATGTCATGAATATATACAAAGTATCAAGACAGTGAATATACATTCACAATAAAAAGTAATAATAATGGATACAAATGTGCAAAAATGTGCAAGAAGAGTACATATACAAAGTGACAAGATAGAGTACATGCATACGTGATATAAAGTAACAATAGTGATAATAATGATGTATGTCTTACTTTCCTAGGCAAAAAGGAGACAGTATTCAAATAGCACACAAGCTTCCAGTGAGTCTGCCAAGTGGGTATCAGACTGGAACGAACACCTCTTAGGTCACCCAAAGACAATTGCAGTCCCCTAATACAACAGTATGCCTTCTCACTATTAATATTATATTACGGGACTGCAATTGTCTTGGGAGTAGAGAGATGATTGTCCTGGTGTGATACATACTTGGCAGACCTGCTTAAAGCTTGTGAGCTGTTTGAAAATGGTCTCCTTTTGTACCATAGAAAGGAAGGCATACACCACAGAGATGTATATGCTCTAGCAACATTTTAAAGCTGTATGATGATATCTCACAATGGTGATTTCAAACTGCCAGTATAAACAGACAATTACTTTCAAATTGTCTGATAAAAAATTCCTTCTGAATAATGGATGTCATCAATCAACTACAACTAGTAACATTTAGATACTACAATGACATAAATAGATGCCATGATTTCTAACTGTAGTATGTAAAACAAACAAATAAACTTGTCAGGCTAATTTAGCAAAATGAAAAACAAACAAACAAAATGAATAAAAATCCATTATGCTAAAGCTAGTGACTTTGTACTAGAACCCCTCCTCCCAAAAATTGGCAAGCAGAAATAATCACAAACACATTGACACCATGGCTTATTGTGATGTGTGCAGTCTGAATAAGTATAGGGTGCTGCGAGATGTAGTTGTTACAGAGCACTGCCTATGATTTAACAACCTAGGTATTCAAGATGTTGAGTATATAGCCTGCTCACTGGCCATGAAAAGAGCACACCTGGCCTCGGGACACCTCAGCATCTTGTAGCCAGCATAATTTACATCAGTCTGGTAGTGAGAAAGATTCTATCTTTTTTCCTTTTATAAATAAAATTACTTTTTTTTCCTTTTATAAATAAAATTACCATCTGAGTGCCCATCCATCCCTTAAGGTTCCACTGGAACCAAGTTTCAGTCTTCTTCTCCTGACATTTCTTTGTATTTTTATAGCAGCCTGCACACTGGACCAGCAAAGGAGCACAAAGCACACCATGCTCCTGTGGACAGCTTTTCATCTCCTGGCAGTATCAATTGCATCAGTCCATTTGGGAGAAAGATGCCTATTTTTTAAAACAGTAAATAAAAATATTATTTGGTGAACCACTCCACCCTCCCAGGTCCCACAGGAACTGAGTGTCTCCCTTCCTCTTCCAACAGGCTGCACTATAATGTGTCTCATTGGTAGAATGTCTGATCTGTGTGTTTTCCTTTTTTAACAGCCTACTCTCTAGCAAGCAAATGAGCACACCTTGCTCCTGGGACACCTAGCATATCCCAAAACACTGACTGTCATCATTTACATCAGTCCGGTCAGAAGAAAGGTGCTACTTCTTTTATCATTAAATTAAAAAAGAGGAAAGGCCTAATATATTGAAATAGATTTAATAAAAATGATTCTGCACTTACTTTGAGACACATTTTTTCAGCTCTCCCTTTATAATTAAGAATGACACTCTGCTTGGGGAGGGTGCTCATTGGAGCAAAGGTGGCAACATGTATGTTTCAGTGCTAAACTATAACACAATTGCTTTCATTATTTTCTTGCACTATAAATGTTTTAAGGGTTCAAATACATGCTTAAACCCATAGGCAATTACTGACAGCAAAATAGTGCTGCTTGAAAAGTTTTTTACCCTAAATTATCAAACATGACTGTGCCTTTAAGAGCAATTGCTCTCCAAAGACTGTCATGACTATGACTTCTCCCTCTGTCTGTCTATCTATCTGTATGTCTGTCTATGTAATTATCTATCTTTCTATCAATTGCATCTATCACTATTTTTACCTATTTGTGAAACAAACCTGCGTATCACATTTGCCTGCACTCTGAGCACATACTTAGGATACAGTGTGTATTTGTACTCCAATCATCACCTAATGGACAAAAACCCTGTTTCTCTTTAAAACTCTGTAAATATTCCCAAGACTGAACATATGCCAGCCATTACTTTTCATGTATGCTGCCACCTACTGCACCTGTCAAACCTATACTGCTTACTATTTCTTCCATTGAAATGTATGCCTCCATATCTTTCCTAATAATGTGTATACCTTCCTTAGAATAGAAAAAAAATTCTTGCTACTTACAAATCAGTGTGTTGTTTCTCCATGCCTCCTAACAATTTCACTAACTCACTAACTTTATTATGCAGCCATGGTGGATCTAGCCAGACTTTGTTTTATTCTAGGTGGCAAGTCCATTTCAGTTGCAGTAGACTCTCCCATCTGAACGCTTCATGTACCTTCCAACTCATCCCTGACTGCATTCATTTGAAGTCTAAGGGCCAGATATTCAAACCCTTGCACCTAGCGCAAATCCATACTGCTGGAATAGCGCTGGATTTGCTGCAGTGCAATATTGAAAAGCTCTATTAGCGCCAGCACTGTAGTAGTGCTGGCACTAATGGTAATAGTGCGAGGGCATGGACAAGACAGCACCCATGCATGCCAGCAGTGCGGCATATTCAAATGCATAGCACCACGCTACAGGCATTGGCGTGACCTGTACTGTGGCGCCAGACCCTGCAGGAAAAAAGCTGGCGGTGCGGCAGTGCCCCCTTGTGGACCCTTATAGCTTCCGTGAAGCCCTGGCCAATCTAGTGGTCCCACCCCCAAGCACATATCCTAACCCATATTTCCAATAAAAGTAAGCATATATCCCTGGTGATCTGTGGCCCCCGCACATTTCCGACCTCTGTTTTGAATAATATAAGCACATTTCCCTGGTGAGTCTAGTGGTCCCCCCAGCACATATCCTGACCCCATTCTAAATATAATTAAGCACTTATCCCTGGTAGTCTAGTGAGTTCCCCCAGCACATATCCCACTCCCATTTGAATATAATTAAGCACTTATCCCTGGTAGTCTAGTGGTCCCCAGCATGTTCCTGACCCATTGTAAAATATAATTAAGCTATTTTCCTTGGTAGTCTAGTGGTACCCCCACCCAGGTAGCACCGCCTGCTCAGCCCACCCATCTGCCGGAAGTGAGCCGGGCGACCAGTTTCAGCCCTCTAGCACACCACCACGGCGGGCGCCAGAAATGAGATAAACGAAATCATTCATTTACTCAGTCGGCTCGACCTGCTGTGGTGGTGTCCGGAGAGCTAAGCTGCGCCACCGGCTCAAGGCCCTGGCAGATGGGTGGGCTGAGGGGTGATACCGGGTGGAGGGTACCACTAGACTACTAGGAGAAAATAGCTTAATTATATTTATAACGTGGTCAGGAAATGTGCTGGGGGAACCACTAGACTACCAGGGATAAGTGCTTAATTATATTCAAAACGGAGTTGGGATACATGCTGGGGGCCACTAGACTACCAGGGAAAAGTGATTAATTATATTCAAAATGGGAGTCAGGATATGTGCTGGGGGCTACTAGACTACCAGGGAAATGTGATTATTTTATTTAAAAAGGGGTCTGAAATATGCTGGGGACCACTAGACTACCAGGAATATGTGTTTACTTTTATTGGAAATGGGGTCAGGATCGTGTGGGGGTAGCACTAGACTACCAGGAAATTATATATAATAATATTGTGAACGGGTAGGAGTCATACAGGGGGTGGGGGACCGCTAGACTACCAGGGACATTACCTTTATTGTCAGTACACAGGGGTTGGGATTCATGTAGGGGGCAGGGGACCACTAAACTACCAGGAATATTACATTTGCATTCATTGTGAATGGGTCAGGACTCTGCACAACTGAGCCTGGCAGCACACAGTTCCTGCTGCTTCGGTCTGTGCCTCTATTCTGACCAACAGGGGTGCTGGGGTCTGCCTTGGTCTACAGTGTCCAGCCTGCACTTCCATTCTGACCAAAGGGGAGCTTTGTGCTTCATGCAGTAGCACGGGCAAACTGCATGGTACTGTATGCTAAGCGGCACATAATGAGATGCAAGCGTGCCTGTTTGCCCACGGATTACCTAAGTAGACTCATTTGCATGGGAGCTTTGAATATAGCTCCCGTTTGTCTCAGGCTAACCAGTTTGCACCGGGCTAATGTGTTAGCACTGTGCAATCAGGTTAACCCTGGCAAACCTCACTTCAGCATAACACACAAAGCACAGTTCTACAGTGTGTGGCTTACATTGTTGTTTGCAGTCATACCTCTCAACTGTCCCTGATTTTAAGGGATGCCCCGATTTTACCTCAGACTTTTACTTTGTCCCTCCTACAAATTGTGTTTCCATGACCAAACAGTGGGGGTTATAAGCATAACATAATGTCAGACGTTAATGTTACAGGCAGGTTCTTCCTTAGAAAATGCATTTTACACTACACCATTTATTCTACCAGCTTCCTGAGTGGATATCACCATTTGTTAAGATGTGTCTCCTGATTTTAAACCTTTGTCCCTGATTATTTTAAGTCTGGTCCCTGATTTATGAGGCAGGAGGTTGAGAGGTGTGTTTGCAGTAGATGTGAGACAGCTCTGTGCAATCATACACAATGTTCTCCACCTGCAACACTGGCTTGCTACAGTGTCTAATGAGCTGCAGTTGCAGTTTGCTGTCTTATTCCCAGGCTATTTTTGCCCTGCACTCCCAGACCAGTTTGCCTGGCTTCCTTAAACTGCAATATTCATCAAGATTAGCACAGGCTATTTCCTTTGAATATAGCTTGCTTTGTGCTCCTGGCTAAGTTTGCACACGGGCAGTGCTAATTTAGCCCCAGGGCAAAATTTTGAATATCTGGCCCTAAGAATCTTGATCAGTGTGATTATTTGGCTGAGTGTGGCACTGTTGGAACTCATGTCCCTAGTAATTTCCTCAAAGGGTTGCAGTATCTTGATGAGAAGTTCTAAAACAACCACTGCTGAGGATTAATGTACACTTCAGCATCCCGATGCTCTTCTCTAGTGTATACTGTCTTACAGCCTTTCTTTGCTCCAGCAATTGTTGGAACATGTAAAAGGTAGAGTTTCACCTCATTGCAACATCCTGGATGAGTGTATTAGGAGGCAGTCCATTTTCTTCTTGTACTGCCCAAACACGTTGCATGTTTTGCAGGAGTGGTTGAAATGTGTGCATATTCTTTTGCCACACATGTGAGAGCCTTTATATCTCTGTCTTCTTCCATAAATGCATACACAATCAAATGTAGGCAGTGTAAAAACATTGAATGTGACAAAGACCCCATCAGACAATGCTTTCTTTATGTTTGAACCATTGTCAGCCACAATAATACCTACAGAAAGCCCTTGTGATGTAAGCCAGTACTGTATCTCTCTATTGAGTTCATCCAGGGTGTTGGAAGCTGTGTGATCCTACAGGATATACTAGATGTGAAGGAAGCCAGTTTCTGAGGGAACTGTCAGTGTCACTACAGGGATAAAGCGATACCCAATGCGTAACCAGCTACATAAATGGTTCTGGCTGGCAGCTTGTCCATATGTCAGTAGTTGACGGCAACCCAGCAACTGCATCTTTTAAAGCATTTTTCAGCTTAGCACTTAGTAAATCATACATCTGCGGTATTTCAACACTACAGAAATATTTCCTGGATGGTATATTGTATCATGGTGACAGCTGATTCAAAAGCCTTTTGAATCCTACATGCTTCACAATTCTGTAATGCTTTAAGTCATGTGCTAACATCTCAAATTTAGTTTGTTATAGCAATTGCCTCAGAATGAGTATGCTGGTACTTAGCTTTATGTTTAATTGTTTCTGAAATCATGAGCTGTCTTCTAGCAGTTGACAATTTCAGATGGCCAACATTAGGAGTGCTGGATGATGAGAAGGGCAAAGGGACTGTTTGTAGTACTTATTCTAGAAAAAGACTGAGAAAGAGTTGCCAGTACAACTGAAGCAGCAGGGCTGCTTCTGCTATCACTTGATATAACAGGTACAGGTGTAGTCTTACTTAACTCTGCCTGCATGTTGTCTTCTTTCTCTCTGACCAAAAATCCCGCCTGATACATAATGGGCGACATCTCTTTAAATGTCTTTTTAATGCTGAGGTACCCAAAGCACCTTTTGCTCCCTCTGCTGATGATCTTTTTACATATAGAGCAAACTGTCTTGTAACTCATTATTGTCAGCCAGAGAAAAGTAAGACCACATAAGATGTCACTTTTTTGTTTTATTAACAGGCATACTATACTGTCTTTTATCACTTCCACTATGTTGTTCTTTCTCAACACTGGGATGCTGCTCATCATAGTCTTTTCTGTTTCACCATTATCATCATCCATCAGCTGCTCCAGGCCAGTAACAGAACCCTAATTCTGAATGCACTGCCCCCTATCTTGTTTCTCCTGTACCTGCACCACACTGTTTGTGCCCAAAACCGCCATCTCATCTAAGTCCAAATCATCACATTCATCCTGCATCTGTGCAACTGTCACATCTATCTGATTCTGGCTTTCCATTTGTTTCTGCTTTCTCCCTCCTTGTCTGCATCCTCCATTTCATAATCATTGCTCTCATCTGAGCTAGATTTCTCCTCCTCCTCTGTTTTATTCAAATATGTATTGGTACTACAGTACACATAGGTACCATATCTTGGCGTGCTACTCCTTGTGGTGCTGGCTTCTTTAATTTTGATTAAGGTAGTTTTGGCCTTTCCTGTCTGTTTGAGCAGCATTATGGAAGAATGACTACTGCTATTAGATGAAGTCTCAGCAACTGGTCTTTTACCAGTCAGGCTGTGCAGTGTTGTTTGTGCCATACACTTCCCCATACCTTTCCCATTTCAGCTTCCTCCTCACCCTGTCTGGTGCACAGTTTCATTTTTTTATTACACACAAAATGCTTTTTCCTGTATCGTTTTCTATTTTAATTAGTTCTCTCACTTTTCCCAAGTTCTTGGCCCACTAGTACAGGCTCAGCCTCACAGCACACTCCCCTTGCACCACAGTCGCTGGGTTATTTTTTTTTACGCACAAAATGCTTTTTCGTGTACAGTATGTGTTTTCTATTTATTTAGTCCTCTCACTTATTCACAAGTTCCTATGCCCACTCAGTACAGGATCTGCCTCACAGCCACCTCCCCTTCCACCACAGTAGCTAGGTTATTTTTTTTGTACACACAAAATACTTTTCATGTACATGTTTTCTTTTTATTTAGTCCTCTCAGTTGTTCCAAAGTTTCTCGGCCCACTCAGTACAGGCCCAGCCTCACAGCCACACTCCCCTTCCACCACAGTAACTAGGTTAATTTTTCTACACACAAAACTGCTTTTTCATGTATATGTTTAAGTTTTATTTAGTCCTTTCAGTTGCTGCATAGTTCCTCTGCCCCTCAATGCAGGCTCGGCCTCACGGTCACACTACCCTTCCAGCACAGTAGCTAGGTCAATTTTTTTTTTACACACAAAATGCTTTTCCTTAATGTAGTTTCTTTATAGACCTCAGCTATTCTCAAGTTCATCTGTCCTCTCAGGGTCCAGGAGCAGGTTTGCTCTCTTCGCCACACACCACCTCTTATCACTGTAGATACTGTTTTTTTCCAGTTTAAAAAAATATATATATGCAGCTTTTTCTTATATGTAGATTTTTGTCTGGTAACTTCATTTTCAGTTCTTAGTTCCTCTACCCTCACATGCTGCCCCACACACCCTCACTCATCCAATTAACAAGGGTATTTCCTTTACTGTGAAAGTAAAAAAAATAGATCAGGCACTGTTTAGTAGTAATAGTTCCTCCAACCTTGTCCACACAAAGTCACTGACTTACTCAAATCAAAACACTCTGGCTAGTACAGTAGTACCAATGAGTTTTTAATTTTTTCTTTTTTTCTTTTCAGTTTTTTAAACTTCTTCATCAGCTTTTTGTGTGATACAGTAGATGAGAGATGTCTGGCCCCTCCAAAGAGCCTTGTAGATGTCCCATGACCTCCCATGATCTTCTGTCCCTTCTCCACCTGCCTCTTTTAACTTTTTCAATTATATTTGCCCTCAAAAAGCCAAATGCTCTTTGTTTTTTTATGTTATAAAAGCAAGCACAAGCAGTGCACACAAGTTATTTCTATCAAACACAAATATTTCAAGAATTGGATTGTAACATGAAGTAGTAGTGAGTGAGTGACTTAAGAAAGAAGACCGAGAGACAAAATCCATTCTCTAATATTTTCTCTCTTAATGGTGCCTCTTCCAACAGATGCCAAGCTAAAGTAGCTCAAGTTCTGCCACCCATCACATCGGCCAATAGCCAGGACTGACAGGCAGTATCCATTCAGCTATAGGCTGCCACCATGTCAGTTGAGTAGATGTGCCAGTCAAGTCCTCTGTCCTATGGTGCTCCCAGTGCACTCGTTCATGAGCCGGTGATCAGCTCGCTCCTCTTGCTGCCAATGCCTCCCATCCATTGCTAGTATGCATGCAGGAATCAGGAATGGGATGCATTGCCAAATGCCAGGGACCGGCCGGGCACATAACTTGAGGATGTGCTTATCATGTGTCTGCCAGCCAGCGGGCTCCCAACAAAATCCTTCTAGCTCCATCTACAGGTGCAAAAGAGAGTGCTGCAAATATAAACAAAGGTAATGCTTTTAATGCTTTTTTTTTTTTTTTTTATAAAAGGGACCTTGCTACTGACAGACCCAGATTCAGTACAACTAACCACATGAGTCTTATTTATCCTGGTCCATTGGACTGCATTAGATCTAGGTGGGTTTGGATTTACCACGGATCAGTCAGGCCACCTACTTTTAACTTGCAATAATTATTTCCCTTGTCTGTCTTTATTAACTTTTTATATATTTCTGTTTCTATCTTTTCTTTTAATTACCTGTTTTAGTGTATCTCAGTTTCCCCCTTAGGGCATGGTAATGCTCCTCAAAGTTTTGAGCACCAGCCTCCAAATTCACTTTCTGTTTCTGTCCCTTCTCTTAATTTTTCCTTTTGGTTCTTTATCTTTTACTTTCTCAGGTAGTCCTCCACCTCCAACCCAATCCCTCCCAAACTTCCATCCACCCCCACATCTCCATACCCTCGCCTTGATTGCCCCTAACCCCACTTCCACTGTCCCTCTGTCACTTCTGCAATTGGCTCAGCTTTTCTAAGTTGCAAAGTGTTATTTTAGTCATTTAACTTTTTCTTTGTAAAATTTAACTTTTCATTTTTCATGCTCATTGATTTTTTCTGGTCCACTTTCCTCTGCCCTGACAAGTCCAACTCCACCCCACATCATCTGTACCCTCACATCCCCCACCCCAAATTAATTTTCCCTTGGTCTCCTCTGGTGTCAGCTCAGCTTTTTCCCCTTATAAAGTTTTTTGTAAAGTTAACTTTTCTTCTTGTAAAATGTAACTTTTCCCCTTTTTTCATTTTCTTGAGCCCCTCACACCACCGCATTGCTGCTAGTACTACTAAAAAGGGCCATAGACTTCTCTCATAGTCTCATCACATTTGCCCACTAGCTCAACAAGTCATGGAATGGCACTGAACTGCAACACAGTCTGCCTTTCACAGTCTGGTTTGTGCATGTCAAAGCAGGGTATGAGACCAGCTGCAGGAGCACCCTTTCAAATCTCCCTCAACTTCAAATACCAATCACATACCTGGCCCTGACTGGAAAGTCTGGGAGTGTGGGCAGAAAGAAATAAGAAACAGGAAATCTGAGCCAAACAAGTAGTGTTTAATCTGAGATTTGCTGAACGTGAACCATCTGAGTTTGGCATTGCTTGGTTTCAGCATAGGGGTGTCTGTGCCCATCACTACTTTTGACCTGTCATAAGCAGCATGACCACATCTCAGTCCATTTCAGGTTGCAAAAATAAAAGGCTTTAGAAGTTGGGTCAGAATATTGTTTATCTGTCTTTGTGGGAACAACAGGAAGAGTGTTGGGTGTATGTAAGCAGCTGTGTTAGTGTCCTTAAGTCAGTTCCAAATTCTGTCACAGCACTCCAACAAGTATAACTTTTTCAAAGCAAATTGCAATTTTTGGCATATTACCAAACATGCTCACTGGCCACTTACTAGCCCCAGTGTTTCTAGTTTAAACAACCCTTCATCAGCGGGTGTGGTGTCCTTCAGGGCAGGGTAAATAGGAGGAATTGCAATGGAGGGCATAGATGGCCTCTTCAGAAATTCATTAAGATTACATTTAGAAGAATTTTCCTTCTCAGCAGTAAAGCCCAAAGTCTCTTGCATTTGTCTCAAGGGGTTTGAAAGATGCATCCTCAGAATAGGATCTGAATGTATACACTGATTTCTTCTCACTGCATAATGAAAGAGGAGCTGGTCCCAGTACCTACAGGGAATTGTACATCTCTTGATTATCACCAAACTCCTCCTCCATGTTCTGGTGGTTAGGATTATATTCATCTTCTTCTTCATTAGACTGAAAAGAGGCACTGGGGGCTCCATATGGTGAACTGATGTAAACAGTGACTGCAAAGAGCATGAACAAGAATGGAAACTGATCCCACATTATGACCTACAAGTGATGGCGATCTCAACAAACCTGACAACAGCAATGACAATGTGGTGATCATCGCTGGCAAAATAGGTAACAGCTATCTGATTAATTAAGACACAGGGGCCAATAACACTTGAGGTGTCAAAACACCCTCTGCCAGGGCGAGGGGGGTCAACATGGTACCAGGATGAATTTCAGCAGGGCACATTGATATCCACTTGCCAGTATCTTTGGTATCAGAACACTGGAAAATCATACACCCATAAGCAATTCTTAGTCAAGCAGGAGCAAGATGAGAGTGTATAATCCCCATGCCTCACAACTTCTGGTGCACTCTATCAAAGTGTTTGCATCAGCAGTGAGCAGCATATAAAGAGATCAGTGAAAAAGTAAACTGATTTGATATTGTATTGTAGCTTTCAATGTCTCACATCTGAACTACTTCTGAATAACAGCAGAGTCTGAGGGTTACTGGAGGTAAACACAGTCCTTGTACTGATCTGATAGGCTTTTCTAACAAAAGTCGATCAGCATCATCTAGTAAGTGTAGAGGCACCAGCAGCCACTGTTAAAAATGTCCTAGTGCTTTTCCCTCTGATCCCTCTTCCATACTGACTATGCCAATGTTTGCAGATTGTTGAGCATTCTCAATAGCTACTAGATTGTACCACAAGCTGCACAAGTTTCTCAGAGTAGTGAGTGCTTTAGTAGATCTTTGTTCAGATGATCTGGCTGTTTTGAAGCGGCTACTATTTTGTATTCTGTGTGGTCATCCACTCCAAAATTTCTTAAATCTTAGCATCTATCACTCATAAAGTCATCAGAACAGTTTTCACAAGAGGTTCATTAGTATTGCCAATCATTCCTGTGATGCTCAAAAATCTGCTGTATCCTGAGCCTAGGAAGTGCTTTTGATCCTATACCAGGAGCTGGTTTGTTTATACAGCCCAGAGATGGTGATGATCTTCTTCAAATATTAATCTGTTGAAATAATGCCAAAAGTCATAGTTTGAAGAGTTAAAATTAAGTAGGGTGGACCATTCAGTCCTGTTGCAGATCCTAACTTCTCTGGACTAGGCCGACTTGGATCAACATGAGACTACAGATCCTTTTGTGGCTGAACCCAGGAGTGCTGTTTGGCCAGGGACAATCTGTTATCCCATTCAGACCCCATGTGTGGAAAGTATAAGGGAGGGTAGCTCTAGAATGTGTTCCTCTGTGTCAGGAGTGGAGCATGTGGCATGAAGTATGTGTCTGTAACATGGTTCCTAACTGACTCATAGATGGAGTTCTCAACAATAGGAATACACAATTTGACAGTACAGTTCTGAAACTGTGTGGTTGTTTTCTCAACACAGCATAAGGGACAGTGCTCAGTGCAGTGAAAGTATCACGGTTGAACTGATCAGAGCTCCAGCATTTTGCTCAACATTTTTGACTATCAATACTAAAAATATAATTTAACAACAAAATACTATAGTGTTGTACTACAGAAAATATGTTTAGAAATTATTCAATTTTGCATTAGTCAAAAAAAAAGGCAACTTAAACATCATTTGACAATTTTGAAAAGTCTGTTTACTTGTATTTTTATGTAGTTGTTGGGCAAAGATAGTAAAGAGCTAAAATTAAGAACACAATTTATAATAGTGAAATTGTCATGATTAGGACATGAAGAGGTTCACTTATAATGCTACTGTTTCCTTAGACCATGACCTTGAATTTTTAAACTTGTAGGTGGAGGCCTAACACTTTTATTACTGCATAATTAACAGCTGTCTATATAGTACATATAAAATGTGTTACTGACATTGCATCTGTGCAGTGGAAGCGGGGAGATAAAGACAGAGAGAGTGAGAGAGAGAGAGATCATTCTGTGAGAGTCTTCAGCAAGCCTTGGTTGACAAAAAATATTAACAAAACAGGAACCTCCTTGTCTCCACATGCCAATAGCAGCGAGTGAACCCATATGGAGAGCTATTATCTTCACAAAGGAGGGTTTCGTTATCCTCTTGAGATAAAATATTCAGTACCCAATCATACTGTTCAAGTGCTGTGGTAATGGTAACATACTGCTATAATGTGTGCAGCTACTATACTGTACCTTTCCTCTTTTCTGAGATATATATTCTCATGTAGTACACATGGTTGGAGCTATGGACAGAAACCCAATTAAATAATTTAACTGCATGAAATCATTTTTACATTTTCTTTAAACCGAGAACAATGCCAGATGTACTGGACATTTCCTGCATTTTAAAAGACATTTCATTGCTACACACTGTGTGCTTATAGGTTGAAATTAATCATCCCAAAGTTAAATGAGGTAGGATTTTAAATCTGACTCTTGTAAAGGCTACTGAAGGCAAGGTTATAAGGATTGTTTTTTTTTTCTATTTACCGCCTCAAAGCCCAGTATGTCATTATAAGAGCTGGATGGCCCTTGAAGGTCCTGCCCTGCTTGCACTCAGCTGCCCACAGCCCATGCTCTTCCCTGACCCCAGACACAGCAGACATCCCTCATCAGACAGTCCTGAGACCATTTGGCCCTCAAGTATCTGCTCTTGCACACTGGTTTTGATGGTGATCAATTGTTGAGTCAAAAGATGGAAGTAGGAGAATTCAGTGGCTATGTGCCAATGGCGCGTAAGTTCCCAGCAACAAATGAGAGTGAACCCATGAATGAAGATCACCTACCACCACTACTGGTGATGATTCCTGCCTAGCCTCCACCTCATTCACCCACTGGCAAAGTGCCTTGCTGTCTGAATCCTCATAGTGTCTTTGACCAATGCTCAGTGATGAAGGATAGGAAGCACAACCACAACTGACCTGCCTGCCCAGGCCCACCACCCACAGTAGCACTTCTTTTACCCAGCCTGTGTCTTGGGCAGTAACTTTCTTTTGCCCAGCAGTTCAGGGATTCTGCTGGACTATAATGCTAGACTACACTTCACCTAAGTATCCTGTCTAGTAGCCTGGGCATGCTGCTCCTCACATCAGCAACTGAGATTTCCAGTACTGTCTCTGCCACAGCCAGCTTTTCCATTAAAGGAAGGAAAGGATGCACTCTCACCTCCACCCTGATGTTCCAGTTACCAACCCCAAACAGCCAACATCTGCTGTCCCAACACTGCATGATGAGAGTAAAGAGAATGATTAAGACCTAATGTAGATTTTTTACCCTACTGACCACCACCATCAT
This sequence comes from Neoceratodus forsteri, assembly GCA_016271365.2. Taxonomy (NCBI): domain Eukaryota; kingdom Metazoa; phylum Chordata; order Ceratodontiformes; family Ceratodontidae; genus Neoceratodus; species Neoceratodus forsteri. Next base: position 880,833,631 of record CM028134.1, on the reverse strand, counting down.
TCAGGGCATGCACCACCAGTCCTCCTAGGAACTGTGACTGACTGAGGTAATGCAGCACGCAGGTCTGACCAACTGGCTGTGCTCCTCTCAGTCTCTTGATATATGGGTATCTAACATAGTTGGCTTGACACCATGTGGCTTGGTGGCTGCCACATGATGTGACACACCACAAACCAGTCCAGCTATCAACCCTACCTGTACCTACTGACCACACATATACTACTTTTTGGCTTTTAGCTGCTGTTACACTACTAACTACTCACAATTTTACACTTGTTGCTCCTCCTTGCCTTGGCAGTTACAATAGCATGTTTTGTACTAGGCTGCTGTACTTCTGCCACAGCATCAACAGTGTAATGCTGCTGAGGAAGAGCTACTACTCTGTGTGTTAGAGGACTGGTTGGTAGGGTGGCTCTAGGGCTGTGTGTCTGCCTTGACTGATCACACATGACTCCAGGGCACAGGGAAGGGTGTGGGAAGGCTGAGTGGAAATTGCAGCAAATCATTTGACTTTGTTTGTTCATGTATGAATGTCAACCCTGCTACCTTCTGAGACTCAAGTCAAGTCAGGAAAGGATGAAGGACCAAAAATAAGACAGAATTGTTTCCAAGTGCTAGATGCTAACTACTAGAAGTAAATCAGCTTTCAAATTTCAATGGGCTCAATGAAGATGGTGCAAGTTACTTCAGTGGCGTCACTGTCACAGGGTGTTTGGGGGATGACTGCTGGACATTGGTGGAGGCAGGAGCAGACTGATGATAAGGCAGCTCAGTTGACTACATAATTGTGTTTTGACATGAAACAATGCAGCTGCTCTGTGATAGGTGCAGCTACTTGCTTACAACTACTCAAAGTTCATCCATCATCCAGGCTGAACACTGTACCATTAGCCTGCTCCTTATTGGTCTGTCAGGGCAAGCTCTCTAGCCTGAGCTTCACTGGATGCTACAGTACACTGCCACACTTCTGCAGCACCTGCCCTCCAAGTAGAGACAACATGTTCACACATGCAAATAAATAAACAAGGGCTTTTAAGCCCACAGGAGATGGAAGGGAGAAGGGAGATTAATGGATGGAGCGCTGCTGACATTGATTTTATTTAATTCCATACAAATAAAGTTAGTATTTTTTTTAAATGTAAGCAACTTTCTTAAAGCAGAGATTTATCAGTCAAGGTGTGTGTATGTGTGTGTGTGTGTGTGTGTGTGTGGGGGGTGATTAGCCTTGAGCAGTAAGATGAGTACTGCTTGTGTTATTTCTTTTTCCTTCATGGAAAGATAAAGCAATTACAAGGATGAAGCCTTTTGTTGATTTGGGTGAGGTGGTTTATGTCTTGGACTCTGTGTTCCATGTCTGCACCTGGAATACTGGGTCATATTGCCTTATAAATTTGCTAGATTTAAATGTTTGGAGGTCAGTTCACACTTCAGTCCTCTGAACTCTGTGTTTCCCAACCCTACCCTGAACTACTTGGCCATAGTTAATACTTTAATTTTTGTAGCTTATGTTCACATCACAGTCCTCTTGGACTCAGTGTTCCCTAGTTACAGACTTGAAAGTCAAGGCCATGTTGCCTCTTTGATTGAGGAGGGGTGTACTGTATATGTCCTTGTCCTCTTGGACACTGTGTTCTGCAGCTATGTAACTGAAATACCTGCAGTATAGCCTAGGGTTAGAATAATGAGCAGTGAATGAGCTTGGTACACCCAGCAGGCCTGGGTTTGAGACCCCAGCCTCCACTTGCATACTATGTGACTCTGAGCAAGTCACTTAACCACAAAGCTCCCAGGTCACACCTGAAAATAGGTACTTGTGCCTAGTGGGCTTTATCTGGTTAACAATGAATACAAAAATGTATAACAAAACAAAAAATACTAGGCCATTCTGCCTCATTAACTGAGGTGGGTACATTTTGACTCCGTGTTCCCCAGTTCTGTAGAGGGAATAAACATTTAGTAATCTCTGTAGTAAATTCTATAATCAAAGAAAATAGATTCAGAATCAAGAAACTATGACCACCACCAAGAGAATTTATGTAATTAGTTAATAACAAACTATTACCCAAAATCAATTAACGTAATTTTACTACAGCAATTGGAATAAAAAACAAAGCTATGGGGTCCTCCAGTTCTGATGTGAACAATGCAGCTTTGCCTGAATTGGCAGTACAACCTAAAAAGCACACAAAAAATCAGAACAACAGCATGATATACCACTCACGTGTTTCTACATGTTGTCTTGTTTCTATATAATGGAATGAGTAGGAGAGGCATTCACACAGAAAAGCCTCTTTTATATCATTGAAATCTTCTTGAGCATCAGCCTGCAAACAGCTTTCCATGCTGAAGTTCTTACATCTGTCAACAGTTTCTTTTTGAACTCTCATTACTCTGTGCTGTGCAACAAGCAAGCAGGATCATTATTCATCTCGGAAACATTCTGCAATAAAAGGTCCTGTTCCAAGCAATAATCAAAAGTTAAATGCACTTTGCCAAAAGACCACAATAAAGCTGTCAGCACAATACAGAGAAAGTAGAAGTAAATTATTACTTCTGCTCGGTCTTCATGGTATTAGGTGGAGGGATGGACCAGTATGTTGCAGTAAGCAACAGGGAGAGGAGGTAGTGGATACAAGTCCATTCTTGGTGGAGAGGATCTGGAAGAGATTGGAAGCCTTAAAGGAGAATAAGACAATGAGGCCAGATGGGATTCATCGAAGGGTCCAAAGGGAACTCAGCACGGTGCTGGCTGCCCCTCTGGCAATGCTTTGTAGCACCTCAGTGGAGATGGGGGAAGGTCCAGAGGACAGGAGGAGGCCAATGTTGCCCCTCTGCACAAAAGCAGCAGTAGGGAGGATGAAAGAAACTATAGGCCAGTCAGTCTCACATCAGTGGTGGGGAAGTTAATGGAGATACTACTGAAGGAGAGGCTTTTGGAGAACCTGGAGATAAAAAGGCTGCAGGACCACAGGCAGCATGGCTTCACAGTGGGGATATCATGTCAAACTAATCTCATAGATTTCTTTGATTGGGTTACAAGGGAGGTGGATCAAGGGAGAGCAGTGGGCGTGACCTATCTGGACTTTGTTAAGGCTTTTGACACTGTGCCACACACAAGGCTAGTTAAGAAACTAAGCAGCTTTGGGGAGGGTAAAGTGAAAAACTGGGTATCAAAGTGGTTAAGGAATAGAAGGCAAAGGGTGGTGGTAAGCCGTAGCCACTCAGGTGATAGGAGAGGGACTAGTGAGGTGCACTGAGGGTTTGGTGCTGGGACTGGTCCTCTTTAATGTCTTCATAAATGATATTGTGAAGGAGCTTGAGGATAAGCTGTGTCTCTTTGTGGATGATACAGAAATCTGCCACAGGGCTGACACTCAGGAAGGGGTGGAGAGAATGAAAAGGTGTGAGGAAACTAGAGGAATGGTCTGGGGCTGGCAGCTGAGTTTCAATGCAAAAAGTATAAGGCTGCACATAGCACTGTGAATGATAGGAGGCATGTATAAGATGGGTGGAGTGGAGCTGGCAGTCACTAACCAAGAAAGAGACTAAAGGGTCATCATATCTGATGACCGTAAGGTAGCTGGGCTATGTGACAAAGCAGTGAAAACAGCTAGCAGGATGCTGGGGTGCATTGGGAGAGGGATTTCTAGCAGGAGGAGGAGGTGGTGGTACCATTGTATTGTTTTTCTAGTGAGGCCCCACCTGGAGTACTGTGTCCAGTTCTGGAGGCCTCACTTCCACAGAGACATTGAAAGGGTGGAGGTGGTACAGTGGAAGGCAACCAAAATAGTGAGGGGTTGCATCAGAAGCCATATGAGGAAAGGCTGCAGGAACTCAACATAAACCAGCTCCCCTTTGAAAATATCATGGCTGTGGTAAAACATGATACTCTGTAAGTGGAGACCCACTTGTGCCAGTTTATTACCACAGCTGCAGGAAATTGGGGGCTTGAAATCCAGCCCCAGGCGAATAAAGTCATTTTTACTGTGCATGCTAGGCTGGCTAGTTTTATTTTCCATATAACTTCTTTATTTGTCACTTTTCATTAGAAAACAATAGAAATACCACCTTTGGGTCAAGATGCAACAAATGTAAAAGTTTCAAGCTTTAAAGCTCGGCCATTTATTAGATATGCAGTGGGTAAGCAAAATAAAGATTCTTAGAAAGGTTATTTTAGGTTGATTTTCTACTTTATAATGTAAAAACCGCTGAACATAAATTTACTACATTGGAGCAGGTTATGAGACCCTGCCACAAAGATCATATGTCAATTGTCAGATCCTAAGTTTAAAGATGGTTAAAGTTAAAATGGCCAAAATATTTTGTTTAGCCTAAAATGTCTATTCAGTTATAACTGTAGTACAACTAAAATAATCTGCATTAAGTGTTTCATAGTAATGCTTTATTGATCATTATATTTATTTATTTGATTTTGGAGACACACCTTTTAAGCAGCAAGTGCTCTTTTCCAAAGGTTCCACGTCAGTTACATTACATTTAGGCACATAGTCTGGCTCATGGGACAGTTTCAGTGATGGCACAAATAGGGCCTAGTCTGGTACATATATGCTATCGCAGGTAGTAGAGAAACCCTAACAACTGACACATTATAGGGATACATTATTAAACCGAGTGGCATTTTACATGAAATAGCACCTGAGTGGTTGTCACAGGAATGAGTAGTGGAATAAAGAACTCCAAGGACAGTAGTCCCAAACCTCATTGCATGAGGTGGCCACAGGTCTCACGTGGTGGAATGCCTTAGCCAAGCTCCCAAGAGCACTTACTGATATCAGCATATAAATGCTCTCAAACTCTGATCTCTGACTTGAACTTCAGGATAAGAGCTGTAATTACCGCATGGCAACTGGGGAAACTCAAAAGCAGACTGCACTAACCTTTGAGATGGTACCAGTGAAAATAAATCAGCATGGGAGCCAACAGGCCAGAATTCAGTCTCAGACTGCAAAGGCAATGGCAGCTGCTTCAAATCTGGCAGCATGTCAGAGTTGGAGAAACCTCTGTCGTTTGTTCCCATAATGCTGGCCAACCTACAGTAGAAGAAGAAAGTGAGTTTTATCAACATCACCACTCAACTCTCCCACTCACAAGGGATTGTCCCAAACCTGACAGAAACTGTCATAGCTCATGCTTCCCACCTGGAGAAGGTCAAGAAGTGCTGAAACCCAAACCAGGAGAGAGCCCCACCGCTTTTAATCAAATATCTCTGACACAATGACAAGGAGCAGGTGTTGAGGGCTGCAATAGCCAATAGTCCCATACAAGTGTAGGGTGGTCAGGTCTCAGTGTTCCAGGACTTTAGTAGAGAGCACCAAACAAAGTAACAAAAGTCTAATGGAACAAAAGGCAAAGATGCCCTCAGGGGCTGAACGTCAAACTTTTATACCTTCCTGACTACATGTGAACAACGGCAGACCCACATATTCTTTACCAACCCTGCAGCAGTTGATTGATTTGTAGATGAGGAGGATGTGTAATGGAGGTCAGATCTCAGGCCAAAGCACAGCCCCAGTACAGTGCTGAGAACCATCATTTTGAATTAGTGAGGTCCCACTTGGTACCCTTGCACCCCCAACCCAAATCCAAAATTACTGCATACTGCTCAGTTTTACCCAGCATGGCTGCAAAACCCAACGCTGCTCGCTGAAGTTTACAGGCCCGCTTAGCCACACCACTTAGTTGAAATGATGCTTCCTGTGCCCTTAATGATATACATTTAGTACCAACAACCACCTAGCTGCTGGACTAAGGACCTTTGTCTGAGATGAGTGACACCATGGGTGCAGGGCAGGGGAACAAATGTCTGCATGCTGATCTTATACTACCACTACTCCTTAGGATTGGATCATGTTAGCTGGTCATAGTGTGACAGTCACCTAACCTGGATTATCTATCAATGGCTTAACCCTGTGGACTAGCTGGGATTTTGCCATGGGCATGACCACACTAGCCAGACTGAGCAAAAACTAACTGGCAGGAGCATGACACCGAGCAGTGGGGCTGATAGAACTGACTTAACGCTTACATCCACACTAAGTATGGATCTGGCCAAACCTGATAGCTTGTCTTCCATCCTTTTCAGGCACATGGCACACCTTAAGGATGCAGTTGCCTTCTTATCAGTTGGTTGTAACAGTCGCTAGGCCTGACTGCTTCAGTGGGGGTAGGTTTTGGTGGGTATTTTGGTGGGAAACTTTGGCTGATACGACCTTCCCTCTTGGTTCTGCATATGACCAAAGAGCCAGTGTATCACTCTTGCATGTTGGTATCCAGTGCTGAGGAAGGATCATGCAGAAAACCCTAAACACTGGGAGATGATGTCTTGGTACACCATCACCCTAATAAACTGTAACATTGTGCACCTTCTACTATAACTGATGCTAAACATCAGAAAGGGATGTTGAACATTATTTCATCCATGTGCCTCTAAATCTGGTCTGATGAGAGACATGATCCTCTACTCCAAGGGGAGGGAGACCACTACCTAACTGCTTCTGGGGTAGCAGGTTCCAGCAGGCAGTAGGCTGGACACCATGGATCACTTCTTGCCTACATGCAAGTGACTCACACTGAGGAGGCTCACAGAAATATTCCAGTGTTCTTAAATGGCAAAAGAACCATCTGCAATATCTGTCAGGTTTTGATTTGTAACTTACCCTTAGGGAAAGTTATGTTATGTATGGGCAAGTACTGTTTTTGCCTCCATATGAACTCTCCTCACTTATTGCTGTCCTGCCAAATGAATTTGTAAACTGCACTCTGGTGTGGTCATGACCTTGTGCCCTCACAATCATGAATGCGTAACAGATTAAATCAAACCACATCCTAGGGTGCCTCTAAACTTCTGCTGGGTCGCTGACATGAATGCCTGGCCTCTGCATTGAATGTATGCACATTCACCTCAAAAGTAGGGAGGGTGGGGTGGCAGGCATAGTCAATCTTTACCTCCACAAAATATCAGCCAATTACTGTAGCACAGGCTCCCTGAGTTATGCCATTCAAATCTCTTGAACATGGCCTGCTTCTTGGGATCTACCAATAGTTACGGTTGTGTAAGGGCTTTACTACAACTTCTCCATACCCCCTCCTTGTTACCTTAAATCTTAATGATGCTTTACAAGTTATTGATGTTTGAAGATTTCACATACCATATTTTACCAAATAGAAGCCACCCACAAATAGAAGCCACCCTCAAATTCAAGCCGTGGGTCATGATGAATACTTTTAATAAAGTCACCCTCAAATAGAAGCCACGGCTTCTAAGGAGGTTGAAGTCATGTCAGAGAAAGCTCTATGGGTGGGACTCTTTATGATTTTATTTGTGTAAATATGATTGTTACAATATTTCTTTTTAACATTTTGATCTTAGTTCATGTTTGTTGTGCTTATTTTGCTATGAAGTAGACCAGTAACAATACATTAGATCATACTCAGGATGTGCAATATTTTCTTTTTACACTTATAATAGGATTTTTGCAATACAAGCCACCCTCAAATACAAGCTGACCTTGAATACAAGTCACTGGTCAAAATAAAAATTTCAAATAGAAACTGCATATTTGATGAAATATGGAATGTGCCCTACACCAATGGAAAGGTGCCTTATGGTTGCAAGGGAACCTATGTCAGGCACATATTATTTATTTTATTTTATTTAGTTGTTTTTAACCAGGTATAGCACACTAAGTTGAAAGCTTTTTTACAGGAGCGACCTGTGAGCACAAAGAGGTTAAGTGACTTGCTCAGGGTCACACAGTATACAAGTCTGACCAAGGGTGGAGTTGGGACACCGTTGGTGGTCAAGGACATGTATGTAATGTATTTATTTTGTTTATTAGTTTCTTGATAACTGGGTACGTTCACAAGACATTAAATATGCCTATTTTCAGGCATGAGCGGAGAGTACAAGTCATGAGACAAGCATGGTACGGAGAAACAATTAAAATATACAATGTGAAGAGCAAATTAGTAATATGTTATGATACTTCTCTGCCTTTACAAAGTTTGGGGATGATAAAGGAGGGATCAGAGGGTTGACTGGAGGAGAGTGAATAGGAAAAGTTGTTGTTTTATTATAACATTCGGCCACACACTGGTACCACCTTTTGTTCTGTTTCCTATCCTGTGGTTCTAAGATGGTAATTACAGCAGTTAGGGTCATCATTGTCTATACCTGTACACCTCCTGTGGCTAACAACTTTGGTATAAACACCTGGAACATTAACAGCCTTTAAGAATGTAGTTAAGAGAAGAAAGGTACAGAGCATGGTTAAAAGCTGAAAACCAATATAGGTTTGCTCCAGGAAATCCACATGATTAATGCTGAAGAGGCTAAAACTAGGGATATTTTGGGGGATGGGTCACTTCCTCATAATGCTCTGAGGCAAGGGGTGGGTGGTCATTTGGGTACCAATTGTATTTCCATGTGTGGTGCAGCACAACTAGGTTGACTCAGGGGGTAGGTATGCAGTTGCCCAAACAGCACTACACACTGGAGAATCCCTTGTGGTGAGATTGGTATATGGCCTTAACATTTAGTTTATTTTTACTTTTGTTTAACAGGTAAGGTGTTGTAGCCACAAAATATGACTATTTTCAGACACGACCCAGGAGGTTACAGTACAAAACTGGCAGACAAATCAAATAACAGGTGTAGTTCAGAGGTACTCAACCATACAAGGAAAAATTTACACAATATTCTGTGCGTAAACAGTATTGCTAATATGACAGAGACAATGGCAGAAAAATACACAATAGTACAAAACATAATAAGCATACAATCATTGTGCAGTAGAGTTTTAACACATATAGAGGGCGCATGAGCTTCTTTCAGAAGCTATCCCTGTACATGGCTCAGTTTCTGGGATCACAGGTATTGGGGGACTTTAAGTGCAACCAAGCCATTTTCCACAATAGAATCAACAAAGCCACTGCACAGGTGTCAAGAAATGCCAAGGCTTTGAAAGTACTTGACAATACTTACAACCTGTGTTATGCATGGAGACATCCCACTTTCAAGATTGTGAGTAGAGCATCTACTCCCATGCACAACAGAAATACACTAGAATTAACACAATTCGGTGGCTGCATCCCTTAAGACCAAAGTGAACAATGTGCATTACTCTCCTATAATCATAGTTCTTAGCTTACAACAAGAGGGTATACCTCCCACTCAATAAGATGAGAAACCCTTGAAGCTTATGTGATAGGGCAGACCATTCTGTTTACCAACCACAAGAAGAGATGAAAGATCAGGAACTCCAACAACTGGAGCAAATGATTGCAGCATGTGAGAAGACCTACATGGATAGGCACAGCCAGCCTGTATCAGGTCCCGCAGAAGCTGAGTGCAGACTAAATGTACTTAGTAGTGCTAAAATCCTGAAACCATTGTATTGACCCATTGACTCATGCAGGATAATATTTTGACAGGGATGGGAAATACCTAGCCTGACAACTACAACACTGGGGTGGGGCTAGAACAGTAGTCCAAATAGTTGACACCGATGTGGTGTTCTCTTCAGAACCAGAATGAAATAGGGACACATTCTGCAATTTTAGAAATACATCATACACCTGAGGTGACCCTCCTGCGCTGCTCAAATCAGCTCCTTCCAGAAGGCAGCTATCACACTATAGAAGCAGAATCCTCTATAGAGCTCAACCGCCCTATCACAAAACTAGAAATATTGAAGGTTATAAAGGGTTTGAGAGGGAAGGTCCTAGGCCAGATCATCTCCTTATTGATCTTTTCAAAGTGTTTGGGGAGCAGCTGTTAGAGCCACTTTTGACAAGTCAATGGAGGCCTAGACAGGACATGTTGCCCCCCTCCACACAACCATCCACCATCACGGCACTTCCTAAACAGGAAAGGACTCCATTCACTGTGCCTTATACTGCCCACCTCATACCACTAATATAGTTTCTCACAGTTGATTATAAAATCTTGGCCAAAGTGATAGGCACATGCCTAGAGGAGTTCTTCTGCCTACATCCACCCAGACCAAACTAGATTTGTGAAAAGGAGACAAGGAAACATAACATTAAGAAGATCCTCAATGTTATATACAATATGTCTAAGAGGCCTGACAGGCATGGGGCAGCAGTCCTCCACCTGGGCGCTGAGAAGGCCTTGATTGCATTGAGTGGGGGTATATGTTTGAAACCATGAGGAAGTTTGGGATTGGGGACACCATGATGAGCAGGATCAGATCAATGGAGCCAGTATCCCATGCTTTAAGCTAGAGGAACTCAACAAAGGTGCCCCTTCCCCTCTTACATGTTCTCTCATTACAGCCTCTGGCAGCAGCTGTCTGGTTCGCTAACTGCATATGGGGCTATGGGGGGTCAACATAAGCTGGCCATGTTTGCAGATGACCTGTTCCTCTACTTACAAGAACCCATTGAAGACCAAACACAGTCCAGGTTCTCCTGGCAGAATATGGAGCCTTGAAGGGCTACAGTATCAGCTTGACCAAAAGTGAAGCCATGCCATTTGGGAAGAAGGTGTTGGGAGCAGGTCATCAGTAACTTCATGAGCTTACAGGTGGTGGACAAAATTAAGTACCTGTGGACTGATTATCTATTTTAATCTTAAAGTTATTATATTGGTATTCTCTATTTGTGATAAACTATTGTTTTTGGTTAATTGTTTTCTTAACTTGTTATATGTATCTAATAATGTTATAGTGTATGTTGGAATGCTGTTCTAACTGGAAATTCCACCATACTGAACTGCTGTTGACCACATGCTGAACAATGAATGGAATGCTGTACTAACCATACATGCAGAACTGCATTCCATTCATTCAGCGTGCAAAGCGAAGCCCTGTGAAAGCCACCATAAAAAAAATGCTGCATATTGACAGCAGTGTAATCTGTTTCAAACATGGAAGCTGTGCAGTGTTTTTATAAACTCTCACCGCTCAGAAGCAGTTTTATTCTCCGTGATGAGAACCAGCATAAAAAGAAATTTCATCCTCCAGTTCATGGATAAGCTTGCTGTGCAAGACATCTGCCTGCCATGTTTTTTTTCTTTGAAAACCTGCCCACACTACAGCAGCAACCAATTGGGGTATGCGCTCCTAACATAGGGATGCCCAGTCCCTAGCAACCACACAACTTGGCAAGAACAAGCCATAGCTCCTGAAATATGAAATCGGAGACTACAGTTTATTTTTCAATGAAAACATTTAGTTAGAAAACCTAAAATAGGACACAAAGGGACACCACACAATATACAAAATACAGGATACATAACCCAATGCAGAACAAGTGTGTTCTGCCACCTTGAGGGTTTGATTCCTTGGACCTCTCGAGCTTAAGCTCTCTGAGGTCACAGGGAATCAAACCCCTCTGTAACAGAACACACACGTTCTGCATGATTGCCCATCAGTATTCTCTAGGTATTGTATGTTTTGTTATAGTTATCGGGTCAGGTCTGTAAAGGGGCCATGAGACCCAGTGCTTTTCAACCGGTTAATAACATTTTAAGTAAAATGATACCAGCTAGGCTGAGCCAGTTACCAAACAAGAAATTCACTCCACTCCTGGGTAAATTAGGTATGAGTGTAACAGGTATGCAGCACTACCCTTTCAGTACTTGGTTGAATTCACACAGTCAAAATGATGATACTATCCAGATGCCTCTACCTGCTCCAGTCCTCCCTATTCATTTACCAGGAAGACTTTCAAAACTTATGCTCCATAGTGCATTTTCATTTGGAATGGTAAGCGTGCCCACATTCAGAGGACTATCTTTCAACTTCTGCAGTGCCTCATGGGACTGTTGAAATTTAGTAACATAGAAACATAGACTTTGACAGCAGATAAGGACTGCTTGGCCCATCTAGTCTGCCCATTTCCTACAGACAGGGTAAGCTGCAGATCATAGTTAACCAACAGCCTATTTCTTCCGAGCCCTCACAAAAATTGCCCTATGTTTGTCCCTACATTCTTGAATTCTCCCACAGTTTTAGACCCCACAAACTCCTCAGGAAAGCTGTTACATGTATCCACCACCCTCTCTGTGAAAAAATACTTCCTCACATTGCCCCTGAACCGCCCCCATCATCAAATTGTGTCCCCTTCTTGCACATCTCTTTTTCTGAAAGATGCTACCGTCTTGGACTTTGTTGATTCCACTGAGGTACTTAAAAGTTTCTATCATGTCCCCCCTCCCTTCTTTCCTCAAGGGTATACATATTAAGCTCCTTTAGTCTCTCCCCTATATGGCTTCTCTTGCAGACCCTGCACCATTTTAGTTGCCCTCCTCTGGACTGCCTCTATCCTGTCTATGTCTTTGTGGAGATGGGGTTTCCAGAACTGGATGCAGTACTCAGATGGGGTCTCACCAACTGTCTGTACAGAAGGATAACAACTTTCTGGTTTCTGCTGGTGATGTCTCTCCTATACATCCCAGTATTCTTCAGCCCTCCCTACTGCCTTCTCACATTGCTTGCTAACCTTAAGGTCATCTGATATGATTACCCCAGGTCCCTTTCCATTTTTGTTGTTGTTACTCCTTCTCCCCATTGTGTAATCTTCCCCTGGGTTTTGTTTCCCATGTGCATTACTTTGCACTTCTTTGCATTGAATCCAAGCTGCCATACTTCTGACCATTCCTCCAACCTTGCCAAGTCCCTTCTCAACCTTTAGATGCCTCCTTGTGTATCAACCCTGTTGCAGATCTTTGTGTCATCTGCAAAGAGGCATACTTCTCCTTCCAGTCCCTCTGCAATGTCACTTATAAAGACATTAAAAGGAATGGACCCAGCACCAAACCCTGCAGTACCCCACTAGTAACTCCTATTTCTTCTCAGAGTGGACTCCATTTACAATTACCTTCTGTGTCCTGTTGTCCAGCCGGTGTTTAACCCAGGCTATCACCCTGGGACCCACTCCCAGGCTGGTTAATTTGACTATTACTCTTTTGTGTGGGACTGTGTCAAATGCCTTGCTAAAGTCTAGGTAAGCCACATCCACAGCCCCTCCCTGGTCTACTACTTTGGTCACCCAGTCAAAGAAATCAATTAGATTCATCTGACATGACCTTCCCGCTGTGAACCCATTCTGCCTTGGGTCCTGTGCCCACTGGTCTCTAGGTACCCAACAGTTCTGTCCTTCAGAAGTGGTTCCATCACTTTCCCTACCACAGAGGTCAAACTGACAGGTCTGTAGTTTCCTGCCTCTGTCTTGGTCCCACTTTGTGAAGGGGAATCACATCCACCTTCCTCCAATCCTCAGGTACCACACCATCCTCCCATGATTTGTTAAAAGGGTAGTCAGTGGTTTCACTAGTTCTCCCTTAATTCTTTTAGAATTCTGTCAGGCCCCATTGCTTTGACCACCTTCAGTTTTAGGAGTTCTTTCACAACCCTTTCTTCTGTGAAAGGACTGGGATTGACCCCTATCCAGAGTGCTTCTGCTAACTGGATTAGGCACTTCCTTCCTCCTTCTCTTTTGTGAATACTGAACAGAAATATTTGTTCAGTATCCCTGCTTTTTCACTGTCCTCTCTGTCCACCCATCATTCATTCTATTCAGCCACACTATCCCTCCTTTGTCTTTCTATGCTCCCTGATGTACCTATAAGGTTTTGTCCCCCTTCTTAACGGAGTTGACTATCTTTTCCTCAGTTGGGTCCTTTGCTATTCTGACTTCCTCCTGCTTCCTTTGCCTTAACTGATACAGCTCTTTGTCCTGCTTTTCCTGTGTTTCCTTATACTTCCTGAATGCTATATTTTCTCCTGACCTTCCACGCCACCTCTTTTGAGAATCATAGTGGCTTTTTCTTTCATTTGATTTGTTTATTTGCTTCACACTTAGGCTTGATACCTCTGTGATGGCAGTTTTGATGTTTCCCATTGTTGCTCCACCCTCCTTCCAGCCTTTTGCTAGTGCTTTTCTAAGGCATTCTACCATCTTGCCAAGTCAGCCCTCCTGAAGTCCAGTACCTTCACTTTTGTATGGCTTGACTCTGAAGCTGAGTTTATCTTGAACCACACTGTTTGGTGGTCACTTGTTCCCAAATGGCTACCAATTCTAGATCTGAGATCCTATCACTGTCCCCATTTGAGAGTATGAGGTCTAGATTGCTTCCTCATGAGTGGGTTCCAAAACTAGCTGTCTGAGGCATGCCACCTGTAGGGCATCGAGAATGGCTCTGCTCTTGGATGTGGCTACAGCAAATGTGCTCAGTTAACATCTGGCATAGTCAAGTCTCCCATCAACAGTATCTCCCATTTCTCTGCCATCCTAAGGATACCTTTTATCATATCCTTGTCCATTCCCTCACCCTGAGATGGGGTCTATATACAACCATTGTGCGGATTGTGGTGCCATTTCCAGTCTCTAAGGTGGCCCACAGTGCCTCCTCTCCTCCTGTTTACCCTTTTGTTCAGTTGCTTTTATCCTTCCCTTACAGAGAGCTACTCCTCCCCTTTCTCCCTCCCTGTCTCTCCTGTAGGTTGTGTACCCTGGTATGTTAACATCCCAGTCATGGTTCTCTGTGTACCATGTTTCTGTGACTTCTACGATATCCAGGCATCCTCTTCCATCAAGGCCACCTGTTCAGGAGCTTGTTGCCCAGACTACGGGCATTGGTACTCATTACCCTCCATTTCCTGATGGCTTTACCCTTTTTGCCCCATCCCTGTCCTTATTGCCGTTGTCACTTTCTCCATTTACCCCTGCCCTTCTCCCTACTCGACATCTCTATCTTGGGTTTACTTCACTTATTACCATGATTTTTTTGGGGGTGGCTAGGATTTCCCTGCTCCTTTTCAGTGCCTCCCCCTTGACTAGTTTAAATGCTTGTCAGTGAAGTGTTTAAACCTATCACCTAGGATCCTGGTTCCCCACCTGGACAGATGCAGACCATCACACCAGTATAGGCCTGCATCACTCCAGGTGGATCCCCCAGTCCCAAATGAAGTCAAATCCCTGAGCTCTGCACCAGTTTTAACCACTAATTGAATCCCATGGTGCGGAGCACTCTAACCTCACCTATACCATAGACAGCAGCACCTCCGAGGAGGTTACCATGCATGCTAATGGTCTAAGGCCCCTCCCAACACTGCAAACTCTTCTTGCACTGCTCTGATCCTTTTCTTAGCCAGGTCATTTGTCCCTAGGTGGACAATGACATCCAGCTCCCTCCACTGTACAGCTGCTCGGCAATCCTGAGAATTTGCTCCCTGTCCCTCTAAGCCATGGCGCCAGGCAGGCACCTTACCTCCCTCTCCCTTCCTCCCCAGTTCATCTTCCTAACAATGGAGTCCCTCACCAGGAGTTGTTTTCTTCCCTGTGGGGTCCCATGCCACCCTCTTGTGGGTCTCCTTTGTGGAGGTTGCCAGCATCCTCCTTGGTCTCCACTGGGGTGCCTTCATGAGGAACCACACTTTGCCAGAGTTGCATATAAATTGTGGAGAGGTACAACTGTAGAAATGCACCTCTGTTCTACCACCTTCACCTCTCTGAACCCACTGTGGTCCAACCTCCTCTTCTTGGCAACCTCTGAGGCAACGGCAGTGGCCCTGGTGGTCCCTGGATGGGAGAATAGGTCCCACAAATCCTGGCAAACTCAGCCTGAGATGAACAACCTCCTCCCTCAGCCCAGAGACATGCCTACAGATGGGATAACACACATCCTCTAGAACATCTCCTGGAAGACTGCTGCTCCACAGCCACTGCACTGCACCACTCCCATCATGTCTTATTTCTGGCCCCTTCACTGTTGTTTGAAATACTTACTCTTTCCTCTTTATTTTTAATTTTTCTCACTACTTACTTACTGCCTCTGTGCTCTTTAAGCTCCTGATCTTCCTGTTCTGAAAAGAAGATCCTATATTTCTCAATGTAGTCTCCTTACTTGCTCAGAGGCAGACCTCCAGCAGCTGGGGGAATGGAAAGCTATCTTGTCCTTCTAGGATGGTGAGTCTTTGTTGGCTCTGTGATCACTCACTTCCTGCTCCCAAACAGGAAGTTCCAGTTGTCAGTCCAAATCCTGTGCCTATAAAAGTGAACTGGCTTTGGGTAGAGGGGCTGGATGACAATATAGTATCAGTAGAGAAGTCCAGTCACACAACTGCTCCTTCATCCCACTACTGGGTGTCCTAGCTTTCATCCCATCAGCTTCTGAGCTGAACCTCTTGCCTGAGTCAAAACTGAGGAGGATGATCTGGGTTGTAACCTATGAAGGAGCTGTCTATCCCTGCTTTTGGTCCCCAACCTACAATATATAGTCAACCTTTACCAGAACCACAACCAAAATATAAAGGGCAGCCCACAAATACCTAGATGTCCTTCAGGGGCTATCCACATGCTCATCCGTCACTGCTGCTCTAAAGATGAGACCTCAGTTCGTGGCATACATTCACAAAGGCCTGCTCTATAGGAAAAGAGGGCTAATGCTCAATGGAGAACCTCTTTGCAGGGTTTGGAAAGGAAGGGGAAGGAAAGGAAAGGAACATTGTTTAACCAGGAGTAGAACACTAAGCTGAAGCTCATTTCCAGATGTGACCTGGGAGTACAAGGAAGTTAAGTGCGATGCTCAGGATCACACAGTATGCTCCCAGGCAGCAGTGGGATTCAAACCTAAGTCTTCAGAACTGGAGTTCAGAGCCTTAACCCATTGCACTATATGCCTCCTGCAATTTGTTTAAGTCTTTTGAGAATTCAGGGTGGAATAGGGGCTGCATCTTAGGGACCTCTTTACATATTTGAAAGTGGGCCCAGGGTGGAGGAAGTTTGATCAGCTCACTCTGGACAGGGATCCCTAGCACCCTGGAAGAATAAATGTACAAATCCCAACCCTGTGCCATACCTTTGTCAGTGTACTACAATCTGATGTGTAAAGCTGGTATCTCCAACCTAGATATCAAAGCTAAATGGGAGGAAGATCTGGGCATTAAGTTCAGTAATGAAATGCTGGCCCTGGCTATTAAAATCTGAATGAATGTTCCAGGGGCAATCAGGTGCATCAAGTGGAACTTAGTTTACTATATACAGTAGGTCATACATCTCACCTGTCATGTTTCATCAAGCATACCCAGAAAAAGTTCCAGCACTGCCCCAAATGTAATGCATCTGACAGCACCTTCATCCACATGGTGCTGGTGTCCCAAAATAACTCAGTTCAGGCATGGCATGCACCAGCTATTGACCTGGGTTCTTGGTATCAGCCTTCCAAATTTTCACCTCAGATTTATTTACGGGCAGATTTTAGTAGATGCTCCATTAAGGAGGGAGGCTCTCTGGTCCACTGCATTGATTAATGCTAGAAAAGCTGGTGCCCAAACATGGCTGGTAGTGGAGTTCCCATCAGTCCAGATCTGGGCCTACAACTTGTGAATGGGTATTCAAGTGGAAAAAAAACAGCTCACTGCCAGTGGAGATTCATTATGTTCCAGACAATTTTGGGATCACTGGCGGCCCCTGAAATAATATCTTTCCCTTTAGATGGATCCTTTATCTGAGTTGTGTTTACTGTCAGGGCTCCTTCCAGCCCCAATGGAGGGTCACCAAAGAGTGATTTGGGGCTGATATACTACTTATCACACTTTATGCAGAAGGCTGCAATCAGAACCCTTTTGGAAACCACAGTTAATTTCAGGTTTCAAATACACTGTGATATAATGACTAAATATGTGTAAATCACAAGCAGAAGTCACCCCATCAACTTTGAACGTACATGAATGAAATAACAATTTTATGTAATCCTATGTGATTGTGGTATGACCAAGTTTTGTTTTGTTTCTTTTGTTGTTATTGTTCTTGTTTGCTGTATGCAGTTACCCTTGAAAGGTGGCGTGTTATGTGTGTTACTTGTTGTCCAACTGTTGTTTATCTCTGTCTACTGTATGATTTACTTTTGAAATTTTAATAAAAATGTTTAAAAAAACTCATTGCATGATAAACACATGCTTCAGATTATTGAAGTCCCCACCTTCAAGTAATGTCACTTAACTACTTGAGATATCAAACATACAAACATGCCAGCAGATAAATGCCTCATGGTTTACCTAGTTTGCTCGATTGTGAAGCTCCTTATTTATTTACAAAGGAAACTGTCCCTCCCTTTTCCCTTTGACCTCCCTCAACTTCCCCTCTCCCCCACTCACCCCCTTTGCCCCAAAGTTTTCCCTTACCTGTCCTAACCCCTTGACGCTGTCTACCATTTTTATGGATACCACCTCCTCTGTCAGCTCATTCCACTTTGCCCCACTCTCTGCAAAATTGCCTCCTCATCTCCTCCTAAACCATCCCCCACCAGGTATAGAGTGTGATCCCTAGTGATCTTTTTCACCTTAGATTGAAGAAACCCACAGTGCTCACCCTGTTAATACCTTTACAGTACTTGAAGGTCCTCAGTCATGTCTCCTCTCTCTCATTTTCTTCAAGAGAGCACATGTTGGTGTCCCTGTGCCTATCCTCACAGGTGTTGCCGTGCTGGTAGTGGATCATCTTGGTCACCTTCTCTGAACCATCTGCAGCAAGTTGATATCCTCTTTAAGATACAGAACATAACTGCACAGTATTACCCTAGTATAGTCTTCCCTAACGACCGAATAGTGGCAGAATGACCTCCGCCATTCTGGTGCTAATTCCCCTGGCTATATAGCCTAGCATCTGCTTTGATTTGGCTGCTGCTGTCTTGCAGTTTGCAGAGTGCTTCAGGTCACTGTGATTATTACTCCCAAGCCCTTTTCTTCCTCTTACCTGGTTACCTGCACTCCACACAACCAGTCTTTATTTTTGCCCCAGGTGCATAACTTTTCTTAGCATTGAACCCCAGCTTCCAAATGTCAGGAACATTTTCTAGTATGGCTAGATCCTCCCTGGGTAAACCACTTCTGAAAAAGTTCAGGATCAGTTGATAAATACAGCTGCTGGTGTCAAACAATGAAGTATTTGTTTTCTTCACAGTGCTCACTCATTGCAATGCTTTAAGTTG
Source organism: Neoceratodus forsteri (assembly GCA_016271365.2). Taxonomy (NCBI): domain Eukaryota; kingdom Metazoa; phylum Chordata; order Ceratodontiformes; family Ceratodontidae; genus Neoceratodus; species Neoceratodus forsteri. The sequence continues at coordinate 880,814,655 of CM028134.1, read as the reverse complement.
CTGACTATTGCAAGTGTCTGTCAATATTCTATCTTAGACACACAGGGCAGGATTTTCCAAAGATCCACCACTCACTATTTTCAAAATGAAATCCATCCAAACCATTAGACCAGCTATTAGATTTCTAACTACATCCAAATTTCACATCCAAAAAGAGCTGCAATGACTGTAGAGGCATAATTTTACCAGAAATCATGACTTTATGCTGCAAACTGATATATCAGGGCTGCTCAATCATAATTGGGTGGTGTTGCAGATGTAGAATGCATTGCATGTTGTCTGAAACTTTGGAAAATCTTGATGTATTGTTTGTCATTTATCTCCATTACCTGCTCTTACCACTTTTTTTACTTGAGGGATCAGGTTTACATTACATCAGTGGTTTGTTCAATTAAACCAAAAGGTGCCAACAAGCTCTCACAAAAGAATCAAGAAAATAATCCGGCTGCAGAGGCTTCACTTTTAAAATGTGTACTACACTAACCAGTCAGCCGGCACAGCAGCAAGGCATCCATCTGCAACACCGACATCCTAAGTTCAGGAATGGCCTGAAAGTCAGAGGGCCAGCCGAGGGAAAGGTTGAGCATCAGAGATGTCTTTCCTTCTGCTCTGGGAAGGGGTTGTATGACTGGCACTATGGACTACGGTGGAGCTTGGAGTTCCACTGCACTGGCGCCTACACTAGTGGGAGGCAGTTCAGAGGTGGGCTTGTCCCATGGACGCCATTGCACACCCCGCCTCTGGGGGTCAGCATGCAAAATGTTGACAGTCCTGCCATGATGCCTGCCTCCTGGTTCCCGTTACTCCTGCCATGACTCCAGGCCCGACTAAGACTGTATTCTGTTGTGTGGCCTGACCCCATTGCCACACATGGGAGGCAAGCCAAGATTACCATGCCAGCAGTGGTGATGCTGCCAGTAATCTGGACAAGATTCCATGGGGGTCTTCTTGGCAGCCCAGCACTGAGTGGGCAAGCCTGGGCATTCAGTGGTCGGTGGTCCTCAGTTGGGTTTTATGTCCAGTCAGGACAGGGCAGAGTTCAGGGTTGTCAGAACAAAAAAATAAAATTGTACTACATAGCCCAGAAAACTGCAGACTTATTAACAGTCAAATGAAATAAATTATCTCTGGACTACAGATGATTCCATGTCAACTGAGTGACTCTATATGCGGGAATGCAATTTGGGTGAATATTTATGAGTCATCACAACTAGGCGATGCTCGTCACAGTGACACACATTACAGCTACATATTTAGACACTGAGGTCTGTTATGGATCTAGCCATATCACTAAAATTCAGTACAAACTTTCAGTAGTGGCCTACTAATCCCCCAAATTATAACCTTTCTCTTTATGTTATATGTGCCCCAGTAATTAACAGCTTCCAAAGTCAATGGTTCTTGCTTGATATGCCCACCCTGACACTGTGTCCAAGGAGTGTCACTTATGACATGCCTACATTGCACTTTTTGGCCTTGAATGTCAGGGCCGCTGTTTTCAGCCTGGCCAGTACTGTACCTGCCTAATATGCTTCATATGTTTCACTCATGTTTGGCTGTATATGCTGTTGTAATATATGGAGAAGCCATATTAATAGTAAACTAAAGCATACAAAAAATTTACTATAATACTATCACTAGGAAGTGATAATAGCATCGATGGAAACTGATTATGTTATTGTTCAGAGCCCTTTGCACCATTGTTCAGAGCTCTGAATGATAGTATTATCAGAAAACTGAAGAACACAAATGCAAGACTCTCCTACTGTAAACCTGTTGCCATGGTCCCCAAGTTCACTTCCTGGACATGCATCTTAACATTTCTTCAAGCCGCACCTTGTGATTTGCAACTGTTAGTCTGTGTGGGCAAAACAGTGTTAAAACATGGCGTAGCGTCTCTCGCTGAGGAGAGAAAATTGTCCCTATGCTCTTCTGCTGACTTTTTATTTTACCAAACTGTCTGGTTGATCCAGCATTCATGCAGCCCTGACAACAAGTGAAAGGTAGAACTCACTGCCAAACAAAATCGCTGCAGGCACTCAAAAACAAACACAAGAGAGACTTGTGTGTGTGTGTGTGGGGTGGGGAATGAAGTCATGCACATATCTGGGACTGTCTATTACAGCATGCCCTGCCAGCCCATTGGTCCAAAGTGTGGACCAATGGGCTTGCAACCATACCTACCTGTCAGTTGGTGGGCAGCTGGGCAGTATGCGGGCAGGTTGCAGCCACCCACCAATGATGGGGGCAGGGTTGGGCAAGGGTGCTGTGTGGGTGGAGGGGTGGGGATGCTACTGGAACACCAAGGAAATGATATATGGAGATGTACTGTGATCACGGCAATGGGTGGAGGGGGTTCCACTAGACTACCAGGGTTATGTGATTGCTTGCAGATGGTGTTCTGGGTGGTGGGTGGCTGTGGCTAGTGGCTGCTGTGTTGTGCCATACAATACAGCAGCCCACCTGTCGGTGGCTGGGATTATTCTCACTCCTCATGGGCTCAACTTTGAGCCCCCCTATGTGTGTGCACTGCAGGGTTGCACCAGCATATGCGCTGCATCCCAGGCTAAACATTGGGATGTGCTGCTTATGCATGGGCACTCCCCTGCATCTGCTCGGATACCATTTCATTGCACCTGGTGCATCAAGATTTGCACTGCACCTGGCAGCCCTTTAACATCCCCACCGGGCACAATGTGGGTTGTACCAGCACAACTCTGTTATGCCATGCACAGCCCCTTTGAATATCTGGGGCCATTGTTTGAAAGACTCTTGTGCTACTTTCTGGATATCATGCTCAGCCAATAATATGTCATCCAGCATGGAGCTGCAAGGTTTTTAGCACTCATAGAATCTTTGCCTACTGGTGTGAGTTCACCTCTATCGAAACTTGATTGCATCCATTGAAGTCTCACCATGTTCTCTTCAAACAGATACATAATAGACTCCTCAATGGTCTACAGTATGTTTGAGAACAAATTTCTGCTATAACCAACTCATCTTGGGCGTGTAATGGCTTGGGCATTTTATCATGATATGTCCCACAGTGAGTCACATAAATCAGTCTTCTGTTTACAACAGAAGGACTTCCCAGGCTGTCTGAAATACGTTGTGCCTAACTGGAATGAGTGTCTTTTCCATCTGGACAAGCTGATATGTCCAAACCACTGTAATGCAGTTATGACATGTTTTCTGCTTGTGTCTTGCAGGAGATTTCTTATGCAAATGTCATGTACAATACACTGTTCATTTATTTATTTAAATGTGTAACCAGGAAATACATACTGAGCTAAATACAGCTCATTTCCAGATATGTCCTGGGAGAGAGGTGAGGGAGACAGCTAACGTTATAATAACAAGGTAAATACAAGTCAGTAATATAAGCAAAATCAAAAATCTAAAGGCCAAAATACTATATAAAGGCACAATTAGAAAATAAAAACACTCTCAAAGAAAACAAAACAAGAAAAAGAAGGCAAGACTAGACAATAGAGAAAAGAGAAACAGTCAAAAGCAGTGACAAGTAGGATGACAAAATCAAAATCATAAAGAAGAGACTTAAGAGAAAGCAGAAGAGGCAGAACAAATTGAAAGGGAAGGAGGGACTAAAGTTTAGAAAAGCGTAAGAAAAGCAAATTAACCAATAACAGATTTTCTAGGAGGGATATTAAGAGAATGGAAAGTATTATATTGTGCTCTTGCAGACAATTAGTACATACACAACAATGCACTCATTGTGTGGTACTTTCTAGCCCATTCCTCTCTGACAAAATTTAGATTACCTATCACCTCACATGAGTATCTCAAATGGTGAAAATCCTGTGGATTCCAGTATCACCTCCCTTGAGCTGAATGATAATTTTGGCAAATACTGTATCTGGCCCAGTTTCTCTGGTATCTGTCTGCAAAGGTGTGAAGCGTTCTTTAAATTTTTGGTTGAACCTTCAACACCAAACCATTGCTTGTGGATGGCATGGTGATGATTTGAGCTGCCGCTTGTTCTTCTCTTACAGAGTAGCTAACAGTGTGGGCAGGAAGTTCATATACCTGTCTGACAACATTTCCTTGTGAAACCCCACACAGCAGAAAATGCCTAGAAGCTTGTCTGCCAGGGTTTCTGCACCCACAGAGCATACAGCAACTGCATTAAAGTATTTAAAGACACAATCCACAACTACTAAAATAAATCTTTTTGTACAGTTGTAGTTATTTATTGGCCACACTATGTCAATAGCCACCACCTTAAATGACTCACCAGTGATTGGCAATAGCATAAGAGGAGCTTCAGACTTACCTCTTGCCTTTCTTCTTCTTCTTCTGTCATGCAGTACAAACTGGGTTTTGTAGTACTGTGCAAAATCTATAAGGATGGTGAGCCAGTTTAAGCTCTATAAAGTCTGGTTTATTTCTATGTGCCCAGACATTAGAATGTTGTGATCTGCCTCTAGATGTTGTCTTCCATATTTGTAGGCAGAAGTATTTGTTGATAAAAGTTGACTTTTCATGTTTCTGTTTTGAACACTACTGCCACAACAACACATTATTCTGCACGTTAAAGATTTCCAGCTTATGGTGTTTCCTCACTGCAATGGTGTGTCTGTGCTGATTCTCTCACTTTATATAAACTCAGAGCATGCTGCTGCACTTGTATCAGCATATTTCTAGACATACTAACCAGAGCAACATGTCCTTTCTATGCACTGATGCTATCTCTCTCTCTCTCTCTCACTCTTTAAATTTACAACTTGTACAGATGTGATCACCACATTCTCTTCTGGCTTCTTTTGGATGTGCTTTCAGCCCTCCCAGCTGACTGCTGCAGGGATCTTCCTGAATCATTGGCCCTTCTTCTGATAAGCAGGCTGTGCTTCCAACTTGTTTCTGGGGAGGAACATTGGGTGTCGCTGAATGTATTCCTAATACACTGGTTGCCCTTCAGTTTCTAGCTATGAGGATTTTCAGAAAACCTTTTCCTGTACAACACCCCACTTCCTCATTGGTCAGTTTGCAGCCTTTTTTCACTACAGCAGTGAGGTATACTTATGTTTTGGTCTCTCTCTCTCTCTCATTCATTCCTCTGACTGTAATTGTGGAAAATCCTTATTATGCACTGAGCCTTCATTCTACTGGCAGCCAGCAGAATACATGTACAGGATTGATGGCCTTATGCTGCTCTAACCACACCTTCTTCTCAAGGCTTTCGGTTTCTCTATGAATCTATGACATAACCATGTACTGCCCCAACTGAACGTCTTATTCATAGACTGCAAGGTCATTCAGAAACTGTGGGTACCCCATGATACCTTAACCATTTGACCTCATATCATATAGATTCATTGTGCAGCTGTGAATCAGCCAACTCTTCAGCTTGTCAGGGCTCCCTGTACACTGTGGCTATGTGGATCTACATTCTCGACAGGAACTCAAGCTTGCACAGCCAGGCTATGAGCAATTAAGCATCAATTCTTGTGGAAATGTTGTGATGAACTTTACCTTGTGTGTCAACTTAAATGAGCTCCAAAAGAAATTCAGTTGCTGTGAAATACTGCACAGAAAAATATAATCTGTTACAGTCTAGCAGGTGCAAAAGCATGACACTGCAATGCAATTCTGCCACTTTGATTTGGATTAGGATATAGTGGTCAGTTTTGGGAACCACAACATATAGGTGACATTAAAGAAACTGAAAGGATACATAGAAGGATATCCAAAAAAATCAAAGGTATGGAAGGGCTATCATATGACACAAGACTGAATAGATTAGGACTATTTAGTTTAGAAATGAGGAGACTAAGAGGTGATTTGATAGCTGTGTACAAATTGATAAGAAATAACAATTAAAGGGAAGGTTTATCTTGAATTCATACAGTAGAAAAAGGAAGAAAAATACTAGAGGGCATATGTTCCAGTTAATAGGCATAACTAGAACACAGATCTAGAGGAAAATGGTGTAATTAGAAAACAGAGGAAAATGGTTCACACAGAGGATGGTACACATTTGGAACAAATTACCTGGGACAATAGTAATGAGTGGCAATATACAAATGTTCAAACATAGAATAGATGAGTATCTCTTGGAGGAGAGATCCATGGTTGCCGTTGAAATATATGGCAGGCAGACTAAATGGGCATATACTCCTCTTATTCAAAGATCCTATATAACAACTGAATCACAGAAAACATGGAGCCCTGAGTGTGGTTTGTGGTTTATGATGGCCTGGATATAGCCAATACCTGAGGTCCTCAGGGGTAATTTGGAGAAACTGCTCCAGTAGCATACACTCATAGATTATTTCAAAATATTTGCTCCAGATCTGTCTACAGAGTGATCAAAATGCATGTACATTTTCACTTGCAATTTAAGCATACTGTAGCTGGTATCTAGTGGCTTTATAGCATTTTGCAATTTATGTCTGTGACTCTCTGGTATCTGTTCTTACCATTCCAGAATAGCATCATTTAACCTTTGATATGAACTAAAGCCTTTATCACTTAACTTGACATGAGCATTTAACTCTTTACCTGTAGGAAGGAACACCAGATAAGAAACACAAGTGTTTTCCAAGTTTGCAATGCTTACACACTGTCTCAAATGACCTTAGAAAGAGTTAAAATGATCATTCTCCTTTAGTGGCCCTTGCAAATTGCTTATAGATTTATTAATGAGTGAACTTGTGGCTGGCTCATTTCTGCTACAAATCAGGATGTCCAGAGTGCTCTGCTTCTGAATATCCAACTGATGATGAGATGCTGTCTAACCTTTTAATCCAACTCTGGTTGCCTCATCTCCATCTCCTCTTCCCATACTGCTCACTCCTTCTTTATCTTTGCCCTGCCTCTATTTCTTCTCACTTGCTATGTTTACATGTAGTATGAATCAATTACTTTGTTATCAATTCACTTCATTCAGATTGTAATCACTTTTGGTTTACATGTTGTTGGATTGATGAGAATGAAGTGAACTGATTACAAGATGACTGATTACCCATTGCATGTAAACACACAGCAATTGAAGATTTTGAGTCGTTGCATTCCTTTGCTGCAGTTTCAACAGTAAATATACAGTAGCAGTATCAATTCACAATCAGATGTACATGCACAAGGTAACTGGGTTCAAAATAATTAATGAATCTGAACCACTGCAACTGAAAAGCGGTTCAGACTGAAACACAATCTAACTCGGAATGAGTTTACATGAGATTTCAATTGAGGAGTGCGGCCTTGATTCCACTGAAACTGGAGTCTGAACCTGATTTCAGTGTTCATGTGAACCTGATTTCAGTGTTCATACAAAGCAAATCCTCTATACTCTCTTTCTCTCTCTCTCTCTCTCTCTCTCTCTCTTCCATCTTCATTTTCTCCAGGTCAAAGAGCATCTCCAGTTCTGAGCTTTGTGTTTCAGTCTCTACTGTCTGCTCTGGCCTCTACAATGCCAAACAGCGTAAATCTTCCTGACTTCTTTTTCCATCTCTGAACCTGATAACTGACTGTTCATCATCTCCATCCTGTTTGGATAGCTTCAACCAGTGTCTTTACCAAACGTAGTTTGAGTGGCCCTAAAGCTTTACACTTTCAAACCACACTGCCCCGGTAACTCAGACACTGTCAGCTATTGGTACCACTTTGCAAACAGGTTTTCTTTGTAACTGCTTTGATTCTACTGCTTTATAGTGACAAATCCCAAATTCTGTGTCACAAATTTGTGATGGTCATGCTCACTAGAATATCTTTTCCATGCTATTTTGTTGCCACGAGTGGGACCTTTTCAAGAAGCTAACATGACAGGTGTTACTTTAGACCAGTTATCCTGAAAGCTTCTTCCCCCACCTGCCTAGGTATGGCTCACCTGCATTGAGTAACTCCATGGTAGGCTCAGCCCCAATGGCTCTATGGCCAATCGCAGCAAGGCATCATGATCTGAAAAGAATTACACACGTGTCTAAGAGTAGAAAAAAGAGGCAGTCTGACATTGACAGAGGACCTCTTTATTGAAGACCAGGGGCAGGATTCACAAAGCTTTGCCAGGGTGCAAACCCGGTTTGCCCAGAGCAAACTGAGCCTTGTGACTAGCTGGTATTTACAAAGCCAGTTCACCCCCACAAACTGTGTTTGTACCTGGAGTAAGGTAGTGAGGGGTCTACACAATTCAAATGAGGGACTTGCATATCCCAGCAATCCCATTCACAAAGGATTTGCTCCATGCAAGGGCCTTTGTGAAGGTCCCTGCATAGAGCAAAATGCCACAGAAAAAACACCTGGCTGTAATCCATGCAACCCTAGTGGTTGGTGGGGATTCTGCACCCCCAGTCCTGCTCACCCACCTGAGAATTAAAAATGCATGTTCTGAGTACAATGTCCCACCTGTCATCACGGATCACCCACCTGTAAAGTAAATAAACTATATTCCATAGTGTAGTGGTCCCACCCCAATCCCAGGCTGCTGGATCACCCACCCATAAATGAAATACATTTTCTCCATAATGTAGTGGTCCATCCCACCCTGATCACCCTACTGTTTCACCCACCTGGTAATAGGACAAACCTTTTTCATACTGTAGTGCTCCCTCCTCATTCCATGATCATTCGATCACCCACCCATTTTAAAAGAAACCATTTCCATAGGTAGTGGTCCCACCCCCACCCACTCTGTTAAGCACATGCCTGCCAACTTCCCCCAGCATAACCACTGGTCAGTGAGCAGCACAGCCATCCTCATACCTCCATGACTGCCCATCGACTGAACTGTAAATGACAGCTTTCGTGCTGCTCACTGACCAGTGGCCATGCAGGGGCGGGGGAGTGGGGAGGTGTGTGCTAATTGAGTGGGTGAGGGTTGGGGAGACCACTACCTCAAGGAACTGTTTTATTTTAATAACAGGTGAAGCATTCAGGCAGTGTGGAAGGGGATCCACTACATTATGGAATAGATTTGTCATAATACCAGTGGTGGCATCAAGTGACTGGGGAATGGGGAGGGACCACTACACACAGAAACAGTTGTTTTATTATCAGGTGGGTAACTGGGTGATCAGGGTTTGGGGAAGGCCTACTACATTACAGAAATTATTTTTGTTTCATATGGGTGATCAGGTGCAGATCGGACCACTACACCATGAAAAAAATAATTTAATTTACTGGTGGGTGGTCTGGGGGCTGGGGTGGGACCCTACACTATAGAATATAATTTATTTACTTTATGGGTGGGTGGTTGGGCAATCAGGAATTTGGGATGGGACCCTACACTATGGAAATATATTTTTCTACCATTGGGTCCATGGTTTAAGATGCGGAGGGCACCACTACACTATGGGGATGTGGATCGTGGGGCTTGGGGTGGGGTGGTGCACCACACATTAATGGCATGCAAATGAGCTCCATAACGGCATGCTAATGGCCACTAGCAACTTGCATGCCCAATGAGCTCATTTGCATGCCTCTGTTCCTGACTAGCACTTTAACATCCTGATACTATTGGCTATGGGCCATTTTCCTGGCTGGCTCTGGGGGCAGTGCTACTATATATATTCCACTGCTTTTTCTGGGTTAGTGCTGGTCCCTATTCAGTAAGATAGCTCACTGAGTTATCTCACTCTGAATAGCTCTGTCACCCACATGTAACTGGGAAGTGCAGCACAAACTTTTGCACCCACTTTGTGCTCCTTTCTGAATCTTGGCCCAGCACTCAAACAAACATGGACTGCAATATTTCAGTTTGGAGGTGCCACAACACTTTTAATAATTTTCAAACAGCGTTGTTTAAACAACACAGTGAAAACATTATCATTAAAACATATTTGCAACTTAGGAGGGCAGGCTTATGTTGTATTTTTATCTCCTCTGTAAAAATACAGGCTTCTAGTAAGGCAATTTTATGGTTTCACTGGGGCAAAGTGTGCAAAGATATCCAACATTTTAATCCAGAAAGTGATCATATGTGTAATAGTGTTAAATTGAACTCACTTCTTAGTTAAAAGTACCACCAGCAAGATGAAATGCAAACCTCATCAGTGAAAGAACCGTGCAGAGCAGTGTCCACTATCTGCAACATGCTGACATGTTGAGGATGTACCCCTTTCTCACAGCTAAGGAATATATACAATGAAACATATCTATAAAGTAAAGTGCCCCATTGAGCATGTGTGGTAGTGAAAAAGCTCAATAGGAAAGAATACATAGGGATACATAGAGATAACAACAGTTTGATTTAAAAGGGAAAGGAGCTCACATGCTACATATACTTTAGAAAATAAAATATACTGCAAGAGGAAGATGGGTAATAATTCAAAGAGTCATATATGTAGCAGACAGTAAGTCACCTACCTTATATAATTCTTGAAACTAAAACAGCAGGCACAAGTAATAGTGCATTTTACTATTAAGAAAGTAAACTGGCTAAATAAAAATTAGTTGATTATAATGAAACCTACAAAACAGAGAAAAGAGAAACAGAAAATAAAGTCTTAAATATCTGTTCGGCAGTCTGCATTTGATACTAGGGTATAACCAAATAAGGAGGATTAGCAAAATTATAAAACAATAAGTTAAGCAGCATGTAATGTATCAAATACTGCATGCACATTAGACAAAAAGCAACAACATTTTATCATTCAGTCCATATGGATGTACTGTCTATATGGTAAAATCCAGAAGGCCTTCCTTTGGAGAATCTTTTACAGTTCAAAATGAAAGAGTCTGTTGTAGTGTCTATGATGTTTTACTAATACCCAATAGAGCAACAGACAGTCCATAAAAACAGCTTACAAAAACATGCGTGCTGGGTAACAGACTTTTTCCTGTTACTCATCACTCTATTGTGAGCCACTTGCATGGCACTGCAAAAAGACCACCACTGCCTTATTTCTGTGATACTGTGACAAAAGGGTGCACATAAAGACAATTAAATAAAATGAGAAATAAAATAAAAATAGTTTTTGAAAGAAGAGCAAAATAAACTGAAAGGCAGAAACATATTTTTGTGGGTGAGTCATAGGTATTGTCATAAAAAATGGCATGTCCAGCTGTAGCCACTATACTTTAGCAATGCAAAATAAATTATTACTATGCCCGTGACAAAGCAACATTCACAGTTTCAAAGAAGTTGCCAGTTCTGAAAGTTGGCAGCAACAGGAACTAATCTAGATCTGGCCACGTAACAGAAGAAATTTGATTAAATCTGAATAGTTCCTTAGCATATTATGTATTAATAAAAAGTATGTTCATAAAATTATAAATGCTGGTTGCAAAAGAATCTAATTCGATTCTTAAAGTGATTTATCAATTTTGCAGTAGAAAATGAGAGTTGTAACCTGTAGGAGTATTGAATCAGTCACCTACCATTCAAACTGCCAAAAGTGCTGTTTTCCATGAAAAATCCTTTTATTTCTGTGCTCTGCTTCATTTGCATAACCCTGACCCTTTCGTCTCAGGGCTGCAACCCCAACCATGACATCATGTAAAGGAAACAAAGTTTTTAAAGGGACACTGTCAGTTTTTAGCTGACTCTTTACAGTGTTTGCAAGTAGCTGTATCTAGCATTATAACACATGTAGAAAAGTCTAGTGATTTGACTGACTGAAAGCAACTCAGAGCCATATAATAATTTACCAATTATTGCACTCCTGAGTTACTTACAGCCATTCAAGCCCTATAACATAAATGTGAAAAGTATCATCACACTCCCACATTCTGAAAAGAGCTGTCACTTCACCAACAAGCAGTAAAAGTGAAACAACATCTATCTTGAATGGCAAATGATCTTATTGGCCTACCTGGAACACAAACATTTTTCAGAAGCTTTTCTACAAATTGTACTACTAAGCGCTACCAAAATAAGAGACTACGCTTTGATTAGGGAGATAAAAATCAGCTAATTACTGTACCCAAAGTGCCTAACTATATAAATTAGTATGCAGGCTATTATATTTCTGTGCTCATTACAGAAATAGAAGACTACATCTCTTAGTAAAGAAGAGTTATCAGCTAGACACTGCATGCACACTGCCTTGTTTTGAAACTAAACATACAAGAGCTTATATTGTTGAAGCCACTAAAGAAATATAAGACTATACCTCACAGTAAGGAAAGTAGAAAACAACTTTTATTGTACCCACAATGCCTTGCTATGGACATCTACATATTAGGTGCTATACTGCAATCGCCACTACCAACATAAGAGACTGCACTTCTGATAAAAATATTTAAGTCAACTTTATAAATTACCCAGTATTCCCTGTTGCTGTATGTAAAACTTTGACAGCTCCTGTGTATGACATCATTCTGGGGTGTGGCCACAGAGAAACTGAGGGCAGCCAGAAGTAAAGTGCTGATTAAACAGAAGAAAAATTACTATGACAGATTTTTTGCAAGACAAATTGCAGCTTCAACATCTGAAGCATGGCTGGCAATGGCATACTATGTGAAAAGGGCTTGTGGAACTTCCATAAAACACTTTAAGGAGAGTCATCAAATCATCACTGCTCTTATGAATTGCCTACTAATCACAGCCATCAAACATTTTGATTTGTTTTGTTACTTTTCACAGTTTTGTAATTTGGTGAGTCTTATACAGTATTTCAGTGGATTTGTTTAAATGTTTTCATTTTGCTGGTCATTGTGAAAACAGACTTTTGCTTATCAGTTTACCAGGACAAACAATAAAAATGAAAATGAAATGAATAAAAAATGAGTTGCCATATTTTCCTATCTGTAATAGAAGGTACATACTGGCCACTTAGCAGTTTACTTCAATATAGTAAGGGCCCTTTTTAAGGTCTGCTGTAACCTCCACCCCTTGTGTTTCTGCCCACTTGGCTGGAATACTTGATGAAATGAAGCTATCACAGAAAATGAGAGATAACATCTCTGCTGAGCTATCCTGAGTGCATAAATGAGAAACAAAATATGTGTGTTTAGTAGATTACCTTGTGCATTGTTCCCATTACTAGACTTTGGCTTTTATCATAAATAGTAGAGTTCTTAGGAGTCATAAAACTATACACTGCTTTATCATAATTCTTCAAGTCATTCAGAGTGTATTCAACCAGTAAAGGAATGTGTGTTTGATACATATTTGTCATTTAGCTTAGTGACTTCGGGATGAAAGCCAGAATGACTCAAATGCTGAATACATGGCCTTGTTTCTAAATATTTTCTTCAGAGCCACATGGCATAAAATATAATAAAATATATTGTGTAGGTCACCCAACACTTTGGAGTTGCTCTCACATGTCCAATTAATTTAACACTAATATTCTGTCAGATTAGGATATCAAAGCCTTTATGGCTCAGATCTTTTGTTGTTACAGTAAACAAATGTGTGTAGCTTGTTGGTTGTGTGCTTCAAAATGTAAAAAAGAATACCATGAATTGATACACCCATTTGAGGATAACACAATATTCTTCATCTAGAAATGGACAATGTTGGGCAGCCTTGATTGCATTATGGATAGAGATGCAGTGAAATTTAATTTCACTGGTGAAATTCAACAAAATGTGATTTAAGCCACATAAAACATTTCTCCTTAACTTAGCATTTATGATGAAATTTCGCTGTAAACTTTGGTGGAATTTCACTGTACTCAGCCAATTTGCTGTCAGTTTGGCTTTGACTGCACATTTTCCGCATGTAAGTGTCAAGAGAAATTGGGGAAAAGCTTATCACATGACTTTCTCTCTAGCAGACTGCTGGTCACATAGGTGACTGCACTTAGGCAGGAAGCCAGACTAAATCTACTTCCTTTAGAGCTGTTTCAGCTAGGAAGTAGGAGAGGAGAAAACTAGGAGAGCAAACTTCAGTGAAAAATTAGTGGATTGTGTGTGTGTGTGTTTGCATTTGCAGCTTTTTTGATGTCTGATCTCTGTGCCCCATTGCAGTATTTTAAAAAGTTAATATTTTCAGTTAGTGATATTTCTTCATTTTTATAGTTATCTATCTTTTGTGGTGTGTGTGTAAAACTCCCTTTCTTTCCTTCTTTTTTTTTGGGAGGAGAAGGAGATAGAGATAAAATTATTGAGACTAGTGGGAATGGGAAGAAGGCAACTGGATCACCCGACACAGTATCCGTATTAATAGGTGGTCTTTATGTCTGTGCCCCGAACAGCAGGAGCATTTACTCCCACCCCAGCAGAAGAATGTAGCCCCACTCCCCAGAAGCAGCTTGATCCCTTGCCTCATCCTATCAGCAACAGCAATATCCTCCTGTAGTCCCACCCCCTAGGGCAGCAGCAGCAGACACCTCAGATGCCACCCCCAGCTGGAGCATGTGCTCACTGCCTCCTCTGAGCAGGAGCATGATGTGCCCCACCAGCACTGGGACATCAGCTTCCCCCTCCCCCACAAACAGGGTCATCTGCTGTTTTTTTTTTTTTTTAGGAAAAACCCAAATGACAGCTCCATCATGATCTGCCTTGTGTGCCAGATCAGTGAGAAGAGGCAAGACTGGGGTCATTTTTGCTCTGGTGGGTAAAGGAACCATCTGCAGCACCACCACACTGCAGATTAGCTTGAAAAACAAAAGAGGTTGCAGCAGGTGAGGTGCCTGGGGTGCTGCTGAGCTGGTAGTAGAAGGTGAAGGAGGCCAGCAGGAGGCAGGGCCAGTGGTGGGCACAGGCACCACAGCAGAAGGCAGCAGCAGGAGGAGGCAGGTGCAGGCTCCCATCACCCTCACCCAAGAGACAGAGGAGTCACCAGGTTCATGGTGGGGACACAGCACAGCCTCCAGCCACCCAGCACCAGCACCAGTAGCAGTGAATAAAGATCTAAGAGCATTGCACAGAGAGGTGGGAGCTCTGTGCAGTGAGTTCAATGATTTCTGAGAGGAGGTTGGGGGCCTCAGGAAACTCCCTTCAGGAGCAAGACAACATGTTTCAGCTTCTGAAGGAGTTGCGTGGTGGTGGCACATCAGAAAGTGTACCTGCTGGTGGTGAACATGAAAGTATCTGTCTTCATTGTTTTTCCTGTGCAAGGTAAGGGTGTTGGTGGGTTGGTATTATGGCATCTTGAGTTCTAATATGCTTGTACTGTTCATATTATTTTTCAGTGTGCTGTGGATGTCATCATCATGCCTGGCCATGAGGGAGAGATGTTAGATGTATGGATCTTCCCAATTTCACTCCCAATGTGGGGGCAAGTATTGAATTTTCATACAAGTGTGGTATGTCTGTTACTGCCGTATGGTTGTCTGAGCTGGATAGTAATTGAGTTAGTTTTGCTTTTTCAACATCAGGAATTCAGGTGAAGTTAAGTATCTTTCCATCCTGCTGCTACTGCTGCTGGCTGCCTAACTAGGTCTGGGAGATTTATTTAATTGCATCCTTGCACAATGGTTCCACTTTCACAGTCCTTGAGGTAAGCATGTCTTCATTTTTCATGGTTCTCTGAGGTGGGGAGGGTGGATGGTCAGACTCATGGGTGGTGGGGGGTGGGGAATTTTCAACAATCACCAAATGTGTTCTTATTTTTTTCTTATGTCAAGGTACGTAGTACTGATAGGGAAGGAATGCCTGCTAGTTCTATCTGGTTTGTCAGACCTTGGTCTGGATTGAAATCATGTGTACCACACAGCATGTTCCTGTGGAGAATGTCCTTAAGTTGAATGACATCACATCACGGGAATGGTAAGTATACATTTTTTCTGCTTCTTCGTCCAACTTGTTAGGTAAAAGTAGTTATGCAGATTGATTAGTATCCAACATTTTTTCTTATCTTTGCTCTTGCTTAGGTCATTTTCCTCTGCGAGGTTTCAGTATGTAGATCTTGATGACACATGATCAATCCAGGCCATGCAGGAGCAGGAGCTGTGTTGTTTCATTGGAAGACAGGGGTGTTGCTTGAACTGCGATGATGGCCACTGGACTGGTGTCCATACCATTACCATTAATGAGTAATCACCACTGCCACCCACATAGAGGGAGGAACTATATGCCAACATAGATGGGTGATATGGTGTTTAGTAAATAATTAGCTGGAGGTGGTTAATGTCTTATCTACTCAATGAAGATTGCATAGCTGCAGTAATCATGAACATTTGAATCCATTCAAAGTGAGAACAGCAGGACACTCATCCTGCCCTGAGTTGCCCCGGAACCATTGCGATTTTGGTGTACCTTAACCTGGTACTGTAGAGGTAACCTTTTGGTAGGATTTGATGTTATAAGTTGTTTAGCCTCTTCATGATTACTTTTGTAATTAATGACTCCCATATTAAAGATGGCCACCATTTACCATTTTGAAATGTGCTCAACTTGGTGTTAACTGTTGAATTAGCATGTTACATTCATATGCTGCTCGTACACTTGTCTAGGAGCCAGGGTTCTTGTGCATGTCACTAATACTAAGTAGCAGAAACATTGTTTTCAGTTGCATGGAGTGCACGGTGTGTCAGGTCGGATCAGGAGACGAGAGGGCGTTGGGACAGTATGAAATTTGCCATCCTGGGTACTTTTAGGACATCAAGACAACATATCTTTCTGTAAGATTATGATGTGTTGATATAGTCAATATGAAAAGTAATATATTTTGAAGAAAAACATTAATCATGCAATTGCAAAATAGTTACTGTTATGGTAATTACAATGCTGCTGCTTTATATAGGTTTGTGGCCTTGGGGACTGGTGGAGGTGGTGAGGTGACCAATCAACGGGTTATGGCAAAGGGTGATAACATGCAACTTATACACTGCAGGCTGCAGCACATAATAACATATTTTCATATCCAATCCAGTGGTACATTGCTAGCATAATGTGTAACACACACACACCCCTCAACCCGTGCCTGAGTTGAAAATTATTGTTTAAGGGGGATTAGAGTAAACTCAGCCTTTTTCAACTTCCAATTCCACATCATCCAAGAAGCACGTCACAGTCTTCAAGACTGGAGTTCTCATCAGGTGGGAATTCTCTCAACATTGCTGCCTCATCCACCTCACTGCAGGTGGCTGCCCTACCAAAGGGATTTTCATCATCCTCATCAATGAGACACAGTTCCTGTGGCAACACCACTGACATCACTGTGTTGCGTGGAATGTGCCTTTCATTCATTTTAATGAATGTTAGCATGGACACATTCTTGTGTGACAAATTGGTCCTATGGTCACTCACAATTGCCTCGCCACACTAAGCACTCATTCCCCAGTGACACTGGATGGTGGGCAGCTTAGGTATTTACAGCAACTGATGTTAGTGCTGGCCATTCAGTCATTTTACTACTCCAGTACAGCAGTGGCTCATCATTTTGGCAAGGTGCTTTGAATCCCCATTTAGGCCTCCACCATTTGTTCTGCTGCCTAGAGTCCAGCTGCTTCATCTGCTCTCCTCCTTCTCCTCCATATCTTCCACTCCCACCTGAAAGAGAACATCCCAAATGGGATTGCTTGCTGTTTTCTGCTCTGCCTTACCCATTTTTTCTGATTGTGTTCCCTGTAAGCCGCTGGTGGTGGTGCAACACCCATTTTAATGTAGTACATGCATTTTCATTTGTGCAGCATATACCAATCTAATGAGGTTCTCTGTCAACTGCTGTACTCGCAGATGACCACCTTCAATTGTAGAGGACAGGACATGTTTGTACTGTGGATCCAGCATGGTGTCGATTGCAAACTCAGCTGACTATAAAATGCCAGATACATGGGTATTTGTGTCCAGTACATGGAGCATGTGATCCATTAGATCACAAGTGCAATGATCCCCACTTGTCTCTGTCTGGTGTCGCACATTCACTAGAGTCTGCCTCAGCACACTTATGAGAGAGTATGGACTGACTTATGCAAGCAATGTCTCCAGTCACTACCAGTGTAGCATGCTCGAATGGATGGAGAATGATATAAGCCCATCAATTTGGCACCACTGCTCTGTTGTTAGAGTGATGGACACCCTGCACTGTCATGAGTGGTGTGCAGCAGCAGGTATTCTGACACAGCCTTATACTGTTCATACAGCTGGTCAAGCATATACAGTGTGGAGTTCCACCTAGTGACAACATCAAGCTTCAGCCAGTGCTGAAGCAGATTGTTATTGCACTGTAGCTCATGGTAGATGGTCACGGGCCTTTGCAGAATGGGCAAAGTGGACATAGAAAGACGGACAACAGTAACCATTTCCTTAATGTCCACATGGTTGAGAAACTGCTGAACAACAAGATTAAGGCAGTGTGCCAGGCAGAGCACTCTGAAAAACACCACTGCTAATGCACTTCACTACATTTTAGCCATTATCACTTGGGATGAATACTGCTATGAGTGACTGTGTGTGCAGCCACCATCAATCGTCCAGCAGAACATTAAGCATTTTCGCAGCCATGTGCGAACCTGTGACCTTGTCATAGTCAGGGTTCCATGCTGCTGAATACCAGGTGTGTTGCTACCACCACAATTTTGCTTCACACATGTTTTCCAGGCCCAAAATCAAGTACCGTGCCAGGCAACTGTACCCAGTGTGCTGCTATGCACAGATAGGAGCTTGCTGCTGTTTGTCAATGGGTCCTCATATCCATGTTAAGATGGATATAGTGTGATGCACTATGCTTCAATGCATGTCTAATGTAATCAGCAACTCTACTGTTCAGCTCCAGCATATGCGCTTACTAAAACAGATTTGCGATGTAACTTGCCATTTGGGACAGGCACAGGCCATCAACCTGTGGAGACCAGTATTCTCTATGACTGAGAATGGCAACAGATCGATGGGCAGCATTTCAGCAGTGGCAGCATTTAACTCTCATGTGGCAGCATGACTGGGTGGGTACTTTGTCTGCCGCTCAAGGTTGGTCTTCAAAGTGAGCTGCATCTTTGGAGCTGTCCAACCAGAATGCTGTACTTGTGTCAGCTATGATTTTCTTTTAGGAGTAACAATTAATTCTTGGCTGGGTGGTGGAGACTGTATGAAACCTGTTATTTTGGTTGCTTGTGGGTGTGGGGTGGTGTACTTTTATGACTTGTGGGACTGTGACTGGGTCTACACAGCCCTGCTATGCTCACTACTAGAGAGAGCAAGGATTGCTCACCATTCTCCTCCACCACTAACCCACTGTGCCCTCCTTTCTCATGTTTCCTGCTCTACTACATGCACCTTGCTACCAACAGCTCTGGCATCCTTCTGGTGTTGATACCATCTCAGCGAGTGCTTGTTTTTCAGGTGGCGTGTTGGCCACCAGTGCCTACATGGCTTCCCTCCCCGACTAACATGGGCTTGACAGAGTTGGCATATTCCTGTGGTCTCATCAGCAGGATCTAGCACATAAAAGTCCCAAACTAGGGACTTTTGACCTCTGGACTTCAGATGCTTCTGGGACTGGGATGATTCAAAAACAGGTGTGGAAGTGTGTTTTTTAGCTACTAACATGACTTCCATAACACTACTTTTGGGAGGGGTGGTTACTTGACTGCTTGGAGCTGTGTTTAAAGGCTTGGTGACAGACTGACCAACCATGGGCTGTACATGTCAATGACCTATATCACCCTTGACCTTTTTAACTCAGGCTCCCATGTGGGATCATCCCAGTCATCATCATTACCACCAATAACAATGATGTCCTTGTCTTCCTCCTCCTCCTTCCACCTATCACTGTCTTCTTGGAGGACAGCACCTTTTTTCTCTACAACTATCTCAGGGCTGACTATCCTTATCTCCAGGACTATCAGACTCTTGTTGAACACTATCATCACCAACTCCTGTAGGAACACGGACAGTCACACTGAAAGACTTATTATCACCCTCCTCTGAGTCCTGGACCACTGTAGGTGTGCATTCCCACTCTCATTTTTCAATCACTTTGTGATCACTTGCAAAGTCTGGCTGTTTACAGTGTGGTCGATGCGCGACTAGGCTCGCCCACAGCAGTTTTGAATTGCAAGCCACAAGTGCACAGAAGCCTGACTGTGAACTAATGCACCTGTTGTGGATTGACACACAGCACAGCACCTTTCACAGTTTGATTTCTCATTCCCTCCCACACAATGGCCACCGTATCAAATATCTGTGCAGAACTGAGACTCAATGTCTCAAACTTCCTTGCCTCCACGAAGGATGGGCTGACTTGGGTGGGACGTAAGTCAATCTGATAACCCCCTGTGCTGGGATTTCAACCCAGTACACAGAGGATGAGGACAAACAGCCAAAGCGAGAAGCTAAAGGGCTGTTGGTGCAACTCTTTATGCTGCTCTGGAAACCTCTGAGGTGAGGTGTCGAACCCTTGAACTACAAATCTTATCCCTTAAGCAGGAGGCAGGGGTTGCAGAAACTGAATATGTGAGAAGAGAGCAGAATTTGGAGTCTGAGCTCCAA
Source organism: Neoceratodus forsteri (assembly GCA_016271365.2). Classification (NCBI taxonomy): domain Eukaryota; kingdom Metazoa; phylum Chordata; order Ceratodontiformes; family Ceratodontidae; genus Neoceratodus; species Neoceratodus forsteri. Next base: position 880,794,378 of record CM028134.1, on the reverse strand, counting down.
ACTCTGCAAAATGAAAAGGATTTCTTTTGCATCTTTCTGCTCAGGCAGGGAGCAAGAACTTTGTATGTTGAAGCAGGAGTGTGAAAGTTTGAGATAGGATAAGGGCAGGCTTTGCAAATGAATGACTTGTTAAGTAGAGTGAATGAACAAATGCATGAGGTTGGGAGAGTTACAGGATGAGATCAGCCAGGTATGTAATGACTTAGGTTTAGCTACTAGGGGCAATCTCGAACTGAGTGCCAAGTATAGAGTGTTACAGAAGCAGATGCAGGATGAAGTAGATCAGAATGTTGCAAGAGTGAGTCATAATGAATGTGAATCCAAAATGGCGAAACTGCACCATCAGCGAGAGGTTCTGGCAGGTCATGTCAAGGCAATGGAGGTGTAGCCTCTGCCTTGTCGACATCATCTAAAGGAGGAGTCAGATGACAACATCTTTCAGTACAATGCCCAGTCACACCCCTACTATGGCCCAGACACCTCTCCCGCCATCTACAACATGGCGGACCCTGTCAGATGACACCATGTCAATACGTCATCGACGGCATGATACATATCATGGGTGATGCCAACATGGTGACCCCTATGAAGGTGAAGCAGGCCCAGACCTAGTCCTGATGGCACCATCAATAGCCATTATTAATGTAGAAGACAGGCAAGAGATAAAGAAAATGACTGAGAGTGCCTTAGGCACCTTGCCCATCTCTGAGAAAACAAACAGGTTCTCAAGACCCAAATTAGTCAGCTTCTACACAAGGCTGGTACTCAGGATGGCATGGTTCATTCTGTGACTGAAGCCACAACTCAGGCAGCCCTGGAGGGAGCCCAAGGAATATACCTCCACTAGATCATCTCAGTAATCCCCTAGAAATGGCCTACTCTGTTCAGCAAATAGCTGAGAGCATTGGTCGGATGAGCCCACCCGACAACCTCAGTTGCCACTTGGAAAAGGTGAGTGCTTAATGAAATGCTTATTCTCACTGCAGACTACCAGGTCAGATCCTACACCAGACCATCGATCCTGGCCTGTGGGTGAAACTCCTGATATCGTCCACCAGGACGACCACACCACTTGACAAGTAACATCTGAGCTCATTTCTGCACACAACCTAGGTGTAGTAGGAGTGATGCTCACATTCCCTGTAAAACAGAATGTGAAAGAAAGTCCAGCGACTTTCCACCAGAGGCTCTGGATGGCCTACTGAGCAGGGAAGCAACTTGAGGAGAAACTGCAGATGTGGACCATTGAATATAAGACCCTGTTCCTTAGGAACATGTTCCCTGCAGTAAGAGAAAAGGTAGAGCCAACCACCTATCCCACCACGGAGAGGTTTGCGATATTCTTGGAGAACAGAGAAGTTTATCAACTCTACATCCATGATTCAGGCTCTGGTTCCAAGAAAGTAGCTGCCGTGGAAGCCATTCCAGAGGCCATGACACAGTACTCGGTGGAGGGGCAGGCCCAAGAGAAACAGACCCTCACACAGACAACCAACACACCCAGTAGGCCCAACAACAACAATCCTGGGGTGGAACTGAAACTACCACAAAATAAAAACACCATAAGAACAAAACAAGGTAAACAACAAAGATCAGGCCCTTCATATAGGAAATAGCTGACAAAAACTGGATATTCTGAGATCTTCTTGGGCAAGTATGCTCTGTAACGGATGCCATCCCCATTCAGGCCCTTGCAGCAATACAGCTGGGAGAACAGGCATCAACAGGCTGTGGAGATACTGTGAGTCCAGCCTTTCAGGACCTTACAGGCCTGAACCGAAGCAGCCCCTATATAGCATCAGTGCAGCATGGTGAGATGGTTCAAAGGAACCAGGCCAAGACTCTCTTTCAAGAGCTCCCCATGCTTCCACTGGTACAAATTGACAATTACAGGCCCCAGTCCAGATTGTAAACAAGCTGGGCTTGGATACAACTGGAAGGCCCTCCACAGAGGCTGAGGTTGGGTACCACCTACAGACAGTATTGCTGGATACAGGTGTGGCTGTGTCTGTATTACAGGATGACAACCCAGACACATCACCTTGGTCTAATGGTTGGAGGACCAATATGTCTGGTGTAGATGAAACTAGGTTACCTGCATACCGCTCACTGCCACTACCTGTGACACTGGGACACCTGGAGCATATCATACCTTTCAGTTAATGGTACTGCACGATCACCCAAGTATAATCGAAATTAACTTTTGGCACCACTCGGCTGTGGTGGACCCTAGCCAACATGTTACTGATACAAATTCAGGGACAATATCGCACCATCATGATCCCTGATTTGCAGAGGTTGCAACAATCTCTGTGAACAACAAAGAGTATGATGTCATAGATTTGTTCAAGAACCATGAGCTATTCCCAAAGCTCCTCCCATTCTGCAGACATCTGGGCATTTTCCACCAACAAGCATGATTGTGGCAGGATTCACACTGTCATTGAAGTGACAGGCCCAGCATGAGAGGCAGCAGTTCCCTTTCCACCTGAGGCCTTGCCTATCAGAGGGAAACAATAAAAACACTTCTCAAGCAAGGTGCAATCAGGACATGTGTTTCCACTGCAAATTCCCCAGTGTGGCCTGTGAAAAAACACAGGTGTCTGGAGACTTACTATTGGCTACCAGACACTAAACCAGGTCCACGCCCAGTTGTGCTCCAACTGTGGCATCAGCACCAGATGTGCTATGACTATTGACCCTGACCAACAATGGTTTAGTGCCCTGGACATCTCCAATTGTTTCTGGTCATTGCCATTGGCCCCAAAAGTCAATATAAGTTTGCCTTCATCTTTGAGGCAGGCATTACATGTGGACCTGCTTACCACAGGGTTCCACAACAGCCACTCCTGCTCCATCTGCACATGATGGATGCCCTTGAGGTTTCTCTACACCCCAGTGTCTCCTGTGTATGTGGATGACCTGTTGTTGGCCACAGCTACACAGGAACAACATATGGATCTCCTAGACAAACTACTGACCCTCATTCAGAGGGCAGGCCTCAAATGTAACCCAGCAAAGGCACAACTATGTTAGAAAGAGGCACTCTTTCTGGGCCTGAGGATAACAGACCAAGGACGAAGCCCTACCTGGAAGAAGACACAAGGATTGCAAGATCTGCCACTGCTCACCAGCGTGGCCACCCTTAGGAGGTTTCTAGGTATGGTGAACTATTCTAGAGATTTTATTTGTGATTTTGCTCAGAAAGCCACCCTCTGTATGAATTACTGAAAAGGAAGTCTCCTGGAATGGGGTCCCATTCCACCCAAGCTGTGACATCACTGAAACAGGCCTTTGGCCTCAGCTCCATCTTCAGTTAACCCCAATCCAGCCCTGTCATTCCATCTGGAATGTGCGACCTCTGACATTGCTATGTCTGCCCTGTTGGCCCAGAATGTCCATGGCACCCTGAGGCCCATTGCATATGCTTTACAGCTCTTGACCCTAGTGGAACAGAAGTGCAGCCTTTGTGAAAGAAACCTTCTGGCCACCTACTGGGCTGTCAAGCACTTTTGTATATCATTGGGTACTGCCCTCTGATCATCAATTCCAACCACACCCCAGCAAACTTTTTGCTATCAGGCAGAGTAAAGGATGGGTCAGTCTACAATAGCAGACTGACACACTGGTCCCTCCTTCTCCAGGACAGAGGCATTAAGGTCCACCCAACCAAAATGTCATCCATGCTGGCGCATGGTCTTCTCTTCAAGGAGAACCCCATGGCAGTACATTACAGTCACCTGATCTACCATATCCAGGTCCTTTCCTTCCTGCTGCACCACAACTGCGTGAGAACACCTCACTGTGTCATGTCTTTATGGATGGCTCAGCTTCCTACAACCAGGGAGAACAGATAGCAAGAATGGGCATATTAGTCATTTACCTTTTGGTAACACTGTCAATATTTCTGAGCATTTCAGTGTGGCATCATCACAATATGCAGAGATGGCAGCAGTGGCCTGTGCCTTGAGTTCATCAGTATGGAACCGAGGATACCATCACTTTTACAGACTCTAACTGGGTTTGTTGTTCCCTTAGAGAATTTCTTCCTTTCTGGCAGAAGAACTCCTTTACCTCTTCTGTTGGCACTCCAGTGAAACACAGAGAACTGGTAACATACATTCATTCACTGGCACAGAAGTTTGCACAAACTCTATGTACACAAGGTTAAGACCCACTCCATACACAGCCCCTATCATGCTTTCAATGACACTGCTGACACCTTGAGAGGAAGGGGCGGAGGAGGTACACCTGGATAATGGACCACCCAGAGGCCAGAGCGGCTGTACACATTTCAGCAGTCAGGAAGAAACCTGAATCCTTCTCCACCTTGGATTTGTCACAAGCCAAGCATGCTGACTCTGAACTCAAAGATGTGTTCAGGATTCCTGGACAAAGGTACTGAGAAGAATTTACCTATCCATAACCCTATCAAAGGCATGAAGATAAGTTACACCTGTCCCCTGATAACAAGCTTATCTGGTACCAACCAGATGACACCACCACCAAGTTGTGGGTGGTCCCTCATCATCTTAGGTCCAAATTTCTGCACCAAGTGCATGACACCCCTACTGGTGGACACCTGGGAGTGGAAAACACACTCCAAAAGCTCAAGACCACCACCTGGATGTCAAACAGTACATAGACAACTGCCTTGTTTGTGCATAAACAACCCCATTCCTACCAAACATAATGCCATGCTATCACCACAAAGGCATTCTTGCCTTGGTATGCTATACAGATCGATTTTATTGGTCCCCTGACCAATACCAACAGAAATAACAAGTACACCCTTATGGTTACTGATCTCTTTTCTAAGTGGGTTGAAGCATTCTCACCAAGTCATGCACTGCTAAAACCACTGTCAAAATCCTGGTGGAACAGATTTTCTCCAGGTAGGGCCTACCTCTCAAGATAGACTCAGACAGAGGAACCAGTTTACAGGTGAGTTGATGAAAGAAGCACTTGAACTCCTTGGAGTTCATCAGAAGTTCACATACCCCACCACCCACAATCCTCAAGTCAAGCAGAGGCTCAGCAGATGGATTAAGCAAATGCTTTCCAAATTCATTGAGGACAATCCCAAGGATTGGGATTCCCTAATGCCGCTACTTCTTATAGAGTGGGGCTACACCCTCAGCCACCACCCAGTTGACACTCTTTGAGGTGATGACTGGTAGAAACATGAGATTACCTGAACACTTGTTGTTTGACCTGCATACCTCCACTGCAGGCCATGTCACGGTGGACCAATATGTGGAAAAACTCAGACAAGACCTCATACACACTCATCTGTATGCTGCTAACTGCATGGGCAAGGCCAAGCAACAGTCAAAATTCAGTTTGACAAACACGCACAACAAGTGGATTGGCAAGTTGGGGATAAAGTAATGGTTCTGTGATTTCACATCCACACATTCCTTCTCCAATAAGTGGGAAGGACCCTACCCCATTATTAACAAGCTCAGTCCAGCAGTCTATCAAGTTAGACCCATGCAGAACAACAAATCGACTGACAAATGGTTACATGCAAACCAGCTGAAATTGTATAAAGGAGTATAATTACTTTTCCTAATCCCATTGAGCGGAATAGTACTCATTTATTAATGTTTGATTTTCCTTTGCAGATACACTGACAAGATGGCTATCTTGTTCCTTTTCTCCTCATCTCAGGAGTTATTCCCTGCATCCAAGGCATGGTAAAGCACCTCCTTCCTCACCTTGATCCACCTGCAACTCCCCAGAGGAATCTCCATCAATATTCCCAACAATTTGATTACTGTTCAGGAAGGTTCAGATGCCTACCTCACTGCCTAAGTTGTTGCTCCTAATAAATCTACCCTACAAATTGAGTGGCAAACTAAATCTCAAGGACAAATACTCTCCATGGCCAAACTCTCCAAGGTAACTTTCCATGGTTGGCCCATTGCAAAATTATCCCCAAATGGTACTTTGTCCTTGTTCCAAACCTCTTGTAGACATTCTGATTTATACAATATCACTGCCTTCATTGACCCCTCAAATTGTGATTCATTGTCTAAGGATTCTGCCAGGAAATTTTGTGCTGTACACAACATGGCCTCACCTGCCATGTATTTATCTGTGTTACTCCCTACTGAGAAATAGCTTTTGGACTGTCCAAAACAAGCCCTGGTCCTCGTAGTGGTCTCACAGCCACTGCTTTACCTGGCACACTCATTAACAACTTACAATTTATGCATATACCTGTTTTATTTAACTTGACTTACTGAAATATGAAAGAATTTGGTATGTATCATGCTACTAATCGTCACTGTTTTATAATACTTTGTTACTTGATAGCTTAGCAGATCTTCAGATTTGTAAACAAGATCCTATTGTCAGTACACACCACTGAGCATAGAGGCAATTTTAGGAGAAAACCTAATGCAGATGATCAAAGTCATAAACATAATACACATGACACATCTGATGTAACTGGTGCCACAGGCACCATCACTGGTGTTTTTAGTACAGCAATGTCCATCTGAATAAGGCTGACATTGTTGCTATTAAATCATATTCACAGGAGTTTCCAACTGGTCTGGTGAATGATATCATATCCCATTATTACATGGTGTGGATGGCCTTAGTCAGGAAGAAAGATACACAGTATACAATATGCACAACATTGCTAAGGCATTTTAGACTCTAAAGATAAGATTAATGCACTTATTGCAAAATCAATAAAGAAGCAGATAAGCAATACATTGCCCATGAAATATTATGCTCAGTCTATGGCTCTTATTACTACCATCAACAATCTCTTCTGTGATCTCGAATCTGGAAGAATCCCTGATATTATGCATGATAGACATATCTCTAAATGGTATTGTCTTCATTGTAAATCCCTAACTGTGTTGCCATGTGTATGCTACAAACTTTAACTATTCCAATTTCTACTGCTAGAATTTGGGTTTTGTACCCAGGCACCTTAATACTGGTCCTTGTTTTACTTCTAAGAAATGTTCTATTAAGGATACTATGTTTGTGTCTTCCACTGTTTCTTTACCAATTTTGATCCTACTACAGCTATATTTGATAAACTCACATCTGTACACTGCATTGGGCACCTTGATGAAGACATCTACAGAGAACACATCAACTTGCCTCCTCTACTGGTCTTCCACTGTCTTCTAGACTCATGGGTTTTTACACATGGACTGCTGTGCAAAGAAAGGTTATATTTATTTGTGGTGATGTGACTTATTTGATGTTACTAAACCTGTATGTGGCTATTCCCCAGACAGTATCGATTGGTCCTTTTCCATGGCCAATGACATCACCACTAATGGCACAGAATACCAGGACTCAACATCTGCTCCAGACGATTCCAAATTGTACCAGTCTTATGGAAGGAAGTTCACTGCCTGTCAACCCAGATTTCCAAACAGACATATACTTGCCCAGTACAGTTGCAAAATGGGGACTGCCTACAGTGAAAATGCAATATAATTCAGATGGTGAATATTGTGTGGTAACTAATTATAAAACTTTTACATATCTTGCACAGACATTTCTATTGATGCTCCCAATTTTTGTTTCGTCCCACATCAGAAAACTGTTATTGGGCACACAGTTATTGCCCTGTCCCCATTATGGATCCTGATATCATTGATGGTAACTCTGATTATCTGCTTACTTTTTCAAAATATCTACCTTACTTTAATGTAGACATTGATCCTTTAACTTTGAGATTAAAATCACTTTTAGACAGAAAAAGACACCCATCTCATCCACATCAGCAATAATATCTCCAAAGCTAACAAAGCTGTCCTTGCACTTATTAATGGTGGTGACATGAATAGTGCACTTACTAACACTTGGTTAGAGATTACCTTTAATGTTTTGTTATTATACAAGCATTTTTATATTTATTTTCATTATTATGCTTTGCTGCCTATGGCACACATTATGCCAACACCATGAGCAGTTGGAGTTCCTTTGCAAAGGCTCGCACGTCAGGTCTGTAAATGACCCTGCTTCCTATCAATTCCTTATTTTTGCTATATTGCCCTTTTGAGCAACAAGGGAGAATGTTACAAGAGGTCCCTGCACCCTAATTGGTAACCCACAGGTACACTGCAGACAGCTAACATTTAGGTATATGTTATACTAACATATAGGGCTAAGAGCATGTACCATATAAGAGCAGATGTTAGGCTATGTATGCACATTATTGCTATACACTTTACTTTCCAATATACACATGCATTTCTTGCTTATAAGATGTTAGTACATCTGTGTCCTTGTAATGATTATGATATATGAGTCAGCATTGCCATCTTCTGATGATTTGTATTACTACGACTACGTACAATCAGTACCTCTTTGTTTCTACAAGTGATGACTACTAAAAATCGTATAATGTTATCTTAGACTGAGGAGTCACCTCTAATTTAGCCAATAGGGCTAATCTCTGTAACTAGAAATGTTTCTATCTTACAGTAACCATGATAATTATCGTAGGTATATAATGTAAGAAATTATCTTCTACTTTGGAGACCCCAGGTATAGGGAACTCTTAGCATTGGTTCCCAGTTCATATTAGTAAGAACTGCTTAGGGCAACTGTGATTTTCATTTTGGTAGTAATAAACAAGCTTTATTACTCTTGTGCAATATCTGTGATTCTTGCATGCCCATTATTGTTAAGTGCTTTCACAGCAGACTTCTTAGCCCCTCATCCCCCAGCCATGTTTTCCCCTGTACTTGATCACTTCCTACCAGGCATTTTTGCTGACTGCTGCTTAAAAGCTTTGCCTTTCTCTGGGAGTATTTGAAGAAAGGATGCATTACTACTACCAAATGTGTGAATAATACCTTACACAGAATGATGACATCACACTGTAACACACCTACAGTACTGGCTTCCTTAAAGTCCAAAAACAATCAGGAGAGGTACCAGCACTTACAGTAGAACTAATACAGTATATGGTAAGCAGCCTAGTGAAGTAAAACACAAAAGGTATTTTTTCCCCAGACAGGAAGGAATTAAAGAAACATCAGGGAAAAGGCACAAGTGGCACACTTTAAATACAGATCAGGTGTGTCTCTCAGTCTCTAGATAAATAAAGTACTGTAATGTGTTATGTGACTCAGTACAATTGTTTTTATATGTGGGCAGAGACAACCATGAAACAGCAACAAAGGAAATTACTTACACACAATATGTTAGTGGTCTGGGTGGGAGGGATCAACAAGAAATGTCTTGAAAAGACTATTATAATATATACTGTTTAATAATGCTTGCATCAAGTGAGACACAAACAATGATATAACAGAGAAAGGGTAATGTATGAAGGTTGACTAAAATAGGAACACCGAGCAATGTGCAGAAGTCATGTTCCAGCAATAACATACAGAGGAACAGTGCAGAGCTTTAAACAGGCATGGGATAGGCATAAGGGAGTAATACAGATGAGTATGAAAAGATAGGCCATTGACAGAGCAAAGGCTGATGGCACATTCATAAGGCAGAAAAGAAATGGGCAGACTGGATGGGCCTTGCGGTCCTTATCTGCCATCAACTTCTATGTTTCTATGTTTCTATGTTTCAGTTCAACAATGCAGTGTGACTGTAAAAACAAGTTCAAGTGATTGAGTAGAAGTACTTTACAGCAGTTGATTTTTACAATTTTAGTAACACACAAGTTAACACTCCAGCTAACAGAACTAACCACAAAAATAAAAAAGGATCAGTTCTGTGTGTTTAAAACTTTAGAATTCAAAATCAATTCACAACTAAAAGTGGAAGAATGGTATATATGACACAGCTAACAGTGGCAGAACTCTCTCAAACAGGACAGAGAAACTTTTCAGAGAAAAGAAATTACAAGATATAACAAAATTAATAAGAAATACCAGTAAATAGATAACTCAAAATTGTGAGTAAATATACCAATCTGCTTGGCTAAAAATAGCCTACATTGCTTTACACTCCTACCCTATCCGACACAACTCTTTCAAAGACAGCTGAGAAAAATAAACCTAATTCAAACTATGTATTATACAAAAATTCAACAAAATTAGAAAATGTTCCTAGTACCAGGCACTGCCAGCACAGCAGCACTAAGAAAAACTTTATAATTTGCAGCAATTGGCTCTCAAAAACAAGTTTTAGCTATGTTTTCAAAGGCTTTATTGGCTCTGATGCACCACAACACACTGCTCTCTGACATGACATGCAGCAGAATGATCTGGAAACAAAGGTACAGGTGACTTTTGACCTATTTACCCACAATACATTGCAAATTTCGCTTTTGTACCAAAATGTCACCAGCAAAATCAAACATTTCGCGGTGAAATTCCACCACAAAGCAAAATCTGGATCATCAATGGGTGAAATTATCATGATAAGTGAAATTTTGCCGTTATGCAAAATCAAGAAAACAGGTGAAATTTCATTCACATAGGTGAAAAATTTCACGTAATTGCGGAATTATACGAAAAATTTCACATGCAAAATATTTCAATTTTGCACAACACTAATTATGGAGGGGTTGTATGTTCTGATATATTACTATTTGTTATTATGGTAGCAGCCTTGACAGCTAACTGCATCAAATTCTATTAGAGTTCATCTTTATTACTATAGCTAGCTAGCTGTATCACCCACCATTGCAGCATTCCTATTGATGGCTGGAAGGCTTTTTGTCTGTCTTTCTGTCTGTCTATCTGTCTTCAGATTGTGATCCATTCACTTATGCCAAACAAGGAATATGCCTTAGAAAAGTGTTCCACCTACCTGGGAGCTGCAGGTACCAATATTTACTTGAGTGTAACTCAACTAGTCCAGCTGGATGGTTGTATATATATCAGAACACTTCAGAATCCCATTTGGTTGGTTGAGTTACTTCTTCCTATACAATGGACACAGTGTCACAGACCCTCATTCTCTGTGCTATTTACTTTCTACAGTATTTCCATAGTAAATGTACAGTATTTATAGAAGAAACCAGCAAATCATAGTGCATGCTAAAATGCTTTTTATCATCAATAACTTAGAACACTCCACCAGTATGTAGGTGTGACAGTGTGTGTGTGTGTGTGTGTGTGTGTGTGTGTGTGCGTGTGTGTGTCTTTATCTTCTGTTGTCTACAGGTAGGCAGGAGAATGGCATGGTCATTCACTAAAATAGCCCCAGCAGCTGGTTACCATCTCACCCCACTCAAATGAGGCTGAAAAAAGTTAGAATTGCCTAGTCCTCCTTTGTAGGCCAACAAAAATTAACTAACTAAATAAATAGCACCCACCCTCTGGACCTGTTTTTTTTTTTTTATTATAATAGCAAGTGATGGATGGGGTTGTTGTTTCTTTTACTCCTCTGTTTCTCTCTTGTTCTTGTGTGATGTCTTGTGTGTCACTGTCACAACATGACAACCCCTTTGTTATAAGCATAATTACATCTTTTTAAGATCGTTAATTTCACCTTTACTCACCCACCTGCCTCCTTTAATTCTAAAAGTCTACCCCAGAGTACATAACTTCATAAATACATATTATGCCCACCACTTCATTCCCTCCTCCTGTTAAATGCTTTCAGGCCACACCTCATTGTTCCTACACTATTTGTTATACTATCCCCCACTAATCACAGATGAGGACAACTGCACTAGCTATCTGACTGTACTGCAGCCACCACATAATGGTAAAACAGCCCTGTTAGAATTAGGTGTCATGAAGTGCCTTATCTGATAATGTACTAGGTTCTATATCTAATGCCACACTGCTAAGGGTCCTGTCAATTCTTGTATAACTGCAAATAGTTGCATACTCTGTACAGGACTGCAAAGCATAATAGCTGTTTTCTGGCACAAGCTAATTGGTGTATACTTTCTCTAGAGACAGTTTGTAATGTGTAGTGTAGCATCACTTAAATAAGGTTTCTAGAAACCTTCTGTATACCTGCCAACAAGAGTATAATTTCTCTAAACCCCACCCTGTCAGGTCTGGATGTGTTAATCTATTAAGGAAAGGTATAACAGAGGAATTGATTGTACAGCTTAAGTATTACTCTGCATCATAATTCTCTAGTAACTGTCTGCATATGGCTGAATAAGATACTCTAGTAGTATTGGTTATACCAGCCAGAAATAGATTGCCAAGGAACTGCTGTGGTGCTTCTCACCTAATTTTAATGCACATGTCCTCTGGTGACTGTAAGTCTGAAAATGCAAACTTCCACTTAGGTCTGCAACTACCTCTAGATCTTTTACCTTGTTTCTTCCTAGGTCCAGACAGCTCCTAAGGTTAATTTAACAAATGGAAGCAATGTACTAGTAGGCAACCAATGATTTGGGACCTCCAGTTCCAACTAGTTTCACCACCTAGCTTCCTATAGGGTCAGGACAGATAGCCAGTGAATCTCAACCCTAAGTGTCTATCACCTGAATTATAACTCTGTCACTGGCAGGATTCTGCTGTGAAGTAAAACCCAAACGATAAACAGTTAGTAGGTAACCCCAACCAGAATCAGTCAACTACTGCTCTTATAAGATGGCCTGAGAGCTTTTCCCTAGGTCTAGGCATTTTCCACTTCAAATCTCACAGAGCCAACTGGCCACCTGCCTTCTCTCTAAATAGGGGCATACTCCTGGCTATTCTCTACATACTGTACCTCCTCTGGGTGGACAGGGCATAGAACATGGATACTCTGACTCCAAGGGCCTCAACACAAAGACCCCTTTCCTAACGGTCACTACAACTGGACCTCTCCCCTAGCACAAATGCCCTTCTGTTAACCCATGAGCTGGTAAGAATGGACACATGCTACAAGATACTCCATGCCACTTGCAGGAGGCTCCACTGCTTTCCTATCCTACCAATTGGCCCAATGTTACATACCTTCTTGCTCTTCTACTGTTTTGGGCAGGAGACGACAGCCTAATCCGGCCCCTCCCATAGCTAATCACTTAATTTCCTCCCCAAGGACCCACATTGGACATCCTCCAAGGGTCTAAGGATTGCATTTGAATGTCTGTAGCCTCAGACCAAAAATTCAAGATGTACAAGTCTGGCTTAGCCTCTACAAGTCAGATATCCTTGCTATCTCGGAGACCTGGCTCAAGGTACACATCCTTGACCTTGAGATCAACATCCTGACTATAATACCTTCCATAAGGATAGGTTGAGCAAGAGAGGTGGCAGAGTACTAATTTACGTGAAGAACACCCTCACGACGTCTCAACTAAAACTGAACCTGAAACAGCCAGGAAGAAGAATCTATTTTCAACCACCTAACCCTTGGTCACGCTAAGCAACTCACCCTTGGCTGTGTCTATAACCTCCTAGGACTGCTCTTCAGGCTTTGGAGTGTATTACTAAAACTGTAGGCAAAGTAGTATCCACCGAACTACTAATCCTGGGAGATTTCAACCTTAACTGGGCCTCAGACCTCAACAAAGTCTCTCGGCAGCAATCCATGAGGCTAACCTGGTACAGGTTATCTCAGAACCAACCAGGCTTAATCAGAAAACTGGGAACCGCACCATCCTGGATTGGGCTCTGGTTTCTAATCCCATACATCAGAAAGCTGGGTTAATGGCCGATGCTCTTAGTGATGATTTCCCTATATTCTGCATTTGGAAGAACAGAGCACCAAAGGTTCTACCTAGGATAATTACCACCCAAGACTACTCAAATTTCATGACAGCAAAATTTAATAACTATTTGAGTAACCTGGACTGAGTCTATCAGGCTCTTCCCTACTGTGGAAGAGGCCTTGGAATTCTTCCATGATACACTCCTCAAGTTGACCCTCTGAAGAAAATCAGGGCAAAGGGAAGTTGCTACAGGTGGCTCTCCCACCCATTAAAATCTATGATGAATAGCCGAGATAAGGCGTGTTCTGACTGTTCTGGCTGTATGCTTACCCAGCTGACCTGGTGACTTACAAATCACTAAGAAATAAGTGTAAGAGATCCTTCAAACTTGTGAAAAAGGAGTATGTTACACAACTACAACAAACCAACCTAAAACCGTAAGCTCTTCTGGTCCCACATCAATGAACTACATAGGGGCAACTCCAAGGAGGCACTGGGCCCAATAGAGATTAATGGGCAGTCTGAAAGTGATGGTCAGACTATTGCCTCAGAAATAAACCGCCGTTTCACTAACCTTGAAGAATATAGGATAGGCCTGGCTCCTCCTACACAGACACTGAACACGGATGAACCACTTTGCCTAAATAGACCCCTTTCACCTGAGACTTGTCAAGGCCAAAGAGGTTCTCCTAAAGGCTCTTAAAATCAAAGGCCCAGGAGGTCCAGATGGTATTAGTGCCAGGTTACTAACGGAGGGAGCCCGTCCCTTGCTAGACCTCTGACCTGGCTCATCAACAGATCCCTACTGGAAGGAACTGTTCCTCACCAGTGGAAGCAGGCTCATGTTGTCCCTATTCATAAGAGTGACAATAGGGAACTTATCATCAATTACAGGCTCATCTCCCTGCTATGAACTCTTGTGAAACTGCAAGAAAGCTAGTTTATGGGCAGTTGAGGGACTACCTGGAGGTCACCAGCTCCTTGCCCCTCTCAACATGGTTTCCAGACAAACCATGGCACTGACTCTGCCTAACCATAATAACAGTGAATGTACTCAGTACAATGGACACAGGTAAGCCTACAGGCACTATCTTTATTGACCTGTCCAAGGCTTTCAACCTTGTGGACCATAACCTCCTGCTAACAAAGCTTGCAAATATAGGTCTCGATCCCACTCCCTTTGGTGTTTCAAGAGCTACCTATCAGATCGCTCTCAGAGGGTCATCTGGAAGGGTGAGCCATCGGATCCTCTACCTATCAAAGAGGTGTACCTCAGGGCTCAATTCTTGATCCCTCTTGTTCTTTCTCTTTACAAATGACCTAAACTGTCACTGTGGGGACAGCTCTGTGAGTTCAATATGCAGATGACACAGTAATCTACTGCTTTTTGGAAAATCTGCCTGAACTTGGTCCTCTCCTCCAAGCTGACCTAAAGACACTGGAGGCCTGGATTACATCAAAAGAATGGTCTTAATGCAGGCAAAATGAAAGCTATGCTGTTTGGTCCCATCCCTCGGGCAGGACAGATACAATTTCCTACAACAACTCTCTAGCTGGAAAAAGTATAATGTGGTGGACTACACAGTACCTTGGGCTAAAAATTGACCACGGTCTCACCTTTAAGTCCCATATAGACCAAGTAACCAGGACCATCCACAGTAAATTTGGCACCTTATACCGACTAAAGACCAGCTTATCCCGGGGCTAGGCTGGCAATTGACTCAGAGTCCTGCTCCCTACTCTTATGTATGCTGCCCAGTACTATAGGGCATGCATAAGCAAGAGTTCAACTGGCTACAGGTGTTGTACAATAAGATCCCTCGGTTTGCTACTCAGGATTACCCAGAAGCCACTCCTGCACCAGCTTGCCCAGCTGCAGTGGGCTTCCTTTGCTTCTTGACTTCAGTACCCCTACTCTGTCTTCCATTTAAAGTATTGAGTCTGGCTGCTCCCCTAGTCTAAAAGAGACCATCTCCCTCAAGCACAATTATTGGGTGCAGGACCTCGGGGCAGATTCTACTTGAAACCCCCAGAGTCAGGACAAATGCCAGTAGCAGATCCTTCTCCTCTATAGCCCCTACTTGTGGAATAATCTTCCACCTTCTGTACAGGAAGCCCTTCTCTATCAAATTTTCTCACTAGGCTCAAGGCCCACATGATTGAGACCAGCACTTGTCACTGTCAAGATATAGGTAGTCTTCCCCAGTCCATTAAGCAATGCCTACCATCCCCCTTAGTCCATACAAACAGACAATCAAAAGCTGACCTTGTCTCAAACAATCACTTCTCATATGTCAGTTAAGGTTCTGACCTAACTCACTGTGTAACTGTGTTATTGCATTTTCTGTAACCTGGTTAGTAAATGTTTTGTCTGTAAAATGTTGTACCTAACTAAATGTGTCTGCACAGCATCCCGGGTGCCTCTGAAAAGGGAACTTCAGGGCTCAGTGGTTTACCGGAAAACAAAATTTAATAAATAAATAAATAACTTATTCTCACTAATCATGATGCAAATGTGAAGATAAATTGTGACACCCACTGGAACTTGAACCAGGCCCCTGTCATACCGTGCCAGTGCTCTAACCACTAAGCTATGGGAGCTCAGTGATTAGCAGGTTTCTAGGATTTCCTTGAACACACACATTCCTTTTTGGGTGTTGTGTAACCAGCAACTTAGGCATATGTCAGAGACCCAGACAACTTTCTCAGTGTAGTAAAGTTACTGCAATGCAATTTTAAATCATAATGGAAAAGTAAAGGAAAACTGTGACTTTCACTGGTACTTGAACCCAGGCATATAGTGTACCATGCTAGTGCTCTAACCTCTAAGCTATGGGAGGATCAGTACTCCCATTGGGACTTGAACCCAAGTGCTTGGTGTCTCTGACATATGCCTAACACTAGTTATGTAACACATAGAAAGGAATATGTGGGTGCATCAAGAGCCCAGAAGCCTACTAATCACTGGGCCTCCATAGCTTGGGGATAGAGCACTGACATGGTATGCCAGGGCTGGGTTCAAGTTCCAGGTAAGTTCATACTTTCCTTTCACATTTCCATCATGATTTAAAAATTTCCTCGCAGTGGCTTACTGAACTACTGAAAATTGTCTGGTGTCTCTGACATATTCCTAAGTTGCTGGATACACAACACCTAGAAAGTAATGTGTGTGCCTCAGGAAGGCCAAGAAGCTTGTAATCACTTAGTCTACCATAGCTTAGGGGTTAGAGCACTGGTACAGTTACACCAGGGGCCTTGGCTCAAGTCTCAGTAGAGTCACACTTTTCTTTTCCCATTTCCATCATGATTTAAAATTGCCTCACAGTGGCCTTACTGCACTTAGAAGGTTGTCTGGTTATACTTTACTACAAAGGATAATTCTCTCCAAATATCCCTCCTGTAACATGGGGATGTTGTCTTTTGCTGTTAGAACTTTCATGTGAAAAAGAAGGTGGGAGGCTCAGACCACGCTTTCTCCATCAGCATCACCACACACAAAATGCTGTACTTTCCTAATATATCTCTCATGCCATTTAAATCACCATATCAGTAAAATCAAGTAAGCTCCCAATAAACTATGCATCATACTCTGAGGCAGTTTTGTTTTATTGTCTGTCCATGTTCCTCTCCTCATGCATTCCCTTTCCATTCTGATTCTTTATCCAAAAGTCAAATTGCTCCACCCCAAGCTCTAACACATTATTTTGAACCTATGAAGAAGCCAGCAGAAGAAGTCCATTTGATCTGTCTAGTCTACTCATATTGCAGGGTCCTCAATATACACTTCTGAAGCATTATTTTCCCTTCTCCTAGGAAACCAAATTATAAAATCATACACCTGATCTTCTGGTGATGGGAGAAGAGCTAAAGTGATTTTGGTGCCTTAGGTGCTGAAACTAATTGTATGGTGTTGGATGGACTTGAATCACTGTGTATAGTTCTGTGGACAGTGTTGGGAGCATTAATGAAAAGCAGTGCCACTACATTAAAGCCCTACATGTGGGCACTGAACACAAAAAATTGTAAAACTGATGTTGGATGTGGTCCTCATATAACTATGTTTATAACAGTGAGATTTTAGAGACAGTATGGCCTGCTATAAAGATAAACAAAGATAACAACATAAGAAAATGCAACATCAGCCATCTTGGCACCAGCCAAATCTTGTTTTTGATGTTGCAGTCCATGATGCACATGCATCTCATGTTAGAATTACTGAAAAGCTGGGGCGGGAGAGTATTTTATTTCTTTTGTCCTTTTATGTTACTTGATCTTTGTATGTTCTAGTACCTATGAACTGTACTAGATGTCATTACCTTGCTGGCTATTGTTGGGAGAAAAACTTTTCAATAAAGCTTATTCAATTGCAAAAAATAAAAATAATTACTGCAAAAGCCAGAGTGAGATGGATGTTAGCATTACTGCAAAAGCCAGAGTAAGTTGGATCTGTTCTGTTTATCAGTGGGGTGACACGCAAAACATACACAGAAAACACAAAATGGATGTGGAGAGGAACCACTAAAGGATCTGGTCCTTCCCTCTATTAATAGTGATGGTCTGTGCTCCAAGGTCCAACATGTCAATTCAGACTCCAACCCCTTTTCTGATCTTTTTGCTCCTTGATTTCTAATATAGTATAACAGCACTGTTTTATAGATATGTGTAAAATGTGCAGTATCTCTCTCTCTCTCTCTCTCTCCTCTCTATATATATATATATATATGTGTATATATAGAAACATAGAAACATAGATTTTGACGGCAGATAAGGACCACTTGGCCACCCAGTCTGCCCATTTCCCTACCTAATGGATAAGCTGCAGTTCCTAGTTAACCAGCAGCCTACTTCTTCCTACCACCACCTAGAATTGCCTTATGACTGTCCCATGCATGCTTGAATTCCACCACTGTTTTGACACCACAACCTCCTCCGGAAGGCTGTTCCATGCATCCACAACCCTGTCTGTGAAAAAATACTCCTAAATTACCTCTGAGCCGCCCCTTCTATCTTCAAATTGTGCCCCTTGTTCTTGCACACCTCTTTGAAAGATGCTACCCTCTTGGACTTTGTTGATTCCTTGAGATACTTGAAAGTTTCTATCTCCTCCTTTCCTCTAGGCTATACATATTCAGCTCCTTAAGTCTCTCTTCATAAGTCTTCCAGTGCAGACCCTGCACCATTTTAGTGCCCTCCTCTGGAAAGCCTCCACCCTGTCTATGTCCTTGCTGAGACTGGGTCTCCAGAACTGCGCTGGTACTCCAGATGGGGTCTCACCAACTGTCTGTACAGAGGGATAATAACTTCCTGTTTTCTACTGGTGATGCCTCTCCTGTGCATCCCAGTATCCCCCAACCCTCCTTGCTGCCCTCTCACATTGCTTGCCCACCTTTAGGTCATCTGACATGACTACCCCAGGTCCCTTTCCATTTTGTTGTTGTTAGTATCGCACACTCCATTATGTACTCTTCCCTGGGTTTTTGTTTCCCAGGTGCATTACCTTGCACTTCTTAGCATTGAATCTAAGCTGCCATACATTTGACCATTCCTCTAACCTTGCAAAGTCCCTTCTCATCCTTTCCACCCCACCTTGTGCATCAACTCTGTTGCAGAGCTTTGTGTCATCTGCAAAGAGACATACTTTTCCTTCCAGTCCCTCTGCAATGTCACTTATAAAGACATTGAAGAGGACGGTCCTAATACTGAACCCTGCGATTGCCCACTAGTAACCCCCTTTCTTCAGAGTGGACTCCATTTACTATTACTCTCAGGACCTATTCTCCAGCCAATTCTTTACCCAGGCTGTCATCATCTTGGGACCCACTCCCAGGCTGGCTAACTTGTATATTAATCTTTGTGTGGGACTGTGTCAAATGCCTTGCTAAAGTCTAGGTAGGCCATGTCCACAGCCCCTCCTGATCTACTACTTTGGTTACCCAGTCAAAGAAATCTATCAGATTTGTCTGGCATGACCTTCCTGCTGTGAATCCATGCTGCCTTGGGTCCTGAGCCCTCTGGCCTCTAGATACTCAACAATTCTTTCCTTCAGAAGTGATTCCATCATTTTCCCTACCACTGAGGTTAAACTAACAGGTCTGTAGTTTTCTGCTTCAGCCTTGCTCCCACTTTTGTGAAGGGAATCACATCTGCCCTTCTCCAGTCCTCTGGTACCACCCCATCCTCCCATGATTTGTTAAAGAGGGTAGTCAGCGGTGTCACTAGTTCCACCCTAGTCTTTTTAGAATTCTGGATGAATCCCATCAGGCCCCATTGCTTTGTCCACCTTTCAGTTTTAAGAGTTCTTCAGAACCCTTTCTTCTTTAAATGGCTGGTATCAACTTCTGTATCCAGAGTGTTTCTACTGTTTGTTTGGTACCTCCCCACTTCCTTTGTAAATACTGAGCAAAAATATTTGTTTAGTATCTCTGCCTTTTCACAATCACCCTCTGCCCACCCTCCCTCCTCTTTTACTAGCCCTCCCTTGGTCTTCCTTCACTCCCTGATGTACCTATAAAAGGTTTTATCCCACTTCTTAACTGAGTTGGCTATCTTTTCCTTGGTTTGGGCCTTTGCTGTTCTGACTGCCTTCCCAGCTTTCTTTGCTTTTAACTGATACAGTTCCCTGTCCTGCTCCTTCTATGATTCCTTGTACTTCCTGAATGCTTTTTCTCTTGAAATTTCACTGCCACTTCCTTTGAGAACCATAGTGGTTTCTGACATTGTTTCATTTTGTTAATTTGCTTCACACAAAGGCTTGTTACCTCTGTGATGGCAGTTTTTATTATTCCCCATTGTTCTTCCACCTCCTTCCTGCCCATTTGCTAGTGCATTCCTTAGGCACTCACCCATTTTGGCAATATATATATATATATATATATATATATATATATATATCGCTCTGTCTCTCTCTCTTGCTCTCTCTATAAAGCACACTGAGCTGAGGATATATAGACAGTATTCTTTTATTTGAAAATGGTAACCAGGAAAGGCACACTGAGTCAAGGCGCATTTCTAGGTGTGGCCTGGGGAGAAGGGAAAGGGACATAAAATTATAATTTTACAGAAAACAACAGCAACAATGATAAGCTGCAAAGAAAAGTGCATAATGGTGTATAATTAACAGGATAAAACTACAAAGACACTGGAAGTACCATAACATACAACACTGATCAGCATTCATGTTGGCATAAAGTGACACTGCAGGTGGCAAGGTAACTGTGTAAGAGCTGTTAGAAAATATAAAACGGGCACAAGCAGTACATTGGTGAAAGCCAAACACAGGTGAGGGGTACTGCATAGGAGGGTCAGGTAGAGGACTGGCAAGATCAGGGAGAAGTTTTAGCTGGTGGCTAAGAGTGAGGTGAGGAGGAGAGATGGAGAGTGGAGGAAGCAAGTTCCCAAGAGGGTGAGGTGATAGGAGAAATCAGACTACCCAGCAGAGGAGTACAAGTGACAAAGGGAGAAGGAGCAACAGTCACTGGAGTAAAGGGAGTAGGAGGCATACAGAAGGGGAGGAGAGTGAGAACAGGCATGAAGGGAGGAAGGAAGGAGGATTTGAACCAGTATTTGGAGATGAAGGCTGTGCAGTGGGACAGATGACATGAAGGGAGAGGAAGCATAGGTAGTTCAGAATAAAAGGAGCAGTGGTGAGTTCAAGAGAGGAAGTTAGTAGCAAAGTAGCAAAAGGCATTCCAGAGGTTATCCATTCTGGCAAGGAACGAGGAGGTAGCAATGCCTAGACCTCATCTGCATAGTCAAAATCTGTGAGAACCATTTTGGTGACCTGCTCCAAGCAGACCTGGAGAAAAAGGCAGTTATTGTTGCAGTACTGGCACCAAGTTTTGACTCAGCTTGGAGTGGATAGTTTCGATGTTCGCAGAGAAGTCAAGACTGCTATCTAGTCACTCACTGAGGAAGTTGAAGAATTAAATCACTTCAAGGGTGTGCCATCCAGAGTAGTTAAGATGGGAGGGAGAGAGCCCAGCAAATTTCTTGCTGGTGCCAAGGTTCATGAGTACTTCTTTTTAAGTACTAACACATGGTTGGTGTGGAATTAGAGCAGGATGTTGTGAAGTCTTTTCTGAAGCAAGCCTTCCAAAGCCAAGGCAGAGGGCCAGAGGTGTAGATGACTATGTCATCTGTTCACATGTGGACATGTGAGTTGACACAGGTAGATGGGAAAGTCATTCAGGAAGATGGAAAAGGATTACATCCAGTGTGATGTCATGGGATACAAAGACATAGCAACCAGAGGTAAAGTGCATAAAAATGCACAAGTGTGTTTATCAATTTATTTTGATAAACATAACAAAATAACACAGAAAGAAAAATAACAGTTGATTAGTTCAACACAATAGTTCAGCCCTCTGCTTCCGTTAACAGAGGTTGCAGCTTTACTTCAGCCAAGACAGCCTATTTGTAATCCCTTCTTACACTTAATTCTGGTGTGAAAACAGTGCACTCCACAAGTAGGTTATTCTACTCACTGCCAGTAATAGACTGACTACTAACTAACATCCCCTAGTGGTGAGCCCTATTTATACCTTTAGGGATTACATCACACTTGTGAGGAATTTATTGTCAGGACATTACCTAATTGGGAGTTTCCACAGGCCGTGACACATAACATAATGGGAGTTTCCATATTTTCCATGCTTTAACATGTAGGAGATTTGTATTTGGCCCTTTTTGTCCAAATGAGCTTTATTTCTATAGGCAGACCCAGTTACAACATCTCTGGGGCTGCAGAAACTCATTTTCATATTTAATTTATTTTAAAGCTGTCCAAACACCTATGGGGGCAGTTGAGGCTAGACCAGAAACATCCATGACAGGGACTACCCTGTCATATTACTCCCCACCTAAGGGGAAACCATCTACTGGTTGTTCAATACTGCCTTACCATACAGTCTTACCAACTCAAAAGGTACGGTGGAGCTCTGCCACCCTCACCATAGAGTTCTGCCCAGGATCCCATAAATTACTTTGTACAGTGTAGCAACATTACTGTACAACATTACTGTATCATTAACCCTGGTGCTGTCTTCATCCAGTCAAATATAGAAAACTGCTACTTTTAACTGTCTTATTACCATATAACATTAGTCATCAAAATTACATTTTTTCTCATTTCAGAAGTATGAGCAGACACTCTTTTAGTGCTGTACCTGTTCTTTAACCTTAGAAGTACATCCTAAACCTCATATTATTACAATGTAGAAAAAGAAAACATAGTAACAGATCAGAAAGTGAGAATAGATCAATAGAAAGGGAGCAATCACCCCCAAAATGGCCAACTGTTTGGAAGTAGAAAGATATTGGAAAAGAGACAAACATAGACAAGAAGGACAGTAGCATGTACAACAATAAAAAAAAACACCTTCACACTTTTCTCGAAGGGAATGAAGTTATGGCCTGTGGCCCTTTCTGCATGCAATAAGAATACAGGCTTATCATTTGCATAATAACTTCATACTATACTCATGGTTAGGCAATATATTGACAGCATAAATACTCTCATTTATTTTCTCTACTGATCCTATTCACCTTCTTCCACCCTGTCTCTAGGATTCCTTCCATCTATCATCATACTTCTTTGAGCTTACCATCTTGCATCTTCTAACTTGCAACTGTGCTTTCTTTTTCCCCATGATTGCCATAGTTTCTGGCCCTCCCATCTATGGGTCTCACCTCACATGCTTCTGGTAGATAAATTCTGTTTCAAACACTTCCTCTCTATAAAATCAGTATCTGATGGAGCGTACCTGGCCAATAAAAAGCTGGGGTCAGCTCTGCTAACACTTCCTCAGTTTTCAGCAATTTGGAGTGGCTGAGAGCATACATTCTCCATGACCACCTCCTATATGCAATACTGTAGGCACCACTATCCTAGCACACCTCCTCTTAGTATGAGAGTTAGGTTTGCCATAATAGAGGTAACTTGTCTGCGTTCAACCCACCATAAGGGTTTTACTTTTTCAGATATCCACCCTCTTCCTGATTTCTAAGATATGATGTCATGTGGGCTACATCTAGGTATCCAGCTTGCAATTTTCCCCATGCTATCCTCAAGTTATTGATTTCTGACATTTGACTATTTTACAAACATTCATTAGTGCATAAGTCCCTTCATCCAAGCTGGCTTCTTCCTGCTGATAGTTGTCTTCACCTCAGGAAACCTACAGACAGTTCCATTCTTACGGAGGACTTATCTACTGGCTCTACCCCACCATCTCTGATCCAATATAATCCATGAAATTCCAGTAGCATAGGCAGCTTCCTCCAGCCCAGGTCTTCTTCTGGCAAAACACGCACATCCTCCTCTGGCAAGGCTTCCTCAACTTGCTCAATTTCCTTCATCAGCCTCCAACATCGACATTCTGCATCCTTCCAGCATTGTTCCACATCCATCCAATGTTCTTTAAGCCAATGCAGAAGTTTCGCCATTTGGTTCCATGTACCTCGCTCTGGCCTCTGTTTCCATCCATCATCCTCTGATCTGGCACCATGAACCTTGCCACCCATATCCTGTGGTATCTGGTCAAACACCCCAGACTGATCTCCCTCAGGCTTACTCAGACATTCAGCTGGTATCCCACTTCTAACACACCAGTGTAATGGCACGGAATACAAAGACACAGCAACCAAAGTAGTAAAGTGCATAAAATGCACAAGTGTTTATCAATTTATTTTCAATAAATAAAAATAACAATATAATACAGAAAGAAAAATAACAGTTGATTAGTTCAACACAATAGTTCAGCCCTCTGCTTCCGTCAACAGAGGCTGCAGCTTTACTTCAGTCAAGATAGACTAAGTGTAATCCCTTCTTACACTTATCAATTCTGGTGTGAAAACAGCACACAAGTAGGTTCTTCCTTGCTTACTGCCAGTACTAGACTGACTCCACTATCTAACATTCCCCTAGTAGTGAACCCTATTTATACCTACATATTACATCACACTTTGTGGGGAATTCACAGTGGCCATGACATTACCTAATGGAGAGTTTCCATAGGCTGTGACATAACACAATGAAGAGTTTCCATATTTTCCCATGCTTTAACATGTAGTGGCTTTTTATTTGGCTCTTTTGCCCAAATAAGCTTTATTTCTACAGGCAGCCCCAGTTACAACATCTCTGGGTCTGCAAAACTAATATTCATATTTCATTTTTTTAAGCTGCCCAAAAACCTATGGGGGTTGAGGTAGACCAGGGCACCGATCCATGACAGGGCTATCCTGTCACATCCAGGATGGAGCCCTATTGGACGCTAGCTCAAATTGGAAGAGGAGGGGCAGGGTGCCTCATACCTGTACCGACTGTTGATGGTTTTGGGATGTGAGGTTGGCAGACAACAGTTTGTTCAGGAACAGTGGGTGAGGCCACTAAGTCAAAGGCTTTGGCCAGATCAATCAAAGCTGCTGTGACAAGCCCCTTCTCCATCCCAGTGAGGATGTAATCAGTGACACACTACTGGGAGGAGACATTGGAGTGGTGCTTCTGAAAAGCCAGACTGGAAGGAAGAGGTAGTTGGAGAGTAGAGGAAGTCATCTAATCAAGTTGCTAGGGAAGGAGGGGTCACCCCGCATTATGAAGGGGAGACCTTGCAATACTTCAAGACTGGGAGACAGAAAAAATGGAGAACGAGAGGCTGAAAGGTGAGTAAAGAGGGAAGTGATTGTGGGTGCTGAGAATGGAGCAGTGTATGGTCCAGCCTGTCATGACTGGACTTAGACAAGTTGAATAAGGAAAGGGCAAGCAAAGGTTCTTAAGGAGTTACAGGAGGGAAGTGAAACCCATTAGCTGAGTGGAGAGAAGAGAGGCACCAGGAGGAGGAGAGGGAGGGCACAGGTGGTAAAAATATAATTAAAGTGAGTAGCAACAGAGGGAAGGTCCAAGGCAGATGAACCATTAAACATGAGGACTGGTGAATTGGACTGGGCAAGGGTCAATAAGAGAATGAAAAATCATCCAGAATGTTGATGAGAAGTTAAGGTTATTCTGCAGGTTGGATTTAAAATAGTGTGACTTAGCTGAACAGATAGCCTTCATGCTTGTATTTGTAGGTGCCTGTGGGACAGGATGTCAGACAGGAAGAGGATCATTTGAAATGAGACCATGCTTGATTGCAGGACTTGCAGAGGTCAATGAGATCAGGAGAAATCCAGGATTGATGGAACTTGTTAGCCTGGATTTTCTGAGGGGTTGCTTGTCCAAGATGAGAGTAAATTTAAAATGGAATAGGAGATGGCCACATCATTGTTGGGGGCAGAGAGGATGGGGACCAGTCAGTCATAGCAAGATCACTTAGGAGGGTGCTACTGTTGAGCACCAGAGAGAATTAGACCAAATGTGGTTTGGGAACATGGAGGAGCTAAACCTCCCTGACACACAAGGTCATAGAATGGTCACTGAGGGCAAGAATACCTGCACCAAGATGAACTGGGGTATAAGGAAAGAACCAATTCAAAGAGGGTATGGTTAGATAATGAGGACTGAGTCAGGTAGATTCAATAATAAAATGTGTGAATTGAGAGACTCAGTCCTGTAGAAGTTGGCATGAAGGCTGGGAAAGCCAACTAATTTTGAAGTCCCTAAGCAGGATGTGTTTTCCAGAGAAGGAATGGGAGGCAAAGCAGGAGGAGTCAAGCAGTAAAGAAAGGGAGATGTTAGGGGAGGCACAGAGGACCACAGCAAAGATGGGTAAGGTGGGAGGAAGGAGGTCTTGAAGAAGAAACTCATTAGAGGATGGTACTGACTTCCTGGGTGAGATAGAACAAGAGAGTTCTGGTTGACATAGAGTGCAACACAATCATCCCTTTGCCACAGTCCAGCATAAAGAGGTGGCAGTCACTGGACCCTGGAGGAAAGGAAAATTCTGAGATACAGAAGAAGTCTGGAGAATATTGAGAGACCAGACATCGAGAAGGTCAAATTTAGGGAGAAGGCTCCTGGCATTGAGATAGAAGATGCTAAAGCCTTGGGCAGATGAGGAGGAGGGAGCAGGAGGAGAGGGGCAGGTTTGTTTCAACATCACCAGTTAGAGAAGGAGGAGCAGAAAAAGGAGTAGGAGGATGGGTTGGATATGTGTCCTTTGGATGAGGCAGTGATGAGGGACAGGGAAGGAAAGATGAGCTGATGGAGAAATTTGAGGGTTCAAGGAGGGAAGAGAAAACTACAGTGACTAGAGGGGCAGGAGGGAGATGGGGTGGATGGTTATGAAGCAGGCAGCAGAGAGAAAAAAGAAAGAGGCAGAGGTAGAGGAGGATAAGGGAGAGAGTGTGACATGGTTAGGAGAAGCAGAAGCAGAAAGCAGAGGAAGGAGGCAGGTACACAGAGGGTGCAGCAGTGCAATTTAATTAGAGTTAAGTAGGGTGTTTAATGTTAAACCTCTAACTTTTGCACCTTAATAGCTTGCCCCATTAAACAAAATTGCACAAAAGTTTGCATGTATGGGGTCTGGGTTATGGTCTCTTTATTTTTGTAAGTTTCATACCAGTCAGATGTCTGGATTCCAAGACTGAGATAGTGCAAGAGCGGAAAATTTTTTTGGGGGCTTTCTGTTTTTGTTCTCATCTACAGCCCTGATGGGTTAGAATTTTGTTCTGAAGTTTTCAGGATAGAAAGAGCTTGCACCAGAATAGTACCTTTCATAGGTTAGGTGAAAAAATCATTAATTCATTACTGAGTTATAAGGATTTGAAATTTCAGTTCTGAGCATGCTCTGTCAGGTCTTTCAGTTAGATATTCAATACGAAAGAAGAATTTCCAGCTCAGAGAAGAAGAATCTTCTTTTGTGAGCTTAATTATTTCTTTTGTGATGAAAAATCTTCTTTTGCATGGCAACAATCTTGTTTCTGTTTTTTTTCAAAACATTTTGAAAATGCATAAAACGGATGCCCTGGAGAAAATCAACCACATGAATCTAGCTAAGTGGGGCCAGTTTAGTTTGATTCTGAGCTTTTGAAAAATATCTTGAAATATGTTATTTGTCATTCTAAAAAGCATTGCCGAGGCTTCATTTAAGAGCAAAATATCTTGTGTCATGACTGTCATGAAGAAGATTGCAGTCTCACAAAAGAAGAATCTTGGCTCATGAAAGAAGATGGTGCAACTTAGTTTTTTTCATAGTTCTTTCATGAGCTGACTGAAAGAACTCACAAAAGAAGAATTTCAGTTAATGAAAGAAGATTGTGGGACTTTGTTTTTCATAGTTCTTTTGTGAGGTGACCTTTCTCTTGTAAGTCATGAAAATTCAAGAAAGGAGGTCATCTCATGAAAGAACAATGATAAAACTAAGTCTCAATATCTTCTTTCATGAGGCGAGATTCTTGTTTTGTGAGTACTTCCTGACTTATGAAAGAAGAGTCAGGTTATGAAAGATGAGTGTGGGACTTTCATGTGAGATCCAATGAATAAGCTTTTGTTCTTTGTGTGATCTCACAAAATAAATGTCATGACCAGGACCTTCTATCTATCTATCTATCTATCTATCTATCTATCTATCTATCTATCTATCTAATCTATCCATCTATTTTTATTTTGGTTAAGCATACTGGGATGCCCACCCTGCATTGCTTTTTCCCATCCTCCACGCTCACCAACTCCCCTTTACCATATCTCATTTCCAAGTTGTGTAAGTGAACTGGGGTCCACCCCTTGTATCACCTCTCTTGCATCCCTCCTTTCCAGGTCACCCACCCATCCCCCTTTGTTTAATATATGTGGCAGCACCAGGGTGCCCACCAGCAGTGCTGCTAAACATCATCCCAACATTGGGTTGCCCAGTCCCCAGTGTTGGCATCTCTCCTTACAAGAAAGAAAAATATCCCTTGTTGATTCTTTTACGCTTTTAACCTAAAAGGTCCATTAATGATGTGCCTCTATATTACCACCCACCCCGACCGCACTCAGCATCCACCACTCCACATCCCCCAAACACACCCTCAATCACCTGAATATGTCCCATGATGCATTTTCCTGCATTCTTAATATGAGACAATGGGACTTTCATGAAATGTAAAGCTGCAGCTGGAACTGTGTTGCCAGCTTCACTCAGATCACTGAGCCATCAATCCCCTGGTCTATCTGTCTCTGTCTCTCTCTCTCTCTCTCTTGCTCTTGCCCTCTCTATCTATCTATCTATCTATCTATCTATCTATCTATCTATCTATCTATCTAATCTATCCAACATAACAGTGTGCCCACCACAGTACTGCTTCTCTTGTCGACCTCATCTGCAGGTCACCCATCCCTTCCTTTAATTTTATATGTTTGATGGTACCAGAGGTGCTCACCCTGGTGCCACCAAAGATATCTGTCTGTCTGTCTATCTATCTATATATCTATCTACCTATCTATCTGTCTGTCTGTCTGTCTATCTATCTATCTCTTCCACCATCCAAGCAGAGTGAGGTGGCCACTCCTGATATAGCTTTCTCTTGCCCCCTCACTCCAGGTGACCTGTCCTCCTTCTTTTAATTGTATATATAGGGTTGTACTGTGGGGCCCACTCCCTGGTGCTGCTGAAGATCATCTTGACCCTGGGTCCCAACTCCAGAGTCAACTTCTGTCACCCTACAATAAAGAAAATCATCCATCACTGATTTTTTTAACCTGTAAAAAGAAAATGGTCCATAGGCAATCTGACCCTGCCAGAACCCCACACACTCCACTCCAGACACGCATTTAGCACCCACCATCCCACACCCCCTGCATACTATTTATTCACCTGAACGTGCCCCATGATGTGGATACCTCTCCAAATTGAAGATAAATGTTGCTGCTGGAACCAGTGACTGCAGTATGAGAACATAAAATAAGTGTGGTTTAATGTTTTCAATGGGGTTTGAATCTTTTCTATAACATTGTCATTTTTGAGCATTTGTATACCAAACTTTCAACATGGCCTTGTTTGGAGCCCACTTCATGAACAATGGTGGTGAAATTATGGAAATCCATCCCAAAGATGATTTCACAGTCACTGCATGAAATCTCCTTCTGTGTGGGATTTGAAAGTGTTCTCTGCCCTTGTTCATGAGGTGGAGTCAGCTATTGAGCTGGCATTATAGCTTGGAGGAAAGAATAACAAGTTGTGAATAAACTTGGTACATCTAGCAGACCTGGGTTTGATAGCCACATCCTCAATCTGCATGCTGTGTGACCCTGCACAAGTCACTTAACCCCCCAATGCTCCCAGGTCACCCTGAAAAAGGCACTTGTGCCTTTGGCCTTACATGGTTACCAAAGACTAAAATTAATAAAATAAAATATGGAAGAATGCTATGTTGAAGATTTGGTGTAAAAATATTAAAAATAACAAAGTTTTGAGCGTGCACTGAAATTTTGTAACATACACTCATAAATTTGGTAATATTCATTATTTGTACCCTGAATTTTCAAGATAGGTATTTTCACATGACATCATGAATGTGACAGCTGTCATTTTTCAAATCCAGCTGAAGCGTGTTTTTGCAGCTGTGCTGTTTTGGTCAAGATTTAAAGATTTTGCCTACTGACTTCCTGTGGTGGATTATTAAGTAGGCTATTTCTAAAAGGTGTAGTCAAAAATATTAAAAACAACAAAGTTATGAAGGTACATTGACATTTTGCATGCACATTCATAACATTGGTAATTTTGGACATCCTTTACTGCATGGAATTGTAGAGTCAGCAGGGCCTTGCACTTCCATTGGCAGATGCAGTCTTTCCTTTGCATCTGTTTATGCAGGTCCCAAGTGGATCTGACTGAATGAGGACATCATTCCACTATCTGAAAAAAAAAGAAATTCATTGCAACAAAAAAGCATTAATACACAAGTTAGGGTTCAACTTACAGTAATGGAACAAAAGTAGAGAAAAGTGCTGTTAGGGTTTCCAACCTAACTCCCACCTAGCCCACCAGCAACAAAGAAAAAATATTGGGTTTTGGTCTCCTGAGTTTTGGTGAATCAGTGGCTGGGCTCTTCCTTGGGGTTGTCTTCTCTAATGTTCACAATGTGCACTCCCTGCCTGAGCAAACAAGGTCAGATGTGACCTCTTTTCTTCATGCAGGGCCACACAACCTTCCATGAAGAAAGCTGCAATAGATTTTGTTTGCAATATGTGGCAAGACATACTTCTTTTACTTTTGAAGACTGTATCAGTATGAGGTACTTGCTTGGAGCTGTACCATATACTTCAGACAGGAGGCTACGTGGCTGGGGGGAACAGGTGAGCATTATGGTGGGCAACCCACAAAAGACCCACCACTGATTCATCAAGATTCAGGAGGCCCAAACCCTATGTTTTCTCCTTTGCCGCTTGTGGAGGTAGCAGAAGGAGTTAGAGTTGGAAACCACAACACCACATTTCCCTACATTTGTTGCACAAAGTTGAACCCCAGCTGGTGCATAAACACAGTTTGTTTCTTTGCAAAGAATGTGTATAGTGAAGCTGGGGAGCTGTTGGATAAATTATTTATTTCTACAAGAGCAGTTTGACTTGGGTAACCACATGAGTGGCATACACCACAAGTGATAAGCCAAAATCTAACTTCTGAATGAAAATAATTATCCAACAAACTCTCCATCACATATTTCATTCATGTAATAGGTAAAGTGATTGTGTGTTTTATTTGTTTAGGTTAAAATGGTGATTAAAAAAGATATTTAAAACATTGTTATGGTTTCTTTTTGGTTTGCCCAGTTACTGCACTTCTCTGAGCTTGGTTGCTACTATATATTGTTGTTTGGTACACTGCATCACTATATCATGTTGGCATCATAGTGGAGCTTCTGGTTGGTTGAGAAGTGGAGCTCCAAAACAATTAAAAGAAAAATGGTAGACTCGCTTAAGTGAGAGTGATCAGGTGAAGGAAGCATAGACTGTGCTTTGTCGAGGGCAGTGGTAGATAAAAGATACATTTTAAATTGTTGACAATGTTCTGAATAAGAAGGAATACCAGAGATGGTTTCACAGTAGAGTTTGTGTTGCCAGATATGGTTTTCTGTCCCTGTTCTTAGTGTATAAGGAGCGTCACGTGTGAGTGAGGTAGGAGTGGAGTTCTGCAGCTGTAAAGGATTTAAAAATAAAAGTTGCTGCATTTCTTTTGTTCTTGAAAATGTTTTCTTTTTTTAGTTGACTGGTTGTTGAGTGGGGCATTTGTTGGAGCGAGTAGCATGGCAGGAGTCGAGTGCTGCAGCAGTAAAAGAGGAACAGTGAGTGCTGTTTTGGTGGCATGCTGAATAAAAAGATTGATGGCATAGTTTTTTTTACAGAGGGCAGGACAGTAATGGCACTGTGTCTGGAGCAGGATAACAGTGGATTACAGTGTGCTGAAAGCTGAAAGAGAAGATCGTGAATGAACTTTTACTTTTATTGGGAAAGGAAAGCAGCATGAAGTGGAAGAAGTGGTAAGGGATTGGATTGAAGTAGTGTGTTGGGACAGGGGGTGGGGTGCTTAGCCATTTACAAACTCACTAGATGTATAACTCAGGCATGATGTACTCACTATATGTATAAATGTAAGATTTTACAGTTATACATACAGTAGCTCAATACATGGAATTATCAGCAGTTTCTTGTGTTCATACTTATTGAATAAATATATGCACACACAGTATATATGTGTGTGTGTGTGTGTGTATATATATATATTTTACACACACAAATATATATACAGTATGTGTATATATATATATATATATATTTATGCAACAGGGGTCTGAATAAATCTCCACTGATAAATCCGTTTATCTTTGCTACTATGTGGATAAATTTATTTATCCACATAGTAACTAATCCGCTCAATTTATCCACACAGTAACTTCGTCATAACATACAACAGACCCGGACCTAATTTCTCACTTCTAAAACACCTATAGCAACCACAAGCAAACCAATCAAAATTCAGCACAAATACCATCTCGTGCACAGCTGGTAAAATGCCCTTGAATCTCGTGCTGAACCAAACAGCAACTGCTAAACATAAGCCACCAACCCACTAGCGAAAACAGCGTACACATAACCTCACAGACCAGCAATTTAAAAGGCTAACAAAAGTGAAAAAAGATGTCCGGAAATCAGCAACTGAACAGTAGTTTTGAATTAGAACTTGAGGAAATAATGACGCAAACTGAAGCAGACACGGAGCCACTTGAGCCACCGACAGTACCAACCACTGCAACGGGCACAGTAATCCCAACAACCGCAGAGCAAAACCTGTTCCAGCATGTCATGCCTTCAACCAGCAGTACTTTCCAACACAGCGACTCCTACAGCAGAAACGAAAACTACATCTAAACATAGAAGACATAGACAGCTACATTCAAAAGCCAAAATAATTAATACTGCAAAAAAGCAAACAGATGTCACAATGTTTAAACAGTACCTGAAAGACAACTTCTCAGAAGAACGTCCTCTACAGGATATTCCACCCAACTCACTCAACACTTTGGTATGCCACTATTTCATAAACTGTACAAAAGAGATGGTTCAGAGTATGAACCACTAACATTAGTTCAACATTTCAAAGCATCGAAAGACACCTCAAAACCAAAGACTATCCACATTCACTATCTTCCTCACGAGTATTTGAAAAGGCTAGGCAGGTCTTATTATCAAAACAGAAAACCTAAAATCAGAAGGCAAGGGTTCAAAGCCCAGGGCGGCAGATGAGCTAACAGACAACATCATAGAGAAACTGTATGAAGAACATCTCTTGGGACCCTACAACCCTGAGTCACTACTAAACACAATGTGGGTGGTCACCAGCATGTATTTTGGACTTAGAGGAAACACAGAAATGAGAAACTTAAAATGGGGAGACATATCATTAAAACAGATGAAAACGGACAAAAGTACGTCCAATATGACCAAGAGCGCCAAACAAAGACACGCACTGGAGCTAACCCAAAGGATACCAGAAAAATAAAACCAGGGCCTACCAACTAGTAAACAATCCTTACAAATTCCCAGTGCTTAACTACACAACCTATAAAGACAACCGACCGCCACAGTGCTTGACAGATCAGTCGCCATTCTTCCTTGCTACAAACAACCAGACCAAGCAGCTCAAGCCAACCATATGTTCAAAAACCAACCCGTAGGAATCCACAAGCTTGCATCAATAGTAAAACAATGATAGCCAAATCATCCATACAAACTGAAAGCGGTTAACAAACCACTCTGTGAGAAGCATCTGATTCAAAAGCTAAATGACTCCGACGCATACCCCACTGAGATAATGCAAATCTCAGGCCATAAAACCTACAGAGCCTCAATGACTATTCACGTCTAAATGAAGAACAGCAGCAAAAATCTCAAATATCCTGAGCATGCAGCCCAGCACTTCAAAAGTCATTCAAACAGAAACAGAACCACAACTAAAAGAGAAACCGCAAAATCAACCAAACATTCTTGGATCCTGTTTCTACCAACCTCTATCCATGCAAGAAACATCCACTTCACCATAATTCAAGGTAATAAATGTACTCCATATAAAAGTAACACAATCTCTCCCCAAAATAGTAATGCAAATAAAATGTATATTTCTCTTTATTACAGGCAACAAATATGACTCTATACAAAAAAGGGCCATGGTACTGGACTCCGAAAGTGACACGGACTAAAAAAAAAAAAAAGTCAAACATCAACCCATACCTCAAGAACCATTTCAGCAGCATATCCTGAAGTGACTTCCACATGTGTGTGCCCACCAAATGACAATGTGAACTGCTGGATTAACTCTGCATTGGTATGAAGAAATAATGCAATACCATTACCCAAAGACAACATTGTTTTGCAAATATTAACTCTACAGCTAATCTCAAGATAAGAATCACTGTACATATAAAAGAAAGAAAACTGTTTACAAAGTTCTGCATCTCTCTATAGTTCAATAAATTTTCAGAATCCTACTATCTTTCCAGCTCTAACACCCTACCTCTTACAATATTCTCTTATGTAAGTAGTAACCACCTTCAGTATTAGATAATATGCTAACATATATAACATTTGAAAGTTCTAACTCAAACAAGAGTAAATCTTTCCTGTGCACTGTCAGCTTTCTGTTTCTATGCCATGTAAACTGTTCAATAAATACTTTAAAAAACTTTCTTACCTTGTCATGTATCTCTCCATGCACAAATCCAGTCCACAAATCAAAGCGCACCCAAAGAAAAATACAAAATAAACAAAAGTCTCCTGAAACTTAAATCCCTCGTAATAATCTCCAGACCTCGGACATCAAAGAGGAGGCATGATCCAAGCACAGGAAACATCCACAGCAGAAATCCAAGAATCCAAAGTACACAAAATATCCAAAATGAAGAAATCCAACAGTGACTGAAAGGAAGCACTCCCCAACAAACGCCGCCTGCCAAGATCCACGTCCATCCAGCAATCACCGAAGAAAAACATCGAGAAATCCATAACAGGCCACCGAAATCACCGAGCTCCCTATCAACATCCACCCGATAGCAGCAACTCTTCTCCGCTCCCTGAAGACACCGCGCAGCTCCCCAGCGCTCCTCCAACACGCCACAGCCGCCAATCTTTCCAAACCGCGCCACAAATTAAAGACCTACCATCAACCAATAGAAAATGATATACAAGATTGACAGGCACACCCACCAATCACACTCCACGCAGTAGCACGCCCTCCAGCCAATCACAACTCATTTAAACATGTCAATCACGGCACCTACAAGCCAACCCTCCTTACAAAATGACCAATCCCAAACCTACTTTTAACATCACAATCCACCAATCAAATTACTGAGCTTCAATCCTCACCCAATCAAAACACACAGCTTCAGTCCCATTCATTCAACCACAGACAACATTAACCCTAATGCGGAAGAACCACCGCGTAACAAAATAACCCACAAACATTAATATAAAACAAAAAAAAACCCACGAACCAGAAACACCACCATCCAGAAATAAAATGTGCCAGTTGCATAAATCGAATATGGGAGTCAGTGTGGATAAAACATTTATGTAGTAAGTTGACAGTGACCACTGTAACACTTCACTCATGCCTTCGGCACTGCGGAGGTTACTTGAGGTCACTGTCAACTGTACTACATAAATGTTTTATCCCACACTGACTCCCTGCATATCCTTTATATATATATATATATATATATATATATATATATTCTATTACAGGCATGGTAGTTCCCTATAGATAGGGCTGAGTAGGGTGTTTAATGTTAAACCCTAACTATAGACCTGAATAACCTCACCCACGCTCAGTGGAATTGCATGGAATTGTGTGTACACAGTCTTAGCAGCAAGTTCTTTTGAACTGGTAAGTTTTGTGACAGTCTAGTGTCCAGATTCCAAGATCTGGATAGTGCAAAAGTGGAAACACCGAAGCTTTGACCATTTTTGCACTCTTACCTACAGCTCAGATAATTTGGAATTGTCTTCTGAAATAAGCTTTTTTTGGGGGTGAAAATATATCACATCCTGAGTTATAAGGATTTGACATTTTGGATCTGTGCATGCTTAGTAGGGTCTTTCATTTATGAGTGTGATGTGAAAGAAGAATTTTGGTCCTTTGATGACCTGAAATTCTTCATTCATGAGCAAAATATTTATCAATTCCTATAGCCGCCATCTTGTTTTCTTTTTTTCTACAAAGTAAAAAATAAAAACACACAAAATGATGCCTGTAGAAAACAAACACATTAATCTAGCTAAAGAGGACACATTTAACTTGATTCTGGAGTTTGTTTTTCAAAACAATCCCAAAATATGGTGTTGGGACATCCTAAAATTCTAAGTGGAAGACTTAGTTTTCTTTCATGAGCTGAAATTCTTCTTTCATGAGTATCATGAAACAAGAATCTCAACTCATGAAAGAAAGAACTGAATCTTGCAAAATAAGAAATTTCTTGTTTTGTGATCTTTTCATATCAAAGAAGCTCTGAGCCTCTTATTTGATCTTCTTTCATGATATTTCATCTTTCTTGATATCATATGAAAAAGAAAATCTGCTAGTGAATGAAGAATGTTGTATAGAAAGCCTAGGGATAGGAAAACAGACTCTGTGGCACTTCCAAAGCTCCCATATGGACTGATTCAGCTGGACAGGAGAACCATATGGACCGATTCAACTCAGACAGGAAGAACCAAGTCTTTCATGGCGTGTCCCAGGTTGCCAAGTTGGCCTAGTTTGGAATGCATGGTCTGGTTCAGTCTGGCACTTTACCACTTTTCTTTAATTTTGTGCTGGTGTCCAGTGGTCTCTCCCCCACCTGATCACCCAACTGACATAATGCAACAAGTTTCCCTGCTGTTCATTGGGTCTCATCATCACGATCCCATAGAATTTATATAACATTCGCTGGTGTATAGCAGACCTACACAATCCCCATTCCCCTGCAATAAAATAAGGTATTAGTCATTCCCTGCTGCCTAATAGCCCTCTCATCCCCACTGGGGCAGGTAGTACCCCACCACCCTTCTCCTTTCACCCCTGACCCAGAGCAGGCATCTGCCAAAGCCTTCTACTCTCCATCATTGCTGGCCACCAACTGAGCTGTTAGTGAAAGAGTGCATGCTTGTATAAGCACATGCTCACTCATTGACATGACATCTCTGTTGGCAACTAGTTATAGTGGTTGGAGACATGAGTGGAGGGCTGTGCCAGTCGCTGATGGGGTGGGGACAGGATAGGGTGAATGGCATGGTGAACCACCAAAGTGGCCCACCATGTTATTCTCTGAATCCCACCTCTGCTGGTGACCAGCACAGCTCTCTGCTCTTGTCTCCTCCACCGACAGAGCCATCACTGCATGAGCATGAGCTGGCCTCTCAATAAATGAGTGTGTGCTTGTACAGAAGTACATGCTCTTTCATTGACAGTTCAATTGATGGCTAGCCATGGCGGAGAATGGAGGTCTGTGCCAGTTACCAGCTTGGGGTTGGAGTGGGGAGTGGGGCGGTGGGGCACTACTTGCCAGGGTGGGGTCCACTTGACACCAGGAAAGGAGGATTAGTACCTTATTCTAGTATGGGGAATGGGGATAGGGGAGGGTGTCCACTGGACACTAGGAAACTTTGTTACATTATGTTGGGCAGATGATCAGAATGGGAGAGGGGCCACTGGATACCAAGGAATACCCCAAATTACATTTTCATTAGGTCTGCAATTCATCAGAATAAATGAGAGCCTTTTGAAAAACAAATCAGAGTCAGGATGAGAACTGGGTCACTGAGGGTTTGCCCTTCCATAAAAAACAACTTCTGTTTTTAACAAGCTGTTTATTGTTATTCCAAATTTTCAACATGGCTTTTTGTTTTACCACATCTTATGAACCAGGAAGGTAATATTTTTTTCAAATCTGGCCCAGAAAGCAATTTTATGGTTGTTCTACAGGATACAGAATAACTGAACATGTGCTGACTTACAGTAGGTTATATTTGGTTCTCCTGTATATTCCACTTTGAAAGAATAAGATGTCTGTGAGAAAGGACTCTGATGGACTTCTGTGAATGGAATTCAAAGCAGATAAAAAATGTTATTTTAGAGCCTTGGTGCAACTTGCTTAAAGCTGTCATCAACATTTGGTTTCCTGTTGTTTTACAAAAAGGTATTTGAGCTGAGAAAGTGTATAGAACTGAGCAAATGATCCTTTATGAGCTCTATGAAATTATTAGTCTTGAGTCCTGGTATTTAAATTACATTAGTGTTTAGCGCTAGTTGCACTAATTATTAGTATGTTGCACTTGTAAGCATTTTAAAATGTCACTGTCTCTTTAAACAGGTTCTTTATAACACCAGTAGCACCTGGTTTCCCATCCCCTGAAGATGTGAAACAGGTCAGGTAGCTGCAAGCCTATACCCTCTGCATGTTTTGGCATTACCAGTATTTATGCTTTCAATCTCTGTTCATAGCAGATAATAACGTTCTTTTTCATTGGGGACTGGTGCTGGCTTTCGCTTTCTTCCTCGCCTGAAAAATTTCACCTGACTGGTTCATGTGTTGGAGTCTCAAAAGACTATGTTGAAAATTTGTGGTCAAATATTTAAAAGAAAAACAAAGCTAATGAAGGAAGGGTCCTACACATCTATATCCATAGGCACATGGAAGCACAGGGCCAAGAGGGCTCTGAAATTCTGCAGCCAGCCAGACTCCTCACTTGTTGCAGGGGCTGAGTGGACCCCTTGCATCTGCATCTATAGCCAAGCTGATGCACAGGGTACAGAGAACCCTGTGCTTCTGAAGTCTGACAGAGATCTGTTCATACAATTCCATTATCTCAAAAAGAAAGGCACCAATTGCAAAAACTGTGTGTTAATGCACAAGTTAGGATTCAACTTAAAGCAACAAAAGTAGGCAAATGTGGTTTAATGGTTTCCAACCCTCACCCACCACCTCCCAAACAGCAAAAGGACAGGAACACATAAGCAACCACAAACAGCCACCATCAGGTAAGACAAACCACATGCACCTGTTTCCAGGTTACATAAATGCAGTACCACTTGTTTGGTACCTTTCAACATAATACAACACACTGCACTTTAAAAACAGCATGTCATATCAGTACTGTTTTGAAACCCTACAGTGTGACTGCAGAAGTGGATATATATGTTTTGCAGTCTCTGTGTATTTGTGGTTGCAGAAGTGCAGGCCCAATAGTGGCCTATGTTTCTGCAGTCACAACTAGCTGTGTATATCTTACACTTTACATTTTGTGCTGTTGCTGCAGAAGTGCTTCTAGAGAAAAAAAGTTTTGTTGTAATTTGGGTGTCACTGGCTATGTATGGCTTGCACTGTGCATTTTGATTTGTGGCTGCAGAATACTTCTACAGAAAAATCTTAGATTTGAATTCATGTTTGCAAAAGCACAGGCTTCTGCAAATAGAAACTGATGCATGGTGCAGGGACTAAAGGGCCCTGCACTTCCATAGTCAGATGGACTCCTCACTTGCTGGTTTCTTTCTGCAGGCAGAAGTGGTGTGTATATCTTGTAGTTTCCATGTGTACCTAGCACTGCAAAAGCACTGGACCATTATGATATATGTTTTGTGTCATGCAGAAACTGCTGTATGCTGTTTGACTTCAATGGTGATGGCTATCTGTGGCTGCTGGTGTGTTCCTGTCCTTTTGCTTGGGGTTGGGGGATTTAGGGCTGGAAATTCTAACACAACATTGTGCTACTTTTGTTGCTTTATGTTGAACCCTAACTGGTGCATTAATGCAGTTTTTGCAAAACAATAGAGATAGATAGATAGATAGATAGATAGATAGATAGATAGATAGATAGATAGATATAGAGAGAGATTTAACTTGTAGGCACATTGGATGTATGTACATGCTGGTTATGTTTCCAAAATGCCATATTATTGGGGCGCAGTAGTGTCCCTATAGTTAGGGTTGAGTAGGCACTCAGTGTAAAACCCTAACTTTGCAGTGGAATAACTTTGGTAGGGTTTGTCAGAATATCCAATAAGTTTGCATTTTCCATGCATATGCCATGTTGTGAAAACGGAAGTTTTATGCTGGCATCTTGTGCGGTTTCTGAGATCTGCATACACCTTATTTTGTAAAGGGTAACATTTTCCTGTACTTAACATTGGTCTTCTTGCATTTTTTTTTTTGCTCTTGTATACAGGCTACATGGTACTGAATTTCTGCACAAAACTTTCAGGGTATTTGGTCTGTGCTGAGCTAGTGTCTTTCAAAGGTTTGGTGAAAAAATATTAAAATGTTCCTGAGTTATAATGAGTTAAAAATTGGTTTTGGATAGAGGCCCCATACAAATTAGAAATTTCTGGTGTGTGATACCATTTTTTGGTTTGCAACTCTAATGTATCAATAACTAAAATGAGTCTCTAAAACCACTTTTTTTCTTTGTTTTATGATGGCCACCATTGTGTT
Organism: Neoceratodus forsteri; assembly: GCA_016271365.2. Taxonomy (NCBI): domain Eukaryota; kingdom Metazoa; phylum Chordata; order Ceratodontiformes; family Ceratodontidae; genus Neoceratodus; species Neoceratodus forsteri. The sequence continues at coordinate 880,753,940 of CM028134.1, read as the reverse complement.
TCTTTATTTCTGTTACTACTGAAGTTGGAAAACACTTGTAAAGGGATAATTTTAGCAAAGGTAAAAATCATTGAAGTACAATGTTTCCCTAAGGAAGATTTTATAGTCTGTTTATGGGAAATTTGCCAACATTTTATATTTCACACATTCACAATCTCTCCTAGCAACTTCTGGTTTAAACCACTTTTTTGTTTGAGCTAAACATTTTGGGTTCTCAAACCAGGAAGAGTGGTTCAAACTACTAATTCTACTTAACGAACCAGAATAAGTGGTTCTAACTTGGTATTCTGGTTCATGAACCAGAAAATGTGGTTCCAACTAGTATCTTTGATTCTTGAAGCAGAAAATCTGTTCCAAATTACTACATTTGGTTCATGAACCAAAAATGTACTGTCGTTCAAACTACTACTTCTGGTTTATGAAGCACAAAATGTGGTTCTTTTTGGTAATTAAAAGTTTATTAAATTTCAAGATGACAGTTCACATAATATAATAAATTGAATACTTCTATGTAAAACGTTGCATTGAAACAAATCAACAAATATATTAAAATCACTGAATAACAAAAAGAATAATACATTTTGACCAAGAGTTTTACAGCATTGTAATTTAAGGAAGGGATCCAAGTGTCATGGCATTTGTCCAGTCTGTCTATACTAATGTGAGTTAGCCTCCCATAGCTAGCTCCTTATACAGACGGCCTGTAAACTATTCAGAAACACTCAGGACAAAAGCATTTTTCCAAAGTTTAAAGCTCACATTTGTTGCTTCTATAAGCCCAGAATGAATCCAGAGTTTTTGATAAATTGAGATATTAGTTTAATCAGAGAAGACACCCAAAACAATGTATTTATCTGCAAATGTAAAATCCACCTTTATGACATTCCTATAGACCTTAAACACTTCTCTCCAAGAAGGAGTCAGTCCAACAGAAGACCAAATTGTAAGAGAAATGCTGTTCAATGTTTGACTTTTGGTTGGTGAGGTAGAATATACAAAAATGTGAAGAAGCTAAGAGAAAATGGCAATTTGGCCTATGTAGTCTGCTCCTATTGCAGTGTCAAAAGATGATGTACTGGGTCTGCTCCACCTCCTCACTCTTCCCACACTTCCCATCTTTACTACTCAAGAAGAATACTCCCCATGACAATTCTAGCCCCTCTTGAAGCTCAGCACATTTTAAGTGTGCACCACCCTCTGTGTGAAGAAGTGCATTGTCAGCTTGGTTCTACATCTCACTGCCTCCATCTCAGTACTGTGGCCTCTCAAGTTATGGTTGCACTTAAGTTAAAGAGAGCTTCGTATTCAAGTTATTTATCTGTTTCTAGTACTTGAAGGTCTCAATTTGTGTCCCGCCTCTGTCTTGTTCAGTACTGAGTAGATGTTTAGTGCCCTAAACCTCTCATGCTATGCCTTACCATGGTGATCCTCTGTCATCTTTGTGGCCATCCTCTATAACTTTTCCAGTAGGTTAATGTTCTTTTTGAGGTGTAGGCACCAGTAATGAAGTCCCTATTGTAGATGTGGCTTCACCAGAAAGTTACACAAGGGCAGAGTAAATTAGTCTCATGTTTAGCAAGCCATACCTCCAAGCAAATAAATTCTTGTGTTGCCAGAAATAGAGCTTGCAGGCCCAGAGGGCCCAGTGCTCTCAAAGAAAAATGAGTATATGATTACTCTATCTCAAATAAGTAAGGAAATTAATTGCAAAAACATCATTAATGCACCAGTTAGGGTTAAAGGTGGTGTTAGGTTCCCAACTCTAACACCCCACTCCACTCTGCAGGCAGCAACAGTAAAAACATTACAGTTTCAACTCTCCTGCATCTTCACAAATCAGGCATGGGGTGTTCCTTGGGGATATTAACCCTAATGCTTACCCCATTCCTCATATACTCTACACATTTTACTGATATAATGGGGTGAACATTAAGGATAACAACCCAATGTACACCACACACACAATTTACTAAGACACAGGAGAGGGTGAGAAACTGTAATGATTTTTTCTTATTGCTGCCTGCATGGTGGGAGGGGTGTTAGGGTTGGGAACTTAAACACCAATTTACCTACTTTTGTCACTTAGCACTAACTGGTGCACTAATTATGTTTTTTGCAATAGATAGATAGATATAGATATATACAGTATATATATATATATAAATATATATTGCAAAAAACTTCCTTAATGCATCAGTTAGGTTAAAGCAACAAAAGTAGGGAAATGTGGTATTTGGGTTTGCAGTCCTAACACCCCACCCCACCACTCTTCACAGGTGAAGAGGCATCATGGTGGCATAAGGAGTCATCAGCAGTAATGCTTACCCCATGCCGTTAGAAAATAAACTAAGTGGGTGCAGCTTAGGAGAATGGGGTGAGAGTTAGGCATACAATCCCAATGCCACTCCCTGATGCCTCTTTGTCTGTGAAGGGTGGTGGATGGGGTGATATGGTTGAAAACCCAACAACACATTTCCTACTTTTGTCACTTTAACCATAACTGATGCATTAACAACATTTTCGCAAACCATTTCCTTACTTTTGAGATAATGTAATCATATCCTTATGTGCTGTTAAGAGCAGGGCCCAGAAGGGCCTTGCACGCTGATTTCTCCATAGAAGCATATATGTACATAGCTATAGGATCACAAGCCCCAGAGGGCCCAGCACCCCATTCCAATGTAGATGCATATATGTACCTACCTGTGGGGCCTTGCACGTCCATTAATAGGCCAAGAGTACTACAATTGTCATCATAGCCATGTTATTACCCTGCATGATGTACCGTGGTGAAAAAATTCATATCTTCACTGAAGCATAATTCTGCACAATTGCAATGTCATTTCTGCCACAGGTGTGAAAACTCATTTCAGCCAGGATCTGAGAAATGACAGTTGTGCTATACATTTGGTGGGTAATCAAAATGCTATGTTCCAAATTTGGGGTCAAGAAACTTTAGATTGTTAAAGTTACAAGAGCGTGTTGTGTAATTCCAATGAACCATCATAACGCTGACATTGTTTGACATTTTGACTCCATATTTTTAACATGGCCTTTTAGTGACCCCATCTCATGAACAATATGACTGTCATTATGCAAATTCCACCCAAAAGGTGAATTTTCCAACCTCCTGAAAATCACTTCTCGGGAAGAGGTGTGTAATATCAGTTATTTTGTTTATATGGTGGGTCCCCAAAATGTCATGTTGAAAATTTGGGGTCAAAATCTAAAAAGATGGACCAAAGTTATCCTTTTTCATGAGATGTCATAATCCTTTTTTGTGATGCAAAAAGGATTATGGCATCTCAAAGAGGAATTTGCATGATGAAAAGGATTAGGACTTCTCCAACCAGATGACCCTGCCGCATTCTTTTTCACTGGATGAATTCCTTTTAGTGAGGTGTCAAAATCTTTTTGCATCATGAAAAGGATTATGACCTTTCATTAAAAAGGATTACTGGCAGGATCATCTGGTGGGAAGTGATAATCCTTTTGTGTCATGAAATATGATTATGTCATCTCACAAAAAAGGAATTTGCTGGTGAAAAGGATTTGGTAGCCTCCACGAAAAAGATTTAAGAAAGTCATCCTTTTTCGTGAGATGTCTAATCCTTTTTATGTGAAGCAAAAGGATTAGGACCTCTGATCAGATGGCCTGTCAGTATTCCTTTTCACTAGATATATTTCTTTTGTGCGAGGTGTCAAAATCCTTTTGCATCACAAAAAGGATTATGACATCTCATGAAAAGGAGTCATGGCATGGTCATCTGGTCAGAGAAGTCCTTATCATTTTTGCATCATGAAAAGAATGTAAGAAAGTCATCCTTTATCTTGAGATGTCCTAATCCTTTTTGTAATGCGAAAAGGATTTTGGCACCCCATTGAAAAGGAATGGAAGTGAGTTACAAAAGGATTTTAAAACATAAAATAAGCATTCTGAGGCCACATAAAATTAAAGCAAGACACACAACAATAAAGAACATGCAGATGAACAAGATACTACTTGGATGTCTCCAGAAGACATCCATGTGAATAGTTATGATAGTTTGGGCTACAAATAAAAAGATAGTGGCTAATGAAAATGTTTTTCTCACAAAAAGGGATTTTAGGATCCTCTGTCATGAGGTGTCAAAATTCCTTTTCATCAGATAAAACCTTTTTGTACCATGCTCAGAACCTGAAATTTCAAAATGTAATAACTTTGGAACAGATTCTTTTTTCATCAAGCTAATGCTTGTTAATTTTGGGGGCAAGCTCTTTCTACACTGAAAATCTCAGACCAAAATTCCAAATGATGTGGCACAGCGTGATAAGGAAAAACAGCCAAAAAGGTGAATTTTACAATTTTGGACTATGTTTAGCATGTAATCTGCCAATCCGATCAAATCAAAACTTGGTATGTCAAATGATCTACCCCATGAGAGAGAGCATACCAATTGTGTACAACCATTAAATAGTTACAAAAGTTATTAAAGTGCAAAATTTGAGGTTCAACATTATATGCCTCACGCAACCCTAACTATAGCGGTGTGACCATGCCCCTATACTATATATATGTATATATATATCTATATATGTAGTATAAGGTGAACTAGTGCCCTTATAGTTAGGGTTGGTACAGCCTTCAATGTTAAATCTCAATTTTTGCACCTTAATAACTTTGTCATTTTTCAACCAAATAACATAAACATTGGTATGTGTTGTCATGTTGTCAGTGTCACAGGATGTTAAAAGTTCCATGACGGAAGCTTTTATGACTTCGAGATATAAAGTGGCAAAAATGCAAAAAGAAACTTTTCTTCCATAGGATAACATGGGATATTTTGCTGTCATGTACAGCACACACGGAATTAAGTTTGCCTCTGATACTTTAAGGGCTAATGGGTGTATTCCAAGGGTGTGCCTTGGATAGTTTGGTGAAAACATATGTAACCATTTTGAATTAAAATAATTTTTGTGAAAGATGCAAGACAGGCATGGTGCAGGGTAAATAGTATTTACCATTTGAACAGTAAATTGCTAATTTGTAATTACATTTCATTCGCAATTTACTGTTCAAGCAGTAAATGTGTGAATGGTAAATGCTAGAATGTTAAAAGTCCTTACCATTCATGCTTTACTGTTCATGGTCACAGTTTTCAGTGCCAATTGCCGCCATCTTTAGTTACCGAGGCTGGAAAACTGAAATATTTTAAAAATAATGCCCCTAGGCAAACACTAAGAGTTGTGTTTAACTAATGGGGCCCAAGGAACATGCTCCAGACATTTGTTTTTTATTAGAGTCGCCTGACATGGCTCAGGAGTGATGTTCCATCCTGCATTGAACTGCCAAGCTTTGCAGAACAGTATGGCAGTTTGATGTAGGACGTGCATGGCAATTTGATGCATGACAGTGAATCAATATATTTTCCAACATGGGAGTGCCCATTTCCATGTAGGCAGTAGCTCTCCACATCCCCTCAGTGTGGGACACTGGGTAGCTCATTCACAGTGTCTCAATGCCAGTATTGCCCAATTTATTTACTTTGATGCAGGATCCTGCATTGAAGTAGCTTGTCCAGGTTTTTGACTGATATCGAGGTGTCCAATCCCCATGTCAGCATGTATTTATTTATTTTATTTTTTAACAGACTTTAGGATTACAACCTTTGAGTCAGTGATTCATTTACAAAGGCTCTGCATCAGAAAAACTACCAAACACTTAATACATATGGACATAGAATGTCTGCTAAAGGTTACAGTTTTTCAGTTACACAATATTGCAGAATCAAGATCAGCTATACATTGCATTGAACATGTTACCAAGAGCTGTATTTTACAGTTTTCAAGAGAACAATACGTTTTCTGATAGAGGGAGTAACAGGTTTGATATTTACAGAGAAGTTAAGAATTAGACAGATATCTTGTGAGTGCAGCCAAGTGAGGCATTGTTAATAGGTAATGTTTGGTAGCACCATCGGTAGGAGCTGAGTGGTGGGTGATCCCTTAGGATGATAGATAAATGACCCAGCACTAGCTGGTACATTAGCAGTGCCATGAAGTGAGAACGTACTCTTCGAGGGCTGACTTGAAAGGTCCTAATTTGGAGATGGAAGAGACATTGAGAGGAGTTTGTTGTACCAGGCTGGGGTCCTGTGTGGGAATGAGGGGTTCTAACTCTCAGGATGGACCACACTTGTCGGTTGGTGCTGAAAAGTGTTCACCGAGGTGTGGGAGGATAGAGACAGGCAGAAACCCCCAAGGGTAAGCCCCAGGTGTATTTTCTCTGTGAGGAGACATGTTTGATAAAATAGCCCAACTCTCACCCATTCTCCTATAGTAGTTCCATCCCAGTGCACATAGGGTACAACTATGAGTACGCTTCTAAGCACCAGAGAGAGTCTTCACCCTTGATTATGGCCAGGTGGATTTTGTTAAGGGTTGTGTGGTCAGCAGTCAAGTAGATAATTAGCTCATAATCAACTAGGTAGAGGGATTGAGGAGGTGACAGCTAGATTAAGGGCTTCTGGAGGTAGGCAATCCTTGTGATAATACAATAGGCCTATACAGAAATGTATGGCTGATGATAGAATGTCAATGTGTGAATGGAAGGAGAGGCTGGAATCAAATGTAAGGCCCAAGTATTTATATGTATGGACCTGTTCTAGAGGAAGGAGAGAGGGAGAAGATTTTAGCATGCATTCTTAGCCTTATTCTGTTGGTGGGCAAAAAGCATGGACTTTGTCTTTTTACATTGATGACAAGTCTTTGGTCTATGAACCAGTTTTCAATCTGGTTAAATGCATGTTGGAGGGAGGACTGCAATACTGTGGGATCTGGGTGTGAGGCAAAAGAGCTGTGTCATCCACACAGAGTAGTAGGTTGCTGGATCAGGAACTGGGCAAGGTGTTTAGGAAGATGCTGAATAATAGAGGCTGAGGATAGAGCCTCTGGGGAGCCCCAGAGTGGACTGGTAGGGGTGGTTGAGAGGGCATAGTTTATTTTGACACATTGTGATCTAGCTGTGAGGTAACTGGTAAACCAAGAGATGGGTCCTGGGACAGACCTATGATTCAGAGTGTGCTTAAGGGTAAGGGGTGGGAGAGTATATCAAAGGCTTTAACAAGTCGATGAAGAAAGCTCCAGCTAGGTGTTTTCTATCCAGGGCAGCGCAAATAAAATTAGAGAACTCAACAAGAGCCATAGTTGTACTGTGCCCAGATCTGAAGTCATGCTGCTCCCCTGCAAAGTAGGTTATGAGAAAGCAGGTACTCAGTGACTTGGGTGGCTATAATTTTTTCGAGGGCTTTCAAGAGTGGTGGGAGAATGGATATGGGATGATAGTTATTGTGGGAGGTGCTGTTACCATTCTTCAGTATTGGGTGACTGTGGCAGTCTTCCAGGCTGCAGGGAACTTAGGACTTAGGGAGTGGTTAATGAGGTCAGTCAGTAGGGAGAATACTGTATCTAGTACTAGATATAAGATTCTCATATCAAAAGAATCTTTGCAATAGCAAGAGCCACTGAGGGCTTTAATGAGATGATGCCTTGCCTCATTCATAGAGATCACCCTGAGATGGAAGGGGATGCTGAATGTTAGGGGCGGAGTTGCAGGAGTGGGGTCAAGAAGTTATTTGGGAGTATTGCACTAAGGTCAGAGAATGATGAGTTGAGGCAGATGGTGATGGTGAGCGGGTAGGGTGGTAGGGACATTGTTGACAGTTAGTGGGGGACCAGGATTTGCCATTGAGTTCATTAATATAGTCTCAGAACAACTGAGCATTCCCCAGGAGGAGGCAAGGGTCATTTTGTAGTAGCCCAATTTGGCCTGTTTTATGGGCCCAAGTTCATCTGTTACGAGCTGCTTTATAGGCTTGCCTGTCAGCCTGCATGCCGGATGCGACTGCTTTCTGCCAGAGATCATCTCTGTGCTTTAGCTGTTGGAGCAGTTCAGATATGACCCAGGAGTATTACATTTCTTGGATTGCACTTCTGTAAGTGGGGCACAGATGTCACATGCTTTATTAAAAGAACAGGTGAAATAGTCAAGGACTTCATCTATAGTAGGGGCCCAGGAGATGGGAGACCAGTCCCATTGAGTTAAGTATTTTATAGTTTTGCTAGGCCTCGGGTTGAGATGATGCTGTGCAATATAGTTTGCTTTGGGTTTCTGCTAAGACATGACCAGGAAAAGAGGATGGGTGAGTGATCGCTAGGAGTCCGAAACGACCACCAGGTCAGAGATTCTGTGGGGACGGTTGGTGAAGAGAAAGTCAATCAGGGTGCTAGAGCCATTAGTGGGGTTCATCCTAGTAGGTTGGCTGACCAGCTGGGTCAGGTCCAGTGCAGCAAAGGTGTTCTTGGCATGGGAAGTTGAACTGGCAAACCATTCACATTAAAGTCTACAACTATGATGTGTAACGCTTTGGGGGGAAGTCAGAGATGTAGTTAGCAAGGATTGTATAGCAGTTGCTTGGTTTATTGGGGTACATATGTGACAGTAAGAATTACAAGGGCTCTGGAGGGATCTGGAGTAAGTTTTAACAATAAGGCTTGGGCACCATGGTCTCAATGGAGGTGTTAGAAGGGCATGGCATATCATGGAGTCATGGATGTACACAGCACACACCCCACCATGTTTGCCCACTCTGTCTGCTCTGTGAAGGGTGAAACCAAGGAGGGCAACCAAGGAGTCAGGTGATTTTTTGGAGAGCCAGGTTTTGTGAGGGCTAGTATATCTGGCTGATGTTGCAGTATCCAGCAATGGAGACCTGCTGTCTTTTGGTTAAGCTGCAAATATTCATTGCAGCTATTCTAAGCCTGTGGTGCAAGAGACTAGGCTGGGTGAGACTGAGGCCTGGGATAAGATGAACATTCTTGAAATTAGTAGGAGTATGGAAAAGACTCTGAGAGAGCAAAAGATCATTGCCTTATTGTCAAGGATAGCTGTCACCTAGTTATAGTGTGTGTAGTACATGGATGGCCTGGGTGATAAGGGTTGGAAAGGATAGTAATGTGATCTGGCATGGAAGTTGGTGGTGCATGACTGCAGGAGATATGTTGGGGTGATGAGGGATCCATGACAGGCAGTGGCAGTGTGGGTGGCAGTCAGTGATGGTCTCATGTTGGTGGGAGATGTGGAAGCAAGACCTTTGAGGGAAGGGCCAAGGGTCCAAGAAGTAGGATAGTAAGAGAATCAGTAGGAGCCTGGGTAGTCTGTGTGACAATGGGTGCCCAGCAAGGGCTATAAGGGGGCAGTGAACCATTGTTGGTAAAAGGGTCACTCTGATACCCATAATTGTGGTTGTCTCTAGGGACAGTGGTAGGGGATGGAGACTATGGTTCATTAGGGTGTAATAATTTGCTTTAGGGAAGAAGGACCCTGGATGAGAAGTGCATAGGGAGAGCAGTGGAAGATGAATACACCTCCAAGAGTTATTGCCCTCTAAGTGGTTTTGCAGTATAATTTGCAAATGGAAAAAACAGTTCAGGAAGGGTAGAGTCAAGAGTCAATAAGAGAAGGGGAATAGCGTTATGCCTAATCAGAGCTCAGGAGCAGTAGTAGTGCAGTCAAATGGCCTGAAAGGCAAAAGCGCCAAGTTCAATCCTGTTGGTAGCTGTGGGCTGCTCTTCAAACGGTACTTGGTTGTAGGCCAAGAGGTGGCGGGTCAGCACAGAACAGCAGCTGGGTTCAGAGCAGCTCCTGTGGCTTGCAGGAGGAGGCAGTCACCCATACTGGGCAGGATGCATGTGGAATGGAGAAGGGTTTGTTAATTTAAAGCCAACAGGGACAATGGGTACTAGAAACCTCGACCCCAAGCAGACAAGGAGATAATGGCAGGGAGGTTTTCAGAGCAGGGCAGACAGATTATTAATGCAGCTGAATAACACCTTCACAAAAGAGCTGTTACGCTTTGTTGGGGGTGCTTACTATAGCTAGCTGCAGTAGTAAGGCTGGCAATATTGCAGCGTATGTGAGCCACCTGAGCTTGTGCTTGTGCTCTGTTTAGATACACTTTTTGAGTTTTAATTTGTCCTGATCTCCAAATCATTCTATTCATAGTGTCTAACAGTTTTAATAGTTTTGTTTGCTTTGCTTGGTAGCAGTGAATAAACGCTAAGTTGTCGTTGACCGACGCAGATGTGCGGTATTTTCTAGGGTCGGGAATACAGCTGATTTGTCTTTCAGTGTAGTAAGGGTGCTAAATGTTCCACTAAATCCACTGTAAGGTTTCTGGTAGATCTGAATTTAGACTACAAAGCCTTGTGGTTTTATTTTGCCAACCTATTACGCCTGGGAACTGCTGGAGATTGGAATTACGGAATCCCTGTAGAGGTGTGGGATCCTGGACTTCCGTGTTTATTTGACTGACTTTTGATTGTTGCCGATGTGTCTCTGTGCATTTTCTGTAGCTTTCCACAAGTCTTGTGGATTAATCATTCCAAAAGCCTAAAGAGGAGGTTTATTGGCCAGAACTTCACGAATTTGGATGGTATCTTTCCGAACTGAGACGGGTTTATGCAGTTCATGAGTGGAGACCCTTTGTATTTTCTTTTGTTTGGGTTGTCATTTAAAGATGGATTCTGTAGATTATTAACAGACTATTAACTGTCCTAATATTGTTCTGATGGTGAGAGCACCCAGGGCTTGGAGCCATTTGATTAAATCTTCTCTTGTTCTGGAGTCTGGGAACCTTGGCATGGAGTACTGTGTCATATGAAAGCATTCCTCTTAACTTTTGGTGGATGCTCCTTCCTCTGGTGTGGGTGATTCTAGAGATTTATGGGATGTTTTGGGAGGATTTATGGGGATTTTGGCTGTAGGGCCGTTTCCTTTGTGATTTTTGGTGGGATGGGTCTCAGCAGCTGGTGGGTGGCTGGGATCATAAATCTCCTCCTAGAGCAGCCTGCTTTTCCTGGATTTTACTCCTGTGGGGTGGGGGTTTGCATTCTCCTTTGGGACTTACGCTCCTGGGTGTGGGATCGTGGCTGTGTTGGGTTATTCTGAGGGAATTCTGGGGTTTATTGGTGGTGTGGTTTTTCCTGGTTTCCTATGGTGTCTCTGTAGTGGGAGCGATGCTACCAGCTTTAGGGGCCCTATTTTAGATTACAGCCTCAGGCCCGATCTTAGCTTAAGGTGTCTAGGCCTGGGTCCTGCTATTGGAAAGAGTTGGTTTTCCAGTGGAACCTTTTCAGTGATTGGATTAAGAGGGGTGAGAGCCCTCTTACTGTTTGCCCAATTTAATCTGGAGGAGCTTTGATATTTGGACTAAGAGGGTGAGAGTCCTCCTGTTGTTATCTGGATTCTACATTTCACTGTGGAAAGCTGCTATTTTGCCTTCAACACTGACTTTTAGAGACTATTGTGTGATTGGTATTTATGATTTGTTTTGGAATTTAAGGGAGGTGAAAGTCTCTTGATTGGTGGTTTGTGAATTTTGGTTATTTGGATTTAATTTGATTAATTTGATTTAATTTTTTGTGTTTATTTATTATTTTATTATTATTATTATTTTTACTTGTTTATTTATTTTATTTCTGGGGTTATTGTTCGGTTTCGTTTTATTATGTGTAGAGGATCTGCACCACGGTCGTGATGTTATTCATCCTCCGCTCTCCGTGTCCTCTTCCTTTCTTCCCTATGTCACTACACTATCAACCTACCAGCTATAGAACACTGGGGATTGTACAGAGGGAGAAGGGTTTTGGGAGGGTGCGGACAGTGAAGGCCGAATGAGCGGCAACATCAGATTGGGGTTGTGGAGACTAGAAGACGCCTGGGGCGAAATGGAATCTGGAGCGAGGCTCTCCTTGTTTGGTTTCCATACTAAGGGCACCTCTACTATTAATGGTATTGGGCAAGTAGTCTGTTCCACTTCAGTGACCCATCCAACCTAAGCGGTAAGCAGCAATGCCAGATCCATTAGGAACAAAACTGTAGTTATTGCAGATCTTGAGGAGTCAGTGGATCTGGCTAGCATTACCAAGACCTGGCTGGATGGTAATGCTGAGGCCTATTTTGGAGGCAGCAATTCCAGCTGGGTACTCTGTGTTACACTGCCTGAGGTTGGACCACGGGGGATTGCGGTCTGTTTTGGGACTCATAAGTGCACTGGTTGAGGAGGCTGAGTCCTTTGAGTGTACGCTGTGGCAGGTGTGGGATGTAGAATTGTTCTCATCTACTGTCCACCAGGGGATGAGAAACATTTTCTGCAGGAAACAGCTGACTTCATCATTGACATGGCATTTTAATCTACCAGGCTGACGGGTCCTGGCAACTTCAATGCCTGGATCGATGATGAATATTTACACTTTGACAACATTTCCTCCAATTAATGACATCTTTGGGTCTCACACAAGTGGATACTTCTGCCACACATAAAAGCGGTCACTCCTTGACTTAGTCTTCCTCCTGGGGATTGAGGCTACTGATGTGGGGTGCAACCCATCAGTTCATCCGATCATTACACTGTGTGCTTCAGTTTTAGCACCCCTTGTAGGCCTACTTCCTGTGGAGATGGCTAAGTGCAGCTCTTTATGAGACACTAGCTCTGCAGGCCTGGTAGTGGCACTTAACCTATCAGAGTTTTCTGAAATGAGCAATGACCTGATGCCTTGGTGCTGGCCTTAATAGGGACATCTCCTCTGCTCTGATAAAATTGCTCCTGTCCATGTTTGTCCTCTCCCTTCGACCTCTGTCCCCATGGTTTGATGAGGACTTGAGAGATGTGGTGACAAGGACGAAGATTAGAGCACTGTTGGGGAGAACTGCCCTTGATGCCGACCATCTTAGATTGATGGAACATTATCAATTCTATCATTCCACTATCTCTTGTAAGAAGGCAGCTTCCTGTCCAGAGAGATGGCAGCTGCTCAGAACCGACCAGCTCAGCTTTTTCGAAATGTTGACAGACTGTGCAACCCAGCCTGTCTCCAGGTCGGAAAGCCTTTCACAATTAGAGTGTGATGAGCTTGCTCGCTTCTTTGCATAAGGTGTCTGACATTAGGGCAGCACTCCAACTTGCTCCTCTATTGGAGATGTTTTTGATGGCATTTGGTTGTTCCCTCCGGTCTCTCCTGGAGTTCCTTTGACCAGTCTGAGTTTATCAATGTCATGAGGATTGCCCAAAGTATTCACCCCATGTGCTGTAGTTTACACCCGGCCTGACTTCCCTGATAAAGGGTTGCCTTGAGACTATCAGCCTGGTTCTAGCACAGATAGTCTGGTGTTTCCTGGATATGGGTGAGTTTCTAGCTCCCTGAAGGAGGCGGTGGTGATACCCTCCTGAAGAAAGCTACCTTGACCCTGACTACCATGCTAACTACAGGCCAATCTCTAATCTTCCCTTTGTTGGGAAACATTATTGAGAAGGTGGTGGCTGCACAATTGAGAACCATTTAACCATCCATGACATCTATGAACCCTCCAGTCTGGTTTTCAAAAGAGGCATAGTACCAAGACAGTGCTGGTTCAGGTGCTCAATGATATTCTGATGGCTAGAGATCAGAAGAATTGTTCCATTCTCATTCTTCTTGATCTGTCATCAGCTTTTGACACTATGGGCCATGGGGTACTTCTCGCAAGACCTGAGTTTATCTGTGGTCTGTCAGGGACAGTCCTCAGTTGGTTTAGATCTTTCCTCACTGACAGGACTCAGAAAGTGGTGTCTGGGTTAAATTCTTCCTGCCCACCTCACTGTCATGTGGGGTACCCTAGGATCGGTGTTGTCCCCATGTTGTTTGCAGTGTATATGCTGCCCTTGGAGACAGTGTAAGAAGGTATTGGCTGAAGTTTCACTGCTATGTAGATGATACTCAGCTCTACCTATCTTTTGCACCTGACCAGGATAGAGCTCTCTTGGTCATTAACAGCTGCCTCACTGAGATCCAAGACTGGATGAGTGCAAGCTGGCTAAAGTTGAACTCGGAGAAGACGGAGGTATTAGTTGTGGACCCAGATCACAGGATAGAGGCGATGGGAGCTGGTTTATCCTCAGGTTTATTTCTGGGTGGTATCCAGCTCCTACCTCTGAATGGGTGTGGAACCTGGGGTGATTTTTGACAATGAACTGACACTGCGTTTGTAGGTGTCAAGCGGTTGTCAAGCTTTCTTTTGTCATCTTAGGAACATCGCCAGGATTAAGCACCTTGTTCCACCAGCTAACCTTCCTACACTGGTTCATGCTTTTGTGACCTCATGCCTGGATTACTGCAACCCATTTATCTAGGGCTTCCTGGGTTTGATATCTGCTGCCTGCAGCTAGTGCAGAATGCTGTGGCCCGATTATTAACGGTACATGTCATACCTATCATATCTTGCTGGTATTACGTAATCTGCACTGGTTGCCGATTCAGTGGTTGATCACATTCAAAGTAGGTCTTTGACCTACAAAGCCCTGCACAGACAGGGTCCAGATTACTTGAAAGAGCTTTTGGTTCCCTACCGCCGGTGATCTCTCGCCTGCAGACGAGGGTTGCTAGAGATTCTGAGGGTTTCTAAAGTCATCATTTGCTCGTGTTTTATGATCGCTGCTCCAACCCTCTGGAATTCTCTATCCCATCCGCTCTGTCAGTGTGTGACCATGGAAGAGTTTAAAATCCTCAAGACCTATCTATGGTCTAAGATTAATTTTAATTAATTGATTGTGAAATTGGTGCTCAGACCTAGTGTTATGTATATTTAGTGTTTTACAAATTATTTAAGCTTTATTTATTTACTGTTTATTGTTATATATATTGTAAGGCACCTTGATTTGAGAAAGGCACCATATAAATAAAGTTTCATTCATTCATTCAAAGCCAGGAAAAAAACGAGGACATGAAGGGAGAGAGTATGCACATAGGAATTGTGGTCTGATAGTTCAGAAGAAAAGTAGCATTGGACACAGGGACTAAAGCAAAGAAGATCACGCTCTTAGTTCAAGCAGTTGAGTCCTTAGGTGCCTTACAGCCCACTTTAGACACAGATAGGATTTGTAGAGTAGGACAGCGGAAAAAAATGCAGGTGTCTATAGTTGGTTAGTGGAAGAAAAATGCAAACAGTCTAAATATCCATGCAGGTAGCATCTGCAGTTATTAACTATTCTAAGCAGTAAAAATCAACAAGCTAGAAAATGAACAACTTTGTTCCACTAAACAGTTGGTACTGGTAAACCTAGCATTAGCAGTTCTTGTATTAAAAAGAGACAGCTCAGGAAGGGTAGGAGTCAAGAGCCAATAAGAGAAGGGGAATAATGTTATGCCTTATCAGAGCTCAGGAGCAGTAGTAGTGCAGCCAAATGGCCTGAAAGGCAAAAAGCTCCAATTTCAATCCCATTGGTAGCTGTGGTCTGCTCTTCAAAATGTGTAACTGGTTGTAGGCCGAGAGGCAGGTGGGTCAGCGTAGAACAGCCACTGGGTTCATAGCAGCTCCTGCGGCTTGCAGGAGGAGGCAGTCACCCATACCGGCAGGATGCCTGGTTTTAGGCTGAGAGGCAGGTGGGTCAGTGAGAACAGCTGCTGGGTACAGAGCAGCTCCTGTAGCTTTCAGAAGGAGGCAGTCACCTGTATTGGGCAGTATCGTCACCATACTAATGAGGTACACTGGGAGCCCACCCCAGGGTATCAATTTTGTATGAAATATTTCCAACACTGGGATGCCCCCTCCTGGTGTTGGATGCCCTCCCCAAGCCCATTTTTTTATCACAACATCAGGGTGTCCAGTCCCTGAATTGGGCTGTGTTCTCCCACTAGTGTGACACACTGAGAGCCCACTCAGGGTGCCAAATGTTTTTTTTAATAGAAGTAACCTGTAAATTAAGAAAACCATCCTCAATGTCTTTACCAGTAAAAGTAACCGGACCTCGTCATCTCCCTCTCCCACTCCCCACCATCACACTGAGCACCAACCTCTCCGCACCCTCCCTTACCCCATATTTACCTTCAGAGGTTGGGAGCAGTGATCTTCTCTGGACCATGACTACATCTGCACTTTTCAAAGATGAACTGCGATCTGAGGAATCAAGGTAAGCTGTATAATGAGAGTCAGTGGGGGAGGGAGTTCAACTTATGTTGATATCTCAGCCAATTTTACTTATTTTTGCCCCAAATTTTCAACATATTGTTCTTGGACCCCACCTCATGAACTACAGTCACTGTCATGTTGTTACTCAGTCCTGAAAGGTGATTTCATGGTCGCTGCATGGAATCACCTTTTAGGACTGATTAACAAACTGACAGTGCCACTGTTCATGAGGTGGGGTCCCAGAAAGCCCATGTTCAAAATTCAATGCAAAATTCCAAAAAAATGACTGCATTATAAGTGTGAGTTGTGCAGCTTCTCCACATGCTCTTAACTTTGCCAGTTTTAAATATTTTCACTTCAGATTTTCGGCACTGCCATTTTGTCACACCTCCTTCTGAATAGTGTAGCTGTCATTTTTCACACTCTGCCCGAATGTGTTTTTGCACCTGTGGCACAATAGCACGTGTCGCTGTGTGAAATCAACTTTTGGGATGGATTAATGAAATGACAGTGACATTGTTCATAAGGAAGGGTCCTCAAAGGCCATTTTGAAAGCTGGGTGAAAAAATCCTAGAAAATAAACAAGTTATGTGCATCTGTTGAACTGTGGCACCTGTACCTCAAAACCATTCGAGATACGGATTTTTCACTCTCAGCAGCTTAGTCCACCTT
Source organism: Neoceratodus forsteri (assembly GCA_016271365.2). Classification (NCBI taxonomy): domain Eukaryota; kingdom Metazoa; phylum Chordata; order Ceratodontiformes; family Ceratodontidae; genus Neoceratodus; species Neoceratodus forsteri. Next base: position 880,737,286 of record CM028134.1, on the reverse strand, counting down.
TAAGCTTCCTTGGAGGTTTTGAAGTCATGATTAAAACTGTAGCGGAACATTTTTCATAGTTGCTACGGTTACTGAGATATTGCAAAATTAGTTTTGCAATGGTTCCTTTTCATGACTATAGGGTTGTGGTATGTGTCTGTACTTATGTGAAAGAGGGCCTGTGCTCCACATATGCATTTCATTATGCAAAAATAGGCAGTATGAGGGATCGTAGTGCCCAGAGGCCCTTGATCCACAACCATGTACCAGTTACATTACACTTTCTCAAAAGAAGAGAATTATTGTAAAACTATGTTAATGCACCAGTTAGGGTTTTCATTAAAGTAGTGAAGGCTGGAATTGATGATAGGTTTACTCGACCCTACCACCCCAACCCCCTACCTCCATATACTAACAGGTGTTGGGGTCTGCCATGGGGTGGTCAGTTTAATTCTCACCCCATTCACCTATACTGTACCATGTCAGCCTGTTTACAAATGGAATTGGGTAGAGTTGAGCCTGATCACACCATGGCACACCCTGATGCATATTGGTGCATGAAGGGTAGGGGGTTGGGGTGGTAAGGTTGGTAACCCTAACATTGAATTTCCCACTGTTAATGCTTTAAAAAACACTAACTGATGCATTAACAAGTTTTTTTTGCAGTTCATATATATATATATATATATATATATATATATATATATAAATAAATATACTGTATATTTTCATTGCAAAAATCCATTAATGCATCAGTTTGGGTTGATTTCATGCTAACAAACATCTGGAAATTAATTAGGGTTACCAACCATACCCCTCCCAACACCCCACACCCTCCACAGACCAACAGGCACCAGAGTGTGCCTTGGGGTCATCATCCCTTACTGTCTCCCCATTCCATGTGTAAACAAGCTGAGATGGTACACTATAGGTGAATGGGTGAGAGTTAGGCCAATGACCCCAAGGCACACCCCAGTGACTGTTTGTCTGTGAAAGGTGGGGATATAGTTGATAACCCTAACATTGAATTTCAGACCTTGGTTGATGTGGAATCAACCATAACTGATGCATTAATGGAGTCTTTTGCAAAGAATTTCCTTCTTTTGAGAAAGTGAAACGTTATTCATATGGAATCCATTGGTGGGAGCACAGGACCTCGGGCCTGCACTCCCACCCACCCATAAGTGTAGAGACATCATGCAGGAGGGCTCTGTGCTCCTAGTATGTGCATAATGGGATGTATTTTTGGGAGCACAGGGCCCTTTGTGCCCTGCTCTCCACCCACCCATAAGTGTAGAGACATAGCAGGAGAGCTCTGTGCTCCCAGACAGTATTGCAAGATGGTTTCCATGGGTGGGAGTTTGAGTGTCTGGGCCATGCACTCCTCACCTACATATCAATATAAAGACATAGTGCAGGAGGGTCCTGTGCTTTTAGTTTTATATAATCGTATCCATAGGTGGGAGTGCGGGCTCTAGGCCCTGTGCTCCCACCCACCACCCACCCATAAATGTAGAGGCATAGTATTGGAGGGCCCAGTGCTCCCATGTTAGCATAATGGTATGTATAGGGCATCTTGGCTCTGCGCTCCCACCTACCTATAAGTACAGACATATAGTGCTGGCCTAGAGGCATTCCAAGTAACCCTTATACTGCACATGTGGTAATATCTCAGTAACCATAGCAACTTTAGTAAAAATTCCTTTGCAGTTGTATTCATGACCTGGCCACCTCCACTCATGCATAGTACACCTAAAGGTGTATGTATACCTAAAGGTGCACTAAGTTGCGCTTTAGCGAAAAATCCATATCTCAAACTGTTTTCGAGATATAGGCACTGCCGCTGCCAAAATGTTATCCTATGGGAAGATTTGCAACTTCAGACTGCTGCAACTCTGGAACCAGTGTAAATATTTTCACCAAATCAGCAAAGGCACATCTGTGCAGCAAGGACTTGCCACACTGCACTTTTCAACCCAAATGTGCTAACCATTGTCTTGCTATGAAGTGTCAAAGAAAGTGTTGTTTTGGGCAGTTGAACTGCAGGACTTTCATGAAAGTTCCTCTGAATTTTGTGAAAGTCCCATTGATTCTACATGGAGAGCTTTCACAAGGTACCACAGGGACTTGCATGAAAGTCCTGCCATTGTAGATGTGGAACCTTTGTGAAAGCACTCATGGAACATTAGCGAAAGTTCCACGCTAAAATGGAGGAAAACTTTAAACATATATTTCTGGGCATCCTGGCGAAAACTAATGACTGGGTCATGTTCCTAGGACGTGATTAGGTAAACCCAAGTGTTGGTATTTACCTAAGAGCAGTATTTTTGAACAACAATGTTTTTGTACCTCCAACTGAAAACAAGAAGGTAGATTTGCAAATGTACCAAACCCATTTGCGAAAGTGAAAAGTGTTTTGAGGGCGATATATTTTTTTTCCCATAGGCTATAATGTGAAACTTTAAACTTCAATAACTTTTAAACAGATTCATATTTGTTCACCAAACCTTCAAAAGGAACTTCCTGACCCAGTCCCCTATACACCCTGAAAATGTTAGACCAGACAGACAAACCATTCATGCTAAAGAGACAAGCTGAGGATTTTTCACACTTTTTACACTCCACTGCAACTGTATATCTGATCAGAATGAAACTTTCCAGACCCAGAGACCTATATTACCACACATTACCTCCATAATTTCAGGCAAATTGGGCAAGCAGTTGCAAAGTTATTAAAGTGCAACATTTTGAATTTTAGCTTATTTCTTTTATTACTCCTCAGCTGGGGTGTACCCATGGGTCCCCCATCCAACTGTGTTGTTGGCCCTGCCCCAACCACAACCAGAGCTCTTTACTCCCTATGCCTCACCCTGACCAACCACATCACAGTGGTGACTTACCCTCTCACCACGGAAGACAAGGGAGAAAACACCAGAAGAGCTTCCTGGGTGTGTCTGGCATGGCGCCAGATCAGCCGTCATTGTGTGAGCAGAGGATTTTTCCCATGTGACCTTCCTACTCCCTCAACACGGGCATGCAATGATGCCAACGATGTCTGCCATGCATGCATCCACACTGTGCACATCCGACATCATCCATGCCTCCTACTTCTTGAACTGCAGCATTCACCACCTCCAGCCACCACCAGGAGCCAATGCAGCTGCAGTATTCCTCCTCATCCCGAAGGAGGAGAACAGTCCTAGGGATGCTCAATCCTCCTCCACCTGGCCGACCCTCCAGCTCCTGAGGTTTCTCCTGACCATGGGTTGCTGGCATGGTGTGAGGTGTGGTGTCCAGTATCTCAACCCTCAGCACCACCAGGCCCAAAATTTTGAATTTAACTTTAAAGTCGTACTCAACCCTAACTATACTGGCCTACTGGGTATATATTTATATATATATATATATATATATATAGATAGATAGATATATATATATATATATATATATATAGATATATATATATATTCAATGTTAGTGTTACTAACCCTACCCCTTCACCCCCACTCTCCACACCACCCATTCCATTTGTAAGGAAGCTGAGTGGTACAGTTTTAGGACAACGGGGTAAGTGTTAAGTCTAATGACCCCAAGGCACAAACCAATGCCTGTTAGTGTGTGGAAAGATGGGATGGAGTGTAGGGTTGGTAACTAACATCGAATTTCAAACTTTGTCACTGTAATGACAACCCTAACTGATGCATTAATGACGTTTTTGCAATGAATTTCCATTCTTTTGAGAAAGTGTAATGTTACTTGTATGTGGTTGTGGTTGTGGGAGCACATTTTGTATTTGTCTTTGATTTTCATGTAGGAGGACCTGTGCTCATCCAATACATGGAGTGTACTGATATTTTTAATGATACAACATCTCCATGTGGGAGCGCAGAGCTCTCTGGGCCTGTATTCCAACTACCGCATACTGTAGAATATGCGCTCCCATTATTACATAATGGGATAAAAATGTGGGAGCGCAGAGCCCTCCAAGCCCTGCATTCTCACTACTGCATACTGTATACCTTGGGCAACCATTATTACATAATGGGATAAAATGTGAGAGCACAGGGCCTGCTATGTACCCAGAAGTATAGAGACATAGCACACCTCCTAGAGCCATTCCAGGTAACCTTTGTGCTGCAAAAGTTGCAATATCCCAGGAACCATATGAACTCTGGAAAAATTCCTTTGCAGTTGTATTCATGGCCTGTCCACCTCTATGTGTGTTAGTACACCTACCTAAAGGTGTAATAAGCTGTGCAAACAAAAATCTGTATCGAACCGTTTTTGAGATACAGCGTAAAAGGTGCCATGACACCACAATGTTATCCTACAGGAAAACCTGCAACTTCGGAGTGCTGTAACTATGGAACTGGTGTCCATTTCTTCACCACACCAGCAAAGAGCATATCTGTGGGGCAAGGGCTTGCCACCCTACTAATTTCAGCCCAAGATTTCTAACCATTTTCTTGCTATGAAGTGGCAAAGAAATTCATTTTTTATGACTGTTTACCTGCTTTCACTTTCAGAACATTTATTTTTCCCCATAGGCTTTAATGGGAAACTTTAAAGTTTAATAACTTTTGGATGGATTAATATTCTTTCTCCAAACCTTCAAAAGACACATCTGTGAGGCAAAGGCTTTCTACCCTTAAAAACTCAGACCACACCCTAAAGCCATCTCTGAGATCCAGGTGGACAAAGATATGTCAAAAACACAGATTTTCTGTTCAATTCTCTTTGTGTCAGAAATCACAAGAATTGATTCCCACAAAATTTGGCAGGTCAAGAGACCTACCATTATGCATTATACATGCCAAATTTCATGCAAATCCATTAAACAGTTCTGAAGTTATTAACGTTCAGAAAATTGTGTTTAACATAGAAGTTACCTTTCATCCTAACTATGCTGGCACTGCTGTGCCAGTATTATCTCTCTCTCTCTCTCTCTCTATATATATATATATATATACTGTATATATATATATATATATTAGATAACCCCTTTAACTGGGAGGCCGTGCTCTGATATACACATGCCTTGGTGTGTGTCAACCACCCAAGATGTGCGTATATCTGAGTGTGACCCAATACCGTAGAGTGGGATATCTATCTTATAAATGGCAAAATTGTTTGGGGTAAAAGTGCAGGTGCGTGTTCACATTCTGACATACTCACGGTCATCTGATGTGTTTCAACCAACCAGAGGATTCCTTTTTTTCACACCCATTTCATAAATATATATATATATATATATATATATATACACACACACACACACACACATACACACACACACACACCCAGGTATACATCTCTCGCCTCTCTCTCTCTCTCTCTCTCTCTCTATATATATATATATATATATATAAATGCAATGCATGTGAGAATAAAAATGCAAATATCACCAATATTTCCAGCTGGTCAGACCTACAGTGAGGGTATTGCATTTATCCTCACTGCAGGTCATTCTCCTAGCACAATAGTTCTTAGACTTTGTCACAGTGAGCCTCCCATAATCCATGGAAAAAATTTTGAGCCTCCCAAAAACTGAAATAATCTTGGGCCTCCCAATAGAAAAATAACATACTGTACTGCAGTACACCATGCATAAATTGAAACCTCTTTGAGTTCTTGGCTCACATTCAGTTCTTTCATTCAGTTATTTGTCGTATACTGATGTGGAACCTTTGAAAAAGAGCTCCTGTACTCAAAGGTGTTATCTGAATAAAAATAAAACAAATATTATAATTCAGCTTATTGTAACCCCCCCACCAGCCTACTTGCTCTGCTATTTTCATTCTTGAACCACTGTTACCCCTTGTTGCAGTACCTTCATGGGTCAGACTGCTTTCTCCGTTCCTCTCTATTTGAAATAACCTTCCTACATACTTTGCCTCTCCCTCCCTTCCTTGCTCCTAAGCAACTTCTCTGGGATTACTTTGCTCATTCTTGCTATTGCTCTTAGCACTTCTATACTCAACCCTTATATTTGGGCTTTTCTGCCATCAGTCTACAAACTGATCCATTACCACCACTCATTGTTAGTTCATTGTTCATATTTGTTTGCACTATTGTTCACTGTGTAATTCTTGATTGTTTTGCAGTTACCTTTTGAAATCTATTCACTACCTACCTTCCCTGGTACACACCTGAAATGACCCTTGGCTCATTCACCTTCTCTTGTCATCTATTAGTAAATAAATACATAAAATTCACCTACTATTATCCTCTTTCAGTTTGCTTCATCTCTTCACACAAAATACATCAAACTCAAAATTTAAATACAGTACTTTTTCAGACTTGTTTGAGCCTCCCCAGGAACAAGTTGGGGCCTCCCTAGGAGGCTGGCCTCTACCATTTGAGAACCCCTGTCCTAGCAGTAGATCCGCAAGATGCTCATACTGCATATAACCAAAGCTCTTCAAATCTCCCACATTGTTAAATACAGGGTTCACGAACCCTCTAACCACCAACTGAAACCTACACAGCTGTCATCATTATCCCCACTGATAACAGTACATCAGCACAAAACTTCTCCTCATAAACAAACAGCAATATTCAAGGAGCTTCCAGTCAGACTCCAGCTGTCAAGGAGAACAACTACCTCACAGTCATAAGAACTGTGGCAGCGTTTAAAAATCAGCCAAAAGTAGTAAAAATGGCTGAAAGCAACATCAGTTTTGAAGTAGAATGCAATGAGCTAGTGACAGCATTCACACAAGACAACCCCATGTTAGAGGAAGAGACGGTGGAAATAACAACCTAAAGTAACAAATTCCCACAGTTTACTGCAACAACCAGTATGGATGATCTAACAATGATAGACATAAATACTTTTATAAATGCCATCAAAAACAAAAATATATCTAAAAACAGCGGCTGATGTTTCAATGATACAGAGCTATCTAGAGGACAAATACAAGCAGCGAAAACTCAAAGAAATACCACCCAATAAGTTAAATACCATACTGTCAAAATACTTTATGAATGCCAGAAAAAGGACATTACCCCATATGAACCATTAACACTCAGCTCACATTTCCATAGTATAGAAAGGCATCTAAGAGTCAAAACTACCCAGCTTCACTATCTACAGATCTCATTTTTGAAAAGACAAGGCAAGTGTTATCTGCAAAACAAAATAACCTAAAAAATCAAGGAAAGGTTGCAGAGGTCATGCAGCCAATGAAATAACAGATGAAATAATGCAGAACCTTTACCAAAAGAACTACTTGGTCCATCCTCTCCACACGCACTACTTAACAGTATATGGTTATCCTGCATGATACTCTTTGTCCTGAGAGGAAACACCAAAGTCAGATACTTAAAAGGGGTGATGTCACACTCAAAAAGACAACAATAGCATAGAATATCTGGGTACAGCTAGGAACATAGTACAAAAACAAGAACCAGACAAAACCCAGAAGACATTACCTGAATCAAACCACAAGCATACAGCAACCCAGACAATGAGATTAAATGCTCTGTCATCAACTACAAAGCAAACAGGAGTCAGAGACCAGCAACCTGCCTAGACAAAGATGTCCCATTGCTTTTGTCCATAAATAGCAACCAGAAACTGTAAAAAGTCATCTGCCACCATGTTTAAGAATCAGACACTAGGCATCAACAAAACTGGTACAATTGTAAAAAAATTATGTCCGACAGCCTCATCTCAACAGAAAGACATCTTACTAATCACTCTGCATGAAAACATCTAGTTCAAAAATTAAACGATGCAGGAGTACCCCCGACTGAGCTAATGCCAGTCACAGGACATAAAACATTCTCAGCATCAACGACTACTGTAAACAAATTATAACCAACAAAGAAAATTTCCTCTATTCTACATAACCAACTTGAAGAGCCAGGGCTCTCTCACCATCCCACAACAAGCAGTATTACAGCCTCAAGCAACTACACCAGGAGGCTGAAAAACACCCTAAAATGTACTTCTCAACCCTGTCTTCGATGAAAAACATCGCAATTCAAATCAACCAAGGTAAGTCTCCTCCCACCCCACCCCAAGCCAAAACTACATAAATCCATATAAATGTCTGACAAAAAATAAATAAACAGAATCACCATTTCTCACAGATAAACATAAAGGCCCAGATATTCAAAGGGTAGGCGCATGATGCAACAGTGTTGTGCCATGCACAACCCACTGATGCACCCAGTGCGATATTTAAAAAGGAAAAGTGCGCCTGCACAAATTCCGATGAGCCAGGGCCATCACTAATGTATGCAAGCACAGGTGGGGGCGTGCCCATGCAAAAACTGCACAGCCCGATATTCAGCCCAGGCCATGCAGAGTTATGCAGGCGCAACCCCTACCTGTGCCTGCACAAAGTTGAGCGAAAAAAAAGGAACAAGTCGAGGCCACCCACAGGTGAGCTGCCACATTGCAGGGTGCAACACAGCAGCTGCCACCCGTGGTGGCCCTCACTGTTCCGCCACACTGGCAGTGCCCCATGCCCGATCACAGGCAGAAGTGTCCCACCCAGTAGCCTGATTGCGGGCATAATGTTATTCCCCAGTAGCCCGATCGCGGGCATAATGTTATCCCAGTAGCCCGATCATGGGCATAACATTATTTCCCCAGTAGCCCAATCACGGGCATCAGACCTTCCCCAAAGTACAATATCCCTGGTGATCCAGTGGACCGCGAGTACCCCAATCGTGGGTGGCATTCTTTACCCCCACATCCGAAATCCCTGGTGATCTAGTGGCCCCACCCACCCCCATGGAGCCCACCACACTGCTCCCTCCATCAGCCGATGGGCAGCAGCACCACACCCTGCCGCCCCACAGCTCACCGACTGACAGCTCAGTAGGGCTGCATGCCCATTGGTTCAGAGCATGAGCCAATGGGTGTGCAGCCCATACCATTATAAGTCAGTCCAAATATGTGAATGAATTCACAACTGGAATTGCTAACTGGCACAATTACAAAGGGCATACCCTTCTTTTCCCCAAAACTGCATTGAAAAGACAGTGAATACAAAGAATGTATGTATAATAAAAATGGGCCTTGGAGCAGAAAAGGAGGACTTGGAATACTAAATTGCTTATATCTCAGGAACCATACGATAGAAAAAAATGAAAATTTCACATGAATTATGACATTCTGGGCTAGTTTTGTACTTAGCCCTGTTTGCGGACTAAGCATTTTTCTTACAAAAGTCCGTATCTCGCACCATTTCGAGATACAGGCCCCGAAGGCATGACGGAAGCCATAATGTTATCCTATGGGAAAAAGTGTCAACTCGAGTGCCGTAACTTTGCAGCCCTTCAATATTTGTTCACATCAGGGGCATATTGGCTGTCTTCCCTCCAAATATCAGCCCAATAGCACAAACCGTTATTTTGCAGCAGGGTGGCAAAGAATTCCTGTTATTTTGGGCATAGTGTCACAAAATAGTGTTGCAAATCACGAGACTTCTAAAATGAAATCACGAAAGTGTCATGAGTCTGATACTACTTTGCAACACTACTTCTTCCAGAAATTTGAAAAATATATTTCTGGGGTGTTTAACCATAAAATAAAGACATGCCTAGCATTCTCAGGGCTCGACTAGGTAAACACAAAATAATTTTGTCCCTAGATGGTCCCATTTTAAATGCCACACATTTTTCTGATCACCAACTGAAAACAAAATGGTGGATTTGCAACACTACTAGGGCCATTTGCGATAATAAAATTGCATTAGTGACACTGTCAAACTTTTTAACTTCTTCCCATTGACTTATAATGGGAACCTGTTTTTGAATAACTTTTGAACAATTTAATATTTTTCACAAAATCTTCAAAGGGCACATTGGGACCCTGACCGCACTTTTCCTGAAGTTTTCAGACTGGTCACACAAACCATGTGACCTGTAGGTGCGAACAAAGAATTCACCAAAACCATAAACGCTCGTGCAGATCTTACTTATTAACTCCACAGCCGTATATCTGACCACTAAGAAAGTTGGCAGATCCCAAGATGTATGGTTCTTGATTGTGCATTACAAATGTCAGGCAAATCTGTTGAATGGTGGCAAAATTATTAAGGTGCAAAGTTTGACCTTTTAACCTTAAAAGGGCTACTCAACCCTAACTACCGTGCTACCATAATATATACACATATATACTGTATATGTATATATATATATACTGACTACGGAGCTGGTGACTGTCATCTAGTCGGCTATGGGGCTCTTTTCCTGTTTGTCCTCGGGGCGTGGTTTGCCACAACGTAAGGCTGATGCCAACATTCACCATGCCTCCTTAGTAGTGGGATCCACACATTGCCATGCCCCAGCCTCCGCTGAGTCAGCAAGCGCCGGGTCACGTCCCGCCCTCTCCCGAGAGAAGGCGAGCCATCAGCAGACACTCAAGCCCTCTCTCCCCAGCCGGCCCTCCAGCACCGAGTCCATTCCCAAACCCGGTCGCTGGCATGCAAGCGAAATCTAACCGCTTTGCGAAGGGCCAGCATTTAGTTTGTTTTAATGTAGTAGTAGTAGTAGTAGTAGTAAATTGTTTTTATTCATAAGAATAATGGAAAACATTCAATTGAGTGAGCTCATTTTCAGTGAAGTTCCAGGCCAAGTAAAATACATATACACATATAATACAAAACACACTATAATAAAACAATTACGTTATGACAGCAAACAATACAACAATAGCATCAACACATCAATTCAGTATTTAAAGTGCATTACAAGAGTTGTAGGTTATGGTGTCATTGGACCAAGTCATGCACCATCTTATTAATTCTGGGTTATTGGTTTTAGCCCCATGACATCTTACGTTTAAAGGGATTGATTCCACAGTAGGCTCCCTAAAGGGAACAGATGATCTCCCTATATTTAGATTACAGTTATTCAAAACATATTGAGCTCCCAGTGAAGTCCTCAGGCCCTCTCTTACTTCCCTGAATTCAAACAGATCAGAAATGTAATCAGGAACCTCGTTATTCCATACCTTGATCATAAACTGGAGTAAATGTAAATTTCCTTCTTACAAGGGATTCAAGCCAATTCAGCTCACTAAACAATACGCACCAATGAGTTTTATAGGATGCGACCAAGATGAAATGAGCCATTAGATCTACTTTATTTAAAAGTGATCCAGTACCCCCGTATAGAAGATCTCCGTAATCGAGGACTGGCAGTAATAAGGAGTTAACTACATTCAGGCATATCTCCCTAGACATGTATTTTTGTATCTATACAGGGCACCCAACTTTCTGTTCGTACCTCCTATGAGAAAGTCTATTTGGGAGACCCAGCTCAACTGAGGATCTAACCAAATACCAAGATATTTATATAAATCAACTTGCTTAATGACAGTGCCATTAAGAGTATTAATCTGTAAGTGAGATGTTTATTCCTAAATAGGAGTGCCTGCATTTTATTGGAATTCAAAACCAAATGATGCTTCTTAAAGAAGTCCTAAACTTTATCAAAAGTTAGTTGTAGCTTTAGACCGACTGAATCCAATGTTACCCCTTCCATTTCAGAAAAGAGATGTGTAAGAACAAGGGGCACAATTTAAATTTAGAGGATGGCTCAGGGGTAATGTGAGGAAATTCTTTTCACGGAGAGAGTGGTGAGCAGCTTGGAACCATCTTTCTGGAGAGGTTGTGGGGTCTAAAACAGTGGGAATTCAAACATGCATGGGCCAGACATAAGGCAATTATAGTGGGGGTTGCAGGAAGTAGGCTGTTGGTTATCTAGAATCTGCAGCTTATCCAATAGGTAGGAAATGGGCAGACTGGGTGGGCCAAGTGGTCCTTATCTGCCATCAAAGTCTATGTTTCTATGTTTCTATATGAGGATGACCAGGGTTACCACCTCTTAAGAATCCCAAATAGGGACAATTATTATTGAAGTTTGACAATTTGCATGACCAATATGTAAGCTAGACTAATGTAACAGACTTGCTCTTTCTAAATATTCAGAAACTGAACTAAGTGACATAATTCCCTTCTCAGTTAACTGTTTCCAGTCTGTCTATTCATTAAAGTATTATAGCTGAAGTAACATAGCTTTCTGCATCAGTTAAAGGGAAACTAGAAAACAATCCTCTGTTATCAGGACAGGACAGGACATGAAATTAACCCCCGTGATTTTATGATTCTTGTAGAGCAATGTTGCTTGAATTAGGCATGTCCTGTAAAAATCAGAATAAGTGGTAACCCAAAATGTGACTCATAACCCAAAATTGCCAAATCTATGTGCCCAGAATGGACACTGCTAGATATACTGTACTAATGATGTTTCTTAAAGTGGAAGGGAAGAACTGAGATTGTCAACTGACCTGGGACCATTGTGGCCCAAATGGCTTGCTAGTTGTGGTCATTGGGACTGGGAGGAAACAGGAAGTAGTAAATGTGTACATGTTTACAGCTGTCATTAATTTACTATCTGTGTGGGATTTTTGAGGGAAAGGGTAGGGATTTTTCTGGAGCATGGCATAGGAATTTTACTCCTCTGATTTTGTGCAAGAATAGAAAACCTATCATTCTCTACAAATTACAACCTTACTGATGGGCAGTACCTAAGATTTTATTACATGGAATTCCCCACCTCTCTGATCTCTGTCCCTGTATTCTTTCATGTTCCCTTGTGTCTAGTGGCACCCCCACCCTCTGATTGCTTTCTCTATATTTTAAAATGCTCATTAGTGTCTAGTGTTGCCCCCACACTCTGATTGCCATTCCCATAATTATAAGCCTGTAATATAGAAAACCATCCCTCAATGTCTTTTTTCTTTAAAAATGAAAATGGTTGCTTGCTGATCCACCCCCACCCCAACCTCCCACTGAGCAACCACCACCTCACCCCCACACACACTCACCTAAACTGGTCCTGGGGTGAAGATCTACTGTCCGATGGAAGACACGTCTTGCTCCTGGAACTGTTGACTGCAATATGATAAACTAAGGTAAATGCAGTTCAATGTATTTCAATGAGGTTCTCAACTTTGATACATAACTTGCTATTTTCATATGTTGATGTCAAATGTTCAACATCACCTTTTGAGACAGCATCTCATGAATGACATGAGTGGAAATATGGAAATCCATACCAAAAGGCGATTTTGTAGTTGCTTGCCAAAATCACCTTTCGGACAGGATTTGAAATTTTTAACACCCTTGATCATGAAGAGGGGTCATAAGAAGGCTATGCTGAAAATTTGGGAAACAATATGTACAAATGGCAACATCATGCTCACATGTTGACATTTTGCTATGCTTGCTCTTAACTTTGGCAGTTTTAAATATTTTGACCTCAAATATTTAACATAACCATCTTTTTACACCACCTCATGAACTTTACAGCTGCCATTTTTCAAACCCTGGCCAAATTGTGTTTTCACACCAGTGGTGTAGAAAGGCATTTGGTAGCACAGACTCATGTTTTGACATGGATTTCAAAATTTTCATTACAGGGTTCTTGATGTGTGCTAATAAGAAGGCTATGCTGACAATGAAAAATTAGATAAAATAATACTATCGCAAAAGTAAGGAAATTATTTGCAAAAACTTTGTTAATGCACTAGTTAGGGTTAAAGTGACAAAAGTTGGGAAATGTGGCATTAAGGTTTCCAACTCTAACACCTGACCCCCACCCTGCAAGTGGCAACAGTTGAAACACTATGGTTTCACCTCTCCTACATCTATGCAAATCAGGTGTGGGGTGTGCCTTGGGGTTGTCATCCAGAATGCTCACCCCATTCTCATATACTCTACCCATCTCACCTTATTTTTCTGATGCAACGGGGTGAGTGGTAGGATTGACAACCAAAGGAATACCCTCACCTAATTTACAAAGAAAGCAAGAGAGGTGAAACTGTAATGGTTTTCTTGCTGCTGGCTAGAAGGGGATGTTAAGTTGGAAACCTAACACCACATTCCCAGCTTTGTCTTTAACGTTAACTATTGCAATAACTAAGTTTTTGCAAAGAACACACACACACACATGCACACACACACACAAACACACAGTTTCAATTGTGTTTATGCAACTGGATGAGATTTATGCTTGTGTGACTTTGATAGATTGTGGGTGTTCACCTCTCTATTGTGAGATATACCACCCTGTGAGGTTTACAATGCAAGGAACCCTAGATGAGGTCCCCCCATAGGTGCTGTGGGAATAATTCCTTTGGCTAAAGGTAACTTAGGAAGAAGCCTATGGGAAAGAAAGATGAGCCACAGGAAGGAGGAGGAGGAGGGTGGATGATGGGGCAATGAAGAAATGAATCCTGGAGCAATCAAGGAGGAGTGGTCTTTAATGCCTGATGGGGAGTGACATAGTTGCTCCACCCATTGAACCTCAAGCTTAAAGCCTTTCCATTCAATTGTGCACACAACAGGATGAGATGTATGCTTATGTGACTTTGATACATTGTGGCTGTTTGCCTCTCTATCCATGGAATGTACCATCCTGTAGGGTAAGACACAAGGAACCCTAGAGGAGGGTCCCCCCATAGGTGCAGTGGGAATAATTCCCTTGGCTAAAGGTAGCTTAGGAAGAAGCCCAAAAGAAGACCCAAAAGGGTATCGAGCATCAAAGAGGCAAAAATCTGAAAATATCTAGAACAGAAAATAAGGAGAGGCAGTATATGGGAAGGACAGAAGAAGAATGAGATATGATGAGGACAAGGAATGAAATGAAAGCTGATGAGATCCAGAAAGATGGACTTCCTTAGGAGAGAGGGAACAGCCAGGGTCACCATCCAACTCCATCCACCAGCAGAACCTAATTATAGAACCTATGAAAGCACTAACCCTGACTAATATTATGACCATCAGGATGGAGGAGAGAAAAAAACTTTTTAGGAGAAAACCTCTGGGGATCCAAGGCCAAGGTCACCTTCCCCAAGCTGAAGGATGTTTTGAGTAGGATAGCTCAGCTACATCAATTTAAAGTTGAGATCGAGGAAGGAGAAAATGTCCATTTGAGAGGAAGCTCTTTCTCTGTCCTTCTAAATGGACAGTGGTTGAAGGTTGCTAGCGATGTCTATGCAACCATATGCTCAAAAGCAAGAGGATGTGCAATGATGGAAAGAAGCCTTGGAGGCCTGAATGGTTCAAAGTGAGGAATGAAATGGATGATGTATGATTATGAAATGAGGCCTAGAAGGCCTGTATGGTGAAGGTGAAATATTAAGAGGAAGATAAATGATGGAATGAATCCATGGAAGTTGGTACGGGTAAGATGAGATAAGAATTGAACGATGTACAATGATGGAGAAGAGCCTGCCAGCCCTGAGCAAAGGGACAATATACACACGAAGGCATGTCTCTGAGTTGAGAGCAGGTTGAGTGAAGGTATCATGGACCCAAGAGAGCTATGCTGTAGTAGTTGACATGAAGGAGTAGACCCACATAGAGGTCAGTTGAGCAAGGGATACCAAGATGTAGTCATGGGAAGAATGATAGTGATCATAACTGCAGAAGTGGGTCAGTTCTATGAGGTATGCTCAATTAATCAATGTGAATGAGTAGACCCTGAGGTCAGAGTAAGCAAAGAAGAACCAGACTCAGGCCCTGAACACCAGATGGACTAGGGTAAGAAAAGGATATAAATAGGGAAGGTGATGGCATGATAGGAAAATCCCAAAAGAAAGCAAAGGTCAGAGAAGGATCAGAATAGAGGGTGGACCCACAATGGGGGCAAAGGAAGCAAGGGAGGTAGGAAAGCAGGAGACAGAGTCACAGACACAGCAGGACAGACAGACGAGGCAACTCCACAGATAAAGATGATGAGAAGCTCTGACACTTGAGAGAAATCCAAATGGGTCATCCCATGAAGTGGGAAAAACCTGCATCTAGAGCTGGGTGGACAGGCTGAAATGGAAGTAAAAAAATGGGAATAAAATAAGTAAAGACATGCAGCTGAAGAGACCTATGGGAGAGGGAAATGCAGGTGAGGTAAGACATGAAAAGGATGAGCGAGGATGGCTGAGAATATGGCAGGAATAGGGCAAGAAACCAGTGTTTGAGTCGAGAAAACAAAGAGGCAGGTAGCTACATGTAGAAGCAGGCAAAGTCATGGATGGTGAGCTGAGCAAGGAGACAGCCAGGCAGAAGAATGAATGCAGACAGTGATATTCCACCATATGGGACAGGATGAGGGCACTACTGAGGTCAGGAAATCAGAGGAGTTGAAAAGGTGCTCCACGAAACACAGCCAAAATCCATTGGGAACAGTTCAAGTAAGCAAGTAAAGTTCACTAAAGAAAGGTACAGCATGGATGGACAAATGATCAAGTACTAGGGCAAAATCCCAATCCCCAAATATCAGAGATAGGTAAGCTGTGGAGGGGTCAGGAATGGCAACTCTCCAGCTCGATTTATCCAACAACATCATGAGAGAATGAGAATGAGTTGTAAGAAGCATCCAAGAGTAGGGGTTGTGTCCCTGACTCAAAGTAGCGTCCCCAATCCATGAGGCAAGAAGATGAGATGTAGAGGTGGGTATCTCGGAACAGATGAGAGTGACGGAAGCACCAGGAAGGAGTCATGCAAGAGAAGAAATAGATCAGGCCCAGGTAAGCAGCGAGGACTGGAAACTAGAGTGAGAATGGCCAGAGGCAAGGAAACAAACTAGGAGTGCTGGTAGCTGGGGAGCTACACGAGGCAGTGGATGAAACACCCAGAAGTGCCCACAGAGAGATGGAGTGAAGGCTGAATGGGAAGTTTAAAGGATTGAGGAGAACAAAGAAATGAAAATTAAAGAATGAGGTATGAGAGATGTGGCACAACAAGATGAGGAACGGAAAGGGCAGAAGGAGAGACAGCAAGGTGGGGGAGGGGTTAATGAGACAAAAATGAAAATGTGGTAACAATGAAGAAAAGAAGGGGTTGGAGGACAGTCAAAGCAAGGAGGGTGCTTTTAAGGCAAACCAAAGGGCAGCAGAAAGGTGCAGATAACAGAGAAGAGATGATAGGCGGTAAAGGAAACCTGCAGCCGGAGGTGCAGAAGAAACAACATACCAGAGCAAGGGAGGGTGGCGTCTCTGGCCACAACAAAGACATGAATCCTGGAACAATCCAGGAGGTGTCCTTTTAAAACCTGATGGGGAGTGATGTAGTTGCTCTGCTTATTGAACCTGAGGCTTAAAGCCTTCCCAGTAAATAGGCACAGTAGTGCCTTCAGCCATCTTGGACCCTAGAACTGTAAAATTTGACAAGCAGTATTGGAGTCCTATAGTCTACTAATGAAAAAGTTTTGTTAACGTCCATATGTCCATTTTGGGGGTAATTTATCATTGAAACTGTGTATTTGTCCATTTCATAGCTTAATATTAAGCCAAAGGATAGAGAATAATGAGAAAGATGTCATGTGCAAAACTTACGGGTTTGTTAGATGTGATGGAGAAATGAGTCCTGTGTTGGGTGCTGTTAAAAAAAATGTTAATCTGTTCATTAAGTAGATTATGATTAATTGGTCACACTTTCTCAGTTTGCTGAAAACATAATTAAAATTATTTTTCATTGTAAAGTTCTACAAAACAAAATGTTTAAGTTGATATAGCTTTTCAAATAATTAAAAGGCAGATATTTTACTGTTTGTGAAGGAGTGGTAGTATGAGGCAGACAATATATCATTTTCTAATTAACAGTTATTTGGAATGAAGAAAACACACATTTGCACAGGAATCCTTCATGAATTCCTTGAATATTGACATGGACATGCATCATGAATATCTTGAACAAGATATAAAAATATTTATGCTGCATAGTAGTTTTCATGTTGCTCAATAGCATTCAATAGTTATGTGAGGTTCTATAAAAGTACAGTACTTCATAAAATATTCATCCTGCATAACAGTTTTGAAAATCTACTGATGTATGACATTTTAAATATCTTTGTACTGCATGATGTTTTCAAAAGTATCCTGCTGCACAATAGTTTTAACTTAATGTTGCACAGAAATCCTGCATAAAGGTTTTGAAAATCTATGCACTACGTGACAGGTTTCAACAATCTACTTGCTGTGCAGTGGTTTTCAGATTTTACATGATGTGGAAAAAAGTTCTAATACTTTCATGAAGATTTAGAAAACTAAATGTTGTGTGAATTCCTTTTACTTAGTGCTAAACGTCCAAACACAAACACACACACACAAAATTTATCAAATACTTACATGCTAAACGTGATACTTTAGTGTTTGTGAGGGAAGAGTATATCTAGGCATAAAATGTGTTTTATAGCAAGTTATTTTCAATAAACCCCAAAACATTTGTTAAAACAGTTGATTTTTAGAAACATTTTGGGCATACAGACACTGCATGAAGATTTTCAACATAACTGATATGAAAAATGTCCTAAGTACTAAACAAGCAAAATTTAACATGAGAAATATGAAAATAATGGACAAAAAATCAAGTGTGCATTTTACTACAATTACAGTCATACTATTTACAGTATGTCTCATGTGTTGACTTGTGCAGGGCGTGTATGGCCCTGTGCATACAAATTATGGGTGTATGTGCAGATACTGAAGGCCACTGTGCAAATATAATAGAAGTCACTTCCTGCTTTGGGCAAGGTCTCAAACCCCATGTTCAAAGCAAGTTACCAGTGTGATTTCTCATTAAAATAAGTATATTTGTGGCAAAAAAATGCAATGCTTATTAGGGATGCTACTGCAGACCTCAAACAGTACAAAGGTTGGAAACAACCTACTAGGATTGTCAACCTAATGTGCACAATGCTTGGAAATGTGCTATTAGGCTTATGAAGTCTAACTCCCACCTCTCCCACCTATTATACTGTCTTGATATAAAGCCATGCTACATGTACAAGGTCACTCATCTATGGTCTGGCACCTCATACATTGCCAGTATATTCAAAATGTGCAAATATCAACCCCTAATCCCCCCCTCTCTCCCTCCAAGTTTGGGGGCAGAGCTAAGGCTAGAGAAATCACAGAAGACAGACCACAAAAAGAGGAGCCTAGCTATCACTACCCTAGAAATGGGGTCTGGGAGCAGTGGGAATGGAAGCAGCAAGGTAGTGACCAAAAATAGATTAATAAATGGTGCTAAGAATGGGGACTTACAAAGCCAGCAAGGGGCAGGGAAAAAATAAGGAGTGAAGGAGAGGACAAATGGAGGGAGCTGACAAAATGGGAAGTGTATAAGCACATGTTGGAAGACAATTTTCCTGAATGGCAGGAGCCTAGGAAGCAGAAACAATAAACTGCAGGTGATGGTGACAGATGTGGTTTAGACTTCATAGCAATTTAAGAAAATGGTCCACCAAGAATAATGACTGGGACCTGGAAGTACTAAGGTACACCATGCAAAGGCAGGATAGGGTATGGGAAAAGATGGTGGGGTGTCCTTCTATGTCAAGGAAGGTATGGAGGCAATAGAGGATGTGTCCATCAATGAAGGAATGGAGAATCAGAAATGTGGTGGGTACTGATCACAACAGCATCTTGTAATAAGTTGCATGTGAGGGTGGTCATTTACTGCAAAGGCAGGGGACAAGAGCAAGGGGCAGAAATCATAAGGGCAACAAAGGAATAGATAGTTATGATGGGCAATCTCAATATACCAGACATAAACTGAGATATTCCAGCAGCTAAAACACAAAAAGTCCAGCCATGCTAGAAATACTTTAGGGTAGCCTACATGTACAGTTGGTCAGAGAGAGAACACAAGGCAAGCTGCCATTCTCTATATGATGCTCTCCAACTCAGAAAAGGTAGACAGAGTGCAGGTTGGGGAACTACTAGGGTTTGGTGACAACACCATATGATAGGAACTGGCCATGGGTACCAGTATGCCCTCATCAAAGGCTGAGATTCTGGATTTCAGATAAGCAGACTGTGACCAGATAAGGAAAATAGTCAAGGATAAGTTCACTCGAGTAGAAACAGCAGAATGGAAGAGAAGAGGATGCGAGGTGGGAAGTAATTAACAGAGCCATCTGCAGAACATCTAAGTCATGCTTGAGACTGTTTATCAGGAGTAACAGTCATATGAGGACCAATATGGTTCAGTTAGAAGATCAGGAGGCAGTGAGGCTGAAAAAAGGGTTCTTCATTAGATACAAGGAGAAATGGGGATGAAGAATGGAGGAATGCCAGGTACAGATGTGGGAGATGAAGAAGGCAATTAGGCATGCAAAAACTTATACAGAGCTGCATAGACAAGGGAAGGTAAAATAGTTCTTTATATACATTAGGGAACAAAGATAGGTCAGAGGTGCAATTGTAAGGCTAGCAGAAGGAAGCATAGTAATAGACAAGGATAAGTGGAAGGGAGACATTCTTAACAACTATTTCTGCTTAGAATTCACAGTGGAGGATATCAAGCCTTTGCCAGAAAGCAGCATAAAGGCAGTTGTAAGGGGTTTTAAGAAACAGTGCAGTTGGTAGTTACAGGTGGAAGAATCAGAAAATAGCTTGCAGTTTGAACATAGATAAGGCTCCAGGACTGGATGGAAAATATTAAGGGTGCTCAGAGAATTGGCATCAGAACTAGTTTAACCCTGGCATGGCATTTCAATAGCTCACTACAATCAGGGTGGTTCTGGAAGATTGGAGGATAGGGGGATTTGTTCCTCTTCACAAGGGAGAGGATAAGGAGCAATCGGTAGTACATGCCCATCAGTTTTACACACAATGGGTAAACTGATGGAGGCACTAGTGAAAGATGACCTAGTGGACTACCTAAGGAGAAACTAATTCCAGGATAATATGCAGCACAGTTTCAGAAGTAAGTCTGGTGAGACCAACCCAGCATAGAAACACAGAAACATAGAATTTGATGGCAGATAGGAACCGCTTGGCCCACCTTGTCTGTCCATTTCCTACCTACACAGATAAGCTGCAGATCCTAGTTAACCAACAGCCTACTTCCTCCTACCCCCACTAGAATTGCCTTATGTCTGTCCCATGCATCCTTGAATTCCCCACTTTTTGACTCTACAACCTCCTCAGGAAGGCTGTTCCATGTATCCACAACCCTCTCTGTGAAGAAATACTTCTCACATTACCTCTGAGCTGTCCTCTATCTTCAAATTGTGCCCTTTGTTTTTGCAACATCTCTTTTTCTGAAATTTGCTACCCTCTTGGACTTTGTTGATTCCCTTGAGGTATTTGAAAGTTTCTATCATGTCCCCTCCCTCCTTTCCTTGAGGCTATACATCTTTAGTTCCTTAGTCTTTCTTCATATGTCTTCTGATACAGACCCTGCATCATTTTGGTTGTCTCCTCTGGACAGCCTCCACCCTGTTCTATGTCTTTGTGGAGATGAGGTCTCCAGAACTGTACGCAGTACTCCAGATGTGGTCTTACCAACTGTCTGTACAGAGGGCCAACAACTTCCTGATTTCTACTGGTGATGCCTCTCCCTTGCATCCCAGTATCCCCCAGTCCTCCTTACTGCCTTCTCACATTGCTGGCCCACCTTTAGGTCATCTGATATGACTACCTCCAGGTCCCTTTCCATTTCTGTTGTTGCAGTATCTCACCCCATTGTGTACTCTTCCCTGGTTTCTGTTTCCAGGTGCATTACTTTGCACTTTTTGCATTGAATCTAAGCTGCCATACATTTGACCATTCCTCCAACCTTGCCAAGTCCCTTTTCATCCTTTCCACCCCACCTTGTGTATCAACCCTGTTGCAGATCTTTGTGTCATCTGCCAAGAGACATACTTTCCTTCCAGCCCCTCTGCAATGTCACTTATAAAGATATTAAAAAGGACCGGCCCCAGTACTGAACCTGGTACCCCACTAGTAACCCTCCTTTCTTCACTGTGGACTCCATTTACTATTACCCACTGTGTTCTGCTGTCCAACCAGTGTTTTACCCAGGCTACCACCCTAGGACCCACTCCAGGCTGGCTAATTAGTTTATTAATCTTGTGCAGGACTGTGTCAAATGCCTTGCTAAAGTCTAGGTAGACCATGTCCACAGCCCTCCCAGGTCTACTGCTTTGGTCACCGAGTCAAAGAAATCAATTAGATTTGTCTGACACTACCTTTCTGCTGTGAATCCATGCTGCCTTGGGTCCGCAGCCCCACTGGCCTCTAGGTACTCAGCAATTCTTTCCTTCAGAAGTGATTCCATCATTTTCCTGCCACTGAGGTCAAACTGACAGGTCTGTAGTTTTCTGCCTCTGTCCTGCTCCCACTTTGTGAAGGGAATCACATCTGCCCTCCTCCAGTCCTCAGGTACCACCATAGCAGTATTCTTTGTCTGCATATTTAGGACAGAGAATAAGGGACAAACAATGTAGTTTACTTCTACTTTTTCTTCAACAAGGCATTTGAATCTGTGCCACACAGAAGGTTGCAAAAAAGTTAAAGAATATGTGAGCAGGGAAGACCTAGTATGATTGGTGGAAATTTTGTTGAGGTCAAATGGTGGGTGAGGGAGGTCACAAATGGGTGCTGTAGGGGTCAGTCCTGGGTCTGAATATTTTCAATGTGTTCATTAGCGACATAGAACAAGAAATACAAAGCAAGATGTGGTCTTCACAAATGACAATAAGCTCTGTAGCTGGGTGGACAGTGAGTAGGAGTAAGGGAGATGCATTGGGACTTACAAAGTATCTGTAAAGATTAGAGAGATAGCCATGGTTTGACAGTTGAAATTCAATGCCAAAAGTGCAAGGTGATGCTTATAGGAACAGGAACCCCAGGATGGAATGCTGGATGGGAGGCTTAAGTCAAGCACTATTTCTGTGGAAAAGGAAATGGGAATCATCATAATTGCATACTTAAACAAACTCACCAATGTAACAAGACCTACAGAACAGCAATCATAATGTTGTGGTGTATTTCTGAGGGATTTTAATAGCAGGAAGAAAAGAAGTAATATTACCTCTTCATAGTTCACTGTGGAGACCCCTCCTGGATTATTGTTCCCAGTTCTAGAGTCCCCATCTAAGGTAAGGGAATGAGAGACTGGATATGGTCAATGAAGAGTTACAAAAATTATTCAGAACTAACAGGGCAAACTCTACAAGTATAGGATTAAAGAACTGAGCATGTACTTGCTAGAGGCCAGAAGGGTGAAGTGACATGATTGAGACTTTTCAGTTCCTGAATGGAATAAACAAACTGCATGTAACTATTCAGCAGTAATGGAAGGTCAAAACAAGGGGATGTGAGTTGAAGCTGGTGGGAAATGTTCAGAGGAATGTGAGAAAGTTCAACTATGCAGAGACAGTGGCTGAGCCATGGAACATCTTACCAGCTGAGGTACTGGGGGCAAAAAATCATTAGTGGATTGAGGCATTGCTGAGACAGAGTTACGGGTTTAGTAATTACTTATGAAGGCAGCAGTAAGGCAGGGAGAAAGGGCGGGGCCTAGTTCAAATCCCTGTGTCAAAAATAGGCTAGGGTTAGGACTGGGCACATCCAAGCAGACTGGATGGATCAGTAGTCTTTTCTGTCAGCATTGTTTCTGCCAGCCTTGTGACCCAAGGCTGAGCAACAGATCCAGCTCTGTGTTACAAGGCTCTGCTGATTTACATGAGTTTCTGAAGGTCCAGTGTTAGTTACATATTGTGTGTGTTAATCCCCAATAACAGCACACCCTGTCATGGATTACTGCTTAAATAGTTGTTTGTTTTCTGGTGTATGGCATTATGGATCCTGTGTATGGTATGATGTACTGTAAATTTAACAGAAATATGTTTTGTTTATATTGCATAGTACAAGGCATTATATACCATACTCTTGTAACTTATTTTGTACAGCTACAACATAACCCTGCATACAATTTATATGTGTCCTGAACATGGAATTTACTTTATGTATTTTCAAGAATGTGCCCTAAAGAAAGCAAATAACAAGTGTGTAATGTGTATAGTACTTAAACACCCTAACAGTGCATTTCCAACATTTATGTGGTTTGAGTTTTGTGCGGTGGCAGCCCTAATAAGCATTAACAGTTCTTGCATTATCTTTTGTCTGTTGATCTAGCTAGCTATCTACAATATCCATCCATCCATCCATCCATCCAGCATTTACTGTATTAATATGGTGTTCATTTACACACACCCTATAAAATACATACATTTAATGAGTAAAATCAAAATTGTTCTGACTCTACCATTGATGCGAACAGATGACGTGACAGTGCAATATGCTTCAATCACCACACACATACACATTTTCTTGTGTTTTCCCATCATATATTAATATTGCACCCATTTCTTTAAGTGTGATTATACACTTCAGGGGTGTGCAGTCACCATATATGTGCACTTCTCATGTGTTTGAAGGCACTCAGCTTGCCTTTGTGCCTGACAACACAGCTGAGGCATGTGCATATCAGAGTGTGTCCAAACACCTTTGTTGTGTGTCAGCACTTACTGTAAATAAATGCTATTGTTGCATATTTGTTTAAAATTGTGGAATAAAGGGACTGTACCTATGGCAGGTACCATCCCTGATATTGAATATTGTATACATTGACGATATGCCTTTGGCATTGGCTTTGCCATTTTCTGCCAGAATGAACCCCTTTTAATAACCTAGATTAGTTCACTCATTACAGCAGCTGGTTTAGAGTATGCCAGTCCTTTGTGGTCTGTTGTTTGTTCTGACTGTGCAGTATTACCTCCATATTTTATCTACTGTTTTCTTTGTCTTGCTTGATTATGTCTTCATTAGTACTGTAGATTAAGCAATTTTGTCATGTGTTCTGTCTCATATTCTCCAATCTCTTATTACCTATAACCAGGGAGGGTATAGGGTGTGAAATGAGTCTCTTCGCTGATGACTCCAAGATGGGAGCAGTAGTTGAGGGAGAAGGGAGAGGTTGGCCCTGCAAGGAACCTGGACACCCTGGAAAGCTGGGCTCACACATGGAAATTAAATTTCAATATCACCAAGTGCAAGGTGTTGCATCTTGGGTGGGGAAACCCTAAACACAGGTACACTCTGGGAGGGGAGGTGCTGGAGGCCTCAATAAGGAAAAGACCTAGGGGTCATGGTGGATGCATGTATGAATAACTCTGAGCAGTGCAGGAGAGTGGCTAGCAAGGCAAACAGGATGTTGGGATGCATCAGAAGGGAGATCACCTCTAGGAGCAAGGAAGTGATTTTGCCACTGTACAATGGACTGGTTAGACCACACCTTGAGTACTGTGTGCAGTACTGGAGACCACACTTGAAGATGGACATACAGCTCCTGGAGAGGGTACAGAGGAGGGCAACTAAGATGATACGAGGGCTAGGGGATTTGATGATGAGAACAGACTTGAGGAGCTCTGCCTGTTTTCATTGGAGGAGAGGAGAGACAGGGAGGACATGATTGATGTCTTCAAGTACCTCAAGGAATAAATAGGGTAAACATGGAGGGATCTTTAGACTAAAGCAGGGAGGTATTACCAGAGGGCATGGTTTGAAGTTGGAAGGGTGAGGGGAAAAGAGGAGGAGGTTTTTCACTGAGAGGGTGGTGGACCCTTGGAATGCACTGCCTGGTGAGCTGGTTCAGAGATCCACAGTGGAGGGCTTCAAGAGAGGTGGTACAGACACTGAAATTGGATGTATCAGATGATGGCCTGTCCCGGGGTGGAAATGGATGATAGGGTTTCTGGAACACAAGGGAGGGAGGGCCTCGGCACCCAACTAGGGATCTGAGGTCCGAGCAGACCCGACAGACCATAAGGCCTAATCTGCTGGCAATAGTATGTTAGTACCTATTTAGCGAGGACGGGTGCCTGCTGGGTCATTTGGCATTTCCCAAAAAGGTGTCAGTATTCTGTTGTGATGTATTGTGTCTGCTACCTCTCCTCACTTGTGCACTGCTTCTGGACTGACCTAGTGTCTGGCATTTATAGAACGGTCCTAGCTGGTGGATGGCTTCTCCTCTGCACCCTTCCCTTACTTAGATCTGTCACTAGCCTTGCTGAGGAATATGTTGGTATACTGGTGTGTCTTCATTCACATTTAGTAAGAATAGGTACAATGTAGCCTTCTTCACATCTTACCTTCCATAGTGTTAACTTCATCTCCTCTACAAAGCATGGTCAACTATGCCAGGCTATTCACTGGGATCACACCCTACAGATCTGAGTTCTAAGACTGTTCTCTTCCAGTGTGTGCCAGAGCTGTCCTGCTCTGGTTCTCTGTCAGGTTTATGCGGTCACAACATCATGTTTCAGATTCCTAATCCATTGCATATTGTTGCCCACTGAATAGACAAGTGTTGAAATCTCTTCAAGATCTTTATGTTGTCTTGTGCCATGTATTAGAGTCCTAGTTTGTGTGTCAATATACAGTGCTGTTCACCAGAATCATGCACTCTGTGAGATTTTACAGCTTCCTATGGGACACATTGGAGTAACTGATATGTGATTACATTTAGTTCCTCTAGTACCCTGTAAAATATACTAGCAAAAACTGTGATACTGCTCTTTGATCCTGGTGGATGGCACTGTAGTTTGTCATGTGCTGATGACTACTTTTGCTCATATTGCCAGGTTTGATTTCTCTATTAGGGCTGCTGGTCTTCAGTATAATCCTGATTATGCCTGTAGTTTTGGGGGTCAAGAGGCATGGAAACTTTAGATTGGGTGAAAAGTGATTGACACTCACAATGTAGGCCTACATGTACCTGTATGTAATACTTCAGCTAAATAGAAACAGAAACATAGTGTTGGATGCAAATAAAGACAGCTTGGCCCACCTAGTCTGCCCATTGTCAATGACTGTTTCAGATGCCACAGATCCTAAGTTATCTGTGGCTTGCCCTCTCTTCCTGTCATTAGTGTTTCCTTATGTTTATCCCATGCCTTTTGAATTTCCCTACCATTTTTGCTGCCACAACCTCTGCAGGTAGGCTGTTCCATGCATCCACCACCTTTTCTGTGAAAATATACTTTATGTTGACCCTAAGTCTACCCTCTCTATTTTCATAAAATGTCCCCTGTTCGAGAACATCTTTTCTAAAAGTTACTATCCTCTTTCACCTTGTTTATACCTTTGAGGTATTTGAAAATCTCTATCATATCTCCCCTCTCTCCTTTCTTCCATGGAATACATTTGAGGTTCTCCACTCTCTCCTCATATGGCTTCTGGTGCAACCCCGCACCATTTTTGTTGCCCTTTTCTCAACCACTTCTAGTTTGTCTATGTCTTGTGGAGATGCAGCCTCCAGAACTGGACACAGTATTCTAGATGAGATCTCACCAAAGTTCTGTACAGTGGCACCACCACCTCTTTCCTTCTACTGGAGATATCTCTCCTATGCACCTCAACATTCCACTGGCTTTCTTCACAGCCTTCTCACATTGTTTAGTAACTTTCAGATCATCAGATATGATTATTCCCAGGTCACTTTCTTGTATGGTGGCTATCGGTATCCCTCCCACCATCATGTACTCCTTCCTGTATTTCTGTGCCCCAAGTGCATGATCTTGCACTTTTTTGCATTGAATCTTAGCTGGAACACCTTGACCACCCACAAGCCTGCTGAAGCTTATCCTTTCCACCACCCTCCTGGAGTATCCACCCTGTTACAGATCTACAATGAGACATGCCTTCCTTCCAGTCCTTCTGCAATTTCACTTATAAAGACAATAAAGAGGACTGCTCCCAGCACAGATCCCTGTGGGACCCCACTTCACTTCCTTCTCCTCAGACTGGACTCCATTTACCACCACCCTCTGTGTCCTATTGCTTAGCCAGTTGTTGACCCAGTTAACCAAACATATGCTACAGAGCCATTACCAAATTGAAGCCATGCATGCAGTACTGACATGATTTGCTATGGAGTATAAATTGTCACATTTCAGAAACATTCCCTTATTTTGTATACTGTATTTTGTGTGCACAGTTGCAGCAATATACATGGCCAGCTATTTCCAAAACAATGTTTTTAAAGAGAGTCTCTAGTGACCTTACAGTTGTACTACAGGCAGGTGGGGAGTTTCTCGAGATATCACAGAAATTTCAAGAAATATCAGATTTGGCTTTGTTGCTTGCAACTGTATGATATTTTTCATAAAACATGGTTTGTACAAGGTCAAATGTCTTAGGTTTTTTGGATGCCAATGACCATAAAATGTTTGCATGGTGACTGAGCAGGTGGGGAACAAAACTTTCTTTGGTCTTACAAGCCCCAACAATCATTCTGTATCTGGACAAAATTAGGAACTGATGGGTAAGAGAAAATGACTGATAGATTCCTGGAACTAGTGCCCAAATAGTTTTGCTTACCTCCATGTAGAGTCCAATAATGTGATGGGTGCATTTCTTGAATGTAAAATGCATATAAATGTGGACCAAAGCTCAAATCTAAATTCAATACTTTTTAAGCTCTTACCATTATTCCACCATGACAGAAGTTCAGGTATATAATTGTGGTAACATTCAAAGCTTTTCATTAGTGAATATTGCCCTATTGCAACCATAAGGCTGTTGTGGACATGTAAACCATGCTGATGTGGTATTTTTTCATTGTGCCATATTACATTCTGGAACCATCCAATTCTCAGTGGTGTGCTTACATACATTTGTGCACTGCAGTCACATTGTGGGACATATGACCATTATGTAAATGTTAGGGCAGTTTGAATGCAGCTCTGTAGCTATGTAGTAAGCATAGCATGATTTGTAATTGGTTAAACTCTTGCTTCTTTTCTGTAGCTAAAGAAGGGCAAAATTAAGAATGTTATATACTGTACCCCAACAACTAGTCAGTATTTTTGCCCTTCCCAAACTGTTTCCTCCTGAGGCATGCTTAACCTTTTGCATCATGTATTTTAATTTTCAAGACAAAGAGACTATGCACATTTTTCAGGCATCAGCAAGATTTCTTTAAAATTGTTCTTAAGACAAGCTGATATTAAATGCGGTTTAGAGACTCAACATCACGTATGGAAGACACTGAATCTTACCTGAAAAGAGGCTTTATTGAAGATAGCTGAAAAATTTTTCAGTTATATTACTGAATTTGACAAATGTTTCTACAGAATATAAAATTCAAGCCTTTGTCATTGTTTTACTACATTTTGTGCTTTTTATATCATGTTTCTCAAATGTTACTTTTTAACTGTTTATTTTCCAATTACTTGCATATCAGTTTTGTTTGTTTTGCTTTTTGTTTAAATCTAGGGTGCTGAGAAAGTACAATTATAACCTTCTTTAGACAAAAGTATGTTTAAATGAAGTTAAAAGCTTGGGTAATTTAAGCAAAATGTATTCAATTTTTAACAACAGTATAAGGGAAGTTTACGTACACTGGAGAACCAGCTGGTTAAAGGTATGGTACTGTATGTATTCAGGTAGTTCCAAGTCATTGTTACAGTTTCATATTTTTTCTTTTTTTGCAAAAGTAACATTTATTCTTCTGCTAAAGTAATAAAATAATATTTCACAATCTGCACAGAGTCTGACAGAAGGGCAGAGGCACAGTCCTCTTACAAACTTCAGAATATATTCCCAGAGTGCCTGATTTGTTGGCCCAATTGTTGACATACAATTGGTGCGTACTCTAATTTCTCTGGTGTTTCTTCCTGGAGTGAGGGCCAGCTTCAGTTCAGCACAGATTAGGGTAAATGTGAACAATCAATCTTATGTTTTGCTGCACTCTGCACTAAGCATATCTCAAGAGACCTTTGCTCCAGTCATCCCACTCATGCTCAATAACCTGAACAAAGTGTAGCTTCCAGTTTTAGTACCAATGGAAGTTTTTTTCCACTGGATTATATGTTCAAAAGCCATGGCTGTCTAGAAGGCTGAATAATAAGTGTCTTGTCCAGAAGGGCTTACATAGCAAGTCTCGTTCATCTTCCTCCAACAGCTGCGTAGTGGTTTTGCTGTCTGCCTGTAATTGCACATATAGGCTGCCTGATTTATAAAAGTGTTCTACATAGCCTACATTTTGCAGTGCATACTTCTTTGAAAAATATTTTCAGGCTTGTTTGTTTGAAGGCACTTGGTTTCCATGGCATTTTACAAAAGACGGTGGTTTGGTTTCCTAATTAGAACAGATGACTTGTTGGGGAGGTGTTATCGTGGCAGCAAGCAAACTTCAATAAGCCTGTGTAATATGTGAGCCCAGACTATACAGTCTGGGTAGCAATGCATGCAAAGAGAGAGAGAGAAAACAGACAGCATACAGTTATCTAGCACAGCCATGGTAAAGTGAATGGGAGAAATAAAACAACAAATATCTCCTAGAGACAGCTTTGAGTTTGGATATTTTTCTAGCAAAGGTGGCAGCAAAATGCATATGGGTCTACAGTCATCTAATTCTCCATGAAAATCCTTCTTAAGGAAAAATAAACGCCAGCTCTTCATGTACCCTGTTTACAGTTGAGGTTTTGTTGGCAGGTCATTATGTTTCCATGGTAACAAGCAAACTCTATTCATTTGAAACAAACCAGCCATGACTTTGTGCTTTGACAAGAATTTCTATAGCTCTTTTCCATGGACTTCATCCAGATGATGCGGTATTTTCAATAACCACTAAAGAAACAGAAGGACTCTTCTTTACCTAGACTAGATCCATATTTAAGCATGATTTCTATAAATTAATATTTTGATCCCATGATGCCTTTTTCTCAGATGCTTTTCAAGTCAGATCTCAGTGGATGAATCTTTGGTAGTTTATATATAAAGTTCCATGTTCACAGACTCTTTCTTCATGCCAGTGCCTGATGAATATTTCTAGCCTCTGCCAGGATATGGTCACCTTCGTGGCTTAAGACAGAGGTCAAGAAGATGACTGGATACAGCCTTAGATGTACTAATATTATTCTTCCAGCAGATGATCTTAGATCTGAAGAAAAAAATATATTTGTATTAGATTCACATTTGCTTTTACTAGCACAATAGTAACATTTAAATAAGAAAAGCACACTATTTCAAAAGGTAACCAAAAAGTAAAACAAGGTATTTATATAATTACTGTATATAAACAGTATTCCTGACAGTCTTTATGGCACTTTAAGACTATTTTTATTCATGAAACAGCTGCTAACACATTTAGACATTCTAAAATTGAATGCATTTAAATAGCTGGTGGTCTAAGGATAAATATGAATGTCATTAATTCACAAAGTTGTGAATGATTATTACAGTATGCACTGTAAGTCCATTGGTCCACAGTGTGGACCAATGGGCTTTGCTGCTGATACTGTAAACTGTAATTCAGCGGGCAGTCATGGAGGTATGCTGGTGGTTAGCTGCCCACCACTGATGCGGGGAGCTGGGTGGGCTTGAGGTCCTATGTGAGTGGAGTGGGTCGGAGTGACACTGGACCACCAGGGAAGTATTTTAATTAATTTTATAGGTGATTGTGGTTACTAGCAGGGAGGGGGTACCACTAGACTACCAGGGAATCCATTTTTCACATTATGGGTGATCGGTGGTATGGGAGGGAGAGGGGAATCACTGGACCACTAGGGATCTGAAAGAATAATATTTTGGTGATCTGAAGTATGGAATGGGGAGGAGGAACCACTGGACCACCAGGGATCTGAAAAATATAATATTTTGGCAATTGGACATACAGGTTGGGGAGGGTACTATTGCAGTCCCAGGGACTGCATGATGTGCAGGGTGCAGAATATTCTCACTGGCTGGTCCTGCACATCACATGCAAATGGGGCCATAATGACATGTAAATGGTCCCATCTGCACCTTGCATGCATAGTAGCCTAATTTGCATATCCAGGTCTGAATATCTGGTTATTGCACCCGGCGCAGCTCCAGTTGCGCTGAAGCATTCCCATTCCTGGTATTCAGACCTTTCTGGGGATGTGCAGGTGCATTGTATTTGTGCTATGAACATTATTTGCTATATTCAGGAGAGATGCACCATGGCACATCTTTGAATACCTCCTTTGTTGCTTCAGCACTGCACCACCACTTGCGCCATTGCCAGGTGCAATTTGAATATCGGGCCCCATGTTTATGTTTAAAAATTAACTAGCACATTGTAGACTCCAGTGTGCATCCCTGCATCAGGCAACAGCAAGGCACATGTGCATGAAGATGTTAAGGATAGTCACATGGGCTCCAGCCAATCAGAAGGCTTTATATATATATATATATATGTTTTCAATTTTATAATGTTCTTAAGCACATTCCTTTTCTCAATTTCTATCCCTCTCCAAAATCAATCTCTCTTGTTAGCAGCATTCTGCATGTGTACCTATCTTTCTTGCTTCCAATTCTGTTTTTCTTCCTCTCCTAACTTCCTCAGTATTACCCAGTCCGTAAGTTCCCAAGTCAACAATATTTATCATATCTTTGACATTGTTTTAAGCAACCTCCTTCTCCCTGCACCACTGTAATCATTGGGCCAGATATTCAAAAGGGGTTGCACCATGCCAAGTCCGAAATTGGCGCCATTCTTGCGATATTCAGCAGGAGGCAGTTGCGCCCACTGAAAACAGGCTGAGCAGCAGCACAATGCAAATGAATGCATGCTCAACTGGAGGGAGGAACCATGGATAAACTGCACAGCCCGATATTCAGCCGGGCTGTGCAGAGTTGTGCAGGCAACCCCAACCTGCGCCTGCAGGACTTTGAGCCAAAAAAGGCTTAGTCGAGGGCCACCCACAGGTGAGCTGCTGTATTGCAGGGCACAACACAGCAGCTGCCACCGTGGCTGGCCCCCAACCCAGTCCCTGTGCCCCCCCAGCAGCCCAATCAGGCATAGTGTACTCCCACCAGCCCGATCGCTGGCATCAATGTGGCCCTCCTGTTCACATCCCTGGTGGTCCAGTGGACCAAAAGTATGTTTAATAAATCCCTCCCGCTCACATCCCTGGTGGTCCAGTGGACCGAAGTATGTTTAATAAATCCTCCCGCTTCACATCCCTGGTGGTCCAGTGACGGAAACACCGCCGCTGGCAGAAAGTAAACTGAACCCCCTGAATACTCCCTGGTGCCAGATCGGGGCAGAAAGTAAAGCGGCCCCCGAACAACTCCCTGGTGTGGTCCAGTGGACGAAATGCCCGATCGCGGGCAGTAAGTAAATTGAACCCCAAACATCTCCATTGGTGGCTAGTGTCCCCCCACCCACCCACCTACAAGCCTCACCACCCGCCTCCCCTGGCAGCCGGGCGGGCGGCAGTATCCCACCCGCGCCACCCACCGACTGGTGCAGAGCAAGAGCCAATGGGCGAGCCCATACCGGATATGACAGTCCAGATTTGTGAATGAATGTTCATTCATAAATCGGGTGGATGCTGCCGCCTCTGCTGCCGGGGAGACGGGTGGTGGGGCTCGTGGGTGGGTGGGGTGGGGGGATACTAGCCACCAGGGAGATGTTTGGGGGTTTCATTTACTTACCGCCCGTGATTGGGCATTTCAGTCCACTGGACCACCAGGGAGATGTTCGGGGTTCAGTTTACTTTCTGCCCGCGATCGGGCACCAGGGAGATGATCGGGGTTCAGTTTACTTTCTGCCCGCGATCGAGCATTTTGGTCCACTGGACCACCAGGGAGATGTTCGGGAGGAAGGGGGGCCCATTGCTGCTCGTGATCGGGCTGGTGGGGGAGGAGTGCACCATGCCCACGATCAGGCTGCAGGGGCGCCGGTCCCCAACGGCTGCTGCCTGGCAGGGCGCCAGGCGCAGTCCCGGATCGGGCGCACCTACATGCTAATGGCATGCAAATGGAGCCATAATCAGATGCAAATGGCCCCCTGCACCTTGCATGAATTATGGCCCCATTTGCATGTCACCTTTTGAATATTGTGATTTTGTGCATGGCGCAATGGTACTTGCGCCACCGCAAGTTGAATGCTCCACTCTGACAACTTGCGGTGGCGCATGTTCCACCTGCGCCATACACAGTAACTTTATTTCAGGGTGATATTCAAAGGGAGATTGCTCAATAGCGCAACTTCTTTGAATATCACCTCGACACCCCTGCGCAACCATTTTGCGCAGAGTTAAAGGCTTCAGCCTCTGAATGGCTTAGTTTGAATATCCAGCCCATTATCTTTATGAAAAATTAGTACCTGCCTTCTGCCTTCATAAAATCTCTTTTTGCATAAGCCCTGATAACACTCCTACCTCAATCAACTGTCTAATAAAATCTTCCTTAACCCCACCTTTTCTCTTTTCACTTATCCCATAGCAAGCAATCCTACCACTCTGTTTTTGTCTATCACCTTCAACCAGCAGGTGCCATAGGAGCTATGAAATGCAAGGTAAAAAAATACTCAACAGAAGCTGTCATTACTATACAGGCAGTCACAATCATCCTGTGAAATGGCTGTTGGGTAATGTGTGGAGACAGTTTTAAATTTGGAGAGGCAGTTTCAATTTGGTCCAACAAAGAGCTGAGTGTAAAGAATAATACATTCCAGAAGTTACAAAAAGATGATCTTAGTTGTAGAAGGTAATCTAATTTAACCTTAGAGACCAGGTAATTCTTTTAAATTTAAGGTCCCAGGAAATTAAACATAACTTTAGTGGCAGTCAACTGTTTGAAAATAAGCCAGAGTTTAAGTAACCATTTTAACAGGTAACTTGACAGATGGGATATTGTGACTCACTGCCTTATTGTATGTATCATGCTGTGTGAGCCAGCAGCCACAAGGCCAGTGGAGTTGGCCGAGTAGGAGTTGATGTGAGTGAAAGTAGATCAAGTGGCTAACAACTGTTTCTAACAATATTGCTTATCTTAGAAGGTACAAGCATGCTAGGCTGTGCGATATATGACATCTAGTCTGTAAAGGGCAGGGAAACATCTGCAGCCACTATGAGTTGGGGTTTTCTGTGGAGAGGTATGTTACCAGTCTGCAATGGCAGCTGACAGTATTGTGAGGCACAAGAAAGTGGGATGGCAGATAGAGTACTGAAGAAAGAGGAAGGGATGGGGAAACAAGCATCTAGGACCCTGAGAGGGCACACAGCTGGTGCCACCAGGGCTGTGTAATGTACACAGTTCTGCCTAATGAAAGCAGGGAGATGCATGTGTGCTACTGCAGAATGGTTGATGCTTAAGAGATATACTGCCAGACTTTATTGGCAGTTGAGACCACACAGGCCACAGGGAGGTGAGCATTTGTTGAGGAAGATGGGGCAGAGGATAATAGACTGATGGGCACTAATCTGGGGGTAGCAGTAATAAGTAGGTCAGGGAGAAGGGTGGCAGGGTTGTAATCTAGTGATAAGGATGGGATGAAACCAAATGGTGAAAGAAAGCAGCAGGCATGGGCATGATGGACAACATTGCTAAAAGACATCAACAGCAGGAATCAGAATCTGGCTATCCTGATTAATATGTGAGAATACGTTGACTGGGGTGGAGTCTGTTGAAGTACCTGGATTCCCTGAATTGCCAAGGAGAAGGAAGGAAATGGTGGGGCAGAGAGTCAGGAAGGCTGCAATCATGCTGCTAGCCTGATGGCACTGAGGGTTGGGCACTGGATGCCACACCGTGGTACACCAGCGCACCGGGTTCTGGAACAGACTCAGGTCATTCGGGATTGGCGGGCAGGTAAGGATTGAGCATCCAGAGGACTGCCTCCTTCCTTGAGGAGGGGGTTGTGCTGCATGTGTCAGCACTACAAGAGGGTTCAGCCCGCCTCCCAGGATGCTTGGCTACCTCCTTAGAGGTGGAGACAGATGTTGCACCCATTGCATGGGTCATGGGTGTGGAGAGAAAACAGAGGACCCATCGGGAGTGCAGGTCCACGGAGGTGGTGACAAAATAATGTTGTGATAAAAAGGAAGGTTGCAATCATTGTGGGCTCCATAGGTAGTACAGTAAGTGATGTGAAAGGAGCATTGTTGGACCAGGATGGTTCTGTATCTCAGGCAAAGTGGTTTGCCTGACTGGAGTGTGGGTAAATGAGTGCTATTAAAGGCAAACAACACACCTGCCTAAAGAAATACAGTTGTCACACATGTTATCTTGAACAACACAAGTAGCACAACTCATAAGGGAATGAAAAGGTACAGTATAGTTCATATTAAAGTTTTTGTGCAACCAGTTAACAGCCAGTTAACATTTAAGCTTCTAAGGCTCATCTTACAAAATCTCTTAATCACTGATATCTGGCTATTAGCTGGTTTTATCTGAACTCTAAATGAGTTGCCTTAGCAGTTTCAGTTGAAAATCACATTCTAAATCTGAGGATACAAAACAAATCAACTAGCTGGCAACCTATTGCAATCACATAAAAAGAATGGGTTGCAAAGTGGTTGAACAATAAGTTTAATGTGAACTGTACTGTACAGTACTTTATGATGCAAGACATATTACTGAAAGGAAAGGTACAATCCTAGGTTATCTTTCCAGGAGCTCAGAGTTCTGTGGTATAGCAAGAAGTGTTAGTGGAAAATTAGGCAGGTTAATGCTTGATCTTAGACAAGAGGTGCAAGTGGGAGGTCTTCTTTCCAGGCCAGCTAGAGGATCCTCTGGGGCAAGGGATGCCCTAACATCCTGGATGAGCTACACCTGCACCAGGAGGAGTTAGGGTACTGCTCAGGAGACAGACTGGCAGTCATGGGTGATTTATAAAGAGGACAGGTAGGAGGATAGTTCAGGGCATCATCAAGGAAAGTAAGCAGGTGCAGGGTGTAACAGAAGGAAAGAAAGTAGAGTTTAGAAGTGCCTGAAGGGGAGACCACTCTTGGAAAGAAGAAGCATAGAGGGACAATAAAATTATGTTGCATGAAGGCCAATAGGAGAAGCAAGCCCAGCAAAATGGGTGAACTTGAGGGACTGATGTACTTACTCAACATGAATTATTTAGTGTCCCTCATACAGAAGACTTAGTAGGGCAAATAAATGATAAAATGACTGAGACAACAGTCTAGAGGAATTCAGACTACTCCAAAGGGATAGGAGAAAGGGATGAGGTAGTTCTCTTTATAAGGAAGGGAGTCAATTCATTGTTGAGAACAAGAACATCAGCATGTAAAACAATGCCACAGAGTCTGTCTGGGTCCAGTTGTGGGGCATGGGACAAAACAGTAACCCTGCAGTTGTGAAACAGTCCTCCAAACAACTCTGTAAAGCACGATGCCTGGCTAAGGGTGTAATAATGAAAGCAATCAAATTGATGCTGATGATCCTGGGGACTTCAATTTTCCAGGCATAGACTGGTATCTTAAATGGCTAATAACAGGGCTGAAACTGAGTTCCAGACCACCTTTAAGGACTGCTTCCTAGATCAGCATTTCTAACAGGCAATAAAGTTTGAGCCCACCCTTGACTGTGCCTTAGCAGTGGTATGGGGTCATCACTCTTGTGAAAATCAAAAAGCCAATGGGAGGCAATGGCAAAAACTGGGCAACCTCCCTGGTAGTGGTGTGAGTAACATATGATTTTCAAATACCATGAATACACTTGAAGCCAAACAAATGGGACATAGTTAACTGGGATGCCTGCTTTATTGGGACACCTAATGGGGAACAGATTTACACCTATGAAAATCAATTAGGTAAACTTGTGGTTTAGCAAGACAGTGTCAGCACTGTACTTCAGATTAGTGAGATGCTAATCACCCAAACAATGTATGCTGACTGTCCAGCAAGTTTGCAGAATCACTACAAATTAGACACCAATTAACTGCTAAGCAGTTAAAAATGACGTCAGGCAAAGAGGCAGCTTTACCTGTAGCAACATGGCACTCCCCAGAATGAGCTGCCACTTGCTGACAGAGTTAAAGTGGTTAAAGCTTTGCAGAACCCTACCTGTTCCTTGTGTTCTGTGGCTCCCAGTTTAAAATCAGTAAGAGCCAAGAAGGTTGCATCAGCAAGAACAGAGATGCATTTTGACTGAGTGGTGGTCCTATTCCAATCCGCACTGAAAAGAAGAGGAGGGCTTTGACTTTGCTGTTGAGGATATGTTAATGTTGTGGGTTCCTGCACACACTGGCTAAGGGTGCCTGGATCTCCCAGCCAATGTTAAAACAAAAGGAGAGTGATTTGGCAGCACAGATGGGCACTCAGGGTTTCAACCAACAGGTGGTTGGTTGTCCAGGTGGAAAACCAGCCATCAAATTGTTTTCAAACATGAGCATGGAGAGAAGCAGGATGTGGATATGACAGCTGCCGATTCCTGGGTTAAGACATTCTCACAGATTTGCTACACAGTTTCCGAAGGAGGACGTCTTCAATGCGGATGAAACAGGGCTATTTTTCAGAGGATACTCTGACCTAGGGCATGCAACAAAAGACCTGGAGCTAACAGGTGGAAAAGGCTAAGGACCCCATCTCGGACCTCTGTTGTGCATATTTAGCTGGGTCTGAGAAAAAAAGTTGTTGGTTATTGGCAAGAGAAAACAACGAAGATGCTCGCCTAAGGACTTAAAAGTCATCCCTGAGGCTTACATGTCATCTGTTAATGCGTGGATGACATCTGCTATTTTCTTGATTGGTTGTTGAGTTGGAAGGCAATCTGTACAGATCCAGGTGAAAGATTTTACTTTTGGGGATAACTGCTGAGCTGGGAAGGCAATCTGTGTAGATACAGGTGAAAGATTTTACTTTTTGGGATAACTGTAATG
Organism: Neoceratodus forsteri; assembly: GCA_016271365.2. Taxonomy (NCBI): domain Eukaryota; kingdom Metazoa; phylum Chordata; order Ceratodontiformes; family Ceratodontidae; genus Neoceratodus; species Neoceratodus forsteri. The sequence goes on along the minus strand of CM028134.1, from coordinate 880,698,842 downwards.
CACACCCCACAATCTCAGCAGATGGCTTAAAACATAATACTCACCTTCTTCCCACTTAACACTGCAAGCATACTGCAGTCAATGTATATGGGGTGATAAAAATGTGAAAGGACATGACAGATCCTTTGTCACTGGAAAGATCATAAACGCAGTCAATGAGGAAAGCAGTGCTCATTCAGCCAAGATTGTCAGGAAAGTCAATTTGCTAGAAGCAATTTATGTGCTTCATTGTCCTTCATAAAGCTAAGCACTATTTAACACTTCTTTCAGAAGGCAGGCTTTGAAGAACACATACCTGGTCAGCAGAGGACATCAAAAGGCAACAAAACTTTTTGAGGTATATCCAGAAAAATAAAGACCAAGGGGCATTATCAGACTGAAAACCAACAATGGTCAGCATGTGAAGAGGACACTGAAAAAGTGGAAGTTTTGAACACATTCTTCTGCTCTATGTTTACAGATGACAATGGAAACAGTCCAGCACTTGGTATATGTGCAGCACACCAAGGAGGCAGACAATAGCCCCATTACAAAAGACAGAGCCCTATAGGTACTAAACAAATTAAAGACAAACAAAGGCATGGGTCCAGTGGGAATTCATCCACAGGTCTTTAAAGAACTCAGAGAGGAACTTGCTGCTCCACTGGCCACACTCTTCAACAAATCACTGGAAAGTGGAGAGGTACCAGAGGACTAGGAAAAGGCCACTGTAGTGCCCCTACACAAGATTGGCAGCAAGGAGGAAGCTGGAAACTACTGACCTGTCAGCCTCACCTCCATCATAGGGAAAATCATGGAATCTATACTGAAGGGAAGGACCTGAAAGCCAGTGGAAGCTGGACCCTAAACAGCATGGCTTTTATTGGATGATCTTGCCAAGCAAACATGGTGGAATTCTTTGATTGGGTAATTAGAGTAGCAGACCTGGGCAGGGCGTGATATTGTATATCTCGACTTTAGTAAGGCCTTTGATTCTGTCCCACATATAATGCTCAGCAACAAATTGGAGAAGATAGATATAGGAAGTAAGATGGTAAACTGGGAGAGAAACTGGCTACAGGAGGACCCAGAATGTGCTAGTAAATAGCACTCTATCACCGAAAGGAAAGTAACAAGGGGTCCCACAGGGGTCGGTGTTGGGACCAATATTTTTCAACATATTCATCAGAAACATTGCTGATGAATTGAGGGAAGTTATGCCTGTTTGCTGATGATGCTGAACTCTGTAATAAGATGAACACACAGGAAGGGCCAAAAATGGAGTCAGACCTAAAGAAATCGGAACAATGGTCCAAGATTTGGCAGTTGAAGTTCAATGCCAAAAAATGCAAAGTCATGCACCTGACAAAAAGAAACCCATAGACAAAATACTTATTGGGAGGTGAAACATTAGTCATCACTGACCTTGAACGTGACCTTGGAATCATGGTATTGAATGACTTGAAGGTGGGAAGGCTATGTGAAAAGGCATCACAAAGTCAACAGCATCCTAGGATGCATAGACAGGGATATTACAAGCAGAAAGCAAGTGGTGATAATCCTGTTGTACAGGTCCTTGGTGAGGCCTCACCCGAGTACTGTGTCCAGTTCTGGAGACCACACCTTAAAAAGGACATAAACTGATTAGAGTCTGTGCAAAGAAGAACTACAAAGATGGTCCAAGACCCCACCATGAATCCTATGAGACTAGACTTAGGCATTTAAACCTGTACTCATTGGAGCAGAGAAGGGGCATGGGAGATTTGATAGAGATGTTTAACACTCAAGGGAATCAGTTTGAAGTAGCAGCAGAGCTCTTCAATGAAAATAAAGAAACACATACCAGAGGGCACAACAGACATTTAGTGGGGAGGGGTAGATTCCAGAGCATTGCCAGATTTCTTCACAGAAAGGGTCATGGACTTTTGACAGACTACAACAAGGTGGTGGAGGCAAAGATAGTTAGGTAATCAAAATATCTTGGGCCAGGCATTGTGGGATACTGAAACAAAGTAGTATATCCTGGATGGGTAGGCAAACAAACAAACAGGCAGACTAGATGGATCACACGATCCCCATCTGCCATCACATTCTTATGTTCCTATGTAGTCTGATCACTCTTCAGTTCTTGAAGATGTTTCCATGCCATCATTTATGGACATCACCACTTTCGATGACTTTGTAGAGATGGATGCCCCGAGACCACAGAAGGCAACTTAACTGATGAAGGAGTAGTCACAATGAATCACATGGCTAATAGAACTGAGACTTAGACAGAAGGTGAAGATGAAGGTGAGCGTGACATGCTGGAAGAAACTGCTGTTGCCACCACAGATGCCCTTGCTAGTCTACAGTGTGTTATGTTATGGTGCCAGCAGACAGGGCAGGTAAATAGCTAGGAGAAACTGCTCAATATAGAGACTGTTGTACACTGTCAAACCACCAACAAACTGAAATAAAAGAAGATCACGGAATTGTTTTGCCTCTGAGCTGCTACCCATGTCACTGATGATCCACAGTTATACAAAATGTGAACATTGTTGGGTGAACCACTGTAGATGTGATCTGCAGTGATGGAAGTGAATGTTTAATTTAGTCTAAAAGCACAACACATCTGGCACATTCCCCACTGCTTTTAAAAGAAACAAATAATTAAGTTTTAAACACCACCACTGATTACACAAATCACTCACACTGTCCACTCACACTGCCCAGAAAAAAGATTGTTCCTCTGTTGCAGAAATGTAGCCATGACTGAAAAACAATTCAAGCACACTACCCAGAATAATGATGGGTCCTCTGCTCTGCAAATTTACAGAGGGCTGAAAAGACAAATCACTGACACTGTTGGGACTGAGAAACAAATCATTCACACACACAAGCATAATACAGTGCAGTACAGTACACAGGTAAAGAATAAAGTGACAATTCCACCAGTAGTCAAATCTTTACTGTAAGACAGTCCATCAAAGTGGAAATACAGCCTGAAAATAATGTCACCTAAAAACGATGCTTGCCTATATGAGACAACTGTTAAATGGGTCACCTGTAAATCCACCATGCCATTGTGTATAAATGGCTTGGACTGTAATGCACAATTTGTTATTCTGGTCCATGTAACAAATAGTGTCACTATTCTTCCACTATTTTGGAACACCTTCCAAAAAAAAAAAAAGGAAAAAGTGAATGGGGATAGGGGCTGAATGGGGACTGGGAGGTGGAGGCCAAGAAACGAGGTAGGTTGTGGGTGGGAGTGATTAATGGAGGATGCAAGACATGAGGCACATCCAGGCCAATAGGGTAGCTGCTGCCAGTATACATTTTCCAAAGGCCAAGTGACCCTAACTCGTGAGTGCCACGAGGCAGGAGAGTGGCATCTGTCCAGATGGCTTCTGCAGGGCATCAGCAAGGAGGAGAGCAGGCAGCAGGCCATGCTGGGGAGGGGTGAGTAAGAGTTGGGAAGGAACTATTAGGGTGGGCTGATTGGTTACAGCAGGGAGGACTTGAGAAGTAGGAGAATGAGGATCTGAGAAATTGGGACAGTAAGCAGACCTGGGACAGTAATCAGGCATGGAGGGAGGGTGTTTGTAGACAGGCATGCTGTAGGAGAGGTGGGAGATGGTGTTGTAAAGGTTGTGGGGCAACCATATTCTTAGGTATTGCATGGAAGGCAGGAGGTGTATGGTGTGTAGGTATTTGAGACAACTTGGAGAGGGATTGGATGTGTTGAGATGGAGCTGTATATGGGATGGTGGGGTTGTGGGGAATACCAAGGGCCAGAGGACCTGAGGAGACCTCTCCTAGAGGTTGCAAGAGGTAAGTGAATGGGTAAACAAGGGGAGAACAATTGGGGCAGACTATCTGGAGCAGCTAGAAGCAGGGACCAATGGCTGGAGGGTGGTCAATCACCAAGGGAAGTCAAGAATAGGGTATGGCAGGATTATGAGTCAAAGAGAGGGGAGGATGGAGTTTGTCAGATGATGGAGAAGGACTATAGAAACAGGTTCTCCATTTTGTCTAGACTGGGGAGTGGGGGATTAGGGGAAGGAAGGGAGACGGACATTGCAAAGCATTTGGAGTACATCCATGAGGCAGAAGTCATGCGTGGTAACTCAGGCAGTAGCAGAAGCATTGAGGGGAGGAAGGTAGGTGGAGCAGCAGGTACTGGAGGGGTCAGAGAGGGGCAGGTGGAGACTGGGCAGGAGGGCATCATAGACAACCCTGGCAAGGAAAATACAGAGGGAAGGGGGGCACAAGGAATGGGTAAAACAGGCTCAGTAGGGTCAAGGGGAACCAGTGGTAAGGAAGCCTCAGTAATACCTGGGGAAATGGGAGAGCCTTCTGAACAATATTAAAGTAGTTACTGGGAAGCAGGCTAAAACGTCCCCTACTATGCTGGACATTGATAGGACTACAACACTGGACCATACACTATTGCTAATATGTTCAATACTGCTTTGCAGACCTCAGTAGTGTTCTCCTCAGACTTTTTGAAGTAGATGACTATCCAACTCACCCTTCCAGCTTCCCTTCTTCCAAATACCCATTGCCTACTTCAAAGCAGTCAAGATGCATAAAGACTTAAATACTTTAGTAAAGCAATTGCCAAGTTCAGAAATAACGGGACACACTTTATCTCAAACTGCTGTTCCTCAGCCTCGATGAAGTACTAGGACCATTAACAAAGATCTTCAACCTCCCTCAGCCTCGGCCAGTTCTCTGACAGATGGAAATCCACTACTGTTACTCCAGTCCACAAAAGTGGAGACAGGGCCTCAAAGAGAACTATCGACCGATCTCCATATTACCTCCCTCCAATGCCATTGAACGATAGTAGCAGACCAACTCACTGACTACCTGGACGAACACAATATCTTGTGCTGTCAACAACATGGGTTCAGACAAGAGCACAGCACCACTTCTGCCCTTCTGGAATTCACTGGAGCCATCCACAATTCTCTGGATAATGGTCACCTAGCCAGGTGGGTCTTTATCGATTTAACTAAGGCTTTCACACTGTCCACCATTGTCTACTACCTGAGCAGCTTCTGAATGCTGGTCTCTCTCCTGACTCCATGGACTGGTTTAAAAGCTACTGGAAAACTGATTACAAAGAGTTAAAATTGCAGATGTCCTCTGATGCTAGACCTGTCCACTCAGGAGTTTCCAGGATTCATACTGAGTTTCCTTCTACTCAGTCTCTTCCTGAACAACCTTCCACAATCTTGTCCAGAACAAATCATCCTCTATGCTGACGCCGCCATAATTCACACCACCCATAAGGATCCTCAGCCCTACAAAACACTTTAGAACTAGGCTTCGCTCAGTTGAGAACTGGTTTAGTAAACAAAAATTGGTCCTAAATTATAAGAAACCAAGTCAATGCTTTTCAGCAGGTCCCATAACAAGTACAGGCTACACCCCTCACTATCACAAACTGCCTTGGAGCTGCTCTCAAACAGGTGCAATCTTTAAATATCTTGGGATCTCTCTTGACTGTAACCTATCCTATGGTGCCCACATCAATATTGTTGCCAAAGCTGCAAATACTGCATTGAGCTACTGTACAGGCACAGGCAACACCTTACTCTGGAAGCCTTAAGGGTTGCTGTTCAGAGCTCTGTTGTTCCATAATTGAGTATGGCCTGATCATATATTACTTTGCTACTGTAACTGCCCTCAGACGCATATCTATGTCTCTCAGCAAAGCTTTTTGGCACATCACTGGAGCTCACCGTCTCACTCATACATGTGACCTCTATGCACAAACTGGCTGGCTACAACTCTCAAACCACATTAAGTACCAAACCTGTATTATGACTAAGAAAATAACCATGGGCCAAGCACCCCCAGAGTCCAAGCTTCCTATGCCCCAGTAGTAACTCTCGCCACACTAGGGATCCGAATCTCAACTCCTGCAGGTCACTCCCGCCGTACTCACCCAGGTACAAAGATCCTTTGCTCATAGGGTGCCTAGCTGATTGAATGGTCTCAGCAGAGATCTCCTCTGTACCCAAGCTTGGCCCATTCAAACCAGGCTTCGCCTACTCTCTCTGCCTCTAGCACCTGCACTGTCTCCTTTAATCAGCCCTCCTTACCATTACCCAGTCCTTGTCTCAGCTCTTTCTACATAGCACTTCTATTATTTACCCCAAACTCCTACAACCCCTCCCAGCCCTTTCTCCCTCCTCTGCAACCCTCCACCACCTGTTGCTCTCACTGTGATGTGACAATGCCTCTGGCTGCTCTTACCTTTTGTGTCCTTGCCATGTCTTGTAACACTATTTACTCCTGTCAATGCCTCTAGCTTTAGTTTAACCCAATTGTATGCATTCGTATTCATGTAACTGATTGTTAACCTGTTATCTTGCCTTTGTTACTTAATTGTCTTTTTTGTTTTGTTATTATACTGCAATTGACATGGAACCTTTGTAAAAGAGCTTTGGCTCAAAGGTACTTGTAATCCTAGATTCAAATAAATAAATAAAATAAAAAGATAAAGACTAAGGATCAGATAGTTAGGATCAAGAATGGCAGTGGGTGGAAAAGGGAGCAGAGTAGATGTAAGTACTCAATGAGTAATTCTGCTCAGTATTCACCAGGGAGAGGGAAGGATCCATACTTAAGGGAGGGGTGGGGAGTAGGGGGATGGTGTCATGGATGGAATAATCACAGAGGGAAGGGTGTTAGAAGGCCTTAAGTCCCTGAAGGTAAATAAGGCACCTGGTCCAGACGTAATTATCCTAGAGTCCTGAAGGAGTTGGAAGAGGTCCTGGCGGGGCACCTGGTGGACCTATTCAACACCTTTCTGGATACGGGTGTGTGTGTCCAAGGACTGGAGGGTGGCTCATGTGGTGCCCCTCCAAAAGAGTGAGCCCAGGGGTGATGAAGGAAATTATGGACCAGCGAGCCTCACTGCAATTGTAGGAAAGCTAATGGAGACTGTTCTCAAGGAAAGGCTGGTATAATTTCTGGAGGATAATGGTCTTCAGGATGGCAAACAGCATGGGTTTGTCTTAGGCAGATCCTGCCAGATGAACCTGGTGGACTCTTTGACTGTGTGATGCTGGCACTGGAGAAGAGTCATGCAGTGGATGTCCTTTACCTGGACTTCAGCAAGGCCTTTGACTCTGTGCCAAATGGTAGGCTGACCAGCAAATTGAGCAATCTGAGAGAAGGCAGGAAACTGGTTAGATGGGTCAAGAACTGGTTACAAGATAGGCAACTGAAGGCAGTAGTGTGGGTAAATTGTCAGAGCTCAGGGACATAACAAGTTGAGTCCCACAGGCTTGGTGCTGGGACCAATGCTGTTTAATGTTTTCATAGCCAATATTTAAGATGGGATAAAAAGTAAGATCAGCCTCTTCACTGATGACACTAAGATCTGTGTGGAAGTCGATGGGGGAGAGGTGGCAAAGTAATCCAGAAGAACTTGGCAAGATTGGAGAAATTGTTGATTACATGGCAAATTGGTTCAATGCCAAGAAGTGCAAAGTCATGCACTCGAAAGCTAGGAAGCCCAGATATTGTTACTGGTTGGGAGGAGTACAGTCATCTACATCCACAGAGGAGAAGGATCTGGGTGTACTGGTTACTGTGGAAATGAACCACTCATCTAGTTCAGGAAGGCAGCAGCTAAGGCCAACAGAATCCTGGGGGCATCACAAGGGAAATTACTTCCAGGAGGGGAAGTCATTCTACCATTGTACAGGTCCCTGGTGAGGCCACACTTGAAGTACTGAGGCAGTACTGATGCCCTTACTTGAAGAAGGACATCAGCGCTACTGAAAGGGGTGCAGCACAGGACAACAAAAATTATTTCGGGATTGGGGTGTTACAGGGTCTCTCTGCACTAATTAGTACCCCAGAGGGTACACCGTGAGCAGCTAGCTTTTAGGTATATTGTATACTAACATATAGGGTTAGGGGCATCTACCGTATAAGAGAAGATGTCAGGATATGTATGCATGTTATTGTTACACACTTTGCTTTCCAATATACACATGTATTTGCTTACAAGATGTTAGGACACCTGTGTCCTTGTAATGATTATGATATATGAGTCTGCATTGCCATCTTCTGATGATTTGTATTATTACACGGCTATGTACCAACTGTACCTCTTTGTTTCTATAAAGTAATGACTACAACAAAATTGTATAATGTTATCTTGGACTGTGGAGCCACCTCTAATTTAGCCAATAGGGCTCATCTCTGTAACTGGAAATGTTTCTATCTTACAGTAACCATGGTAATTATTGTAGGTATATAATGCAAGACATTACATCTTATACCCGAGACCCCAGGAGACATGGAGCTCTCGAGATATAGGGAACGCTTAGCACTGGCTCCCAGCTCCTTTGGTAAGAACTGCTTAGGGCAACTGTGATTTTCCTTTGGTAGTAATAAACAAGTTTTATTACTCTTATGCAATGTGTCTGTGATTCCTTGCATGCCCATTATTGTCAAGAACCTGAAAGTGAGATTTAGACCTCCTGACAGGAGGATAAATCTTATAAGGAGAGACTGAAAGAGCTCAATATGTATTCCCTGGAGGATAAAGGGAGAGGAGGGATATGACCTGAAGGGCATAAGCAGAGCAAACATCGAGAGTTCAGCACTGGTTCAACTCTCATCAACTCTCCTCAATGCCAAGAAGACAGTCTCAATGACCTTCGGCACTAGGCAGAGACTCGCCTCAGCTCCCTCCACTACCCTCCTTTCACACTCTTGATGGGACTGTCCTTGAGGACACCATATCTTTTAGGTACTTGGGAGTTTGGCTTGACCAACACCTCAATTTCTCTGGGCATGTAGATCATCATCCTGAAGAAACAGTGCCACAAACTTGGCACCTTATTCAGGAACTGTAGCTGCCTGTCACTACTGTCCAGACGTGAACTTGTCCAGAGGATGATTCTACCTATCTTTGATTATTGTGGTGTAGTCTACAGTGCCACTCCCAAGTCTTCCTCACAAGACTGGACACTCTTTTAACTCCTTCTGTCACTTTTTTTGTTTGTTTTTTTTTTACCAGGAGAGACACACTAAGCTGAAAGCTTGTTTACAGGTGCGACTTGGAAGCACAAGGAAGTTAAGTGACTTACTCAGGGTCACACAGTATGCAAGGGGTCTGTGGGATTCAAACCCAGGTCTCCACGTTTGCAGCTCAGAGTCTTAAACCCCTGTGCTATACTGCCTTCTTAGAGGCAGCTTTGCTCTTGACTCCTCCCTCGCACACACCACAATCAGTACCACTCTGGCTCTTCTCTCTTTAGAAAATCACCGTCAGCTTCACTGTGCCAAATCTGTGCTAAATTTGGTTTGGCACCCTTCCTCTTATCTTACCTCCTCTTCCTCCCCGCCCCTGGCCATTTCCTTAGAGCCTATGACTCTGCCTATTGGCTTCCTCGTGAGTCAACTGCTATAGGCCAAATGGCCTCTCACATAGGTTCCCTAAATTATGGAACTCTCTTCCTCCCGTATTCGCCTCCTCCTCCTCACTTTACTCACTTTCCTTAGCTCCTCAAAACTTCCTCACAGTAAACTGCTCCTGTGGATAAGCTTCTCTACCCCCTGCTGGTGGTCTCTACATTAATAGCCCCATCATCTCTGATCCTGTGTTATAGCACTTACCATCTCTGGGTTGTTGCAAATGTAATCTACTACTGCCTTATACTTTTATCCTCTGTAATTCAGCACTGTTTACCATACAAAGTTCAGCTATATGTACTGTACTAATGTCTTGCTTGATTGCCTGTATGTATACTGTATATGCTATATGCATTATATTTTGCTATCCTCTATAATTCAGCACTGTTTATGTTACCAGGTTCCACTGTATAAACTGTACTAATGTTTGACATAACTGTATTTATGTATGTATATGTGTATGCATTTATGTATTTCCCTACTCTCTCCCCAGGATGCACCTTGAGAAAAGCAACATGTTGTTCAGTGTGCTTTTCCTGGTGAAACATTTCAATAAATAAATAAAAGAGTATTTTCAAACTAAAAAGGTTGTGGCCTCCTAGCGGGGCAGCCTTAGTGAGGATGCCACCACCTCCCCAGAGGAAAGCTGACTGTCGGCTGCTCCATCCAGCTCTGCCCTTCCCCTGCAGACCTCCGACGACCCAGGCTCGCCTCCCGAACCCAGATCGCCGGCATGCCGTGAGGTGAGACATCCAGTGCCTCAGCCCTCAGTGCCACCAGGCCAGCTGCTCTAAAATACCCATATTTTGATAATGTTAAACATCTATTTGTTAAAAAAATACTTTGAATAGTAACTGACTTGACCCACCTGCCTTCACAGCCGGCTATTGACTTTCATTCTGAAGAAAGGGGGTTACTAGTGGAGTACCTCAGGGCTCGTACTGGGTCCAGTCCTCTTTAACGCCTTTATAGGTGACATTGCAGAGGGTCTGGAAGGAAAGGTATGCCCTTTGTGGATGACACAAAGATCTGTAACAGAGTTGATACACAAGGGGGGTAGAAAGGATGAGAAGGGACTTGGCAAGGTTGGAGGAATGGTCAGACATATGGCAACTTAGATTCAATGCAAAGAAGTGCAAAGTAATGCACCTGGGAAATAAAAACCAGGAGAAGAGTACACAATAGCAGGGGAGGTACTAACGACAACAATAATGGAAAGGTGGGTAAGCAATGTGAGAAGTCAGTAAGGAGAGCCAGTGGGATACTGGGATGCATAGGGAGGGCATCACAAGTAGAAAAAGGAAGTGGTTATCCTCTATACAGACGGTTGGTGAGACCTCATCTGGAGTACTCGTGCAGTTTTGGAGACCTCATCTACGCAAGGACATAGACAGGATGGAAGCAGTCCAGAGGAGGGCAACTAAATGGTGCAGGGTCTACATCAGAAACCATATGAAGAGAGAGAGAGAGAGAGAGAGAGAGCTTAATATGTATACCCTTGATGACCCTTGATGAAAGGAGGAACAGGGGACATGATAGAAACTTTAGCACCTCAAGGGAATCAACAAAGTCCAGGAGGGGTAGCATCTTTCAGAAAAGAGATGTGTAAGAACAAGGGGCACAATTTAAAGTTAGAGGGGGACGGCTCAGGGTAATGTGAGGAAATTCTTTTCAAGGAGAGAGTGGTGGACGATGGAATCGCCTTCCTGAGAGGTTGTGAGGTCTAAAACAGTGGGGAATTCAAACATGCATGGGACAGACATAAGGCAATTATAGTAGGGGTTGCAGGAAGTACAATGTTCTTGAAGAAGGCATCCAAGCAGCCACAAAGATCTGAATTTCTGAAGCAAAAAGGAAAATGCAGCAAAATGAGTCCTCCAATTCAATAGGGGCTTAAGGCAACTAATCCTGAAACACAGCAATGTCTATAACTGCTGGAAAGAGATTGGTTGCCTCTAGGTTAGAGAGGAGTACAGAGCAACACTGAGGGACTGCATGAATAGAATTAAGAAAGGAAGAAGGTGGTGGAAGAAAGGATAACAGTAGGAGCTGTTGAAAACACCAAAACCTTCTTCCAGTTAATAGACAAAAAAGGAAAAATGAGGATTAGGCCTCTAAAACCAGGGAAAGGGTGAGGAATCTATGAGAAAGTCAGGACAAATGGCTGAAATTCTGAGTAAGTACTTTACTTTAGTGCTTATCAAAGGTCTCTTAGAGGATTGTGCTCATTTGGAGGACTCATGGTATCACAAGTAGCTATGATGAAGCCTGTGACATCACATCTACCCTGGTAGCTAATTACTGTTAACTATTAAGCCAGGTATGTTGCAAGGGCAGACAGAATACAACCCAGGATTATATGTTAACTAAAGAAACATTTAGCAGGGCCACTTGATGTAATATTCTAGGAGACTAAATAGACAGGTGTGGTGCTAGTGGACTAGCAAATAGATGATTTGAATCACCATATTCAAGAATTGGGCCAAACTGAATGCAAGTGCCTAGAGGCCTGTACGCCTGACATCTGGGTTGGGAGAGGTCCTAAAACTATTATCAAGTACAGAATGATGGAATTTGACTGAGGCCAAGATTCATGCCCCCATTAATATGAGTTTTGAAGGGCAGTTAATATCAAACCAGCCTAATCACGTCTTTGATCGGGTGACTAGGAGGTATACACAGAGGTAGAACCAGAGATTTGGTCTATCTGCCCTTCAATAGTGTGGCACAAAACAAGTTTCTAAGCAAAGTTTACCAGGATGGTATACTCAGATATTCACAAGGTGGATTACTAACTGGTTCGGGGATGGAAACTGAGGGTTGTGGCAGATAGCCATTACCCAAGGCAAAATGTTTTTCAGTATTTTCCTTAATGGTTCACTGCTGAGGCCATTGCGTACAACACCCTCAATTATTAGGAAGCTGGGGTCTCAAGCAAGTTGCTTAAATTCACTAATGCCAGTACAGTAAGATGGCTTAGATAGTAATCTCCCATGAGGGTGGGGAAAACTTCAGGAAGACCTTCTCAACCTGAGGGTGACTGCCAACACCCCAGAGCCTCAATTACAATGTACAGTAGCTAAATCCATGGTGCTACACTTGAGTGGAAAACATGAATGGTGCTACTCCTGCAGTAGTGGAGGAAGAAACAGACCTGAGGTTCATAGTAGACAGTTGGCTGTAACATGACAAGCAGTATGCATCTGCTGTCAAACAGTCTGGCAGAAAGCTGTTGACCAGCAAGGCAAGGAAAGTAATCCTGTCACTTTACCAGATTCTGTAAGGCTCCACCTAGAGTAATGCATGCAGATTTGAGCTCCTAAATACAAAAAGACCAAGGCATTCGAGAAGGTGCAGTGCAGAGCACCCAAATTATTAGGGCAGGGGTAAAGGGCACTGGGAAAAAACTATAAGAAGCTGGAGGCCCTAAGTTATTCAATATAAAGAACAGGAGGCTGAGAAGGACATGATCTCAGTCTTCCAAATACTCGAGGATAACAGTATAGTTGAACTGACAGAGAGATTTGCTCTGCTATCCTCCAGTAGGATACAAGGCATGCCTTGAAGCTCAAATGTGGGTAAATTCAGAGGTAACATTATGAGGGATTTCTCCCAGATGGTGGTGAAGCATAGGAGCAGCTTATCAGCAGAAAGAGTGCATCTGGACAAATAAACCTTCAAGATCAGCCTGGACAGAATTTCTGCTACCAATGGAATCAGAGGGCACCCTGGGTAGTAGAGGGGTAGAAATACCTATCAATTGGTACATGCTTGCATAGCACGCTTATTCATCCCTGCATATGACTCAAGGGGTTGATATGACAGGCCTATAGTTAGAGATGTAGCTGTAGTAATGTTTTTACCAGTGAAGATGAGATTAAGTCAAGAGTGTCACTTTGCTAACCTTCTAATGCCCTGCACAAATAAAGTTATGACTGTTATCTTGCTTTGTGCAGGGTCTGATCCTGCAGGACCTACTGTACATGGAACAGAAGACTTATGGGGCATGGCTCTGTGGAACTCTAGCTTAAAGCAAGCAAAAGACCTAAAGGGAATTTCCCAGGAACTGTTGCTTGGCCTTGGGTCATCGGGCAAGGGGCTGGTGGAGGTGGTTGAGCATTAGGGTTGAAAGAAAACCAACATGGCATTTCTTCTTGTGGCTTATAATCCCAACATATTCATTAACTTTTTTCCTGTAATGAATATATACATTATACTGTCATGGTAGCACCTGTATGGTAGGGTCAAGTTAGTGTTAATGTCAAACAGATTTTTTTGACAGCTTATGTCCCAGTGAACTTTGCCTCTAGGACAGAACAATTTGTGTGCATCTTCCCAGTCTCAGGGAAAATTTTTGGCAAGTTTCATAAACTTTGGTTTAGGAGCTAAAAAGTTATTAGTAAAATTACATAAAACAGTTTTATTTTTGCTTTTTGGGGCCTGTATTAGCAAAAATTATATTGATTTAAATTATGAAACTTATAGGTTCATAACAGCTGATTCCAAGAAAGCAGGCTCAGTAGCACAGCAGTAGCACTATTACTTGCTACACTGCTGTACCATGTTCAGAAACAGACCTGATTGCTTTGGGAACTACCTGAGAAAGAGGCAGTGCACCTCCAAGTGCCAGAGTAGCTTTATGGCCTGCTTTCATATATTAAATTAAGATATCTCATGAATTCTGATCTTGGCTGAGTGCTGTATTTTGTTTTAAGTGTATGAACTTACTGTCTCAATTTATGCAGCTACTTTCCTGTTACACATGAGTGCTTTTCTTTGTTCCTCTGATCGCTTGGGGCTGGCCAAGTGAGGGAGGATTGAGCATCCCATGGATCCACATTGAAGTGTGGGATACAACATCCCGCTACTTGCCTGCCACCAAGGGGAAGCCAGATGGCAGCACAGCAGGATTGCCTCAGTATGGAATGGCCTATCACTGATGCTTAAATGCACATGCATGCCTCTCCATACACTCACAGTGTGTCACTGCACTATTGATGGCACTAGGGTGGAAACTGGGGAAAATCCTGGCCAAGCAAGATGAAGCCCTGGTCCTTGCTAGTCCCCCTCATAAACTAGCTACCACCTCCAGGCTATCTGGATTGTGCTTCTGAGAAGTTGGACCAGCCCTTCAGCCCTGCCATGGAGATGTTCCATGGTGAACACAGAATGTAAGCTCTAGGAAAGGTGAGTGATGGGGCTGTGAATATTGGGATACAGGGGTGGAGTCATTCAGCAGTAGGAGGACAAAAATAACAAGGGGGTTTAATTCCACAGAAGGGTTTTAGAAAGGTTTAAAAACATTTCTTTTCATTTTAAATTATTTATTTTTAAATTTGCACATGAGCAGTTCAAACAAGACCACACAAAAAGCCAAATAACTACATGTTAAAGTTGATTATAAAAAAAAACCTTTACAAGTTAAAAGCTGAAACAACACTTAGCTTGAAAGGTTGAAAAAGTAGTTTGTGAGAAGACAGCCTAACATGAAGTCTGAGCTGACTTAAAAACAAATTAATTAATATTTTAATTAGAAAATAGTTTTCATTATTGACTCAAAAACATTGAGATTAACTATAATGAATTTAGTTCACAAGCATATCATACTGTATAGCATGTTCAGCTGGTAACACAAGACAAAATGGCAAAAGTCTGAAACATAAAACAATCACAAAAATCTCAATGCAAACATATTGCTTAAAGCATGAAAATCGACAAGAAAAATGCATTACGTTCTAAAAGAACAAAATGTTTAAAGTTGAGAAACATGGAAAATAGCCAAGAACATGACTAAAAAAGAAATTGTATGCATTCTGTAATACAATTAGCCATAAATGAAAGAATAAGAAAGTTATGTCTTATCGCCTGCTTTACGAGTGCCACAGGTCCCAGCATAAAGAAAGTTTGGACTTAGGCAGAAAGCCCAAGGAGCCATGGGCAGCCTGTTTCCTAAGGGCCCTGCAAAAAAAAATTGGACCTCACCTCCAAATTTGCAAATAAACCCAAAGGGCTCCTGTGAGTTCTGCTTCATGCAGGGCCTTCAGGCTCCACTTGAAACAAGGTAATACTCACCTTCTGCAGGACACAAGTTAGATATACCCCAAAAGCCTGACAAACATCATGTTAGGATTTACCTCCTGCTAGGGACTGCACAAAGCAAATTATGACTACTTTCTCAAAAAGTAAGGACCCTTTATTGCAAGAAATGATGCTAATGTATCATTATTTATTTTTATTTATTTATTTCAGTCTTGAATTAATACCATTGAGCCAAAGGCTCTTTACATAGGCTCCACATCATATCAAAGAAAAGAACAAACAGTATAGTGAGAAAATACATAGTGATCCTAGTAGTAAAGGTAACAATAAAATAAGCACTTATGGATTTAAGTTACAAAAACAGGTATTTTGTAGACATATAGTGGCTAGGAGTATGCTTAACTAGCAAGGAAGGGCATTGGGGTTAGGATCCGCCACAGGAGGAAAAAGATGCAGCCAAGTGAATTCCAAAGGCACAAAAGGAGGGAAATATGGTGTCTGGTTTTTCAAACCTAATGCCCACCTCCTCTCCAGCACCAAGACACGTGACCCAAGACCAAGCTGCAGGTTCAGGGCCATGCCTCACTAGCCTGCTGTTTAAAGCTACAGATCAAAGGTCCAGCATACCCAAAGTTATAACTGATTTCCTGCTTCACACAGAGCCCACAAGGATCGTAGAAAGAATATTATATCTGATGTTCTTATTCAAGTAGACCTGCAAGGCTCCAGGGCCCTACATAAACATTTAAGCAGAGATTTTCATCAGTGGAAAAGGACCTTTAGACACATCCTCTCTCCTAAACCTCTTCCATTAGCTTAATTGCATGCTTCCTCTTCTAATGCCTTTTTCTGAAATAGACACTTCAATTGCATTTTGTTCTCTAATGAGAAGTACTTGTAAGTTTCAGTCATGTCTGCTCTTGTTATCGTCTCTTCCGGGAGTACATGTTATGTTCCTGCAGCCTTCCTCATATGGCTTCTTGTGCAACCCCTCAACATTTTGGTTGTCTCTCTGTAGTGCCTCCACCCTTTCAATGTCCATGCAGAGGTGCAGCTCCAGAACTGGATACAGTACTCCAGGTGGGGCCCCATCAGTGAGAAATACAAGGCAGCATCCTCCCTCCTCCTGCTAGAAATCCATCTTTCAATGCACCCCAGCATCCTGCCAGCCATTCAGACTGCTTTGTCACACTTCCTAAATACCATGAGGTTATCCGATATGATGACCCCAACATTGCTTTCTTGTTTAGTATAGTTCAGTTTATACTTCAGTATAGTAGAGAAGGGCATTAAAGGAAGGGAGGTGGACACTAGCCCTTTATGGAGGAGAGAGGCCTCAGGAACTAGCAAAACTAAAAGTAAATAAGACTATGGGGCTGAACAGGGTTCACCCTAAGATACTGAAGAAACTAAATGAGGAACAGTCTGTGCCTCTGATGGCCTTGTTCAGTCTATCACAGGATATGGAGGAGGTTCTGGGGGACTGGAGGAGTGTGGATGTGTCTCACTACACAAAAGTGGGAATAGGGAGGAGGCAGGAAACTATCAATTTGTAAGCCTGACTTTGGTGGTGGGCAAGGTTATGGAAACTTTGCATAATGAAAGGATTGGGGACTACCTTAATACCAGTGGATTGCAGAATTCAAGGTAGCATGGTGCACAGGGTAGATCTTGTCAAACAAACCTGATGTTGTTTTTGACTAGGTTACCAGGCTGGTGGATCAGGAGGAGCAGTGGATGTAGCCTTAGCCTACCTTGAGTCTAGTAAAGCCTTTGACACTGTTCCACACAGAAGACTGGTAGACAAGCTGGGCAGCATGGAGTGGTCCAACAGTAAAATGGGTACAAAGTTGGGTAGTAACAGAACTCAGAGGGTGGGGGGTACATGGAGTTCACTCAGAGAAAGGTTAGGAACTAGAGGAAGCCACAGGGGTCAGTATTGGGACTGGTCCTCTTCAATGTCTTTATTAGTGACATTACAGAGGGGCTGAAAGGAACGGTATACCTGTTCATAGATGATACAGATATCTGCAACAGTGTGGACACACCGGGGTGAAGACAATAAAGGAAGGTCTAAAAAACTGGAAGACTAGTCAAGGATTTGGCAACTGGGCTTTAATGCCAAAACATGTAAAATTATGTACATGGGGCACAGAAACCCAAGGTCAACATATTATTGGGTACAACAACAAAACAGGAAAGGATCTGGGGTCATCATATCTGATGATCTGAAGGCACAAGCAGTGTAATAAGGTAGTAGGAAAGGCTAGTAAGATGCAGGGTGCATAGGATGGCATTACCTGGGAAAAGGAAGGTACTGTAGCCTTTTATAGATCAATGATAAGTCCACACCTGGAGTACTGTGTCCAGTTCTGGAGGCCTTATTTCAGGAAGGACATAGACCAGGTGAAGGTAGTACAGAGAAGGGTAACCAAAATGGTGCATCACCTGCATCAGAATCCTTATGAGGAAAGTCTCAGTGAATTAAATATGTGCTCACTGGAGGAAAGGAGAGAAAGAGGAGACATGATAGAAACATTCAAATACCTCAAGGGTATCAATAAGGTGCAGGAGAGTGGCATATTGCACAGAAAGAGATGCTCAAGGACAAAGGGGCATGATATGAGTCTTGAAGGGGGAGTCTTAGAGAGGATGAGGGAAATATGTATTCACAGAAAGGGTGGTGACACCTGGAACAGCCTCCCAGCAGAGGTGGTGGGTACCAAAAGGTAAAGGTTTCAAACATGCATGGGATAAACACAGGGGGCCTTAGTAACAGGGGCTGTGTGTGGGGGGGTAAGGCCAGAGATCAATTAGGGTCTATGGCAGAACAGCATGTAGGGACTTAAGGCAGACCAGGTGGGCCAAGAGGTCCGCTTCTGTTGAACACTTCTATGTTTCTATGCTTGATGACTACAAGCTCCACTCCCCATTTTATACACAGTCCCTGGAGTTCCACAGCCCTAAATGCATAATCTTGTACTTTTTGGCATTGAATCCCAGCTGCCACCCCTAGACCATTATTCTACTTCCTCAGCTCAATTTGAATTCTCTCCACCCTTCCTGAGTGTCAGCCCTGTTGCAAATTTTGTATCATCCACAAAGAGATACACCTTACCCTTAAGCTCCTTCTAAAGAACATTATGGCTAATCTCATGGTTTGTGCAAGGCCTACTAGGTCAGATGCAAAGAAAATTATGACAATTCTGGAGGCCAGAAGTTAATCAGCAAACTTGTAGGGCTTAACTTTGTACCTGTAGTTTGAAGCAATGATGCATTAACATACTTTTTTAATTAATATATATTATACAGGCAGTATATGTTATGGCTGAGTTGTTGTTTGTGTCAAAATCAGGGTTTTAACAGCTTATATCTTAGACATCTTAGGCCTTATGACTGAAATTTACTATGTACAATCTTAGTCCTAGATGATACTTTTTAAGCAAATTTGACAAAATAATGTAAAGTAATACATTTCTGAATTTACATACAATTCCATGATTCTTTGACAGTTATTTATTTGCTCATCAATATTGAAAAAGAACACTATGCAGGGTTAAATTATGAAACATACAGGTTTGATAAAGGCTGCTTCAAGTAAATGCCATGAGTGTTGTTAAATGAAATTATATTTGTTTAAGGTTAATGTTGAGTATGTAGGACCATGTAAATAACATAACTGAAAAATGCAACAGATTTTTTCAAGTTAAAGTTTGCTCTATGGTAAAGAAAAACTTTAAAAGCTGAAAAAAAAAAAAAAAAAAAAGGCAGCTCTAAAGCCTGACAGTTGTGAGGTTTGTTAGAAGAGTCTAAACAGATGTCTGAGCTGAATAGCCAAAATACTATTACTTAGTGTTTTATTAATGTAACCCCCGCAAATGGGGGTTCCAAAAGTCTTCTAGGAGCTGGCTAAGTGCTCCCAGCTTGAATGGTGTTTGGCGTAGCCGCTTAACTGCGAGTGCTTTTAGAGCCTCTGGTACTGTCTCTTTAAGAGCTGCCTGCTTATGGGCTAAATTAGTTTGAATGGGGGACTGTGTATTTAATGCTCTAATCCCTCCCGAGCTGCTGTCTGATCACTCCGCTTCTGCAGCTGCTAAAAGTGCAGAGGATCCCACCTGAGAGATGGAACTTTTGCCTGAAATCATTTAGATCATTAGTAAAATTGCAGTTTGTCTAACCTGCCTTTATTGCAGCTGGGACTCTGTGTGTGTGTTGCCCTCCATTTTGGATCTGAACTGCTGATCTGGGCCAATGGGGTTAGGGAGTCCTAAATGGAGACTGCTTGAGCCAACCAGAACTTGGACTCTCACCTGAGCCTGCTTAAAGGGGCAACAAGGCAGGTGCTTCTGTGAACTGTAGTTTGAACCTTGGCTTTTTGTACCAACAGAGGGAGCCCTGCAGTGATCGACAGCAGAATCGACCAACCAAGCTTGTGTGAAGTCAAGGGAAATGCCCTGAACTGTTCCTGGAGGGCCAGATGCAAGCTGACTGTGAAAGGAGAAGGAGCTCTGTTCTGCTGCAGTGTGCAGTTCGGCTAGGAAAGTGTGATATAAGGTCCTGAAGTTGGCCTGTAGCCATTAGCGAGTGCTCATCGGACTGAATCCAAGTTGTGGAGAAAAGGAAGAAGTGTGCAGAACCAGGCTTGCCTGTAGAAGACTGAAGATTTGCAGAAGTGTGATCGGCCTGTCAGGGACTCTGATGCTGCATGTGTCTCGGGTTTTGCAGTGTCTGCGATCAGGATTGAGAAGCAGCTGCCTGGTATAGTAATTTCCTTACATATGAATGTGTCTAGTGTTTTGGGGATCGTGACTTGAATCCCGATTACAGTTAGTTGTGAGCTGAAGCTGGAAGTTGAATTCAGTTCAACCGACTGAATCCATCAGCTATTCAAAGCAGTTGACCCCTGTCATGAGGGCCTCATCTCCATGCCCTGCTTATCCTGGCCATCCAGAACAACCTCTTCCATTCAGTTCTCTGCTTGGGGTTTGTGAGTACAAATCGGGGTAACTCCTTCACCTTTCATTTAATCAAAGTGTGTCAACCGATTGCTTTGTGTTCTTCTGATTGTGGACTGAGCCATCCGCCCGGATTACAATTTGGTTGTGCATATACTTTTTTACTACAGCGCCCCATCCAGCTGCACCAGCCGCCAACCTCGCAATGGACCTGGCTAGCCCCCATCCTGGGTACCCAGAGTGTGACTCTTTGGACCCTATATGTATGCACAGTACTATGATTTGAATATCTCCAATCAACCTGATTTTCCCTCCTGTGTTCCAGTTCCTGAATAAACCAGATTTGTTGTTATTGAACTTTGTTCTGTCTGAGGTGTCAGTACATGCAGAACCAGCATTGTATTGTGTGGTGTATGTTGATTAATCTTGTTTTACAGGGGTTCTCAGAGATGTGTTGCAGAATCAGTTTTGAGGGTAAGTGGTATCTCTATGTGTAAACAGTGTGCATATGTGGGGTATTGGGATGGTAACTCCCATGTACTGTGGGGCCACTAGTGGGAACAAAGGGGGTCACAGTGTCCCAGAGGCGTGACCAAGCTAGCTTAACCACTACTGACCCTGACCTCTGGGTGGAGGTACCAGTCACTGGACATAGGCCCCTCAGCCTGTCACTAGCCATACAGGCAGGGGTAGTAGCCCTTTGGGATAGCGCCACCCAGGGGTTACATTAAGAAAAAAGCAATCATGATAATTTTGAAAAAAAACATTGAGAATGACATTAATGAGTTCAGTGTATATATAGTGTATGTGCTTAGTAATCTAAGACCAAAAACTCAGAAAAAAAGACAGTCAAGAAACTGAATGAAAAAAAAAAAACATTTGGGAGGATTGCAAGTTCATTCATTCATTCATTCATTCATTCATTCATTCATTCATTCATTCACTTACTTTTTATTGTTAATGCTGAGAGCATTATGTATTATACAGCCCATTTTCACAAATGGCCAGTTGTACAGTATTAATACATGGTACAGAACAGACAGGGAATCAATAATAAAATAGAGTACATAAGCAGTTTTAGAAACAATTGGGGCATGACAAGCTAAGACAATTAGAAACAATCATGGTGCAAATTGTCCTTCAAAACTGGTGAATCCTGGAGCAGAAAGTTGGAATGTGGTTTCCTCTGTGAATAGAGAGAGTAGGACCTTGGGTTACATCCATTCAGAATGCCGCATTCGTGCGCCTGGTCATCAGGGTGCCAAGTCAGGATTTCACCGATTCCTGTTTTATGTGAGGGTTACACCCCCCAGCAGTACCTCTTTATGAATATTCTAACTCTGAAGGAGTGGACTTGGGAGGGGTGCGAATCCCAAAAATCGGTGACCTGATATGTTGGCACACAAATGCTGGTGCTCTAATCGCCAGAAAGGGGAACTTGTATGGGCCAGTAGCCTGGAAAGTCAAAAGCCCTTTGTCTGTTGACTGTTTTCCTAAAGGGAGCCAGGAATGTGAGTCTAGACTGGAATGTGCCCTTAGTGACTTGTACAAGCACTGGAACAGCTCAGTTATACATGAGGGTACTTTCCGAGCACTTCCTTGTGGAGGACCACAGCTGACCTATGGGCTAGACAAGCCTACAGAGATGGAAAGAAACAAGTTGTATACAAAATTCAGTGCAGCACAACAGGGCAGGCCAGTAAGGAAATGACAAGCACTGTTATAGGCAGTGCACACTGTGGAGAGGACGCTGACATAAGCAACAGCATACACCAGGGAACAATAATCATTTATAAGGAACAGTATGTTATTGACCAGCAGCATCTTTGTATCCAGAACTGGGAACCCTTTAACACAATATAAAGGACCAACACTCTGATGGACTGTTTTGACCAGATTGTTGATATGGGTGTATAGACCAATGTCTTAGTGCAGACCAAGGTATTTAAACTCTGAAACATGCACCTCCTCAATACCATCCATATCATGCAACTGAAATGAGAAACCAGCTGATTTATTTTGAAACCCCAAAAACAAGGAATTTTTCTCTTCATACTGAAAACCATCCAGTTATATAAGAACCAGGACTGGAGTTGATCAAAATCACTCTGGATAGTTTTGTTCAAGGTTGCCATGTCCCTGCCCATACTGAAGATGACTGTTCAGGAACCCCATAGCAGATCTGATGAAATTGAGAATGTGTTGTTAATAGTAGCCCTGTGGATCCGATCAGTCGGATAGTTTTTGTATCAATTTGTGACATCAAGGGAAAACTGAGAGAGTTTTAGACTCGAACCAGTAGTTCATAGCATAATCAGGTCAATGATTTTGTGTGGTCCATGAAAACTGAAGTTGCATAATTATCTGAGTTTAACACTTGGTGAACATAGTCTTCAAATCTCACTCAGCCAGTCTCTGTGTTGTGTTGAGGGCAAACACTATGTTGAGCATTGGTCAGCAGAATATTTTTCAGGCTCAAAATCAGATGTTTGGTTGAAAACTATTCTTTTGAAAATGTTTTAGAGAGGAGCAAGAATTGAGATTGTGCGGTAGTTGTAGTTGAGATGTTTAGGACCATACTTGTGCTTTTTTTTTCTTTCTTTTTTCCTTATTACAATATTTTGGCCAGGAAATACTTGTGGCTATCTTCCACACTTTTGGGTAGGACTAGTGCACAGTTAAAAATTTTAGAGATGGGTAATCCAGTGCATTTTCTGTAGTTTAACTAAATGACTGTTAATCCCATTAGGACCATTCACAGGTTTTGAATCTGAGTGGCTCAGACATTTCGCCACCTGTTCTATGGTTAGGTATTTTTTAAGGGCATTTGTTTCTTCTTGAGGCCACCAGTCAGCCAATCTATCTGTGCATCCCTTACTTCAGCCGCCATCTGACTCGCACCAGATTCTTAGGAGGACAACCACCCAATTGCCCCACGGCTTACCCCCCATGGCTAGGGTGGCAGGGGGCGGCCAACCCCTGCCTAGTACAGATCCACACTTGGTGATCCTTCCTGATTTGGGTACAGGTGCTCACAGATGGGCATCAAGCTGCTATGACTGGATGATCCCTTTTTCCTCGCTTTTCTCCCCTGCAGGCTCACGGCATGCAATGACACCAGCGACTGGTGCCCGTGATGCTCCTGCATGCCCCTGTCAAGCATTTGCTGCATCCCACCCCATGACATGCGGTTTCATGCCACTGAGCCCCAGCCTGCTAGGGCTGGGCAAGCAGTGGCCACAGGATACCCACCCTCCCTGGAGATGGAGAGCAGTCCATCAGATGCTCAATCCATCTCCTCCTGCTGACCCATGGCAACCCGTGCTCGTTCCCGAACACGGGTCACCAGCGCGGTGTGAGGTGTGGTGTCCAGCGCCAACCTCAGCACCACAGGGCTGGTTTCATGGCTAGGTATTTAAAATAGAATTTAGCAGAGGTGTGGTCAGGCAAAGATTTTTGAGTGAGTGTGCAGGGAGGGATGGCCTGTTGAAAAACTGATGTATTTATCAAGGTCACCAAAGAAGTACTTGAATAGCAAGGCAGTGGCATTAAGATCACATGTTCTGTCATTACATTTCATGGCCCAGGATTGGGCACCCTTAGGATTACCAGTTAAGTTGGTAATGTTGTTCCACAATTTTCTAGGGTCCCCTTGTTTAGAAGTAAGGTTGAGTTTTACATGATTAATTTTAGCTTTTCACACTGGTGTTGTAAAGTCCCAGTTCAGCAGAATCACAGAGGTTGCAGTGCTCCTCACTCACTACATTTTCTATAAATACATGCCAGAGACAACTTGTTCTTGGTGTTCCAGGGACATCATAAATGTTCCAAAGAAATCATAGGGTCTCATCTACAACTCCTGGCCACCCTAAATGATGCTACTGGCAATCTTAGAGATTTTGTGCTGTGATTGGCATTCCTGCAAATGGACACTGTCTTTTTTAATATTTGGACCATTTCTTATTCTAATTTTGAAAACCTAAGGAGTTCCTTGGAGACTGAATCTCATTTGTTTCCACATTTTCTGTGTCATTTCAAAGGACAGATGTGGTCACAGATACCAATGAAATTTTGATAAAAAATATTTGTAGACAGTGTCAATATTATCAATATTTTCAAGGAACAACCAGTTGGAGGAGCACATAGCAGAGTAGAAAGCCTCCATGTTTAAGTTGTTGAGCCACCTGGAACTGAACAGGGATTGGGTCCATGGTAATCATATCAATCATTTGCAAAAAACTGGAGTATGGTCAGTAATTGAGTCAAGAAATACACCAAAGCTGCAGATGTTTGAGGGTTGGACACTGTGATCCTGGCTAAAATAGATTTATAGCCTAATTTATAGATAACCTGGGTATGGTCACCAATCATTGGGTTTGGTCAAGGTTCAAAAGATAGTCCTGACCAATTCATATTAAAGTCTCTGAGTAGAATCAGTTTTCTGCTTTTCGCAGATTTAAGCCAAAGTCAGAGATTGCCGTCAAACATTCTGCAGCATGGCCTGGGGGATGTAAATAGTGCTAAATGTAATAATTCTGTCCTGACCACACATGGTGTCCAGTAAGAAAAAAATCAAATGGGACCACTGTCTGTGGGGAGGTGACTCAGTAACCCTCAGGTGTTTAGCGATGTGAAAAAGGCAACCCTGGCACCTTCTCTTAACCCTGTCTCTTCTAAAATTAAGTAGTTAAGCAATTTTATTTTATCATCTGAGATTTTGCTTGAGAGTCAGGTTTCAGATAAGACACTCCATCAGACTTAGTCTCATTAGCTCACACTTTGATCTACTCTATTTTTGCAGTTAGACTCTGAATGTTCAAACGCCTGAAGGGTCGAGGCACATTCCTAAACTGGTACCACTACAATATTCCTATGCTGCTCTGCTGGAGTGGGACTGCCAAGAGGAGGTACCTCTGTAGTAGCCAGGGAGGATGTGGGGCCCCTCAAGAGGGTACAGCTACACAGGGGACAGGGGCCCACCTGGGAGATTAGGGTTGGATACATGATAATCCAGCTACAAAGTGACCTACTTCTCATTAACTTTCCCTATAAAGGGTAAGTTGAGACTGGTCTGTGGTGAGCTGGGCAGTCGGGGTCAAGGGGGTTCAAAGGGTGTCCTATCACCTCCTTTAAGGGATCCGGGAAGATCCTCTCCCATGAAACCTCCACTATCCCAGCAAGGACCGGGCGATAACCTCTACACACCCCACTAGAAGGTGTGTAGGACCGGATCTAAACCAAAGCAAGTTGGCTGCAAATTCTGGATGATTCTCACTATATCCAAGACTACCAGTTGGCTAAAGGTGGACCAGGTCAATTGGGCATTAGTACCACCGATTGATCAGTGCAAGGTCCAATGGGGAGACACTGGCTGATCTCATCCTGATGGTGGACACCTTCTCAGCTAAAAATCATGCAAACTCCTCACACTGTACCTGTGACAATGCTCAACCAGGATGAAGACAGGCTGGTTGTACAGTCTGTCCACAGTCCGAAGAGCTGGGCTGGCCTATATTTTGCTGTAGCAATTTCCTGGACAGGAACTCTGCCTTCTTATGAGAAATTGCTGATTGGTAGATCTTATAATGATCCAGCAACCTCTGCCTGTCCCCTCCAGGTGAGTTTTCCACCAGTGTATCTCCAACCTTCGCCTTGCCTCTTCAACTCCCAAATTTCCCATTGAACCAGGGGCACCGGAGCGAAGAATGAGAGGGTGAACACAAGCTGGAGTTATGATATCCATAGCCACAGTAACAGTCTTATTATAGGCTAATACAAGAGGCCCTGGATCAGTGCTATCCCTTGGAATTCCCAAGAGGTCCAGCACCATCATTAGGCCTTCTGAGGACAGTACTGTACCAACTCCTTTGGGGCAGGTCTATTATGGGGGCCGCGAATTAGAATCTCAGGGCATGATGGTCAGACCACCTGACTGGCTCCATCTCCATATCAGAGATTTCATCCCCAGGTGGAACACCAAGTCCAATGAGTGCCCTCCCCTTGTGAGTTGTGGCAGTATTAAACCGTGTCAGACCCAATGATTCCATCAATGGGAGGAGGTGTTGTCCAAACAGTGAGAGTTCATTATCGACCCAGGCACTGAAGGCCCGCAGAATTAACCATCTGGGGCTCGATACTATCTCGGTGATGAAGTCCGCAGTCTCCTTCAAGAACTCCCTCCTATCACCTGGTGGAAGGTAAATGAGAAGGGTCCTGTAGCCTGCACCTGCACCCACTATGCACTCAAAGGAGTTGGTAGCTCCAACTGGCATCTCCCTGATCCCCAGTTCCTGTCTAAAACAGACAGCAACCACCCCACCCCTGTGGTCCTCTCTCAGGTGATGAATCACCGAGAACCCAGCCGGAACCGCAGACTCCAAAATAGGGCCCACATTTCCATCTTGCCTCTCGGTAATGCAAGCCAGGTCCACAGAGGCCACAAGATCTGCAACCACTGAGGTCTTGTTCCTAATCGACCTGGCATTGCATGACACCACCCGAAGGAACAGGAATCCGAGGATGGCCCTCTTCCTGCCTGACCAAGTCAGAGCCCTTGGTATGGACACAAGGCAAGGAGAACCTCATTCCTGTGCCCATGTCACCTCAGGGCATCTCCTGGTTCTCACTGTCTCAATCCATCCATCCCTTTCCCATCCCCTTGAGAGTTCCAGGATCCTCCACCCCTCATCTCCTTAAGATGCCATACATCCAGAATCTACTATACACTTTGAATGGGAGTGGGGGTAGTAAAACTGATGAAGATTCTTTAGTCTCATAGGGGAGTACTTCCTGACCATGTTCCTAGCTCCTCAGCACATATCGAGACACTCCCACACACACAATACTAATCCAATCACACCTCACTTACTCAATCAACCCTCCCACCTAATCAAAACTCTTCTTATCTAAACTTATTTACTTATACATATATCCCCCACTCAGTAAACTTTAAACTCTCAATAAACACTCAGTACAATCTAAAATAAGATTCTAGAGCTAGAGACCATCATGGTAGAGGCTCACCTGGATATTGTGGCTATTACTGAGTCATGGTGCACTAACAACCATGATTGTGATATGGCCATACCAGGCTACACACTGTTAAAAAGGAGAGGGTGGGTAGGAAAGGAGGTGTGGTGCTTTATGTGAAGGAAAGCATCAAAGAAACATAAATACAGGAATTCAGGGTGTGTAGACATATTGTGGGTCATCCTCAAGTCAGGAAGGAGTGCCACTATTTGGACAGATATGATCTACAGGCCTCAAGGAAAAGTTAGGTAAGGAAATGTGGGAAGCAACTGGCAAATTAGCTGAAAAGGGTAGGTGCTGCTGGTGAGGACATTATTCTACTGGATATAGATTGAGCCTCCCAGCTGTGGCTTCAGCTAAAAGCAGGGACATCCTGGACTCCTACAGGGCTCATTACTTAGGCATCTAGTTAGTGAACCCACTAATGATGGGGCAATACTGGACCTCATGCTTACTAACATGGACAGTATTATAGACATCAAGGTGGTATCCATCAGGCCAGTGATCATCATACAGTGTGGTTCTACATAAGAATACCTGTGAATCCAATCACAGAATGGCAAGAGTCCTGGACTTCAGAAGGGATGATTATATCAAGATGGGCGAAACCCCAGGAATTACCAGGCAGGGATGATGACATGGGGAGTGATGGAACAGTGAGCCTAATTTTAAGAGGGCATAGTGAAGTCAGCAAACCTTTGTGCCAAGCAAGTAAGTAAAAGCAAATGAAGAGGAGGCCACTATGGTTCTCAAAAGAGGTGGCAGGAAGAGCTAAAGGCTAAAAGAATAGCATTCTGAAGGTATAAGGAGACCAAGAGAGAGAAGGACAAGAAAGTGTGTCAGGAAAAGCAGAGGGAGGCAGGGAAAGCAGCGAGGAGTACAAAGATGCAAGCTGAAGAAAGACTAGCTTACGAGTGTCAAAAAGGACAAGACATTTTTAGGTATGTTAGCAAAAAGGAAGACTATGGGAGGTATTGTAAGGTTAAAGAGGGAGGGAGGACTGTACAAAGGGGGACAAGAAAATGCAGATATCTTGAATAAATACTTCAGCTCAGTGTTCACAGTGGAAGGAAAGGGACTGCAAAACAGCATCAGGAGCTTTGATGGGAGGAGAGAGTCTGGAAAGCACTCGCTAACTTGAAGGTGGATAAAACTATGGGGCCAGACAAGGTGCCAGACAGGGTGACCAGTGGAGTACTTCAGGGTTCAGTGCTGGGACAGGTCCTCTTTAATGTCTTTATTAGTGACATAGCAGTGGAGCTGGATGGGAAGATTTGCATCTTTGCAGGTGGCACCACATCTGCAACAGGGTGGACACTCCACATTGGTGGGGAGGTGGAAAAGGATGGGCAGAGGTCTGAAAAACTGTGAAAGTGGTCAAGGTATGGCAGCTGAGTTTTAATGAAAAAGTACAAAATAATGCACTTAGGCCATATAAACCCAAGGGTAGAGTACAAAATGTGTTGAGTGATATTGACAATAACCAAGTGAGACATGAGACGAGCAATTGTAATTGTTCAGTGAGCCTTTCCTGCTGAAACTTTTAAACAGATAAATAAAAATAAATAAATATGTAGTGAAGAGACCTAGAAGTAATTGTATCAGATGACCTAAAGATGACCAGACAGTATGACAAGGCAGTTGGGATGGCTGCTGGGATGTTGGGATACTAAGAAAGGGTATCACCAGCAGAAAAAGGAGATGGGGTTACCCTATTCAGATTGCTAGTAAGACCCTAACTTGGGTACTGTGTCCAGTTCTGGAGACAGCATCTCAGGAAGGACATAGATAGAGTGTAGGTGACCCAGAGGAGGGCTACAAAATTGTTCAGTGTCTGCATCAAAAGACACATGAGGAGAGGCTAAATGAGCTTAATATGTACACCCTGCAGGAGAAGAGGAGAGGGGATATGACAAAGACCTTTAAATACCTCATGAGTTTAATAAGGTACAGGATTGAAGTATTTTTATACAAAAAGGTGCTCAAAACAAGGGAAATGCTATGAAGCTGGATGGGGTAGGTCAGGAGAGACGTGAGGAAGTTTTTCTTCACAGAAAGAGTGGTGGATTCCGAACAGCCTTCCAGTTGAGGTAATTGGGGCAAAGCAGTGGTGAGGTTCAGAAATGCAGGAGATAAGTACAAGGCAATCATAGGCGAAGAAAGGAGGGAAGAGACAGCACCATAGATGAAGTGGGTCTGCAGGAAAAATGAAGGTAGAAAAACATTATTTGGGCAGATTGGGTGGGCCAAGCAGCCCTTATCTGCCATCAGATTCTATGTTTCTATGAGTCAAAGGCCACCCAGATAGGGAGCTACAGCAAGGTATATTTATCTGCAGATGTAAATTGAACAGAGGTAGTTAAAGTATTATGTAAAGTACCTGGTACTGAGTGCGAAGGATGCTGGAGATAAGCAGCATGGCAGGCTGCCAGTTGGCTTCATGACTGATGCCCATTGTAAACACTAGCAATGTTGTCCTCTGTGCTGTGGTCCTTAGTACTCCAGACTGCATTGTGGAGGAACACTAGTGCTTAGTGATGGGCTTAAGTGGCTCCACCGCCTCCAAGGAGTGATTCGAGAGTGAAGGCGATCGCAGAGTGCTCCACTTATCGAAGCAGAAAGTATTTTGTGTTATTAATTAGTAACTTGAAGTCCATTGAAAACAATGACTTCACATTATCTGCCTTCCCAAACCACTACTCCATCATTTCTTAAGGCAAAGTACTGCTAAAACAATGTATTTTGCCTTACTTTGCCTTGTTTTAAGCTCCAAAGGCAAATTTTAAAGTGTTTCATGGGATTTCAGGTCACATGGGCTCTAGATTGTTCTGCACAGCCTCAGTTTGGGGTAGTGTGTAGGAAGCTGTAGGAGACAATCTGCTCTGAGACCTCTCTGCATTCAAACCTTCAAAAGCTGTTAAAAAGCCTTTTGAGTAATCTGTTTTGCTGAAACTTTAGTTCATCGATTATAGAAACCCTCCAGTGCTCATATCATCGAGCATTTATTGTTCGTGTATGGATTTTGAATGTTAATGTACAACATTCAGTCTGTGTACTGAGAGACAGTGGAAGTGTACTTTGGGGAGGGGTGTATCTGTGGTGTAGGTAGATTAACGTGAAGAAAAAGACAGTGCTTTCTGTTTTGGTGATATTTTTCTTGTATAACTGTATTAATGTACACACAGTAATATTTTCAATATTTCTTACCTTTTTTTTTTGCTGATTGTTGTGGTGCAGCAGTGCATCATTTTAGTTTGGTTAAAATATGTGGTTATATTACTGAAGTTTTCAATTTGCATGCATTACTTAGTGTGTGTGTGAGTATGTGTGACGGTGTCACCAAATCAGGCACCTTTTATTGTGCCACATAAAAATTTCAGCAATGTGAAGCTGATATCCACTGCAGCTGTGTGAGTTTTGTACTTTTTGTGGTATCTTTACTGGTACTAGTACTAGTGACTGTTACTGCTGCAGTGCATAATTTTAGTCTGTTTAAAATATGTGGTTATATTACTGAAGTTTTCAATTTGCTATGCATTACTTGGTGTGTATGAGTATGTGTGTGACGATGTCATCAAATCAGACACCTTTATTGTGTCACATAATACTTAGTAATGTAGCTGCTATTCACTGCAGCTGTGTGATTTTTGTACTTCTTGTGGTATCTTTACTTGTACTAATACCAGTGACTGTTACTGCAGCAGTGCATTACACTGCCCCCAACAGCCCACCCCAACCGCAAAGTATTCTTTTCCAGATTTGAATTTCTGATAGTGAGCACTGGTTAGGTGTTGTGCCTTGTGTCTGCATCTCTTCAGTACACAGTGCAATCTTAATCTGTCTGTGCATTTGCATCTCATTAGGGCCCAATCTCCATCTGTAACTTAAGTCACAGTTGTTTTTTGACTTCCTTCAGAGTACTGGACAGGTGTGGTGCTTAATTCTGCATGAACATTGTACTCATTAATATGCATTTTTAAGTGAAGACCATCATCACGAGTCACTGTGATACAAATCACATTCTTCATCATCACGGTCACAAATGCAGGCACAAATCACAATTCACATCATTCACATTACTAATCACAACATTAATTTTTTTTCTAGTTACTTGATGTATTGTAAGCCTGTTTTGTAGTATCTCTCCAGGCTTCACCACCCTACCATTGTACTCATTGATATGAGTTTTAAGTCTGGGAATTTTAAGCTACAACTCATCGGGAAGTACAGTCAGAAGGGAGAAGGCATTCACATTTCTTCATCATCACAGTCACAAATCACCATTCATGATCACATCACGAATCACAACATTAATTTTTTAATAGTTACTTGGTTTTGTAGTATTTCTCCATGCTTCACCACCCCACCATTGTACTCATTAATGTTTGTTTTTAGTTAGGAGTTGGATAGTGTCTGCAGTACATACAACGACTGGAAAGAAGTCTGAATGCACACGCAGTTTAGTACAGTGTACTTGCACTGCCAGAATACAAAGTGTCACGACACGGAAGACAATATGTTCCAGCATGGACATAATTTGCAACTGATGTTCCTCTATGTGATCCAGCCGCTGCTCCATAGCACTCACCTTCTCGTTGTTATCCTCAACAGCACTCCAGAGAACTGCCAAGTCAGCCTGTGTTACATGCAGTTCTCAGGGGTCCACATTCTACAGGCTGACCTGCTGGTGGTGATGGTGCAGGTGGGGTGTTGGTGGAGCAGCAGGTACTGCTGTATCCTCCTCTTCTTAAAGATGTTGCAATGCACAGCTGCACCCTCTGCCACAGAATGGCAAGCAGGTGCAGGCATGGTCTGTTCTGTGGCAGCCTGCCTCTCCAACTGCTGGTGATTGAGCATATAGGTATGCTGGCCCCAGTCCCCAGGTGGGTCCCCGGGCCAAAGCACCTCCACCTCACATAGGCAGTACTTGACCACACTACTGTCCCCTCCGACACAGTCAAAAACTGCCAAGCAATGGAGGTGCGGGAGGACCAGGCATAGGCAGGGGTTGGCCAGATGAACTGGCAGCTGGCTGGTCACAGTGCTGAACAGGGATGGGATCCACACCTGGGCCTGGGGAACAGGCACAACCTGCTCCAGAAGATCTGGTGCTGGACTGTGGTGGTGGTGGTTCAACTGCGCCAGAGTCAGGACAGGAGGTGGTGCTGGTCCTGCTTGGGGGTGGCACTCACAAGTTTTGAGCGTCTAACAGGAATGGGCACCCATGCCTCCACACATGCGCATGGTACAATGCTTACCACTACCACACTCTCCCAGAGCTGCCCCGCCCCAGACATTCCCTCACCATGGTTCATCTCTCCACTGAGCTCCCTCAGTCTGAGCAATCACTACTCACACTGTCACACAACACACACACACAGTCACGCAGACACAGACAAACAACTAACTACTTATAAAGGTAAGAAAAATTTTACAGAAAGAACAAATTAAGTAAAAAGAGTACAGAAAGACAAAAATGTAGCTTTTAAAAAGCTGTTGGGTCCAAATCAACATTTAAATCTCCTCCTCGCTGAGTTCTCAAAGTATCAGCAGTCACAAAACACATTATTCTCTCTGTCTGCACAGGAGAAAGTAAAAGTATCTGCTTGTATGACTCCTTTTCTTCCTGCCTAGCTAAAGAGCATGTGATTTACAGTACTGTAAGCCATGTGATGTGTGGGGGATGCCAAATCTGAAACACCAAGTGGATCACTTAGAATCATAATGAGGAACGCGAAGTCCATTAAAAACAATGACATCACCTTACTGCATTGCCATTCTGCCTTAACGCGATTAGTAATGACAAGGTGGAGTGAGTACTTTTATTTCCCACTGCATGGCAATGCAAAGTGCCCACTTTGCTTTCACTCGCCAGCGGAATTTAAATTTGCTGCACCTCTACTAGTGCTGTGCTTAACTTAGGGTACTATAGCAGCTCCACCCACTCTCCTGAAGCTACTGCCTGATTGACAGAGGAACAGGCAGGGATGCGGAGTTGCTAAGACCATTCTGACATTTTGTTAAATGGTGAGACCCCTGAGGTGACATCTGTTGGAAGGGAGGTGTCTGACTCAGCAGTACCTTGCAACCCCTTGAAGCTTGAAGGCCTAGTGGTGAAGATTGTGGTAATGGCCCTGAACACCATTTCATGGGAGTTTAAAACTGACACCTCATTTGAGCTTCATCCACTCACAACACCACCACCACCCAATTTGTGGAGGGAAGAGGCAGTGAGTGGAGAAGCTGTTGAGACCATCCCAGTCTTTTGTTGGATAGTGACATCCTCAAGTTACTTGCCAAATTGTAAAAATTGTTATGAAAACATATTAAGTCCTACATGAACAACATCTTCAAAGCCCCAAACATGAAAAAGTCTAGACTGCAACCTGGACAAACAATCCATGCATTTTGTAGTATCATTAGGCATACACAGACAAGATATTTAAAGTTGTAAAACAGTTAATGTACTTATGACTTCTGTATTACTCATCTTCTAATATTCACTCATAAATTGCTTTACAAAGGGCTTTGTTGATCCTGCACAAAGTAAGTTATAACTAATTTGCTACAGTACTTTGCATAGCCCTGTGCTTAGCAATTTAAGACTTAGAACTGTTTTTAATGGTATGTTCTTTACTGTGTCAGTGGTCTGCACTGTGCTATTGAGTGGCATGGATTCTGCAGTTGGAAATGGCAATGGGAACAGTTTTTTGCATTTGAGAGTAATGTGTAGTCAGTGATAATGTGATTATTGTGTAATTGACAGCCCAAGCATCAAAGGTTAAATGAGTTATGCTGGCCTGGTGGTGCTGAGGGCTGAGGCACTGGACTCCACACCTCACACAATGCCGGTGACCCAGGTTTGGGAACGAGCACTGGTTGCTGTGGGTCGGCAGGGAGGAGAGGAATTGAGCATCTGATGGACTGCTCTTCCTGTCCTGGGAGGGGGTCCACATCAGTCAACATCTGACTGCCCCTGGCTGAGGCCGGGGTTCAGGGACTCATGCCACATATTGGGGAGTTGAGGGCAGATGTCTAGATGGGGACACACACAGGCGTGTGCACACCCACAACCGCTGGCGTCATTGCACACCTTGACTCCAGGGGAACTGAGAGGAGGAAAAATGGTGAACGATCATGGTGGCTTGATGGCCATCCATGGGACGATCGACCTCGGGAGCACTGCTGCGATGCTGGGTCCTGTTTCAGTGGGAGTAAGAGTGACTCTCTGCCCCCATCACAGGGGAAAGCTGTGTGGGTATTTGGCAGCGGAGCTTCATTGGGGCTGAAGCGGACCAGACGGTGGCCGGATGAATGGGATGCCAGGAAGTGATATGCAGATTGGGAGCCACAGGTAAAAGTACTAAGAAAAAAAAAAGATTAAAGGAGCAGGTGCAGCATGGAGGGTATGGTGTCTGAGGAAAGAGCTGCTGCATTTATAGATGTTGTTTTGTGGGATTTAGGGAGGTAATTTTTAGGTTAGTGTCAAGCTGTAGTTCGTAGTGTTTCTTTTTAGCTCAGAAGAGGTTTTGTAGTTCTTGCAATCATTCTACTAATCATTTGTGTGCATTCTGTGGTAAGTGCCTTAATATATGTGGTAATTGGTTTGGTAAGTATATATTCTCATAACGTCCATAATGACAATAATATTTTAACTGTAGTTTAGGATTGGCTGGAGCCAGTAACATGAACATCATGATTCTATTTTAGAATCCCAGCTCACTCGTGAACCAGCTCCAGTCCCACACTGGTATTCTGCAGCCACATAGAACAAGTGCCACCTCTAAAGATAAAATGTGTGTTTAATTAATACTCTCAAACAATAAAATGTTCCCTAAACACCTGTTTACTTAATCCCCCATTACAAGTCAGAGTGTATTTAAAGTAATCTGTAACTATTAATGTCTCTTCCACCATGTCTCCTGGCCCTGACCAGCACTTCCATAATTTGAAATCTGCATTCACTCCATCTCCCTTGGACTGCAACGCACTACCAACTGGCACCTTGTCATTGCAGTAAGCTGCATTTTGGAGACTGATGCATATGTGCTGATGCACTGATACACGCAAAAGCATGATGTGTGACAGTTCAAGGAAAGAACCACTTGGTCATCCTGAAATACTGCTTGCTAATCCTGAAATACCCCTTGTCATCCTAATAAGGTATTTTAAAAATAAAAATACACAGTAGCACATACAAGGCTTTGACACACAAATGGTGTTGAATAAATTGAATATGCAAAAGCTCTACTGAAAATATGTACAGCATGTTAATTTCCTTTGATGAGTTTGACCTTTGATATACGACCATGGCTTGTGCCACTGCAATATCGCATACAATCAAAATGCACTAGAAAAAATACCATAGATAAAACATTTTCAACATGGCTATTGCATATCCTGGGAGTATGTAGTGTATGTGTGTGTGTGTGTACATATATATATATATATATATACACACACACACACACACACACACATATATATATATATATATATATATATATATATATATATATATATACAGATATACATATAGGGGATACGTGATGAGCAGGAGTGTGATATGGAAAATATCTTCACTCCTGCGAGTGAGCTCTGGATACTCATGAGTGCCAAGGCACAAGTGAGAGTATCCAGAGCTCACGCATGCAGGAGTGAAGACAGTTTCCATAACACACGCATCTGCACATCAAGTGTTCGATTTATACAATAGTACGAGTTTCAGAAGTATTGTTATGATTTTTTGTGTTCTGTTGCTGTTTCTGTGTTTACTGTTTCTGTGTGTGACATTTTCTGAATGGGCTGGCAGTGTTACAAACTCTGTGGGAAAAGCTGAGTGTGTTTTGCAATGCTAAGTAGTTATCTTCAGGCAGCAGTGAGAAAGAAACTGCTTTATGAAATTGTGTGCTTTAGAATTTTGGCTGCAGTCAACTAAAGAGTATCACAGTAATGAGCTGGGAGTGAGAGAGTGTGAGAAGCAGGTGAAATGTTTTGCCATGTAATTAAGTTAGCTGCAGGCAGCAGTGAGTCATCTCACTCTGAGCCATGAGATAAATGTCAGTTCTTACATTTATCACACTCTGAGTCATGAGATAAGTGTCAGCCTCTTACATTTATCTAACTCTGGTGAAGATACATGTTTTATCACACTCATTTATCCTTCATTTCATTTGTGTGTGTATATATATATATATATATATATATATATATATACACACACAATAGGGTGAGTGGTAAATGAGTGAGATAAAACAGTGTATCATCCAACTGCAGTGTGATATTTTTATCCTCTGCTCTAGTGTGATGATATCAGCCATTTACACACACACAGGTCACAAAAGGTCATCAATCTAGGCAGCTTTCCTCAGCATGCAAGAAACACCTGTGCTGTTACAATAGGCACAAATGCAGAACTACTTCAGAGGTCTCACTGCTGCCTACAGCTAGCTCAGTGAGCATTACAAAACACACCTACTCCCCCACCAGCTTCCAGCTCATTACTGTGACTGCAGCCAGAATTCTAAATAGCACAGATTCACAGAACAGCCTAAACTACTGCCTGCAGCTAACTCAACTACCATTGAAACACAGTCTCACTGTTCCTCAAACTCTGATTCTCACCTATTACAATTACTGTGATACTATCAGCTTGACTACAGCCAGAATCCTAAAGCGCAATTATCACAGAACACTCTACACTCTGCCTGCAGCTAACTTAATTACCACTGAAAACAGTATCAGCTGTTCTGACACTCTGCCTCTAAGCTCATTACAATTACTGTGATGCTCTCAGCTTCACTGCAGCCAGACTTCTAAACAATACAGCCTCACAAAAGTATGTTTTTACTCCTACCAAAAACGAACTCATTTAGCATTGCAAAGCACACTCATGTGTCTCCCAGAGTTTATAACCCTGCCAGCCCATTCAGAAAAGTTCACACACAGAATGAGCAAACACATAAACAGGAACAGAACACAAGATAGCATAACAAAACTTCTAAAACTCTTGGCCGTATTGTATATATCGAATACATGATGGTCAGATTGTGTTATGGCAATATTGTCACTTCCTGCATCGCGAGCTCCGATATCTCACTCCGTGCTTCACGGCACTCATAGGATATCCAGAGCTCACTCTGCAGGAGTAACAATATTTGCCATATCACACTCATGCTCATCATGTATCCCATATATATATATATATATATATATCAGGAAGAACCTTAGTGCACAAGCACTGAGACAAAGGTTTCCCAAGGTTACCCCCAAAGGTGGTGATTTGTATATACAGCCCATGATGCTTTGCATTATGGGGATATGTGTATTATATATATATATATATATATATATATATATTATGGTAGCTGAGTGCTACCATAGTTAGGTTGAGGAGCCGCTTTAAGGTTAAAGGGTCAAACTTTTCACCTTAATAACTTTATTACCATTCAACAGATTTGTCTACAATTTGGTATGCATAATTGGGTGTAGTAGGTCTTGGGATGTGCCAAGTTTCATACCAGTCAGATATACAACTGTGGAGTTATTAAGCACCAACAAAATGTGCATTTACGCTTTTTGCAAATTTTTGCTCTTATCTACAGGTCACATGGTTTCTATGACAGGTCTGAAAACATCAGGAACGTGTGTAATAGGGTCCCCAATGTGCCTTTTGAAGATTTTGTGAAAAAATATTAAATGGTTCAAAAGTTATTCAAAAACAAGTTCCCATTATAAGTCAATGGGAAAAGTTAACAAAAAGTGCGAAAGTGTTGTACATGCAGTTTTTAGTGTCACAAATGACCCCAGTAGTGTCATGAGTCAGCCATTTTTTTTCAGTTACTGATCACAGAAATGCTTGGTATTTAAATTTGGGACCCTCTAGGTACACCATTTTTTGTGTTCACCTAGTTGGACCCTGAGGATGCTAACCATGTCTTTATTTTGGGGTTAAACACCCAGAAATATAGTTTTCAAATTTCTGGAAAAGTAGTGTCGCACTCACGACACTTTCACAAAATCTCAGAAAGGTGCCTCAAATTGCGACACTACTTTTCCAGGCTATGGCCAAAATGACAACACTTCTTTGCCACCCTGCTGCAAAAGAACGGTTTGGTCTTTTGAGCTGAAATTTGAGGAAAGGCAGCCAACATCTCACAGATGTGCCTTTGGTATTTTTGTGAAAAAATATTGCATGGCTCCCAAGTTACAGTTCTCTGAAGTTGATGTTTTTCCCATAGACTAACATGGTGGCATACATTGCGCCTTTTGGGCTCGTATCTCAAAACGGTCAGAGATACAGATTTTTCTGTCAGGACTTGCATAGCCCATCATTGGCTATGTAATACAAAACGGTAGCCAGGAAAATAATGATTTCTGTGAAATTTAAAGTGTTTTTCTATGTTGTACAGTTGCTGAGATTTTTGCAATTAAGTACTTCCAATGCTCGCTTTAAGCTTCCATTCCCATTGCAATGCATACATTCTTTATGCGCACTGTTCTCTATGCAGTTGTCCAGCAAAACAGGGTATGCAGTTCCGCTATTGTTACACTTACTGTTTCAACTTGCGCTTATGTCCTCATTTTGTTACTGCTCCCATGTACGCCACCGCAGTATCGCTACCCTTTGTACTGTCATTTGCGCTTGCATTTTCCTTACTGTTACCATTTCTGTTTCCACCTTCTGTTTGCGTTGCTGTTCCTTTACTATGTCACAAGACATCACATGGTGGAGCCCCACGCCCCGCTGCTGCAGTACATTCACTATTTCTTGTCATCATTCTCAAAAAAGGGACATTAGAGGCAAAGAAATCCATATAATGGATTAGTTAGGTGTTCCATAGCAACAGGCAGGAAATCTGTGTTAGGTTGAGACCCCTGATCCCCTCATACATTCCCCCAACCAGCATCAGGGTGTGCGTTGGGGTCATTGGTCCCAACTCACCCCATTCTCCTATACCTCTGCTTCTTCACATGTGATGGGGTGAGAGTTAGGCTACTACCCCAACATGCACCATGATGCTGGCTGGGGTGGTGGACTGGGAGTCCAAGGGGTTTCAACCTAACACCAAATTTCCTTGCTTTTGTCACTGTGGAACAACTATAACTAATGCATTAAACAAAGTTTTTGCCTCCAATATATATATATTCTTTGCAAAAAAATTCATTAATGCATCAGTGTGGGTGGATACCACAGTGCAAAAGCAGGAAATGAGGTGTTAAGGTTTCCAACATTACACACCCACCGCAGGTTCCCACCCTACACCCACCTCATCCTCCCACCCTCCACACACCAACAGGCATTGGGTCATAAGGCCCAACTCTCACCCCATTCTATGTGTAAACATGCTTACATGCTACAGTATAAGACAATGGGTGAAAGCTAGGCCTTATGACCCCATGGCATACTCTCGCACCTGTTGGTGTGTAGAGGGTGGGGATGGTAGGTGGCAGGTGTGGGAACCCCTGGGGTGCCCACACCCAATGCCCTCATTTCCCTGATTTGTCATGTGTACCCACCCTAACTGGATGCATTAACAAAGACTGTTGAAACAATTTCCTTCTTTTTCAGATAGTATGATTGCATCCTCATTTTACTATGAAAGTACAGGGTCTTCAGATCCTGTGCTCCCATCCTCCATCCAGATAGTACAACAGTGTCCACATTTATGGTGGGAGCACAGGGTCCTTATGGACCCTGTGGTCCCATCCTTCCATTGAGATAGTACAACAGTATTCATATGTCATGGTGGGAGTGCAGTGTCAAAGGAGTGCAAGTGCACTCCCATCCCTTCATAAAGATAGTACAACACCGTCCACATGTCATGGTGGGATCACAAGGTCCTGATAGTACAACACTGTCCATATGTCACGGTGGGAGTGGAAGGTCCTTCAGACCCTGTACTCCCATACACTCCATCTAGATAGTAAAACAGTATCCATATGTAATGGTAGGAGCCAAGGGTCTCTTGGACCCTGTGCTCCCATCTTCCAGCCAGATAGTATAACAGTGTGAAAATGGAAACACTGGCAAAGGTACGAGCTGGGTAGAAACTGTGCAAAGCATGCTCATAATGTGCTCATCTTTGGACTTTTTCACCAAATTTTCAACATCAGCATTACAGGATCTCCTTCATGAACAGCACAAGTGTAATTTTGTTAATACACTCTAAAAGTTGATTTCAAACAGTGATCATGCTATTCTGCACCACAGTGCAAAATCACATTCTGGACAGGATGTGCAAATGATAGCTGTTCTATTCATAAGATAATGTGAAAAATGGCACTGTTTAAAATCTGGAGGAAAATATAAAAATTGGGAAAATTATGGGCTGTAGAAAGTGCATGCACACCCATAATACAGTCATTTTTGGAATGTTTTCACCAAATTTTCAACATGAGTTTTATGAGGTCCTTCCTCATGAACAGTAGCAGTCATTTGTTACTCTGTCCCAAAAATTGATTTTGCACAGTGACCATGCCATTCTGTGCCACAGGTGTGAAAACACATTTTGGGCAGGATATGAAAATGACAGCTGTACTGTTCATAAGGAGGTGTTAAAAATGGCAATATTAAAAATATGGAGTGAAAATGTTAAAAATCGGGAAGTTATGAGAGTGCGAGAAACTGTGTAATGCATGCTTGTAATGCCTGACTGAAGCCTGCTGCATGCACTCTTGGCTAGCACCATCTAGACCTTCCAACTCAGGTACTAAGCTCCAGCTTGAAAGCCACAGATCCCATTGGCTGGAACAGTGCAGCTCACGGCTCGCTATTGGCTGCTGCTTCCTGCTGCTTCACTGAGTCTCCTGCACCATTTTCAAATGGCTGCGATTTGCTTCACTGCCTACCGATTCTTAAACAACTCTAGGCAACAAAATAATAGTGCGCTTTGGGAGGGGATGATTCTGTGGAGGCAGCTTGAGTGCTACAGGTGATGGGACTTGACTGAGTTCTTTACTGGGTGGAGTTTCAGTTTTCATCCGTGAGCCAGTTGGTCTCCATTAGCTCTCTTTCTCCTCTATTAGCTCTGTTACCTCTCATATTTTGTCCTAACTGCCCTCCCTGACCCTGGCTTCTATTAAATACAGGTTTGCTCCTCCCCTAACCATTCCCTGTTATCCCATTGATACTACAATCTTTTCATGTTCTCCTTCTTGGCTGTATAGACTTCATCTCACTGTACCTTCCAAAAGTAGTTCTTGCCACTGGTTGCTGTCAGTTTGGTTTCTCACCACTGTCTGCAGGTCATCACAATAAAATCACCCAGTAGAAAATATGAAGTGAGCTCCAGCTGTTGCTCTAATATTGTTACTTGCCCTCTTTCCCAATGTGGGAAGTTTCTCCACCCTGTCCCTCTTAATGACTCTGAGCACAGCACAGCTGGTCCCATACCCAGTGTGCGATAATGTAAACACTTGCCCTTGCACGCTGTACTATACACCTAA
Source organism: Neoceratodus forsteri (assembly GCA_016271365.2). Classification (NCBI taxonomy): domain Eukaryota; kingdom Metazoa; phylum Chordata; order Ceratodontiformes; family Ceratodontidae; genus Neoceratodus; species Neoceratodus forsteri. The sequence goes on along the minus strand of CM028134.1, from coordinate 880,656,960 downwards.
CTCCCACTCCTACTCATAAAATACTGTTCCAGGTCAGCAGTAGTATTCTGGTCTTGGCTCAATTGACAGCTTTCCCAGACATGAGTAGGTTCCAAGCTTCCACATCTAAACCCAAGTATAAAGGTGAAGAACAACCCAGCCTCCTTTTTGCTGCAAGAGTTAGTCTCATATTGTTTCTACTTCTCCTGGTGATGTACACCCAAACCCTGGGTTACCACAAATGAGATCCTTCAACCAAAAAGAAGGGTTGTGGCCTAAATGTTGCAGCCATAAATATCTGTAGTATTCTTCCAAAATTAGCACAGTTCCAAGTGTGGACACAGCTACATAACCCTGATATAATCTGTCTGACTGAGACATGGCTTAATCTGAAAATTTAAGATAATAATATTGTGCTACAAGGCTAAGGAACCTTCAGACTGGATAGATCTGGGAAAAGGGTGGGTTGGCTCATTTTTATTAGATAATCTATCCAGGGGAGCATGTTGCCTATCTCAGGCATCACTGATGACTATGAGCTTCTAGCAGTTAACCTCCTTATAGATCAAAAAGGTCACTAGCTCAGTTATGAATGTGATCTCAAAATTAAAGAGGAACACAGAGGTTATCATCACCCATGACTTTAACATTAACTGTCTCAGTAGTGATACTGACACATTAAAAGACCAGGTAGCCAGTATTTACCTTACACAAATGGTTAGTGAGTACACTAGGCTGAACTTTAACAGCAGGAAAACACCTCTTGGACCGGATCCTGACTAACCATCCTCCAGAATCCAAAATGTTGAGTTTCTATCTGACTGCCTTAGTGATCATTCCCAGAGTATCCTGTAAGTGGGTGTTAAGGGCAAAAAGAGCTGCCAATCACCATACAAAGCTGGGTCATCAAGATAGGCTTCTTAGATGCCTTTAAAACTTCCTATCCCAGGTGGACTGGTCACCCATAAACAAGCTCCTGGATCTAGATCAGGCCATGAATTTTTTCAGACACATTCAATAGCATTTGTGATGTCTATGCCCCAGTGAGGAAAAAGAAAATCAGAGGATCTGCAAGTGGGTGGATCACACAGGACCTCCTCGATCAGATGAGGGTACGAGACAATCTCAGGTGTATCACTACGCACACAGGCAATCCTGTTGACTTTCAGAAGTGCAGTGCTGAGAAATAGATGCATGAACCAAACCAGACTAGCTAAGGCAAAATAATATAAGGATCAATTGAGTCAGACCAGGGAAACTGGAAACGTTCTGGGAAAATATCAAGGACCTACTGGGCAAAGAGCATAAAACACCCTCAATGCTGAATATCAATGGCACTCCTAACCCTGGATCCTCTTACCATTGCAGAATCATTTAACTCAACCTTCACTGACCTTAGCGTTGTCCTCCCCTAGACTATTTCAATTATAGTTACCTGCACAGCTTACTTCTCAGAACATTCCCAACTGCCCAAACTTCTATTTCAAATGTGTCACCATCAGGAGGTCAGAAAACACATCCATAGGGTACTAGGTAAAACAAGGCTAAGCAGTGACAATATCGATATGAAGCTGGTGGCTGTTGCTCTAACAAACTTATTGCCTCTTACCAAATTATTCAATAAATTGCTCACCCTGGCAATGTTCCCAACTGTATGGAACTCACCTGGTGACCCTGCTCCCCAAAAAGTGGTGACTCACGTGTACTCTCCAATTAGCAGCCAATTTCTATTTTCGATCACCTCTCAAAAGCACTAGAGAGAATCATGGCTGACCAAGTCCTGGAATATCTTCAGAAGTATGATCTTCTGTGTCCACAACAGCATGGCTTTGCAAGAGCCACTGCATGAACTCTGACCTTGTCAAGTCCTCCAATTATGTACACAATGCCTGGATCATGGTAGGTTTGTGGGATCTATTTTTATAGATCTCACTAAGGCCTTTGATACTGTCAACCACCTCATCCTGCTAGAGCAGCTGCTGTCCCTGGGCTTGCCTCTGAAGCTGTACAATGGTTCAAAGACTATCTGTCCTGCAGATCTCAGAGTGTTAAAATAGGCTCAGCAGCCTCTGCCTGCATGGGAAATAGGGCTTGAAATTCTCAATACTCCATTTTGGGCCACTCCTTTTCAATTTATTCTGAATAGTCTCCCAGAAGCATTCATGAGCAATATCATCCTGTGAGTGGATGATGCAGTTATTCTAAGCAGCAGGACTGAACCAGATCACCTGCAAAAGGAGCTACAGTCCACCATCTTCCACTTAGAGGACTGGTTTAAATCATGGAAACTTCTTCAACTACAAGAAGACTAATCAATGCTGATATCTAGCCTACAGCATAAGAATGTATACCCAGTCCTGTCAATTGTCAACAACAATTTGGAACCTATGGAGCAGGTGCATAATTTCAAATACCTGGGGGTCACCGTTGATGACACACTATCCTTCACACAGCATATTGATCAGGTTGTAAAACAGCGAATATCAAGCTAGGAGTTCTTCATAGACATAAATAATACCTTATGCCAGCAGCCCTCGATACTGACTGTCTCTAGTTCCATCCTCTCAATCATTGATTATGGGCTGGTAGTTTACATTGCTGTATCTGACACTGTGCTCAGATGTGTTAGGACTGTGCTTAACAAGGCCTGTAGGCTTACCCTTGGAGCTGACTACTCAACTCACTCCTGTAAACTCTTTGAGCAAACCGATTGGCTCAACCTACCAAACAGAATCAGGTAACAGACATGCCTCCTGGGCAAGAAAGCACTGCTAGGCAAAGCCCTCCCTGTACCAATGATTTACTCCTCACTAGTTGCACAAGATATAGGACCAGGGTATGGCCAGGGCTCATGGCCATTTCTTTTAGAAAACATCTCTAGGACAGCGGTTCTTCACATATAGGTCTCCCTATGGTTGAATGATATCCTGGTGCATATTTTGAGCAAAACAGCCTCCCTACCTTTAAAGTTGCTCTGTAACAGCACCTCACCACTTCTGGGTCCTGTGCATGTGGCTCACTGGCCTGATCCACTGAGCCAGACCCCACCTCAGTTTCCCTTCCTTTCCACTGATTAACTCTGAAAAGTAGAATTGGAGCGTAGTTTCCTCGTCCCTCGATTTTAGCACTTATTCTTCCAGGTACAGACTGTGTTTTAGCTTGAGCAAGTCACTTAATCTCCCCACTGTTCTTAAGTCCTCCCTGGTCACATTCCTCCCATGTACTTGATGTCTCCCATCCTCAGGCTACCTGATAATCCCTCTACCCTCAACCCTCTTACACTTCATTACCTCCCTTTTGTTAGAAAACGACAAAGCTTCCCCTGGCTGCCCTATCTGGAGGGGGTGAAAGCCTATGTAAGTGTCACCTACCTCCTCCCTCCTCTGCTAGGACACTATGACAATGCCTCCTCCTGGCTGCTTTACTTGCTAATATTGTTACTTAAATCTGCAGCACCCACCATGTTTCTGTGATGTAATAAACTGCAATATACAGCTCCTTAGTATGAGTTAGCCTGAAATTGTAGATAGTCAGATTATTTTTGTTGTTATGTCATGTAGCTCTGCCTCTGTACATGTGTACCCTTACCCTGTAACCTACGTTCCTGTGTTAACCTCATGTCATGATGAAACTTTGAATAAGCGCAGTTTGCTCCAAGGTTATTTATGAAAGATGAAATAAATAAATAGCAGTCATTTTGGGAATTTTTCCACCAAATTGCAACATGGGCTTTTGGGACCGCCCTCATGATCAGTGGCACTGTCATTTCATGATTGAGTTCCAAAAGGTGATTCTATGCAGCAACCATAAAATCACCTTTGGGACTGAGAAACAAAATAATAGTGACAGTGTTCGTGAGACAGGGTCCAAAGAACCCCATGTTGAAAATTTGGGCCAAAATTCCTAAAATTGACTGAGATATCAACCTAAGTTGACCCATCCAATGACTCCCAGTACAGGCTTGCCTGATTCCTCAGTTCGCAATCTGGCTTTGAAGAGTGCAGATGTGTCCCGTCCACAGAAGATTGCAGCTCCCAACCTCTGAGGTAAGTATGGGTGGGGGGTGCAGAGATGTGGGTACAGAGGGAGGATGGGGATGGGGAGGGGACGGGCAGATAATGATGGACAGTTTTCTTCATTATAGGTATAAAAAATGAAAAAGAATTCAGGGACATTTTCTTCTTTACAGGGTGTAAACAAATAAATTTGGGTGGGCTACCAGTGTGCCACATAAATTTTGTGGGGATCATCATGCTGAGAGGAGGTCTGGGCATCCCCATCGGCAATAAGAGTGGGCTGGGGAGTCATCCAACACCACACTGGTGTCAGAAAGGTTTAAATAACTGAAAATAAATATATCGCTACACTGAGGTGGGCTCCCAGTGTGCCACAGTACTGGGGATACAGATTGACATAGGGATTGGGCATCCCAATGTCGAAAAGGGCAGACTAGATCGATGCAGGATCCTTCATCAATGTGGTCAAATTTCAATGCAGGATCTTGCATGAAGTGCTGTAATGTACGCATAATGGTTTTGTATCAGAAAGCATTGTGTGGCACATTACAGTACTTTGATGCATGGATTCTGCATTGAAATGTGCTCACATTTCGATACAGGATTCTCCATTGAAGAAAAGACCTCGGGGGATTCTTCTCCTCAGTTTGTACTTCAGCTTTGAAGAATGCAGATGTGTCCTGGTCCACAGAAGAACTCGATTCCCAACCTCCAGAGGGTAAGTACGGATGAGGGTGGGTGTGGGAGATGGGTGCACAGAGGAGGGTGTGGATGAAGGAGGGGACAGGGAGATGATGATGGATGGTTTCATCATTACATGGAAAAAATAAAAAGACTTCAGGGACAGTTTTCTTCATTTACAGGGTGTAAAACAAATAAATTTGGGCACACTGGGGTGGGCTCTTCATGTGCCACATAAGTCTTTTGGGGGATCATCCTACCGTCACCAATAAGAGTGGGCTTGGGGATCATCTGACACCGGAGTGGGCATCCCAGTGTCAGAAAGGTTAAAATAATTTAAAATAAACATATCGGCACACTGGGGTGGGCTCCAAGTGTGCCACAATGCTGGGGGTGATATAGATCAACATGGGGACTGGGCATCCCGATGCCAAAAGGAACAGATTAGATCGATGCAGAATCCTGCATCGAAATATATGTACTTCGATGCAGCATCCTGTATCAAAGTACTGTAATGTACCACACAAAGGTTTTGTATTTGAAAGCATTTTGTGGCACATTACAGTAGTTCGCTGCAGGATCCAGCATCAACATTTGCATACATTTTGATGCAGGATTCTGCATCAAAGAAAAGACCTTGGGGATGGTTTTCTTCTTTTCTCAGGTATTTACACATAAAAATACATTTGGGCACACTGGGGTTGGCTTCCAGTATGCCCAGTACCACCATGTATTGTGCACACAAAGTACTAAGCGGAGTCTTCCATGACTCTGCAGCTGGCAGCATGAGTTTCATGCAGCTGCAGGGAGTCAAGGAAATACTGTTCTTCTCATACAGAGAATGGACTCCAAGCCATTCTCTGTATAAGCTGGCACCTGAGAGAAAAACTTCTTTGGGTCCAGTTAAAACACACAAAAAATCATAAAACACCTCAAGAGGTTATTTTTAGCTGTTTTCTGATTTTTTGTGTTTAAAATGTTCAGTACTTCAACATCCTTGGTAAGTGGCAAAACAAGGTGGCGGTTGCAACACAGTTCAATCGATCACAGGACTGTGAACTATATGAAAAATACCAGCACTCTTTGCAAAAGAAGCTGGTATTTTTGCACAGTAGTGCTATTGTTCAAAAATAAGCTGCTGTTTTCATACACTACTCCTATTGTGCGAAAAATGTAACTTTCATTCCTGACATATATATTTTCATAGGAAATAATTGGACAATTAAAAATGTCATAAGTTTTGAATGGATTAATATTTTTCACCAAACCTTCAAAAGTCACATCGTGACCCAAAGGTTGTCGGCACTGAAAATTGCAGACTAGTACCTAAAGCCATTTCTGAGATCCAGGTGGACAAAGAAATGTTAAAAAAATGGATTTTTCTGTTTTCCAACACTTTATATCTCAAAAACACTTGATGGATTCCCAAGAATTCTGGCAGGTCATGAGTCCTTCCTGCTGAGATTATGCTACCAAATTTCATGCAAAGCCATTGAATAACTCCAAAGTAATTAAGTTTCAAAGTTTGAACTTTAACATAGAAGTGCCATTTCACCCTAACTATACTGGTGCGACACGCTCAGTATAATACATAAAATAATGCATGGGGTTGTGTGTTTAATGAGTTTTACTCATTCCTGAGGTGTTGATGCTACATAAACCCCAAGAGCGAAGCTCGAGGAGTTTATTTACGCAAACAACACTGAGGGGTGTGTAAAACTCAAGTTAAACATACTATTCCCATGGTTTATTTTATATAATTGCTAGAAATCCTTTTCTGACCACAGCAGTTATATAAAATAAAACAGTCATCACCACAGTTCATTCACCAGATTGACTCCACTGTCTGCAGCCTGTAGACCCAGCGGCTGCTGAAACCTTTTTTTTTTAGTTTTACCAGTCCATGGTTCGCCTGAAAATCACCATTTGTCATGGACTGGTGAAGTAATCTGTTGATGCTTTTTAAAGAAAAAAACTTGCCTTTATTGTCAAGTGAGTGAGGTGGCAAGCATTCCTGCACTGTGTAGGGGAAGAGCAGTGGCAGGCACATGCGTGGAGTGAGGGAAACCAGGTGTATTTCGCCGTTATAATCTGCAGGTTATAATGGCAAATTATAACTAGGTTTCCCTATAGGAGAAAAGGCTCCTTTATTTTATATATATATATATATATATATATATATATATCATAACTGGTCACTCTGCATACGCACACTCTGCTTACTGACACACACACACACACTCACACAATCTCTCTGCAGTGTCACCAGCACACCTTTCAGGTCAGGTCTTTTAATTTGGCCATTTTCACACTGTGATTTGATAACCTGACATTCCCACAAGCTGCAGGTCATTTTTCTCATTGTTCACAATTGAAAAAAAAACTGAAACTAAAAATGACATTTCCCACCACTGTGCCTCAAGTAATCCATCCACTACTGTGAGGTAGAGTAGAAGAGAGGTGAGAGACAATGGGCTGCAGCGATCACCATGAGCAGGAATTAAATTTGGATGGGGCTTTAACAACAGCACAATGCTGCTTCAGTACCATCTACTGGCAGTACTGTTTTCATATTATTGTTGTGTACTGTCTGAGAGTGAGAAAACTCTTCCCAGCAATTATATATGAAAATATATGGGGAGTGTAAACTCAAATTTAATGCAGAACCTCAGAACGGGATGTTTTAATAAACCCTCGGGCTTTGTCCTCGGGTTTATGTAGCATCTCACACCTCAGGTGAACATTACATTCTTGTTATGCATGCCTCCCCATTTATTATTATACATATATTCTTTACAAAATGTAATTAATGCACCAAACAGAGTAACTTAATGCTGCAGAAGTAGAGAAATGTGGAGTTAGACTTTCCAACCCTAACTCTCCACCCCACCACCAAGCAGTAAAAGGAAAAACATTAGGTTTTGGGTCCCTGGACCTTGAAAATCAATGGTGGGGTCTCTGAGTTCTCAACCTCCACTGTCCCCCCACCCTGTCCTGTAGTCCAATGCACAAGGAACACCTATAAGCCAGTGCTTCATAGTGATACACCTTTCAGAGGTAAAGAATTATGTCTTTCCATGTTGCCAACTCAGTTTGGTTGTAGTTTTTTCATGCAGGGTCCCATGGGCTCTGCATGAAGAACAGAGATGATGTGTGATGTTGTTTGCTCAGGAAATGGGGTGGGCATTCAGGTTGACAACCCCAATGAAGACCCCATCACTGATTTGACATGGCTCAGAGACCCAAAACCATAATGTCTTTTCCTTTTTCTGCTTGGGGATGGGGTGGAGAGTTACTGTTGGAAACCCTAAACCACATTTCCTACTTTGTGGCATTAACTACCTAACTGGTGCATTACACATTTGTTTGCAAATAATTTACTTTCTTTTGAGATAGTAGAATCAGATCTCATTCGTGCAGGTTCCTTCAGTACCTGCTTAAACAGATGCAGATGCCCTGCACCAAGGGAAGACTCCATCCACCTATAGAAGTGCAAGGCCCTTTGTAGGCCCTGTAGTTCTGTACAACAATGGAGATGAAGAATTCATGGGCTGTCTGGTGGACTGTGGAAGCATGTCCCTGTGCTTCCTGCACTTCTGTGTGGCTGCAGCTACAGATGCACAAGGCAGAGAGTGCATCTGTCACCAATGCACAAGGTCCTCACTGCCACCCAAAGGTGAGAGATGCAGGGCTTTATTCCATAAAGGACAGCTATCTTCACTATATGGTATCTGATCCTGTATGGACAACACCGCACCTTTCATTCCTGGATGGATGAGTGTCACATAATCTGTGCCATCCCCACCCTCACCCCATCCAATTTGGTCACTGATATGACCACCGAACTCAGGTCACTGGCACAGTATCACAAAGCATACCCACTGGGGTCAAGACTGGGACTACACAAAAGTTTAAGATACTTGTTTTATGATTCACCTAATAAACATAACAAGTACCATTTATTGTATATTGGACAAAATTAGCTTGCACCAGATGTCCAAAAACAAGTCTGATGCAGGATTTAAAAAAGACGTGTCACGCTTATGAGGTGGTGTGGAAAATGGCTATGTTGAATGTCTGGAGTCAAAATATTTAAAATTAGTGAAGTTATGAGCGAAGGTTGAAATACTGCAATGTTCACTCATAACTGAGAATTTTATCACATTTGTAAACCAAATTTTCAGCATAGACTTTATTACCTAACGAATCTAGAAGGTGAACATGCTCAAATGTATGCTGAAATATTTTCCACACCAGGATTTGAAAATGACACCTGTCTCATTCATGAAATGGTGTGAAAAAAATTGCTAGATTAAACATTTGGGATCAAAATATTTAAAACTACCAAAGTTATGATTGAGTGTTGAAAATGTCAAGGTATGTGCATAACTTTGTAATTTTATATATTTTGACCCCAAAGTTTCAACATAGCCTTCATATGAAACTACCTCATGAACAAGTGTGATGAACATTTAAATATTGTTGTGTGAAACTGAGAAATTTCACTATGCAAATAACTTCACAACATTTGCACATTTTGTGAAATATTTCATGGGTGCGAAATGCTAAATTTCATAAAAAACTGTGAAATTTCACCTGAAAATTGTGAAACTATATCTGAAAATGGTGAAAGCTCACAGCAAAATATAAAATTTCACCAATCTGTGGTGAAATTTGACACTTTCTGGTGAAATTTAAACATTTTCAGGTGAAATTTCAAAGTGTTGGGGCAAAATTTTGAATTTTGCAGCCAAATATATTTTGTGAATTTTGTGAAATATTTTACTCTGCAAAATTACCACTTTCATTTATAATTTTTTTATTTTATTTAGCTTTTGTGGACTGGGTAAGTGCACTAGACAAATCCTGCCTATTTTCAGGCACGACCTGGGGAGGGGATACAGATGAATGCCAACTGACCTTGAACCAGATTAAGCTGTTGGTGGTATTTTTAGTGAATGAGGAAATTTGGTAGGACACCGGGAAATTCCTACTCTTTTCGATAGTGCCAAGGATCATTAACATCCACCTGAACTACCACCAATCCAGGCAGATGGGACCTCGGTTTAAAGTTTCATCCGAAAGACGGCACCTCAGAAATGCAGCACCCTCTCATGCTGCATTACAGTGTCAGTACTGGGATATTAACCCAAGTGCCAGATGTGGGAATGAACCCACAGCCCTCTGATCTCCGGCCTCAGAGGTGAGTTGTTGCTTACTGAGCCACTGACACTGGCATGGCAATTTCACAGTCAAAATTTTATTTTGCAATATCTCTAATTTCAAACCCACCCAAAAGGTGATTTTGCAAAGCAACAGCAAAATTACCTTTCAGGCCTGATTTGTATAATCACACTGCTTTTGGTCATGAGATGGGAGCCCAGAAAAGCAATGTTGAAAATTTAGGTGAAAATATGCAACAATGACAAAGGTATGCATCAAATAAAAAAAAGACACTGAAGTACATTAAATTGTGTGGACCTTAGTCTCTTATATTACAGTAGGCGTTTCCAGCAACAAGATGTGTCTTCAGTCAGAAAGTGCATTTTGCCAGGGACAGTGTTCAGGTGAGTGAGAATGTGTGGTCAGTGTGGGAGGTATCAGGTGTTGGGTGCTCAATGGAGGTCAGTGGGGTCAGATCGGTGAGGCACAGTTTTCTTTTTTCAGGTTTACCAAAAGAAACTTGAGGGATGGTTTTATTTATTACAGGTAACATTAATTTGAGAACTGAATATGTGTGAACGATATAGATTCTGGACGTATATATACGTCCACAGTCTTCTAAGGGTTAATGTGGGATGGTAATTGAGGGTTGTGGGTGCCACTAGACACCAGGGAAACAACATACATAAAGGAACGGTGATCAGAGGACTGGGGATGCCATTAGACATCAGGGAAAACAGTATAACATACATAAGGTGATAATGATTGGATAACAAAGGTACCATTAGACACCAGGGAAACAATGTACATAAATGGACAGTGATCAGAGGGTGGGGGTGCACTAGACACCAGGGAAACAACATACATAAGGACAGTGATTTGAAGTGGTTGCCACTAGACACCAGGGACACTAAGCTACATAAAAGCACAGCAATTGGAGGGTAGGAGTGCCACTACACATCAGGGAAAGATTATATAAATACAGGTCTGGCAATCAGAGGGTGGGGGTGCCACTAGACACCAGGAAAACATTATATAAATAATGGACAGCAATCAGAGGGTAGGGGTGCCACTAGACACCAGGGAAACATTATATAAATAACGGACAGCAATCAGACGGTGGATGCCACTAGATGCTATGGAAACATAATATACATAATGGGACAGTGATCAGAGGGTGGGGCACTATGGGAGAGAGAAGCTCACTGCTGTCAGAGCAGCCCATGGCACAAGTTCCAGCTGAGGCTCAGAACTCAAGAAGGTCCCTATATTCTCATATAGAAACTGCTGGTCACTGGCTCTTCTCAGTAAGCCAAGGACTCAGGATTTTGGGGTACCCAGAAAAGGTATTTCTGGCATTAATGAAAGAAGGAAACATCTGAATCTATCTAAACAGGTCCTGTTTAGCTAGGTTCTGAAGTTTGTTTTTTCAAATGAAGGCATTTTATGTAACTCTATACTTTTAGTTTGAGGAAAAAGAAATAGGATGTCAGGTCTCACAGCACAAAAAATGCTTTGTGCAGTGAGAAGCAAGTGGTGAAAACCAAAACAGTCTTACAGTCAGAATTCTTGTATCATATCAGAATGTTAGCCCAAGAACCCTACTGAACATGCTCAGAACAGAAAAACACAAAACTTTAAAGCCTTATAACTCTGGAACAATTTAATATTTTTCCATGAAACCTTTCAAAGGCATTGCCTTAGAACATCACACCTGTAGCCAAAAAGTTTTGGGGAAAACTCTATTCCATGTAGGCTAAAGGTGGAGCAAAAAAAAAAAAAGAAATCCCCATGTGAAATATAGAACTAAATTAAAATCTATAGAATAATGACATATGTGGATCTGGATCTCAGCAACTGCAAAAGCTGCCATCACAAAATGTTCAACAGATATACATCTTTCCACCTAGACAAAACATACAACATTACAGCTGATTTTGTCAAACTCTGCCAAAGTTATTATGGTGCAAAGTTTGGGGTTTAACATTGAACACCCTACTCAGCCTTAACTATAGGGCTGCTACTGCACCCCTATAATGCATATTCCACTATAATGCATATTCAGGCAGGAGATGGACGTGGAGCAGAAATGGATATTATTAAATGGAGGATTACAGAGGCAACAGAAGCCTGCACCAAAGCACAGAGTAAGAGGAGCAGAGCAAGAAAACCATGCTGGTTGAACAGTGAGGTTGTGGAGGTGTTGAGGGCAAAATGAGTGGTCACTAGAGGTATAGCACAGAGAAGGAAGTAGACAGGGAGGAGTATGCAAGATGGTCCAGGGACGTGGCCAGAAAAGTGATAAAAGCCAAGGCCTAGAGGGAGCTGAGATTAGCACAGGGAATTAATGGGGAGGGGAAAGACTTCAGATACATCAGTGAGAAAGGGAGTGCAAGGAGACAATAGTGAGGATAAAAAGGGATGGGAAGTGGACAGAAAAGGGGAGGAGGAGGCAGAAGTACTGAATGAATACTTTGCTCAGTGTTCATGGAAGAAAGGGGGACCGCTACCAGCATGGGGGGTGGGATAAGGGGGAGAGGAGGTGACAGAGGAAAGAATTGAGGCAAGTAGAGTCCTAGAGGGACTGAGGGCACTGAAGGTAGATAAGGCACCAGGGCTGGATGGTATCCACCCCAGGATGCCGAGGGAGATGGCAGAGGTGTTAGCGAGCCACTGGCAGATCCGTACAGCACCTCACTGGAGCCAGGATGTACCACTGGACTAGAGGGGATGTAACATGTAGTACCTATTACACAAGAGGCCAAGGGATGAACTGGTAATTATCATCCAGTAAGTCTCACCTTTATAGTGTGCAAACTCATGGAAATGATACTAAAGGAAAGACTGGTGTCATACCTGGGACAATGGCCCCAGGATGTGAGGCAGCATGGTTTTGTTTCAGGAAGTCTTGTCAGACCAACTTGATACAGTATTATGATTGGGTGACAGGTGAGCTGGATTAGGATCATGCGGTGGATGTTCTTTCCTTGATTTTAGCAAGGCCTTCCATTCAGTTCCTCATGGATGGCTTGGGGAATCTAACTGGTGTAGGGGTAGGGGCAAAAATAATGAACTGGATTACAAGCTGGCTGAGTGGAGGCTGTAACGGTGGTGGTAAGAGGGGAGCTCTCAACTCAGGCTGGTGATGAGTGGGTGCCACAGGGCTCTGTGCAGGGCCAGTATTATTTGGGATCTTCATATCAGACATTGCACATGGGGTGGTGAGCAAGATAAGTCTATTCACTGATGACACAAAATCGGAGCAGTGGTAGACGGGGGAGGGAGGGATAGAAACAGCTGCAGGGGACCTAAGCAAGCTAGGAGGAGTGGTCAGAGAGGTGGCAGCTGGGGTTCAATACAAAGAACTGTAAGGTTATGCACTTTGGGGTGAAGAACCCAGGCAGAGAATACTGGCTGGGGTTAAGCTGGGGATCACTGAGGAGAAGAAGGACCTAGATGTAATGATAACAGGGACCATGAACAACACTGCCCAGTGCAGGAGAGCAGCTGCAAAAGTGAACAAAATGCTGGGGTGCATAGCAGAGAGTTTTCATCCAAGCAAAGGCAGGTAATCTTGCCCTTCTACAGGTTGTTGGTAAGGCCGCACTTAGAGTATTGTGTGCAGTTTTGGAGACCACACCTAAAGCGTGATATCAGGTTCCTGGAGGAGGTGAAGAGGAGGGCAACAAAGATGATATGTGGAATGGAGGGAAGAGACTATGAGAGCATGCTGGAAGAGCTGAATATGTACACTCTAGAGGATAGAAGGGACAGGGGAACATGATAGATGGGCACATGGGGTATTTAAGCTAAGGAGGGGAGGAACACCAGGGGCATGGGCTAAGAATAGAAGGGAAGATTTAGGATGGAAAATGAGGAGACACTATTTCACAGAGAGGGTGGTAACAAAATGGAACATACTACCAGAATGGGTTATATCATGTAAATCTGTAACAGCTTCAAAAGAGCAAGAGGCGGAACAAGGGAAAGTGGGGGTGGGGAAGGTGGGGGTGGCAGTGGGATCACAAAGGGAGGTGGGTGGGCAGCTGCAAACTAGAGTGCTAGCTGCACACTTGAGCAGACTTAGATGAACCAAATGGTCTGTTTCTGCTGGCACATTCGTATGTTCATATGTTTTCATAGTTTATATTGCATCAATCTTAGCTCCCATGAGTATGAAATTTAGTGTGCAATGTTCCAGTAAAAGAAGCTAATTTTTTGGCAAGTTTTATGTAAAATGGTTTGGGGTTCAAAAGTTATTTATTATTGAAATCATGTTACCATTCCCTTTTTTGGCTTTTTTTCCTCATTGGTATAGGAAAAACTACAGTATGCTGGTTTAGTTTATGAACATTACTGGTGTGTTACAGTTCATTACAAGAAAGAGCTTTTAGATGGAAATAAAAATGGCATTTTATTTAGTTTTAAGTTATTTATATTTTGAAACCTGAAAATGTGCAAATCAGATGAAAAGCCAAAAGTAGCTGAATTGAATTGAAAAAAAATATAATTTTTTTCTGAGTCAAAGTTGATCATGATGGAACAAAATTGATAAAGAAAATAGAGAAAAATACTTAGGTATAAAGGTTAACAGTTATACTGCAACATTTGTCAAAAACATTTTAATAACACTTCTAAGCTGACTTTCAAAAAAATTAATCAGACTTAGCATTTTTGTAAGAAAAACTGTTTTGTGATTTTCTTAAAAAGTTGAGATAAACATTAACCAGCTCAGCGCAAGATCATGAAAGATACAGAAACACACAATGAAAATGGGATAAAAGGATTATAAAATGTTTTCTAAATCCATCTTGAAGACCAAATTATAAAAATCATTGAGAAAATGTCCAGGTCCAACATGAAGAATAAAACATGCAGAATAAAAATACTCAGAAAACTGTTATGAGTCTGTCACAAAGAAATGCTTAAAGCAGCAAGATGGTCATGAAAAATGTTCCAAGTCAAGCATGAATAATATAATAATAATAACAATTTATTTGCTTAAGCACCTTTCAGTTTTCAAAGCGCTGTACAATATACATAAAGACAAAGCACAAGTGCAGATACAGGCAATATAAAATCAAAATAGTACCCGAAATGCATTCTCCCATTAAAAGTCTTGAGTGCCTGCTTGAAACTCCCCACCGCCCTGCACCTCGGTTGACGGGTCAGAGAATTCCAAAGGGTAGGTGCTGCAAACCCAAAGGCATGTACACCAGATGACTTTAGATTAACCCTTGAATCTCCAGCAATCCCTCATCAGCTGAGTGGAGCTGTCGCAAAGGGATGTAAGGAATCAGGAGCTCTTCAAGTAATTGGGACCTAATCCATGTAGGGCTTTGTAAGTCAGCAGACCTACTTTAAAGGTGATCCACCACTGTTGGCAGCCAGCGCAGAGCATGCAGCACAGGGGTAATATGAGACCTTCTGGATATCCCAGTCAATAAATGTGCTGCCGCTCTGCACTAGCTGTAAGGTAGGATATCAACCCCAGAAAGCCCTAGATATAGGGAGTTGCAATAATCAAGGCACGATGTCACAAAGGCATGGACCAAAACAGGCAGGTCGCTGGATGAAACAAGGTGCCTAATCCCGCAATGTTCCTAAATGGTGAAAGGCCAGCTTGACAACCGCCGATACCTGGTGACGAAGAGTCAGACCATCATCAAGCACCACTCCCAGGTTATGCACCTGCTCAGAGGTGAGAATCTGGGCCTCCCCAGGACTAAACCAGAGGAGCCCATTCCCCAACCCCTCTACCCTACGATCCGGTCCACAACCAGAACCTCAGTCTTTCCTGGGTTCAACTGTAGAATGCTGAATTCATCCAGTCTTGGATTTCTGTGAGGCAGCTGTTCAGTAACGAAATAGCACTAACCTGCTCAGGAGCAAAAGACAGGTAGAGTTGGGTATCATCAGCATAGCAGTGAAACCTCAGCTCATACCTTCTTACAATGTCTCCGAGGGGCAGCATATATACTGCAAATAACATGGGACAACATTGAACTCTGAGGTACCCCACAAGACAAAGAGAAAGCCCCAGATGAAAACAAACCCGAGACCACCTTCTACATTCTCCCAGTGAGGAAAGATGAAAACTATCCAAGGACTGTACCGACAGCCCACAGATGAACCTCAAGCATTCAAGCAGAACGCCATGATCCACAGTATCAACAGTTGATGATAGATCCAGGAGAACTAAGATAGAACGGTGTCTTCAATCTCTCACCATCAGGAGATCATTGAGCACCCGAACCAGAGCAGTCTCAGTACTATGCCTCTTACAAAACCCAATTGAGAGGTTCATATAAATTATGGATGGTTAAATGGTTATCCAGTTGAGCAGCCACAACTTTCTCAATAACCTTCCCTACAAAAGGGAGGTTAGAGATAGGCCTGTAGTTTGCTAGGTTCTCTGGGTCTAAAGAAGCTCTTTTCAGCAGGGGATCACCACCCCACCTTCAGGGAACTGGGAAACTCACCCATGTCTAGAGAGCACTGGACAATCCGAGCTAAGACTGGGCCAACAATCTCACTACAACCCAAAATCACGGAAGTAGGTCCTGGGTCTAAACTACAGCATGTGGGATGCATCTTCTGGACAATCAGCATAATGTCTACGAAATCCAGCAGGTCAAGGGACTCCAGGAAACTCCAGGCTCTGTGACAGAGCACTGATCAACAGCAGCCCCTTAGAATGAAGTTGGTGGCACTCCTGCCTGATGTCACAACCTTGTTCGCAAAGAAGCACGCAATCTCATCACAATCAGTTTGTGTAAAGCTCGATGGAGCTGCTGACAGGTTGGCTGTACATCCTGTCAACAGTTCTGAAGAGTTGAGCAGGTCGGTTCTGCAACAGAAATTTCCCGGACAGGAATTCTGCCTTCTTATGGGAAATTTCTGTTTGGTAGAGTTTATAATGCTTTAGCAAAATAAGGTGGTCGGCATCAGAGGCAGTCTTCCTCCAACGAAGTTCTAACCACACCCCAATTTCCGAACTCTCTCAGAGCCCCATCAAACCATGGGGCCCCAGGGTGATGCAGAAGGAGGCGAACTCGGATAGGAGCAATCAGATCGAGGGCTGAAGATATGGCCCCATTATAGGCCACAACCAACTGCTAGGATTTGGTAAGACTCGTCCAACAGCGAGAGGTCAATAACCACCATCAGGTCTTCAGGGCCACATCCCGCAAAGGACGGTACCTGACCAACCCATAGGGGCCAACTTACCTGGGGCTGCAAAATTGAACCCAACTGAATATTGATCAGACCAACCGACTGGTTCCACCACTAAATCGGAGGCCTCGATCTCCAGGAGGAAGACCAGGTCAAGAGAGGTACCTCCTTATGTGTAGCTGAGGAAATGACCTGTGTGAAGCCCAGAGATGTCATAATCTGGAGGAAATGTTGACTAAAAAGTGAGGATTCATCATCGACCCAGGCATTGAAGTCATCCAGAACCATCAGGCTGGGTGACTCCAAGGCCATGTCAGCAGCGAAGTCTGCTATTTCCTTCAAGAATAGCTTCTCATCACCCGGTGGATGGTAGATGAGGCGATCCTGCACCCCACACCAGCTACCATGGTACACTCAAATGACCTGGCCTCCTCAACTGGTATACCAGTTAGGCCCAATTCGTCTTGAAACAGACCGCAACTGCCCCCACCCCGCAGTCCAATCTCGGCGATGTACAACCGAGTCCCGTGGGAACAGCTGCTTTATAACGGGTCATGATTCTATCCAACCAGGTCTCAGTAATGCAAACCAGATCTGCCTCGCAAAAAAGTCTGCAATAAGACCAATTTGTTGCAGACAGATCTAGCATTGCATAACAGCACCCGAGTTAGACAAGGTTGGTGAGCTGTCCCAACTACTTTCCCTCCCAAACTGGAAGTGCCCTTGGGTATGGGAATCAGAACAGTATCGCCACATTCCAGACACCATTTCACCCCAGGGTGTCTTCTGGGCTTAACCACCCCATGGGAGAGCCCCACTCATTCAGATTCCGATGTCTAAAACCCCACCCACCCCCTGACTCCCACCCATGAGCAATCCCCAATGCCCGACAGCATTGATAAATAAAAGCAGGTGGGGGGAGAGGAGAAAGGGTGGAGGGCACGGAGAGCAGAAGTCGAATAGCACAGGACAAGAGGAGCAAACATTTCATTAACACTATTAAAATAATGGGAAAGCACAACACTCCAAATTTTCCAAATCACAAAGTGATACTGCAAGCAGAACTAAACCCCAAACAAAAAAATACTTTAAATAACAATCCTTACCATAAAAATCAAATAAACTACCCCTCCCACTGTAAGATAACCTTCAAACCCTTAAAGAAAAAATACAAAACACAATCCTCCTCACAGGATACAATAAACATAAACATAAAATACTCCTCCTCCTCCCACAGCCCTCTCACAGCCAAGGAGGGGAGAAATAATAAACAAAAATAAATAAAACAACTCCTCTCACAGGATATTCAAAACAAACAATTACAGTAAATAAATGTCCCCAGCCCTCCACAGTCGAGGAAAAAACAAACAAAACAAAAAATAATGACATGGCGCCTGGTACTCACTACCAGGGAAACGAGAGCAATTTAAAAGTCAGGGAAAAGGCATCAAACAGTAGGAGGAGCCAAAATAGTACAAATAATACAGTGAAGTAAACCCAGTGTCAAGTCCAAGGAGCAAAATAGATGTTTCCAACATACCGTAATATTTGATCTCAGTTTTATCCAAGAAGGGACTAAAAGTCTCCAAAACCAGAAGTATGTATAGGCCAAACCAATGGAAAGCAGGGGCTCCCCACCTCACCCCCAACCTGCCTTATCAGGTCCAGTTATACCTAAGGTCCTGCAGCCACAAATATCCCAAGGTGATGCCAATAGGACCAACCTGGGGATAAATTAGAGCCCCTCACTAATCCCTAGCTCCCCAGGGAGAGTAAAGAGCTCCTGCTCAGTCCCGGTGACAACAAGATTACCCAGGCACCAGTATGGGGGAGGCCAAACCCACAACCACACCACTATGAAGGCCCTGCTTCTGGACTGCAAAGGATATAAAATTACAGAAGAGAAAATGAATCAGTCCCCACTTACGGTACTCAAGCACCACACATAGTCCCTTTGGCCAGTTTCCAATTTTAGGTCACCATATGATCTCAAACTGAGTTCTTCTTTATTCAACACAGACAAAATATATCCACTTGTCCAGGGTAAGAAATTTGTAGGAGAAATGGTAGAGTCACATATCCACAATTCAAGCTTCCATATGTGAAACACTCAAAGCACACTCAAAGAACAATCCACAAACAATGATTCAAACTAATCCATATTGAGTCGGTGGTTTCAGTCAAAACTCTCAAATCCCTTTATAAAGAAAAACGCTCCACCGACTTTCAACAGAAAGCATAGAGCACTCCCTTCAATGGCAGAATAGCCGCTCCAGAGATACCCACTGGCTCCAGTCCTCGCTGATGAAAAGACACCATGGCTCTAGGAAACGACCAGGTTCTAGTGCAAGCGATCAAACACCACCTCCACTCTCCACTTCCCACTCTCACTTCACTGCCAGAAAGGCACAGGGGAAACACCACCGAAAACCACAGCTTCAGCGACCAGCTAACTCCCAGTCCTGATGCCGATGAAAAGGCACCATGGCTCCAGGAAATGACCAGGTTCGACCAGACGCACTTCTCCACTGCCCTACTTCATTTCACTGCTCAAAAGGCATAGGGAAACACCGCCAAGGACCACAAACTTCATCGATCGAAAAACTTAAGATTGAAACAAAAAATAGAACACAGTAGCTGCAATTACGCCCAGTTGAATGTATAAAATTAAATAGAACAAAGATAAAATGAGTAAAATAAGACAACGGAGTGAGAAATGGGAGCTAGTTCAGCATGACTGCCATATATAGAAGGAAACTTGTATCTCATCTCGAGGTATAACATAAGTGGGTTTTCATCTTAGTTTATGAACCAAGAACTGACAAAAACATTCAATTACCGTATGTTTAGCAGTGGTTATCAATCATATTGCTGTTAGATGCTGGTACTATTTATAGTACTGTGTCTTTAAAAATATTTTTTAACCTCTCCTTCTTTCCCCAAGCCAAGATCCTCCCTACCCCACCTTCATTTCTGCCTCCCTCCAGCTGAATGAAGATCCCTTCTGGCTTGCTAATTGATTGCTGCGTGGAATTGGAACCCCTGCAGGTGGCAGATTGGTGCATTGGCATCTGAGTACCCCACCTCCACCTGTTGTCAGTGCCTGAGAAATGTGACTCTGTACTTTTGTCATGTAAGGAGCTGGGTGACCAAACTGGAGAAGTTAATGAATAAAATGGTGAGCTTTACTTGCTTTCTTTTCTATGGTTTAATTAAATTCATCTTGCTGTAGTGTTGGGTCAGAACATGAGTTAATAATTAAATTTTATTTTCATTAATTTTAGAGCACTGTGTGGGAGCCAAGCACAGTAATTGAGCAGCAAACCAGACAGGAGAGCTCAGGAACCAAGGAGCCAGAGAGGCTCTGACAGCCATGTGGAGCCAAGGGAGTTGAAGAAGAGTGCCCTGAAGACCTGAGAGCCAGAGAGGCTGGAGCAGGAGGTAAGCAGAGAGTGGCTTACAGAGATATACAATGAGCTGACAATGATGGAGGTGAGAGCAGAGCAGGCAGCATGAGGATCAGGGCTTTACAGAACTAAGTGGAAACTTTCTATTCTTATGGGGGAGGCAAGGAAGGAATGGATGGTCAGCAGAGCAGGAAGACTTAACACTCAAAATTGGGGTTACTAATTGCTGCACAAACAGAAAAAGGCACATGATGGCAAGCAAGTCCAAAATGAAACACAAGTAAAGCAAATGGCTACAGTGAACAAAACTGTATCTAAAGGGGTGGAGTCAAAACTAAAATATATGGGGACATGACCTAAAAGGCGATACTGAACAGCCTGCAAATTGTGGACAAACTGTAAAGAAACTGATCCAGTCACGGGTGGGAAACAACATTTTGTGCCAGAACCAGTGCCTTGTAATGTGTGACAAAAGGGGGTTTTAAAGTTCTTTGCCTTGCAGAATTCAGAGATCTGGGGCATGAGCCTGAGGAAACCATAAGATATCAAAGAAAAGAATTATGCATCCTGTGTGTAAAATGAACTTAAACTACTAACTTAGTATATCTACCATGCTTGAGAAAAAATAGAAAATGCCAGCCCGATGGCATAGAGAGTTGAGGTGCGGGCACCTTACCTGGACCCACTCTGGTGACCCGGGTTCAGGAATGGACCTCAGGACACCGGCTGGCAGCAGCGGAGAGGACTGAGCATCTGTTGGGACTACTATCTTCTCTCGGGGGTGAGCTAGAAGACACTGGTGGCAGCGGCCTCTGGTGGAGACCAGAAACACTGCTCACGGCACAGGAGGGATGTCAGCCAGAAATGTGAAAATGTCCACGCCATGCCGGATGAAAGCTGCCTGCTTCTCTCCGAGCCTGTCAATGCCTCTGAAGCCTTCCACCTCAGCAGCACCCTCCGGGCCAAGATGTTGCACTGGTCTGCAGCCCCTCTGGCTGGTGGCTTCCTCAGAGGAGGAGGAGGATCCATCCAGCAAAGTGTTACACCGGGTTACCTGGGGACTAGCTGGTCATGAGAGGACTTGGGGAACAGGAGGAGTCGGAAGTAGCATTGGCTCACCTGAAGGAGAGGCTGGCATAGATGCAAGTCGGGTGAAAAGAGATAACACAAAAAAAAAAGAAAATGGCATAAAATAAAAAGACAGAGGGCTTGATTTTCAAACACCCTAAGAATGCCACAAGTCTGTGGTCTGCCGATCATACGGTGAACGGGCTTAAGGCATTCCTCCAGTGCTGATTGAATTTTCATTTCCTTGTGTCAAATGCTGCAAATTAGACTATAAGCACAAGTCAGTATGAATGAAGGTAGAAAGGAATCTCAGGTGAAGTCAGTAACCTGGAAATGGTAAGTGTGAGACTGATAACCAGCTTGGGCATAAAATGCACCACAAGTCACCATTTGACATGCTGTATATTCTTAAATTTCCCCAAGAGCACATATGTCCCAGGACCCCTGCTGGGGTTTGGATACTAACCAAATACTATCTATGCCCACTACTATAGATATTTAACATTCATAAACCAGATATCCTATCCTATAATTCCTGTATAACCTACAGATTGTGGTGTATTCTTTAAATTACACAGTACTATAATATTTTATAATGTATGAATCACATTGTGTGACTGAATGTCCCTGAATGGATTTGCAAAAGGTCCTACATAAGCTCATGACAGCATGCCTGGTAAAACCTTTAAGAATATAAAATAATACCTGTTCCATGGAATTTGCAAGGATTAGTTTTGTAAAATTAAGTTACTTTATAGCATTAATTTTAGAATGGCAATGAAATGCAAACTGCCATAGAGCTATAACAGGCATTTTGACTCCATAAAATACAACACTACAATAAGACTCACCAAATGTTATCCAGGTTTATTTTGCTACCATCTGGCCACCTTCAGTTTGCCCTACCATCCAGACCCCATCCCTTAGAACTTACCCTCCGAGTGCACCCTGGCTTACCTCCCAAGGTGGAACTGTTGGGAAGAGGTTTGTGATTCAGGGAGTGTTTAGGTTAGTTGCACAGGGTCTGGCAGACGGCAAATATCCTCTCACTTGCCCAGTGACTTTTTTTTTATTTCTGACCCCTATGGAGGAGAGGCATGCAATGACGTGGTGGCATATGAAACACTGGATGTCTGGCATGCCTCCTGAAACACTTGAGCAATGGCTGTCAAATGTTTGGTGACAACAAGGGTTGGTCAGACTCATATGTTTCCCACCTCCCCTGGAGGAGGAGGAGACTAGACCCAGGGATGCACATTCTCCTTCCCATGGTCACCTCTACAACCTCTGGGCTCACTTCTGAACCTGGTATGTTGGTGTTGTGAGTGGAAGCTCAACTGTTGTGCCATGTCAATTTTAATGAACACATACAGGTGCCATTCTTTTTGGGACAAGTATTCGCTATATATTTTAGTTTCCAGTCTCTTACCTTTGCTCTATAAATAAAAATAAAAGATTGTTATCAAAAGCACCAGGATTCAACCACACAAAGAATGTATTAAAAAAAATTGTGACATTTTTACAAGTAAAACAATGTGAAGTGAGATTGTCTGGGCTAGTAATAGCACTATGAAGAAAATACAAACATGTTGGACTATTGCTAGATCCTTCTTCATTAGTACTGATGGGCCAAGAAAGAATACTATTCAAAACATTTTCATTGTCATAGACATAATCCAATGAACATTAAATCCTACTGTAAGAACTGCTCGTACTACAATTCTGCAGATAACAGTAGGAAAAAACATTGCCCTAGTAAATAACTAACCCTCAGACTTAGGCCAAAGTACACATGGAAGTTTAAAAAGTAACAGCTCATTCTCAAGGGTGGTAAGATGGTTATAAACAATACATGCTCTTATTCCCCAGGAGAAATGTGTATATATATTGTACAGTTAACACTGAACACACAGCCACTCTGGTCAGGTTATCAATAGAACCCAGTGGTAAAAGTCAAATGTTGCAGACCATGGCTAAGCCCCGCCTTTAGTGCAACAGAGAATGCAAGGCAATGAGATTAATTTAAAATGAATATTGTGATTATTGGTCATAAATGTACTTTCTATTGCTTTGATACAGGGCTCTTACTGTAAAATGATGTTGTTTATCGAAACAAGAACAAAATCAAATCAATAAATGTTATGGTCTGTATAACGCTTTATTGGTTTGGCTACCATGTCTCAGAATTGTAACCCTAAAGCTCACGATCACTGCCATTGACTTGTAATGGTAAGGTAGGATTTAGAAACTGAAAGCAACATTTTCAAACCTTGCTAGAGCCAAATGCTCATTACATTACCTTAGGCAACTCCCTTAACTCTCAGTGCTCCTCTCCACTAAGCTGCTGAAATAATTAAAGCAGGACCCCAGTGGAATGGCAGAAGACACCAGGAGAAAGGACTGCTGTGTGACTGAACTTCACTACTGGGACTATATTGCCCTCTCTCTCTCCCCCACCCAAAGCTAGTTCTATTTTTATAGGCACAGGATTTGACTGACAACAGGAACTTCCTGTTTAGGGGCAGGAAGTGAGTGATCACAGAACCACCAAGGACCCACCATCCTAGAAGGACAAGAGTAGCTCTCCGCCCCTCTAGCTGCTGGAGGTCTGCCTCTGAACAAGTAAGTGGTCTACTGAGAAATATAGGATATTCTTGTCTCAGAACAGGACAATCAGGAGCTTAAAGGAAACACAGGCAGAAAGTAAGAGAGAGAGAAAAACAGAGGAAAGAGTAAGGATTGCAAACAGTTAAGGGGCCAGAAATAAGACATGATTAGAGTGGTGCAGTGCAGTGGCTGTGAGCAGCAGTCTTCCAGGAGATGTTCTGGAGGATGCGGTGTTGTCCCATCTGCAGACACCTCCTGGGCTGAGGGAGGAAGTTGCTCATCTCCAGGCTGAGTTGGCCAGGATTTGTGGGACCTCTTCCATCCAGGGACCACCAGTGCCACTGTCATTGCCTCAGAGGTTGCCAAGAAAGAGGAGGGTTGGACCACAGTGGGCTCAGGGAGGGTGAGGTGGTGGAACAGAGGCACATCCCTCCAGTTGTACCTCTCCACAATTCCTGTGCTATTCTGGCAAAGTGTGGTTCTCTATGGAGGCACCTACAGTAGACCAAGGAGGATACTGGGAACTCCACAAAGGAGACCCACAGGAGGGTGGCAGAGGACCCTGCAGGGGAAGGAAACAACTCCTGGTGGGGACTCCATTGTTAGGAAGGTAGAACTGGGCAAGGAAGGGGAGAGGAGGTAAGGTGCCTGCCTGGCGCTCATGGCTTGAGGTACAGGGAGTGAATCTCAGGATTGCTGGAGCAGCGGCACAGGGAGGGAGTTGGATGTCATTGTCCACCTAGGGACAAATGATCTGGCCAAGAAAGGGATTAGAGAAGGCAGGAAGAGTTTGTGGAATTGGGAGGGCCTTAGTCAAGTAGCCGATGGTAACCTTCTCGGAGGTGCTACCCATCTATGGCATAGGAGAGGCTAGGGTTTTCTGTACCATGGGATTCAATCAGTGGTTGAAAACTGGTGTGAGCTCAGGATTTGGCTTCATTGGGGACTGGGGTCCACCTGGAGTGATGCAAGCCTATACTGGCATGATGGGCTGCATCTGTCTGGGAGGGGAACCAGGATCCTAGGTGATAGGTTTAATGCTTCATTGGCAAGCTTTTAAACCAGCCAAGGGGGAGACACTGGAAAGGAGCAGGAAAATCCTAGCCACCCCAAACAATCACGGTAGTAAGTGTGGCAAACATGAACATGGAGGTGTGCTGAGAGAAGGGCAGTGGTAAATGAGAAAGTGACAAAGGCAAGAAGAACAGGGATGGGGCAAAAGGGGTAAGGCCATCAGGAAATGGAGGGTAATGAGTACCAATGCCCATAGTCTGGGCAACAAGCTTCCTGAGCTGGTGGCCTTAATGGAAGAGGGATGCCTGGATATCGTAGCAGTCACAGAAACATGGTACACAGAGAACCATGACTGGGATGTTAACATACCAGGGTACATAACCTACAGGAGAGACAGGCAGGGAGAAGAGGGGAGGAGTAGCTCTCTGTAAAGGAAGGGATAAAGCAACTGAACAAAAGAGTAAACAGGGAGGGAGGAGGCACTGTGGGTCACCTTGGAGACTGGAAAGGGCACCACAATCCGCACAGGGGTTGTGTATAGACCCCCATGTCAGGGGAAGGAATGGACAAGGATATGATGGAAGGCATTCTTAGAATGGCAGAGAAAGGGAGATACTGCTGATGGGAAACCTGAATATGCCAGATGTTAACTGGAGCACATTTGCTGCAGCCACATCCAAGAGCAGGGCCATTCTTGACGCCCTACAGGTGGCAGGCATTGACAGCTAGTTTCGAACCCACTCATGAGGGAGCAATCTTGACCCGTACTTCAAACGGGGGCAGTGAGAGGATCTCAGATCTAGAAGTGGGTTGCCATCTGGGACAAGTGACCATCAAACAGTGTGTGGTTCACGTTAAACTCAGCTAGAGTCAAGCCATACAAAAGTGAGGGTACTGGACTTTGGAGGGCTGACTTTGGCAAGATGGAGAGTGCCTCAGAAAGCACTAGCAAACAGGCTAGAAGAAGCTGTGGAGCAACAATGGGGAATTATCAAAACTGCCATCACAGAGGCAACAAGCCTTGTGTGAAGCAAACAAACAAATCAAATGAAAGAAAAGCCACTATGGTTCTCAAGAGAGTGTTTGTGAAAGTCAGGAAGAAAAGACAGCATTCCGGAAGTATAAGGAAACACAGAAGGAGCAGGACAGAGAGCTGTACCAGTTAAGGCAGAAAGAAGCAGAGAGGAAGTCAGAATAGCAAAGGCCCAAACTGAGGAAAAGATAGCCAACTCAGTTAAGAAGGGGATAAACCTTTATAGGTACATCAGCTGAGAAAGACAAAGGGAGGGATAGTGAGGCTGAATAGAATGAATGGTGGGTGGGCAGAGGGGACAGTGAAAAGCAGGAATACTGACCAAATATTTCTGCTCAGTATTCACAAAAGAGGAGGGGAAGTGCCTAATCCAATTAACAGAAGCACCTTGATAGGGGGTTGATCCCAGTCCTTTCACAGAAGAAAGTGTTCTGCAAGAACTCCTAAAACTGAAGGTGGACAAAGCAATGGGTTCTGATGGAATTCACCCCAGAATTCTAAAAGAATTAAGGAAGGAACTAGTGAAACCACTGGCTACTCTTTTAATAAATCATGGGAGGATGTGTGGTACCCAAGGACTGGAGGAAGGCGGATGTGATTCCTTCACAAAAGTGGGACTAAGACAGAGGCAGGAAACTACAGACCTGTCAGTCTGACCTCTGTGGTAGGGAAAGTGATGGAGTCACTCTGAAGGAAAGAATAGTTGAGTACCTAGAGGTCAGTGGAGCACAGGATCCAAGGCAGCATAGGTTCACAGTGGAAGGTCATGTCAGATGAATCTAATAGATTTCTTTGACTGGGTGACCAAAGTAGTAGACCAGGGAGGGCTGTGGACATGGCCTACCTAGACTTTAGCAAGGCATTTGACACAGTCCCACACAAAAGATTATTAGTCAAATTAACCAGCCTGGGAGTGGGTCCCAGGTGGTAGCCTGGTAAAACACTGGCTGGACAACAGGACACAGAAGGTAATTGTAAATGGAGTCCACTCTGAAGAAAGGGTGGTTACTAGTGGGGCACCGTGAGGGTTCAGTATTGGGTCCAGTCCCTTTAATGTCTTCATCAGTGACATTGCAGAGGGACTAGAAGGAAAGTATGCCTTTGCAGATGACACAAAGATCTGCAACAGGGTTGATACAAGGAGGCGTGGAAAGGATGAAAAGGACTTGGCAAGGTTGGAGGAATGGTCAGACGATGGCAGCTAGGATTCAATACAAAAGTGCAAATAATGCACCTGGGAAACAAGAACCCAGGGAAGAGTACACAATGGTGGGGAGGTAGTAACAACAACAAAACAGGAAAGGGACCTGGGGTAATCATATCAGATGACCTTAAGGTTAGCAAGCAATGTGAGAAGGCAGTAGGGAGGGCTGGGGTATACTGGGATGTATAGGGAGAGGCATCAGCAGCAGAAAACAGGAAGTTGTTATCCCTCTGTACAGACAGTTGGTGAGACCCCATCTGAATACTGTGTCCAGTTCTGAGACCCCACCTCTGCAAGGACATAGACAGGATAGAGGCAGTCCAGAGGAGGGCAACTAAAATGGTGCAGGGTCTGCAAGAGAGGCCGTGATGAGGAGAGACTAAAGGAGCTTAATATGTATACCCTTGAGGAAAGAAGGGAGAGGGGGACATGATAGAAACTTTCAATACCTCAAGGAATCAACAAAGTCCAAGAGGGTAGCATCTTTCAGAAAAAGAGATGTGCAAGAACAAGGGACACAATTTAAAGATAGAAGGAGGGCAGTTCAGGGGCAATGTGAGGAAGTATTATTTCACAGAGAGGGTTGTGGATGCATGGAACAGCCTTCCTGAGGAAGTTGTGGGGTCTAAAACTGTGGAGAATTCAAGAATGCATGGGACAGACATAAGGCAATTCTTGTGGGGGCAGGAAGATATAGGCTGTTGGTTAACTACAATCTGCAGCCTATCCTGTGGTAGGGAAATGGGCAGACTAGATGGGCCTAGCGGTCCTTATCTGACGTCAAAGTCTATGTTTCTATGTTTCTGGGTAAATAAACTGAAAACAAAAGCCCTAGTGTAACTTTGGTTCAAAGGAATTTAATGTCCTAAAATACAATTTTTTGGAATGTTATGAGATTTGAGTGCTGACAATGGCAACTGTAGTTCCTTGGCAGAAAACAGAAAATTGCTTTAAAGCTAGTTGCATCCCTGACTGCAATAAACACAATACTGTCTTCTCTGAGTTTTCTGAGCAATCATTCTGTTTCATTTTCAAGTTATGATTCTGCAGAGAACATTACCATTCTGCTGAGTGAATATGTTTGTTTTAAGCCGCCGCACATCCAGGCCGCCTGGCTTGTTCAGTGCTCAGCCCGAGAGAACACATGGCTATCTGCTTCAGGGAATGGAAGTGACTGCTCGCGCCCAACTGCAGCCACAGCCACACACTGGCAGCACATCCAGGCTGCCAGGCTTGTTCGGCCTCAGTCCTCGAGAGCACAGGGTAAGACAAGCAACATTTCCCAGCTTGCGCGTCTCCGATTGGCCAAGACCTTCTGAGGCAGCTGCTATTGGCTGCATGATTTGTAGCCCCTGTCCCTATTGGCTGAAGCTGAATACCAGCTTTTAACTGCCAGGGACCAAAAATCAGCCGTTGTAGTGAAACTTGCAATAGTATTGTAATTATTGTAATTGTGAAAGGATTTTCCAATTATATTGAAGGGGACTGTATGTGACACTGTTAAATCGAATGTGAGAAATGTGGTATAAGCTGACTGTAGCACTAGTGTCTCGGTAGCCTAACGCTGATGAGCAGGGTCCCTTTGCCAGTCTGATAACTGTGTAAGGTTAAAACAAATATTGAACCAAGTGCCTGTATGTAGCATGTACTGCCTGTAATTGTAGACTGTGTTTCCTTCTCTGTCAAATTTTAGATGCACCTTACCTGCCCCTCTGGTCCTAGCTCTGCTTTCCTCTATCAGTATTTTACTTTTTAACCTCTAGGCGCTTGAAGCTTTAACCTGAGCAATTGCAGTTGGTGCCTTCTCCTCCCCACCATTTAAAATCCTAATTTTGCCCTCCTAATCCCTTGATCGGAGTCTTTGTCTATCCCTACTCACCCCACCCAGCGATTCTCTATTCATTACCTGCCCTTATACTGACACCCCACTGCCAAACTTCCTGCCACCCTTGTTGGCAGACCTATTTATAACCTTGTCTTCTCCCTTACGTTAACAGGCTATCTGCTTCGGGCATGGAAGCCCTCAGCGACTCGACTGTGGCCACAGCTGCACACCGCCACACATCCAGGCCTCCCGGCTTGTTCTCATGCTCAGCCCCGAGAGCATAGGGTAAGACACAGCAACATTCCCCAGCTTACAGTGTCTCTGATTGGCTGAGGACCTTCTGATGTCGCCGCTATTGACTGCATGATGTGTAGCTTCTGTCCCTATTGGCTGAAGCTTAATACCAGCTTTTAACTGCCAGAACCAAACATCGCCAGTGTAGTGAAACTTGCAATAGTATTGTAATTATTGTAATTATGGGGATTTTCAGCCTCCTGCCCACCCCCACCTGCCTCCTTAATTAAATACACCTTCTTTCTGCCCACCTTCTGCTAGGTCACTCTACTGGCACAATAACGGACTGCTAGGTTCATTCCTATTGGCACAATAACAAACTGCTTGACCTTAATTAGTGCTTGAGCAAGGTCGTCATGAATCCTGTTTTGGTACAGCCTTTTGCCTAAATTCCATAGTGAATGACCCTATATTTTTGACCAGTATGCAGGGTGTTAGCTCTATTTTCTGCCATCTAATTGGCCTGTACACATTACTACTTATCTCTGGCACTATTCCTACGCAGTACTGGCACAAACTGGTGCCACAGTACCTTCTCTTCTCATCTTAATATGGGTTGCAATCATACGTATGGTACTGTGCTCATCTCAAACCAGTTCCCCCACTTCAAACAGCATCTTTATGCAGCACTCCCTTTCTTCCCTGCCCAGGTGCTCTCTTGCATCCTTGGGGGCGCCTGACACCAACCTACTGCATCCTCAATGCCATCTTTTCTGCTTACAGGAAGGTCAGACTAAGACTTTCAAACTGACTCTGATTGCTATTAAAAATATTCTACAGATCCTCCTAATCTGCTGTGGTGATGTTGAACTTAACCTGGGCCACACCTCTACTATCCCTCCCTTCAGATATAACAAACCTAAAGGCTAAAATTCTGCACGAAATGTCTGTAGTCTCCTAAGAAAGCTGGACCTTATCCAAACATGGATAAACCTCTCCTCCTGATGTATTGGTTATCTCCAAGTCATGGCTTAAACCCTCAACCAAGGACACTGAAATAAATATACCATTTTACAAAGTCTATAGAATGCACAGACAGACCAGAGGGGTGGAGTTGCTATATATGTACAGGATAAGTACTGTGTTTCTATCATCAGCTCTATCGCTGAGCCTAAAGAATATGATAATCTATCAATTTAATTACAGCTGTCCCTCCCAATCCATTCAAATCATTACATGTTATAGACCCCATTGGCTGGCCTAAAGATCATTTAGCACCTGAGCTCCTTACTCGACTCTGCATCTTCAGAGGTCATAGTTGTAGGTGATCTAAATCTTGATTGGTACGCCACCTGTTCTAAACCTCTCAAGGAGCTAAGTGACACCATTGGTCTCCAACAACTCATTATGGAACCCACCAGCCAAACACCAAAAATTTGGTGACAAAGTCCATAACATGACTGTGTACACACATGTATTGCACAGTTTCCACATATGCCCGGAAGTGCAAGCATTTTTAATATTCCCACTACAGATTTTCAACATTGCCATCTCTTCACACTTCCCTATGGATGGTACAGCTGTCATTCTTCACATCCTGCCCGATCTGTGTTCTCATACATGTGGTGCAGAATGGCACAGTCGCTGTTGGAACTCAAAGTTTGGGACACATTGACAAAATCACACTGCCACTCTTCATGAGAAGAGTTCCCAAATTCTTTGATGAGGTGGGGTCACTAAAGGCCATGTTGAAAATCTGTAGTGCAATACCAACAAACACCCGGGTGTTAGGATTTCTAACCATAACATCCCATACTGTACAGACTGACAGGCATCAGGGTGTGCCTCTGGATTGCCGACTGTACTGCTCATGCCATCCCACCCCACTCCCCAGGCACTGACAGGCATCAGGTGTACCTTGGACTCTTTGTCCCCAGACTTCCTCCATTCTCCAATGCTGCACCCATTTCAGCATATGCCCTTATGGAATGGGGCGACTGTAAAGCCAACACCCCAAAGCACACCTCAACATATGTCGGTGTCTGCAGAATAGGGTGAATTGACATGGCATGACCGTCTATGGACAATGACCCAAATATTTACCCCAATGCCTGTCCGTCTCTACAGGATGGAGGTGGGGTTGGTGTTAAGTTCAATACTTCACTGCCATTCTTATTCTGCATCTGCATTTCCAATGTTAATACCAGCAAGCAAACATTCGGCATTGACAAATGCTTGTTTTGTCTGTCAACTTACAGGCCACAGGTTCTCCAGAAGTGGGATGGGGTTGTAGACAAAAATAAAACAGGGTTCTCACTCTGCTACCATGGCATTCTAGACCTTAAACTGTTAGAAAATATTTGAACAGGCACCTGTTGAGCCACTCATTTACAATTATTTTTTTTTTTACTATATTTAATGCAAACATGTATGTAATGCTGAACGTTATTTTTAGTCGTGTGCACCTTGGATGTTTGGGAAGGATTTTAAAGTATGTTTGTCACTTTTGACATTACTATGAAAAAACATATTTAGACAGAATTACAATATACAGAGGAGCTCTCCAGGATGCAACACAGTATTACAGCTTCTTGCAGGACAAAAGGGTACCTGCCATTAAAAGTACTTTGTTTCCTGTAGTATCTCTGCTGCAGAATTCTGTAGTATTGTACTGTATCCTTGCAGATTCCACTGTAGTTTAGATGTTTGCATTTGTCATCCCTTTTCTTCTAGGTTGATTAGCTAAGAAACAGAATCATAGTTCCCTGATGTTCATTTACTTGCTGCTTCATATTTTGCCAGTCATATCCTCTGTTTTGACACCACAGTTTGGTGCTGTGGAAATGATTATGATGCAACAAAAGAGCAATGTGTCTTCACAAAGGATTAAGCACTATGAGCAGAACAACTATAGGGGACACAGCTCCTGATTCAATGAAAATGAACCTGTCTGTGAAGACTCAAAGGAATAGACTACATGGTTGTGAAATGGACTGCCAAAAGAACTAGTAGAGGCAAAAATGCTAGAATGGTTTAGAAAAGTTACTCGATGATTATATGCATCATAGCAAAATAAACAGATATTTAAGAAAGGAGACAGATTTGATGGGCAAACAGCCATTTTCTTAATTCCAGTTATTGTACCAAGTATTATACCAAGTAAATACAGTAAATAAAAAATAAACTGCATTGTGTCTAAACATTATGTTTTAAAATGTTCTCAGAAGTAATGCTCATTTCAATAAATTAATAATTACAGTAACTACTGAAAACATTTTTGAAACAAGTTATTTCCCTTACTTAGAAACACTGAGGACACAACCAGCCATAGTCAGAGTATTTTTATTGCTTGGTGGTCTAAGTAATGTGCTTTTAATTTTAACTTTTACTACTGAGCTGCACAATTTCACATGGTGATAAAGCTTGACTTTTAAATTAATTTTACTGATTATATATGAAAATGAGTTACGTTATTGCAGAAACTTCATTTATAAAATGCTTTATAGACTATCTAAAGAGAGGAACATAAGTAGAGTGCATATTTATGAAGACAGATTTGGAATAAAAAGTGAAACTGGATGAAGTGTGGGGATCATATGCTTTCTATACCCTAAAACTTGAACCTCCCTTGAAACATTATTTTTGCATGCTTATACTTCACGATTATTGGGTAAAAAGTGAGTTGTGTGCCCAATATGCTCTTTCAACTGGAGAGGTAGCAATTGATATTATGCAGAATCTTAAGATAATCAAACAGGAAACCTGCATCAATTTCAACTGGGTTCTGTGATACAATGTTTCTCAATATATCTTCAACTGGATATCTGTGATTGCATCTTATCACTGTTTACCACTGTGCGCATGTGCAAATACAATTTCAACTGATGTATTGTCATATTTCTACTAAAATAAACCATTCTATATCAAGTGTCAACATATGTCAAGCATATTAAATTGCACATTCTTTCTGTAATTATGAATGCACAAATTTCAAGTTAGAATACGAAGTTCCATGATCTAGCCAGATGGGCTTGGATAGAAACACAGCTTACCATATAAGTTCTAGGTCCACTGGCCACTTCAGCAACATTTCAGCATTTTGTGAAACAAAATATCACAGAAACAATGTTCTTATAATATTTAAATTAATAAACCTAATTGAAGCATTTTGGCAGCCCACAACAGAGAGATGTCTGTCTTGTGTGGAATAAGAAGATCAGATTACTCATAGATGCCTTCAGAAATGATAGGAGAGGTGGAGGTGACTAGTAAGTGACATAGTAAAGAATTTTTGTGACAGATGGAAAGGAGCATGTGACAGGGTTAGGTAAGACCCTATCCATTTGTAATTTAGATAGAGTTAAAAGTAGGATCTATTTTGTCCTCTCTATTCTGCCACATGTCTGTTTCTTGCCTGTCTGATTGCACAATTGGATTTTATTGTAGCACCTAGATATTGGCCACTGGATGGTCCCACAATTTCCCCTGTTAGCTCCTTCCTTCACTTACAGTTTTTAGTCTTTATTTTTTCCCTTGCTTCTCTGTGGTTAAAAATATATATATGAATCTTTATGGGAACTGAGATCCCTTGGATTGCAAATGCATATAATTGTATTGTTGAAATGACTTCAGAAAGCTGGGTTTATTAGAAATATATCAATCTGAAACACATGGGGTTGATCTTGAAGTGAATTTTGACCTCCACAAGCATGTTTGCAGAACTGTCAACAGGAAACCAGCTCTGGGATAAAATGTATTACTTTTGTTGCACACCTGTTAAGACTAAGTGTGCTCTTCAGACTGTCTCCAGAAAGAAATTGACAACATTTTGGTACATTTTGTGAGAAACACTAGGTACAACTTAAAACATCAGAATGCAGAGTTTGAATGTCAGGAAAGGCCATTTTATAAAAAGAGAGCTATGTTTTGTTTAGATAGAGATAGAGAAATTAAGATATAAATTGATTTATAGACTCAGATGAATGATGTTTTATTTGCATTGTCCTTAGGAAGAGCTATTCTATACAATTTTATTTTTTCTTATTTTATTGTTATTGACAATAATAAAATGCTATTTGAGAATTTCATACCTTCTGCTGGTCTGCCTATGCTTCCAGACTTATGCCTCTTCATAGCTGGTGTCAGACAAAGTGGGAATTACACAGTGTATACTCTATGTCAGGAGTTTTGTCAATGTGTACCAGATCTGGTACCAGGGAAGTATAGAAGAAATACATGGATGCTGCAAAAACAAGCCAAGGAGTGATTGCCAGATAAATGGCAGCCAAACTAGAAGCAGAAACAAAATCCAAATTGAGACTGTACAACCAGCAAAAGTGGTGAAAGAAGAACAAGTGGAGAGAACTTAAAAGCATGTCTGTCTTCTTCAATTGGAAGGCTGAAACAATGAGCGACTGAGAAACAGGGAAGAGAAAGACGCAATAAGAGGTGCAACAATGGCTAAAGCCTTGCAAGCTGCCACAGCTGGATAATGTGGTAAAGGACCAGCAGACCAACAAAACAAAAACAACTTAAAAGACACTAAACTTACACAGCTTTGTCCCTCAGATGATATGGATGAACATATGACAAATTTTTAAAGGGTTACTGGAGCCTGCCAATGGCTAAAACAGCAATGGCAATTAGGTTGTTACTTTATCTGACAGGTAAAGCCCAACTTGCCTACAGCAATATTAACACTGCAGAGTCAGAAAACTATGCCCTTGTGAAACCATAACATACCTTGCACATAACATACCTACCATAACATATCTTGTATGTAATCTATGTATTTTATGTAATATAAATACATATATGACTTTAATTCACAGCCTTATAAAGACAACAGGTAAAATAACTGCAATTCACACCTTGAGGAAGAGCCTGAGCTCAAAACATTTGACGCTACCTGACAGTGCTGTTATGCTGTAGTTTTAACAACAGCTTGAATCAGATAACCAAACTTGGCTGTGAGATTCCTGAGTGTGCCTGAGCAGAACCTTTTGTTTTACGTTAGACAGACTCAGGTGCATGCTGAAGTTCTGGAAAGACTATGCAAAAGGACTAGGTGCTGGCCATCTGTATCCATGGGGACACTCAATACTATCCTACCACCCAAGTGATTCATAACAATAATGGGATGTTGCACCAAAAAAAAAAAAAAGTAGGGGTAGTACCAAAGTTGCCTGTACCTGTGATTATTGGGAATGACGTTCAAAATTTTGCTAAAGTTAATTACAGAGGAAGTAAACCCTGCCGTGTAAATAGGTGTGATAACAAGAGCACAGGCAAAGACAATCCTGGATATTATGGATCATTTCCTTTTGGTGACTTTGATTCAGACTTGTTTGAGCCCATCTCCAAAATCCAGAAGTCCAGGAAAGAAAGAAGATGCCTGAAAAACAGTGGCAACAACAGTCTGATGCACATAAGAGGCTGATATATTAAAATGCTGAAACTAAACTGACAACTGATTGTGATTTTGTTTCTGAGCAAAATAATGATGTTTTTCTCAATGCTATTTAAAGCAGCTGCAGGAGAAACAAAAACAGGCAAAGCAATGCTTAAAAATGTGATGGACTATTGTACAGAATTGGTTAATCCCAGATAGAATATTTGTTCATGCCAAAGAAGTGTAGAACTGAGTTGTTACAGATAGCACACAATAGTCCTAAGGCTGGTCACTCAGGGAGGGACCATAAACTTGTTAGATTGTTACACAGATTTTACTGGCCTGGGATTCATTAGGATGTTGCTGCCTATTGCAGTTTTTCTGCTGATTATCAGAAAGTAGCACCAGTGACAAAACAGGTGCCCTTCATGCCCCTGTCCCTGAAAGATGTGCCTTTTGATAAAATTACAATGGATACAGTTGGCCCTGTAGGCAAAAGAAAAAAGGGTAATTGATTCAGTCTGAAGTATGTGACTATGTTTCTCAATACTCAGTGGCAATTTCAATATGTACTGTCCCAGCCTCAAATGTGGCAGCACAGCTTGCTTGAAATTTTAGCATACCTAAAGAGATTATTACTGATCAGGGTAGTAATTTTGTTGCTGCATTGCTGAAGGAGCTGTACTGATTCAAGGTATCACTGCCATAAGAACCTCCCTTTATCATCCTCAGACGTATGGTCTTCTTGAGTGTTTTAATCAAACCCTGAAATGCATGTTAAAAAGGTTAGGACCAGTACTTACCTTATCTGCTTTTTGCTTTCAGTGATATGCCACATGTAGAAACCATAGTCAAATAATGTGAAATGGTCCCCAGAGGAGAAGAGACTTTTGGGGCCATCAAAGCTGCATTATGTTCAACCCCTGTTTTGAGATGTCCAGACTTTAAGAAATGATTTCTGTTATAGACAGATGCATCAGAGGTAGGTCTAAGTGCAGTCCTGAATCAGAATCTCTGTGGAAAGGAATGTCCCATTCTGTATATCAGTTGAAACTGCACATGAGAGAAAAAAGTGCCCCACTAATGAAAAAGAATGCCTTGCTGCAAAATGGACAATGG
The DNA here is from genome assembly GCA_016271365.2 of Neoceratodus forsteri. NCBI lineage: Eukaryota > Metazoa > Chordata > Ceratodontiformes > Ceratodontidae > Neoceratodus > Neoceratodus forsteri. The sequence goes on along the minus strand of CM028134.1, from coordinate 880,620,043 downwards.
AGTCCCTCAAGATTTATTTGCTAGTAGCTGACTTTGTACTCAAAACAGATCACAATCCTCTCTGTTGGCTTAATCAAATGAATGACAAAAATCTGAGAATCACAAGGTGGTACCTGGCACTACAGCCATCAAAGTGATGCACCAATCCAGAAAAGAGAATGTAAATGCTGATTTCTTAAAAAGATATGGTTCAGGAATTAAGAATCAGAAGGTTGAAAAATGCATGTGCTTAACTGAAACGTTTGCTGTAAAAGGTGCTATGAAATAAGGAATACTGTATATGCAAAGAACTGGAATGTTATAAGGTAATGTTAAAAGAGAAGTAAAAAGGTTTTGGAAATCAGTTTTTTTAAGTTCCCTCTTATAGAGGGGTAGTGTGACAGGGTTGGGTAAGACCCTGTCCCATTTATAGATTCAGAGAGAGTGGAAAATAAGGATCTATTTTCCTCTCACATTCTGTCACTTGTCTGTCTCTTGCCTGTCTGATTGTGCAATCAAATTTTCTTGTGGCACCTACACATGGTCACTCCAATGGTCCCACAATTTGCCCCTGCTATGGCCCGTCTTCATTTGCTGTTTCTATCTCTCTTTCTCTCTTTGCTTTTCTGTGTTTAAAAATAAATGTGAAACAGGGTCCCTTGGTTTGCAAATGTATATAATTATAGTGTTGAAATAATTGCAGAAAGTTATTTGGGTTTATTAGAAAGATACTAATCTGAAACTAGTGGGATTGATCTTAAGATCCATTTGACCTCCAAAAGATTGCTTGCAGAATTATTAACAGGAAATCAGCTCTGGAATAAAATGTATTATTTTGTTGCAACTGTTAAGACTAGATGTGCTCTTCAGACTGGTTTTGGGAAATAAACTGACAATGTTTTGCAAATTTTGTGAGAAACAGGAGATGCAATTTAAAATATCAGGGTGCAGAGTTTAAACTGCCAAGAAAAGGCATCTTATACAAAGAGAAAAATGTTTTGTTTAGAGAGAAATAAAGAGGTTGGGTTTGAAGTGGTTAACTCAGGTGAAGGTTTTTTGTTGTCTGTACTGACTTTAAGAAAGCCATTCTGTACAATTTTATTTTTCTTATTTTATTTATATTGATAATAATGAAACATTACTTGTGAATTTAGTAACTTCTGCTGGTCTGTCTATGCTTTTGACTTGAAGTATGATTCTATGGCAGGGTAGCAGCAGGGATGCAGAGTGGCAATGTGCAGTTGGAGGCAGGAGTAGTAGAAATAGGCGAACTTGCCAAAACTTGGTTTTCCCCAAAATTCATGAATTTCAGCAACTTTGCTTCACTGTCAGCCGCAATTGATGTAATTATGAGCCTGACAATTTGGCCATATTCATGTGGCAAAGCTATATGAGTTGCCAATTTGCACAGTTTATTGTATGAATTTGTGGAATTTGTTGGCAAAAAACCTATGAAAGCTGTTTTTAGCTACAAACTAAAACTGCAGATGAATACCTCCCATCCCACTGTACTGTAATACCATCTGCCACCCACCACCAATGAAAATTGTCATAAAACCCTCCCACACCCTGCTGAAACCCTCATCTCTCACCTCCCATTGCTCTAATGAATATCAACTAGGAAGAGTAAGACAACATAATTTCAAAACTCTTCCCCCACCCACATATCACCCACACTACCCAACTTGCCACTGCCACAGCTCATGAGCACTCCTCCCCACTCAATTTTTCATACACTCCAGCAGACCTGATGCATCCATGCATCTCTTCAGGTTCCAAGGTGCTTCTCTCAAGACATCTTCCTTCAATTAACTTCCGCACCATTTCTCTATTAATTATGACAAGCTACTAATAGGGTCTGTAGCATGTTGATAACCATGGCTGTAACTTACATACTCACCTGTATCTACTCTGTAACCTAAGTCTTCTTGTATGAAAATATGTATTATTATCCCGGTCTCCCAGCGCTCAGTGGGCCTACCCGACACCAACATTTTATAAATAAATAAATAAACCCCCCACCCAAGTCCCACCACCAGGTCCCTAAGTCATAACATCCCCAACCAACCTCCTTCAACACCCACCATCCTCCTTCCCCATCAGCACTGGAAAAAATGTGACCTATAATAAAGAAAACAGTTCCTGTTGCAGAATGTCTGCTCTGCTCAGTGTCCATCTTGGCAATGGTGCATGAATGAATGGTGACATAGCTACAGTAGTAGTAAGTACTAGCAACACCTGATTGACTGAATTTTTACACAAACCCAGGCTGAATATCTACCAGGGATGTTTCATTCGATGGGCTGTCTCATGTCCTCAGACTCCAGGCTTGTGCTTCTGGTACCCCTGTTGGAATCTCAGAAGCTCTATCAAAATCTTAGTATTACAGTCAGTGCTGGGGTAATGATTAGTGGGGACTGGCTACTCTTCTGCTGTGGGTATGGCTCCACCAAGGTGACAGTATGCCTCCTTAATGTCCACTGGGATTCCATGAATCACAAATCCATATGTACAGCCAGAATTTGTCATGTATCCATCCTCCAACACCCTAAAACTTCCCATCTATTTTCTCATGTCTCTTACCAGATAAATTGCAATCTTCACTAACTCATCAATATATGCCTAACCTCTATGCCCTTTGTGTCTCCAAGGCAGGCATCAATATTCCTCCACAATATTTCCAGTCTCAGTCTTCTACTAACACATTTGTAAGTACTCTCTCCTGCATTACAGCCCTATTCCTTCAGCTACTTCCATATCCTATTAAATGGGGAGGGAGTAGTGCTGTTTATAGAATGTGGCAGGAGGGCATTGCTTGATCATCCATGATAATGCACTTTGAGGGCTGAACTTGCTTAACAGTATGATCTGCAACTGGATGCCTCCAACACTAGTACTGCCTCCAAACTGTATTATTGGAATGCTCTGAGAAACACTCACATGGCTACAGTCTGTAAAAGCATTGCTGCACTAAGCTACAGGGGCACATTGGGTGCAGCTAAGGCTAAGGAGGTAAAACAGGATGTGAAAACACTAAGCTGAGCCCACAGATGGCTGCATAATTGATTTAGCTATAAAGTATACAGTTACAGTACACAGCAGGATAAGAAACTTTGCAGAATAGTTTTGACACCTGACCCTTAAAGATTTATTTATTTATTTAGTTTGTAGGTGCAGTAGCCAGAAAGACTATTTTCAGGCACAACCAGGAGAGTACAGATACAAACTTACGAGAACAATGATGCATAGTGCAAAGTACAGGAACAACATGATACATAGTACAATTACATATCAGCAGCAATGTGACAAAGTATTGAGGCTGTTAGGCCAGAAATAAGCATTTAAGCATTTTAGGTAATGTGAGACAGGATATAATCGGGTCAAATAGGAGACTGAGGTAGGAAGACAAAAGTGCAGCATTAATATTTACACAAGACAATACATTAAGGTCAAATTTTCTGACCAGGTAACTGTGCAAGTAAGTAAGAAATGGGGAGCAGTGGGGTGAGTAGCTACCAGGCAAAGATAGATAGAGGAGGTGCTTTGGAGAGAAGGTGGGGATGGATGATTTGATAACCTGGAAAGAAGAGGAGGAAATGGGGAAAAAGAAAAGAAAGAAATGAGGAAGTAAAAGTTGAGAGGAGAGTTTCACTGACAGGGGACTACATTGGCTGTGCCCTTAAAGACTACATCTGATTTGGAAAGGAACAGGGAAAGGATATTGTGTGGGTAACTAATGGGCAGATGAAGTCTTTATCATATCTGTGTGAGTGAGTGTAAAGATAGGCCACATATAGGCCATACTGGCCAAAACCCAAATCTAGGCTGACCCACCTTATTAGACAATACCTTGCTAACCTATTTCTAGCCCAACCCACTGCACACTGCTAATCACCATGTAATCAGGTTACCCACCAAGGTATGGCACAACCAGTCAGAGATTAAGAATAGACTGTAGGGTACCTTTAAAACTAACATTGTTGCAGCCCAAAAATATAAATTGTTCACTTGTATTTATTTTAAAACATGTTAAAGCAGCAGTATTATTAAAATGTTTTAGATAATAAACAGTAGTCCACAATTAGCACAAAGAAAAAGTTCAATATACCCATTTTTCTTTTAAGCAGTTTGAAAAGGGCCACTGAATATAGCCAGTTGATTGGTACATCCATTCCAAGATACACTAATCATTTGCTAATATACTTGCTAAGCTTTATGACACGAAAACATAAAACCAGTCTCTGAATTAAAAACAAAATCATTGTTTTACTCAACCCAGTTACCATAGTAGTAAGACCCTCCCAGAGTACATTAATAAGTCATTAATAAACCCTTGGGGCATGTGGCACTTGTCTGGGCCTTGTGCCACATTATGCCCCCAGAGGGTGATTAGCACATTGTTATTGTAACCCTGGTCATACTTATTGCTTAAAGATCAAATGCACACCTATTTCATAAAAGCTTGAATTCACTTGAATACATGTCCTGTGTCATGATTAGTGTTTTCTAAAAATAGCATGGTGTTTGGTTTTGTGGTTTTCTTTAAATTGGCATCGGTTAATGTGCTCTGTAGTAACTGAAACAGTGAAGATGTTTCCGTCCCTGTCAGTGAGCAATGACATCATACCTGTCCAGCCTGCTGCTTCACCAATTAAATCCCTGATTGACTGAATAAAGTGTTGCAGTTCCTAGTTAGAGCAGTCTGTGGAGCTAATTGTTTTCACTCAAGTTTATTACTAACCCATCTGGTTTGTGTTTAGAGACATTAGCTTAAACTAATTCTGTTCTCATAAACAGTTAATTATTTTGGGTGCAGTGCTGAATTTAAGTGGAATGAATGAATGTCTGTGAGAAATTACCTTGTCTGTATCACAAATATCAGTTCTCTGTCATCAAAACTCTACATTCTATTCTGGCTATATAACACGCTGTTGTTTGATGGCTATGACATAAATCTGCATTCCATTAATTCATAGAAGCAGTGTGTCTTTGATTTAGCCTCAATAAATAGGATCATGTGAGAATACTTTTGTTTTATGTCAGATTGACAAACATGTGTCTGTCACACTGCTATTTCAGGAACGTATGAACTCATACAATTTAATTCTTTTTGGGGTTCTGTGTGAAAATACATCATGTATGTGTATAACTAGAAATACTTTATGGCATCCTGATGCACTTGTTTCCTGCCTCTCAGTTGAGGATGCTGCATCCCGCTTCCCTCTGTCCCCAACCCCACATGCAGTGCCAATGCACAATGTTGCCCACTTTTCCTGTCCCCACAGACAGGGCTGTTGTGCTCTGCTAAGCCCTAGAGTCCCAGGGCCTCTGCCTTCACAGTTTGGGTTGCTGCACCATGCTGCCTCAGGCCACCAAGGTGGGGCTTTGCTTCACCTTGTCACGCACTTCCATTGCCCCAAATGGGCAGGGTTGCTTCACAACATGCACCCGTCACACTGTTAGAGCTGCTTTTCCCTGACTCCCCACTGTGTCCTGCACCACAGTCATGGCTTCTCTCCCCTGACACCACTGTGCCCTGTTGCACCATAGAACCTCTTGCTCCCACAGTTAGAGTTATTTCACCATGCTGTTCCCTGCCACTAGAGTCAGATCCTTTGGTACACTTCCCAAAACTACGTGATGGAAAATACAAAGAAAAACTTTCATCTTGGGTTATAGGGTGGGAGACAGAGGGTAGCAGGGTGTGGCAGCCTAAACTATTTATGCAGGAGGCAACAGGGTGCAGTAGCTCTGACTGTGTGGAAGACAGTAGGCAGCAGGTTGCAGCAGCCTAATATGAGGCAGGAGACAGGGGACTTTGGGGGCAGGGAAAATGGGGAAGCAGAGAGCTGCTACCTCAACTGTTGGGTAGGAGACAGGGACATCAGGATGCCATATAGTATTTCTAGTTATACACATACATGATGTATTTTCACACGAAACCCTCAAATAACTGAATTGTATGAGTTCATACAGTACATGTTCCTGAAATTGCAGAATGTGCAGACACAGGTCTGTCAATCTGACATGTAAACCACATTGTTATCTCATGAACATTTTATTGAGGCTACATCAAATACAGCCTGCTTCTATGACTTGATGGAATGTAGATTTATTTTATATATCCATTTAATAACCCTGTGTTATATAGCCAGAATAGAATGCATAGTTATGTTGACAGAGAACTGACATCTGTGATACAGACAAAATAATTTCTCACTGATATCCATTACGTATCACTTCAGTTCAGCACTGAACCCCCAAATGATCAACTGTTTATGAGAACAGATTGATTTTAAGCTAATCTTTCTAAACACAAACCAGATGGGTTAGTAATAAACTTTGAGTGAAAACAATTAGCTCTACAGACTGCTTTAATCAGGAACTGCAACAGCTTATTCAGTCAATCAAGGGCTTAATTGGTGAAGCAACCAGAGCTGGACAGGTATGATGTCATTGCTCACTGACAGGGACAGAAACATCTTCACTGTTTCTTCACGGTTTTCAGTTACTACAGAGCACATTAACAGATGCTGATTTAAAAACCACAAAACCAATCAGCATGAAATTTTCAGGAAACCTAATCATGACATAGGGATGTGAATTCAAGGGAATTCAACCTTTTTATGAAATATATGCATTTGATCTTGAAATACAGCACTGGTAGTACTTCCCTTCTATAAAAGCACCATAATGAAAACCTTGTATTTACGTCATGATACAGTACTATCATAATTATACTTCAGTCACTGACCTCACACTTAAAATGAAAAATTGAGACAATGGGGCTATGGAACAACTTTTGAAATATGCATTTAAACAATTGTAACAGAACATTTCACCCTTAACAGAACATTTCACCCCTGCTTAGCCTCATTTGCATTTTACTATTATTATTTTAATGTCAAACTTTTGTTTAACTATTTTTCAGTTACTACCCACAGGGTTTAGCTCATACCACTTTCTTTACTACAGCATAGTTTCAAAGCCTGTTGTTCAGAAAAACTGAACAGATAACACCTTCCCATTCTATACAAACCCTATACAAACTATTTAGAAACCACATAGCCTTAATCCTACACTACATTGTTTTTGGATATAAAGCTGATTTTAAGCCCTACTATGATTTAACTGTTTCATATTCTTGACCATAAATCATTGGCAAATTATTTTAAGAAACAAAAGATTGATTTAAAATCATTAACAAAGTGTGGGTGATGTAAGATTACATCCATTACACAAAAGCCCTAACAGGCCAAGGCAGACTTCAAAGGAAAGTAATTGTTAATCATATATACAGTACACTATTTTCATCAACACTTAGACATCTGCTAAACAAAATATTCCTCCATCAAAATACCCATAATAGATACAAATTGTATTTTTATTTACATGTATCGGCATGTAAAATGCCACAGATAAAGGTGTGATAGGCTTCTTGTGATTTCCCTACAACTTCCTGGAGCTGTTTCTTTTGGGGCACTATAGGTCCCTTTGATCTCTATTGTAGAATCAACTAGGGCAAGCAAATGTTTCTAACTGAAACACTGCTGACACCTTTCTTCCTCTAGCTCTCATTTAAATATCAAAACAATTCATTCAATCAATCAATCAATCAAAATCTTTATTTATCCAGGTGAAACATCATTGAGCCAAGCTCATTTGCAAGATGGACCTGGTTAAGGTTAAGCTATTACAACATATATGTACAACCAGACAAGTTAATACAAAAGTTTAAGGCTTGCAAAAATATACAATATATCGACAATCGTAGATAAGAGTGCAGGAATATTATTTGCAAGTGTAATATCAATCCATTGAACAAGTTCCTTTAATTTCCAAATGTGCATCATTATTCAGTGTATATATGAGAGATGAGACAGGGTGGAATAAGGTGGATATAACAAAGCAACATGAATTAGTACAAAAATATTGAAAACAGGTCCACAGGAGATGATGGAGCATATAAACAGCAGTATTTAAGGCAATAGTGTAAAAGGAAGGCATATGCATATATATAGTCTGTACACAGAGGAAAGGAAGAACATGGAGGCAACAGGAGGAACAAGACTGGAGGGGCATAGTGGGAAGAGAAGAGAGATTAGCAGGTAAGCAGAGCAGAGAAATTGGGGAAGAGGAACTAGCTAAGGATACAGAGAGAGAGTAGCCGGGAGTGGATACTGAGATAGTCTCAACCAGAGGATACAAGTGGATTCTATCCCAAATGTGGGAGACAGAGAGTAAGTGGGAGGAAAGGAGTGAATGGGCAGAAGTGAGGAACAGGGATGGAAGACTAAGTCTTAGAGTCACTGGGCAGTACCAGACTTTTTTTGTTAGCGCACTGTGCATGGCAGGATAAGGGTACTGTGAAACAGAGGCCCAAGGCGAGGATGGGAGTGGCAATTGCAGACTTCTTGGAATGATAGGGAGTATAGACTCTTGAAAGCAGAGAAGCAGACAGGGTGCACAGCTTGCAGGTTTTTGTATTTTGTTCCAAAGTGGGGGCAACACGTAGCTTATGGCTGCTCTGCCAAAGCAGATTAGCCATAGGTACTTTGAGTGAGATGAAGGTAGAACTTCGTAAGGCATAGTTACCTATTGTGTTTAAAGGAAGGCAGTTGACAATGTACAGAGGCAGTTTTTGAAATAGCTCTGAAGGTCCACAGTGCTGCATTTCTCTCTCTCTAAATTTAAAGGAAGTCCAACCTATAGCCATGTACAGTGAACAGTGTTGCCCCTGAGCCATGTACAGTGAACAGTGGTGCATGCTGAGTGGGAGACCGTTATGAACCTCAGGGGCTCTGTGGTAGAGTGTGTCCAATTTAGACAGACAATGGGTAGGGCAATGGCTATAGATGAAATCCTATAATCTATCAACAAAAGAAATGTGGATTAGTCATTTTAGCAGATCATTAATGTGTTCAGTGAAGGAGAGCCTGTGGTCTAACCACACTCCCAGGTACTTGAATTTTGGGACATATTCAGTTTTCTCCTAGCGAAGTGGTGATCTAGGTACTGTGCCGGTAGTTGCAGAATTGATTAAAAGGGTAAATGGAGAGAAGAGCATTGCTTTCATTTTTTGGCATTGGGGAGGAGCTTTTTAGAATAAGTTGGCTTTGTAGTAGATTGAATTCAGATTGTAAATCTTCACAGGCCACTTCTGGTGTTAGGCAACTAAGTATAAGACAGTATCATCTGTGAACAGGTGAATACTAGCATTGTTTATGCAAATGTCGATGTTGTTGATGTATATTGCAAACAGTAGTGGACCTAGGATAGATCCCTGGAGCACGCCCTGCTGGACAGGTTTAAGAGGTGACAATTCACCTTTGGCTTTGACTTGCTGGAGCGTCCTGTAAGATAGTCAGTAAACCAATGCAATGATGAGGAATCCATGCCTATGGACTGCAGGGAAAGGAGGAGCAGGCTGTGATCCACGGTGTTGAAAGCCTTGCTTAGATCAGAAAAACAGCACAGACATAATTCTTAAGGTCCAGCTCCCTCTGCACAATCATTGGTCACTTTGGTGAGGGCTGTGATGGTGCTATGGTTGGCCCTGAAGCCAGACTGCATTGGGTTTAGTAGATTTAACATTTTCGAGATGGGACCTGGCTCTTCTTCACTATTTTCTCCAGTAATTTTTATAAAACAGGAAGGATGGAGATCAGTCTGTAATTGTTAAGGTCACAGGGGTTCCCTGATTTAAAAGGGGATGACTTGTGCAGTCTTCCATACAGGTGGCAAAATACCCTGAAACAATGATAGACTGAATAGGTGGGTAATAGGTATAGATAATACAAGATAGGCAATTTTTATAAAGTAAGGGTCTAAGGAATCAGCACCTGCAGTTTTCCTGGTATCCAATTGCAGAAGTAGATTTTCTACCTCTTTTAGTGACACAGGTTGGAATGCAAATATCGAGTCAGTGACAGGGGATCAGGATGGGAGGTAGCAATCTGGGTGCACAAGGAGCATGCTGGGTAAGTGTTGAAAGCTAGGCATGTGGTTGCAAAATGGTTATTGAATGAATCTAAGATCTCCAACCTACCAGTAATGATAGAACTCCCAGAGTTGATCTTGGTTGGGAGGGGTTGCCTGAATCATGGCCAGATAGGTCCTTGAAGGCTTTCCAAAATTTAGCTGGGTCCATGGTTGCAGAATCGAACTATGATTGAAAAAGCAGCCTTAAAAGCTCTGACCATTTTCGTGCAGACATTTCATAATCTCGTGAAGTGGTCCCAGTCTGCAGGTGTTAAGTCTGCAGGATTTTTCCATAGCTTATCCCTTTTGAGCAACATAGCTTTGAAATCTGGGAGAACCATCTGCAGACATTGTTCCTAATGTGGGTTTTTACCAAGGAGCATACTTATTGAGAGCCCTGACAATATATCCTGGAAGATATCATATGCAGAAATAACAGATTTTGCCAGATAGAAATCCTGCCAATGTGGGGAGTATTTGAGCTCATCTAGGTAAGCTATTACATCAAAGTTACACTTGATCTCTTCATAGAGAACTTGGATGTGTAGTGCAGTTGCTATGTAAGCTCTTACATAGCGATGAAACAATGGTCACTGATGTCAGAAAATAAAGTAGCGTGTGTAAGAGATTAGGTTTGCTCACCAAGATAACATCCAGAAGGGTACTGTTATTAGGGTTCCTATTGTTGTGGCATGTTGTTTCAGTGATGAGTTGAGGAAATCCATGGTCAACACAGAAGGTTGTGAGTGGGGCTGAGGCATTAAGAGCCAGTCAAGATTAATGTCCCCTATAATGACTGTTTCTAAGGAGCATTGTTCCAGCTTCACAGATGGGGGACAGGAGCTATAAGCCTGCAGAAGGAGGTCTGTAGCATCCTATTATTTGGATTGCACTGGTTTGTGAAACCGCTACCTTGAGGGACAGGCATTCGAACTCACTGGCAACAGAGGACGTGTCGAGGAAGGTGGCCGTGAATTTTTCTTAACATAAATGGCCACACCTCCACCTCTGGCTTGCCTGCCAGCTTTAAATAAGGCATAATTAGGGGCATTGACCTCCCTGTCTAGAGTGGCTAGTTTAAGTCAGGATTCCGAGACTACTAAAACATCAGGAGAGGTATTACTCATCCATGTTGAACCATGGTGTGCTTTTTAACAAGCTGCATACATTAATATGCAGGAAGCTCATACCTTTGATTCTTGCTAAGTCCGCTGGTGAGTCTCTGGTGGCTGGAGGGCCAGTGTTGAGCTCAACATTGCCAGAACACAGTAGAAGGATGAGAAGTAATTTTCTTAGAGCCGCTAAAGAAATTTTGAGACTCCAGGTTTGTTTATGTCTATAAGATTTGTTAGATCTGACATGTGGAGCTTTTCCATTGCAGCTAGTCTGTCCTAATACTGTGAAGACTAACACTCTAGCAGCCTCATGTAGAGGTTGTCATGGTTTGGTACAGCAGGAGGAGTACCCAGCAAGGATGTTCGGTACATGTCCTACCAGTCATGCTGAACCAGGGGCAGGGCTGCAATAGGACATACTCAGGAATGCATATGCAGTCGAGGGATAGACTACTATGCACAATGTGACATAATGGGGTTTGAGAACAGTGCATGGTGGTGGCAGGGACAGCTGTATAGGACTGACCAGTACCACAAAGTAAGAAGCAGTAGGAGAAGCCATGGGAACTCTTTCATTTTGGGCCTTGCAGAGAGGTACTACCACTATGAAACCAGGTGGTGATGATAGGCTAATAGGCTATTAAGATATCTAGGGATGGGGTTGGGTTGTTAGACAATAGAAGCAAAAAGGACTGACAGAACCAGTAGGGAGTCTTAAGGTAGACACACAATAGGTAGTGGAATGCTTGAATCTCTGAGAGACTGAGATTAGATATAAAGGAGGAAGAGAGATTAAGAGAAAGATTTGTGGGTAATAACAGATGTGCTAGGTGCAGAGGGTTAACTGAATATAAAGCTGGAGTGTAAAAATGGAGGAAGATGTTAGTGATGAGGTGTCGGTTGCACTAAATGCACTAATGCTAGGGGTGCTAGATACAAAGGATGCGACTTGGAATGAACTATGCAGCACTTAGTAGAAAAGGTTCTAAGGTTACATTAGGGAACAAAAGGAGTAAACTGAGATGTTGGAAGATAAAACTAAGATCTTAAAGACGTGATCCAAAACAATTGAAAGAGTCTTATCTGGAAGGTGTAGTAGGGCTAATAATATCACTGTACTTGGGATCTGCTGAGGAAGAACATCTAGATCCATGCTTTCCCAGTGAATTTGAGCCTTACAATGGTAGTCAAGTTATTCAGCCATTAAAGTAATCAATAATCTAATAATCTAACCAAATTAACAAGTCACTTCACAGTCCAAAACTGATCTTTAATTCTTGAAGAGGTTTAACATTTATGTATACTAGGTCTTACATGATAATTAATGATTTTGAGGCTTAAAACAATCTAGTGCTGCAGTCCTATAGCTTATCCCTAGTGATTTCAGATAAAACAAACAGTAGGGGCATCAAGCTGAAGCCTGTAAAACCAATCATTCAAGCCATAAATTAATTTACTAGCCTTCCATGTTTGTTCTGAAATCACTGGTAATGGTAAATCATTTTAGTTCTAAAAATCAATCTTTCAGCTCTAAATTAACACAATTAACCTACCATCCAAACTCAATCTTTATTCATTAGTGAATTATTTCATGGCTGGCAAAATCAATTTTCCAGTTCATAAAACTATCTATCCACTATCAGTGATTAGCCATCCAATCACTGGCACATCATTGTTTTCAACTGAAAAATTCAAAATGGCTGAACAGATTTGTTTTCATTTGGACACTCAAATAACAGTACTGTAGGCAATAAATCCTGACTTTCTGTCAAATAAAACGTAATACTTATTTTTATCAAAGATACAACTACATATTAGGAAGCATAATTAACTTTATGGGAACATTTGTTGACTTTCTGTAGCTGGATGCAGAAATATTTAAGAACAATTGCTTTTCAGTAGCACAGTATAGTTTACCTCAAAATCGGCTTGAAAAAAAAAGTTGGCATCCCTTGGTGGCCAGGGCAAGTTTTATGCCTACCCACCCCTTCAGTTACACTGTCTCTGTCCACATGTAATAACTACATTTCTGAACTTAAATCCTCTACTACTGTCTATGTAGTATCACGTATTGCATCTTGGTACCACACTATGTTACTCAGATGTAGTCAGTGGAACTTAAAGAGGGGTTTCAACTGAGCAGCTAAGACATGACCTGTTTCTCCATCATAGATTAAGTGTCAGGGGATGAAGACCACAGTAACCTTTGCACTATGTAAAGTATGAAGCTAGGGAATCAAGTAGAAGATGTGCTATATGGGGATGGCAGGAGGCAAGACATTGAGAAATGTGATCAATGGCACTGGAATATTTGTCCCCAGCTGAGTAAAGGGTGAGGGTTGAATTAAAAGTTTGCCAGCATAGTTGTGAGCAAAGTACAGTGGTAAAAAGTAATAAGCGAGACATGGGGACCTCTGTTTCCAGAAGTGAAATTAAAGTCTTAGTTCCTGTTCTTGTGTAAAAAATGTATTTTATTTAGTTTTTGTTAACCAGGAAAGGAGGACTAAGCAATTCTGCCTGTTTTCAACATTGTCCCAGGGAAAGGGAAAGATACAGATGCAAACTGACATAGTGAACCAGATTAAGCTTTTGGTGGTATATTAGAATGGAAATTTGGCCAGGACACAGATTTTAAGATTTTAACCATGATATTAAAGTAACAGACCTGCTTTAGTTTTAAACCACACCATACACACTACACAAGTTTGTTAAGTACCAGATAGAAAAATTACTGATATCCTCATGTTATTAAGAAATTATAGGAAAAGGTAGGAGCAGCTTCATAACAGGATATGTGTAGACTAGACCAAACTAAGGCCTTTGAGAAAGTTTCTCACACATATAGTATCTTTGGAACTGTAAGAGAGCCTATGGAACTAGAAGGGTTCTTCTCCTAGATACAGTAATACTTTAAAGATGCTACAGTAGCCCACTATACTAATGGATGGATAGGTACCCACTGGCCAATCCTGAATGGAGTCAGGCAAGGCTGTACTCTTAGCCCTTTTATATCCATTAATACAAACACTAAATGCATCATTGAATATCACAGACCTTTCTGTATCTAGCCAAGACCAGAAAATAAAAACATTAGCTTAGGCAGATGGCATACTCTATGTTCAGTGTTAGCGAGACATGAATTCTGGGACACAAATAAAAAAGTGTTACAAAACAGTTCAGACATAACAGGATCATCTATCAATTTACCATGAAAGTCATTGTGTACTAATAGGCCCTTCTAATCCAGATATAAAATAACTAATAAGGGTACCTGTCACAGAAGAACAATGCAACATTCTAGGTGTTTATTTTGGAACAGGAGATCTGGCTATTATTAATTGGGTTAATTTATTGAATGTCACCTTAATTGAGCTGCTCAGTGGAACAAATGGTGTATGAGTAAAAAGAAAAGGGTTTACATGGTAAAAACTTACCTTATACCAAGGTTTTTACATCCAGTTACATATACTCCCCAAACACCTGGAAGTAAAACTATATAGCTGCTTTTGAATGTATATTGGGCAGCAGACAACTCAATTAAAGAGGATTACATACCTGGATGTAATAAAAGGAGGGATAAACATGTTAAACCAACTAGCATTTTCTACATCATCTTTATCTATGCGAATATCAAACCAGTAATATTAGAGTCACAAACATTATGGATTGTATGGGTACATGATCATATACTACCACTATTACAGAATGGACAATAAACACCCCAATTCCTAAACAAAAAAACAAACTCACTGGATTACCACAATATTTCCAACAGTGCTTTGGAAAATTGAATCAATAGCATATCCACAAGGATTTAATCACTACTATTACCAGGAAGTATTTTATGACACTATAATGATGGCACATTACTAGGAAACACTTTCCTTTTAGAAAGACCACTTTAAATGGCAGGACACATTGTCCAAATGCTTACTGATCCTAGAACTCCATTTCAAATGTGGGATATCCTGTGGTTATGCACACATGGAAAATCAAATATTAAAAAATCTTAAACATAAAGATTAAAGTGAAAGATACTGTCCTGGGGAACATGTCATGAAGGTATTCTTTTGGGTATCCTTCCAAATTAGTGGAAGAAATACTGTATAACCTGTGCACTATCTGAGTAATACTAATATGTTTTAAATATTGGATATGGCAATTGAGATGCAGATTAACATTACAACAACTGGAAATACAACAAGAGCAACTATTTCAATCCACTATGCATAGTATTCAAGAGGTACAGGAGGTAGAGATGAACACATAAACAAGTGTATTTAGAATGGTGGAGGACACTACACTAGGTACACTGAATGTAAATAATGTGGATACTATTTAACACAATAGGTGATATAGGACTATTAAGTTTTCTTATTTTTTATAAGTTTTAGTTATAGTTCAGAAAGAATTTTGTTTAATGATTTTTTTTATTTGATGCTGACATGGCGATATATATATATATGTTTCATTCATCTAAATAAAACAAATCCCCTAATGTTGCAGGGAGGGTGATTCTGGCCATCTAGCAAAGCAGGTGGATAACGAAGGAGCAGCTCTGAGGTGTGGAAGATAGCCTCCTTCCCAACTACTTTTTTCTCTGAGGATTTTCATGAAGGAAATGTACCTGTACCTGAAGATCCACTGTCTGAGAAAGATTCTGTTTTGGGTCTCAATGCAGCAGTCCAAGCATTGGAGTTTATTTATTTATTTGTTTTTGATAACTGGGTAAGTGCACTAGACATAGAAATGCTTATTTTCAGGCATAACCCAGGAGTACAAATGTGAACATCAAAATACGAATACAACTGTGATACAAGACAACAACAGTCAACTCATAGCCATTTGCCAAAACATCAAGGAATTATACAAATTAGGTATATGTAGCATTCCTTTTAGCCATTTACTAAAAACATTACAGGAAATTATATAAATTAGATATATGTAGCATACATTTTAAGCATCGCACTGAGAAAACAAGATATACAAATCAAAACAAGAATGTACACAGAAACAGATTCCAAAAATATAACAAAATAAGATAGAGGCAGTACACATAATGGGTAAGCAACCTAAATGCTTGGGTCAAAAGTAGGGGATAACTGAAACTAAGTGCAGCTGATTATATGGAAGTCTACAGCACATGAAGAGAAGCAAATACAACCAAAGCAAGGAAGAGGAAGTAGGGCAAAGTTGTAAAAGGATTTGTTAAGAGATAAGCAGAGTTAAGTGCAGTGAGAGAGAGCCAATTTAAAAACCTGAAGTGTCAGGGAGATTATCATTACTGCAACTGGAAATGTAACAAGCACAACTATTTCAATCCATTATCGCATCACTGATCCAAGTTTTACAGATACAGAGGAACACTTGCAATCTGCTTTGTATATGAAGAAAAAGCACTTGTGTTACCTTAAAGAACTGAGGAAGAAGCATATTTCCTCAGGGAATAGGAGAAACTGCTCTCCGCCATTGCACATGGAGCCCACAGCCAGTACCCTCCCAAACACCTGGAATTTCTTTGAAAGCTATCTGGCCCAATGATTCAGTACCATCAGAGGAGCCAATGCTGTAAAGGGCTATGCAAAACAGCCCTGCTAGCTCTCAAACAGTGAGCACAGATGTCCCTTCTTATTCTTCAACCTCTCAAGGATTAGCACCCTCTGTTTCTAATTTTCAATTTTCTCTCAGCTCTTCTGTTTTGGGGCCACTTACAAATGAGAAGTACATGTCCTTTGGGATTATCCCAGTTTCTGTTGACTCCCAATGTTTGGGTCCTGAGTCTGTCTCTGTGACAGGACAATGAAGGGCAAGAAATCAACCTCGACACAACCTAAGGATACTTTTGAAAAGACTATTGGTGTTCACAGGGTGCATGTAAATCTTTATCATCACATTACCCCCACATGGCTGGTCTCCAGTTTTGTTATTAAATGGTGCTGTACGGAGCATAGGCACCACTGGTTGAGAGCATCCACAATCCGTTTTGGAACAATCAAGCTCTATGTTATTCCACTGCAGTCAGAGTTCTGCCTCACCCATGCCTGAAAGTATATTTGACTGGATGATCAATAAACTACTGCCTAATGTTTGTAATGTTTCCATCCCACCTGCTAATACTGCTTGCCCCACCTCCAATAGAACAGGTAACAAATTGCTTTGTACCAAACAAACAATTTTCTTGAAGACTATTCATTCTCCTGAAGTAGTACTTGGATCCTCACTACAGAAAGTGAGAAATCTTAGAGTTCTATAGTGATTTGCCTAACACTCAGGACTTATATGACATTAATGACAAGCGTGCCTCTGTATCCCATACCACTGCTGCAGTTATATCTGACTCTATTCTTGATGCAGCAGTGAAGGAACATTTGTCAGCTAAGGAAGGCACCAGTGCCTACTGGGTGAATAGGGAGGAACAGGCTGAGGAAGCAGCCACCACACAGAACCTATCTATAACAGAACAGAACAGCAGGATTCTGCACAGAAATGGAGAAGTTTCAGAAATAAAGGATGCTTTTTCCAACACACCTGCACTGGCACAGAGGAGAAATGCTGTGAGATTACTGTACAAATGTAGCCTTGCTATGCCTCTGGATAGATCATATGTCTGGAAAATCTACATTATATTTTGAATGAGATCTATGCCTTCTTACATACACAAACCGAGATGTATTTTGATATTAGTTTCAAAACCACTGCAAATCTGGATCATTTTTGGTCACAGTATAATTCTTTAAGAAACACTGTTGTATGGATACCTTTTCGTTCAATTCCCTTAACCATGCCTGACATACATGTGGTTACAATCCTCCTGAAGAATGAGAGGGTTAACATGCATGACGTCAAGTACTAGCTAGTCCAATGCTGTGACATCATAAAAGAACCTGACCCGACTATGGATGATGAACAAATTTGGACTGGTAACTGGAAGTTCAGGCTGAAATGTCATCATGGTGTTGCAGGCCTTCAACATCTTCCTAGCATTTTTACCTGGTAGAGACAGGGGCAGTGGTTTTATCTGGGACAGCCAAAATTCATTTTAAATGTGTCTCTGACAATCACTTGCATAATGTCTGTGATAAAATCTGATGCAATCTTTTTAGAATTAGGACATTTATATTCACAATGCACCAACAATTTCAGATGAAATCTTTGTGAAGAAGTAGGACACTCCTATCAATATTGCAAATGAGCAATGCATAATCGAGCAGATAGGCCACTCCAGGATACTACTCTTACAACTGCACAGAAGGCTTTAATTCAAAAGTCAACAGGAAGCTGAAAAACATATGGCACACACAGTGGATACAAACAATGAGGATACTTTAGTAGCTGATATAGTTACCATAGAACCCGACCCTCCACCACTCATAGAAGAACCTCTTGGAATACCAGAATCTGAGCAAACAATGTATTCTGTTGTAGTGCAGATGAACACTGATAACACTACAGTTAGTAAGCCTACAAGTTTACCTAACCATCGAGAAAATGACAGTATGCCTCCCTCTGACATGACTGTAGTGAACAGAAAAAGATCTTTATCACAACTGCAGACTAAGCCTAAACAGCTGACAACAGATACACAGAAGTCATCTATTCCATTGGGCAATAGATTTGATGTTCTGGACTTAGACAAAGCTGACTCAGATGGCAGCATGTAGTCAGAAACATCCTCTGTTTTGTCATCACACACCCATTTACGCAGACACTAAAGAGAGCCAACTCCACTGGAACTACTACAAAGGAACAAATCTAAAATGGGTACCAGAAGTGGCAGCATGAAAGAGGGTAGAACGTGATATGTAAGATGAGCTTTACACTGATATTATGACATGGTTACATCTATTAAAGTTGCCACTCTGAACGTAAACACCTTAAAAAATGTTAACAGGTGCAACTTTATCTTTTCCATTTTAAAGATCTTCCTTATGATGTCTGCTTACTTTAAGAAATCAGATTGAATGATACTCTGAATAGCGTTCAAGTGAAAGATTATGGTTCTGTGGGCTTTCACACTGATCCTTCAGAGAGGATAGATGTGATGGGATTGGGACTTTATTCCATGGAACATATTTTTCTCTGCATAAATTGGTGGATATTGAGCCAGGAAGAGCTATGCTGGTTGATATGATTTATCAAGGGGAACAGTTTAGATTTATCAACATATGCAGTATGTAACACAACAAAAGCAAGAACTGATTTAATGAAAAACATTTAGCCTTACTTACATGCCACTAAGTATGTGTTATTTGTAAGAGACTGTAACTGTGGACTGTCAGTAATGGTCAGAGGTGCTAACACTTCTAAGATGTTCTGTGATGCCAATTGTTTTGAGAACACTCATACAGGAGGAAGCCTTAAGTATGCCTAAAAACTAAATATAAATAAGGGGTTTTACTTATTACAAGAATACTCTGGCTACTGGAATTGACTTTAGTTTTACTTCCTCACAGATAGAGACCCATAGCAATAATGTACTCTCCATAGAGACTTCTGACCATCTTCTGGTAGGGGCACATTTGGTGGAATACATGTTATTAAAAGTGGGAGGGGCATGTGGCTACTAAACAGCATGTTATTGGATGTAACTGTGGTAGATGAAAAATTA
This sequence comes from Neoceratodus forsteri, assembly GCA_016271365.2. NCBI lineage: Eukaryota > Metazoa > Chordata > Ceratodontiformes > Ceratodontidae > Neoceratodus > Neoceratodus forsteri. Next base: position 880,600,360 of record CM028134.1, on the reverse strand, counting down.
GAGACTTGCTTTTGGCTTGAAAATCTGTGACTTGTCTGTATGAGGACCTCAGTGTCTGGTGGGAAGACACCAAAATAGATTTTAAAAAGGCTTTTTCAGTATGAATCGGCTAAAGAAAACAAAATCAGAATAGCTGAACTGTCTTGCATTATGAATGTAGTTGATGAAGTTACTTACATTAATGTACTCTGGAAATGGAGACTGTAGCAATCAGTTATTAAATGTAAAGGAAAGAATGATAGCTTTACAGTATAAAAGAGAACAATCCTTATGTACAGAACACCAAAGCGGTACTCATGGTATGTTAGGAAAAGACAATATTTACAGGAGTTGTAAGGACAGAGTACATTGCAGGAACATAACTTGCATAGCAAAAAGCTTGAGTTAGGTGGTAATGGGGAAAGAAGAGATTTTATCAGTAGTACACCAATATTTTATGAACATGTATGCTACTAAGATTCCTCAAATCTCTACTACAATGTTTTACACAGTTTAGCAGTACCATTAGTAACTACACAGGATCTGAAGTCCCCTACTGACCCTATTACCTCGGCAGAAATATGCTTTGCCATTCAGCAGTGAAACAATAATACAGCTCCTGGTCCAGATGTTTTTCCTCCAAATTTTATAAACATTACATCTAATAATTAGCAGCTATTTTACAGGTAGTTTTAAATGGATCCTGGCAGAGAGCCAACCATAGGTTTCTTTTGGTGAAGCTATCTTAATGTTCCTGTATAAAAAGGTGGGGTGAGTGATTTAAAGAATTGGAGACCATTCAGCTTATAGAATACTGATTTGAAGATACAAATGAAAATTCTGAACTTCAGGTTATCTAAAGAACAGTAGCACAACATTTTATCTCACAGTATCAGATGTGTGCTGTCTCAGGGAAAGCACCCATGACAATCTTATTTTAATTAGAGAAATAGTTGAGATGGGACAACATGGTACAGATGTAGGATACCTTTTGTCCCTCGATCAGAAAATACATTTGATAAAGTGTTGCATAGTTATCTTTTTATGTACTTTGACGTAATGGAATTGCACCAGTTTTCTGCAACTGGATTCAGAAATAATATGATTCTGCCAATGTTATCCCCACCATTAATGATCATCTTGGTAACAGGATCAGAATTTAAACAGGAGCTCAACAGGGCTCCCCAAGCCCATTGTTGTACATCTTTTGTATTGACTGTATAATACAGAAGATACTAGTTCATCCACAGATTACCAGTATAAGCAATATAGACAACACTGCTAGTATAACAATTGCAGCTTATGTGGATGATGTTGTTCTTTTGTAAAGACCCACAGTCAGGCTGTATAGCAGTTGCTATTCTCAGTCTTTTCATCTATATCAGTGTCTACACTAAACATACACAAATATAAAGTTGGCTATTGGAACTGAATCAAACCCGATTGGCACTATAGGAGGTATTGATGTGACTACATCTTCAATTACATTACTAGTAATTACATATGGTAATGGAAATTTAGCAACAGTAAACTGGGAAGACAAGTTGTGAATGTAGAACAGGAAGGTACAGATCTGGAAAAGCTAGAAACAGACAGAAAAAAAAATTAGCTGTATTCAATACTTTTATATTACCTATTTTTACTTATCGCAGCATACTCTACCCAATCCTGAAAATGTAGATATAAAGCTTTTAAGTCAAACTTTTAGATGGTGTTGGACAGTCATTTAAACCCAATTAAAATAAACACTTTGTGTCAGATCATTAAAAGCGGTGGCATAAATCACCTAAATCCCTGGTCTTTTATTTCAGTTATTTATTACAAAGAATTATTCAGTTACTTACACAAACAAAAATATAGCATCCATGGATAGATAGGTGGATACTCCCATTATCGAAAGAGTGAACTGCAGGTGTTAGGATACTGAGGAAAACATAATATTCCCCAAGTTTTGTTTTGCATATTTAGACAAATTAAGACACTAGATGGTTAATACAGCTCAGGTTAGAACTGCCACCAGAGATCATGTTTACCATCTCATACTGGATCATAATTTTACTGACCCAGTAATATGTAAAGGAATACCTTTAACTGATTACTGTTTAGTAAGTAGACTACTTAATGGAAAAAAGAACTCCACCTTAAATGTGAGATACAGTATTTATTTTTATTTATTTAGTTTTTGTTGACTGGGTAAGTGCACTAGACAAATCCTGCCTATTTTCAGGCATGACCCAGGAGGGGATACAGATGAATGCCAACTAACCTTGAACTAGATGAAACTGTTGGTGGTATTTTTTTGAATGGAGGAAATTTGGCCATTGAACCAGAGAAATTCCCTGCACTTTTCAAGAAGAGCCATGGGATCTTTAACATCCACCTGAACTACCACCAGAACAGACAGATGGGACCTCGGTTTAACATCTCATCTGAAAGACTGCACCTCAGGAGTGCAGCACCCCTCATGCTGCACTACAGTGTCAGTACTGGGATATTAACCCAAGTGCCTGGTGTGGGGATAGAACCTATAGCCTACTGATCTCCCAGCCTCAGAGGTGAGTGTGTTACCTGCTGAACCACTGACACTGCAATATGCAGTATGTTGTAATTTTCATTGGCATCTCATTGTGAAAGCTAATTCCAGACATGAGTATTTTAGAAGAATTTTCCAAGACAGGGTTGTTGTAATGTTTAGAAACTATGGAGCATTTTATCTAGACTGTCCTTATGCCACAAAATTTAGATCTGCATTAGCAAATCATTGTGGGTGACCAATCCTGATCAGTGGTTACATATGTGAACATTATTCTAGGAGCCATAGTTTGCAATAGAAATTATGATTGTAATGCTATTAGACTGATCTTTATGACTGTAAAGTATTACATTATGGCAATGCCAATGCACCCTCTTGTTATAGCAGAAGGATCGTCAACCAGTAATGTTAATTCAGATGTTTTCTAGAGAAATAACTTTAATATATCTGGCAGAGAAAAGAGATTGAAGAAGTCAGAATTTATGTAAGAAATAGAGACTTCCATATTTTAATGACCTAAGAAATAGAAGTTATGAAATGAGGAATAAGTGCTATATTGAAGGTTGCATCAGTACTGGGGAAGTTTTTCTTTTCAGTATTTTTACTTTGAATATTATTTTTCTGTTATGTACTTTATCATGTATCAAGATGGAATGATGATCAACTGATGTAACCAGTGCTAGTGTTTGTATGTTATTTTGTGTTAAATCAAATTCCCCTACTCTTTAAAAAAGTGCCATAGATCTTTAACATCCACCTGAACAACCACCAGAACAGGCAGACAGGACCTCAGTGTAATGTCTAATCTGGCATCTCAAGTGCAGCACCCCCTCATGATGCACTACAGTGTCAGTATTAGGATTAACCCCAAATTCCCAGTGTGGTGCTAGAACCCACAACCTTCCAAACTTCTGGGTACAGAAGCAAGGTGCTGCCTGTTGAGCCACTGACACTGCTCCTGTTGAGCCACTAAAAGGACCCCAAAAGGAATAAAATTGACCACATAACGTGTAAAAATGCAGCATGTAATGAGGAAAAGTGTACCAAGACCTCTGTCAGGTATGCCTGATCATTCTATACAGGAGGTGGGTTTCCCCAATGAATGTTTTCCATTCCAAACTGGTGAAGTTGCTCACTTCATTCTACATTTAGTTTTGTCTTCATGCCAAACATTTGCCAAATAGTGGTTTGCTGATAATGTTTTTTTAAACAATGTGAAAAAAACACTTATATGAAAATCTTCTCACAACCCTCATAGCTACTTAAAACTTCCACCCCACATTCTAACAATTTAAATCCTAATCCCTGTTTCCTATCCTTATAATAGCCATACCATCCTCCTTGCCCCAGCCCCAGAAAAATGACAGCTGTGTGCACTAGCTGCTAGAATCCAAGCAATCCTTCTTCCACACTTCTCCCCAGCCTCAACCAGTTCTGTAATTACACCTGTCCTACCACTCTGTAGGTGTCCAAATCCATCCTTGTCTTCCATCATGCCACCAACAAAGATACTGTAAATGAGGAAGGTAATTGTGACTGGCAGAGACCCTCATTTCACCACCTTGACCAGCTGCCATCTGATGAAAGAAACACACATGCAAATAGTAGTAATCAGCTGATAACCTTAGAGAGCATAATCTGAGACTGGAATCTAAACCAGTCATGAAGGACAAGAGGAAATTCTTTGTCACACAGAAAGTTTTCAAAGTATAGAAAGCCCGCCCCAATGTAGTAGTAGGTTGCAGCCCTGAAAAACCTACCAACACAGACCTGACAAGCACATGTCCAATGAGCCCCTAAATGGATATGTCCACTGAGAAGTTAGGGACAGATATAAATAGCAATCATCTCCTGTCCCAATTACCTAGTATACCACAGTACCATGTGTACAGCAGTGTAGTAATATTCATATGCATGCTTCATTCATCAGACAGATCCCACCTCATCTGTAGCTTCCTTTCTTTGCTGAATTGTAGGATGGGTGTCTCAAGAGTGGAGGGATGTGGGATGAACTGGATCAATTGGTTGGGGGTGGAGGAGAGAGGGTGGTGGGACCTGATGGATTGGCTATGAGGGTGGAGGAAGAATTCATTTATATTATAGAAATGCATGGTTACTGTATTAAGTTTTCTTGTGGTGATATAAAACTGCATGGGATTGAGTGCTATGAGGACTGGAGGATGGGAATGAAATCTTAATAGATAAGCATGAGGAAAGAAGGAGAGAAAAGGTGCTACATAAATGGGAGAATAGTTTTCATGTTTTTTAAACAGACAACATGATGACACATAGTGGCATCTCACCGTCAAAGGCCCTTGCTTGCACCATGCTGAAAGCGCTATAGACAGTTGGCCATGAAGTATCACTTTGCCAAGCCTTCATCTGGTGAAGTGGGCATTTAGCTTCAAAAACATCATTGCAAAGGGTGACATGAATTATGGGGCTCTTTGTGAAGATCATGGGGATGCAAAGTTTGCCATCTTTGTACATCTCAATCTTTGCTGTATCAATGCACCTTAATAACATTGCCTTGTCCAACCAATTTGCATGAAATTGGAAAATCAACCTTTTCTACAAGGCTGTCTTGTTTCTGAAATGTTTATGTAGATCGGTTCAGTGGGAGTAAAGTTACAGAGGTGCAATAAAATGTAATAATCACCATTTTGAAATATTTAAGACTTTTGCCACTCAATAACTAAACAAAATGAGGCTTTGAAAACTGAAACTTTCAGGTTTGATAGAGTTTTCCCAAAATATGTGCTTTTGTTTTATTTATGTCTCATAGTTAAACAGTTTTAAAATTATTTAATAAAATGTTCTATTTGTGAGCATGCACAGTTTAAAAAAATCAAGGGTCTAAGGATAGCTGAATTTTGTGATGACAGCTGGTTGCACCGTATGCACAGCTGTTATTTACTAACCAACAAAAGTTGTGTCATATAGCAGCCCTTCTGTGTTGTGACTCTTATGTCAGGAACCGGGCTATTGTCATTATAGCCTTACCATCCTGACTGTGATGTGCCTTACTAAAGTGTATCTGCACACCTGGGGCCCAAATCCCCAATCCCCAGTGGCAGTGTATTTATTTTCATAATCTGACACTGGGAGGCCCAATCCAATTTATAAGCCCACCACCTGGCAGTGTGGGACACTGGTGAGCCTACCTCAGTGTCCCAAAATAGTTTATTAATTTCCTTGGTTCCTGAAAATGGAAAAACATCCCACAGTATTTGTTTTTTTTTCCTGAAAGAAAGAAAACTGTTCTTTGTCATCCCTGCCATACCCCTCCCCATCCCGACCCTCCCACTTAGCACCCACTACCCCAATCCCCCTTACCCTATACTTACCACTGGAGGTTGAATGCTGTCATCATCTGTATACTGAAACACATCTGCACTATTCAAAGCTGAATCATGAACTGAGGAATAAAGGTACATGCTGTATAATGTATTTCAATGGCATTTGAACTTATGTACATAACTTCACCATTTTAGGAATGTTTTCAGTATATTTTCAACATAAACTTTTGGGACCTCACCTCATGAATGCTGTCAGTGTCATTTCGTTATACAGCAAATCCCAAAGGCAGAGTGCACTAGGCTAGCCACATCTCTTGAAGTGCTGAAAGCTTGCTCCATTCCACTTTTGTTCATGGAGCATTCTTTTGGACTTTCTCTTATTTCATTATTCAGTCCTGGAAGGTGATTTCATGGCCACTGCACGAAATCACCTTTTGGATCAATTAACAACATTTTACCTATAGTGTTCATGAGGTGGCATCCCAAAAGTTAATGTGTAAAATTTAGTGAAAATTCCTAAAATGCCAAGATTACAGTAGAGATGCAGCGAAATTAAATGCTGCTGGAGAAGTAAGCGAAGTGACCACTTTGCGTTGTCACTCTGCTATGCAGAGTGGTCAATAGAAAAAGCTCACTTGGCCTTGTAATTATTACTTCACATTGTCATTCTGCCTTACAGTAAAATAAAGTGAAGTGGCAACAGTATTGGCAGCCCCATTGCCTACACACACACACACAGTCACCAGAATGAATGTGCATCCCAAAATACTACTGTCTTGTGTCCAGAAAGCTCCCAGTGCTGACAAAGTGAAATGAGAGCACAACAAAATACAAAGTCTCCCAGAATTAATGGCACACTCAGTTATGTGTGCAGTGGATATAGTCACATCACACACAGACACCAGAATTAATGTACATACCCAAAATGTTACCACCTTGTGTCCAGAAAAATTCCCAGTACTGATGAAGTGAAATGAGAGTGTAACAAGAAATGTGAAGTCTCCTAGAATTAATGGCACACTCAGCCATGCGTGCAGTGGTCACACCCAGTCACCAGAATTAATATGCATCCCCAAAATGCTACTGTCTTGTGTCCAGAAAATTTCCCAGTGCTGGCAAAGTGAAATGAGAGGGTAACAAAAATGCAAAGTCTCCCAGAATTAATGGTGCACTCTGTCATGCGAGCAGTGACCATACACAGTCACCAGAATTAATGTGCATCTCCAAAATGCTACTGTCTTATGTCCAGAAAATTCCCCAGCACTGGTGAAGTGAAATGAGGCGTAACAAAAATGCAAAGACTCCCAGAATTAATGGCACATTCAGTCATGCATGCAGTGGTCACACACAGTCACCATAATTAATTTGCATCCCCAAAATGATACTGTCCTGTGTCCATAAAATTTCCCAGTGCTAGTGAAGTGAAATGAGAGGGTAATAAAAATGCAAAGTCTCCAGAATTAATGGTGCACCCTGTCATGTGAGCAGTGCCACACACAATCACCATAATTAATTGTGCATCCTAAAATGCTACTGTCTTGAGTCCAAAATATTCCCCAATGCTGGTGAAGTGAAATGAGAGCGTAACAAAAAATACAAAGCCTCTCAGAATTTATGGTACACTTCATCATGCCATGCAGTGGTCACACACAGTCACCATAATTAATGCATCCCACAATGATACTGTCTTGTGTCCAGAAAATTTCCACAGTGCAGGTGAAGAGAAATGAGAGGGTAACAAAAATGCAAAGTCCCAAATTAATGGTGTACTCCATCATGCGAGCAGTGGCCACACACAGTCACAGAATTAATGTGCATCCCCAAATTGCTACTGTCTTGTGTCCAGAAAATTTCTCAGTGCTTACGAAGTCAAATGAGAGCATAACAAGAAATGCAAAGTCTCCCAGATTTAATGGTGTACTGCAAATGCACAGACAGATAAAGATTGTGCTGCACACTCAAGAAATGCAGAGTCAGATGCAAAGGCACAACAACACCTAACCAGTACCCACAAGTCACAAATCAAATCTGGAAAAGACTATCTTTTGCCGGTTATGAGAGTAGTGCATGGCAGTAACAGTTCACTGCCAGTAAAGATACCACAAAGCAGTATAAAAATTCATGCAGGTGCGGTGGGTATGAGATTCACACTGCTGCAATTACTCTGGCACAATAAAAGTTGTCTGATTTATTGGTACATCACACACACACTCACACACACACTACAGGTATTGCATAGCAAACCAAAAACCTTTAATATAACCAAATGTTTAAAAAACTGAAATTATACACTGCTGTACCTACAATCAGCAAAAAATTTCAAAATTACAGAAAATATTATTGTGTGTACATTAACACAGTTATACAAGAAAAATATAACCAAAACAGAAAGACTTACACCACAGATATGCCCCTACCCCAAGCACATTTCGAAGTACACAGACTGACTGTTATAAATTAACATTCAAAATCCACACACAAACAATAAACACCAATGATATGAGTACAGGAGGATTTCCTAAAATCGATAGACTAAATTTTGAGCAAGTAAAATGGCTCAAAAATACTTTTAATGGCTTTTAGAGGATTTGAATAGCAGAGTTCTGAGAGAAACTGTCTCCATCTTCCACTACACACACATACACTACACAGAACTGAGGCTGAGCAGAACAATCTAGAGCCCATGTGACCTGCAATCTGATGAAGCACTGCAAATTCACCTTTGAGCTCAATAACAAGGTGAAGTGATGCGAAGTACATTGATTTCAATGTACTTGTTTTTGCTATTTTGTTTGTTTTTGTTGAATTTTGTTGACTAGGTAAGCCCACTGGGCCTAGAAGTCCCTTTTCAGGGTGTGACCGGGGTAGAAGGGGATACAGATAGTAAGCTACTGAAATTGAACCAGATTAAGCTGCTGGTGGTATTTTTAGTGAATGAGAGGATTTGGCCAGGACACGAGGAAATTCCCCTACGCATGCTAGTGGTAGGGGGACCTATTGACTGATACATCGTTTTCACTTGGAGCTCGGCTAGGCATGGAACTGGACATCTTACCTACTGAAGGCAGGAGGCTGCAGATACATGATGGAGAAGAATGGGAGTAATATGGTGAACACTGCTTTGTGCAATCCAGGGAGCTTCCAGAGATGAGTGCCGGAGTGAATCATGCTCTGGGAGAGTCGGGAGATGTGGAAATCAGCGGACTGAGATGATGGATGCTTTACAGCACAGCCGAGGCAGCTGGTGGCCCGGAAGCTGAGCAGGCCAGTGAGAGGTGCATAGAGCACCCACCTGTGGTAGTGAAGGGTTTGATTGCTTCTGATGCGGCTACATTGCCTTTTGCATCAAGCGAGGAGCGAGACACACCGTGGAAGTTGCAGGCAGCGATGGGGGCTTCCCAGCCAGGGACTGGAGCAAGGAGACAGCCCTGCTAGATGCAGGATGGATGAAGAAGGATGGCAGGTGGATACCAGATGCTGAGTGGATTACTTTTTCCTCTGAGTATATGGCTGCTTAGGGCCTTCAGGGACAGTGCAATCAGAGGAACTGCAGGTGGAGGCAGGTGTTGCCTCAGTCAGTGAGACTTTTCCATCTTTTACTGCAGGGAGTAGACTCGGGGCCCCTACTGGGACATCAAATGTTTCCCCCGTCCTTCCTCTCCTTGGAGAGAACACTTAACAAAGGTCCACACTTTTCTGACCTATTTGGCAATAATCACTTGGAACAAGTCCCCAGACGGAATGCTGTCTGCCTTAGGTGGGGGGCTTAAAGAACAGCCTGATTGATTCTTTGTTGGCACATGAGCTCCTCAAAGGATCCATGAATTTTCAGGCATCAGCCATTTATGCTCTTATTAACATTAGGGAGGAAACTTTTGATATAAGTTTTAAATCGTTTGTAGGTCATGTGACAAATTCTGGCAGAAGTATGATTCCCATAAAACTACCCTTTATGGACTCCATTTTGGGCCATTCCTATCACAAAACCACTGTTTAACACTGTGCATGTTGTGTTCAGAAATGAAAGGAAAAATGTGGGGACATTCTGTATTGGCTGGAGGGTAAATACACTGTATTGGGTCCTCCTGAACCAGTCATTGATGGGAGGGCATTTGGACAGGCAGTAGGAAGTTCAAGATAAAACTGCATATTGTGGGGATTTGGTTCAACATATTCCAAATAGCTTTTTCTTGGGAGGGATCGAGGTGTTTGCTTTACCAACCAACGCATGGCATGTTATAAATGTGGGAGCCCACGCCATCTCAGCAGTGAGTGTGACAAGATCAAATGTGCCTTATGTGGGAACTTGATCATGACAGTAGTACCTGTCGTAATGTCTTCCGCTGCAATCTGTGTGATGCTCAGGAACATGCTTGCCATCAATGTCCATAAGCGGGCCAGAACAATTCAGGAGGCCTAGATAAGGAAACCCTGATTTCAGATGCCCAGGACTGATTTAGATCATATACGGAGGAAGCAGCCTCCCATGACCCTAATCCTCCTGGTCTGGATCCTCCAGTTTCAACTCCTCCTGAGGAAGAGGTATCCAGCTCCTCTGGCATACTTCCCGAGGTTATACAACCACTAAGGGTCAGGGCACATTGCTCCTATCATGCCCATTTCAGCACCCCCACCTCAGAGTTTTCAGACACCTCACCCAAGACATATGACTCAGTCTCATGCAAAAACTTGTTCTACACCCTCACCACTACGCATAACATTTTTCAGGTTCTGCAGGATGCGGATGGGGACTCTGAATCTGATTTATCGGTGGCTTCAGGGTTCAGTCTGGGATGGAGTGTGATGAAGAAGGAGGTTCTGAATTGCTGGTCTCCAAGAAGAGGTCCGAGGAAGCGTAAAAGACAAGTATCTTAGTCCTGCTCACTGGCTTTTTGATGGTAGCTTCCATGAATTCTTGTAGTCTCAAGAATTCAGAAAAACATCTCAGGCTTTTACATTTTGTAAAACCTTATCTGCAGATATTATATTACTGCAGGAGATGCGTCTCTCTACCCTTACAGACATAAATTACACCAGGACATTGTGACATTCTGGACCCTCTTTTTGGTCCTTTGGTCCTGAAGTTGCGACTTGGTGGGGGTATTATTCTGCCATCCTTTTGTTCAAGTTACTGGCTTGGTAGACATAGTTCCTGGGTGGGCATTGCTCTGGACTGTGTCTGCCGAGGGTTTTTTTCTGTATCATCAATATTTATGCACCCCAGGTTAAATCAGCCAGGATTGCTTTCTTATGGAAATACAGCAGTACCTGTTTACTCCTAGGCACATTATCTTAGGGAGTGATTTCAATTGTGGGTTGGATATTAGATTTAAGGATCAAATGCAGAGTAAGATGAATTGTGATTCTCATGCTTTGTTTAAATTATTGTTGACGGCCTCCTTGACAGATGCTTATAGAACAATTCTTTCTGACTCGGGTCCACCTATAAAATGGCAGCCTTGCAACACTGATTGATTTTATTTTTATTCCAGATATTTACTACCTTACACTTTTTCTTGGCCCTGTGAATTTTCAGACCATTTATTATTACAGACAAGATTTTCACTGTCTAAGATTCCACTGGCCTTTCCTGCCATGCTGGCTCGGTGGAAACTGAACCCAGCAGTTCTCGCTACTGAACGATTCCAGTTATGTTTATTTCAGGCATTGGACAGAAGGCGTTCGTGGCTGGGATGTATGATTCCTGGGTGATTGGTGGATGGATACTAAAATGGAGTTTGCCTGGCCTCTAAGGCTTATCATTTTAATACCCATTCTTCAGATTATCTTGCCTATTTAAAACACAGAGCACAGTTTTATAAATTAATGTCACTTCCTCAGTTTCTGATGTTCAAATACAGGAACAAATAGCCGTCCTCAGACAAAGCATGAGGAATTATCATATGGGAAGGCTTGTAAGATTCATGATGAATTATCTTATGGGCTTAAGTCTTTGCCAAGTTTGGACTCTTTTCAGCTTGCAAGAAAGCATTAGACAGTAAACTTATGGGGTCTCTATGATTATAGGGGATCCTATGCACAGCGGACACTGACATGCTGCACATAGCCCAGGTTTTTTGCAATACCAACATGGTAAAGCGCTCCAGCCCACTATTAAATGGGAGGACTTGTTTACTTTTCTCCCACCTACTATTACTCCCTCTGATTCTCTTATTTTAGATAGACCCATTACCCTGGATGAGGTTAGATCAGAAGTAGTGCATTTGAAGTCAGAGATCTCACCTGGCCCAGATGGTTTAATTAATGAATTATACAAACTCATGACGGATGATATCGGTGCCATCCTGACTTCTATTTTTAATGAGATTCTGAATTCTTCACGGATGCCAAGTAGATTCTTGGATGCCTTGACTGTTTTCTTATTTAAAAAGGGTTAAGCACCACATTGAGAATTGGAGACCAATCTGTTTATTGAATACAGATTACAAAATTTTTCAGCAATCTTGTGTCATCGGCTCCAACAGGTTGCTTCTTTCTTAGTACATCCAGTGCAAACATGTTCCATTCCAGGTAGACACATCCATCAGAATTTGGCCGTACTATGGAATATGTGTGAGTTTAGACGGTTGGGAAACTGTCAGTTATTTACTTTCCTTGGACCAGGCTCAAGCCTTCGACAAAGGTGGCACAAGGGTTTTATTTGATGTCCTATGGTGGTATGGGTTTTCCACTAAAATAAGAACCTGGATGGCACTTTTATATAGCAATGCCCACAATTTTCTACTTGTTAATAGATTAGTAGGGAAGGGATTGATTTCTGTAGAGGGTGTGCCAGGGCTGCCCACTCAGTCCCTTGTTATATACCTTCATTTTGGACCCTTTGGTTCTGGAACTCCTTCATCATCCCCACATTCAAGGTTTAACTCCATCTCCAGAGGTTCCACCACAGTGTTTGGTGGTCTATGCGGATGACATGTGTTGTCTGCTTCATGACGCAGCTAAAGAACTAGTTGCATTACATGTAATAGACCAGTTTGGTTGGCTTTCAGGAACATCAGTGAATTAAGAGAAAAGTGTTGCTGTTTTTTAGGTGAAGGGTTTTTGATTCCATGATTGGGCTGATAGCTATTTCTATGGGTTCATCAAGATTTTAGGTTGTTTCTTTGGGTCAGGAGATTTAAATGATCTTAATTGGCAAACTTGCATTGTGTTAGGTGAAAAGAAGATACATTTATGGAAAAACTGGTCATTTTCTAAACAGAAAGCGTATTAATAATCAAAAGTTTTACTTCCTTTGTTTCTTTATTTGAGTTCAGTTTTTCCCTTACCTAGGCACCAGGAAACCCATTTATATAGTATTTTTTTCAAATGTTGTGGGCAGCCGATTGAACCCAGTCAAGTGGGATTTTACATATCTTCCAATTAAGGGGATGGTCTCAGTATGATTAATCCGGTGCTTTTTATTTTTCATTTTTATTAAAACTACATTTAAAGAAGTGTCGTCCACTCACTCTCATCCATGTGATGCCTGGACTCTGTTTTTCCTTTAAGATTTTTATCAAGGTGGTCTACTGTAGCACCTATGGTGAAAACTAATTATAAGGTACCTTCCTTTTGCCAGTAGTGGTAACTAAGCTTCGTATGTGGAGGGTAGCAAAGATGAGGTTTTTAGGCTTCCTGAAAAGGTATATATCAGAGTATAATGTCCCAGAATTTTTTAGTTTGGGTTGATTTTCCCAGGTATTACCCCACGAAAACTCACCTAGCTCTTAAAGTGCTGACGGACGGGAGGATTCTTGGTCGGATGTGGGATGTCACTTGGTTAGGTTGCCATGGGAGGCTAGGGTTAAAGGAATTTAAAACATAAGGGTCTGGTAGAAAGGAACTGCATTCATTTTGAATGCATGAGTATAGAAGAAACCAAGACTCATTTTTCCATAATTGTTCATATACAGTACAGTTTTGGTCTACTTTGTCTGTTAAATGGGGTGGGGTGGCATGTCAGATTACATATGAATGCTTGGTTTTAGGGAAATATTTGGGATATTTTTCCCATTTTCATCCTAGTACCCTTAATGTAATATTTGCTTGTATCAAGTTCTATCTTTGGCAGGCAAGATGTTCTTTTTCCATACAGCATACATGTATTTTACCCATGGTGGTGATCAGTCAAATTGAATCGCTTTACGGTACAAAAGACTTTGAATACCATCATGTTCCCATTTCTTTATTCCACGAATACTGGAAGCATGTCTACTTGATTTAATATGGTCTGTTTTTTTTTTCTCTTGTATTTTTCAGTTATTTTTTTATATTTACACAGTGATGTTTCTATTTCCAGTTTCTATTTGTTTCTGTTTCTAATGAGTACCTGTATTGATGTTTTCTGGTTTATGAAATAAACAATTCCCTACTCTTTCCATAAGTGCCATGGGATATTTAACATCCACCTGAACTACCACTAATCCAGGCAGATGGGAAGATGGGACCTCGTGTGACATCTCATCTGAAAGACAGCACCTCAGAAGTGCAGCACCCTCTCTTGCTGCACTACAGTGTCAGTACTGGGATATTAACCCAGTGTCAGATGTGGAACAAACCCACAGCCCTCTGATCTCCTGGCCTCAGAGGCAAGTGTGCTACCTACTGAGCCACTGACACTGTTTCACCTTAAAATTACTTCACCTTAAAATTGGTGGAGGAGTGGTTTGAGAAGGCAGAATAATGCAAAGTCACTGGTTCAATGGACTTGCATTCCCCATTATGATGTTAAGTACCTGTCAAGATTATGAGCGCTTCACGGATTCCAAGGTTAATTTAACATTCAAGAGAGTGAATTGTGGCCACTTCACCCATCTCTAGTTATGAGTGTACATTGAACTGTTTCTATGCAAGCTCATAACTTTGGTAGTTTTAATATTTTGACCCCAAATTGTCAACACAACCATTCTTTCACACCACCTCATGAACATTACAGCTGACATTTTTCTCATCCTGGCTGAAACATGTTTTTGTTCCTATGGCAGAATGGTCTTTCATCAGGGATTTAAACATTTTTACCTACCAGGTTTCATGAGGTGGGGTCATAAAAAGATTATGTTGAAAGTCTGGGGTTAAAATACTAAAAACAAAGTATTTATTAAGTAACATTGTTTGCAGTGATGTCTGTTGCACCACTGGAGAACACGCTGCCTCACCATTCCAGTGACCTGAGTTCAGGTGTGAACTCAGTAAGCCAGTTTGATGGGACAAGGCTGATGGGGAAGGTGCAATAGCATGCAGCACCAACCCCAGCCTGGGTAGGGATGGAGCAGTGTTTTGCGCAGACACAACACCCTGTGGTGGGTCAGGAAACCTCACCCACAAGGTATCAACATGCATGCCAGAGCCTGCTGGGCCCATGCACTGGGTCAGAACTGCCTCCAATATTGTATTTATCTCATTTTGCAAATGAGGATACAATTCCACTGTCAGAAAAAGAAGGAAATTCATTGTGAAAACTACGTTAATACAGACATTAGGGTTGTAGAACAAAATTGCACAAAGAAGGAAAATGAAAAACATTAGGGATTTGGGTCTCTGGAGTATTGGCGAATCAGTGGTGGGGTCTTACCTGTGGTTGTCATCCCTAATGCCAATCCTCTCACTCCACTCCCCTGATCAGACAAGGTCAAATGTGATGTCTTCATGCAGGGCACATAGGGCCCTGTGTCAAGAAAGCTTCAACAGATTATGTTGAACATACTGTATCACTATGAGTCTCTAGGCTGGAGCTGTATCTTGTGCTTTGGACAGGAGGCTATGGGATGGGGGTGTACAATAGGGTTGAAAAGGTAATTCACCAATACTCTAGAGACTCAAATTACTAATGTTTTCATTTCCTTTTTGTGATCAAGTTGTGTTCACAACCCTAATATCTGCATTAACTTAGTTATTTGCAGGAATATAATATTAATGGAAATGTGTGTCTAAATACATTTCCCAAAGTTTTCTAAACTGACAACCCCAATTTTAATCCCATGACATCTAAGACCTGGACCTTGCCATAATGCTGGTTCTGATAATAAACTGTGTCTTTTGGACTGAAAAGTCAGAAACAGATAGCAAAGTTGTAAACTGCAAACAGCAGATTGATCCTACCAGCAGAAAAATATTTGATCAAGATTGTAAGAAGGTCCTCACTCACAGTGCAGCCAATGCATTAAGGTGCAGATTGCTTACGTGCCATATATCTGTGCCATGTAGGCAACCCTAAGTTGGAAAAACATGAACCAGGAACCAGTAAATTCAGCAACATTCATGAATGTGGTGTGTGCCTCTTGCATACATGATCATCAGTTTATCATGCGCTACATGCCACAAAAGGTCTTGGGACAAGTTGGATTACTCCGCCATTCACAAAGGCACAGAATACCAGGCAAATGGGTGCAGGATATGGCAGCATGGACAATGCTGTATCTATTGTACATCCCCTCAATGATAATCACCAGCTGCAGCTGGGTAAGGAATCCTCCCACTAGTATAACATTGCCCACTGAACTGACTGAGAGGGCTGGGGAAATTAAGTTGGGTTCTCATCTATACATTTATTAAAACAGGATCTACATCTACCTTGAATCCCCTGCTCATGTGGAGTAGGAGATCCACTTTAGGGCCCAGGATGGGCATCCAGTTGGCCCAATCTGCAATGCAATCTGCCCTCTGTGGCGTGGACAGCCAGTTCAGTGTGCTGTATCATTTTCTTTTAAATATAAAATGTATTAATGATTTCTCTGCTGAGAAATCTGGTGCTCTTGGAATGACCTCATACCCTCTCCCAGGATGAAAGCCATGAGCTAATTAAAGACCAGGCCTTAATCAAGGATCTCCTGTTTGTCTGAGTTAATTATAGCTGTAGTTGCAAAGAGGGAAGATCATATCCATTTTATAACATTTGGAAGGAAACCCAGGTTATTATACACAGGTGCGGTTGTAAATGTTCCTTGATGTATGTGTGAGAAAGGAAGCTTATCATAGATCAAAGAGAGTCATTTGAAGAACATGAGTTATGCTGAGGTTGAAGAATTTAATGCTTGGAAAAGACATCCTGTTTTTATACAGATATGTTATTTTTTATATATTCTGACAGAGGAGGAGCTAGGTGACCTCACACAAAGGGGTTGGCAAATACAGTTTTCTTTAAGGAATATTCTGTTTTACTTCAAAGTGATACTTTTATCTAGAGTCTGACAAAGAAACATCTGTGAGCACTTTAAGCAGGCATTTAGAGAGAGAGAGAGAGAGAGAGAGAAATCTAAGTAACTGTAGTAGGAATTGCACTGTTAAAACCTGTTTTGTTTAACTGATTTGTATGATTTGTGATATAATAGTTCTGTATTTTATGTGTTTCATGTTTTTATCTATTTTAGTAAAGCTCTATTTTTAGAGCTTACTTCATCTGTCTTTGATTTCTTTCCTTTACAAGTAGAGTATATATGGTTAAAGCAGACACTATACATAAGCTTGAATGGTGATACCAAACTGGAACAAGGTAAGAGTTTTAAATCTGAGGTCTTTTATTACAGTTTTAAGGGTTCATTTCTGTATACCTGGTTAGGTGCCCTAGGCAAAGATATCTACCCTCAAGACAGAATGATCTGAACCTGTGCATTGGGTATGCTAGCAAGAGGTTCACAGTTTGAATCCTCCAAGACTTGAGACCAAAGGTTGACTTGAACCCACAAAACAGACACGAGGGTTACCTTGTTCTGTTAAGTGTTCTCAAGACTGCGCTCGGAGGTTAGCAATTTGGAAGTAAAGGGCTGACCTGCTGAGTGGATTTGTGACAGATTGGTTGGCAGAGTGCAGATAATTTTGGTATCAAAAGCTTGTATTGTTCAGTGTGTCACCTGAGACCATAAGCTCACTTGCAAAGAAAAAAAAGGCAGTGATTTATTAAAAAACAGAACTATATCACTTGGTATACAGTCAGGTTCCTACCTGTTTTATTTTTTTCTAAAAGTACAAGTCAAAGTAGTAGTAGTGAATGGAGGAGATGACTTCTGACTACAGCAGGCACACTGTAGACTCCTTAAAGCAGTTGTGCGGGGACAGAGGAGTCCTGTTTGTGGTGAAAGACAGCAAGCAGAACCTCATAGATGCCCTGATGGTAGCAGATACCCAGAGGAGCGAGTTATGGACTGTGGAGTGAAAAGGACCAAACCCCAAGTGTGGCAGGGCTGAGCGGCCAGTGCAGTGTCCAGATCTGATGAGGAGGAGGAAACAGGGCCACTGTCAATGAAGGGCGTGGCAGCAGGGAAAGGTCACCAGTATCCTAAATCCAGTAGTACTCATGTTGCAAATTGAGTTGCACAGGATGGAGCTGGAGTTACAGGAGAAAAGGGAGCGAGAGAAGCGAGAGGCGGACCGTGAGGCAGAGCGAGAATGCATAGAGGCAGAGTGGGAACAGTGAGGCAGACCATAAGGAATGTAAGCACTAGTGAGCTGCAGAAGAGAAGGAAGAGTGAGAACACTGTGAGGCAGAGGAAAAGAGAGAGGAGCACTCAAGGCAACATGAACTGGAGAAGCTATGTCTCCGACCAGTGGCACCTGAGCAGGTAAGTGGCTTGGGTTTATCTGGGACTGCAGGACTGGGTTACAAATTGAATTCCAAATTAATATCTGAGTTTAAAGAGGGGTAGGATATGGATGCCTTTTAAATTCTTTTGAAAAGTTTGCATTCAGGCTAAAATTCCTAGAGAGTCCTGGAGCTTCCAGCTATCCCTCTACTTACCGGAATGCTCAGGATGCATTGGATCAAATGGACAATGAGGACAGTAATGATTACAGCAAGTTAAAACTGCACTGTTAAAAAGTTTGAATTAACTGCTGAATCCATACCAGAGCTAAATTCCGTAAGCTCAGGAGAAGCCTTGATCCTAAGCTAGGAGCTAGCCACGGAAACAACGTCAGTTTTAAAATGGTGGAAGGAATTGAGACAAACTCTGTTGATAAAATTGAAAATGTGATTTCATTAGAACAGTTTTTCTGGGTGTGCCCAGTAGAGCTGAAAACCTGGCTGGAGGACCGAGATCCCAAAAAGGTGCAAGAGGCTGCTGAAATCTCAGACTGCTATGTCAAGAGCAGACCTGCTCTAAGAGTGAATGGGGCAGGTGTGGCAGTGCAGAAGGGAAAGCATGCCTCAGGGCAGCTAAAACCCTCACTGCCTCTACAGAAACCAGTTAGCCCCAGGTTTCAGAGAAAAGATTTTTCTGAAAAGAGAAGTGAATGTTGGTTGTGTAAAGAAACTGGGCATATTGCCAGACAGTGTCCCAAAACAGTGAGCAATGACACACAACCTGGTACTAGGAAAGAAGTGGGTTGTTTGTGTGTCCCTGGAAGCATGCCAGTGAACAAGAGGGAACACATGCACCCAGTCATAGTGAATGGTTACAGATGCAGGGGTTAAGGGACACAGGGCATCCCTGACATTGGTAAAAGGGGATATGGTACAGCCTGGTCAGCTTATACTCAATAAATACATCACTGTCCAAGGGTTCACTGGTGAAGAGAAAACATTGCCACTGGCCAGTGTTCTCCTGGACTGGGGTGAAACAGGGAGAACTGTGCAACAGGTGGCTGTTGCCAAAACCTTAGCAGTGGATGTGATCCTGGGCAACAATCTCAAACAAGGGATGGTATGTGCTGTTACCCATAGCCAAGTGACAAGGAAATTTGTAGTTCCCTGAACCCCACAGAAGCCATTGTGGAAACCACTGAGAGGCTGTTTCCCAGCCTGTGTCTCCTGATATGGAGACTGATGAAAAGGAGGTAGAAATTTCCCTGTGGCAAGTAACCACACAGCTACAGAGGGTTACTCCAAAGAGGAGGGTGACCCATTGTCAGAGGGTTGGGACTGACAGTGATTCTGAGTGCCCTGAAGCTAGTGCTAGGGACCCTAGTTCAGCAACTGAAGGGGACCTGTCCCATGCCTTGGGACTGTGTGAGGGTTTGCAGCTGCTCAGAGGAGTGACCCTAGTTTAGAGAAGCTGAAGGCTTTGGGCAGATTCAGATGGCATACAGAGAGGTGATGGCAGACATAAGGTCTATTGTGAAAATGGACTTATGTATACTCAGGCAGTACAGACAGAGGGAGGGTGCTAGGCAGGCAGCTTGTCATTCCCCAGGGATATCATGAGCAGTTGCTTAAGGTTGACCATGATATTCCCTTGTCTGGTCATCTGGGAATCATGCGACTATGCAGCAGTTAGCCCAGAATTTCTTGGCCTAACTTCACTCAGCAGGTGAAGGAGTATTGCAGGTCTTGTCACCAGTACCAAGAAATAGGAAAGCGGGCAAGAAAACCCAAGCCACCCAGATTCCATTGCCCATAGTGGAGGAGCCATTCCAGAGGGTGGGAATGGATATTGTGGGGCCTTTAAATATCCCCAGTTCTTCAGGGAAGAGATTCATACTGACTGTGGTGGATTATGCCACCTGGTACCCAGAGGCAGTCACCCTATCCTCACTAGGACAGACAAAGTGGCAGATGCCTTACTTGGTATTTTCTCCCATGTTGGGTTTCCACAGGAGGTAATCACCGATTGAGGGGTTCCTTCATGTCAGATCTGATGAAATGTTTTGGGAAAAGTGTGGGGTGGAGCAGAGATGCATGACACTGTATAACCCACAATACAATGGACTTGTGGATCAATTTAATGGTACCCTAAAGTCAATGCTCTGGGCATTTGCTGAACAGCATGGTAGGGGCTGGGAGAAATACCTTCCCCACCTGTTGTTTGCATATAGGAGGTGCCCCAAGAGTCAACAGGATTTTCCTTTGAACTCTTATATGGAAACCGGCTACCTGGGCCCTAGACTTGATCCGGGAGGACTGGGAAGGCAAGCACACCACCCAGGGAACTCCCATTGTGGATTACATCCTAAGGTTTAGGAAAGGCTGAATGAGCTTATGGGACAGCCCAGAGCAACCTGGAAGCTGCCCAACAGAAACAAAAAGTGTGGTATGACCGCAGAGCCAGAGCTCACTCATACATGGTGGGTCAGGAAGTCATGGTCCTTATTCCGATCTGGAAAGACAAGCTGCAGACTGAATGGGTAGGACCATACAAAGTGGTTAGGAAGGAAAATGACGTGAACTACATTGTGGAGTTATCTGACAGAAAACAAACAGAAAGGATGTACCATGTCAGCATGATGAAGTCATATGCAAATAGGGCTGACATAGTGTTTGCAATGCATAGTCATAGGGAGGGATGGACGAAGGAGACCCCTTCTGGATTGCTGGAGGAAAGTAAGAGGAGTCCTCTGTGGAGGCAGTAAAATTCTTTCCCCAGCTGACCCTGGAACAGATCCAGAAAGTAAGGGAGATTTTAGCAGACTTTACCCGTTGTTTAGCACCAAGCCTGGAATAACCCCTTAGTGACTCACGATGTGGAGACAGGGACACAGACGCCCATACAGCAGACAGCATATCAGGTGTCAGAGGCTGTCCAAAAGGACATTAGGAGGAAGTGGAGGATATGCTGGATTTAGGGTAATCCAGAAATCCCACAGCCCCTGGGCCTCACACGTAGTCCCTGTGCCTAAGCCAGATGCTCTACTCATTTCTGTGTGGACTATCATGAACTGAATGTAGTCACAAAGTCAGATGCCCACCTGATGCCCCAGACAGATGAACTCCTGGACAAGTTGGGAGGGACGACCTACCTTATGACCATTGACCTGACCAAGGGTATTGGCAGGTGGAGTTCAAAGACAGAGCTAAGGAGAGGTCAGCCTTCATCATCCATGGAGCTTATTTGAGTTTAAAGTAATGCCTTTCAGAATGAAGAACGCTCTGGACACTTTCCAAAGGTTGGTGAACCAGGTGTTAATGGTGCTGAGGAGTACGCCGTGGCATACCTGGATGACATTGCCATCTTTAGTACCAGTTGGGAGGAACACCTATCCCAACTTAGGGAAGAGTTGAGTAGGATATATAGGGCCAGGCTCACGTCAAAGTTGAGAAGTGCCAGGTGGCCATGGGTGAAGTGGCATACCTTGGGCATGTGGTAGGCTGGGGACAGCCCTGTCCTAACCAAATAAAGATAGAGGTAGTCCAGGCATGGTCCAGACCAGAAACACAAAAGCAGATCAGGAGTTTTCTAGGGACAGCAGGGCGCTACAGAAAATTTGTACCCAATTACGGTGCCTTGGCTGCTCCCTATCTGACCTGACAAAGAAAAGGATGCCCAAGAAAATTACCTGGGGCCTGGCCTGTGAGGAAGCCTTTTCCAAACTAAAGGAGGCACTGTGCAGTGCTCCTGTTTTCACAAGTCCTAACTATAGCAAAACCTTTATAGTTCAGACTGATGCCTCAGATGTGGGTACTGGGGCAGTATTGAGTCAGACATCCATCCAAGGAACAGATCACTCAGTAGTATACCTGAGTAGGAAGTTACTTCCGGGAGCAAGCATACTCACGGTGAAAAAGGAGTATCTTGCCATAGTGTGGGCCCTAAAGAAATTGGAGCCATACTTATATGGGCAGCATTTTGTGTTGCAGACTGACCACAATCCCCTGGTTGGGCTGACTCAGATGGGAAAGAACAATGGTAGATTGCTAAGATGGAGTCTTGCTTTGCAAGGGTATGATATGACAATATTACATAGGGTTGGAGTCAAAAATTCGAACTCAGATGGGCTGTCTAGGAATATGAGGAGGAACTGATTTGGGAAACTCATCCATGCAGGGGACAGAGCCCCCAAATTCAGTCTAGGTCAGGAGGATTGTGAAGTGGACAGCCAGTTCTGAGTGCTGTATCATTTTTTTAAAATATGAAAATGTATTAATGATTCTGTCTGCTGAGAAATCTGGTGCTCTTGGAATGACCTCACCTCCCCCAGGTCTCTGCTAAAAGATAAAAGCCATGAGCTAATTACAGACCAGGCCTTAATCAAGGATCTCCTGTTTGTCTGAGTTTATTATAGCTGTAGTTGCTAAGAGGAAGATCATATCCATTTTATGACATTTGGAGGGAAACCCAGGTTATTACACACAGATGCAAAGTTGTAAATGTTCCTTGATGTCTGTGTGAGAGAAGAAGCTTATCATAGATCAAAGAGAGTCATTTGAAGAACATGAGTTATGCTGAGTTTGCAGAAATTAATACTTGGAAAAGACATCCTGTTTTTATATAGATATATTATTTTTTATATATTCTGACAGAGGGACGAGCTAGGTGACCTCACACAAAGGGGTTGGCAAATACAGTTTTCTTTAAGGAATATTCTGTTTTACTTCAGAGTGACACTTTTATCTAGAGTCTGACAAAGAAACATCTGAGCACTTTAAGCAGGCATTTAGAGAGAGAGAGAGAGAGATCTAAGTAATTGTAGTAGGAATTGCACTATTAAAACCTGTTTTGTTTAACTGATTTGTATGTTTTGTGATATAATAGTTCTGTATTTCGTGTTTCATATTTTTATCTATTTTAGTAAAACTCTATTTTAGAGCTTATTTGGTCTGTTTTGATTTCTTTCCTTTACAAGTAGAGTATAGATTGTTAAAGCAGATACTATACATAAGCCTGAATAGTGATACTAAACTGGAAAAAGGTAAGAGTTTTAAATCTGAGGTCTTTTATTACAGTTTTTAAGGGTTCATTTCTGTACACCTGGTTAGTTGCCCATAGGCAAAGATATCTAGCACCCAAAGACAGAATTATCTGAGCCTGTGCATTGGGTATGCTAGCAAGAGGTTCACAGTTTGAATCCTCCAAGACGTGAGACCAAAGGTTGACTTGAACCCACAAAACAGACAAGAGGGTTACCTTGTTCTGTTAACTGTTCACAAGACTGTGTTCAGAGGTTGGCCCTTTGGGAGTAGAGGGCTGACCTGCTGAGTGGGTTTGTGACAGCCCCTCCGTGATCTTCCTTGCTTGAGGGTGGGCCTCAGGCACCCTTCAGGGGCATGCAGTTGTTTATACCCGTACCCTGTACCTGCCTCCAGGTGCATATCTATGATGGCCAGGTACACCAAAATCAAAAATATCTGGCCCCACGAGTGCATAGGCCCCAAAAGAGTCATTAAATGTGCTACTTGGAAATATGCATCTACGCCTGTCAGACATTGCTAAGGAAAACTGAGAAACTGCTACAGCATTTGAGTAACTATGTCTTCCATGTCACTTACTAAGTAGGGAAAGCCTAAATGTTACTCAGATCACAGTATCATTTTAGTTAGTGACTATGGAAATTGTTACACACTGCTAGTTGACTCCCTTTACAGTATGTCCCATACTGATCACTGATTAGAAGAAACTACAAATTGTAGCTGCCTGAATATTTACAAGTCTTACAGTAATGACTGATTAGGAAGAAGACTGAATCAATGCTACTCAACTCCCTCTATTGTCTATACTAGGTACTGAGTTGGTTACCTGAGATATCCTGATGTATGGGTCCCTCTATCACCTCTTCATTTTCAGGTTAATGTCCTGGGGCTCTATATCACCCTGCTGATAGGGTCCATGTTTTAATCCAACTTTGGTTGCTGACTCTATTCTAATACAACTTTTGTTGCTTACTCAGAGAACCTGTATACCTCTGCTAACCAGGTCCTGGTAATTCCCAAATTCTAGTGTTCTGACTGACTGTAGCTATGTAAATCAGTTACTCTAATCCCTCTATTGTTATCCTACTTGAGTGATGTTCTGAGGAATCTATGCAAAGCCACAAGTTGGCTTTAGTACCTCCACATCCTGTTCTTTTTATAGTCAAGGGCACTTCCTCAGCTAGTCACAGTGGAAGACATCAGTAATTAAACTTACAGGCTCCATCCCAGACCAAATATTTAAATTGCTATGTGCAACCTAGGCTACAGCATTTCCCTGGTGTTTTCTTTCTATTAATTCCTTTCAAATAGTCTGATTACCTCTGTGCTGTAGCTCAGACTGTCCCCAACTGCAGACATCATCCATTCTTTTAAATTACACCTCCTTTCCACTGACTGCTATATGACACTGTACTATTTGGTACATTTGCTACTAAAATTAAAAGTAGTCTATGTTCTTAAAGACAAAGAACCTCTGTGCGTAAACACTGAGGCAAGGTTACCCAAAGGGCATTTGGCTGGGAAGCCAAGTTTCAAGAAAATACAAAGTCACACATGCCCCCACAATGCAAAGCATCATGGGCTGCATATGCAAATCACCACAGAATGTTATGCTGGTCCAACTTTAAGCAGAATTGCATGGTGCCGAAAGGCCTCTCACACAGTTTGCAAAGGGTGCTAACAGAAGACATAGACACGTGTTTCGTCCTACCAGGACTCATCAGTATGCCTCGTCTGTTTAACACCCCAGTGGACTGGACCAGCTACCCTAAGGCAGTGTGCCTGGGATATATTGTGGTGAACCCATTAAAATAAAACCATTTAAAAGACAAAGAACCTCTGTGCGTAAACACTGAGGCAAGGGTCACCCAAAGGGCATTTGGCTGGGAAGCCAAGTTTCAAGAAAATAAAGTCACACATGCCCCACAATGCAAAGCATCATGGGCTGCATATGCAAATCACCACAGAATGTTATGCTGGTCCAACTTTAAGCAGAATTGCATGGTGCGAAAGGCCTCTCACACAGTTTGCAAAGGGTGCTAACAGAAGACATAGACACGTGTTTCGTCCTACCAGGACTCATCAGTATGCCTCGTCTGTTTAACACCCCAGTGGACTGGACCAGCTACCCCTAAGGCAGTGTGCCTGGGATATATTGTGGTGAACCCATTAAAATAAAAACATTTAAAGACAAAGAACCCTCTGTGTAAACACTGAGGCAAGGTTACCCAAAGGGCATTTGGCTGGGAAGCCAAGTTTCAAGAAAATACAAAGTCACACATGCCCCACAATGCAAAGCATCATGGGCTGCATATGCAAATCACCACAGAATGTTATGCTGGTCCAACTTTAAGCAGAATTGCATGGTGCCGAAGGCCTCTCACACAGTTTGCAAAGGGTGCTAACAGAAGACATAGACACGTGTTTCGTCCTACCAGGACTCATCAGTATGCCTCATCTGTTTAACACCCCAGTGGACTGGACCAGCTACCCCTAAGGCAGTGTGCCTGGGATATATTGTGGTGAACCCATTAAAATAAAAACCATTTAAAGACAAAGAACCTCTTAGTAAACACTGAGGCAAGGGTTACCCAAGGGCATTTGGCTGGGAAGCCAAGTTTCAAGAAAATACAAAGTCACACATGCCCCACAATGCAAAGCATCATGGGCTGCATATGCAAATCACCACAGAATGTTATGCTGGTCCAACTTTAAGCAGAATTGCATGGTGTTCTTAGTTTCCTCATTAGAAGTACTTGAACTGTAGCTCCCCAAAATATGTATTGGACAAGTTCTGGTCAAAGCAACAATAGCTGCCAATGCATTAATGTGATAAGGTTATGTATGTATGTGTTTCAAAGGTTTTGTCAGAAAGACATACTGAGCTGGTAGCAGCTCATTTTGAGATGCATTCTCTGGGAATGGAAAAAGATAACAGATAACAGATACAACAATAAACAATATAATATAAAGAAATGGATAAGTATAAAAAGGACAATTATTCCTAAGAATAAATTGACAAAAATTATTTACCAAGCAATAAGTTGTTGGACTAACCAAAGAACGATTATATAGTTATCAATGTAGCAAAATAAAGACTAAAGAAATTAGTGAAATTGTGGAAAAGATATAAAATAAATGTGTGATTTTGTTGTACTTGTAGTATTATGATGTAAAAGTCCCAGATTTACACCCCAATAGCTGGGTATTAAATAACCAGTTTCAGATTGCACTTTGTGATGCAAACTGGCTGCTCATGTGATAAATTGTTACTTTTGGATCTCAAACAAATAATGCCATCCATTCCATAACCCTCCCCTCACATCTCAGCCCCACCACTCTTCCCACACTTGTCCCTACAGACACTAACCCACAAGTAGTTAACTTTCTGCAATGACCTGCAGGTGCTGACAATGGTATACTTAAGTAATAAGGCATGAAAGGTGTGTGCTATTGTCTAATAATGTCACTCCTGGGGTGGCTTGAAGGAAAATGTGAAGTTGAGTGCTTTCCACCCCAGGAGTGATGTCATTAGAAAATAACACACACCCTGGAGTGCCTTATTGCAATTATACAGTGGCTCATTTGTTAATTTTAGGAATAAAAGAAAAAGAAAATTTTTATGCATTTTTATTTATTTTTATTGGTGGAGGACTACTCCTTCAAAAAGTCCAGTATATGTTTTTGCCTCTAGATGGAGCTGTTAGCAGAAGCATTGTGCTGTGTCCAGTCTAGCACTGTTCCTTGTTTAACTGTATGTGTGCTTATGTTGTTATTTTGATGTGCCTCCGCCCCACACACCAATGGCCATTTATCCGCAGTGAAAACAGGATGTATCTGAATGATGTTTTTGTAAATGGTTTAATGTTTGTTTCCCTGGTTACTGAGCTGGTTGGTGGTTTAGAGGCATGGGCTCAATGTCCTCATTTCACAACCGAGCCATTGGATCCGAGTGTTACAGCTTTGGTTACTTTTGAGAGGTGAGTACAGGAGAAGCAGGATGAGCTTCAGAATGTGGGACATTAAGTTGAGGAAGAAAAGTAACGCTTTTTCTGTTATTTTCTCTGTGAAATGGCGGCTTCACTGAACTGGTAGTTACAGTCAGCACAGTTTACTCAAGCCGGTTGGTTTCAGAAAAAACCTGTCAGGAACTAATGGGTTTTCATAATGAACTGTGCTCTTTTGGATGAATGTTGGAGCAACTGTTGTATTTTGTGTTTGGAGGGTGCGGGGTGGGGATTAAGCCAAGACAGATTCAGTGTGTGGTACACAGACAAGAAGGAGTGATTCATGAGATCATTATCCAGTCTTTTTTGTGCCAGACCTATATACAGTGATGTTATTGTCTAATAACATCACTGTGTCTAGGGGTCAGCAACCAATCAGGTTGCTAGAAATGTTCTTGCCATTTAATAATAACAGTCTCAGTACTGTTGCCCCAAATGCATGCATTCGCTCCCAGTAGTGAGATCAAGATGGTGGCCATAGTGGGCTAGCCATTAGCAGCAGGAACCAGACCAGTTTTATTTAAGTTTTATTTTATTTTCTGTGTAATTTTGTTTCATGTAATTTTGTTTTGTTCAAAGTATTACTTTATTGGGGACTTCAGTTGGGCTTCCAAGCAGTATGGCAGTGTAACATGAGCTCCATTACACCCCCACTAATGTTCGGGTTTGACATTCTTAACAACAAACAAATTAAAATAAACAAGATCCAGATATTGGGGACATACGTAAGAAACAACTTAAAGAAGAAGAATGAAAGAAACAGTACAACTACGGCAGCAAGAAGCAGAATTAAATCGAGCAGCAATGTCAACCTAGGAGCCCTCCGATTCAAAACTCTCAAGTGCCAGCAGAACAGCAGGACCAGATGACCATACCAAATAATAAAGTGAGACACAACGCATAAAGTCAGATACTATATACAAGGAGCTATTATCGTTTCATGCAGAAATGAAAGATATTTATGGAGAGTTTCAAGAGATGTAGTGAGCCTGGAGCAATGAGCTGATGCATCGGAGAGAGATAACAGCAATAGAGAACAGAGTAGACAACATGGAGAATACAATTCAACTCTTACAAGATCAATGTGTACAACTGCAACAAAACAAGAAGATCTAGAAAATAGAGCTGCAGAAAGAATTTAAGATTATATTGTATTCCTGAAGGCTCAGAAGGTCAGGACATTACTGAGTTTACTATTACTATGCTCAAAACAGCTCTTGAATTGCCCTCTGATATTCAATTATCATTAGAGAGAGTTCACCGTGCACTGGGCCCATGGCCTACAGATCCAAATGCTAGGCCTCAATCTATTATTATGCACTTTGTAAGCTACGTAGTCAAGGAGACAGTATTAACAGCAGCATAGCGAAAAGGCAAGGTCTTTTATGGACAAATCCATTTCTATGTAGATAATGACTACACTCCACAAACTATGCGTAATCACAGAGCATATGCAGACATCTTACCAGCTTTGAAGGAGGCAGCCATCAGATTTACAACACTGCACCCAGCCAGACTTGAGGTGCAACTTCCATCGGGAGGAAGGAATTTCATACTGCGGAGGAGGCCAGAGAGGAGCTCCTTAAAGTGGGAATTCTAATAAAAACAAAATCCATGTTGGGACTGCAGAGAGCTGACCAACCACACTGGTAAACAGTGAATTTGGGCAGAGCATGGAATGGTGGAGAGATAGCAAACAGAGGAACATTTCCATTCGCCTGGCAAATTTTCACTGATTGGCAAGGGAAGAACATGACTGATAGAAGATGAGGATTTCCTTGGGATTTCTAAGGGTCCTCTGGATAGAGGTCTCTGAAAGAGCATGACTGATGAGAGGGACTGGGAATTCAGTTGACTGAACTGGAATCTTTATTAGACTCAACTCTCTTACAGGAGGTTGGACAGAAAAGGAACGCTAATAGTTTACCTGCAGAAAACTCTGCCATAACAAAGAAAAAGTAAAACTTTCGATCTGGCTGTTCGAACTGGCCCTGATGATTGCTCTGAAGGAAGAAACGGATATAACTTTAAAGAGCAGATTATTGAGGGCTGTTTGATTTGTTTTCAGGGCTAAATTGATATAAGGGCCTAAGAAAAGCTGACCTAGTTGTATACTACAGAATTTAGTTAATAATAAAACAAACAATTTACTTTGTGGGGAGGAAGCAGCTCCAGACCTAACAGGAAGCCTATTTCAAATCAAAGACAGACAGGCAGGCAGGGTATTTTGAGTTAACAGTTTGATTTTTATTTAGCTTGTCTGCACATTTCTTTTATTTTTATTAGGGGAGTAGTATATCCCTGGAGGCCTGGGCATTTGGTGTTACTAGATATCCTCCAGTGACCTCAGACTATCAGGAGGCACACTTAGGAGTATTTTTAGACCCTGACTCTGCAAGTCAATATTATTTGGAACACAGTGTATGTACATAGTTATCAAGAAAAGGTCAGACATATGCTGATAATTTGCTTCAGATTTCAAAAAGTTTGATAAGATCGCAGCAGGAGATGTTTAAGAATAATCTAGATGGAAAGGCATAAAATGTTAATAAAAGTGACATTTAGAAAGATGGCTCGGGGGACATCAGTATGGTGATCCTTCAGGAACTGGATTATTAAAATGGGGACAACAGGAGAGAATATGTTTCCATAAGGGAATAAGATGGCTACTCAGAGAGTAAAAGCACTCTTGCTTAATATAAATGGGCTTAACAGCCCCATCAAAGGGCCAGACTGTTCCAATATATTAAGGAACACCCCATTGATTTTTATTACCTCCAGGAAACACATAACAGATACCAAACATGCAAAATTGAATTGGGGGCAGGTTTGGGTACATGTGTCTCCTTCCTAAAGGAAATGACGAGGGTAGCCATTTTAATACCTAGGCTCTCCTTTTCATTTAGAAACACAGTGCGTAGACTCAGAGGGAAGGTATGTAATCTTAAAAGGTACCCTTTATGGGACAAAGGTCACATTATTGAAGGTGTATTTTCCCCTCTTACATCAGTTTGTTTTCTTAAAAGATTTTTGCAAAACGTCTAGACATTATGAATGGCTGTCTTATACCAGGGTGAGATATCAATTTAACTTTGACACCTCAGTTGGACTCCTCTGCATCTTCTAAATATAGGCTAACATCAGCTCAAAGATTATTTATCTCTCAAACGGTCTAATCAATGTATGGAGACATTGTTATCCTCTTTCTGGGGATATACATTGTTCTACCCTAGACACAATTCTTACTCAAGATTGGACTACTTTTTCATTTCAAAAGAACATTTGGACTGTTTACAAGATTTAACTATAGGACCTAGATTTCTTTCAGATCATTCTCCCTATTTTTGAGGCTAGATTTTAAAATACCAAGGAAATCCACTGGGTGGCACCTGCATACATCCTTCCTAAAGGATAAAGCTTTTAGGGACAGCTTTAACTCAAAAATAGTTCAGGTTATTGCAGAAAATGCATCCCAGGAGACATCAATACAATTGTTTGGGATACTCTGAAGGTTCTGATCGGGAGATAATTGCATATTCAGCATACAAGAAGAGATGTTGGAAACACGATATGGTGAATTACATGAGAAATTAAGGGAAATACAAACAAAGTTTACCCCTATTACTATAGAGGCCTAAACCCAGATTAATCAGACAAAGGCTGAGCTCCAGAATTTTTAGACGAACAATAACAACAGGCACTTTTTACTTGAAACATATAGGTATGAAGGAGGGCCAAAAGGGCAAGAAATTTTGCCCAGAGGCTTAGGGGACATAGGACAGCCACAATCATAACACATTTAGTGGAGCCAGAGAGAAAAACAAGAGCTTTTAATTCACAGCAGATAATACAATTGTTCCAGAAATATTATAGGCAGCTATATGAGAAACCACAAGATCCAGAATTTAACAAAACTGAGGAATTTTTTCCCCTTACATTAAGAAAGCTAACTAGGGAAATGGAAAGCAGATGAAAAGCCCCTATCAGATCAGAGGAAGTCAGACATGCTATAAAGGAAAGTAAATCATTAAAACCCTGGCCCAGATGGATTTCCGTCCGGTGGTACAAGACTTTTAGTAAAGAACTGACCCCTTTACTACTAAAGGCCTTTTAGAAATTCAGCAGGGGAATCCACCTCCTCCTTCGTGGGATTACACTAATATTCCACCTATATTAAAAGAGGGCAAACCAGCAGATCTGCCTGCTTCATATAGGCCAATATCCATATTAAACATGGACTACAAGTTATTTATGTCCATATGGCACATAGACTGGAGGAATTGTCACCCTATTTGATTAATTCAGATCAATCTGGGTTCATTTGAGCCGAGAAACCACAGATAATATACGTAGAATGATCCATTTGTTGGACCACTTAAATCAAAGACAGATACAGGCAGTGTTGCTCAGCCTTGTCCCAGACAAAGCTTTTGATCATGTCAGTTGGCCTTTTATGGGAAACTTTGCACAAGTTTGGATTTCTGGAATTCTCTAGCATGATACAGAGAATCTATACCTCTCTGAAGGCATATGTTAAAGTGAATGGACAGTTATCTTCAATGATACAGTGGGAAGGGAACTAGGCAGGGTTGCCCACTTTCCACCTTACTGTTTGCCATATACATTGAGCCATTGGCTGAAGCCATAAGGCAACATCTAATCTTCAGGGGGTCCCTTTAGGAAGGAAGGATTTTACCATATCATTATATGCAGATGATGTATTATTAACACTCCTAGAACCAGAAAAGACCATTCCTGCTACTTTCCAAGTGATAAATAAGTTCTCAGAGATAGCCGAATACAAAATAAATATACAAAAATAGAGTTATTATCTTTAAATTTCATCCCTCTCAGTCTCTGAAGAACCAGATCCTCTGAAATGGAGAAATAATAAGATTAAATATTTAGGTGTAAATATTCCCAGAAATTAGAACATTTGGAACTGTTTAATTTAGAGCCCCTATCGATAGAGATAGAGAATTTAGTCGGAATTGGGCACATCAGGTATTCTCTTTTCAGCTTGAATACAAGCTATTTGGATGACCTTATTTCCTAACATATTATATTATTTCCAGACTTTTCCAATTATTCCATCACAATTCTACTTTGCATCCTGGGCTAGAATCTTTTGAGATTTGTGTGGGCAGGATAGCAGCCTAGGGTCAGATGGTCTCTGTTACTGTTACCAGTGGCAAAGGGAGTTGTAATCTTCCAAACCTTAGAGATTACCATAAGGCAGTAACATGTAAAATAGTGATGAAAGGCTGAATCCTCAGGTAGAAAAAACATGGAAATTTATTGAATTTATACTAAATGATTTAGTAAATATTATCCCTATTATATTTGTCCCCAAAATGCTTATCCATAGTTACAAAACTTTACATTTGGAACCCGTTATATATTAAAGGCTTGGTTTAAGCTAAGGACATCTACTACATTAACTGAAGTTTTGGTTATTTTAAACTAATAGGTACAGAAAGTGAATTTTCGGAGATAGGTGCTGTTCGGTCCATCAAGAATGGCAGAAAAAGGTCTGCTTTTGTTATATCAATATCTAGATGTAAATGAAGTATTGCCTTTGCCACACTACAGGCAAAATATCAACTTCCCCATACACACCATTATAGATATTTACAGATTCGGTCATTTATACAGAAAGAATTAGCATTAAATACTCTGCCCTCTCATACCTATGTTGATGTCCCTTTTAAGGATGCTATAGAAGGCAGGAACAAATTCATTTAATTGGACAAATATGTAAAACAATAAGAGATTTTTGGAAGGAATCCACTGAAGATATCTCAGGAGATGGAATAGAGAATTAGGGGTCAGATAACTTATGAGAAATGGTTGGAACCTATTCCTCACTCGATGAAAGCATCACAGTCATACTGGTCAGAATATATATGGAAATGTCATAGTAGATATTTTATACTCCTGACAAAATTGCTAAATTTGTATCTATGAGGTATGGCCTTTGTTGGAGAGAATGTGGAGAAAAATGGCAAACATAACAAGTATTTTTGTACCTGCCGAGTTATTTTATACTGGTTAGATATAGAGAGTATACAAAATATCGTGGGACCAGAAATTAATTTATCCAATCAGATGATTATGCTTTATATTGGGGAAGACAGAAAAGTTCCACCAGGTGGAAATAAGTTATGCCTGTACCTGGCAGCAGCTGAAAAGGTTATAACTTGCCTATGGCGAATGGCTAAAGCACCCACCCTCTCTGATTGGCATTCATTGATGACTAAGATATATTATCTAGAGAGAGTAGTAGCTTCAAGAGTTGGAAGGATGTCACGATTTGAGCTCAATAGAGATCATGGGTTTTCTATATCTCACCTCTAGATGAAACATTTGTTCCCTGATAGAGCCATTTGAAAGTGACCAATTTTTGTAAGATATGAATTTTGATCAAGTGTCATTAGATATATAACAGAATGATATTATAGAAACATGAATTGCCAACCGAAGAACATTCCATGTATTGTAAGACAAAAGAGCAATACTGTATAGATGAACTCCTGCTGTAATTTATATATATATATATATATATATATATATATAATTATATAAAAACAATAAAAATAAAGAATATTAAAAAGTATTACTTTATTATTATTATTTAGTTTTGTTTTGTTTAGCGTGGATAGTTTAGAGTAGTAGCAACACAGTTAGGGCTTTGATTGAGTTAGCAAGTGAAGTTGGTATCTTTGGGTATAGGTTTAATGTAATAGTTTTGTTGGGCTGTCTGGTTGCTGCACTATCATCAGAGCTTTAATTTTTAATGTTTGTCACAATATATGGTGAGCAGACACAAGCGGCTTACGGGTCAGTCATTCGTCATTTTCTATGACTTGAATCATTTACCCACTGGTGTCTTGGAGCCCAGTGGGAGGTTGTGGTTGAAGGATCTGTTACTGAGTGATTCACAGCAGAAAAGCTTGATTGGCGAGGAAGTCGGCTACAGGGAGGCTAATGGATCGGGACATCACCGGAAAGAATACTTGGCTGGAACTACACGGAACATCTCTGAGTGCTTTGTTGTGTGTAATATCAGGATTGCATGCCAGCTGGCCTGTCTGTATTGAGCAATAACTCAGGGGAGTTTGGCCTGTTGCAACTGGGTCTCCATTGTGAGTGGTGGGAGTCAACTGCCTGGTATCTAGAGTGTCCCAGTCTTGGGCAGGCTGAACTGACTGTCCTTTGCTTGGAGCCATCAGTTCCTTAGGGGTGGTCACTAGTGGGTGAGCACGGCTCCAGTCGAACGGGGATTATTTGGGCTAGTGGGCATTTAATTACACTGGTATCTTTGGAGGCCCCGAGGGGTGTATCCTACCTTTAAACTCCACCCTTGCTGGCTTAAGAATAGCCCCAGGCAGTGGTGGTATCTGTTGCCTGAGGGAGAAGTCTGTTTAGGGTGGGGGTGACCAAGTCAGGGTAGCACTCAAAGCCCACAGACTGTTGCCTCAAGAACTGTTATGGATTACAGCCTCAAGATTGCTGGATTATCTGCATGTTCTTGGAGAGGACACAGAATTTATTTTTCCATTACCGGTGGGACATTGATTTTGGTATCATACAGCGTTAATGCAGTGAGAGTGCCTTAGAAATGATCTACTGCTTGAAGAGTCTGTCATGTATATTCGAGTCCTGGTGGGAGTGGGACTTACAGTTTATAGAGTTTTCTATTCATCGTCCTTCTGGTGTGAGATCATAGGGACACTTATTTGAACTCCTTACCCAGAGAGTATCAGCAACTCTCTTACAGTTATTTTACCTCACTCATTAACTCTGAGACAATAATCTCTGCTGCACTTTAGGTACTTTTGTGTGTTGTGTGATATTTGTTGTTTACTGGTTGGGGTTTGTTTTGGGGGTAATTTGTGGTAAAATTTGGGGGTGGCTTTGTGTGATATAAGGGGGTGGGTTTAATTATTTGTTATTTATCTTAGTGTGGGTTTCTGTGGTTGGTGGGGTACTGCTGCTAGTCTTGGGGTGTGAGGTATGTGCTGGGTTGTCTTTGGTGGACAGGCACCACTCCCCTTTAGGCTTAAGGGGCCTGCACTCTTTGATGATCCTTTGCTGTCCCCTTAGGTCAATAGGCATTGTCTGGCCTTGGGGATAGCTAAGAGGGTCAGGTGCAGATTCCTGGTTGGGAGGGGAGCAGGGTGGATGGATTGGGTTAGTGGGTTTGAAGAGCGCCTCAATGAAATAGTTCCAGGAAAGGGTCCTCCTGCCTAGTTCCCACACTGAAGGGCTCCACCAGTGGTGGAAAATGACACGCTTTTTCGGCCATTCATCCAACTCAGGTGGTGTTGTGGAATGCCAGGTCAATAAAGAACAAGACAGCATTAATTGCTGATCTTGTTGGCACATCAGACCTGGCTTGCATCACCGAGACCTGGCTGAATGACAATGCTGGGGCTGTACTAGAATCAGCAGTTCCAGCTGGTACTCGTGATGCACCACCTGAGATTGGATTGCAGGGGCAAGGGTGTCTCCATCTGTTTCAAGACAGAACTGGACCATATGAAGATACCATTGGGGCCACCAGATCCTTTGAGTGTCTCATGGGTACAGTTGTGGGTTGCAGGATACTTTTCATTTACCATCCACCTGGGATAAGAAAGTATTCCTGCAGGAGTCATGAACTTCGTAGTCAGCATTTTTGGAATCCCCAAGGTGGTTGGTCCTGGGGATTTCAATGCCTGGATCAACAACAAACTCTCCCAGTTTGTACAGGACTTCTCAACTGATGACCTTGTTGGGCTTCACACAGGTTGTTACAGCTGTGACCAATAACCAGGTCACTCCCTTGATCTGGTGTTCCTCCTGGGGATGGAGGTCTCTGACATAGTGGTGGAACTGGTCAGTGGTTCTACCATCACACAATAGGGTTCAGTTTCACGGCTTCCCCAATAGACCTGCTCCTTCAGAGATGATCCAGTACTGCCCTTTAAGCTGTGTGTCACCAGAGGGTCTGATGGCAGTGCTGGACCTATTGAGTAGCCGGTTGGAATGCTTGGATCTGGGGTACTGGTACAGTACTATAATAGTGCAGTGTTGGGGCCCTGGGATCCATAGCTCCTATTCGTGTTCACCCACTCACTCTTCATCCTCGGTACCCACAGTTTGATGGGGACCTGAAGGAGTGGAGGCATGTGTCAAGGTTGGAATGATGCTGACAGAAATATGGCCTGAAGGGTGATAAGCTTAGACTGATGGCCCATTATTTGGACTATCAGTCATAAATCTCTCATAAGAAGGCAGAATTTCTGTCCAGAGAGATTCTGCAGCAACAAATCGACTGGTTCAGCTCTTCCGTACTGTGGGCAGGTTGTGCAATCCAGTCTATC
Source organism: Neoceratodus forsteri (assembly GCA_016271365.2). Lineage (NCBI taxonomy): Eukaryota > Metazoa > Chordata > Ceratodontiformes > Ceratodontidae > Neoceratodus > Neoceratodus forsteri. Next base: position 880,563,617 of record CM028134.1, on the reverse strand, counting down.
TGCAGAATTGGAGAGCTTTTCACAACTGAAGTGTGAGGAGTTTGCTAAATTTTGCAGATAAGGTTGCGCTTATTAGGTCTGAGATCCAGCTAGCATGTTCTGTTGAGTGTTGCAACTGTCGGTGGGAGGCACAGGCACCCAGTCAGTTTGGGTGATTTTGATCAGCCAGCGATCACTGATATTATGAAGATTGTCTGGGGCTTGCAGCTGACTTGCTGTAGTTTGGACCTGGGTCCACCCGCCTCCTTGTGGAGTGTTTGATGTCATTGGACCAGTCCTGGCTGAGATTGTCTGCTGTTCATTGAAGAAGGTGTGTTCCCGGACCTCTTGAAGGAGGCAGTGGTAACACCCCTTTGAAGAAATCCTCCCTCGACCCAAACTGTCTTGCAAACTATAGATATGTCTCTAACCTGCCCTTTCTGGGTAAGGTTATTGAGAAGGTAGGGATGCTGCAGCTTGAAGACCATCTTACCACCCACAAGGTCTATGATTCTCACCAGTCCAACTTCCTGAAGAGACATAGTACCGAGACAGCCCTTGTACAGGTACTTAATGATCTCCTGATGGTGAGAGAGCAGCAGAGCAACTTGATCTTGGTTCTCCTTGATTTTCAGTGGCATTTGACGTCGTGGACAACTGGGTATTACTGGAGCACCTGTGGTTGATCTGTTGACTGTCAGGAACAGTCCTCAGATGGTTCCATTCATTCCTCACATACAGGTCTCAAAGAGTGGTGTCGAGATTTTTCCTTGGCTCTTCTTCCTTGTCATGTGGGGTATTGTAGGACTCTGTTTTGTCTCTCCCATGTTGTTCACAGTGTATATGCTGCCTTTGAGAGACATTATAAGGAAGTACATTGCATTTTCACTGCTATGCAGATGATACTCAGCTGTACATGTCCTATGTGCCGAGCAAGATAATGCTGTCTCGGTCTTTAACAACTGCCTTGCTGAGATTCAGGACTGGATGTGTGCCAGCTGGTTGAGACTGAATCCAGAAGACTGAGAGGTGTTTTGGTGGACACAGGTCATCGGGCAGAGGGCTACCTCCTGGTTGGCCATCTGGTATTATACTGGGGACAATCAGTTGAAGGCCTCTGAACTGGTGTGTAACCTGGACGTTGTACTTGATTGCAAGCTGAAACTTAAAACTTAAAGCACTTAGGTGTCGGCCTTTGTCAAGACCTCATTCTACCACCTGGGAACATTGTCTGGGTAAAACACCTTGTTCCGCCTGAGGATCTTCCATTGCTGGTCCATGCCTTTATGTCCACCTGCCTTGACTATTGTAAAGCTCTATACCTTGGACTTCCAGGGGTTGCTATCCACCTGCAACTGTTGCAGAATGCAGAAGCCAGGCTTTTACTGGCCTATCAAGAGTCAGTCATATTATGCCTGTGCTCTGTGAACTGCACTGGCTGCTGGTGCAGTGGAAAAATCACCTTCAAGGTAGCTTTGTTGACCTATGATGCCCTATGCGAAGAGGGACCATGTTATCTGCAAGACCTCCTGTGTCCCTACCGCCCTCTCTGCCCACTCCGGTCTGCCAATGAGGGATTGCTAGAGTTCCCAGGGTCGATTGAAGACCTGGGGCCAAAACATTTGCTATTATGGCCCTGACCCTGTAGAATTCTCTACCCCATTGGGTGCGATAGTGCCTGTCCACTGAGTCCTTTAATTCTGTACAGAAAACTTATTTATTTGAACTAGTATTTCCTGACATGATTTGATTTTAACTCTGAACTGGAATTTTATGATCTGGGATTTTAATTTAAAGAGTTTTAGCATTATATTGTACAGGTGCTTTGGTTTGGAAAAGTGCCTTTTATAAATAAAATTTGACTTTGACTTTGAGTATTGCAAGCAATTGCCAGCATTCAGGCCATAGCAGTTAGACTATCTGTGGGTCAGTGTCTGTGGGGACATGAGTGGGGAGGTTGGAGGGCTGAGATAAGTGGTGGAGCGTTTTGGCATACATGGGGTCAGATCTTTGATAGGGACATGAGTGGTGAGGGTGGTTATACTAAAATAGGTGGGGATGGGTTTGCAGTAAATGGGATCGGGCTATTATGAGCTGGCATATCTCTTAACATTTTGTCACTGAAATAAGGAGCACAGGCACTCAAAGTGATGGCCACATACTTAAATATGAAGATAAATGCTCAGAACACTGTGAAAATACGTTGCAGACACTTGAAGAAAGTTTATTTTTATTCAGCATGTTAAACTGTTGTGAGGTTTTGCACTAAAGCCTGAATTTGTGTTGGCAGTACATTCTGTGAGGGAGGGTGAGGACAAAGCAATTCTGAGGGTAAACTAAGGGACATCCCTCATAATCAGGGACAGTTGAGAGGTATGCCAGCTGGTTCCTCATTTTGTGGGGAACTGAAAGAGTCTGCATCTCACTGAAAGATAAGAGTGAGTGAGTGAGTGAGTGAGCGAGCAAGATGTGCGAAAGCACACGTATGGCATGTGTGTGTGTGTGATGCTGCCGCTGGGGTTAAGAAACAGATGAAGCAAACAGAACTAATTTTAATGAAGAATTTTATTCAGGATAAAATATTTTTTAAACTTCTATGTATGTATGTACATTTTAGAATTTTTTGGCTAATCAAATTGAGGCAAATGCTACACTTTTGCAAAATTGAGTAGCTCTTTCATGTCAAACTGCTCAGTATTTGTTGCTTATTTAATAGCCTGCAATAGTTGAAAAACAAACCATAAACATCAAGGTAATGCAGTGAACAATATTTTGGTTTTAGACATACCATACTAAGTAAAGGGCTTTGGGGTCCATGATTTGACCCATAAAAGCGCTCCTTCCCTTCACTCACAGTCGTCAGATTGTGGCCTTCTAAGATATAGGCATCTAAGCTCCTTTTAAACTGTGCCATATTTGTAGTATATACAATTTCCTCTGGTGACCTGTTCCACGAGGCTACCACTCTCCATTCTTTGAGTATAAAAGGCCATATGCTTACTTGTGTTACACTTTATGTGTCTTAGCTAAAGGTGGTGCCTCTGGTTTCCAATTTATTATTTTTAAACTGTAGATTTAGTTCCTTCAACACATGGTCAACCTCACATTATATCATAACTTAGCATCAAGTCTCCTCTAACTCTTCTAGTCTCCAGTGACATCAGCCTTAAATCTTCTAATCTCTGTTGATAGGGCCTATCCTGCATACCATGTACCATTCTCGTAGCTCTCCTCTGCACCCTCTCCAATTCTGCCACCATCCATTTATTTATGGACCCCCACACTGGGGCACCATAGTCCAAAATATGTCTAACATAGGCTCTGTACAAGGGCATAATCATAGCCTCCTTTCTACTTTTGAAGTTCTTTTTTATATTCCATAAGATCCTGTTTGCCTTTATCATTTGTTTATCACACTGAGTCTGGTATTCCAGTTTCTGGTCCACCAATATACCCAGGTCCGTTCCACTTCTGACTTTCTTAGTGTTTGACCATTAATCTTATAGCTATGTTCCGGATTTCTATTTCCTGTCTGGATCGCATAGCATTTGTCTGCGTTAAAACTCATTCCTTTTGGTTGCCCATTTGTGAATTATATCCAAGTCTTTCTGAATTGTCTCTGCCCCTCAGACTGTGTTACTAGGTCAGCCAGCTTAGTGTCATCTGCATACTTACTTACCCAGTTGTATGCCCCTTCCCATTGTTGCTATGAATACTCTAAACAGCACTGGCCCCAGCACCGACCCTGGGGACCCCAGTAACAGGGATCTATTCAGACAGATACCCATTTATACACACCAACTGAGTCATATCCACCAGCCAGGTCTGGATCCATTTACATACTCTATAGTCCATATCAATTTTACAAAACAGTTTAATATTTCTAAATGTGGTACTTTATAAAAGGCCTTGGCAAATTCCAGATATATACAATCCACCATCTCCCCTGTCCAATGCTGCTGAAATTTTCTCATAAAAACATAGCATGTTTGTCAGACATGAACTACCGACCACAAATCCCTGCTGCTCCCTGTCATCCTGTCCAGTCTCTGTTAGATATAGATTTATAACATTCTTTAATATTGACTCCATCAGCTTGCCTGGCACTGATGTCAAACTTATGGGCCTATAGTTTGTGCAGTCTGCTCTATCTCCCTTCTTATGAATGGGTATCACATTTGCAGTCAACCAGTCCCATGGCACTGCCCCTCCCCAGTGACCACTGGAAGATAATGTTTAAAGGGGTAGCAATATTTGGAGAGAGTAATTGAAGAATGTTGTTTGAGATGTTATCAGGCCCAGCGCGCTTGTATTCTTTAGTGCCCTAATTTTATCTAGAATAACTTTGGCAGAAATTTTTATGTCTAATACTTTGTTAGGGTTAAAATTTACCACTCCTACAGATTTAGTTGCAAAAACTGTACTGAAGTACCTGTTAAATATATTTGCCACCTTAGTGGGATCTGATATTTGGGCCCCACTTTCTTTTATGGTGCATAGGTTATTGTTTGTTTTCTTCAATTAGTTCACATAGCTATAGAAACTTTGCATATAATCTTTATGTGCTGAGGAAGCCAGCTTCTCTTCCACCTTTGTTTATTTATTTTATCAATTTCTTACACTTAATCTATGCCTGTTTATATTTTGCCCAGGTGACGGCATTAAATATTTTGTTTATAAAGTTGATATAACCATTTTTTTATTTATTATTTTAACTACCATCTTTGTAAGCCATCTGGGTATTTTCCTTTCCTGTTGTACACCTTTACCCTTTTAAGTTTTCATTACATATTGTAAATATTTGCTTTTTAAAAGTAGTCCACATTTCCACAACTGTTTTATTCCCAGTAAGCTTTCCCAGTTTATATTGTCCATTTTCTTCAGTATGTGTTCCTTATCAGCTGTTTTATACTAAGAACCTCCACATCCCTTCTCTAAGAGTATGCATTGCTGATATGAGAAGCATACCTCGTGGTCACTACCCCCCAGCGGGCGCAGACATTTGGCATCCCATAATATTACTATCCTTCCCTGCATGGACCAGATCTAGGTATTATGTCCTCTAGTTGGGGCAGTTACATACTGTGTTATGTCCATCTCCTGGCAAAGCACCTGGAAAACTTTACTACTAAGAGTAGTGGTCTTTTGGCCTACCAGTTGATATCCTTATAGTTTAAGTGCCCACCATTATTACCTTGCCTAATTCACATGCCTAGTGAGTTCTACATTAATCTGATCTGACAACTCCTTTGATGCTCCTGGTGGTCTATAGCATACCGCATTATTATGGGTTTCTGAGTATATGTGATTATCTGAATCCAGATACTTTCAGGCCCTATAGCTCCTGACCTGACTTTTTCTGTTATAGTTGTGGCTTTTATTTTATTTGATATATATGCTGCCTCCCCTCCTCTCTTTCCCTCCCTATCCTAATGGAAGAGGGTGAATCCTGAAATCTCTCTACCCCAGTCCCACTCCCCAGTCCACCACATTTCTGTGAAAAAATGCCATATCACCCCATTTCCCCACATATGGAGTGCTTCAAGTTCATCTTTTATCACTCAAACTCTGTGTATTTAGGTGCAGACACTGATTAACAGACTGAATAGACCTTAACTCAGGTTTGGAGTGTCCAACTTGCATGCTTCATCCTCAGGGGACTGCCCCCCGTACCTAGTTTAAATATATGCACAGCATTCCTCTGATTTCAGTTGTCATTGTTTTTGTGCCCAGAGGATTTAGATGTAACTCATCCATTCTGTAAATATTTTTTGTTAATAAACTTCCCCTAGTGTCTATGAAAGTGATATTCCTCACCCACACCTATTCGATTCCCTACTATTAATTCTTTGAATGGTGCTGTTTTTTCAGGGTTGCATCCAAGTTTGGTAGTAATGTTGAGATGATTGGTATGTGTCCACCCTCCTCTATTACTTCAGTACATTCCATGAGTTCCTCCACTATATCTTTTCATGTTCCTACCTATGTTATTGCTTCCCACATGGAGCACACCACCACTTTTGTATTGGTGAATTCAATAGTAATTTGGGCTAATGCTGTTTGATGTCCCCAACTCTTGTCCCAGGTAAATAATTTATGGTCATATTCTTTTGCAGCCTCCGTCAATTACTGTATCAGTATTTCTAATAATGGAGTCTCCTATCACTAATATTTCAGTCTCTGGAAGTGCCCTAGTGTTTCTGTACCCTGAGTCTCATCCAATTTTAGTGTTTCAGTGCTAGTTCCTGAATTAGTGCTTAGTGGGCAGTATCTATTTTGTACTGCAACCCATTCCTCCTATGGCCCTCCTCCTATTTTTGTAGTGGACTTTAGAAACTGTTGCCCAGCTGTCAGCATCCATAGCTTCACTTGCTGTTGCCCAGTTACTAACATCAGAGCCATCACTAGAGCACTCAATTGTATTTGTAGGGGCCCAGCACTAGATGTTCCAGGCCTTTCTATAGTTACTTTCCCTCAGCCTGGGATTGTATGTGTTGGGGTGTTTCTGCTGCCAATCCCTCAATTCGAGTTTTAAAGCAGTATTTTCTTTACAGTTTGCACACCTAAACCCAGGTGTGTAGGTATTAGCTGGGTTTGTTGCATACATTTTGCATTGGCCACATTTAACAGTTCTTCCTTGTCACACACAGGCTTCAGCACCTGCTCTACATTTTATTCCTACATAGTTTATTGTTTTGTTTGGGTCTATGCTCAAATGCCCCAAAACAGCCAGGTTACTATTCTCACTTACCCCTTTGTGTAGTTTCAAATGGGATTACCACCTCCCTCTGACCTCAGTCCCCTGCATGCATCTCTGTGTGCTGCTATGCATGCTAGCTGAGCTCGTGGGAGTTTTCTTTAGTACCCCCATGGACGGAAGTTGCGTCACTCCACCCACTGCACCAAAGTACAGAGTTAAACAAAAATGGGTCCAAGGCCCTAAGTTTCCAAGTGGGTGACACATGTTATAATTTGCCCTATAAATTCACTCAGCACCACTTCTACTTTTGCCCTATTTGGCCTCTATGAAGCTCACCTGTACAACTGCTGGACTTCAGTTCTGGCCCCCCTCGCCTGAGTTACTGCTTCTTGGTGTCACATATAGCACTATTGTATATGTCAACAAGCAAAAATGGTTTATCTAAGAAAACTGTGCAGCTCCTTGGGAATTTGCTTCACCAAACTGGATTTCACTCCAAGTTTGGCTTCACACTCTCCTGTCAGACCTCACACAATCTTGCCTTTTACAGCTCCTTGAAAATATGCACAACACACACACACACACACATGCACACATATGTTGTCACAGCAGTTGTGCACACACAAAGGGTGTGAGTGTGATTTGTAGGATTTGGCAGCTGAGTTGCAATATTTCATTTTCAGTTGGGTCCTGCCTTAGACATTTTTGCAGTGTACTGAGTAGAGTTAGCACAGCTGAAATGCAAAATTTCATTTTACGGGGTCCTCCTCTTATACATTTTCAAAGGTAGTTACCCAGAATAGGTCAGTTAACATGCCGTATCTCATTTTCACTGAAGTCCTGATTGTATCTATTGTTATAATGTATTTTCCCAATAGTGACCAGCTGAGATTCAGTATCTTGTTTTCAGAGGATCTTTCTTATGGTGAATCCAGGTAGCTATTTTAAAATGTGTCATGTCAGTAGAAGATGGGGATTTATGATGTCAGCATGGAAATATGGAGCTGGTGGGATGCTGACATTATGGAAGAAATCCCAATGTTGTTTACAGTTTATTTACAGGACATCTCAAACGAGTTGCAACATCTCATTGTCAGTGTAATCCTGCATCTACCTACAGTGTGAAGTACAATAGCCATTGATACAGAACAATGGTGTACAGTCAGGTTGGTTCAGCACTGACATACTCTACATAAGGGAAGGGATCAAAGCAACAGAACTAAAGGGTAAACAGGGAGGAGAGGAGGCACTATGGGTCACCCTGGAGACTGGAAATGGCTCCTCAATCCACATAGGGTTGTATACAGACCCCTGTCTCAGGGAGGAATGGACAAGGAAATGATAGAAGGTATCCTTGGATGGCAGAGAAAGGGATCTATTGCTGATGGGGGACCTGAATATGCAGATGTTGACTAGAGCACCTTTGCTGCAGCTACAACCAAGAGCAGAGCCATTCTCGATGCCCTACAGGGGCATGCCTCAGACAGCTAGTTTTGGAACCCACTCGGAGAGAGTGATCTTAGACCTGGTACACTCAAATGGGGATGGAGAGAGGATTTCTGATCTTGAAGTGGGTAGCCATCTGAGAACAAGTGACCACCAGTGTGGTTCATGATAAACTTAGCTGTAGAGTCAAGCAACACAAAAGTGAAGGTACTGGACTTCAGGAGGGCTGATTTTGTCAAAATGGGAGAGTGCCTCAGAAAAGCACTAGCAAACAGGCAAGAAGGTGGGGTGAAGCAACAATGGGAAACATCAAAACCACCATCACAGAGGCAACAAGCCTTTGTGTGAAGCAAATAAAAAATCAAAATGAAAGAAAAAACACTATGGTTCTCAAAAGAAGTGGTGGGAAGGTAAGGAGAAAAAGACAGCATTCAGAAAGTATAAGGAAACACAGAAGGAGCAGGACAGAGAACTGTACCAGTTAAAGCAGAAGGAAGTGGGTAAGGCAATCAGAATAACAAAGGCCCAAACTGAGGAAAAGATAGCCAACTCAGTTAAGAAGGTGGATAAACCCTTTTATAGGTACATCAGGGAGCAAAGAAAGACTAAGGCAGGATACTGAGGCTGAATAAAGAGGAAGATGGTTGGGCAGAGAGCAACAGTGAAAAAGCAGGGATTCTGAATGAATATTTCTGCTCAGTATTCACAGTGGAAAAGCAAGGAGAAATAACTAATCCAGTCAATAGAAGCACTCTGGATAGGGAGTTGATATTAGTTGTTTCACAGAAGAAAGGGTTCTGAAAAGAACTCTTAAAACTGAAGGTGGATAAAGCAATGGGGCCTGACGGGATTCTCCCAGAATTCTAGAAGAACTAAGGGAAGAACTAGTAACACCACTGAAAACCCGTTTAAATAAATCATGGGAGGATGGTGTGGTACCTGAGGACTGGAGGAGGGTAGATGTGATTCCCTTCACAAAAGTAGGAGCAAGACAGAGGCAGAAAACTACAGACCTGTCAGTTTGACCTCAGTGGTAGGGAAAATGATGGAATCACTTCTGAAAGAAAGAATTGTTGAGTACCTAGAGGCCAGTGGGACACAGGAGTCAAGGCAGCATGGATTCGCAGTGTGAAGGTCATGTCAGACAAATCTAATTGATTTATTTGACTTGGTGACAAAAGCAGTAGACCAGGGAGGGGCTGTGGACGTGGCCTACCTAGACTTTAGCAAGGCATTTGACACAGTCCCCACAAAAGATTAATAAACAAATTAGCCAGCCTGGGAGTGGGTCCCAGGGGTAGCATGAGTAAAACACTGGTTGGACAACAGGACACAGTGAGTAATAGTAAATGGAGTCCACAGTGAAGAAAGGAGGGTTACTAGTGGGATACCACAGGGTTTAGTACTGGGGCTGGTCCTTTTAATGTCTTTATAAGTGACATTGCAGAGGAACTGGAAGGAAAGCATGTCTCTTTGCAGATGACACAAAGATCTGCATCAGGGTTGATATGCAAGGTGTGGTGGAAAGGAAGAAAGGGACTTAGCAAGGTTGGAGGAATGGTCAGAAGTATGACAGCTTAGATTCAGTGCAAAGAGTGCAAAAGTAATGCACCTAGGAAATAAAAACCCAGGGAAGAGTACACAATGGGGTGAGATACTGACAACAACAGAAACAGAAAGGGACCTGGGGCAGTCATATCAAATGACCTAAAGTTGGGCCAGCAATGTGAGAAGGCAGTAAGGAGGGCTGGGGGATACTGGGATGCTTAGGAGAGGCATCACCAGTAGAAAGCAGGAAGTTGTTGGCCCTCTGTACAGACAGTTGGTAAGACCACATCTGGAGTACTGTGTACAGTTCTGGAGACCCCATCTCCAAAAGACAAAGACAGGGTGGAGGCTGTCCTGAGGAAAGCTACCAAATGATGCAGGGTCTGCATCAGAAGATGTATGAAGAAAGACTAAAGGAACTAAAGATGTATAACCTTGAGGAAAGGAGAGAGAGGAAACATGATAGAAACTTTCAAATACCTCAAGGAATCAACAAAGTCCAAGAGGGTAGCATCTTTCAGAAAAGAGATGTGCCAAAACAAGAGGGCACAATTTGAAGATAGAGGGGATGGCTCAGAGGTAATGTGAGGAAGTATTTCTTCACAGAGAGGATTGTGGATACATGGATCAGCCTTCCTGAGGGGTCATAGAGTCAAAACAGTGGTGGAATTCAAGAATGCATGGTACAGACATAAGGCAATTCTAGTGGGGTAGGCAGAAGTAGGCTGTTGGTTAACTAGGATATGCAGCTTATCCGTTGGGTAGGGAATGGGCAGACTAGGTGGGCCAAGCAGTCCTTATCTGCTGTCAAGTTCTGTGTTTCTATGTTTCCATGTTACTGACCACAAATGCTGTACAATCACAATTCAAAAATAAATCAATTATTACAGATCAGATCAATGTTTACTGATACTGTGTGTTCTGTAGTCTACTGTAGTCTGCAATAGAATGACTTGACTCTCTCTCTTATAATCCTGCTTATACATCTGTGTTACTGCATGTCAGTCTACTTTATTAATATAAGGGACAAAAGTGGACAATTGCCCTTTTAAAGCATGTGATTTCTAACATGTTGGGGTGGTACAGCTTAGCATTGCTTCTCAAGTTACATCAGGGAAGTGCAATGGAGCATGCTATGTGAATTGAGCCACACAGCACTATGTGTGTGTGTGTGTGTGTGTGAAAACCAAGCTACTGCATGCAGGCAGGTAAGTTTTCTACTGGAGGGAACAGAACAGAGTGCTGTGGAAAGGAAACTAGCTTTCCACTGCTTATGGAAGTCAGCTGTTTAGTGTGTTACTTACTAACACACTGCTGAGCAAACCTGTAACTTTTAACTTCCAGCTTTCCACTGTTTGTAGAGTGCTGTGTTCTGGAAGTGAGCACAGAACAAACAACCTCTGGTCAGAGCCAACAAGGCTGCATAATGCTATTTACAGAGACCAGGAGCCATCTACAGGAAATTGTTCTAATATGGAACCTCGAGCTGCTCAATATTTATTTTGAACTGACAGCCAATAACAATATCCACCTGTGTTTGCTGGTCCTGTTAAACTTAACACATTCTCTGGTGTCCACAGGTACATCCCACCCTCTGACCATCGGGCGTGCTAATAAAAATCATGCCCTGCAGTGGCTCCATCATTGTCCCGATAGCCTGCCACATTAATAACAAATTATTCAGTTGCTGCAGTATAAGGCTGGTCTGGTCCAGTGGTATGGAGGATGAGGAACTGTGGTGCCTTACCTCCTGCCACATTAGTGATCCAAGTTCAGGAACATGTTCAAGTTACTGGGGGTTGAACAGAAGACAAGGCATTCATCAGATAGCTGTTCTGTCCCTGGGTGGGGAGGCATGCTGACTCAACCTTTGGCTTCTCTAAGATGAAGGCAGGAATCCAAGTGGGGAGATGCAGAAATGGCTAGCACAGGCTCCATAAAGCCCTACCTACCTAACTCTGTCCCACACCACCACCTGGATGAATGGATCAGTTCTGGATGTGAGTGACTGTGTAGGGAAGAATAGCTCTCCTTCCTGGCCCTATCATGGGTGGGCAAACCATAGGAACTTTAAGCTCAGTGGTCTGGGACAGAGAAGTAGCAGACAGGGAGGTGGGGACAGGGCTGAGAGCCTACCGGAGTCAACTGGCAAAGCAAAAAGTTTTACGGAGGAGGAAAATGCTGCAGTATGTATCACCTTTATCATAGGACTATACCCCTTCCAACAGTGACTGGACTAACACCCTCCACTGTCAGTCACTTCACTGGGCGTGCACCCCTGACAGTCACAGAACTGATCCCCATTCTCAATGGTCACAGTAGTAAGTCTCATTTCTATGACAGCACTGCCCCATACCCTGAACAGTCACATGGATAACACTCTCCAGAGTCACAGCCAGGGTCATCCTTGGGGCCAGTAGGGTAGCTGCCCTGGTCCCCACACTTTGAAACAAAACCTCCCAGTCAGGGCATCAGATGATTCACTTATTAAGATCTAATTGAGAGCAGCCCTGCAGACAGCTAAGGTAAGTCACTTGATCATGTGATTACTGTTGGAGCACTGAGCAAGGTCACATAATCAGGTGGCATGCATGCACGTACCTTTTCCCTTTCCTACTCCAGATCAAGAGACCAGACCCCACACTTAATGCTTTCACTTGGGCTTGCCCAAATCTGGTGTCATCAGCCTCTCATCCCAGACTGAGTCGTGTGTCTCACTCACTTGAGTAGTCACTATCAGAAGTGCCAGCACTGCATGACCCATCATCTGCAAATTTGCAATGGGTCACTGGATTCAGCATAAAACAAACAAAAAATTTATTGACCCAGCACCATGGCCTCCCCTTTATTCCTTAAATCCTCAGCCAGGCTCTGTGATGGTGAGTCTTGAGTGTGTTGATCCCGCTCTCAGTGTGGGGTGGTTTAGTGGATGATAGGTGTTGGTAGTAGGGGTTGAAACTTTCAGTGGGACTTTCGGAGAGATTCAGAGCAAAGATCAGGGGCTCAGTGGCCTCAGCAGCTTCCAGTCCTGATACTGTCTTGGAACAAACAGGCAAGCCAAATCCAGGCAGTGTGGTGTGGCAAGAAGCAGTGTGTAATCTCTCCAGAAGATTCAAAGGGTTGCATAGATGAGACACACTGCAGTACAATTATAAACTGCCATGGCCTGCAAAGGATTACCTATATCCTGGAAGCTGTTTGGATCTAATGACTAACATGGTTACAAGTCAGCTACAAACACAGGGATTGCAATGACCTATATATCTACAGACCTAAAGGTATTTTTGCTTCAAGTTACCCATTGTAGCAGGTCTCTACAGTTGCTTTCTCTGGTGGTTCTCCACAGCCACAATGAGCTTTTTCCTTGCAGCTGCCCACAGTAGTCAGTCCCCACAGCACTGAAGGGCTTTTTATTTAAGTTGTCCACAATGGGGAATCTCACAGCCATGATGGTCTTTTTTCATTCGGCTGCTCACTGGCACTATAGTCTTCTGCCCATGCAGATGTGAATGATAGAGTAGCCACTAGGTCTGCCAGCATGTACTAGCTGTTTGATATGGGCTACTGGCAGTGCTATGTACGTATCTTCCTGCCAAGCCTTTGCTTTTAATTATCAGCTTGATCCATCCAATCCAGCTGCCTTATTGAGGCTCCATCTGGTCTGGCAAGCCCAACAGTGGAGAGGATGAGTGATCTGTGTGTATGAGTGTGTGGGGAGGGGAATCTAGGTGTGATTCAATTAAAATAACTAAGCTGCTTTCTGATCTAATGGAAGCCTACTGTTGTTGCTGTTGGGAGAGGATGGGGAAGCAAGATTACTTATGTTGTGATTGGGATCAGTGAAAATAAAATTAAGCATTCATAAAAATAATCAACATGCTGGCTGATTCTGATGCTGGGCTGTAGTGTGTAGTGAGAATACACACTACAGCACAACATCAGCCAGCCTGATCTTGATATTAAGAACAAGAATGATATATTTTCACTGATCTCAATCACATCATGAGTAATCTTGATGTTTGATCAGCGCCTCCATCCCCAGCTGCTGGAGGTCTAACTCTGAGCAAGTAAGGAGGTTACTGAGAAATATAGGAACTTCTTGTCTCAGAACAGGAAGATCAGGAGCTAAAAGGGCACGGGGCAGTAAGTAAGTAGGGAGAGAAAAAGAAATAAACAAAGAGAGGAAAGAGTAAGGATTCCAAAATACAGATAGAGGGCCAGAAATAAGATATGATGGCAGTGGTGCAGTGCAGTGGCTGTGGAGCTGCAGTCTTCAGGAAGACGTTCTGGAGGATGCAGTGTTGTCCCATCTGCAGGAACCCTCTGGGCTGAGGGAGGAGGCTGCTCATCTCCAGGCTGAGTTGGCCAGGATTGTGGGACTCTCTCCCACCCAGGGACCACCTGGGTCACTGCCATTGCCTTAGAGGTTGCCAAGAAAGAGGAGAGGTTGGACCACAGTGGGCTCAGGGAGGGTGAGGGTCATGGAACAGAGGACATCCCTCCAGTTGTACCTCCACAATTTCTATGCCATTCTGGAAAAGTGTGGATCCTCTATGGAGGCACCCACAGTGGAGACCAAGGAAGATGCTGGGAACCTCACAAAGGAGACCAACTGGAGGGTGGCATGGGACCCCACAGGGAAGGAAACAACTCCTGGTGGGGGACTTCATTGTTAGGAAGGTAGAACTGGGGGAGGAAGGGAGAGGGAGATAAGGTGCCTGCCTGGTGCCATGGCTTGAGGGACAGGGAGCGAATCCTCAGGATCGCAGGAGCAGCTGCACAGGGAGGGAGCTGGATGTCATTGTCCACCTAGGGACAAATGACCTGGCTAAGAAAGGGATCAGAGCAGTGCAAGAAGCATTTGTGGAGATGGGAGGGCCTTAGACAAATAGCATGCACGGTAACCTTCTCTGAGGTGCTGCCTGTCTATGGCATGGGTGAGGCTAGGGTGCTCCACACCATGTGATTCAATCAGTGGTTGAAAAATTGGTGCAGAGCTCAGGGATTTGGCTTCATTGGGGACTGGGGGTCCACCTGGAGGGATGCAGGCCTATACTGGCATGATGGTCTGCATCTGTCCAGGAGGGAACCAGAATCCTAGGTGATAGGTTTAAATGCTTTATTGGCAAGCATTTAAACTAGCTAAGGGGAGGAACTGGAGAGGAACAGGAAATCCTAGCCCCTCCCAAAAATCAGGGTACTAAGTGAGGTAGATACCAACATAGAGATGTCGATATGGAGAAGCACAGGGGTAAATGGAGAAAGTGACAAATGCAATAAGGACAGGGATGGGGCAAGAAGGGTAAGACCATCAAGAAATGGAATTTAATGAGTACCAATGCCCGCAGTCTGGGCAACAATCTCCCTGAACTGGTGGTCTTGATGGAAGAGGGATGCCTGGATATCATAGCAGTCACAGAAACATGGTACACAAAGAACCATGACTGGGATGTTAACATACTAGGGTACACAACGTACAGGAGAGACAGGGAGGGAGAAGAGGGTGTGGAGTAGTTCTCTATGTAAGGAAGGGATAAAAGCAAATGAACAAAAAGTAAACATGGAGGAGAGGAAACACTGTGGATCACCTTAGAGACTGGAAATGGCACCACAATCCACACAGGGGTTGTATACAGACCCCATGTCAGGGAGGGAATTGACAAGGATATGATAGAAGGCATACTTAGGATGGCAGAGAAAGGGAAATACTGTTGATGGGGGACCTTAATATGGCAGATGTTAACTGGGGCACCTTTGCTGCAGCCACATACAAAGCAGGGCCATTCTCGATGCCTTTCAGGTGGCATGCCTCAGACAGTTAGTTTCGAACCTACTCATGAGGGAGCAATCTGGGAACAGTGAGAGGATCTCAGATCTAGAAGTGGGTAGCCATTTGGGAACAAGTGACCACCAAACAGTGTGGTTCACGATAAACTCAGCTACAGAGTCAAGCCATACAAAAGTGAGGGTTCTGGACTTCAGGAGGGCTGACTTTAGTAAGATGGGAGAGTGCCTAGAAAAGCACTAACAAACAGGCTAGAAGGAGGGTGGGGCAACAATGGGAAATATCAAAACTGCCATCACAGAGTCAACAAGCCTTGTGTGAAGCAAGTAAACAGATCAAAATGAAAGAAAAGGCCACTATGGTTCTCTAAAAGGTGGTGGTGAAGGTTAGGAGAAAAAGATAGCATTTAGCAATTATAAGGAAACACAGAAGGAGCAGGACAGAGAACTGTACCAGTTAAGGCAGAAGGAAGCAGGGAGGGTAGTCAGAATAGCAAGGCCCAAACTGAGGACAAGATAGCCAACTCAGTTAAGAGGGGACCTTCTATAGGTATATCAGGGCGTAGAAAGACAAAGGGAGGGATAGTGAGGCTGAATAGCATGGACAGTGGGTGGGCTGAGAGGGACAGTGAAAAACAGGGATACTGAATGAATAATTATGTTCAGTATTCACAAAAGAGGAGATGGGGAGGTGCCTAATCCAATTAACAGAAGCACTCTGGATAGGGGTTCGATTCCAGTCCTTTCACAGAAGAAAGTGTTCTGAAGGAACTCCTAAAACTGAAGGTGGACAAAGCGATGAGGCCAGATGGAATTCTACTCAGAATTCTAAAAGAATTAAGCAGAGAACTAGTGACAACATTGACTACCCTTTTAACAAATCATGGGAGATGGTGTGGTTCCTGAGGACTGGAGGAAGGCAGATGTGATTCCCTCACAAAGTGGGACCAAGACAGAGGCAGGAAACTACGACCTGTCAGTTTGACCTCTGTGGTAGGGAAAGTGATGAAATCACTTCTGAAGGAAAGAATTGTTGAGTATCAAGAGGCCAGTGGGGCACAGGACCCAAGGCAGCATGGGTTCATAGTGGGAAGGTCATGTCAGACGAATCAAATTGATTTCTTTGACTGGATGACCAAAGTAGTAGACCAGGAGGGGCTGTGGAAATGGCCTACCTAGAATTTAGCAAGGTATTTGACACAGTCCCTCACAAAAGATTAATAGTTAAATTAACCAGCCTGGGAGGGTCCCAGGGTGGTAGCATGGGACAACATTGGCTGGACAACAGGACACAGAAGGTAATTGTAAATGGAGTCCACTCTGAAGAAAGAGGGGTTACTAGTGGGTACCGCAGGGTTCAGTACTGGGTCTAGTCCTTTTATTGTTTTTATAAGTGACATTGCAGAGGACTAGAAGGAAAAGTATGCCTCTTTACAGATGACACAAAGATCTGCAACAGGGTTGATACACAAGGAGGTGTAGAAAGGATGAGAAGGGACTTGGCAAGGTTGGAGGAATGGTCAGGTATGGCAGCTTGGATTCAATGCAAAGAAGTGCAAAATAATGCACCTGGAAAACAAAACCCAGGGAAGATTACACAATGGGGTAGTAACAACAACAAAATGGAAAGGGACCTGGGGTAATCATATCAGATGACCTTAAGGTTGATAAGCAATGTGAGAAGGCAGTAGGGAGGGCTGGGGAGATACTGGAATGTATAGGAGAGGCATCACCAGCAGAAAACAGGAAGTTGTTATCCCCTGTACAGACAGATGGTGAGACCCCATCTGAGTACTTCATCCAGTTCTGGAGACCCCATCTCCCCAAGGACTTAGACAGGATGGAGGAGCTCAGAGGAAGACAACTAACATGGTGCAGAGTCTGCAAGAGAAGCCATAAGAGGAGAGACTAAAGGAGCTTAATTTGCATACCCTTGAGAAAAGGAGGAGAAGGGGACATGATAGAAATCTTTAAGTACCTCAGTGGAATCAAAAGTCCAGGAGGGTAACATCTCTCAGAAAAAGAGATTTGCAAGAACAAGGGACACAATTTGAAGATAGAGGGGACGGCTCCAGGGCAATGTGAGGAAGTATTTTTTCAGAGAGGGTGGTGGATGCAAGGAGCAACCTTCCTGAGGAGGTTGTGGGGTCTAAAACTGTGGGAGAATTCAAGAATGCATGGGACAGACATAAGGCAATTTTTGTGGTGGGTAGGAAGAAATAGGCTGTTGGTTAAGTAGGATCTGCAGCTTATCCTGTAGGTAAGGAAATGGGCAGACTAGGTGACCAGCGGTCCTTATCTGCTGTCAAAATGTTTCTATAATCCCTCCACAAGCAACAACAGAAGAAAAAGCTCAGAAAGCAGCTTTTTATTTTGTTAAGATCATGCTGGACCCCCACATACACACACTCACCTGTTGAGCTGAATAACAACAGAAAGTATTCTGCCCAGACTCTGCAGCAGGCCGCAATGCACAGCGGAGAGACTTCTCAATTTCTCTGTTCCCCTCACCTCCTATACATTTTTATCTAAAGTCAACAACCCTAGGACATACAATACACAGCAACTGCTCTGCATCAAAATCCTTGCACCCACTAATCCCTGTCATCAACTGAAATTGACATTACCACCATTCCCCATCAGTTTATCAGGAACATTACATTACAGGAGATGAACAGACATTAACCCTTGCAGCACTACTAACTGATGTATCTGTCCACAGTGCCAGTACATTGTAACTTTGTTGCCAGTCAAGGGCTAAAGAGTAGGACAGATAACACATGCTGCTGGCTAACTAAACAGAGTTGATGGATTCTCTGTCACACATACTAAGTAAGGGCAAAAACAATGACTAAAAAAACATGCCAGCTTCTTTGTCACACACCTTAGTTATGGAAGATGCAAAGCCAGTCAGGAAGCAACGGGAGGAGGACATTTGCCAGCAGCCCCCAAAACTCACCCTTAATGGACAAACAACACTGATCATTAGGCATGCCTTAATGTGAAACTAATACCCAGTCAATGTAGAACAAGGAGATAAGAGTCAGTGATCTGCCTATAAAAACATCCCTTTTCCTTGTTTTGGCAGACACTGATGCATACCTTACTGACTACAGAGTGCTACTGCTGAGTGCTCGCTTCTCCTTATGACAAGGTTTTATTGTTCCTCTAAAAGCATGTTTACATTTAAAGTGTATTGGCAATCATTTTTGGACATGCTCCTCTACTATGCGTACTGTGGTAGTGGGGGAGGGTGTGTGAGTGTGTGTGTGTGTGTGTGTGTGTGTGTGTGTGTACACCAAGGAAAATTTTACTTGTCCAAGTAGAGTAGGCACCCTGGAGTAGCACGTTCTTGCTAGAGTTTATCAATTTATATAAGATGAAAGGTGCAAAAGATGCATTTATTCTTTATCATTTGACTAAAAAACAAAAGACAGCTCCTGAACACAGAAGATTTATACTAAACAGATTTATTGCTGAAATGGGAAATGATAGAACAAAATAATGCTACTGCAGAAGGCAGTAGGGAGGGTGTTGTGAGGTCTGCGGAGGGAGTTGCAGTGGGAACCAATGCTGTGAATGTGACTGTAGTACTGTGGAACACACAGAATAGCTTTCAGTCAAATTCCTATTCTGTTCTGCTTTATAACAATAAGTCAGCATGGCTCCACCCATGCAGCCTTAAAAATAGTGCACAGCAGGGGGAGAGGAGAAAGGAACAGCACTGTGATGGATGAAAGATTGCATGTGCTTCTCCTTCACTGTGGAAGGATACAATCTAGGTATTCTGTCACATGGTTCCACAGCTCCTTTTTATTATGTAATAGCAATATGTCTCAATGGATCTGGCCATGCAGCCATAAAACAAGAATAACCTAGCACTGTTATTAAAGTCACTGTTCTCTGGTAATGTAAAGACATACTCAGGACCTGAGACTACAACCAACGATTTATTTATTCACTTGTAAACTCCACTTGGTTGACCCTAAAGGGCTGAAGGTGGTTCCATGAATACTAGCAGTCTTATAATGAAAAAAAATGTACAAATTGATAACATGGGAAGACCTACATTTTCCAGCAATAATATCCATTTCAGATGACTGAAACCACATATTGCAACCCATGGAATCAACATTTAAATCTATGGAGTGTTTAGATAAGAGCAGGTTAGGAAGGAAGAACAGTGTCAGTGTGCTTGTCTAGGTGAAAGACCCCTTCCCTACAAAAGAAATTACCATTACTCTGTCGGAATACCGCTTTTGTGCATGTATCAAAGTACAAATATATCTCGATGGGGAGAAATTCTTGTTAATCTACTGTGTCTAGAATCTGAAACTCAGGTCAAGATGACTTTATTAAAAATCGGACTGAGCAATTGGACAGAAATGTCTAACCTCAAGCGCCACAATTATAGCACATCAAGTTATCTTGAGTCAGCCAATTTGAATAACAAAACCAGTAACCACTGCTGAGCTGGCTGCCTGTTTTGGTGGTTACAGCACCACCCCAAACAAATGGTCTTAAGTTCATGGCTGTATAAGAGATTAATTTTTTATACTGGTTGTTGCATTTTTTAAATTTATTGTGTTATGATCTGCAGTGCCCTCCCATTCCCTCAAGTGTGTTCCCCCACCCACAGGTTGCCTCTCTCTCAATGGTCAGCCCCCTCTCCTATGTTTTCCTCCTTCTCCTAGTGTCTGTCCCCTCAGAGTTGATTATTTTTATCTAGGGGGTTCAAGAACATAGCCCACACATACATAATGAGTGCATATGGCCCTCCATAAAGAAATTATAGTTTATCTCACTCATAATGGCTTTCTGTGTAGTGCTGATCACTGATTTTGTTTTCACCGATTAGCACTCGCTGTTTTTGTCAGTCACGATTTATACATCGCTGTTATCATATGGAACCCTCTACAGAATTGCCCCTAAAATTAGTAACTCACAAAAGGTCATATGTCAGTCAAGTAGCACAAAACTGGACCCTTCAGAAGGATTGATGGCCTTGATCTACAGATGCTCAAAAAGATGGCCCCATCACTGTAGCACTACTGCAGACATTATACAACATGTCCTTCATGTAATTCAAGGTGACAGAGAAATTGAAATTGACTGTTGTAACTCCTATACACAAAGAATGGACTGACTAATCTGGTAGATAACTACAGACATATTGATATTCAACACCCTGACTAAGATTCATTAAAAGCTATTACATGCTGTGTATATTGAGGACCATGGTCTGTTTTCCATTTCTCAGTACAGCTTTCATAGACACTTCAGCACTGAAACAGCACTAATTAGTCTCACCAGTAGAATTGCTTATGCAATAGATTATTTTTTGAGGTGGCTGCTGGGAAGTCTGTTGGAGAGAGTGTGGCTGAACGCTGCACTACTGTGGAGGAGTAGTAGAGAAGAACTGTGCAAGGTGAGATACAAGGATTATGGCAGGTATGCCACTGTAACCCCTACTAATGGAGTAAAAATAGTCATTGTTTTCACTATTCATACTAATCCCTGCACAGTCTTTCCAGACAGGCTGTTCCACATGTATTTATTTTGTTGGTGCTACAGTTTCCACACTAGAAAATCACAGAGAAGGAGTCTGGGTAGCAGAAGCCTCCCATAGGAAGCTCGGCTGTGGTGAGCCCCAGAAGGGCAAGATGCTGTTGCTGACATAAAAACTGAAGAGATAGTTGGAAAGTTGTAGACCGACACAAAATATTTCCTCTCTTACAAACCTACAGACTTACAGACCTGCAGTTCTTCGCATATTCAACTTTATCCAGCAGACCAAGTGTTTTGTTTTTTGTGCTTTTATTATATATGTTTAACTTTTTTATTTTTAGGAAGCATAGTACTTTTATACCTTATGCACCTTATGTACCTGATGTTTCCTATGTTTATAACTATATTCATGTGGTGTATCATTTGTGTATCATGATTTCAATTCCAAATGGTACCAGTGGCAAATCTTCATGCAAATGTAAACTTAAGTTACATGATGGAAAACACCTGTCTGTGAAGTGGTGTCTATTCAGTCTGCTGATTCTGTACTTTAGATACACTGCTATTTGCAAACAGGCAAACTAATGGGTGAATGCTAAGTGCCTCATTATGTTCAATAATAGGTTTGGAATTTGGAAGTGTTTTGTTCTTGTTTTATATCAGGTACAGATTCATATTTTTAAAATTAATGAACTAATGGTAATACTAGCGATCCTTGAGATCAGATGAATCATGTGCTGTAGGAACTAGGCATTTTAATTGTGCATGTGTGGGCATCTTACTCAGAGTAGTCACCATTTTTCTGAGTACAAACACGCAACACCTGCATACAGAGCACTAAAAGAGTCAGATATTAAGAGATACGATAACAGTGTTGCATTTTAGGTCTACTCCTTGGAGAAGGTATTCTATCCTTACCTTTTTAACTATTTTCTAGCTAGATAATCTCTTTTTTTTTTTGTGCAGAAGCCTAATCAGCTTTTTTGTGTTTTCTTCTTCAGCACTTGGGCTCCTGGCTACTCTTGCCGGGACACATAGCTGTGACTGTACGAAGAGCTAGATTTTCAGCACAAAACTGCCCTGTGTTTGGAAATTTTAAACTCTAACAGAATGAGTACTCTTAGTACCCATTGTCGGAGGTAAAAACATTTACAAACAAAACCTAACAAATCCTAACAGAGCAAAGTACAAATTCAAGAATGGGCATTCTAAAAGCTGCAGCATAAGCTGGACCAGTGGCATTGAAAGTTTAAGTGCTGGATGCCTACCTGTTACACGGGTTTGGAAATAACCTGGGTCTTTGGAGAGCCAGCACAGGGGAGGGTGAGCAGGATTGAGCAGTTGAAAGGCAGTGCTTTCTTTCCGAGGGTGGTCATTGCCCCCATAGTTCTACTGCCACTGTCCGTGGGTATCACAGGTGGATGGGAGTGGCAGTGTAGCAGGAGAGCGTCCCAAGGCATGGCCTGTGCATCCTTCCACATGCGCGCACGCCCAGGCATGGGGACGGGGAGAAAATGGGTGAAAAGGCAGATACAAATCTATATAAAAAATAAAAAATAAAAGCTGCACCTTACTAATTAAATAATTTGTTGTATTAGTGGTAGCCTTTACTGCACTATATTATGAACTTACTAGGTTACTAGGTAAGTAGACCTAAGGAGGCCGTGGCCAGTCTAGAATGTCTTCCAATATTGTGTGGGTGCATTAGTTGGGGTTAGTATCCCATTTAAGATGTTTATCTAGCAGTGTTTAAATGTTATAAAATTAGAAGAGTCAACAATATTCTGTGGGAGTAAGTTCCAGGATTTAGCTGCTCTGATTGAGAAAAGTTATCTCATTTATTAGTATTGGATTTGGGAATTACTAATTGTGTGTTGTGACATCTAAAGTTAATACAATGGTTTGAGAAATATAAACCACACTGTTGAGCTAGAACAGGGTCCTGGAGGATTTTGAAACATCGTAACAGATCCCCTATGTCTTCTGTCACTAACTGTAACTAATTCAGTTTTGTATAGTCTGTACTCATAGCTGTGATTTTTTTTTATCATTTAACATTTTTTGTCACCCCAGACAGCCCCATCTGGCAGACCCCCCGCCCCATCACCCAGAATTACTGGGACTTACCTTATGCCCAGCCTGGGACAGAGCCTGCGGGAGTCAGTCGCTATCCTGCTGCAGACTTTTTTCCTCTTTACCCCAGGGCCTCAGAAGTGAGTACAGCATGTGTGTGGAGGCATGCATAAGTCCCATGGCCCCAGTAATGGCCCCTTTCCTCCCACCCCAGGCCTAGCACCTGGCTCTTCCTGGCCAGTGCTGCCCCCTCACCAGGTGGCAACCATCAGCAGAAGGAAGCTCCTTGCACCTCGTCAGAGAGGAGAGGAGAGCTTGCCTGTCGATAGCTCCATCCAACTCTGCCCTCCCTCTGCTGACCTCCAATGGCCCAGGCTCATTCCTGAATCAAGGTCGCCGGCGTGCTGCAAGATAAGGCATCCAGCGCCTCAGCCCTCAGTGCTACCGGGCGGCATACGTAGCTGTGATTTTTAAATTATGTATTATTTTAGTAGCCCTATGTTGGACCTGTTCAATTAATCTGATCTCTTGTTTTAAGTGTGGATTCCAAAAGGGAACAGAAATCTAGATGAGTTGTAATATAAGTTCAGTATGGAGATATAATACCATAACAGTTGTTATTAGTAAAGGATCTTTTAATGCATTTCAAAATCATGTTAGCCATCTGAGTTACCTTTTACAGTGTCCTGTAGCATAAAGGAGTCATTAATGATAATCTCCAGGTCATGCTCCTTGGTCACTGGTCATAATGGAATGTTATTTATATGGTACATGTACTGGAGGTTTTCTGGTCCAAAATGAAGGACCACACATTTGTCTGAATTAAGTCCCATTCTGTTGTCCTCTGCCAATTTTACTGTTTTTTCAAGGTCACTGGCCAACGACAGATGTTTTCCATTGCATTTACCTCTCCTCTGATCTTAGTGTCATCTGTGAACTTGGCAAGGTGATTTATGATGTTGACATTAATGTCATTTATAAAGATGTTAAGCATGATAGATCCCAAGATGGAGCCCTGAGGGATGCTACTGGTTACTTCATCTAATGGGATGGCTGACTATTTACCCTTATCTGCTGTGTTTGTCAAGCAACTGGTTGCTGACCCAGTCACAACCTGGTAGCTTAGCCCAATGTTGACTAATTTGTTTAATAGTTCTAGACCCCCATCCTGACCCCAAAATGTAAATAGTACACCCTCAATGAATGAGCTGTCCTTCATTGAGCACATACTAACTGCAGTAGTACACACTCATGTGGAGCTCAGTCAGTGGCTGGCCATGGTGATGAGAGGTGGGCTGTGTCAGTCACTGACTGGGATGGGTGGGGGGTGCAAGGTGGTGTGGCACTGCTGAGTGGGGGCAAGTAGACTACCAGGGAAAACAGGGTATGCTTTTCTATTTGTATAGTGTACAACACTGCAAGGACTTGGGTTCAGGGATCAGGGCTTGGGGGCATGATCAGCCCTGTGGGTCCAGTAACTGTACATTATGGGGATTGGGACAGGGGGTCTGATGGCCCTGAGGGCATTTGTATTCATTATTGTGGATTTGGGGATAGGGAGGTCCCATAGCCTCTGAGCCTGTCCTTAATCATTATTGGACTGGGGGTAGGGGAGTCGATAGCCCTGCAGGGCTTTTTCTACTGCTTTGGGATGGGGCTTGAGGAGTTGCATTTACTGGGGATCAGGGCTGGCAACACATCAGCACAACCCTCAGGATGCAAAGTACACTTACTCTAACTATTTGCTGGTGTAACTGTACTTTGATGGTTGTCCTCTGGGGGTTGTTTTAGAATAGCAGATGTAGTGACTTGAGGCTGCCCTTCCAGAGTAGGGTATAACTGCTGCTGTAAACCCCTAGCACCATGTTGCAGGGGTTATGCTGTAATGATGGTGTAAGTCCACTTTGGTACAAGCAGCCCATGGCATGTCACAGGCTGCTTTGCAGAATACCGTATATCGCAACTGCTGGTGTAACTTGCTACTTCTACCAATTTATTTGGCATAAGTCAAGTTACACCAGGTGTATCCTTTGAGAATCAGGCTCATTGAATACATCTTAAAATCAGTGACAACAAAAGTGAGATATAAGGAGCTTTGGTATGATTATGCAAGTTTCTTTTACCACTACCTTTGTTACTGCTGGAATTTCGTTATGTTAATATAGGAACCGAAGGATACATTTTGGTTGACTAGCAAGATAAAAGCAAGGATATCGATAAAAATGAGAAAGATAAGAAAGGACAGAAGGAGTAGAAAAGCTTGAAGTGTAATGTTATTTTATTCACACCACATGAACTGGGTGAAAAGTGTGAATTGTGAACTGCATGGTGTAACTGAAGCACAGGTTAATCTTGGATTACTGAGGACCTTTAAGAAAACTGAGAGCCTGTGATATTGAGATTGAGATTATGCTGGTTTAGGACTTGAATTAGACTTGTCTCTACTATTCTGTACTTCTTGAATATTTTATATATTGAGAAGAGACCATATCAGTAACTTACCCAGCAGACCCCTTTGAAGTTTAGAGGACCTGTGTGAAAAATTAAATAATTTGGGAAGCATTTTGCAAAGTTGCCCATGACTGTGACCTATCTACAGCATATCGTTTTATGTTTTATATGTATACTGATTAGTCTGCTGTTGCTATCTAAATATTGATATTTGGATAGGACTTTAAACTGCTGTGATTGATTACATTATTATCACGAAACTGAATGTTGTTTACAGCAACTATTGCTAATTGCTATGTTATCTAGTCTTAACAGTCATCTTAAGTATAGCATTCTTCAATATGGTTAACACCAGATGTCACTAGAATAGCCTACAAAATATCCAGTTGAATACTATAACAGAAATAGGTTCTGAACAAGGCACCCATCATCCTTTAGGAAATATACATTTAACAGATATGGGGGCTGAGCTAAATTCTTGTACAATGAGCAATAAAATGAGCAACACAATACAAAAAAAAATAACATGTCCAAAACTAAAAAGTGACAATAACTTAAGGTATCAGGAGAATGTAATAATCCTCCCAAAGGAAAACACAGTAAAAAAAAAGAAAAAAAAAAAGCTCATTCCTTTATCAAAATCTAAAAGAAGTGCCCAAAATGCAGAAAGCTCAAAAAGAGAGGCAAAGGATTGTTAATAACTTACAATGCCACAATTATTTGTGGATACTAGAATGAACTCAAGCCAGGTAAAGCTTTAGGAGAAAACTTTATATATCCATCAAACTGACTCTTCTGCTTCCACCCTAAATTATCTAGTACTTGGCCTCTTACAGTAAGTAAAACAGAAAATCCTCTAGAAGAAAAAGTTATGGACAATATCTTCTTATTAGGACAGATTGACAATGCAAATAAAATCAATAATCAGTCTTCTGAAATAGATTTCTTGAACTGGGCCTCTTTTCAGCAATCTGGTTTGATTGTATCCAATTTATTGGCTTCTAAAAGCAATACAGAGGACTATACCTCAAATACTTAATGAGTCTTTATGTCTCCTAAATTAAATGATTGTCATAATCTAGGTAAATCATGGGCTAATGTTACACTGAAATAAGTAACAACTGACCTAAAAAATACCATTCAGGCCTTAAAGAGAGCTAGATGGCATACAACATATTAAAATTATGCACCTGTAATCTAAGAATTGTATTGACTGTATAAAAATTAAATGTCAGTAAGCCCAGATTTATCCCAGCATCAAGTAAAGAAGATATGGTTGCAAAACCACCTCCATTGGAGGAAACATGCAGGTCAGTCAGTCCTTGACTTAAATTCTCACCTGTCTCAGTGATGACATTATTTGATTAATGAAGAACGAACATGCAGCCAATTTAATGCTCTTAGAACAGCTCATAAAATAAAAAATGAGATAGAAACATTAAAAGAGAATATAGCAATAAATGGATCCAGAATGGACAATGTTATTACAGTACTGAATAAGATTGCACTGTCTATGGAATCATCCTCTTTAGTATGGGAGGAAGTGTGATGGACTCTGAGGAACCTCCTGTGTATATCAGAACAGATTTACAGGCATAAAATGTCCAATTATTCCAAAGAAAAAGAAGGAAAGAAAAGAAAGGTTAAACAATGTAATAAAAATAATGACAACACTGAAACAAAGGCAAAAATAAAATAAGAAGTGCTCTAAAGTAGTCTCTTCCAGTGCTCAGGAACCAAAATTAGAAAGGACTAAAACTCATTACACAACATCACAAAATAGCAGAGAAGGAGCCTGCAGGAAGTAAAAACAAGACAATGGTACTCAAACCATAGAGGTACAAATATTTGGGAAAATAAGGATGCAGTTTATCATTCAGAAGGTGGGATTTGGAGTTGTGGAAACTGGGTATTATTATCCAGATAGGCCAAGAAACTCAAAATTCCATATATCAGGCTAACTGATCTTAAAAGTCCAGATAATGAAACACTGTAGTCTCTGAGGGATATTGTGCTGTTTTTCAACTACTCAAGTAAAATGGATTTGGATATTGAAGACAAGGACTTAGCTTTAATTGAAAGAACCAGGGTTATTAATTGTACTGACCCTTGGACAGTGTGTACATTTTGTTTCTGCACAAGAGTAACCAACTATATTTGGAGAAATATGTATAAAATTCCAAATTTGAATTTAGTGGCTAAATTGATTGATGGAACCTTAGAATTTAATAAATATAGAAAAGATGACATCTATTCCAAGGCAAATGGATCATTTCTCAATCCAGTTATCCTGATCTTATCTAGTTGTAACAAATAGTATAATGAAACTGATTCCAAATTGACATATACCCTATATAACATTTTCAGCAACTTTTACATGTTAGATGGGGTAGACATGATATACTAAAAATATACAGACATAAGTGTTTAAGAGGGATGGGCAGATCAATATTTTGCTAAGAAATCCTGGATAAGCATGTAATTTACTGCAAAAATCCAATCAACTGGATGCAACAGGATTGTATTTAGTCAGTTTGGATAATTTAGAAGGAGGATTTGTATACAGTGAAAATCAAGCATTATTTACCAGGTCTGAAAACATTGGGCCAGATTCAGAGAAGCCAAATAGGGACTCAAGGCAACTTGTTTTGGAAAATATGGTGCAAGTCACACTTGTGTCCTGTGTTGTGTCCCCACGGATTCATACTGACAGCCTGCAACATGTGGCAGGCTGCCTGCACCAACAGCACCTATGCACCTGAAACCCCTTTGCAACATGGCATAAGGGGTTTCTGGTAGCATTTGCACCCTATTCAGGTAGGTGGCCACTACGTCCAGAAATGGGATTCAGAGACAACCACCAGTGAACATCCATCAAAGACCAGTTATGCCAACAAAAAGGTGGTCTAACTGGTCTTTGCTGTTCACTGAGGTTGCCACTGTGCCCCAGCCCCACAACCCCTGTGGGTTACAGACCCCCATGGGCTCTGGAGTCCAAGGCATGGTATTTACCTGGGTGTGTGGCACACCTCCAATGCTCAGACCCCCAACACGCACATTATGAGCCCCCATGCCATGGGGGCATGATCCCCTGCCATCCCTGTAACCCTTGGTAGTCTAGTGGCCCCACCCCTCACCCTACAGTGCAAGCCCTCCACACACCCCCAATACCTGCCAGTGACTGGCATAGTCCTTCCTCCCTCCCTTACCACCAGGGCTAGTTGCCAATGCACCCACTGTGTGTGTGTGTTGGGGACGACTGGGCCACCAGAGCAGGTAAGGTCCATGATCTGGGGGAGTCAATGGCAAGGGGCTTGGGGCAGGTTCCCACACTGTAAGGGGCCTCTGAAGTAGGCATGTGGGTGCCATGGCAGCTTTTACCGGTACAACTGCTGTCCTGCAACCTGCAGCATTCCTGGGTGCTGTGCCCTACCTTGCACAGCTACCGCAAGTCACAGGATGCAAACTGCATCTGCTCTGATACTGAATTAGGTGCACAGGCCAGGTCACAGGGCAGGTCACCGCAAGCAGCCATTGCTGCAGCTTGTGGCAGACCTTTTCTGAATCCAGCCCATTGGCTCTGAGATTACAAATGCAAACACTTCTAATGAGTTTGCATTACAAAATAGGTATCAAGCCTTATCAGGTTATATTGGTTGGCTAAACCAAAAGGTACAGCATACTTTAGAAAGTTCTATTGATTCACTGGGCATGCTTGTATTACAACACAGATTTTGATTTCTTGGAATATTGGGTAGTAACTCAAGACAGCATCCTGACTGGAACATATTAATTAAGTGCATACTTTTATATGCTTACAGGAAACATGGTATGGATCACATGATATATCAGTATCTAATGGTTATACAATTTTTCATAAACCAGAGCTAAAGGTTACAAAATTAGGCCAGAGGATAGGAGGTTTGATTATTTTGTGAAATTGGGTGTTTTCAAAGATCTTAAAATAAATCACTAGTATCGAGTTTTCCTATCAAAATGTGGATTACATTTTATATAACTGTTATATTCTCCCATATAAATCCAAATACTATTCAACAATATTTGAGATAGTCTAATGGACTCAATAAGAATGCCCAATCGGATAGCCCAAACGTATTAACGGTTATCATTAAGGGATTTTAATGTCCAAACAGGAAACTATGATGGTTTTACTGATAACACTGTATTGGGCTACATGTTTCCCACCACTGAACCATATAATAGAACCTATATGGATACCAAGTTTAATCAAAATTGTTATAAATTACTGAATATTATAGAGGAAAATTCATTATACCGTCCAAGCCAAATAAGTGGGACCCACTTAAGCGGGATGGCTTCTTCAGCCAGACATCCTTCAGGGAACAGTTTTTAACAATTAAATCTAATGCACTGTTCTGATGGTTAAGTGAGACACCTAAACCAAGGTCCTCCTGTTTAGTGGGATGAATTTGGTCATTAACCACCACAATTAGCACCTCTTTTGACTTAATCACAAGCACATTTTCCTCAGTGTGGTCCAATTCAAACTCCCACCATGGAAAAAACTGATGAACAGAACTGATGATTATATGTGAATTGCAGTCTGACAGCCTGCTGACATGCTGTTTTCATTTTTCCATTTCAGACTTTCAGATGCTGTCTGTAATCCTCTCTGTTCCATCAGATCATAGCAGTGACAACTCATTTAAGGTGCATTTTAATGCACATTTACATTAATTCATTACTGTAAATAGAAATGAGCCACCCATCGAACAAATTTTACAGATGTCTACTGATGACTGCATCCATTCTCCATGTTTTGTTTTTCTACCTGCTAAAGTACAGTATTGCTGGCATTAGCGAAAATGGAAAAGAACCCTACCCTGAACATGACTATATGGCACTTCTTGACATTTACTGAAGATAGAGAAATAACATAATTCCATGGCAGTTGACATTTACTGAAGATAGAGAAAGAAACATTGTGTTAACCATGCTGTTTTTTCTTTAGTAAGGAGCTCTCGGTATGTACCATACTGTGCTGGACTACAGTAACTGTTGCTGGTACTATGATATAGGTACTGAGAGTGATATGATATGATTACCAAAAGCACTACAGTATTGTTCAGTTACTGACTGCAAAGCAAAAGTAAAGTGCTTCTGATAAATGGGATGGCAGCTTAATTGGGATGAAACATCTGCACCAGCGTGTCCCAGTTAAGTGGTTTCTAATGTATCCCCTAAATGGTCAACCTACAAGTGATAACAAAGGAATCCAACTTTTTAATAATCTTGGAGCCTCAGTGATTGATTTAATTATCTGGCAAGGTCCCCTCAATATCTGTCTTGACTTGTTATTTGCTCCCAGACTGAAAGCAATCATTTCCTGCTTCCTCTCCATGGTGAGGATAGTGCTAATAATAATAATAATAATAATGATAGTGCACTAGGAAGGGAAAGGAATTGAATAACCTAGAGGTGTGGTATTGAAAAAGCTATGCCAGCCCAATAACACAAAGCTCTGAGACACTGGCACCTTACCTCAGGCTATGCCGGTGACCCGGATTCGAGAATGACTTCAGGTCTCTGGGGTGCTGGCTTGAGGGGCTGGATTGGAGCAGCATTGAGCCATGGCTCACCCTCCAAGGGGTGGATGCCCGCCATCAGTAGTCCCACTCCCACCAGGTGGAGGTCCAGTGGGCACGTGGGCAGTACATTGCTGTGACAAAAAGTCAGGGAGGGGCGGAAGAAGCAACTGGATCCTGGTGTGCATGTGCCTCCATGCACATACATGCAGCATGTGATGCTTGTGGCCTTGGGGATGGGAGAAAACAAATAAATGCATGAAAGCATACATGAAAGAAAAAGCTTACATGGACAGTTGAACTAGAAAGACATATTAAGGAATAATGTAATGTGTCACTAGCATGCTGGAGAGAACAAATTTTACAGGATATAACTCCAGACATTATAAATCAGACTGTGCAGGTATTCTTTGAAAAACTACAGGGTCTTCTATATGTGGAAAAATATAAAAGGAAAAACTTGCTCCATAGGGAGGACTGGTTTGTTGCAGAACCATACCTCCAAAAACCTTGACTGTTGCATTAAGGACTGCAAAAGAGAAGCTAACTTTGAGAATGTATCTAATTTAAAAAAATAAGAAAATCTCATAGGAATTTTCTCCAGCAAAAGAAAAAAGTTATTACAAATTCCTCTGGGAACAAATACTTGAGGCAATTTGCAGGAATGATATAGAATCTTTTTGGGAATTGGTCTAAGAGGATGCAAGGGAAGGAAAAACAAACTAGGTAACTATATTGAAGCTCAGTGCTGGATTTAATGCTTTAAAGGAATATATTTTGATCTGGATGTAAGTTGTCCTTTGACCAAATTAGACACCAGATTGATTAGCTCAAATTTTAGTTACTTTACTAGAGACAAGGTATTAAATGTGATAAAGGCTATTGGTTAACTAGGATCTGCAGCTTATCCAATAGGTAGGGAAATGGGCAGATTGGGTGGGCCAAGCAGTACTTATCTGCCATCAAAGTCTATGTTTTCTATGTTTCTATGATTCAAAACTTAAATCACAATAAAGCTCCAGGACCAGATTAAATACCTAGTGAAATATATATATATATATGTATGCCAGAAGAGTGGACTGACTTTTATTACCTTATAATAATTGTATAACCCGAGATTATGTACCTCTATACTGGTTGGGTTCAATAATTTTCCCAATTCATAAAAATGGATCAAAGACTGACCCAGGGATGTATAGGCATATATAACTGCTTGATATTTTAGGAAGGATCTTTTTAAAATCTTATCTCAGAGAGTCAGGGAAGAAGTTAAGCTCTTGGGAGACATATCCCCATTACAAGCAGGCTTTTGCAAAAATTTCTCAGTGCTGGATAATTGTTTTATAGTACAGCATCTAACAGAAAAATATTTAAAGCTGTGTAAACAAAAATATTCAAGGCCTGTACTGACCATAGTTCAGCATTTTATAAAATAAACAGAAGTGCCTTGTGGACCATTATGTATAATAGAGTTATATCCCTATATTGATAAATACTATAAGAAACTTATATACAAGCACATGGGCAATGGTAAAGGTTAGAACCAATTATCAAATGTCTTCAGTACCAACAAAGGGGTCAGGCAGGGCTATATCCTGACCCCACTACTTTTCTCCATTTATATTGATAGAAATTGTGGGATTATTACAAATTTCTCATACAATTTTACCCAATATTGGTTCTCCACCTCTGTACTACATTGGCATATGACAATGATATTGTTCTTTTTCCTTACAGCTTGTAGAGTACAAAATAAGCTTAACATGTTGGCTGAACACTCTGAAACCATTTCTTTAAAAATTAATTTACAAAAATCCAAGGCTATGGTGATGGGTGCAAGAAAAGAAAAGAAAATACATATGGTCTATTAACTCTGAACCAATGGAGTTAGTAAAAAAATATTCTTATTTGGAAACTACATTTTCAAACAACTTATTATGGAAATCTCACTTTGATATGATTAGAACAAAGGCAAAGACTACAGCTTGAGGCCTGGCCAAATATAATTACCTATATGGGGTTCTACAGTAAGATAGTTATTAAAAGCAGCATAAGCAAAATATAATATGCAGACATTATATGGATCAGAAATTTGGGGCTATTTGTATTAAGCTGATCTGGAAAAGCAATTATACAATTATTAAGAGTCTCACTGATTTCCAGAAAGCTACCTCAGGTCAGTTTTGCAAACATAACTGGTCATTCCAAGTTTACAGACATATGCAGATAGCAGGGTATTCCGTTATTAGATTAAAATAACTAATCTGCCAGAGGACAGACTGGTTAAGCAATGCTTCTTAGAAAAACTAAACTGGGAAAACATTTGCTGTTTTGAATTGACTTGGTATAAACATGTAAAAATCTTGATAAACATGTACTAACTTCTCTCCAACTATACTTGACAAAAATATTACACTGAGCAATTAGTACAGACCACATATGAAAAGAAAATGATAAATCATTAGAAAACCAAAGATTTAGAATTAGTTAAAAATTCAAACTGTGCTAAATGGTATAGTGCAAATGACTGCCATCATGGGTACATATTTTATTTAGAGTTATTAGAAGATCCACCCCAGTGAAAAGTCTTTACTTGTTTCAAATTGGAATTATTTGAATCAAATATTAGATCTGCAAAATATGAGAAAACAGATAATCCTTCTGATTTATTGAGTTACTGGGGAAATGTGGAAAAACTTCATGCATGTAATTTTAAAATGCAGATGGTATAATAAAGCTTAATATAAGTGGATATACCTATCATCAGCTAACTAACCAATTTTGATGATTACATGATTTTGTTGGTACTTTTAATGACAGAATATATGTTTGTAATATCAAGGGTAGTAAAGTACCTTATAAGAACTGTAAAAATTAAGAGTAGAATGGTGAAAAATATTGTCAAAGTCTAGTATCCTGGAATTACAATAATTTAATTATGTATATTATTTATACATGTTTGTATGCATTGTATGTTAAAGAGACACTGTCAACCTCCTTAGGCCTCAAAGTGTCTATAGTTTAAAAAGAAATGTTATGATTGTTCACATTCTATAGAGACAGTTGATGCAGATGGTAGTTTGATTCAGATTCTTTTTTTTTTAAGTGAAAACAGACTGCCCACCATACTGGTGCTATCACACCAAAACACGTGTGTTTACATTTCTTGAAAAGCTCCCAGTACATCTTTTCTGGACTCAGGAACACCCCACAACAATTTAGCTATTCATATTGCAATGTGAGAGAGACTATTGTATCTTGAATGACTTCACTGTTTGAGGGTGTTTTTAGTGTTTAGATAGTGTGCATTAAGAGTAGTTCAGTGATTTGAATCAAAACAAAGCTGGGCATAGTTATACATTATCATGCATTTTAGTTGTAAATAGCAAGGAGGAAGATGAAACAACCAGCACCATCAATTAATTTTAGAGAAAGTAAGCAATCATAAAATATGTTTTTACCTAAAAATAATATGATGCAAAAAGGTTGACAGTGTCCCTTTAAGAAAGTAATTTACATATTTATGTTTTGAAATGATTGCTTTAAAAATTATCAATAAATTATTACTACTACAATAGTTGAGGGACAAGTCACAGGCACATTTTTTGTTCATACAAAGATCCTCAACATAGTCACACCATACTGCTAAAAGCTACACAAATGGAATTTTGATAGCCACTCAGTATCCTGGGTAAGCAACTACCTGGTAAATTGCTTTGCTGCTGTAGCACTGTGTTAACGTTGTGCTGTGGTACAAATGTTATTATTGCAGCATTATAATTTAGAATTGACGGCATTGTCACTTTCTAAATTCAAACGCTGATCACCAATTCTGATACAAACAAAATAGTGTTGGCAATCATGAAAGCTACGGGTTTTAAATTTGCATTGACAGTGTTACCTGAACATGTTCATGCTGGTAGTGTCCCAGAATTGTACTTTGATAGCAGTTTCACCCTGTACCGACTCCACAGCCACCATGTGGTTCTAGAAGTCCATGCTAACCACTGATTCTTAGTATACAAGCAGCGAACAATGATTCCCTGACCAACAAGCCACCAAGGATGATGAAGCAGAAGTGGAACTGCTATGCAACCTCCATTGGTGGTGATGGGGGTGTAACAATCTACCAGAATGATCCACCACCGAGGGGTGATTGTATGGGTATTCAGGGAAAAGTACAGGTCCCATTGCCTAACTCAGTGCAGCTTGTTTTCAAACAGTTTTTAAAACTGATACCTCAACAGGTCTTTTGAATGGCTGGCTGTATACTATGAAGGTATTGTGTGAGTCACCATGCACAAGCAAGACTGTGTTGGTATCTAGAGATTGCAATGGTGATCAGCTGATGAAAACATAAGTGTATTGTGCATGGTTGCCGATATATTATCCTCTGTTTCATGGGATTGTATGTTCACCTTGTTTATCAATAATCTCCTAACAACTGTGGTGGTGCAATAGCACACCTTTATGTGTATGACACTGCTATGTTGTAGTACACATGATGCCTTCACCATCAGCAGCCTTCGAAAAATCAACTTGTCTCAACTGCAAGAATGGTTTACATGCAATAACTGCTTCCTATATAAAAAAAAAAAACTCTAAGGCCATGCTGTTAAGCACCAAATGGAAAACATAGCAACATATTAGGTGCCTTAGGATTACTACCTCAGTGGGGCCTCCTCTAAAACCAGCAACAGTTTCAAATACCCTTAACTGCTCTTGGACTCTAGCCTAGAAATTGTATGTACATTAGATGCTACCATAGAGATTTAAGCCAGAAACTGGGGCTACTCTACGTGCTATGAGCCTACAGTATATAACTTAAGTGTTCTGCTTTGCCATTGCCAACAAAATTCTCCTCCCCACCTTCAGCTATGATGCAGCAGTACTTCCATTATCAAGGAAACTTGGATGGCTAGGCATATGGTCTTATGCAACAGACGTTGTCACTTTGTTCTTGACACCTATAACAGGGAACACCATTACAGAGAACTGAATGAGCTAAAGTGACCCACACTCTAAGGATGGATGCAACTTTCTCAATAAACCAAACTTACAAATTCCTTAAGTTTGTGGATGTTTGGATTACAAATAAAGGCTTTTGTATTATCAAGGAAACCCACTGGTGAATTTATTATTGTGGCAAAACATACTAAATGCAATTTGGAAGTTCCTTGCCTCAGGCAGGTGCTGGTTCATAAGGTACTGTTGTGTGCAATTTATTTTTTTACCAGGCTCTGCCATTATCCTTGGTGCAGTCATTTAGTTATTGTATCTGTTTTGACTATTCCTGAACAGCACAGGTTTATGCTAACAAATGGCACATTCAAGACAGTGTATCTGTTATATGCTCCTGCATATATGTGATCATATTATATGGCTGAATGGCAGGTGCAGCATGAAAATGCACCACGCTCCCTCAAAGACTTCATTTTAAGGAATACAGGTGGTGTTGTTAGCTACTCAAACATCCTGAATGATACAACTACCACAGGGCGGGACTACTCAATATTAAACAAGTCCTGAATCAATTTGAGAGGATGGCACAGAAATTGAAAAGACTCCAATAGGAGGGAATTTCTATGTGTGTAGACTTACAGGTGGAAAGAGTACCTACGGGTTTATGTGTGTTAAAGAAACCCACCAGTGGTTTGAATAGAGACAGCTTTGTTGACAAATGGCAGAGCATAAGCCTTAAGTTGAGCAGAGAATACATAGAGCTTATATTATCAGAAAATCTAAAAATACAAAAAGAATTGAAGCAGAACTCGATGACTGTGAGGAGACCCTTAAAGGATTCTTGGGAACTCTACAGTATGATGAACTGCTACAGGATTTTGCCAATAGATTGTGAAAATATGAAGAAAGAGTGAAGGCAAAAAGAAAGAAAGTTTGAGAGAGAGGTGAAAGGGATTACAGTAAAGGAAAAATATTTGATTGCAGCAAAAAGATTTGTGAAATCATGGAACTGCAGCAATTGAAATCCAATAGACAGTAAAATATTGAAATAGAATTCACATTGAAACAAAAAAGTAAAAGCTTTGATTCAAATAAGGAGAGGAGGAATGATGTGCGACCCACCCCATTCATTCACCTCCTGTGGTACCTTGGAGGAGCCAGTGCATGAACAGATGGTGCCCTGAAGGTTTAAGAAGACAAGAAGAGGAGGATGGAAGAAGAGGAAGAGCCAGAGGGAGAGTCTGGAGAGGAGAAACTGAAGGAGAGTGCCCGATAAATGTCATAAATCTCTCCGGTATGTCACTTAGTGATGTGGATGTTTCTGTTCTTAATAAAGGATTACCAACATGAAGAGTTTACCCTTTGGAAACCATGATTGACATTAATAAACTTGAGGAATTTAAGCCTTAAATATTTTTTTTCAAGAAAAACTAGTGTAAATCCAGAGATGCCATCAACCATGGGTGAGGTAACACATGCTGACATTAACAATAGTAGCAACACTTTCAAACCTCAGTCCTCTTTTGTCCCCCAATGTCTTCAGCTCTTCAGATATTTGTTAAAATTTGTGAAATAGACCTACAGAAGTTAAGTGAAGAGACGAACAAAATGTTTGCTATAATCTTAGTAAAGAACAATGGCTATCGAAAATAATGGTGGAGAACAAGCAGTCAACAAATCTGCAGACAATGGGGAGCGGTTGTTGTTCTGAAAAGTGAAGACTATGATAAAGAAGTACATAGGCAGTTAAATAATGTTGTTTTTTATGTTAAATTAAAGAATTACCCAGCACTGAAATTTAAAAAAGAAACTGATAATTATTTAAAGTGGGTCAAAGAGGAAGGTTTGTTACCGCTCAAGCAGTAAAATATCTCCAAGTAGAGCACCGGTCAAAGCCATGTTCTATTATTTACCAAGGTACATAAAGATCTTGTTAATCCTCCAGGCCACCCATAGTGTTGGGAACGACTCCCAGATGGAAACTTTGGTCAAGTTTATAGATCATCACATTGCTGATTTTGTTAAAACTGTTCCTTCTTTCATTAAAGACACAGGTGAAATATTGATGGTCCTTGAAGACATTGTTGTGGAAGAGAGCAGTTTATTGGTGACACTTGATGTAACATCATTATATACAAATATTCCACACAAGAAAGGGTTTGAGGCACTTAAGTTTTATTTAGATTAAAACAGTGTTAGACCGTACCACAGAGTAATTCACAAAACTAGCAGAATTTGTACTAAAATGTAATTCCTTTTTATAAAGATGATTTATTTTTGAAAATAAAAGGGACAGCCATGGGTAGGTTTTACCCCAAATTACGCAAACCTGTATATGGCTAAATGGGAGAATGATGTAATTTGAAATGACAACCCATTTCTGCACAGGATAGACCTGTGGAAACTGTTTATAAATGATGCACTGTCTGTTTGGAAGGGTTCAGAGGAAGAATTGTTTGAATTCATTGAATTTCTTGAGAAAAGTAATCCCAATCTCAGATTTAGTGTGACATTTAGTCAAAAATAGATTAGCTACTTAGATGTAATCAAGGACGTTATCAAGGACGGGGAAGGGGAGTGGTTACTGACCTATTTATAAAAACATTGATGGGACTACCCTGCTACGGGCCAGTAGTAACAATCTGGCACATGTTATTAAGGCCATTCCTTAGGGTCAGTTTATTTGGATGAGGAGAGAGTGTGGTAAGGGAAATCTATATGAAGAAAGAGTGAATGAACTGAATAAGAGGTTGCTAGAAAGAGGTTATGATGAGAAACATATATAGGAGGCCAAGGTACAGAAACTCAGATACCCAGAGAAACATTGTTAAAAGACTAGGTCAGGGAAAGTCAGACAGACCCACAACTAATGTTTGTCAACACATTTAACCCCAATCATATAAAACAGCAGACCTTGTCCAGAAGCATTGGCATATGATGAAACAGGATTCTGGATTTAAAATATGGGGATAGAAGGGCCCAAAATTGATTTTAGAAAAGGAAAACTATAAAAGATCATATTGGTCATTCTATTCAACCTATGGATGAGAATCCACTCATGTGGGTACCCTGTAGAAACAGTAGCAAGAGATGTGGCAATTTTAAGTACTGTGAGAAAGTTAACACAAAATGTTTAAGAACCCTGTTACAGGTTGAAGTGCTGAGATTAGAGGCTTCATGACCTGTAGTACATGAGGACTGGTCTGTTTAGCAGAATGCAAATGTGGAAGCTTTTATATAAGCAAGACAAAGAGAGTATTTAAAACCAGGACAGGAGAACACATTAGGACCATAGACAATGGGGACATCACTGATGCACTAGCCACACATATTCTGAAATCAAGAAATAAAGCAGAACATGACTTTGTCATTACAGGGCTTGAGAAGTCGATACTGTCACAAGGGGAACTATGATATCCTTTTTAAGAAAGTAGCACTATTGGATTTATGCATTTAATGCAATAAAATGTCCTATGTTAATTGATAAAATTGAGATTAAACTGTTTTTAAAGAAGAAAAGTAATGTGGATAAATGAAATTTTTAGGTATGTGTTATTTGATTATGTATATTAAAATTATTTCTTTCTTACAGATTTGTACCAGAAGCATTTACAAGACTGCTGACAAGTTTTATGTTTGGTAAAACTTAGTGCAATCTTTTATTTCTTGTTTTAAAATGAACTCTTCACTAAGCAAGTGCCACTGATATTACTAGCATAATAATGATGTGACTGTTCATTCATCATGATTTTAAACATAGAACGTGAAATATTTAAATATTGTTGGTAAAATGTATAGGTGAACACTATGAAACTCAATTTACTGATGTACTGTCTCTTTAAGAGAGATACAGTACGTATTTAAGAGATGACTTTGAGCCAGCATGTCATCCTATAAGAAAGCACAGGAAGTTTGAAACATGTCAAGTGACTGGTGAGCACTTTAAACAGATGGAACATTTTCTTGTACTTCGCTTTGCACTTTGTGGATGTTTGATTTCAAATACAAGCTTTTGCATTATCAAGAAACCCACTGGTGAACTTATTACCATGGCAAGAACATACTGAATACAATTTAGAAATTCATTGAATTCCATGCCTCGGACAGGTGCTGGTTCCTAAAATACTGTTGTTTGCAATTTGATTTTACCAGGCACTACCATTATCCTTGGTGTGGTAATTCTGTTGTTTCTGTAAATTCCTTAAGACTAGCTCCCCTATCAGGACTTGGCCTTGACTAGGGAAACCTAGAAACATAGAAACATAGAATTTGATGGCAGATAAGGACCGCTTGGCCCACCCAGTCTGCTCATTTCCCTGCCTACTGGATAAGCTGCAGATCCTAGTTAACCAGCAGCCTACTTCTTCCTACCCCATCCCCTAGAATTGCCTTATGACTGTCCCATATGCTTGAATTCCACCACTGTTTTTGACTCCACGACCTCCTCCAGAAGGCCATTCCATGCATCCACAACCCACTCTGTGAAAAAATACTTCCTTAAATTACCTCTGAGCCACCCCCATCTTCAAATTGTGCCCCTTGTTCTTGCACACTCTTTTTTGAAAGATGCTACCTCTTGGACTTTGTTGATTCCCTTGAGGTACTTGAAAGTTTATATCATGTCCCCCTCTCCTCCTTTCCTCGAGGCTATACATATTAAGCTCCTTTAGTCTCTCTTCATATGTCTTCCGGTGCAGACCCTGCACCATTTTAGTTGCCCTCTCTGGACAGCTTCCATCCTGTCTATGTCTTTGCATGTCTGGGTCTCAGAACTACACGCAGTACTCCAGATGGGGTCTGACCAGCTGTCTGTACAGAGGGATAATAACTTCCTGTTTTCTACTGGTGATGCCTCTCCCTATGCATCCCAACGCCCTCTCACATTGCTTGCCCACCTTTAGGTCATCTGATATGACTACCCCAGTTCCCTTTCCATTTTGTTGTTGTTAGTATCTCACCCCCATTGTGTACTCTTCCCTGGTTTTGTTTCCCAGGTGCATTACCTTGCACTTCTTAGCACTGAATCTAAAATGCCATACATTTGACCATTCCTCTAACCTTGCCAAGTCACTTTTCATCCTTTCCACTCCACCTTGTGCATCAACTCTGTTGCAGATCTTGTGTCATCTGCAAAGAGACACTTTTTCCTTCAGTCCCTCTGCCAATGTCACTTATAAAGACATTGAGAGGACTGGTCCTAATCCTGAACCCTCGGTACCCACTAGTAATCCCCTTTCATCAAGTGACTCCATTTACTATTACTCTCTGTGTCCTATTTTCCAGCCAATTTTTACCCAGGCTGTCATCTTGGGACCCACTCCCAGGCTAGCTAACTTGTATATTAATATTTTGTGTGGGACTGTGTCAAATGCCTTGCTAAAGTCTAGGTAGGCCATGTCCACAGGCCTCCCTGATCTACTACTTTGGTCACCCAGTCAAAGAAATCTATCAGATTTGTCTGGCATGACCTTCCTGCTGTGAATCCATGCTGCCTTGGGTCCTGGCCCTCTGGCCTCTAGATACTCAACAATTCTTTCCTTCAGAAGTGATTCCATCATTTTCCCTACCAATGAGGTTAAACTAACAGGTCTGTAGTTTCCTGCTTCTGCCTAGCTCCCACTTTGTGAAGGGAATCATATCTGCCCTCCTCCAGTCCTCGGGTACCACTCCATCCTCCATGATTTGTTAAACAGGGTAGTCAGTGGTGTCACTAATTCTACCCTTTGTTCTTTTAGAATTCTGGGATGAATCCCATCAGGCCCCATTGCTTTGTCCACCTTCAGTTTTAAGAGTTCTTTCAGAACCCTTTCTTCTGTAAATGGGCTGGTATCAACTTCTGTATCCAGTGTGTTTCTACTGTTTGTTCTAGGTACCCCCTTCCTTTGTAAATACTGAGCAAAAATATTTGTTTAGTATCTCTGCCTTTTCTACAGTCTCCTCTTCCCACCTCCCCTTTATTAAGCCTCACTATCCCTCCTTGGTCTTTCTTCGCTCCTGATGTACCTATAAAAGGTTTTATCCCCTTCTTAACTGAGTTGGCTTCTTTTCCTCGGTTTGGGCCTTTGCTGTTCTGACTGCCTTCCCAGCTTCCTTTTGCTTTAACTGATACAGTTCTCTGTCCTGCTCCTTCTGTGATTCCTTGTACTTCCTGAAGCTTTCTTTCTCTTGAACCTTCGCTGCCACTTCCTTTGAGAACCATAGTGGTTTCTTACATCATTTAGTTTTGTTTATTTGCTTCACATAAAGGCTTGTTGCCTCTGTGATGGCAGTTTTATTATTCCCCATTGTTCTTCCACCCCTCCTTCCTGCCCATTTGCTAGTGCATTCCTTAGGCACTTACCCATTTAGCAAAGTCAGCCCTCCTAAGTCCAGTACCTTTGCCTTCGTAGCAGCTTGACTCTATTGCTGTGTTTATTGTGAACCATACTGTTCGATGGTCGCTAGTTCCCAGATGGCTACCACTTCACATCTGTGATCCTCTCTTCATCTCCATTTGAGAGAACCAGGTCTAAGATTGCTCCTCTCAGTGGGCTCCAATACTAGTTGTCTAAGCATGTCCCTGTAGGGCATCTAGAATAACCCCACTCTTTGAAGTGGCTGCGGCAACTGCACTCCAGTTAACATCTGGCATATTCAGATCACCCATCAGCAATATCTCCCGTTTTGCCATACTAAGTATACTTTCTATCATTTCCTTGTCCATTTCCTCCCCTGAGAAGAGTCTGTATCTAACCCCTGTGCGGATTGTGGTGCCATTGCCGGTCTCAAATTTACCCACAGTGCTTCTCTCCTCCTCCCTGTTTTCTTTTGTTCTGTTACTTGATTCCTTCCCTTATGTAAAGAGCTACTCCTCCTCCTCTTTACCTCTCTGTCTCTCCTGTAGATAGTGTACCTTGTATGTTTACGTCCCAGTCATGGTTTTTGTGAACCATGTGTCTGTGACTGTCATGATATCCAGATGTTCCTCCTCCATCAAGGCCACTAATTCAGGAAGCTTGTTACTCAGACTATGTGCATTGGTACTCATTGCTTTCCGTTTTTGATGGCTTTACTTTCTGTTGCAGCATCCCCACTGACCTTTCTACCTCGGTCTTTTTCCCATTTAGTACCCTGTTTTGTAGGAGAGGCTGGATTTTCCTGCTGCTTATCAGTGCCTCCCTTGACTAGTTTAAAAGCTTGCCAATGAAACATTTAAACCGATTGCTCAAAAGACTTGTTCCTTGTACATTTCTGTTGGACTGAAAATTATCAAGCTTTGCTACCCTTTTGTGTAATGTCATTGATGTCTCACATTACATCCTGTTGGGTCTCCTCATGATCATTGCTTCCAGCTGCTTTGTGCAGTCCAACAGAAATGTAAGTTTCTTATACTGTGAACCTTTGCAGCCCCCACCCCACCCCATGAGAATGAGTGAGGGCAGAGATCTTTCACATACCTAGCCCTTTCACTTTGGACCCCTTTCTATTTTGTCATGTCAATTCCAGGGACAGAGCCTGCAGTCACTGAGAGGACATGTTTCTTGACTTTCTATGATGACATTCATAAATGGCTTTATTGCATGTAGACAGGCTTTTGTAAAGGAAAATTATGGACAAGCCTACAAAAGTAATGTTGGTGGTGAAAGATGGAACACCTCACTGAACCTGCAGTGTCAGTAACCAGCAGCAGCAGCTGGAAGCAATGATCATGAGGAGACCCAGCAGGATGTAATGTGAGACATCAATGACATTACACAAAAGGGTAGCAAAGCTTGATGATTTTCAGTCCAAATTGTTGACATTTGAATCATAATCCTTTACTATGCTATTGGAACCAAAAGAGGCAGCAGGCTATGCACTGCAGGACACAATGATATCAGCAGGCCATGTGAAAGAGAACAAGGACATGTGCTATTGGCCCAATCACTGAAGACATCATACGGGTCATTAATCTACATGTTTTAAGATTTCTGGAGATGAAGAAAGAACAGAACTTTGTGCAGTTTGCTGCAGCTTGGCTGGGGACATTTTGCATCTCAAATCAGCATCCAGAATTAACAGAGCTTGTTGGAATACTCCTAGGAAGTAATAGGAAGGCCACAAAACGTTAAGGGTATTTTTAATTGTGCTGGCATGTAGTCAAAAACTGAGTGATTGAGGCAACCTGTAGGAAAGGACCATTAATGTTGGAGCACTGTACAAAAATTTCATTCTATCTAGATCTTAATTTCTCGACTAGGGACTGCAGTACATCTTTTGACTTGCTTAGGGTTACTTTGTGATTGTTTGAGTGTTGCATTCCTTGCAATATCCAGTTTGATTAAAAGTGTATTCAGAGAAGATACACATGAGTAGTGAACAATCCATGTTAAGCTGCTAACTTAGTAAATAAAATCAAACTAAACTTTGGGGTAGAAGATTGAACGTGCTGAAATATCAGAATCTGAATTACAAAGGAATGTATTAATACTGTGATATGGTAGGGATTTACGGGGTCACAAAAGTGAAGGAGGTGTGGGGTGTATGACTGGTGGATGCATGCACCTGCAGAGTCTATCTATTTGGTCCTGTCCTAATAGTTAGTGTGTAAATGTTTGGGAGAGGATAGGAGATTTTGCTGCTGCATGATGGTGCTGGCCACATGGCAGTTTTTCCTGTCATTCCACTTACCCTGTAGCATCCCATCTTGGCTACACAGTCTTGAGAGCCTGTTTGCCTCATGTTAGAATGCAAGCAGCAAGAAATGTTCTTGTATTGTTCTAGCAGCTGGGGTTGTAATATTTCATCAGGCTTTGTTGCAGCATTTTGCTCTGTTGGCAACAAACACTGTTCCTTTTTTTTGCATTACTATAATAATCTGTTCAAAAATGACTATCATTTTGAGTTTACTAATTCCACTTGTTTTAG
This sequence comes from Neoceratodus forsteri, assembly GCA_016271365.2. NCBI lineage: Eukaryota > Metazoa > Chordata > Ceratodontiformes > Ceratodontidae > Neoceratodus > Neoceratodus forsteri. The sequence goes on along the minus strand of CM028134.1, from coordinate 880,518,713 downwards.
TGTTTTTGTAAGTGTCTAGTGGGCAGTAGTTTGAGATGCACTGGCTCTGTAGGCTATATCATGCTAGTAAGATAGACCCACTTAAGCAGGAAGTAAACTTCTGATATATGTGTATTGTAATCATATCATTAGTGGGTCTACTTCTGTTATAACAATGAGGCTTTGTGTAAACATTTAAAAATATATTTATATCTAGCATGGATGACAACCTTCATGATGTAATGCCTAGAATAGTCAAAATGTTATACTATGAGAAGTGTGTAGTATATATCTTCTTCTGTATGTTCTGGTCATCCAAATATGAATCTATTGTGGATTATGTTATAAATATTACTTATTACAACTAATAAAATTAAATTAAAAAGGTATCATTTAAGAAAATGTTGAACTCCACTGGGTTATGTACTCTGACTTCTCCCTAGTTTACTAGACCTGGCAATTCTAGTATTAGACTGTCCTTACCGAAGAACAACACTCTTCATCTCCTCTACCTCCTTAGTTATGTTTAGTGACTCATTTTTCATGAATTGTTGACCTTGAAATCTGTCTCTTGTTATATTAATGTTCATAAATATCTTGAACAATTTCAGTTTGCATAGTACCCTTTGATGCTTGAATGTACTCTGTTTCTCTTAGTAAATAATTCTAGGTCACACCCAGAAATGGAGCTTTTCAATGTCAGGCAGCTCACCTGGTCAGGTCATCAAAGCAAATATACTGTACAAATAAATAAATACAAGCGTGCTGTGAATAACCATCAGTAGCCTAATAATAGTTAATTTATTTTTATTTGCCCATCTTGGCTAGATTAAAACATGGCAGTTATACAAAATGTTAATCCACTTACTATTGGCTGGCTGGTCTTTTTTATGCATTCTCCTTCCACAATTGAAACATCATCAATGGCAATGTCACCTTCTACACCATTACTCGAATTCCTTCAAAACGATCTGCAGTAGAAAAATAAATCAGTGTTAATAAACATGTGGAATGACATTTTGACAAAGAGTGTGTGTGTGTGTGTGTGTGTGTGTGTGTGTGATGAAGTAAGAAATGAGGCATAGGTGTATCTTAGTATTGCAGCACCATTAAATTACTCTTTTCAGACAGGTACTCTGTAATCTTCAGTGTCCACACAGAGGAGATGCTCATGTTTTGCATCCCATCTTAGACATAGTACATCAATAAAACATAGTTCATTGAATACACATACAGTTTTCCCTAGACTAGATTTGAGCCAATTTGTGAAATGTCACTTTCCTGTGCTATATTTAAACTTGTGAGGCCAGATGTCCGAAAAGTGACATAGGATTTGCATCACTGTTATAGTGCAGTTGCAACTTGTAATAAAAGTTAGTTAGCCAGCCGGTGGTGCTGAGGGTGGAAGTTCTGGTCACCACACCTTGTGTTGTGCCAGCGACCCATGTTTTGGGAGTGAGCATGGGTCATCGGGGTCAAGGGAGGAGATGGATCGAGCATCCATAGGACTGCTCCCCATCTCCGGGAGGGGGGAGAACCTGTGACCAGTGCATGCCTGACCCTAGCAGAGGCTGAGGGTCAGCAACATGGAGCCACATCTTCTATGGTGGAGCACAGCAGATGCCTGATGTGGTGCACACAGGAGCATGCATGACCACATCACTGGCGTCATTGCACACCCGTGCCCCTCATTGGATGAAAAATGGAAAAAGGCATCTATAGTCACGGCAGCTTGATGTCCATTCTATGGGTGCCCCAGCCTCAGGGGCATCACCAGAAACTGGATCCAGACCTGGTGGGAGAGTAGTTGGCTCCCCACCACCCCGCTGTGGTTGGAAAGCTGTGGGGAAGAAGGCGAGGGCCCTATGGAGGCTGGGTACATCCAGACAGTGGCCAGAAAAAAAGTAGTGTGGACAAGAAATGCTAACCAGGACATAGAAATAGTAAACAAAAAAAAAGAGTTAGGTGGTCTATCTGTCTGGCACACTTGACACACTTTGACTCCCACTTGCATCAAAACATGTCACATGCATTATTAAATAGATCGTGCATAATATTTTTGATATAAAGTTGGTACAGCTGTGGCCAATGTGCCAAAACATTTGAAAATAGCATTGGGGTAAGAAAGAGCTGTGAATGAACGTGGTACATCCAGCAGACCAGACCTAGGTTTGATTCTCACAACCTCCACTTGCATACTGTGTGACTCTGATCAATTCACTTAACCTCCAGTGCTCCCAGGTTGCCCCTGAAAACAGGCACTTGTGCCTAGTGGGTCTTACCTGTTACCAAAAGACTAAAAAAAGAACTATTAATGATTTTAAGCAGGTCTTAGACTGAGTAAAAGGGGTAAACGATAGGACAGGGGCTAAGGGGAGGTGTGGGCAATAATACCTCATTCTGTGTTTTTAGGATTGTACAGAGCTACAAATGCTCTGTGCAGAGGTGTGTGAAGTTGCCATTTTCATCTTAGTGGAACTTTAATAAAAATTTGACAACTTTTGCAGAAGTTTCCAAGCTTCTGCTTGTGGTGAATCGGAACACTTCCAAATGTTTAAGTTGAAATCTCACCCTGTTCCACCTCCCAATGTAAATCCTCCCTCTAAGCTGACTGCCAAACAATTAAATAAATAAATAAACTGGTGGCTAGTGGTCCCTCCCCCACCCGATCACCCGACCGAGTCCATACTACATTGATATTTGTAGTAACCTCCTCCAATCCCCCAATTTATTAAAATATCCCTGGTGGTGGAGTGGTAATGAACCCTCCTCTCTGTCCCAGATCCCATGTATTATACATATATTTATTTATTTATTTTACATAACCGAACCTCAGTTCTGTCCCCACTCAAGCAAAATTTCAATTCCTCCGTGGTAGTCTAGTGGTCTATTAGTCAAGTAGTGGCCACCTTGCCCCTCCTCAACAGATATTGTCCCACGACTCCCATCCCAAAACAGAGTGCGCTACCATTACAGCCCTCTGCTCTCCTCCATGGCTGGCGGCCACTGAACTATCAATGCATGATCATGTGTTTGTACAAGCATGCACTCATTCATTGATAGTTCAGTGGGCTGCTGGCTGTGGAGCATAGCAGAGGGCTGTGCCAGTGGCCTGCTCCATTTTGGGTTGGGGGAGGGTGGGACAAAACTGCTGAGGGGAGGTGAGGGTATCTGCTATTTGACTAACAGACCACTAGATCACCTGGGAGGAATTGAAATTTCACTTGGGTGGGTGACAGAACTGAGGGCGGGATGGAATAAGTAAAAAAAAATTATGTTTACAGCAAATATGGGGATCAGGGATCAGGGATAGGAAGAGGGTTCATTACCAATAGACCACCAGGTTATTTTTCTAAGTATGGGGGATTGGAATGGGGGTTACTACAAATATGATATGAATGTAGTCCAGATACATGCAGGTAATCAGGTGGGGGAGGACCACTAGCCACCAGTTTTTTTTTTAAATTAAACATTGGGTGGGCTACTAGGGATGGGTGATCAGGTAGGGGAGGGACCACTAGCCACCAGGATTTTGTTTTTCAAAACACATTGGATAGTGATTTTGTAGAATTTTATTGGGCACTTGGACAGCAATGCAGGGCATGTGGAATTTACATGAAAGTTTAGAAATGTATTTTCCTACTTTTATGTAAGTGAAAATCTGACCTTTTTTTGCCAATCTCTAGATCTGTGTAGTGTTTGCACTATGTGGTGCTATTTCTTTATTTGATTTTAAACTTTTAACAGTACAAGGGAACAAAGCTTCTAAGCTATTGAGTCAACCTTGGAGAGAACTAAACACAGCCTGCTAAGACCGCTGAGACATTAAGGGTACTCAGTGCACAAACTGTCACACCAGAGTGTGGTTGGGAAAGCCCTTTAGTGCTCCTCCGGTGACTTTCTGTCTGTCTTTTAAGGGCAAACTGCTACAGTTTAAACAGTGAGCCACAGTTTAAAGACCATTGTCACAGACCTCTGACATCACTTCCTGGATGCAGCCTTAAAAAGCTCAGCCGAGCAAGCGGAGGCAGTGTTTTAGGATTGGCGCAGAGTCAGAGGGCTCTTTGTGGTGTTTGCACTGTGTGGTAGTATTTCTTTAATTGGATTTAAACTTTTAACAGTACAAGGGAATAAAGCCTCTGAGATATTGAGGCAACCTTGGAGGAACTAAACACAGATTGCTGAGACCCCAAGACATTGAGGGTACTCAGTGCATGAACTATCACACCAGAGTGTAATTGGGTAAGCCCTTTAGTGCTCCTCCTGTGGCTTTCTGTCTGTCTTTTGAAAGGCAGACAAACTGCTACAGTTTAAACAGTAAACCACAGTTTACAGACTGTCATCATCACTTCCTGGGGCAGCCTTAAAAAGCTCAGCCAAGTAAGTGGAGGCAATGTTTTAGGATTGCACAGAGTTACAAGAGCTCTGTGTGATGTTTGCACTGTGTGGTGCTATTTCTTTATTTGGATTTAAACTTGTAACAGCATAAGGGAATGAAACCTCTGAGCTTTTGAGGCAACCTTGGAGGAACTAAACAAGGAGTGCAGAGACCACCGAGACATTGAAGGTAGTCAGAACACAAACCCTCATATTAGAGTGTGATTGGGAAGCCATTTAGCACTCCTCTGGTGGCATTCTGTCAGTCTTTTAAAGCCAGACAAACTTCTACAGTTTAAACAGTAAGCCACAGTTTACGATGATTGTCAGGGAGCCCTGACATCACTTCGGGGCAGCCTTAAAAGCTCAGCCAAGTGAGTGGAGGCAGTGTTTTAGGATTACACAGAGCTTCAAGTCCTCTGTGTGGTGTTTGACTGTGTGGTGCTATTTCGCTGGTTTTCAGCTTTAACAGTATGAGAGGAATGAAGCCCCTGAGCTTTTGCTGTAACCTTGTAGAGAACTAAATGCAGACTGCTGAGACCTCTAAGAAATTGAGGGTACTCAATGCATGAACTGTCACACCAGAGTGTGATTGGACAAGTTCTTTAGCACTCCTCTGGTGGCTTTCTGTCTGTCTTTTTAAAGGCAGACAAACTGCTGGTTTCCATTTCATTTGATATATTTCAAGGAAAAGTTTTCTAGATTCCATTTCATATAATAGTAATCACAGTAAACCCAGGTCTAACTGCTGTAACCCAAACCATCTGTGGGCTTTTACAGAAAACATGATAACAAATGATAGTTATTACTGCCCAGTATTTTTGCAACACCCAGGGCATTACTGCACTTCATTTTCTTTCCAGCACCTCGTTACTTTGTGGAGACTCTCAGCATGGATAATAATTATGTCACATTAATTAGTGGGGAAACTGGAGTTAAATGTAAAGACTGCCATAAGTTCAGTTTGGAAGAAATTACTGACCTTTCACATTATAGCTGTAAGCAGTGTCAGGAGTTAAAGGAGTTTTGAATAATTTATTTTTTGGGAATTAGAGTAAATGTTAAAAAAACAGTCATTTGTTGGGTTGTAGAAAATAATGAAAGAGGTGGTACACCAGTAAAGGAGCAAAATAAGGAGGGTGTGGGAAGAAGACTAAGAGAGGGTGAAGAAGATGAGCATGATAGCAGTAAACATTTTTCAAACCTGACAAGAAAGGGTAGAAGGGCATTGGAATTCACCATCCATATGAGGAATCAGTCCACCCCACTATTGAATTTAAAGAGCACCTTTCTTGGTGCAATGCAAAATCATCTGGAGGTTCTTTTAACCCTTACCTGACTGGGAGTTCCTCTGTAGTAGTTGTACATTTTTTCTGTCGCCACTTGAGGAAGGGAAGGGATTGTATTTTGCCATGGAGGGGCTAGCTGCTCAATCCCTTCCCTTCCTGCTCTCTGATACCATCCCTGTGCTTCCTTGTTTTCTTATGTTATATATGACAATTTAAGCCTATGGAGCGTTATTTTAAAAGTTATTTTACTAATTTAACCAGACTTTTAGTACAAATTGGAGTCCGTATTCAAGTAACAAGGCTTTTGTGAAAGAAATTATGGATGATCACATGCAGCAAAAAGAGCTTGTAGATCCCATCTGATATGGTTTTATCCCTGGAAGATCCTGTCTATTAAATTTGTTATGTTTCTTTAAGCCTGTTAGCTGCACATGTGACAAAGGTTTGCAGTAGATGTAATATACCTCGATCACTCAAAAGCTTTCAACTCTGTCTCACACAAGGAATGTTGTTTTTTTACATAAATTTCTTTATCTCTTTTCCATGGAACTGGCCCCTTGTTCTAGCTCCCACAGCCCCGTTACCCCATTGTCACTGGTACTTACCTCCGGCTTGAAGTGCCAGCTGGCCAGGTGCAGTGCCTGTGGAGGGCTGGGATTATCCCTCTGGTCCACTGTGTTTTTCCTGTCTTTTCTCCTAACCCCTGAATGTGGGACTTAGCATGCAATGATGACAATGGCCGAGCTGCATGCGCTTCTGCACATGGCAAGCCTGGCGTCTGCTTCATCTCTGCCCTTCATCTTGTGGAGTCAGTGTGCTAGCCTCCAGCTGCTGCTAGGGTCAGGCATGCACTGATCTCAATCCCACCCCTCCCCAGGAGAGGGAGAGCTGTCCTTCAGATGCTCAATTCTCTCCCTCATGGCCACTCCTGGTGACCTACTCACACCACGAACATGGGTCACTGCTGTGGCAGGAGGTATGGCATGATGCCTCAGCCCTCCATGCCACTGGACCAGCTCACACAAGGAATTGTTAAAAATTACATGAATTAAAATTTCATCTACAAATTGTGGTCCTGGTTGTGTGATAGGCAACAAAGAGTTTGTATTAAGGGTTATCAGTCAAGCTGGGGTGTATTACAAGTGGGGTCCCCCAAGGAATAATTTTGGTCTTACTTTGTTTAATTTATTTGTATCATCATCAAAAGTTGTATTTATTCAGTCAAAAGACCATTACAAACTAATACAGATAAAAAACATACATACATAAATGTAATATAATGTACTATAATTATCTTCACATCCATTCAGATAAAATGCATTTTCATATATAAATAAAAAGTACAAATGTGAACGTGGCTTGGATAACAGAATACAATAACTAGGCAGACTTGAAGTTCTAGTGCATAAAAAGCCCTGTGCTGGCACTTATCATTTATTTCTTCATATAAAATTATGTTTTATACAGAAATAAAAAAAAAACAAGTATTAGTTCATACTCTTTCATCAAAGACAGGTGCTTTAGAAAAGCCAATATACTGCCCAGCAATGGCATGCCTTCCTCAGTATAGCACCCACTGTCTTTCTCAGGTCTTCCTTCAACGAGTATCAGTACCAGACTGACACTCTATCTGGCTCTCTATCTTCTTAGCAGCCCTGGTGGTAGCCTTTTATATTCACCTAGGGTGACCTCACTGTCAGGTGATTTACCTGTACATGTCAATTAAGTTATAAAAGGTCACTTTAGGCTCAGTAACCCAGCCTATACAGAATGAAAAGGGTTACTTCTAAGCCTATTTGTTTAAGCTGTATTCTTAGTGAACCAAACTTTCATATTATGCTTTTAGTCTAGGCTTCTATTAGAAAATAACCCTTAACTGTTCTCCTTAAAGAACTCTACCTCCTTTACCTAATGACTGAGCTAATGGTTCTGTATAAATAAAGCCTTCTAGGGGCGCTGTCCTCCTGTAGGAATCAGTCCACAGGACGTCTTCCTACAACCAGGTCAGTCTGTTTATACCTACAATTTATAACTGATTATATCTAATTATATCTGCTATACTGCAGTAGCACATAAAGCAAACCTCTTTTTATAAACCCACTGCCTACATCATACAGCAAGATAATAATAAAACTGTAAAGCCAGCTGTAAATCGCACGCCATCGGCTTGACTTTCATTTTGGCTCATCTTTACTTTGGGGCTTTTCCTTTTCCTTAGCCCTCACTTTAAGACTCATTCTTGTACTCCAGTTAAATTCAGGGACTGTATTTTTCTTATATCTGAGGCTCCTATTTATCTGAATACTGTCCCCTGTTTTCCCGATGGCTGAAATCTCAGCCCACTGGCTACTTTTTCATATGGGCCCTCTTTTTCCTTTTCTTTCTCTTCATGGCCATTTATCCTTAATCTACTCCTCTCTCCCTTTAGGGACTTCCCTGTTCCTGTATATGCAAATTCTCATTTCTGAGCGCATAGCACTATATCATTTTATTTTATTTTGAGGAGGTGGCTTAAAGTAAAAGTGGCATGCTGCCCCGCTTTGACTGGTGATCCTGTGTACAGAGAGAGACAGTGAGCTAAGAACTACGATGCTTCTATTTTCTGTTTATTTTTGTGGCAGTGTATTTTGTTCTTTCAGGGACCTCTTTGTCCTCTTTTTACTGAAGTACTAGTCTCAGATCACTGAACTATTTATAGAAGCTGGGCTGCTAAAAAGGAATGTGAACACGATTGCCGCCGTGTTACTTTTATAATACAGCAGTTAGAGAGAGAAAGAATGAGTGAGGAGCAAGCTCTATCCTACTGTGTCTCTCTCTCTCTCTCTCTCTCTCCCCTTACTTAATTCAGTCCACATCGTATCCTTTCTAATTTAGGGGGCACAAGGGCATGCTTCTAATAAACTGCACCATACGGTATTATTAAAAACACTACGAGCAATGTGCTCCAATGCATAAAATATCCTGCATCACGAAAGGGACTGGGACCAACATTAACCTTTTTTCTTCTCAGGTGGGTGGCTGAAATATACTAATGCTGCTTTGCTCCTGAAAACAAGAAAACCTAAAACTTCTTAAAGGGGAAAACAATAGGAGAAGTACTGCTGCAATTATTTTAATAATTCAGGACTCCACTGTCCCTCATCCTAAAAGAGCTCCTTAAAATCCTTCTCCAGACTAGGAGCTAGTAGCGGAACCACTGGACGACATCGTGTTTTGGAGCACCACTCTGCTCTGAAACACTTAGAGAGCAACATCTGCTCTTTTAGTTATTTTTTAATATCCATATTATAACATTCAATCATGCTCAGAGACATGCGGTTTACAAAAAGCACTTGAGGTGAGAGACTCTGACAGGCGCTTATGAATACATAGTGCCAGTACAATTTAAACTGCCAAGAAAGCTTACTGGGCACTTGAATTTTAAAAGAAAGCACGTTATGCAAACAAGCACTAGATCGAGGTGGCTGGAATACTTGTATTGGCACCATGCCAGCTGCTCGCTCCTGCAGTTCCTTTTGGGCAATACTTTACAGGATCATTTTATTCTTATATGAGAGAGGTGGATCTACTTAGCTTTACTGCCAGCTCTGCTAAATTACTTTTTTAGGATTTTACATGTATTGCTACATCTTACATGGTCACTTTATTATTTTATTTCTCAGGGGCTGTATAAGTGAGCAAAATAGTGGTTGCAAAATAGAAAAAAACTGATGGGTCCAAACCTTCAGTGACAGTGACTGACCCTGTCACAACAAACATCATCACTCATATGCTGTAATTTCTTTCATTGCATTCTAGTCAGTTTAGGCTTTCATTCATATTTGAAACATATTGCCAATATAGCTTTAAGATAATCAGCTACCTTATTTATAGTATAGTCTTCCTCAGTTGTAAACATTATATTGAGTAGCATATGTTTACTCTGAGTGCCTATTTCATACCAAAGAGGGTGTAACCAAAAATCATTTGTTTCTTATATCTGTTGCATGAGAACATTACATGTGACAGGCCTTCAGCTTCAGTTTTATTATTTGGAATATCCATGCAGACATCAGAGACCTTTGACTCTGCACATATGTAGACAATATGAAAATAGGGCTATTATAAATGATTGTAAATCAGTGGAGGACTTTCAAATAGAGTTAGGTAGACTGAAACAGTGGGCTAATAAACCCAGACTGTTTTTCAATGATGATAAATGCAATGTTATGCATCTTGACCAAAATAACATCAAGCCAGAATACAAACTGAATAACAAAGATCTGGAAAGTACAGTTTCTGAAAGGGACCTTGGAGTGATTGTAACAGATACATTAAGCTTTGACAACCAGACCAGGGAAGTTGTAAAAGGGGTAACAGAATTATGTGCTGTATAATAAGGCATACCAGGAGCGGAGACATAGAAGTGATTATTCTACTGTATTCATACCTGGTTAGGCCAATCCTTGAGTACTGTGCTCCCTTCTGTGCATCTCAGAATATAGGTACTATCAAGCAAAATGGCATGGTGCAATGAAGGGCAACAAAGAGCATTACAGAATCAAGAAATACATCATATGGGGAGAGACCATCTGAACTTGGTCTGTATTCTTTGTACTACTGTAGAATAAGAGGGATCTTTGCTATGTTTATAAGGCATTTCAAAATTACAATCTTAGGGAGAATGCAGCTTTAATAAAAAAAAAAACAGTGACTGGTCAACCAGATCACATTGTTTGCAAATAAAGGCACAATTTATAAATCAACAATCACAGGAGGTGATTCAAATAGAGAGTTGTTGAGAAGTGGAATGCCTTACCGACTCAGTGGTGCTGAGTGGTACCATGGATTCATTCAAGAAATCCTTGGACAGTTTTATGGGTGAAGTCCATATCAGACAACACCACTAATAAGTGGTGAGTCCACACCGTGGCTAATAAAAATGACGTGGTCACCATTCTATGAACCTATGAAGCTGTGCATTAAGTCCTGGCATAGAATAAGGTAATGCTGGACAGACTGACTGGACAAATGTTTTTTTTTCCTGCTACCATTTACTGTTTCTGTGTTTCTAAGTAACATTTTGGAGTGTTTATTTTGATGCAGGTATGACTCAAAATCATATACTGTACCTGGGTCAAGACTTTTAAAATCCAGAACTTTACTTCTGAATCAGAATATGAATGTTACTCTCAAAGTGCAAACAACTTTTTTTTTGCATTGAACATGATTAGGGCTAAGTATGAATTCTAACCTCAAGACAGATAAAGGATCATGTTAAAAATAGTAAACCTTCTTTACATACTGACCAGGAACTCAAACAGGAATCCCCAATGGTGTTTTGAGTGCACACTCTTTAACTTAGGGTCTTGAAATGCCATTGGGGATTACTGTCTGAGTTTCCTGGTCGGTAAGTTTTTTTTATTTTATTTTTATTCTTAATTTGGATTACAGCCTTTGAGCAAGCAGCTCTTTTGCAAAAGTTCCACATCAGTTCATATGGTTTACAGAGGTCAACATTAATTACATTACAGTTTCTACAACATTTCATATGGTTCCAAAAGTACATAAAATTTGCATTACATTTACAATATTATACATTTAGTTAGTTGCAACATACAGCAATGTTAAAGAGTAGAACCAGAGGGTTAGGTCAGATCATACATCAGCAGCAGAAAGGATTCAGCCAAGATATTCATCATCAAGGAGCACAGCATACTCAAGTATATACATAGAAGAGAGATAGCAACATTGTCCAAAGAGTACAGTGTTAAAGATTACATGCAGAAGAAAATAACTTAATACATGGAGTACCTACTATCAGACTACCATCTGATTGTTGGGAGCAGGGCGGGTTTAAGTTCTCAGAATCATCGGTAGTAATTACAGCTGTTTATAGTAGCCAGTGGAGTCATAGGCCCTTCATGAAGGTGCCTATTTTGCTAACACTGTCTAGGTGGCTAGGGAGTTTGTTAAGCCACCTCTGTAAGCTATGGATCTTTGTGTGAGTGACGTGCATCTGAACAGTACAGAGGATGTCCCTGTCTTTGGATCTAGTGCACTATGATTGGTTAGTTGGGGTGAAAAGTTGAAGTATCCCAGCTGCAGTTAGGATAGGAGGCCTTTTCTTCCAGGATACAAGTTTGGTATATAACCCTGCTCTGTAAGGGGTGCCACTCTGTAAGAGTAGAGGTTACAGGTATGGGTTGTTCTGTCAGCCCCAGAGCCAATCTGCATGCCTTGTTAATGACAGTTTGGATCTTTTAAGTGTCGTGTCAGTGGCAGCACTGTAAATAACAAATCCATAGTCAATAGTCAAGACAGGATTGAGCTGCTAATAGCCAGCTTCAGCATGGCAGGAGTCATGGCATTCCTGTGCCAATATAGAATGCCTAGCTTAACATTTGCTGTTTTAACTATGTGGTCAATATGATGGGTGAAGGAGAGGTGTCATCAGGATATAGGCATAGGTATTTAAAAGTGCTGACTTGTCTCAGCTGCACTCTGCCCTTGCTGGTAATGGCTAGGGGCTACTTGGCATTTGTCGTGCATTGTGGTGAACAGCATGACCTTCATTTTCTTGCAATTTAAAAGGAGTTTGTTTGTTGGAACCAGTGTTCCAACTTGTTGAAGCTTATATTGGAGCTTTTCTACAAGCTGTTCCTTCTGCTGGCTGCTGGTGAGATGATGGTATGTGGTTTCTTATATTTGCAACCTGTTTTGCTGTTATGGTTTTACTTAAAATGGCAATGTGTGCACTCTGCATGTGATGTGTTGCCAGCCCTTCAGTGTTTTGTTTTATTGTAATTTTGTTCCATTAATTAGACATTAACCCAGGTTCTAACCTTTTTGTCACATCTACACATTAGTTCATCATTGTGTGCACTGGTTCATTTGCAGTTGTAACTAATAGCTTTCACAAGCAGCACCAACATCATATGAGCTGTCCTCAGACCCCAGAGTCTGTGGTTATGGTATCAATAAACTGTAAGTCCTTCATCTGTTGTCAATTTACATATTTGTGTGCATTTTAAATGTAGACAGGATGTCAATATAGTCAATAGTCCAGATGCTCTGGTTACTGCATAGTTTCAAAACCTTTGTTTTCCCTTTAGCAATTACAATTTCATTTTATTATTTTATATTCACATCTTAAATCTTAATTTAAAAACTGGAATCAAATTATTTTTTGTAAATGGAGCAAACTGTAGACAGTGTGCAAACCATGTTTCTGAACCAAAAAGGTGAACTATTGAAAGACTGAGTAATTTTGATGTCTAACTATACTCTAATAATTAACTATCAGGATGGATTGGTGGTGTAGTGGATAGCATACTTGCTTTACAGCAGAGGCGTGGTTTCAATTCCCACCCAATAAACTTCATATTATTAGAGGCACAATTGTCCAGAAGTTAAAGAGCCAGTTAAGAATTAGGAGATCACAGTTTAAAACACTGTCATAGTGTGACCTTAGGCAAGCCACTTGACCTCTCAGTGCTCTGACCCACCCAGCAATGAAAATGGAAGATGACGGACTCCAGTGGAAATGAAATGCTGCATCTCAGATTGGAATCTCTTGATAAATAAATTCTAAAATAAAAATAAAAACAAATAACACAGAAATGCCTTCAGTGTGTTTTTTCCCATGGCAGCAATATACATGATAATAGACACATCTTACACTTTTAGAATGAGGTGTTTAACCTTCCATTTACTTACTGTCATTTGGCTCCAGCTACATGAGAACAATTGCAAGTAATTACTTTTCAGTTACCGAGACCCAGTTTTGAGATGTTTGACCAAGCCATTCACACAAACAAAATTTTCTCAGTCAAAAGATAAAAAAATCATTCTGTCGTGTAATACAGTTCACCTATTAAATAATAAAGGAAAATATTCTGTAAGTTTTATCGTTAAATATATTAAAAGCTATAGGGCTAAAAGTTACATTTTATGAGGTGTACCTAAAGTGGAGGTGGGCAAAATTAGCAAATTCTGAAATGCGTGGAATTTTCACAAAATTCCACACATTTTCTGAGACATTGCTAAATGTTTTGGAATTTTCCAAAATTATTTAATTGGACATAACTAAGTCTGTGTTAAAGCTAGGCATCTGACATTATCACAAGATATTATCTTGGGCAGGCCCCAAGAGCTTGCCATGTTTCTTGAAATTTGGATGAAGGGTGATGACATTATAATGGCTCAAAGTCTAGCAATTTAATATTCATGTGAACATTTCTGAAAATATTTCTACTGTATGCTTAGAACTTAGCCACCTTTGGAGCTAGATAATTGAAAACATAGTTGCATACTTTCTTGGACGATTCATAGATGCTTCAAAAAGAGATTATAATGTTTAGCTATGAACTGCCTCACATTTATTAATGCTTCAGGGGCTTGTTTGAACCTGGTCATCTGCATGGCAGAAATGACATTCTGATGCTTAACCATGGTGGTTACCTTTAAAGATTAATATTTAGGGTCAGTGAACTTAACAACACTGTTGATATTCTGTTTTCTAGCTTTAAACTTGCAGGGCTTACAGTTCAGCATTTTATGTAATTGCAAATGTAATTTACACAGTTCTGAAAGTTTGCAGGCTTATGCCTCAGTTACCTTTAAAACTAGAGGTCTAAAACTTAACACACATACAGTATGTATGGACAAGGATAATGTCACCATCCTAATTTGGTGCAATTTGCATAAACACTTTAAGTTTGCATATTTGTTAACTTTATTTTAAAATTGTCCAAATGTTTGGAGGTTATAACTCAGACATTTTAAAGACAGAGATCTGAAACTTTGTTAACTTCTGTATGGTCATTGGGACAGCCAAAATGCTAACTTTGGTGAATTTGGACTAACACATTTTAAATTAGATGGAAATAACCAAAATCAAACTTTTGGTAAAACTTCATAAAATGTTTGTGGAAATTCTGCTACATTTCATGGAAGCAAAACCAGCATTTCACAGAATTCCACTGGTGGAAGAAAAATGTGTCCATCTCTATAGCCAGTAGTTGAAACACACCACCTAACTTACTAATTCCTATATCATTCAAAATTATCTTGAAGTCAGTGAACATAATAAAGGTTACAAACTCATAAGCAACTAGTTATGGAACCTTCAAATGTAGGAGCAGTGGAGTGAATGAATGAACTTTCACAAACTGACCATTGCAAAGTGATTTACAAAACAACGCAGGACATGCTTTGTACAGTCTGCTTTAAACCATCAGACTAAGCTGCTTTTACATTTCTCAATACAATAAGTTGCAGAGCCCCTGTGGACCCAACAAAAAGCCTACAATAACTATGGAGTGTCAGGAAGAGTTGAACATAAGAGAAAGAAATCTGTTTGTACTTCATGATTCTCTGCATATACTGGACCATATTTACCATGCAAGCCTGCTTAAGAGGGGCTCATTAAAAAATTATGGCATCAATAAATTCAGAATTTAGATCAGCATAGCCCCAATCAACATTATGCCAAAAATGAGATCTCTAAGTTACTATGTTTGAAAGTTACGAGTCATTTTGCAACCCTAAATTCACTGTCTGTTCAAGAAAGCCAGGTTCAGTGAAGAGCTGCTGATGATGTCATCTCCTGAACTCACTATCTTGTCCTCCAATGTCAGCAATCATATAGGACCTGTTTCACCAAAGTTTTTTTATTTTCTTTTTACTAGTTTTCAGATTGCTGCTTACATGATGTAATAGCGACCAAGAAAATGCCAAACACTGACATTATCTTGTATTACACTTTGACAATTAAAATAGGAGGTATTGTGGCTCCTTTCTGCTGGAACTACAGTAAAACAGGCAGCACCATTCAATAAATATTGCTTTAAAACTATGTGTGATTCAGGTTTTGTAACAAAGTTGAGATATTTATTTTTGTGTTTTTGGTTCCTGTTTATTGTGGTCCATTTCTCCAAGGTTGCTGTATGCTGAGTCATAGCACATTGCCGTGAGGTTTGCAGACTGAATACCTTTGATGTTTTGAAAGGATGTGATCATTCACACCTGTCATTGAATTGTCATTCAATTGAGGTGATTTCTCAGAATAACACTAAAAACAATTTTCCCATCTCCCTATAAATGGGGGCTGGGACAGATAATGCTGTTCTGAAATCTTACTACAAGTTTCTATGAGGTAGCCAAACCATGGTTTTCTCCTGGGCAGCCTGTTACTTGATCTAAATTAAGGCACATCTATTTTGAACTCCACATTATACAATGGGAAGCAAGAATGCTGGACTCTGATTGGTCAGTCTGTGGCTGGATCTGTGATGTTATCCCAGCATAACATCATGGATCTAGTCTCAAACACACATGACTGAATGTCATCAGTAGGGAGATAGAAAGACTATCTATTTACAGAACACACAGTTCCTGACTATGTAAATTAGTATACAGGCTATTATATTTCTGTACTCACTACAGAAATAGTAGACTATGGGCCTGATTCTGAAAGATCCTTTACATCGCTGAAATTTTCTGGTGATCTAGGGCTGTGGCCCACTCCCAGTGAGTCAGGGATCATGTGCCCAATTCCATAAAATCAAGGATCCTTGTGCCAAAGACCCAGGAACTGCTGTAAATGTAGGCTAGCAACAAATGCTAGTGCACCTGTGGGACCTGCCACACAGATCTGCCCACCCCCACCAGGGGCAAGACAGAACCAATGCTAGGAGGGATCCTGAGGCAGGAGTTGCACAGGGGATTCCATAGGAGGTGTTAGGAGCAGGTGGGTTTGCTTGGGGGAGTATTGGGCACCCAGCGGTGCCCTTGTTAGCAACAGTCACATAATGGTGTCTGCTCTATAAGAATAGAACCCCCACTGGGTGTCTGATCACCCGCCGGCATACCCACTTGCTCCCCAACACCTATAAAGTACTCTCTGTCTCTTCTACCCCTAGACTCACATACGGAGTCCCCTGTCAGCTCCTCACTTGAAGTGCAATGCCAAAGTGGTGTAGACCCCTCCTGGCTGGTCTAATGTGACCCCCTAACTATGGCCACAGCATGGATTTCAGAATCCCAATGAAGTGGATGTTGCAGCCCCACCATGGTGCAAGCCCCTTACAACCTGGCACACCTGATGCTAGTCACAAGGATGGCACACTGCCCCCTTTGTTGCAGTGGCATCCCCATCCAGTGCAAACCATGTTCTGGAATAGGGATCACTGCAATTTATGACTATGAGTGCATATTGCATTATTGTTGTCTGGCGCAAGCCCCATGACTCAGTTGGAGTGATTTTGAATTGGGCCTGCATCTCTCAGTAAAGATGTCTTGTTAGCTACATAGTGTATGCAAATGCCTCATTTTGGAAAAAAAATCTAATTTCTATGTTGTTGCAACCACTACAAAAATAGGAGACTGCACCTCTAAGTAAGGAGAATGGAAGACAGCTTCATATTGCACCCAGAATGCCTTGCTGCATGCATCTACATAGAAGGTGCTATACTGTAGTCACCACTACCAAAGAGGAGACTGCACTGCTTAGTAAGGAAATTTAAGTTACCTTTATCAACTACTCAGAATTTATTGTTGCTGTGTATAAATCAACATATTAGCTGTTATATTGCTCTAACAATTGCCAAAATAAAGTTAACTGTTTAAGAAAAGGGAGTACTCTATCTCCTAATGTTAAAATGTAAGGAAAATGTATTCTAAAATGTATTTATTAATTGTTTTCATTTTTTTCAACAAAGAAACCATTGTATAACAATGGTAATGCACTCAGAGTGAGTATCATGCTAGGATAACATCACTTCTTGGGTGCTAGATGCACTGGCCTTTGGCTGCATGCCCAACCACCAGAGGTGTCATGTTGTCCCGGCACAACATACACACTGTCGTGCCTTACTCCTTTATTAAAATGATTATTTTACCAGGCTAACACTTTCATCCCTAGTAGGAATTACACATACAGTATAAGGACTCTGTTAAAACTTTTGTAAAGCAGACACTGACAAACAGCAATGAAAGTGAAGTTACCAACATTACAATACCAGTAGCCAAACTTCCTAACAAGCACAGTAGAGTGGCACCCCAAATGGTTTCAGCAGCCTGGATGCATGCTGACTCAGCATCCAGTAACCCTGGAGAAATGGACCACATCAAAAGGCATTAATGAAATATGACTTTGTCAATGTTGTTACAAAACTTGAAACAAGATAGTTTTTATAGAAAAGTTTATTGAATGGTGCTGCCTGTTTTACTTGTGAAACCCACTGCACATGATCTTTAAACTTAGGCAAAACAGGTTCTATATACTTGGAGGACTAGACTGTGAGTTCAGGAGATGACATCATCTGCAGGTCTTCACTGAAACTGTTTTTTTAGCAGGTAGTGAAATCAGGGTTACAAAATTGCTCATAACTTTAAAATGAAGTAGCGTGAAACTAATTTTTGGTATAAGAGTTATTGGGAGTATGTTTATTCTAATTCTGCAATATAGCACTTTTGGCCAAAGTCCTTCTTTGAAGGTGATCTCTTTCTGGCAAATCCTTGTCAGTGGCCTTGCACATAGAACTGGCTACCTATGGTGCCTTGCACAGGTTTTAAGCCTTTAGTGTATGTGTATAGTTTAGAGAGATGCACAAAAATAAAATAAAATAAAAACAAACTTCCAAAACTGATGCCTAAAATTACAGCTCAGTTTTGAACAGTATTGCAAACAAGTAGTTTTGTGTTGCAGCTGAGTTACACAACCAGTTCATAAAAGTTGTCTTTGTACTAGGTAAGTGTTACAAACCAACTCAAAGTAAGTTGTTGCCAATGCATTACCAACTTAAAAATATACAAACCTTGCTCATTGATATAGGAGTTTAATGTGAACTGTACTAAAGTTGGGGCTACTGGCAGTAATTTGACATCACAGTGTGTTTCACAAACACTGAAAAGCTCAACAACCTTATATGGATGGGGACACACTAGCTATGAGAACCCAAATTTTAATTATAATTTCCTCCAAAATTATTATTAGATCTTCAATTTCAGATAGAAAACAATTGAAGGTGAGCACTGTAAAGAAAAAAAATCAGCTTTTGTCTCCTCTGTAAGATGGACCCTCCTTTTAGGTGTGAGTAACTTGGTAAACTGTATAAAAGGTTTTAACAGAAAATAGAAATTGTAGTCGCAGATGTATATTTCCAAAAGCATCCTTCTAAGTGTTTAGAGTGCTCTAAACAATATCAAACTGAAAGTATGAGAACACAGTGTTGAAATGATACAATATAATTAATGATGGCACTAACACCTACTTAAAGAATAACATGTGCAGTACCGTGGACACAGTATAATGTAATAATTATTACAGCTAAAACTAAATATATAATATATTATTTGCAAAAAAAACCTACTGTGAGGACATTGAATTAGCATTCCATAGTAATCAGCGTTTGCTTCGTCAAAACATTTTGCTGACTCCGAGAATTAGCGCGCACCTTGGCACAACATCTGCCTCATTAACATGTAGCCTCCTTATAAAAGTGATCAGAATGAGTCTGCAGCTTGCTAGTACTGTTATTACCTACTGACTGGCTGCATTCTGAGTTTATTTGCACTGTCTCTGCTGTCCTGGTTGAAAGGTTAAGCCTGGGAACCCAGAAAATCCAGTGAAGTAGAGTTACCCACTTGATGTTACTGAAATTGACCCTGACAGTTTAGCACAGACATCTGGTGTTGCTACACCAGTTGCTTCAGCGGTAGCCCACAAACTGTCATGTGCCCCCCCACCTGCCAGAAGAGCGTCCAGAGACCTACCAACAATATACTCAGAGACAAATTTCAAATATAGCAGGTATCGCGCTGATAATGTTGTGATGACTGCTATGTGTCTCTATAAGTCCCAAACTAAAACAACATTGACAAGAACACAATTAGAAAGTTCAAAAGGACTACCTGGACCACTTAAAATCCCACACCAACCCAGCACACCTTACTGCTGAGTTGCCCAAAATCCCAGAGGTAGACCGATGCTGCTAATGGCGATGTCTCTGAACAGCTACAGAAAATTGTTTGTACTGTGCACTCAGAGGTGCTGTTGTTAATGCACCAGTGGTTCTAGCCATTGCCCAGAGAATCATTAAAACAAGTTCCCTCAACTATTGAAAGAGAATGGTGGAACAATAGCATTGATGAGGAAATGGACTCAGCAGTTTCTAAACTGGATGGAGTACAGTAAGAGAAAAGGCACCAAAACTGCTAGAAAAACCCATCCAATTTCCACAACCTTAAGGCTTCCTTTCTAAGCAGAATTGCTAAATGTGTGGCACAGGAGCTCATCCGCCCAGAACTTGTAATAAACATTGATGAAACTGGTGTCAGCATGATACCAGTGTCCGAGTGGACCATGGCAGTTACTGGTTCTCATCAAGTTTGATAGCTGGGCTAGGGGACAAGTGGCAGATATTGTTGTTACTGGGGTGTACACTATCAGTTCATTTCTCCCCCTCAGGTGATATACAAAGGGAAGATGAATGCATGCCACCCAACCCATACATTTCAACCTAGTTGGTCCATTACTCACTCTATCAACCACTGGGCCAATGAGTTTACTACCATACAGTACATGGAAGATGTCATAATTCCATACTTTCAGCAATGAAAAACAAACTGGATTTGCTAAATGAACAAAAAGCTCTGCTGCTCATGGATTTGTTCAGAGCCCACACCACCAGCTCTGTTTTAAATCATTTACAAGAGGCGAGCATTGTACCTATCTTCATTCCTGCCTCCTGTACTGATCTATTGCAGCCCCCGATATTAGCATGAACAAACTGCTTAAAGACAGCCTGTGTCGATGCTTTACAAATTGGTATGCTGGGCCGGTGGCAGAAACTGTTGCCAAAGGGAGTCAGAAGTTTAAGATCGACTTCAAACAACAGCACTTAAAAGAAAGGCATGCAACCTGGTTAGAGCAGAGTTTTGTTGAATTATGTGGATGGAGGGATGACTTGTCAGAGGTTTTGTGGAGGCCGGCATTCTAGATGCCCACACCAACTGTTTAGTGTGGGTAAGTACTATAACATACAGTATTTTGTATCTATCATCATGAATCGTACCTGTATAACATTGTTCACTGTTTTTGTAGGATGAATGGACAGCATCAGGTGCAATGGGAGCAGCATCAGGAGCATCAGGAATATCGGGGCTAGTGTGATGTCAGATGCCGACAAGGAGGACCACGTGGTTTTGAATCTGCGGAAGACCCAGGGACCACTGACAACTCTGATGAGTCAGATGAGTCCGATTGAAAGGATTGAAAGGATTAATTCTGCTTGGACATTTCTTTCCTGGGTTCAGATCTTGCAGTTTTGCACTAATACATTTTTTGGCATCACACCAAATCTCATTGACTTTTTGGGGTCAACCATACACTTGACCTCTGCTACTTGCTACTCGATCATGGCATTCTGTTCACCTTGTCTGACCTGGAGGATAAGGTACTGTCACAAAGTTTACTAAAACTACTAAAATGGTAGTAATACAGCAGCGAACGTTGCAGTATACTGTATATAGAATACTAGGCAGTGTAGCATTAAAGTGTAGCATCTTGTCTCATAATATTCACTGGCCCTTAATTGTCACTGATAAAGCAGAATAGCAAATATAGCAAAAATAAAGGGACAGCAAATATTATGTCCTCTACAGTATGTTAATGCAACATTTGGAGTTGAGGCTAAACCAACAAAAGTAGGGAAATGTCACTTTAGGGTTCCCAGCCCTAAAGACCCAATGCCACCCCTAAAGCAAATTGGGGTGGAGTCTTCCTAAGGGTTAAACATAGAAACATAGAAACATAGAATTTGGCGGTAGATAAGGACCACTTGGCCCACCCAGTCTACCCATTTCCCTACCTACTGGATAAGCTGCAGATCCTAGTTAACCAGCAACCTACTTCTTCCTACCCACCCCTAGAATTGCCTTATGACTGTCCCATGCATGCTTGGAATTCCACACCACTATTTTGACTCCACAACCTCCTCCAGAAAGCTGTTCCATGCATCCACAACCCTCTCTGTGAAAAAAATACTTCCTTAAATTACCTCTGAGCTGCCCCTCATCTTCAAATTGTGCCTCTTGTTCTTGCACACCTCTTTTTTTTGAAAGATGCTACCCTCTTGGACTTTGTTGATTCCCTTGAGGTACTTGAAAGTTTATATCATGTCCCCCTCTCCCTCCTTTCCTCGAGGCTATACATATTAAGCACCTTAAGTCTGTCTTCATATGACTTCCGGTGCAGACCCTGCACCATTTAGTTGCCCTCCTCTGGACAGCTTCCATCCTGTCTATGTCTTTGCAGAGATTGGGTCTCCAGAACTGCACGAGTACTCCAGATGGGGTCTCACCAGCTGTCTGTACAGAGGATAACAACTCCTGTTTTCTACTGGATGCCTCTCCTGTGCATCCCAGTATCCCCAACCCTCCTTGCTGCCCTCTCACATTGCTTGCCCACCTTTAGGTCATCTGATATGACTATCCCCAGGTCCCTTTCCATTTTTGTTGTTGTTAGTATCTCACCCCCATTGTGTACTCTTCCCTGGGTTTTGTTTCCAGATGCATTACCTTGCACTTCTTAGCATTGAATCTAAGCTGCCATACATTTGACCATTCCTCTAACCTTGCCAAGTCCCTTCTCATCCTTTCCACCCCACCTTGTGCATCAACTCTGTTGCAGATCTTTGTGTCATCTGCAAAGAGGCATACTTTTCCTTCCAGTCCCTCTGCAACCTGGAACCTCACCCCAATTAGGTGTGTACATTTCTGGAGTGCATAGAATTGGGTGAGTGTTAGGGTTGACAACCCCTAGGAAGACATCTCCCTGATTTGCTTTAGGGGTTGCATTGGGGTTTTAGGGATGGGAACCCAACAGTCACATTCCCTACTTTTGATGATTTTGCCTGAACCCTAAATGTTGCATTAACATAGTTTTTTGCAAAGACTTCCCTTACTTTTGAGATAGTGTAATGATATCCTTATTTTCCTGTTGGAGGCACTGCACTACCATGTATATTTAGTTTTGAGATAGTATAATTATATCTTTATTTGTGTGACAGAGTGCAGGGCCCCCATCCCTCCATAGATGAATATATGTATGGTTATGGGAAGCACAGGGTCCTCTAGGCCCTACACTTCCATTTGTAGGACAACAATAACCAAATTGTTGAGTATGTTGATGGTCAACAGGTGAAATGCCACTTGTACACTGATGATACAATAATCTATGTGGAAGGAAGTTTAGTGGACAAAATAAACTGGAGAATCAACAGTCCTTTAATCAAATTCAAAAATGTTCAATAATCATGTTCTTGTGCTCAATGAGACAAAGACCCAATCAGTATTATTTAGTAGAAAGAAAAAAAAAATGAGAACCTGGCCTTAAATATCCAAACACTGACTGGGAAAAAAATTGAACAGGAAAATATATAAATAGTTGGGCCTTTGGCTTGATAGCGCATTGAGATGGGAGATACATATAAATGAACTATTAAAAACATATGTAGGAAACTAGGGTTCTTTATAGACTAAAACATGTCACTAGACATTAGGCAGAGAACAGTTAATATGATGATAGTGCCAATTATCAATTATGAGATTTATTATATGGGGGCTTAGGAAAAACACAGTTGGAAAGAATAAATGTTATGTTTAACAGACTGGCTAGATATACCTTGGATGCACCTCATACTACACACCGATGTGTGTTATATAATACACTAGAGGTGGCTTAGGCCAGCTGGTAGAAGGAATGGTCATCTCATAAACTTTATGTGTAAAGTTTGAAGGGTTCTCATCCAGGGTATATCCTGGATTTTTAACATTAGATCAGCTAGGAAGGACCGTAGATCTGCAAATGGTGTAGAGTTTGATATAAAATGCTACAAAACAGGGGTTGGCAGGTCTACTATTATTTTAGAGGAGCAAGTTTATGGAATTTGATCTCTATAGACTTGAGACATTGTAATTCCACATAAAGTTAAATTATCTAAAAAATGGTGGGAGGAACAAGTAATGGCACCCTTGAATGTTGTTCGAAGTAATAACCTGAATAATTTAATACTACTATTGAGCTTGTGGTATTGAACTGTACTACATTGTATAATAATGAGGTTGAGATTGTGAATGCAATATTTATTACCTGTGCTTTGTGATATATTTATCAATATGATGTATGTGCATTTTATAATTTGGTTGTAACAGTATGTTGACATCCAATGGGACCTCACTGAAAATGAGCTGCTGCTCAATTGAGTTTTATCCCTGTTCATGTTTTCTATTTCATAAATAAAATATTTTACTACGACTACTATATTGTCAACATAGCCTTTCTATTACTAACCTCATCACCCCAATAGTAAAAATTGTGAAATCCTATCAAACGTCATTCTGTGCCACAGCAGCATAATGGGTGGCAGAGGCATGAAAAGGCATTTTGTGCAAGATTTGAGAAAGGACAGCTGCGCATTCATGAGATGATGTAAAGAAATGGGTATGTTGATTTTTTGTGGTAAAATATTGAAATTAACAGTTATGAGCGGCGTAACAAAATGCCAACAGATGTGCACAAGTTGGTCATTTTAGCATATTTTGACCCCAAACTTTTAGAATATCCTTCTTATGACCCACCTCGTGAACAAGTATGGAGATGATTTTGAAATCCCACCGAAGGTGATTTCACAAACAACTGTGAAATTGCCTTATGGATAGGATTTACAAAATGACACCCATTGTTCACAGAGGAAAAGGTCTCAAAAAGGTATGTTGTTGAAATCTGGTGTCAAAGTATGTAAAATAGCAAAGATGCACCAATGTTGAAAATTCCCTATGAAATACATTGATTTCCCATACAGAAAAATAACTTTTTGTGAGTGGTAATACAAAAAATATCTTTTTCATATGGCACTGATAAGAAAAAGAATTTTAATTTAAAAAAAAAAATTTCTTTAGCAATAAAGTGCAGTATGCAGCTAGGGGTCCTAATAAGCAAAGCTACATGTGTCAGTTCCTCACAAGAATATTATTTTGGGGTTTCCAAATCTGAATTTCTCATTCAAAACTGAAAACAAGATGGCTGCCATATGTAAAAGATTTTCCTCAAATAAAAAAATGATGTCATATGAAAAATAATTATTTTTCATATCAAACAGTATATTGGGGTGCTTACTGAGCATGCTCGAAGCATTTATGAACATTTAAAATTAAATAATTTTCGAACAAATTAATATTTTTCACCAGACCAGAAGAAGGCATATCTATCAGTCAGCACTTTTCACACTTCAAAGGTCAGACCAAAATTCCAAACTGATTGTGCTGTTGCCAAATTCAATGAAAATCACATTCAAACCAATGGGAAAGATCTACCAAAAATCACTTGTTTTCACTATCCAGATCTCAGAAACCATACATCTAAGCAGAATGAAACTTGCCACATCCACATATCTACCAAAGGAGATTATGCATGCAAACGTGCACACAAATCTGTTGAAGGGTTGCAAAGATGTTAAGTGCAAAATTTCAAGTTTAACATAAAACCGAGTTCAACCCTAAATATAGTGAATGCGACTATGCACTATAATAAGAATTCAGGAAGGTGGAGTTAACAGATATTTTCTTGATTTGAATGTAAAGAAGAATATAGAAGATGCCAGTTACATGTCCACTAGCAGTGAGTCCCAAAGTTTTGGAGCAGCGTCTGAAAAGGCACAATCACCTGCATACTTCAAGGTGGAGAGTGAAACCAGTTTATGTCTCAGACTCACTGACCTAGTGGTAATGGCAGCAGTGTATTAGGTCAAATAATCATGGAGATTGTAGAGGTCCAGTTTTGTTTGAGGCTTTAAATGTACCAAAAGAACCCTGTAGTCAACCCAAAACCTGGCAGATAGCAGAGAACTCATAGTGATGGTATGCTCTGTCCTTCATTTGGAGGAGAATTTTGGTGCCATATTCTGGACCAGCTGCAGTTGGGGATTTGGCTACTAGCTAAGCGCTTATAATCCACACTACAAGCATCTTGAGGATGAACATGAAGTACAACCAAAAAACACACTTCTCACATTGTGGTGGACATGTGGTGCATGCACATGGACAGCAAGTTGAAACTAACATAAAAGATAAAACTGAGGCTCCCTGATGAAGAGATAAATGACTGGAACCTCTAAGTGCTGGAGTGATTAAATCACTGAACTGCACAGGAATGCTGGCACTATGGACAGGATTATACTTTTAATTATTGCATAACAGTATTTGATGCACATTATGAGCACTATGATACTTTTGTTTTGATACCTGTACTATATAAGCATTTAAAATATAACCCTTTGTGAATGGTGCATTTCTTTGATAAAGTTGGGGCTGAAGCATCATTTCATATTGCCTTGGTGATGCATCTTAGCTGGAGAAAGAAGTGAAAGAAGTGTAGACCATTAGTAGAGATTTCTAATGGTTTGGATTCTTAGGAACTAATTTGGTGCTGAACCTTTCAACCCATTTTATAAAAGTACATACAATAGCCCACAGGGGCAGATTTCTAATGTTTCTAAAAAGTAACCCTGTCTATCGTGCAAGGCATAGCAGGTTGGATATACAAAACTAGACCCACTAAATTAAATGCATGTATTATAAGGCTGATTTTTACAATATTATCATTTAATATTATGAAATATGTTTATATTCATTTTAAATTTTTATTATATTAAGGTTGGCAAAAGAAAAGGCATCTCATTCAAACCCACTATTATCAGCTGCCTATATCTCTATCACGTCTTCATGTCCTGACAAGATCTTTAGAAGGCACTCACTTCATTTGAGGATGACCATCAATTTTGTGAAAACTAGTTTACTGATTTATTTTTCCTATGAATAGCAAAAACAATGAAAAATAAAATAAAATGTAGGCTTGGGCTACCCACCAGGTAGCTGGGTTGGGTACTGCAGGTATTGCCTATTTTGGCTGGGTAGGGTAGTTTGGGTGATGTACTACCCTACCTGACATAGCAGTGTAATTCTTGGGTTGGGTAATTAACACGGGTACTGGTTAATGGGTAGAGGACTTGAAAATAGGCATTAAGGGCAGCATGTGGGGTCTTTCATGAATTTGCAGTAGAATGGGAGCACGTGACACTTGGATGACACATGATTAGTCAGTGTGTCTATGCTCCATACACCATGTAGAATCCAGCTGGCAGCAATCTGTTTGTGTGTGTTATGATGAGTGGAAGCAGCTCCATGGGCACTCAGTCTGCAGCACAAATTGCCAACTTGTTGATTGAAAAAGATGAAAAAACTTTTTTTAATTTTGCTTAACCTTCACTTTGTCAAGGAGCAAAGGGACAGGGAGAAAAAGTGAGGGACTGAGAATTCAAACAATCTCTGCCTGGAGAAAGGGGTATCAGGCCAGCCTCAGTCATGAAGGTGGTGCTGGGACTTGGGACAGAACAGAGAAGGAAGATGGGAGAAAAGACATAAAGAAAAGTTCAAAACAAAAGGTTTTATTTTTAACAAGTTAATTAACCTACACTACAAGAAGTAAAGGGACATGGAGAAATAGTGGGGACTAGGAAACAATCTCAGCTGGGGAAGGGTGGTTAGGCCAGCCTCAGTCATGGAAGTGGTGCTGGGGACTGGGAGAGAACAGAGACAGAAAGTGAGAGAAGAGACATAGACAAAACAGAATGCACTGGGTAGCTATTTTGAAATTATACATTGTTTGCTAAGGGCCCTAAGCCCTTGTCATTTATTACTGTGACATAGCTACAAGTCTGTGCAGCATAGTAAAAGCCTTTTATGGCTATACCACACTGTTTGTTGGGTGCCCTTGAGCCTATTTATTACAGTGGCATAGCTACACTGTCATTCTGTGCATATAGTGAAAGCCTTTATGGCTGTATTACACTGTTTGTTAGGTACCTAAGCCAATTTATTACTGTGACAAAGCTTATACTGTCTGTCTGTGCCACATTGTGAAAGCCTTTTATAGCTGTATCACACTTTGTTAGGTGCCCTTGAGCCCATTTATTTCTGTGACATTGCTACACTATCTGTGTGTATAGCATAGTGAAAGCATTTTATGGCTGTATCACACTCTTTGTTAGAGTGCGCCTGAGCCCTGTCATTTATTACTGTGACATATGTTGTCAGCTACACTGTCTGTCAGCAGTTCATGAAACAATTTCCTTTCAGGGCTGTTTATACTATGCCTCATACATCCCAGTCTAAATCTACTAAAAGACAGCACAGTGCTGCTTCATATGCAGTTGCTAATGATATGGACAATATGAATCATAGCACTAATGAAGAACATATGAAAATAATAGTAACATCACCAGCACTGGCACTAAATCTCCTAAACCAAAAGCATATTAGAATTGAAATGATAGTAGGGTTTCAGAAAGAGCTGACTGGAGTTACTTGTAGAAGTACTGGACATTTTGCCACATGTGTCGGGATACTTCCAGTTGCTGGAGCAACATACAAGGAGGCGTCCTTCTCAAATATGAGCTCAGATACGAAGGCAGGGAATGCTGACAGAGATGGTGATGATAGTGGGGACTGGGAATGGGATAGCCCAGGCTATGTCCCACATAATGATGACAGCACTTCTGATTCTTCTGAAACCTGTGGCAATGAGATTGGTAGTTTCAAAAGGAGATAGGAGAAAATACTGCTGTAAGACTTGAGAGGCAAGTGCAGAATAAAATCATAAGCTAAACATAAGAATAAGAAGATGAGTATGAATGAGAATAATTTATCTCAACAAGGAAATAGCAGTGTAGGATTCCTCCAGGTCCCTTGACTGTACAAGGATTACTGCCAGGCACTGTGACACAAACCAAAAAGTAAATCTTTGGTGTGGAATTTATTTTACATTGATGCTGCAGATAACTCTCGAGCTGTATGGAGTCTATGTAAAAGAGCATCAGTCATGGTGTCAATCTGGCAAATTTTGAACATTGGTGATGATGTGATATATAAAAGACAAACACCCAATTGAGTGGGGTAGGGAAAGGGGCAGTGTGTGCAGTAGTGGAGGTGGTGGTGGCAGTGACCATACTAACAATGAACTGATAGCAGTAAGTGATACTGAATTACTTGATGTGTCTTTGCAGTCTTCTCAGACAAACATAAATTGTTTTCTGACACCATCAAGTACTGAAAAATCCCAAACTAGTACCCTGCATAAAAAACTTGAAAAATACACTCCCCTAAAATTAAGATGATCTGATCAACTAACATTGGGCCCTATGCATTATGCCAATGCAAACTGGGAGCACTGGCATCGTTACACGTGACTGCTGTGGGCGATGTCCATGTAGCAATCACTAAAGAGCTGCACAACAGTTAAGTGCACCTGATCCAATGGCCGCACAGAAACAATATGCCATGGGGTAGGCCAGGGCATGGTGGCATGTAGTGCAGCCTGCATGGGTGCAGAGAAGGTCACAGTTATAGCAGTGGGGACCCTGCCATAATCCACTCGCGCTCCAATGGATGTACCATGCCGGTCACAGCAAGACCGGTGAAGGCTCTCCATGCCTCCCAGTCCAGTAGACAGCAGATGAGGCTGGGGCAGCCAATTTGGTGGGTACAGAGGATGAGAGGTGGGCAGTCAGTGCTGGGGGTGACACTGCTACCACTGGTGGTGCGGGGGAAGGATCGAGGTATGCCTTCTGGTCTGTCCCTGGGAGGCAAGTCATGTGGGGCACATGGGGAGTACTCCATTGGGATGGGGCACAAGGGACTTAGGGTGTGTGGCCACATTGGGAAGGCACAGATGTGTGGTGGTAGGCCAACTGTGGAATGGGGCAGGGTCCCCTGCTGGGGTCCTGCAGTGCACTGGAGGGCACTGTGTAGCAAGGGCCGGAACAGGGGTACACATGATGATGTGTCCATGCTGCATGGATCAGGGAGCCTGTGGTAGGCATTCATGCACCGGACCTGTGCCCATCTGTAATGGATCCACTGTGGGACCCAGGATGGGCATCCCATTGAATGCCTGCCTGGATCTGCAACACCACCTCAGCTGCCTGTGGAGTCCTACACACACTGTGGGGCAGAGCCATGGATAGGTGTCCACCAGTAGTCAATACTTGCATGTGCACACCTGTCCACAGGCACGGGACCTACAAGGGCGAGATACGACTTCCAGTGCATGTTTCCTGACCAATCATGAAGAGGGCCTTTAAAAGAAAGTGTTGCAAGGACATCAAAATTTACCTGCCAGCATCCAACATGCCACTGTTAAATAGAGCCATTGCACATTTGTTGGACGTTGTCAACTTCCTTTTGCTCTTATTGCCCAAAAGTTTTCCTTGAGATCATGAATTGGATTGAAACACAGTACACAGTTCCTGTCAAACACATTTCTCAAAAAGGCTATTCCACAGTTCTATGACCTGGTGTGCACTGAAGTCATTAAGCGTGAAACTCTCTGAGGTGAAGCAGAGTCATATAACTACAGATATATGGACCAGCAACCAAACAATTGACTGCATGACTGTTACAGCTCATTGGACAAGTTTTCAGTCGAAAATAATAACCCCACTCTACCATAAGGAGTAGGAAGCAATCTGTAATATGTGTCACAACTTTTGAGGAAAATCACTACGCTGTGAATATTTTGCAGGAGTTGGAAAACAACTGCATTAATGACTTACTCCATATTCTTTATCTCAAAGATTCATAGTGTCAGATAATGGTGCCAACATAGTCAAAGCTGTTCGAGATGGCAACTACCAACACATACCTTGTTTTGTACATTGTTCTAATATTCTAATCCATAATTTCTTAAATAAATGGAAACAGAAATGTTGAAAACCTGTTAGGTCTTGTTAGGAAAACATGTGGGCATTTCAGCTACTCTGTGATGGCACAAAAAGTCTTGAAGGGCTGCAAAGGTCAAACAACTTACCACTGCATAAATTAAAGAAGGATATTCCAACCATTTCAACATTTTACATGCTGGAAAGGCTCCTTGAACAGAAAAAAGCTGTACAAAACTACATCATGCAGAATCAAATAGGTAAAGTAAACATCGTGCTCAGTTCTATGCTTGAATCTTTGGTCACCTTACAGGAGCCATTTGAGGGTTGCCAAATGAGATGTCAGTGAGGACAGTGCAAATCAGATTCAAATTCTTCCTAAACTAAGATTTCTTCACATTTCCCTTGATGACATCAAAAAGACTTTCAGTTAAAAGAAGACACTGCTACTGTTATGCTGACAGAAGACTAGAGTTTCAGCCTGTCTACTAATCAGAGAATAAATGGCTTGTTTAAGACTAACACCTATGTGTTGCTACATTGCTAGATCCCCACTGTAAGGGAACATTGAAGCTATCCTTCCTGCATGGGAAGACAATAGGTTTCATTCTTGAAAGACTTAGAATGCCACAAGTCCCGGGTGCAATGAACACACGGCACATAGGGCCTATGGCATTCTAGCCAGCAATCAGGATTTTGATCTCATATGCCACAGATTTTTCTGGTCTAACTTTTCAGACCTTTTACAGGGTTTGCACCAAATATTTGATGCACGCCACCATAAAGGGGTAAAGTGTTGCAAATGTGCCTGACCTTTGTGAATCTGGCAAACAGTGCAGCAAAGTATTTGGGGCAGTGCAGGGTTTGATGCAGGGCTTGGGAATGCCCTATGTCAACATTGAGAATCAAGCCCATTGACTATTGGAGAGACCTTCTGCTAACCAGTTGTGACACTGACCCACCAACACCAGTCAATGATATACAGCAGTCAAACTCTGCCGAACCATCAGAGTGTACCTCTGGCTCAGACAACAACACATCTATAAATTCTTCACAATCACCAGTGTCATCCAGCGAGGAAGGGACATTGAAAGCTACTTCTTGGGCATCTTCTGCTCAGGATCAGAAAGGCAAATCAATTCTGAGTCACCTGCAACAACATGGACTATTATCCTGTAAAGAAAGTGCAGCTGGTTCATCTGCCAGATTGGTGACTGTCTCACACAGCACAATGATCCAGCAGTATTTAGCAGACCATACTGTGACTGGTATGGAGTAAGAGCCATTACTCTGTTGGAAACAAAAGAACAAATGGCCAGATCTAGCAAATTTGCAATAATGCACCTCAGCTGTCCAACTTCAAGCATATAATCAGAAGAGGAAAATTTAGTGCAGCTAGATGAATAGTCACTGACCAAAGAACACTGCTAAGTCCTGTAAATGTGGAACAGCTTACATTTCTCAAAATGAATGCTTACAATTCCCAGTTACCCCAAACACTGAATGATGCTCTTCTGAG
Source organism: Neoceratodus forsteri (assembly GCA_016271365.2). NCBI lineage: Eukaryota > Metazoa > Chordata > Ceratodontiformes > Ceratodontidae > Neoceratodus > Neoceratodus forsteri. The sequence continues at coordinate 880,486,791 of CM028134.1, read as the reverse complement.
CCTGAACATGAACAACAGCCTGCAAACAGTGATGCTGAATATTATGACTAAGTTGTGTACGAAATGAATAGGTAATCCTCTGTAAAGTGGCGTACTGACAAATCTGGTAACCTAACATGGCTAACACATCTCTATCAGCAGTTGCAACTGTCCCTCTGACATAAATCCTGCCATGGTCACAGCCAGTTTGTGGACAAACAGACATGTTTGTCATTTTCTAACAATGTTGGTACCATTATTTATAACTGCATGCACTCAGAGCAGCTGTGCATCTTGTTCCTACCTCATCAAAGCCTGCCATGGGTTCAATTTTTGAAAACAGCTACAGGCTCACTAAGAGCAGCTGCACATCTTGTATCTGCCTCAGCATTGTCCACCGTAGGTATAATTTCTGGAAACAGCAGCAGGCTCATTTAGAGCAGCTGCACATCTCTTACCGCCTGATAAATGACAGGTCTTGGTGCACCTAACAATCAGTGTAATAGTATACAGCCTATAGTCAAACAGTCTTTCACATTTTTTTGTCTAGTACAGCACAAAATATTGTTCTATAACATTTCTTAATTTAAAAGAAAGAATGGAACTACTTAAGTAACATAGAAACATAGAAGTTGATGGCAGATAAGGACCATAAGACCCATCCAATCTGCCCATTTCTTTTCTACCTTTAAATGTGCCATCAGCCTTTGCTCTGTCAGTTACCTATCTATTTACTCATCTGTATTGCTCCTTATGCCCATCCCATGCCTGTTTGAAGCCCTGCACTATTCATAGTCACCACTTCCTGAGGTACTGAGGCAAACAGCAGTAAGAGTTTATAGATCTACATAAATAACTGACTTTTGTCATGCACAGCTAAAACAGATAATGTTTCTTTAAAAAATCACTTCAAAATCAAATACATGGTGACTAGTGTCTACCAGAAAAAGTAGCAAAACTAGACCCTTAAAACAAAAGCTGCACTGGTTAAAAAATAAAATAAGGAATAATGTATTGGTAACCATAGACAATGAGCCCATGTTTCAATTGAGGGTTGAGATAACAGAGTATGGACCTCAAGAGCAAAGTTCAAGAGGTGCTTGCTGTTATCTCAACCCTGAATAGAAACACAATGTGAGTTGTGTATGGTGTTGTGAGAGTTGACCTTTTGCATGTCAGTGACCTCCCTTCTTTCTCATGAACCCCTCACATTTTGGTGACCTATGGGTCAGTTTTAGGTCTCCTGAACTTATTGCTAAAGGAGGTGTTAAACAATGTATTTTATATGCCAACAGAATGTTCTAGAAATGGTGATGCATCACTATGTAACAAACTCTGGCAGAGCCACTACGACTGTAAACACATTAACTAGATAAGGGTGTTTCATGGGCTTAAACATAAACATGAATTGCTGTTGCATACACTAACTGAATCAAAGTACGGTACATTGAGAAAGGGCAGATATAAAAATAATGCCACCATCTGTATTACAATTACCCACAGTATATGTTTCACATTTTATTCTATGCACTGTTATAGCAACCAACTCAGCAGAACTGGGCCATCATATACATGAAGGTACTGTACCTTAATTGCAAACACTGCTGAGACAACTATATGTTGTAACAAGGTGGAAGATAAACACAATGGGCCCAATTCTAGAATGGTGGCACAAGTTTGCCATAAGCGCAACTTGTGCCACCCACAACTGCGACAATGACACTGCACCCTATTCTAGAAGGGGCAGGGTCATTGCAACAAGTCCTGTGACTTGCAACATGCAGCCAGGTATGCCGAACCATGGGTGCACCTGGTGAAGCATTCATAAGCCACAACAGTAAGGCAGCATTCACAACCCCATACACAATTCCCCAATTCCCTGGTAATTGAGTGCCCCCGATCATTGTAATAATAATTAATTACTCCAAATCCCTGGTAGTCCAGTGGACCCTGATCATTTAATATTAAGTGAAATCACCGATTCCCTGGCAGTCTAGTGGTCCCCGATCATTTTAATAATAAGCAATATCACCGATTCCCTGGTAGTCTGCGGTCCACCCGATCTTTGTAATATTAAGTAATATCACCAAGTCCCTGGTAGTCTAGTGGGCCCCACCCCCACCTAACCATACCAGCCACCCAACAACCCCACTCATCTCCAGCCGGTGACTGGCACAGCCCATCTCTCACCTCCACGCCCAGCCGCCAACTGTGTGCAGTATGACTGCTACTAGAAGGCGTGCTCAGAAATTAATATTTGAGAGCATCTTTCCTGTAGTGCTCATGCACACAGTCACGACATATGAGGGCAGTGGCCATGCTGGTGGGGATGGGTGGGGGAGTGCTAGGTGGGCTGGCCTAACAGGTGGGGGGTGTCATCACAGTTTCAGGAACGCAATGTGTACAATGATGGTGGACACTAGTACCGAGGTAGTGATGTGCAATGATCAGGAGGTTATTGGGCCTGGGACTGTGGGTGATGTTATTATGTTTATGCTGATCGGGGCCCGCTGAAACCAGGGGCTAAAATATATTTATTCTACACTGAACAGGGGCCACTAGACTACCAGGGAATGGTAATTGCCACATTGCAGCTGGCAACTCAAGGATGGGGCACGGGTGGGGGATGGCAGTGCTGCCCTGTGGGCTGTGCCAATGGGTGTTTTGTGGGGATGAGGGCATGGGTAGCCCTGTGGGGCCCCACTTGGGTATGCTGGCATGGGGTGGACATGGTGGTGTATGTCTGCAGGTGGGTCAACAGGACCCGGGGTGGCCATAGGTTACACCAGCTAAATGCCGGTGTAACTTAAGTTGCTGTTCTCCTCCAGGGTTCTTGCTGAATCCTGACATTGTGGACTTTTTTGCTGCCCTTCTGGAATGGGGCACAACTGCTGGTATAATCCCTTAGCGCCATGTCACAGGGGGTTTATGGTGCAACTGGGACTATAACTGATGTCTGGTGCAAGTGGCCTGTGCCACATCGCAGGCCACTACTTTGGTAGAATCGCATGTCTCAACTGCTGGTGTAAGGTTATAAATATTCTACATGGCACAAGTGTTGTTACGCCAGGTGTAACTGTACTAGAATCTGGCCCAATGTTGAGACATGTTTTTGAAGACATTTGATGTGTTTAATTAATTTTTAGAGATGTTTTGCTATACAGGTCACACACATACTTAGTATAATATAAAAGTGCATATACCCAAATGTCAATGTAAATCTTACATTTCATTACAAATTGTTCTTTTGAAGGAAGATCTTACTGTACAAGTTCTAAAATGGGTGTTATGTAAAGTAAACTTGAGTAGGTGTGTTATTGAGAGTATTGCATAGATTATCTTTTATTACTGCTCCTCCCCAGGCACACACAATATGAAAATCAACAACCCCTTGATATGAGGCAACAGGAATTATTTAGTACAAGGAAAGAAACAAGTAGCAGACTGAGTAAGTGGGCAGAAAAGCATGAGCATGGTAAGTCAAATAACATTTCAAAAGTCTCACTATTATAATTCATTTTTTACAAATGTGTCTGCACAGTTGACAATTTTGTAAAGAAATAATAACAATGGGAGTTGTTCTACATATGTCCACAGGTGCCACACATGCAGGTGGAGGGATCCGAGGTCCAATGCACAGTCTGCCCTGCTCCTGAGTCAGAAGACCATGGCAGAGAGGCAGAGGTACAGCGGTTCCATCGATAGCTGTTGAAGCAGAGGGAACCAAATCTGATGAGGTCAAGGGGCTATTGGAATCATGAGAGCCCCTTCCACCTGTAGTATCAGAAGAACCCTCTGAAGCACTGGAAAGGAGGAAAGGCATAAAAGAACCTCCTGTAGAGCAAAGAGACAGCGCATGTCACCAGAAAACACAACGCCTGGGAATGAGTGAGCAAAATTGGGTAGTTTTGTGTTGGATTGGAGACAAAGAACTCTATCTCCGATGACCCCACAGGTCAAATAACTTTCAACCACCTCTTGATTTAGCTTCCACCATGAGCCCTGGCAGTGGTGTGGCTGAGACTGTCTGCCAGGATGTTGCTGATGCCCAGCACATGGACAACAGTCAGGTGGAGTGCCCAGTACAACACTCACATCGCTTCCTGGCATAGAGGGTATGAGCAAGTGCCTCCCTGTTTGTTCAGGTACCAGACCACAGACATATTGTTAGTCTGAATCAGGAGTGACATAGAAGAGGCTGGAAGGCCTGGAGGGCATATAGCACTGCCCTCATTTCTAACACATTGATGGGTAGAGATGCTTCCAGTTGAGACCATGTTCCTCTCAGTCTGATGGTCTCCCAGGAGGGATCCCCAGCCTTGACATGAAGCATCCATTGTAAGGGTCATGGTAGAAGCAGGGGTTCAAGGGATCCTTCTTCATGTACCCATACACTAGGACCATGTGGTCCAAGTTGTCCAGCCACTGATCCCATTGGACACAAAAAGTCTATTTGGTCACCCTCATATGCAGTCTGGCTAGAGGATCAGTAGGGATCACAGCTGCTATCAGCCTGAGAAGACAGTGGATCGACCAGGCTGTAGTCCAGCATGAGTTGGTCACTACTCTGGCCTGTTCCTGCAGGGTCTCCACTCTGTTCGATGGGAGGAAGGCCCTGCCCTGGACCATATTCAACACTGCCCCAATTGAACTGTAGGTACTGGGAGAGAGAGGTGGGACTTGGGATAGTTGGCTGTTATTCCAAGTCTGGAAAAAGTTCAGGGTGAAGAGTGACTTCCCTCAGACTGCTCTGTGATGGGTTGATAGTAGCCAATCATTCAGATACAGGCACAATTAGATCACCCTGTGGCATAGGGCCACACTACCACTGCTAGACACTTGGTAAAAATCCAAGGTGCTGAGGATAGCCAAGGGAAAACCTTGAGCTGGTAATATTCCTCACATAAGGCAAACTGAAGAAAGTGGCAGTGGGATGACAGGGATGTGCAGGTAAGCATCAGTATGTCCAGCGCACAAAGCCAATGGCTCTTGTGGAACAGGAGTACAAGTCTCTGGATGTTGAGCATGCAGAACTTCTTGTACTCAATGTACAGGTTGAGCATGCTGAGGTTCAGGATGGTTCTTAGGTCATCCTTCTTTAGGCACTAGGAAGAAATGGAAGTAGTACCCTCCTCCTATCTGTGCTGGAGCCATTGGCTCTATGGCTGACTTTTGCAAAAGAGCCTAGATCTCATCACCTATCAGAGACAGGTGCCTTGGAGGATAATGGAGAGGCCTGAGGGATTGTCTGGAGATCTGTCTAGGAACTCTATGGTGTGACCTCTTGCTATTAACTGAAAGACCCAAGAGTCAGTGGTTATGTTCTATGACCCTGGAAGGTGGAGGCAAATCTTCCCCCACTGGTTCCCTAGAGGAGCTGGAGGAGGCAGGGGTCCCCCAAGTCAGGAGGATGAGGAGAAAGGTCAGCAGCTCCTCTGGGGGCTTCTGGGACTTGGCAGGGGAGTAGGGGTTCCTGATGCTGGATACCAGCAACTGGCCAGGCATTTGGCAGGGGCCTCTTTGGTCTGGCATCTCTGTTGCTGAAGAAAAGGCTGTTTGCCTTTGTAATCCCTCGGTACATGAAGCAGGCATCGTGGATGGTTTACCTCGGTCCTGCAATTCAGTGATAATATCATTTCTTTGTGTCACCTCCGAATAACACTAATTCACTGAAAGGAGCATCCAGGATGGAGGTCTGGATGTCTTGTGCCAGATTAGCAATCCTGAGCTACAAGTGTCGCCTAATGCAAATTGCAGTGGCTATGGTGTGAGCAACTGAGTCTGCTGTGTCATAAGTGGCCCGGAGGGCATGATGACAGAAATTTTAACCATTCTCATTGTCTTGTCACTCTTGGCCTTAAGCTCCTGGTCCTGGATAGCTTCCATCTTTGACTTGAGTGAGGCGAGGGAAGATTTCTGATGGGAACCATATGAGTCACATAATTGAGGACATGAGGGTGCAAGTGGAGAAGGAATGGATCTTGTGACCAAAATTGTCCTGCCTCTCAGTCTTCTTATCACAAGGAGACATGCTCAAATGTTAGGTTTAGAGGACTGGTCATAGGCAGCCATGATAACAACTGAGTCTGCATTAGGATGGCCAGTAAGGTGTGTGACCCACACTGGGATGTTACACCCTGTCTGCCTTTTTGAAACAGCCAGAATGGAGGAAAGCTGTTGCCAGATAGTGGACATCAGGTCTGCAAGGGCCCAGTCCAAGGCAGTATGGGCATAAGAGCTGTGTCAGTCATGTCTAGATGCTCTGCAAGCCTTTTCTGCTTTGGATCCTGTTCCTGCCTAGCCCAGCCACAGGCATTTTGTATAGCTATGAGGAGTTCTGCAAAGGAAGGGTCCTCCAGAGTGGAGTCTGGGGACTCCTTGGGCTGAGACTCTATAGGTGTATGTTTACCAGAGCTGGAGGACAAATCTGAGTTAGAGTCTGAAGAATGTCTGCTGGGGGTCTGAAACCTTTAGAGGAGTGTCCTGGGTTTTATCCCTGGCCTGGTGTCTAGAAGAGCCTTCTCCAGAAAGGTGGGAATCCACAGAAGAGCTTATCTAGGGTTCAGAAAGGAGGCGGGAGTAGAGGCTGCCACTGGTTTCTGATAGTCAAGGTCTGATGCTAGTTGAGTCCTGGATGTCAGCCTGAGGCTGCTGAGGAGGCAGAGGCTGAGGAGAAGATGGTGGAGGAGGAGGCTTGTATAACGGTAGCCCGGCATCTGATATTGAGGTATCCATGAGCCCGACAGGAGTAGGGAAACCAGAAGGAGCATACCCTTGATTAGACATAGCCCAACATCTGATCCCCAGCCATAATAGGGTTGATGACAAGATATTGGATACCCGGTGAAGGTACATTGGGTATAGTGGGGTGGATAGCCTGGAACATTGCCCATAGGTCCAGCTGGAGGTGGAGCTGGAGCTGAAGGCCCAGCAGGAGGTGGGGCCAAAGATCTGGCAGGAGGTCCAGAAGGACCAGGCATTGGCCCGTAGGGATATTCAAAGGGTTGGCACTGGATCAGGGACAGGAATGTCTGGCACTAGAAGATTCTGTGCCTGGGGCCTGATGGAAGGCTGTCCAACAGTTGAGGAATGGCTGCAGTGCCAGATATACCCTGACCCTGTGAAGGGTCACATGGCAAAGGGTCACTTGGGGTCATGGTGTGAGTAGAACCCGATGGAAGACCTGCCTTCATCTAGGGGAGCCAGAGTCCAAGATGGTGGAACCTGGTTGTCCAAGAGGGCTTGGGTTGAGGAGGTCCCAATGGAAGATCTCTGGAGGGATTAACAATAGGCCCAGTGAGTGAATCAGGAAGAGACTGGCCCAGTGAAGGAGGGGGAACTCCAAATTAGTGCCCACCTCTGGTTCTTGAGCTTCAGGCAGGCCTGGATGGTATGGTTGATTCAGTGGGAGCGAGGATCCTCAAAAACTTGCATGTCCAGCAGCTGGCTCAACTCGACTTGGGGTATACTGTGACCCTGAAGGAGAGTCCCAGCTTGCAGCCCCAGATGAACTGGGGAGCTACTTATCAGCTGTGGCAGTGCAGATGTCAGAAGAGCTAATCTCCAAAATATCAGCCTGGGCCATGTAGACAATAGTGGAGCTGGAGTCCAGTTTACCAGCTGTGATCATGTTCTCTTCAATGGAGCTGGGAGTGACTTATTGACCTGGCTGCTGGTGATAGATCCTGAAGAAAAACATGGGCCTAATGAGCACAATAGGGGTTCTGTCATCCAAGAAGAGCCCCGACTGCACCGTGAATAAAGCAGGTGGGGTGTGTGTCTGATCTTGCTGGAGCAGCAGAAGACCTGCCAGTAGGGGTACTTAATGAAGTGGAGGCCCCTCTGGTGTCAGTGGTGCCGATGGTCACTGTCAAATGGATACAGACCTATCCCAGTCTTGATGCCTCTCCTTTTCTTAATTTTGAGTTCTAGCATTGCAGAAGAAGATTTTTCCCATAGATTCTGCAGCTTCTTTTCCATCAAAGCTTGCACGCCTCCAGCAAGTGGGCTTCAAACTTTTCTGGTGCTTAATCCATGTGGCCTGGTTGAAGGATTGGCAGGGTGCACAATCCTTGACCTGGCGCTTAGCCAAGGCAGATCATGCAGCAGGAATGCTCTTCAGCATGCAAGATCTGGGTGCGCAGGACTTGCACTTCTTTTCGTGCATCATCCAACTGTTCATGTTCCTGAATTGTAGCTCCAACTATATCCCATGCTGTAAATTTGTCACTGTTATTTGTTCCCTTTCTTCTGTATATCCCTCAAGTTATCTGTATTAGATCTGTTTATACTGTGATTTACTATGTAATTGTTTCACCTGGTGTTCCGTTCTCTTTTTATGCTAAACTGGATATTTGTGTAAATGGGCATTTTTGCTCACATACCTTTCAGAATGAAATAAAGACTGCTTGATTGAATAAAACTGGACTGACAGACCTGAACGCAGCAGTTCTGTAAAATACAAACTGGCCATAATGGTTGCAACTTGTACAAATACTGCTGGTTCAGTCACTCTGGTTTCTCTGTTCAGTCTGACTGTTACGTGTCTGGTCCACTCCTGGAAGTCTGTTTTTCAACTCTTGACATGATTGACAATGGAATCTTCAGGACCAGACCAGATAGGTAAAAGCCAGACCAGATCATCTGGAGTGAGTGGATCAACAATATTTGCACAAGCTCTGCCCAGTCCAGATTTTATAGCTCTGTTCAGGTCTGGTGATCTGTTTTTATCCATACCACACTGCATGTGGCTTAGTGACACACTGTACAGATGGATGCAGAGTCTGACCCATTGAAGGCTAAAGTTTCAGAAAACAATTATGCTAAAATATCAAGACTCACTCCCCCACCCCCAAGTCATAGTCCTCTACTAAAGGCATTCTTAAATATTGGTGTATCTACATCCACACCATTAAGCTTTTAATGCCATCATGCCTCTTCTGCTGCCATGGACACCACCATCCGTGATGTCCCATTCTGCTAGTGCAGCCCTCCCAACCAGGTAATTTTCCATGGAGCAGCACTTTATACCACATCAAATAAATTACTGCTAAACTCCTTCTTTTTAAACATTTTGTTGAGAAATTTTTGTTTAGTATATCCATGGTCAGGAAAAATGAATTTGTAAGAGGAACCAAAGTCCCTATTTACCCATTCATTTCATCACAATACAACATGTTATAAACAGTTTCAATGTGCTCGGGAGGCAGTATAAGCGCAGTAGTTTAAGGCTCTGAGCTGCAAACCTGGAGACCTGGGTTGAATCCCACAGCCCCACTTGCATACTGTGTGACCCTGAATAAGTTACTTAACTTCCTTGTGCTCCCAGGTCACACCTGTAAACAAGCATTCAGCTTAGTTTGTCTATCCTGGTAAAATAAATAAGAATAAATAAACTGATCAGATTCTATGTGTAACCCAAGTCAAACATGCCTACCTATGTGCAAGTGAAGCAAATGTCATTACTATCATTCAGTTGTAAACACCTATAGTCAAATTGCAGGTTAAGAACATTCAGTACATTATAAACAGTAGCCCAGAACTGCCTGCATGAGAAAATGAAGCTGGTGTATTATTTGGAAACAGACAACACTGGGACTTTGCTATGGAATGTCCTGAAAAGTTGTAGAATGACTGCTCCTAGGATGATGGTGTCAAATGGCTTAATGAGGTGTTCATAGGGGCTTGGGGAACAGCAGAGCTTATGTGTTATGCAGAAAGTTCCAGGAAGTATTTAACCCATTCTACTTCCAATAGCTTTCTATGATGTCTGTACTATCCATTGGTAATCTGACACAGAATGACCACCAGAAGATAATGAATTAACCTCCTGTGGGCTCAATTAGCTCCAAAAGCCAGAGGAAAAATAGTGCTCTACAGCTTCCTATACACACACAGGCAGTGTAGTAATGAGGCTTCAGAGGAGGAATCTATTTTAACACTATATCATGTTTTTGGAAGCAAAAATGACATCAACCCTTTTCTGAATGCAAATGCCTGCTGGGCTGCACCGCCGTAAAAAGGGGAAATGGTTAGGCATGTCCTTTAGAGCCTTTAGAACTTAAAAGTTGTATTTTCTGAATGGCCATCTTTTTTTAATTGGAATTACAATTAGTTTTTTCCTGTTCTGTACATTAGAGTATTTTCTATCTTTATCTTATTATGTCCTGTTTACAAGTCCTACCTTTAAAAGAAGTGAGTTAAACAGTTCAGCTCTACATTTTCTTTTGCTGCATGTAAATAGTGTTTGGCTGTGACCTTCAATCAGCTGAGCTATAGTCTGATAATCTTCATGAAATTGCTGTGGAAGGTTTGCACTAAGAGCAACATATAATGTTGCCAAATCCATTCTGGCAGAGGAACAGAATGCTGGCAAAAGTTGCCTCCTGCCTGTTTTCCTTGCAGCTAAAAACAAGACTAAAGTAACCGTTGGCTTGGGGTGCTTATTTAGTTAAAAGCCAGTTCCTTCATTTTCACTTTTGTGTTTCAAAACCATTTTGAAGCAGCAGTTTATTTTCAGGACAAATAAATACATTTCTAACTTTCTCACTCTTAATCTCTCGCTCTCTCTCTCTCTCTTTCCTCACTCTCATGAATAGAACATAAATGTCAAACAGCAGTATTGCCTAAATTCTAAATTCACAATGTGGGAAACAGACATTTTGCTCATTGTATGTGTTTGCATTTGTAGTAGGCCTCAGGTTTACCTGTTTTCTCTGTGTTCTCAAGTTTCTTGTTCCTTGTTTCTGGGAACCCGGCCAGCCACACCTCCCTGGACTTAGGAAGAATCAGGTTAGAGGAAAGGTCTAGTAGAAGGTGGGGTTAAGCTATAAAATCACTTATTATTGTAATTAAAGGTTTTGAATTGGATATTTTATTGAGTATGTCTGTCTTTTTCTATGCATGGGTTATAAAATTATCTGTAAATGGTTTTAGTGCTCTGAATTTAAAATATTAAGATTATTTTTCCCTGTCAATCAAATGATGTCATTACTAGCAGACCTTTAACCAGTCATGTGACACCTATCTGTATATAATGTTGACAGCTCCATAGACTAAAAGAGTCTATTTGGACAAAGCTGCTATGAAGTCAGAGCTCTGTGTCGGTGCTTAATACCAGGCAGGAGGTGAACTCCAAGTTATGATGGCTATTTTGTTTTGTACCTGAAAACCTTGAATATAACCTCTGAGCTGTTTCAGTTTTGTTTTGCTTCAGTTTAGTTTTCTTTTTTGTTGTTGTTTAACAAATAATTTTGAAACTGAAGACGCTGACATGGACTCTGGGCTTATTCACTCCCACATCATGATAGTCGTCCATATCTTATTTTAGTATATGGTTTTAAACAAAATATTAATCAAAGGAAGTAGTGAGATTGTTGTATCTTAGTGAAATCTGACTGCACAGATTATAACAGTGAATACTTCTCTGATTTTTTTTTGTAATAATGTGTGTACCATAACTAAGGAAAGGTTTTAAAATCAAGTTTGTTGATTGGCAGTGTTTATCCTACCAACTGCTGGTACAGAGAGAGGCGAGAGAGAGAGAGAGAGAGAGAGAAGAAGAAGAGAGAGTCATTGAGTGGCTCTGCCCAGTAAGCACTACTGCACTGAAAGGGAATCTCCTCACACACAGTGAGGCAGGCATTGGGAACTACTAGTGTGGTCATAAAGGCAGGCTGCAGCCTACAAGTTAGGATAGCATGGAAGCCCTCCCATTTACTCTGTCATGAATCATATGAAGATTTGTGTGATCTAATGGCTCCCACTACCCACTTCAGGCTGACCTGAAAGTCTTCAGTTGAAGTCAAACTTTCTTTGATGTGCCACTGATCCATATGTAGTAAAAGCATTTGAATTAGTACCATACTTTCTTTTTGTTAATTTTGTTCTCCAGTCTATGGATCAAACAGTAGCCACTTTGTAAGTTGATATGTTCAATGAAAATAAAGCACTGTCAGGCAGGATTACGACACAGTAGGGACACAGTTGCACTTGGTAATAGAACATGCACAACAACTTTTTGAGAGGCACTGATTTCTATACAGATTTAGCCCTGACTGTACTATATATTCAGTAGCAGCCACAGACACTGCCAGATATTTCCTGAAATTTCTGTGATATTTCTGGATATATCTAGTGCTTTCTCCATTTCTACAGTAGGGGTAGCAGAGAGAAACTCTTTAAAAATTTCATGAAATAACTATAAATAGCTGGCAATATCTTTGACTAGTACTGTAAAAGTTAAAAACATTTAGAAAAACAACATAAACTAGAAGCTTACCCTCCTCTCCTCAATAGATTCAGCTCAGATGCACAGTGTTGCACTCTTGAGCATAAGCACAATTAAACTTCTTAGAATATCCTATTTTTATAAAAAAACTTTTCAAATCCTTTTAAATGTTTCAGCACTAAGAATGATCAAAGAGATCTGCACGAATTGTGTTTTTGTTCACCAAATAAGACTGATTTGTACAGCATTCAGAGACACAGATCCTATTCCTCCTGCTCTCACTCTCTGACTGCACAAGATCAGCCCTGCAGGAAACATCCTGCTGCAACATGTACCAAGTGATGATTCTTTTGGACTGGAAGTCAGTAAATATACTCTCATTTTTGGCATGTATTTCATGAACTGTAATTCATTTGCCTGTAAGGTTTTTCCATCATTGTGCTTTGTGATGTCCTGCCTCCCCATTCTTTCTAGTGAAAAATACACACAAAGTATATATGTTTTACTTCACTGCAAAAACTGCATAAAACATAAGGGACAGACTTCTTATCCCTAATAATTAATAAAGATGGGGCAGCAACTAATGAACTGAAATTATATGGTACAGTTTATGGCTCTTAGTGAGAAAAACCTGAAACAAAGGTTAGTTTAGGTTTGTTTATACTGATCATTCTGCATTGGTTTGAATGGTGCAGATTAGCTGCCAGATGATAAGTGTAAATATGTGAGAGCACTGTAAGATGATCCATTTTAGCACCAGTGAAACTCTGTAGTGGTGGATGCTGAAATGATGCAGCAGTTTTGTGTCCCATTAGCCCTTTTACACAATGGGTTCTGCACTGCAGCAAGTGGTACAGAGCACCTAGAATGTTACCTCTTTGCTAGGTACAGGAACCCATCACGCATTCAAAATGAGCGCTCACTGATCTGGCATTTCCTATTTTCCTGGATTCGCTGTTGCAAAACAAGTTCTGTTGTATGCTGATGTGTACATGGTGTTCAACACTACATGAGTTATGCAAAGAGTCTTGTTAGACCCTCTGGGATCCCATGTTGCTTACACTGAAGCACTTCGTGTACAGGGTCCCAAGATTTGTAGGTACAATATTGTACTCAACTTGAGCTAAATATATTTTCAGATAGTAGAAATACAGTTGTTTTTTTTTTCAGTTATACTTTTTCCTCCTACCTGGCTTATATCTGGAGGGCGTCCCCAGCCCACCCCAGCATCCACCAGTTAAGCGCTGACCTAGCCCCAGGGTTAACCCCACGGCGGTCAGTGAGGAGTCAAACTCCACCACCAATGACTGGATTAGGTGGCCAGCACTGTGGCTAACTAGAGGCAGAGCCTGCGAGGTGCCCTCCACCATCCTGCATGGCGGTATCCTTTTCTCCCATTCTCCCAGGAGTTGGGACCATGACATGATGTCAGCGGTGGAGCAGCACATGCATCCACATATGCTCCTCCAGATGTCTGGCCCAACTCCTCTCCTACTTGTGGTGCAGCACCCTGCCATCCAGCCTCCACCGGGGCAAACAAGCACCGACCATCGAGAACCCCTTCCCGGAGAAGGAGAGCAGTCCATCGGATGTGCAATCCTTCCCTCCCCTGCCAACCCCGATGGCTCATGCTCATTCCGAACATGGGTTGCTGGCATAGCGCGGTAAGGTGCCAGCGCCTCAGCCCTCAGCACCACTGGAGCCAGTCAGTAGAAATACATTTGAACTCAGGAAACTTGTTCTTTTTCAGCAACAGGGCTAAAAAGTACTTTAAAGGTGCTCAGAAAGTGGAGCCATGACACTGGGCATGCGTTTATATATATTCATATCCATGGGAAATGAGTATGCATAGCGCTTGCCCAGTATCATGACTTTCAAATTACTTTTAGCCCCATTTCAGATATGGAACTAGTTTCCTGAGCTCAGCTTTATTTCTACTCTGAAAATATATTTAGCTGAATTTGGGTACAAATGTAAAAGTGAATGGCAGGTTTTGGCCAGAAATGGAGCTGAAACCATGAAACAGCCCAGCACACCGATGTCTGGGCTGCTGTGTGTAACAAATGCAGTAGTGCAGACAGAGCTGCTGCAAACACAACAAAAATGTTGCAGTTTAAGAGGGTGCCGTGTAAAGCACCTTGTGTAGTGTTCCACACACCTGAATGGATGCACTTTCAGTGTTGGCAGTCAGCACAGGGATATAAATGAAACAAAGGGGAGGGGGACCAGGCTGCTTACAACCCTTACACAGCAATATTGACTAGAATTATCAAATTCTGTAGAAGCAGATTTCAGCAGAGTTTTGGAACATTCCATCTACTGCCAAAAATCACTCAGTAGTGGAATTCAAAAGTTTCAAAAGTAGAATGGAGAATGGTTGTCATGGATCAGTAATCCACAGTCTACATAAACTGCCTACTCCTTTTTCACTATCTCTGGATACTATTTCCGTTACATGTTCTGTGCAATGTTGTTTCCCAGTTTATAAAGGAATGCTTTATATAATAAAAAATTAAAAATTCAAAGCACAATTGCAATTTGCACAAACTCCACTAAGCGGAAATATGAATTCTGCACAGCTGTATTACATAGCTTCTGCACCAATCCACAATTCTCATGTGGAAATGCACTGGAAATGACTACAACAGTGCAAGTTGCACACAGATGGTGTAGTAGTGCCCAAACCCAGAATGTGGGTGTAAATATACCTTTACTAAGCCTCAGTATAACCAGCAATAAAGATCAGCTATGTACAGTAATCTACCAGGAAAATGTCAACAAGGCTATAAGAAAAGTCTTGAAGGAAAGATTCATTTAATACATGGCAGTTCCATTTGTAAAAGATTTAAATAAAAGATCCAAACTGTTCAAAGCAGTGGTCTGTGTCATTAGGCCATAAACATGTGACAGTTATTCTGCAGTACCTGTGTGGTGCTTTTTAAGAGGATTGCTTTAGTACACCATACTATCCCTTATCCATATTAATTTTTATAGCAAACCTTAGTGATATAAACAGACAAAAACTCAGAAGCTGTTCTCACCTTTTTCTGCTACATTGGTTGTATAGCACCAAAACCAATGTGTATATATATATATATATATATATATATATATATATATATATATATATATATATATATTTATATATACAATATATCTATATATATATATATATATATATATATATATATATATATATATATATATATTATCAGCTAAGGGCTTCAGTTTTGAGTAGTATTGAATGAAAAGACCTAATGGTATAATTGCTTCTCACTGATTTGTACTGGTTGAGATACATTATTTCAAATAATTAAAATGAGGCATAAAGATAAAATATGTTTCCAGGAAAGTACCCTATAGGCCTGCTTTTTAAGAACAATTTAAAGAAAATTGCAATTTAAAGAAAATGTGCATTTCCACATGAGAATTGTGGATTGGTGCATAATCTATGTAATACAGCTGTGCAGAATTCAGAATTCTGCTAGTTCCTGAGACCAGATATTCCTACTGTTTTTTTTATTTTTGAGAAACTGTCTCAGGTTATCACAGCTTGTGATGCAACTTTTCATTTAATGTATGCCTTGTCAGCAAAAGCACTGCTAAGACAACCCAACTGTAAAATCTAAAAACATTATAGGCAATAAAAAACAATTTAAATGATCAATACCTGAATGGACATCTGGTGAACAAATACCATTTATATTTCATTTTCCCATCACCCTCCCACTTCATATTTTCTTGTACAAAATCCCTGCTGTACCAGTTGCACTGTGGTACACACTTGACTGCAAAGGGTATGGAAACATATCTCATTCAAGCCTGACATTAGGTCTGCTGCTTAATCAGTCAACGTGTGCCATTCAGGAAATCAGTCAAACCCTTTCTCCAGACCATGAATATGCTCTATCATTTATTTAAACTTCCCATTCTGCTCTTGCCTGGGAGTAAAATACCTTACATTTCCCTAAACAAAGGTCTCCTATCATTAAATATGATGTATAGTCAATGAGCCTCTGGGTCAGTCTTAGCATCTAAGTTTCATTTTGAAAAACAAATACCATTTTAACAAAGATAGCTAAAACCTATAACCCCAAGCATAGTGCTATTGGAACCAAATGTAAGTCAACAAGTATTCAATGGTATGAATGCTCCACTTTTCATGTGTGGTGGGCATTATTAGAATGGCATAACTTTGCTGGATCCCTATTGTACTTCACATCTGGGTTTCCTGACTTTTGAGGATCTAGATTTTAATCAAATTCATTGAAAATTTAATTTTCTTAAAAGTTATCATTAACATCACTGTGTTACTATACAGCATGATACAACAGTGCAAAACATTGTGACTTACAATAAATTATTTACTAACTGTTTAAATATGATATTTAGTACACTTAGAGGAAGCATAAAAGAGTCTGTTTTCAAGAAGAACAGTGCATAGGATCAATAAAAGGATGCTATAGAGCCAGGCAAAATCCCACTGTTTGTTTATTGTGCATGCTTTCAAACCACACATAACTCTAAAGCTTCAATCAGAGGTGCAAGACAAGCTGACAAGGCTTTGCCAGAACATTTATTACATTTCAAATAGGCTCGCACTAGACCCAGTCTAGGCTGAGAATCAAACAACGAACAAGTGTTTTGTCCTGTTTTGTCTTCACAGTGTCTTATTCAAGTATTACATCAACCCCAAGGATATAGGGCATTAAGTACTTTTGTAGTTAGTATAATAAAGAGGAAGTTTACTGGAGAAACTGTGCATAGGATCCATGAATAGATGCTCAGCATTAGGAAATATCTAAATAATTAACAATATTAATGTGTATTAATACATTGAAATTACATCCACATGATGTCATTATATTGCAATGACTTCAAGCTTCATTTAAAACAAATTAACTTTGTTTTGTGTTTGCTATAACCCACCTCATGATGTCCTTGCTTTTTCAACATAACTTTTATGGCGCCAAATCTGTTTCACTATTGTTCCCTTTCTAGAAGCAAAAGATTCACTTTGATACATATTGCTTCCTTCACTGCGCAGCTCACGATTAACCATGAAGTTAGAAAAATTGATAGAATTGATAGAATGCCATTATTATTTTCTGAAGCATTTGCTACAAGTTTTAGCCTTGTCTGCCTCAAAGCGAAGTTGGAATCTGCATTTTAAACCTTTGGGATCAGATGTTAAAGCGTGGTGCAGAGCTTGCATCAAGCCCTGCATCAAAACCTTTCCGTGCACCAAACCTGCTTGCTACAACTGTATCCCATTTTCTAATCCCAGGCACAGTTACAACGGTTTAAACATTTTACAGCAGCTCGCACTGAATCTCAGGTTCAAGCTTCACAAAAATGGTCCTCAATATTGATGCAAGCTAGACCAGAAAAAGATGACCTAGCTTGCCTCAGTTGCTGCATGGGATAGAAAATCATCTTAGTTTGGCACATGCCAGGTGTGCCATATCTTTGGCATAGTTAGGGTTTGCGGCAATGTTGAGGCTTTCAAAATCCAGGCCCTTAAGTGTGCTGACTCATTTCAAGCTAAATAACGTTATAGTTAATAGTGAATTGATGTGCGGTATATCAATGTGCTCTTGGTATAAAGAAGCTATATTGACACACAACAGCCATGTTAAACTGACTCTTAACTTTATTTTCTTTAACAAGAATACTCATTTGTCTTATGGTTCCAAGCTGGCCCTTTTCAAGGAACTATTGTTAGAAAGTCTATCTTTTGAACCATTATTTTTAAAAATAAAAGCCTGTAGTTATTGCAGTATTGATGTGTCTTGTTGATACAATTTTAATATATCAAATTACTGAAAAGGTGCTTTTACTCTGTCAGTGCATTATTTTGTTACTGCATTGATGTGTATCAATATGTATTGTATCAGTACATAGAAAGTGTGTTCACAGGCTTTAACACATAGAATAATACAAGGGAGAGTGCATAATGAGAATTTAACATGAGGTGTGGGATGCTATATAAACCCTGCAAGTGAAGCAAGTGGACTTTATCAAAGTATCCCACACAGAGAGTGTGCATTAAATAGAGAATAAAGTATGGGTCTGTGTGTGTAAATTGAGTTTTCCACACCCAGACCCATATTTTATTTTATATAATTGCTGGGTTTGCCTTTTTGCCTCAGCAATTATATAAAATGAATGCAAGCTGCTGTGCAGCCCACCTAGTTCAATCTGAGCATCCGGTCTGTGACACTGAATCATGGTGCCATTTTCAATTCATTTAAAACTTTTTGGAGGGGTAAGCAGTACAGACAGGTTCTTTTTAACATTGCAGATTCTGTTTTAAAGTTAAACTTGCCACCTAGTCCGATTCTAAGTGGTGATTCAGTCTTCTGGGTGAAAATGGCTGAGTGCGTGCTGAAGGAAAAGCAGCAGTTGGGTATTCACAGAGCAAGGAAACCATGTGCATGTTTGCTGTTATAAACACTCCTTTATAACAGCAAATTACCCAACTTCCCTATGGGAAAAGAGCTAAGCCAGTTTTATATGTGAGTTTTGCACTCCACCTTGTGTTGTTTCACATAATTGCTGTTGAATGTTTTATCTCCAAGTAGATTTATTAAATTAATACTGATTTTCACAAAAGTCTTTGTGTCTGTGTCTGTTTAATATTTATAAGAAAAGTAACAGTACACTTAAGATAGTCAATAAACCATAGCATAGTCTTGAAAAAAGTGAATGTTACTGTTTATTAAACTTTTTAAAGGTGGCAAATAACAGACTGTTTTAGCTTGCAGTATTTCCAAAGGACAACACCATTGTTCAGTCACTTAAAATGGCAGACAGTGAAGGCAGCAGAAAACATTTAACTCTTAGTATGGTAGATTACTAAATATGAGAAAAAAACACTTTTATAACTTTGCTTTGAACTGTTTTAAGTTCATATTCTGATGATTTAGTTTAGGTTGGGGTAGTGGTTATCATGACGATATACAAATAAATTGTGGAATTCGGGGCTGTCTCCATGAAGAAAAAAAGATGCTCCTTGTGAGATCTAGGGAGTGAGGTCTGCTATCTGGATGCTCGCTACCACATCAAAATCTGTCTCTAACTGCTGACACAGGTTAAAGAGTATTTGACATTTTTGTGTGACTTTTCATTTGTAGAATTGTGTTTTTGTCAGTCAGGAGAAAATGCTGGCCTGTTTTATGATTCCTGATTGACAGTACCCTTGAGAGCTGTGTGAGAGATTGAGTGTGAGTGGGGCTGAGCAGAAGCTGGCACGTGTTCACCATTATTTTTATTTATTTATTTTTTATTAATTTAGAATATTGGAATTACAAACCTTTGAGTTAGAAACTAATTTACAAAGGCTCCACATTGAAAGGTAACACAGTGATTACTGTGCAAGTTTTACAAAGTGATTACAGTACTAACTGCAATAAAAAAAGAAAAAAAAAATGAACAGTGCAAAATACGGTTAAATTTAAGCATTGAGCCATTATAGTGGATGTACATACAGCTATGAGGTAGGACAAAAACAGAATCTTGGAAAGAAAGAAACAGGGAGACAAATAAAATAGTCAGGAGATCATAGCAGAAGAGGGCAGGTGAGGAAGGCCACTTTTGATCAGAGAGGCAGTCCCTGGGACATTGTCACACCATTTGGGGGAGATAGCCGGAGCTAGCAGGAGAGGGGGTCAGGAAAGCAAAAGTAGGGCAGAGTTTGGGAGAGATAGGAGGAAAACTGTGGTGGTTAAATGGAAGGGAGGTAAAATGGGGAGCAGGGAGGTCAGGAAGAGGGAGGAGAAGGGGAGCAGTGGGTGGGGGGCAGAGATAGGAAGGAGAGAGAGAAATATAACAGGGAGTAGAGTAGGGAAGTTTACCAGAGGTTCAAAAGTGCAGAGACATGGACAATGATGCAGTTTAAGTTTAAATGGGCCATTTTTTTTTCAGAGAGGATCTCAGGAGGAAGACTATTTTACCAGAGAGGTTATAGCAGTGAACTATAACCATCCTATTCTATTAGAAAAAACACCCCCAGATATTACAATATTATAATGACTTTAAGCTTACATTTAAGAAAAATATTTTTACTGGTCATTCCACCTGAAACATTAACTGTTTTAAAAAAAAATTATCTTTAGAAAGGACTAACACTGGAATCATTAGGTTGAGGAATGTAATATTCTTAAATGAATACTTGGAATTAAGTTTTATGTGGATTCATATTGGCAGTGAACTTTCAGTCTAACTATTAACATGAATACATGTTGATAATGTTGATATAGTAAAAATTACTCAATATGTCAGTACTGTCAAATTATATTTTGTAAGAATATTCATAAATTAAGATAGTGACATAATGTGGATGTTGTGACAGGCTCGAAGCATTCATATACAAAAAAAATCAGTTCTAGCCATTACAGTTGAAGAAATTGAGCACCATATTCAGAAGAGATGTGTGGTGCATCCCTGGATGTGCTGAACATCTCCAGACTTGGTGGGCCATCGGAGGTGTGGCCATATTCAAAGGCCACCTATGCATCATGCACCCCTGACTGTGCTGCTGTACACCATATCGTGATGCACCTATGCAAATGATGGGTCCCTCGTGCATATGTCAAGTATCACAGTATTGAAACTCAAAAAGCATAACTATGGCCAGCTGCACCAGTGCATAGTTATGCTTTTGAAACACTACTTTATGCGTAGGGACCAGGTGGTGCCCAGCACACAGTCTAGAGCCAGCTACACAATCCCTCCTCCAGCCCTGATCAGTGTAAAAATAGGATATAAGACCCCAATCCCATTTCCATAGTGTAGGATCCCCTTCTCAGCCCCAAGCAGTGCTAAAATATATTATAAATCCCATCCCATTTCCATAGTGTAGGGACCCACACTCCCAGCCCTGAGCAGTATTAAAATAAATTATAAATCCCAGATCCTGTTTCCATAGTGTAGCAACCCCCTCCCAAGCCCGAAGCAGCATTAAACTACATTATAAATCCCTGATTCCATCTACACAGTGTAGGGACTCCCTCCCAGCCCTGAGTAATGTTAAAATAAAGTATAAATCCATGATCCAATTTACGTAGTGTAGGGACCCCCACTCCCCAGCCCTGAGCATTGTTAAAATAAATTATAAATCCCCAATCCTGGTTTCATAATGTAGGACCCCCTCCCCAGTCTTGATACCTATATGAAACATGAAAACCCCAATCTCCATTACCTGGTGTCTAGTGCCCCCACCATGGTAGGCAGTACCCCACCACCACACACACACACCATTAGGACCCATGCTGGTGACTGACACACCCCTTCTCACACTGATCAGTCCCAGAGCATGTACAGTAACTAGTACATGCTCATTGGTTCCTCATTCCTCAGAACTGTCATTCCACAATTCACATGTATTATTCTGCAATTCAGCCAGAACATTTTGCAGAACAGGGTGTAAAGTTGCCAAATACATTAGGAAGATTCTGATTTTTGCCAAAAGTAGAAATTATGAAAATGTCATGAAATTTACAAAATTTTGTGAAAGTTCCACTAAAGTGGAATTTGCAACTTTGCACAGCTCTATTTGGCATAAACAATATATTTTTTCTATTATTTAAAAAAAAACAGGTGCATATGCTAAGCAATTGGATGCACACTTTGCTTAGAATTGATAGCCATATACAAATAACTGGTTGCTGTCTGTTTTATTACAGACTTTAATATTTCTTAAAAAAAGAAAAAGAGGGTTGCATGCTGACCAAGCACTAATGTGCACTACAGAATTGTAAATTCACAGCTTTACACAATTAACTGACTGTTATCTGAGTAGCCATTAAAATAATATATTTTTTTGTCTTTTGTAGTATTTTGTATTAAAACAAAACAGGGTTTTGTGCTGACTGAGCACTAAGACTGAATGCAGGATTATGGAACTGTGTAGCACTAGAAAACAAAGTTTAAGGAGAAGTAAAGAGCAGTATGAGGAGACAAAGTTAGTGTGAAGAGCTGCAGGATAGGGTGGTGGTAATTAGCCAATTATGCTAAGAGATGACAAAGATAAAGGGTTAAAATTAAGTAGAAACAATTTAATTTAAAAGAGACTGTGGGAAATTACAAACAACACATAGACTATACAATGGGATATGCTCTTCATGACAAATATATTCTATTTGGGAAAAAGCCTACTTCCAAACACGGTGACCAGTAGCCACTCACAATCAGTAGTCAGCAGAACAGGTCATTAAAACAAAAGGCTGTACTGATAAACACTAAAAGTTTAAAACTTTTACAGCAGTAATACAACACTGAAACTGGAATCTGACTCTCCCCAACAGATTCAGTTAGGTTGTACTCTGACAATAAGCACAGTTAAACCTCTCACAATATCTGCTTAAATGTTTTCTCTTCAAATAAAAGTTTTTCAGATCCCTTATGCAAAGTCTAATCACTCCAACTGAGCTAAACTTCTTGAACCATATTTTTTTTCAAAGCAATAAGACTGATTTGGATTAGCATTCAGGCACATGTACTGTAATTCTCCTCCGCTCTCACTTCAAACAGCACACAGCAAAAGAGTTGCTCTGCACTTCTAGCCTAAAGGTGCTGCCACTTCAAAGAAACAGGAACTGGACAAAGGGTAAAGAAAAGAAAAATGGTGCAGAAATGTGTAATTCAGTCAAATGACAGGTTAATGGCAAACTCATGAAGATCAAACATTGGTCAGTACAAGGTCAAAAACCTCAAGGTTTCAAGATAATCAGGTCTTCTTCATTGGGCTCCTGAAGAAGACCATGTTAAGCTGAACTGTAGGGGTGTTTGTCTTTGTGCTAACTGATGTTTACTTGTTCTTAATGAATTTGCCACCAAAGATATGTAAATTAGAGGAGTATGCACTGTTGTTTTCTTTCCTTCATTTTTTACATCTGATATACAAGCAGCAACATGTTTTGATATAATTAGAGGGATTTGGGAGGTGTGTCACTGCTGAGCCACACAGTTCACAATACCAGGGCTCAGCAGTCTCACCATTGACTATGCACTGTTATCTGACGCAGATCTCTGTGGGCAGAAACTTTTGTACTTCAAAGGACTGAAGCCACTCCAATCAGAGAGGCTTCGGTCCTCTGAGCTGCATGAAGCGATGTCAGCAAACAGCTGAGCAGCTTTCAACATCAGGAGCCAGTGTTTGGATCTGTGACTCTGGTGTCGATTAGCATCCATGCTAATGCTCAAGTCCAAAGTCATGAAATTCCTCCCATTCCAATAACAAAGAAAAGGTCCATTGTTGTCTGTTGCTGGTGCTCTGTAACTGTTTTCCCACCCAACCTTCCTCTCAGCACCCACCACCCCCAATAAAATAACACTGACACTGGGGTGCCCAATCCCCAGTGTCAAAATCAGAAATAAAGAAAACTTTTCCTTGGTGTTTTTTTAAATTGCCTGCAAAAGAAAAGGTCCATCGATGGCTGTTGCAGCTGCCACTGTAACTAACTCCCCACCTCATATTTTATTTTTAAATACATGTAAAAGGAAAATGGTCCATTGATGTCTATTGCAGCAGCCAGCATCTCCACCACCATTTATAATGCTGACACTGGGGTGTCCAATCTCCCAGTGTCCACTGCTGGCATAACTGTTTCCCCACCCAACTCTTCCACTTAGACCCCCCACTCCCCAAACATAACACTGACACTGGTGGTGCCCAACCCCAGTATTGAAACCTGAAATAAAGAAAACCTTCCCTCTGTGTTATTTTAAGCAAGTAAAAAGAAAACCCACCCTCCATCATTTATAACACTGACACTGGGGGTATGAAATCACCCAGTGTCCACTGCTAGCACCCCTATAATTGTCATCCCACCCACTCTCACTCAGCACCCACCTCCCTCCACCGCAACATAACACTGACACTGGGGTCCAATTCCCCAGTGTCCACTCTTGGCACTCCTGTAATTGTCACCCCACCTGACCCTCCTGCTCAGCACCACCACCCACACCCTCCAAACAAAACCCTGACACTGGGTGTGCCAAATCCCAAAACCTAAATAAAGAAAAACCTTTCCTCGGTATTTCTTCTTTTGTTAACACTTTATTTTAAGTGTCCCTAACTACACTGTAACTACTGTATAACTATGCAGTAACTACACTGTAACTACTATGTTGTTACATGTAACTACTATGTGGTTGTTAACCAGTTTCACATTTGTGGGTTGTATAAATGTGCAACTTCTACTACCTCTCCTTTCGCACAAATTATTTAATTCTCACAAGTGTAACTACACATGTAATAGCTGTTGTATCGGTATCAGAAAATCTATTGCACAACTACCACTCTGTTTCTGCTGGCATTATGTTGTTTGTTCATATAAGGGCAGCTATACATGTAATAGCTATTGCAAATTTAACAGCAAATCTATTGTGTAACTACTATGTTACTACTTTTGGCATTATTAAATCTGTTCTTATAAATGTACAGTAACTAAATATAAATACAGGTCTTGTGCACTGTTTCAACTGTCTGTGCCTATCTGACATTTATTTAAAAGGTAATCACACAGAAAAATGTTAAAGTGTAATAAGAATGGTAACTAAAATATGAATACAATGCAACTTCAGTCTGCTACAGTTAAGCAAATAAATAAATAAATGAATACATACATGAATGAATGAATAAATAAATATCACCAATCTGCTATGTGGAGTGATGGTGGGCAGTGCAGATACACATGCAGGGACTCTTTCTTAGTTGTTACATGCATTTATTCACCACCATGCCCCAAGCCCTCATGAGATATAGTCAGAGGCAGTGGTAGCTTGGTGAAGGAGGGTGTCATGGCTGCCACCTCATTTAGCTAGCGGAAGGGCATGTAATGGCTAAGGAAGAGTCCTTGCATGTGTATCTGGCACCACCCACCATCACTCCACACAGCAGATCATATATATATATATATATATATATGTATGTATATATATATATATATATATATATATATATATATATATATATATATATATTCTTTCAACTCAGAAAAGCATGGAGGCAGTATAGTGCAGTGGTCTAAGGCTCTGAGCTGCAAATCTGGTGACATCCAGCAGACAAGACCTGGGTTTGATCCACAGCTTTCACTTATATACTGTGTGACCCTGAGCAAGTCACTTAACCTCCTTGTGCTCCCAGGTCGCCTCCTGTAAAAAGCTTTCAGCTTAGTGTGCTATACCTGGTTAAACAACTAAATAAAACAAAAACTGACAATTAAAATAAAGAATAAGAAGGGTGTAACTACTAAACACTTCCATTGAATGTCAGTTATAGTTCTGATGTTTGTTTTCCTTCAGAAATCATTCCATCATGCACTTACTGCTTAATAAACACAATTTAATATTGTTAATTGCTATACAACTACATTGTTTACTTATACAATAAAAACATTTACATAATTACTTACTGTCTTGCAACAGTGCTGTAGTTACTAAGAAATATGCTGCTTCTGTGGCACTGACCAACACTCCAGGCCTGCTACTGCCCAGGTGGGTGGTTGGAGGAGGGGCATGGCTACATACCATGCTTTATCACCGATCTGCTATGTGGAGTGGTGGTTGGTGGGTAGTGCTGGATACACAGACAGGGACCCTTGCTTATCCATAACATGCTCTTCCACTGGCTGAACTGTGTGGCTGCCAAAGCACCATCCTTCACATCAAGTTACCCCAGCCTCTGAATATACTTTGAGGGATGGGTGAAGTCAATAAACATAGGCAGGCCAGAAGATCTCCTTACTGGAAAATAGCAGTAATGGAAGACCACCCATAACCCACAATTTTCACTCCACACACAGTGCAGAATCCAGTCTGTTAATGGTCAGTCCATCTGATTGAATAGCTGCTATTGATCACCAGCCCTGGAAATGCACATTTGACACATTTCCTGCTGCCTATGGGCCCTATGCACTAACGAGTGGGTTATATGCACCTGAGGCACACACCCCACCTGCTTACCTTTCAGCCCCTGACAGGTACAGGGTGCACAGCATGCAAGACCGCATGCACCTGCAGGCTGCCTGTCCATGGCAGTGCCCCCTGACATGCAGGGTCACCTGGTGGTCGGGTGGAGTTGCAGATCCAGTCAGGCATCCAAAAGGATGCCTTTACTGGATCCCACAGTGAATTTCTATGCCACTGTGGTGGGAGCACAGCATCAGAGTCAGTCACATACAGTGGCACCAGATGGACATCTGCCAGACACTCACCTGGGAAGATGCCCCAGCCCTCCCCTGCAGTCTAGGGGTGTGGGGCAACCTGGAGGTCAGTTGTGTTGGTCCGCCATTCCGGTGTCCATAGAACACAGGGGCACATACCGGGTTACACCTGGTCCCAGATGGCATACCTGGTGCCCCCTGTCTGGCACTATGCTGTAGTGAATGCTGTGTGGTGCAGGCATGCCTTACATGCCCACAGCATGGTTTCACAGGGGCTAGGATAGCAGGCATGCAAGTGGCTTGCATGTCCTTGGTAAATGCCAACAGGGGTCCACGGGACCTACACCATATGGCATTCACATGTGGGTTGCCTACTTGCCTCGGTTGTGTGGTGCATAGGCAACTATTTTGTTCATGCATAGGGCCCTATGTGAATAGGGTCCAATATTAGATTGCATGTTTATTAAGCAGTAAGTTCATGAGGGACTGCTTTCTGACTGAGAACTTACATCACAGCTTCAGTACTGACTTTTGGTAAATGTAAGTGTGTGCAACTGCAAATATATGTTACCTAGGCATTAACTGTGAAAACAGTACCATTATTTCTTAGCCACAATATTGATATAGTGCCAATTGTAATTATGCAAATGAAATATGTTTGTGTACAGTTACATATAAATTCACAATATTAGACTGCATGTTTACTAACCTGTAAGTTCATGAAAAACTGGAATACAGACATGGAACATCATCTGAAGAGGTTATCAGTTAGTTCATTTAACTATAGGAGACCAAAGTTGTATTGTATTCATATTTTAGTTACCATTCTTATTACACTTTAACATTTGTCTGTGTGATTACCTTTAAATAAATGTCAGCTAGGAATAGACAGTTGAAACAGTGCACAAGACCTGCATTTTAATGTAGTTATCCTTGCAAGAACACATTTAATAATACGAAAAGTAGTAACATAGTAGTTGCACAATAGAGTTGCTTTTACAATTTCAATAGCTATTACATGTGTAGTTGCCCTTATACAAATATAAAATAACATAATACCAGAAGAGATAGAGTGGTAGTTGCACAATAGATTTACTGATACACTTGCAACAGCTATTACATGTGTAGTTACACTTGTCAGAATGAAATGATTTGTGCCAAAAGGAGATAGTATTAGTTGCATTTGTATGCAAGTTGCATAACTACACAACTCACAAATGTGAAACTAGTTTACTACATAGTAGTTATATGTAACTAAATGGTAGTTACAGTGCAGTTACATTATAGTTACTTCATGTAAATTGTGTGTAACTACACAACATGCAAATGTTAAACTAGTTAACAACTACATAGTAGTTACATGTAACTACAACAATCATTACAGTGCTGTTACAGCATAGTTATACAATAGTTCCAGTGTAAAGGACACTTAAAATAAAGTGAGATGATTTTTTTCCTTTTATTTTTTGGAAGCCTGAAAACAAGAAAATGATCCAATGATGTATGTTGCACCATTAGTTCACCCCCACCAGACTCTCCCACTCAGCACCCACCACCCCACACCCCAAACCCTTACTTACCCACCAGGGGTCTGACACCGTCATCTTCTCTGGACCACAGAAACATGTTTACTTTTCAAAGCTGGCCCATGAACAAAGGAATCAGGTATGCAGTTCAATGTATTTCAATGAGGGTTTGTACTTAGTGGCAATAACATGGCCAATTTTTGATATTTTTGTCCCAAAATTTCAACATACATTTTCTGAGACACCACCTCATAAACAATGCAAGTGACATTAGGTACATCTGTCATGAAAGGTGATGTCCTGGTTGCTGCACAGAATC
The DNA here is from genome assembly GCA_016271365.2 of Neoceratodus forsteri. NCBI lineage: Eukaryota > Metazoa > Chordata > Ceratodontiformes > Ceratodontidae > Neoceratodus > Neoceratodus forsteri. Next base: position 880,458,570 of record CM028134.1, on the reverse strand, counting down.
ACTTTTGGGCAGGAGTTGAACATTTCTCTGCCCTTGTTCATGAGGTGGGGTCATAATAAGGCTACATTGAAAATGTGGGGCATAAATATTAAAAACAGCAAAGTTATGAGACTACATTAAAATTTGTGAATGCAGGCTCGTAAGTTTGGTAATTTTCAATATTTTGACCCAAAGTTTTCAACATAACTATTTCTTTATAGGACCTCATGAACGTGACAGCTGTCATTTTCAAATCCTGGCTAAATGTGTTTTCATGCACCGAAATGTGATTTTGCAGTTGTTGCACAAAATCACCTTTCAGGCAGGAGTTGAATATTTTCTATGCACTAATTCATTGGTGGGATCATAAGAATGCTATGTTGAAAATTTGGGGTAAAAATATTAAAAACAAAAGTTATGAGTCTACATTGAAATTTATGATCATAGGATTGTAACTGGCAATTTTCAATATTTTAACCCCAAATTTTAAGCATAACCATTTCTTCACAGCACCTCATGAATGTGGCAGCTGTCATTTTTCAAATCCTGGTCAAATTGTGTTTTCGTACCTGTCACATGGAGCGATGCTTCAGTGGTGCAGAATGATGATTAGAAACAGTTCACCTTCGGAGTTCATTAGGTGGGGTAAGAAGAAGGCTGTGCTGAAAATTTGGTGTACAAATACAGTAAAATGCCTAGTTGCAACTGATTATTTCACTATTTTAGCTTCACTCATAACTTCGCTAATGTTCAATATTTTGACTCCAACCTTTCAACATAGTCATTTTCCACACCACCTCATAAACATGATGTGTCATTTTTAAATCTTGACGAAATGTGTTTTCACACCTCTGGTGCAAAATGACATTTCTGTCAATATACTATAAATGGAACATGTCATGTCATGTCTATAAGACGAATCCTAAAACAAGTATCTTCAAAATTTGGGCTCAGAATTGCAAAAACACAAATTGTTTATCAAGCATCAAATGTTCTGCATTGACAAATGCTTGCTTTGTTTTCTTCTCACTCTAATACTGCTGCATCATAGCCATATGGCCATGAGTTTGGATAGACATTCACCAATGTGACTTGATCTCTAGCATGCACTTCATGAAGTATAATGCATTTCAACAGTCAAGTTTCCCCTATCATGATACTACTTCAGTTGTTAACCCCTTCCATTTCATGGTGTAGATAACATGAACAATGCAGTGATTTTTGCTGAACCTTGAAGACTAGGTAAAGAGTGCTAGATAGACTTCACCCACCCATAGTTGTTTCACAATGCTTACCTAGCTTAAGGAACATTTACAATTTTTTTTTATTCAACTGAATTGTACCTGTAGCTTTGTCACACTACAATACAAAATTGAGTTTTAGGCAATGGTTTTGCAATGCTTTGTGATGGATCCAGCAACACTTATGCAACTAATTTAGGATTGCAAAACAACTAATTTGTGTGAGAGTGTAATGGGAACTTTACTGTACTACTGAATTCTGTCTAAAATTATGTTTTTACCATTTTCCTGTGGCCCCAGATGCTGCTTGTAGCAATGGGTCAAACATAGAACTGGCTTGAGTCCAAGCTCAGACATTTTGGTTCGGTTTACTTGTTATGCTCCAAATCAACATGCATGTGCAACTCACTGTGGATTGTATCTACTGAACTCCCATTACATGATCCACTAAAGGTGGACTAAAGATTCTGAAAGCCCAATAAATGTGTCACTGTGCCTCTACTCCATTGTTCAACAGCAACATAATGTTAGAGTGACTTTATCACAGGACAAGGCAGCTGGGAATTATGGAGCAGGATCAGGAATGTAGGTTCTCATGGAAGGCAGAGCTCAGGCAGGCCATACATACATACATGGCCTTTGTACCTGCCCTGCCCAGTTTAAGATCATTTTCACAATGCTGATAAAATGCATGACAGGGCAACGTTCTTACAAATCTGAGGGCAACATGGCACCCCTTTATTTTAAAATGGCACAAATGTATTAAAATGAAAAAAAAACAGAAATCAAAGTTGCCAAAATAGCAAAACAAGACCAGCCCACCAGCACAGTGGTAGAACTACTCTTGTGGAGCCAATGACCCAGGTTTGGAAGTGACTCTGGAGTGTCCAAGGATCAGCTAGGAGGTGGAAAGATATAACATCTGATGGACAGCTCTCATACTCTGGGTGGGGTGCGTGATGGCTCTCAGCAGTAGTATGACTCCTGGCAGATCCAGGAGTCAGTGCTATGAGCCTCAGCAGTGCTGGGATTGATGGTTGTTGTAGATATCGGCACATAGCATGCAGGAGCAAATATTGCATGTTGTAGATATCTTTGCATATCCACAATCATCAGGGTTCTTCCAGTTCCAGTGACTGATTCAATAGCACGTTCATCGAGCTCCTGCAATAACTTTGAAAACTGTCCTCAGTCCTAGGTTGGCAGATAAGGTGTACATCTGCAGCCAGCATAGAAAGGAGCACAAACAGAGTTGAAAAAGCAAAAACAAAACAAAAAAAACTGTACCAAAAGCTATAGGCAGCATTATAACAGCTGTTTCTTGGGTTACAACAACAACAAAAAAAACTCATTTAAAATAATAATGGTCTAGCATAATCTTTGTACTATGATGTTGATAATTCTCTACATTCAATAACTTTTTCACACTGATCATACAATCCCTTGTACAAAATTCAAGAAGCCACAGTCTATGCACATACTCAGAACTTTTAACTTCTTTTCAATATCAATAGAATTTATATATAATTACTGGTGATCACCTTCATCACACTGCACACGACTCTGTAAAACACTGTAATAACCTGAAAATGGGTTATTACAGCATTTTCAAAACCTCAGCTTGTCCTCTGGCATCAATCACTGCAAAGCGTGCCACCTCATTGGCTCCTCGTCTCTGTGCGGACTGGCCGAATGGTTCCTCTGTTTCTGAGGACTTGAGCTGAACTTGTCTCCCTCTCACTTCTCAAGTAACTTTCAGTTTTTTTTAACAATTCATCTGGTTGGTCTTGCCTTTATAAGCAAAAAACTTTATATGGTTGATCCTGCAGTCTGCACTTCAGTCAATGCTTCAGTAGACAGTCAGATCGGGAACAGACCCTGAGTTTGTGACTTCTGTCTACCAATTGTGCTTCCTGTGCTGATTCCACACTACTTCTTTTGAAAAAAAACACAAAAAAGAAAAAAATTTCTTTAGAATAAGATGAACACAGACAGGAGAAAATGTGTGTGTCTTCACACAACTGCTTTGAATTCTCTCCTTTCTCTATCTGTCATTCAAAGTGTTGACAGAAAAACTCCCTGCAACAGTAATTATAAAAGTTTTGCAGCTGTGATATTTTGGATTTTTCTTATGCCCTCGTTGTGTGATGACTTCATATACCTCTCAAGCTTTGCTCTCGATGTTTATGGATCACCACACACCGAGGGTGTTTAAAAAATCACAACACACAGTTGCATAGCCATTATTCTCTATATAATCAACTCATTAATCATTCACCAAACAACTACAGGTCTACATGGACTTCATTCCAGTAACCTAAAATATTCAGCATCAATTATCTGCTACCTTTAATGTTTTGCAAACCTCATTAAGCTCAGGCTCCTTCACCAGGACTTAGAAGGTAGCCAGATTCATCTTTATAATATAAAGAGGGCTCAACAAGTAATACTGAAGTTACTGATGAGTATTACAGTAGTCTTCCTTCTTCTTTCTGAAAGCATTGGAAAACATACAGTAGGTGAACAATTGTACAGCTATATCATATCACTTAACTTAAGGGAATAGTCAGCACAAAGGGCCCTACTCTGAAATGTGGGCTGGACCCTTTGTGCAACTTTTGTGCAAATAATTTTGATTTACTTACTATTTAATGTATTACAGTATATTATTTCAGACTATTTTTGCTTAGTTGTAGGCTGACATCTTTTCTTACTACAAACAAGAACCCTGCAGCTGACATCAGAGCAGTAAGCAGCAGTGGAGATTCAACAACTGCAGTGTATGTTAGAGTTTATATAAGCTCAGATCTTAATTTGCTAGTCCCACAGTCCTCCATAGGCTATGTACATTCAGAGAGGACATGAACATTAGACCAGACCCACACTTGAGTGTGGGGTTCCTTAGTAGTGACTGTCCTCCTTTAATAGACACTCAGAGTCAGCAGTTGGAATTGTATCCTGGACATTCTACCCAGACAGCATCACGAATTTAAAGATCAGGAGCCTGATTCCAAGATGGGCTATGTCTTTGTAAGGCAAGATACACCAAATCCATGGCATAACCATGACCTACACCTTGCGTTGCCCTGGTGGTATTCCAGTGGCGACTTGTGCCATGGTGGATGCAAGCTGTGACATCCTGTGGGTTACACCACCCACTACACCACAGCCTGCAACACCTGGCGCAAGGTGGGCACTTACAGCAAGTTCACCCAATTCTAGGAGGGCAGCTGTTGTAACCTGCAATTGCCATTCTAGAAGGGGCACTGGTGGAGCTAAACTCTGACAGCAAGGAGCTGCTCTAAGTGGCAGCCGGCGGTCCTATCCATCGGCTGCCCACCCGTGGTTCTGCAATACTGGAGCAGCTGTGTTCCCCATGCCCCCACAGGCATACCCTAGCCCCACCCCAAATGTCAGGGACCCCTGTGGGTTCGATTCTAGTGCACCCCAGATGCCTGTACTGCTGTCCTGCCCCACATGCCCCCTATCGTGTGCCAAGGTGGTCCAAGGTGGGGTTTCAGATGGGCTGCCCATTGCCAGCTACAATTTATGACAAGAGGGTTCTAGATGCCAGGCATGTGGCAGTAGCCTATACCTGGCATATTCCACATGTCACAAGTGCCAGAACCCGCCAGTCCTGGAATGTGGCGTAGGGTCCTTGGTGGAGCGGCAATGGCATAACGCGCAACTGCATGCAAGTTACGCCATTCATCTTGAATCGGCCCCATATTCACAACTTTACTGATAAATGACATGATTGTGGAATAGTAGTTTAGATCAAGAAAATTATCTTGATACAGTTACCAGTACTTTACCGCATCAAGCCAAGAACACGACCATGTTACAAATTTAATATACAAGACAGCTGCATATAGCAACATCTTAAAACCATTAGACCATGCCTAATTGATAAGCTAGCTTTAGTAGTAGTGTAGTGATCATACCTCATTTTGATAATGCAGATACAATTTGGGGTGACTAATGCTTGAGTAATTATGACATAAATTACAAACTTATTTCTTTTTCCATATGTAGTTTCCTCTCTGCAGATCCGAAAGGGGCTTATGATCCTTTCCTCAGAGGGTACATTGATCTGGTGTCAGGAGGACCATCACAGGTTCTGTCAGGTCCCGAATTTTTGTCCATTTTTCTCCCACATGCACATCCATGCAGTGGGTGGGAGGTAGTCTCCACCTCCACAGAGGTAGCCAATCACCCTGGATGTGACCAGTCTACATGGCTGCACACTTGTACTGACCCCAACCACTGCTAGGTGTCATCCGACAGTGCACAGTACAAATCTCCACACTCCAATGAAGGAGAGCAGTCCTCCAGATGTTTCTATCCTTTCTGCCCCAGCTGACCCCTGTACCTGAGTTCATTCCCAAACCTGGGTTGCCAGCATGCTGCAAGTTAAGGCATCTAGCACCTCAACCCTCAGTAGCACCGGGCTGGAAAATTACAAACTTTTAAAAATAAAATATGCAGAATCATTTCAAGTTGAATTAAAATATTCAGCCCAGACTGCATAACTGAGCTTAAACTATTACCTTTTCTTTATGAGGAAAGAGATATGCATCTAACAACACTGATGTAAAATGCAAAATACTACTGCTACAGACAATCCAATAAACAAATTATAGCCACAAATATTATCACGGATAAGATGTGAAAGGAATGTCTATATTCCCAATGTAAAGAAAGCATTTAACAAATGATCCTTAATTTTAAGAGGGGCTGTGTTGTATAGTGCTTCCTATTCTGATGCCCATACTTCAGTTACCATGGTAATGTTGTAACAAAATATTTAATTCTACTGCAGTGCTTAGTGAAATCAGCTATTTGTTATACAAAACAGCACATGACAATAGTCATATAGTATTTTGATGACGTAAGGGACTAGAGTTAAATTTTATCAGCCCTTTAGTCACATGAGAGTACTGATATGCATCCAAGCTACCAGATGGAAAACTTCCCTATCGTGCTGTGTAATTTTCAATGCCATTCTCCTCAGGAATCTGCCTAGTAGTCATACCTTCAAAGCCAAAACAGTGCTTGTTTCAACAGCTCCACTCTGTCTCTTGCATTTAGTATTAAAGGATAGTGAGCATGTTTTTCTCCTTGCAGTTATTAAAACTCAAGCTGCTGATCATATTGGTGGTCCTGTGCTGGACCCTCTTGATCTCTTCATTTTCTTTTCTGTACTGAGGTGACCATAAAAGGATGCATTACCCCAGGGGAGTTTACTAAAGCCTTTGCAGGAGAGGACCACACCCTTGACCTGCTCCTTACTACTTTCCTAATACATCTGATCCTCTTCCCTCCGTCAGACCATTAAAACTGAAAATTACTCACCAAATCTAATAACCTGTGAATGTGCAGTATGTTGTTCTGAGCAAGTGCCTTTATTGCCATACTCTGTGCCCAGGGTTTTGTTTGTAATCTAGTCCTGACCAGAAACTTACAGCTAGCAAGATATTTTATTTTTATTTATTTGTATTTCGATGACACCTTTGAGCTGAGGACTCTTTTACAGAGGTTCCATGTCAAGGCAATAAGGACAATAAGGTACAAAACATAACATGATCATTACAATGGAACTTACAAAAAAAAAGACAAGTAAGGTTACAATAACAGCAGCCAAAGGCATTGTCAAGGGATTGTGTTCACGAGTTAATTATACAGTACAAGTCATAGGCGGCTCAGTGATGCTTTGTTAGGAGTGGGTTAGTGGGAAAACAGAAAGAAGAGTGGTGGTGGTGAGGGGTGGTATGGGAGCGACAGAGAGGGAGGAGGGAGAAATGGGGAGGGCATTGTGCTGGGTATGTGGTAGATGGAAACAGCAAGGAAGGAGGAAAGGGGATGAAAAGAAAAGGAGACAGATTCATCCTATACCCAGTAATGGAGGGTAGGAGAGAGGAGGAGCTGAGGCAGTGAGGAGGGATGCTTGAGGATATAATGCCTGGAGGGGATTATAAAAGGGTTTATAAGGGTTTTGTCTATAATCCAGTCTTGACCAGGAATTTACAGAAAGCAAGCTATGTTGGGTTTTGTTCGTAATCCAGTCTTCACCAGGAACTTGCAGTAAGCAAGCTATGCGGTTTAATGGGGATTACCTGTTGAAGTATCATGATCGATAAAGAACCTTCTTTGAAAATAAAGGCCTAAAAGGCTTATAGTACTAGAGGTGTATGAAAATAAACTTCCACCAGCAAAATTTCAGCCAAAGTTGGAAGTTTTCTTCATGAAAGTACGAAAATCATTTTGTGACTTTCGTGGAATTTCTGACTTATAACTGCATATTTTTTTATTTATCGTATATTTTTATATTAATTTATGTACAAATATCTGTAGTCATGATTGTTTCAGGGTTCTTTAGCAAAGCGAATAATTTGAAATTATTCCACCTTCACTGAAAACTGAGCAATCTGGACTACAGATTTTTGTTCTGCAAATTAATATAAAATATTCATTAAATTCAATAAATATTCTGCCGCCACACTCACACTGTTGGAATTTTAATTCCGCACATCTTAGATTATTGTGTGTTTGGTTTGATTGTAAGTGTTGGAACATTTCCCAGGAATCTGTGTTCTGGTGACATTTTCCACGTTACGTGTTTTTTTCCACTTTTTACATATGTCCGCATTGAAATAATTCCAATTCTGTCTAATGAAAAAGTGGAACCTTAAGTGCATTGAAGAAAATCCACACATCGCCCTCGGAACTCACACAGTTGTAGTGTTCAGCATGGAATTGGAGAGAGAGAGAGAGGTTAGTGGAAGATATTATACCTTATCCAAGTTTTTACCACACCACAAGGCAGAGTAGGGTGTACTGTGGAGTGAAGGGATTGATGCAGTAGGAGGAGTTAGAGGGAGAAGTGCAGTAAAAGTTACATAAATTTCAATTACATTGTGTTGTTTATTTTTGTTTTGTTTTCCAATCTAGTGTATTTTGTGGGGAGAATGGCATCACTAACAGAAGGATTGGCAATGGGCCAGATCCAGGAGGAGGAGGCAGACCAGCTTCATGGTGGGGACCAGCAGGGGCAGGAGGAGCAGAGCGTGCAGCAGGTGGTGATGGGACAACAGCTGGAGGGCAATGGGGTGGCACCGTGGCCCAGCATCAGTTGAATATATAGCAGCAGGCTACCACCTCCCCTGGCAGCACAGGGAGAAAGCTGACATCACCTTTCTGCCATAAGGAGGTAGCACCTCCAGTAAAGAGAATTACCAGCCATGCATCACAACTCTTTGGTCCTCAGAAACTGCCATTAAAGCAGTGCAATCACTTGTGGGCCACCACAAAGGCCACTCCTGTATCATGAGGGAGGAAGAGTCATCCCTAGAACTATTAAACAAATAAAACACAAGTGGGATGATATGCAGCACAGGGACCCACAAATTCTGGAGGTGTTAGGCAGAGTGGTCACCATTGGTGACCATATCAGGAAGAGACAGCAAAAGGAGGAGATGCGGAGTGAATCATCTGCTGCCAAAGTGATGCATTTGGCCTCAGAGGACAGCATCACCAGTGAGTATACTAACTTAATCCTTCAAATTTGTTTTCATCAGTCATTGTTGGAATTACACTTTATGAAATTATGATGTTTGTGACTGTGAGCTGAGGTGGTGAGCCCATAAAGGCACATGTAACTGAGATGCCATGCATACAGAGGTTAGTACCCTGCCTCTGCGTGCTCAAACAAGGTTGATATGCCTGGACTGAGAGCTCTGTTTTGATGGAGAGGGTCAGTTGTTCATTCCCAAAACAACTGAATTACTGTAGCTTCAGTAATTGTTAAATCTCAGTTGGCCAGTGATAGGATGGTACAACAACTTGGGATGCCATAACTACCCACCAACACCTCCCTCACATTCACCCCATGCATGGAATTCCTAAATAAAAGCAATATTTCAATACATATTTAATTAATGACTGTAGATAATAATATGCTCACTAATAATGTGCTCACGAGTTAGTTGTTAAAAGTGCTTAACCAATAATTTATTTACAAAGGTGTTGGAAGAGGGCAGGAATGGTAATCAGAGATGCAGGTGAAGAAGAAATGCAAGCATGTAATAAGCAACATTCACAGCAACCCCAGCTGAAACATCAGTAATGGTTGCCATCCCACCAGCAATAACACACTGTTTGACAGGTCCCATATCCACTGGTACCAGCACCCCCAGTTATCTCATGGTAGCTCCACAACAGTCTTTGCTGGGTACCCAGCCATTGAATCTGAGCTGTCCTGATGATTATGCCTTTGGTTGGCTAGAGTTGGTGCACTGCACTTTGAAGAATACTTAGTGTAAAAACACAACCCCACAGACCATGCAGTTTCAAAAATTGCCTTTGTATTAAGTGGAACAAATGTAAATCCTGCCTGACTGCCAAACAGTAGCTTTGATTAAACCACCCATACATTAACTGTCAAGGCAGCCCCTGTAACAGGGAGGCAGCAATGCTGTCAGTCACTGCATATGTGCTGTATGCTGTACTATGTGTATCCAGATTTCCAAACCCCTCTCTGAACAGACATGCCACTTCATGGCTGTTTCCCATAGCACTCTTTTCTGAATAGTAGTACATGTCCATGTTTCTTTTCAGAAGTGGATGCCTTAGTGTGTCATGTATCCTCCAGTCATCCCATCATGGTAGTACTATATCTGTTACGTTCTGTGGTTTAGCATTGTAGCACTTTGCCACACTTGTCCTGCTCCACAGCAGAGAATGTGTGTTATTACCGGAGCTTTAATGTCTCTCTTGTGTTTTCATATTAAAATTTCAAACACTGATTTGCACTCACTCATGTTCATTTGCAACAGGTCCTGAAGGAACTACAGCTGGTCCAGCTACTGTCACCAGCAACACTACCACCAGCATGACAGGAACAGCTGTCTCGCAGAGTAATAGTGTGCAGCCCCTATCTGTTAAGTTAGTTCTTTTGTTAGCAAATTGAATGTAGTGATGAACAACTGAAGGGAAGACTACCATTAGTGATGTTGCACTGCAGTAAACCATGTGGATTGACCCTTTCCTGCACTGTAGCCAAGGCACCACTTTAAAAGTTTTGACCTCCTGTGCTGTGAAGTTAAAGTGCTGTAAGAAACAGCTGGGTGCATGAATCCTTCCCCCATGCTGCTTGAGAGCATCCAATCAATAACACAGGGACGAGGTATGGTTTAGAATTATGGGGAGAAGAACATGCCACAGGTGCATAATAAGGAACATAGCATTTGTACCAAGAACCTTTAGCACCTGTGACTTGCTCTTATCAGCCCCAAATCACCTCCTCTCCCACTGTGTTACTGCGCTATAAATGGGCATAGAATTTTCAGTAGATGTTCACAATGGTACTGCAGTTGTAAAGGAGGTGGGACAACTATTTCTGTTTGCCTATTTATTTTAGTTTCCAGTTTGAAGACACTAATCCCTATTACTACCCATCTACTGAAGGTTATAAACATCCTTTAAGATTTTAAGGAAGGTTATGTGTGTCTGCCCTCACACCCCCCAACCACAAAGCATTCTGTTTCTATTTTTTGACAATGAATGGGCATGGAGCAACTGATGGAGTAACATTTTGTTTCACTGTCACTGACCTTGAAAGTGTTTTCCTCCAGGCTGCACCCCCCACACCACAACACAGCATAGTTTGTATTTCCATTTCATTTTAATGAATGCAGACTGCATTTGATTTGAATTAGTAACAATACCCTATGACAGGGTATGGGGTTCTGCATTATTTAATCCAAAACCCCAGGTGCATTGTGAGGCATAAGGGCCACAGGCTGAGTGCCCTCACAGCACCCAGGGTGTGGATTAACTGCCAAGAATCCCATACCCTGTTGTGGGTTATTGTGCTTATAACATGAGTATCCTTTGCCAGAAAATAATACAGAGAAATGCTGTGCTTTTAAGACTGAAAAGTGTAAATTTTATGATATATCCTGCCACCGTAGAAAGTAGTTCCCACGTCTAGGCTAATTAAACACAGTTGTGAAATACAACTACCTACTATATCTTGCTATGTTCAATGACAACACAGCACACTACTCTTACTGTAAGACTGTGCTTGTGTCTGTATTAACATATAAACAAGAAATATTAACAAATGTGAAGGATTACATTATAAGCAAACTAAGAAGCATACATTCTCTCCTGTCTGTCACAGTCACTTGCTGCAGCTACCGCTTCTCTCTCTTCTCCCCATGGTTAATCAAGAGGTGACCAGGCCAATGTGTGTGCACTTACTTCTGTGTCTCACTCCTGCATGTGTCTGGTGCTCTTTCCCTGTCTCTCAGGGTTGGCATCTACATTGGGGATTGTCATGGGGGACCATCATGCAAATGTATGGAAGGGGACATCACTGTCTGTGACAAGCAGACAGGAGGGGACCCATATGACATGACAATGTTGTCTCACTCAGTGTTCACTGCCTCTCACCCAACAGTGGATTACTGCACAGTTGCTGTGAATATGGTTTTCACCAGGCTGACAGGGTGGGAATGAAACATGGATGCTTTCCACTTTCACAGTTCGGATGTGATTTTTTGTGTGCTCAGATGGGATATTTCTTTAGGGACTTCACAACAACTCTGCATTTACAAGTAGTTAATCCAAGGTCAGGTGATACTGTTTGGCCAGTTGGATTGCTTTTTTTCCAAACCCATGTTATAACAGAGCATGCTATGTGTTGGAGCGTGATCAGCAGAGTTGCACAGCAGTGAGCGTGTCCCACTGGAGCTGTGGTACCTAACGGTTTATGGTTTGCACATTGTGAGCCAGAGGCATATTGCTCACTGCACTGTCATCAGGACACTTATTCTGTTAGAGATGGTGTTGTGGCAAACACGTTTTATTAAACAAAATTATTTTTTAGTTGGTGATGTGGAGTATTGCCAGGTGGGGAAGAATCAAAGTAGAGTGATGGACACCAGGGCCATTGCATAGAAACGCAGAAACATGGAAGCTGACGGCAGATAAAGACCCCAAGGCCCATCCAGTCTGCCCATTTTTCAAACTTATAGAATGTGCCATAGGCCTTTACTCTGTCAGTTCATACTCATGCAAAGTATTTTGGTAATATGTTGGCAGATTGGATGGGCTGACAGGCCTTTTTTGCCACTGTCGTCAATCCATCTATAAAGTCACAATTATACCATTATGTCATTGATGATTTCTGTGTTAGTCAGCCACCAACCAGATGAGTAAGAATGCCGTTGTTTACCTCAGATTTACAACTGTGACCGGGATCACAGGGAGGTTCAGAAGGTTGCTATGCTGAAGGCAGGCATACAGTTTGCAAGTGGAGGATTTCTGAATCAGATATACTTACCTTGTGCATGCACAAGTAGCATGGCTGAATCGCTGTAACCACATAAATATTCCACCATTTGCTCATTGTACAATATGCCAGTCATGCATTCTGACAAAATGTTTGTCAAGAACATTTGGTGATGAAGATAAACACTTCATACTTCATCATCATTATAAAGGTTTGTTGTACTATCTCAGTAGTGAATTGTTTCCCCTGTAAGCTGCTCATGCTAGCTGCCTTCTGCTGTTTCTTTTCCTACTACAAAGACATGCCACAACCAGTGACAAACATTATCACATGTCATCCTGTGAACAACACCAGATACATAAATGTCAGTGGACATGGACGTCCCTTGCATGGCTGGCACATCTTAGAAAGAGAGACAGTGGGTGAGATGCTGATGATGGGACATGCAGCCTGGCGGAACATGTGGGTGAAGAAGCGGTTAAACCTCAGGTTGGAACTTGCACATACTCCTGTGCTTCATACTTCCCATACTCTGTGCGATGTTGTGGGAGGGAGGGATACACATACAGCATGGACCAGTTACGCAAGGCAAGGGCTAAGGCTGTTCACCATCACCGGACACTCAGGATGCGTAAGGTTACACTGGTCATAGACTACAGTACTGCAACATTGTCTATTACTGATGAGTTCATTATTTTGACACCTGTTCAGATCACTTTGTTCAAATGCAATTTTTTCTCTATGTTCTACTACAGACAACACTGACATTCAGCCTCCGCCGGTGTCAAGGCCACACTAAAAGTCAGTCTGCAGTAAACAGACTAAAACCGGATCAAAAATCCAGAAAAACTGGAAAGGCTGGCAGTGTTGGAGACTCAGCAGTCTTTGAAGGAGGCAGAGCCAGGGCCATGGTTAATGATCTGCCTGCAGCACCACCAGCAGCTGTAAAGAAGCAACCTTGCCACCACAGGCAGCTGCACCAACCCTGCAGGAGGATTCCAGGGTAACATGTATGGCATGGGATGTGAAAATCTTGAAGAAAAGGCAGCCACAATAATGTAGTAGTAGTAAAAGTTTTATTCTGATAAATTTCAGGAAAGGAAAGCCCAGTTTAGCCAAAGCTCATTTACAATGGGATCCCATAGTACAAGAAATCAGTTCCACAGTAAAATTTACAAAATATAATAAACATATAGTACAGTTAAATACAATTGTACATTTCAGACACAGAATAATAATAACCATGCCTACTCAAGTAGAGCAGGATTTCGTAGCTTAGTAGTGTCTGCAAAATAGGTTCTAATATCACTCCAGGATGCATTACTGCTTTGCAGTCTCTGATGTCCAGGTAGGCTATTACATAGATTAGGGCCTATATACACAAACTAGAGCTGCCCCTAACAGTTTTCTTAACTGGCACCACATACTCAATAGTCCCTGAAGTACATAACCCCTTCCTGATATAGCATTCGCTATTAGTTCTAGCATATAATGGGGCATTTTATTTTGCTTACATCCATAAATTAGATGCATCATATGCAATTTATATGGTTCCAGCAGATTCATCCAATTTAAAGCTCTATAAAGGAGACAGTGATGTGTGTCTCGGGGATCTCAGGATATACCACATGTATCTGTTGTATAAAACACCCAGCCTGAGCAGCATGACCCTGATGACCTCTCATAAACAACGTCACCATCATCCAACAAAGGGATTACCATGGAATTTACTATCATTAGTCTAGCATCCTGTGGTATATAGTTTCTAAACTTATACAATACCCCAAATTTTGTATTTAACTTTTCATTAATGGGTCAATATATAAATCCCATTTACATTGGAGTCTATCAGACTCCCAAATATCTAATGAGAGCCTTGGCTATGGCCATCTAATGTTCTTATGCTGATGACGCAGTCCGCTATACAACCCACACTGACCATAGCCTCTTGAAAGAGAGCTACAGCTTGGATTCAAGCAAGCTGAGCAATGGTTTAGTATGCACAAACTAGTACTGAACCATAAGAAAACTGTAGTGTTGCTGTTCTCCACTAGCAGCAGGAACAAATCTCTACTCTTACTGTCAGAAATAGCCTAGGAACACCCTTGAACAGATCCAGCACTTCAAGTGCCTAGGTGTTACCCTGGATAGTAATCTAACCTACATACCCCACATTGAGAATGTTGTCAGGATGGCCAGTGTTAGGATAGGGCTCCTCTACAGACACAGACAGTGTCTAATGCTGGAAGCCTCAAACTTTCAATCCACAGCTCAGTCCTATCGGTCATTGATTATGGCCTGGTCATCTATGGTGCTGCCTCTACCAGATCACTCAGAAGGTTAATGGTCACCATGAACAAGGTATGCAGACTCTACATGGGTGCCCATCGCCTCACCCACATGTGTAAGCTCTACTCACAATCTGGGTGGCTCAACTGCCAGCAGGATTAAATACCAGATGTGCCTGCTTACAAAAAGCTCTCCTTGGGCTCCCACCAGGGTAGTAAACCTCCTGAACAAATCCACCAAGACCCAACACACTCACTTATCTACTACTGAACTCCTTCTAGTTCCCAGATGCTGGACTTCTCAATGTCAATGGACCTTCCTGTACCAGGGACCACACTGGTACAATGGTCTAAGCTCTGAATTAACTAACCTTACGGAGATGGGGCACTACAAGCAACTACTTTGGCAGCACCTTACAATGAAAGCCACTGTGACTGCATCCTGTAATATAAAGGTCCTACCTGCTTCCTGTCCCCTCCTGCCCAGACTCGCCTCTCATCAAATCCTTCTCACTCTCCTTCCCTCCCTCCTCTCCCTTCCTCACTCCTCCCTATCTTCCTGTCTCCTTCTCTCCCTCTCAGCTACTTTTATACCCACCAGCTACTAACAGTCAGTCCTAGGTTTTCAACATATTCAATTATCAGTTCCGCTCACTACATTGCCTAACCTATGTTATATGCTGTATTACCAGTGCTTGTTGGAATCACAATATTTCTACTTTGCTGGTTAATGATGTTTTGTTATTGCCAATTTTGTTGACTGTATATCGCTTTTAGCTTCCTTCATCTGTTTGTTACCCTAATCCCACCGACGTGGAACCCTTGTAAATTAGCTATGTTTAGCTCAAAGGTATTTGTAATCTGAGATGAAATAAATGAATAAAAAATAAATTATATCCAAGTGCACGTCTTCATCTGTCTCCAAGAAAGCAAGATGACTTGTGATTTCATAGAATTTAGAACCGACCCATGGTCATGAAAATAATCCTACAATATATTGAAGTCTTTTGTAGCTTTACTTGAATCTCACTGACAGTCCACTTTATATGCAGCACTATGTCGTGTCATCAGCATACAAATGGTGTTGGACACCATTTAACAGCTGTCTGACACCATTTGTTTATACATTTAACAGTACAGGTCCTAGCACTGACCCTTGGAAACCCAGTTTTGATATCCAAAAGGCTGAAGTATATTTATTGTTCAGTGTTACACACTGCTGTCTTCCTATCAGGTAGCCATGGAACATTCTCGTGCCCCTGGCTGAGGCCAGTTGATCACAAATTTTAAATTAACCTATCATGCTTCAAGGTATCAAATGCCTTTGATAGGTCTATGAAAATTGTCCCAACCAGGAGGATTTTGTCCATGGCTACCTGAAAGTGTGATACAAGTTTGACCAATGCCATAGTAGTACTGTGTAGCACTCTGAAACCTGATTGATGTTAATTATATAGTTTCTGAGTTTCCAAAAGTTCTTCTGTTGGCCCACAATGATCTTTTCAAAATCTTTGAAGTAACTGATAACAGCGATATGGGCCTATAGTTCTCCATAACGCTCTTCTGACGCCCTTAAAAATTGGGACAACATTTGCCTGTTTCAGGCTAGGGATAGGAGCTGGTTTGTAAGAGAAATCAAAAATATTTGCTAATAAAGGGGCAACCACAGGTGCAACTTTTTAAGTAAATAGGAAGAGATGCCATCCAGTCCCTGGGCTTTACTTATATTTATTTTTAATAATTCCCTAATAACCTGCCCTTGGTTATGGTCTTAAAGGTACATTGGCACAATTTTTCTTTCCTATCCCTAGTGTCACTTTGTTGGTTCTGGACCCAGGATCAGAAGAAGTGTCAGCACCATGAGATCCTGTATGTATATACATTTTATTGAACTTGTCAGCCACATCATCAGAGATGATGTGGAGACATCATCCACTATAAAAGAACCTGGCAGCTCTGAAGTTTTGCTGCCCTGTAATGTTTGCACCATACCCCAGAAATGTTTTGTGGTTATTTGCCCTTTCTGACCTAAAGCCACATAAAAAGTAATCTGACTTTCCCTTCCACACTTTTTTATGTACAAATTTCATGCAGAGCGATACCTATGGCTTTGCAGGATTGCATCGAGGAACACCAGGCATGACTGGAGGCGAACCAGTGCCGAATGTTGCAACTCCTCAAAAAAAGGGTTGGTGTTAGGAGGAGGTCAAAATTGAAGCATGCATCTCACCACCACTGAAACTGAGGTGGTCAAGCAGACTTAATGTACATAGTTCTTTCTTGTATAGACTTCAATTCAATCATTTTCTTTCATATTGTTTGTGTTGTTGTTGTTCTTGAAATACTTGCTGTTCGTGTTTTTCTTGTTAGGTTTATAGTTCCTGTATTGTGTTGTTTTGCTTTGTTATTTTCTATTTCATAAACATTTCCCTGTTTGAAATAAGTCACTCTTGCCATGAGTCTCTTTATCGAGGTGAAGGTTTGCAAAAGTCCGATGAACAAGTCTGATTGCAGTTCAGGGTTCAGCCTTAATTTTTGGCATTATCCAGCAAGAGAACTTAACTTGATTCGCCTCTCCCAAAAGAAAGGTTGAATGAGCTACTATTTGCTCAGTTGACCCTGTGTGGACTTAGGCCTTGGGTGAGTAACTCAATGATACTCATAACATTGACCACTGGTGGCTGATTCCTATTCAGTTCCCCCTACAATCACAGGGCTGGTAGGGTACATTCAGGACAACAGGGCAGCAGCAGCAGCAGCAGCATCCATCTAGCAAGCCATGCAGAGGCAGACCTGAGAAGAGAAAATCATACAGCTATTTGCAGAAACACCAGGAAACATGGCATTGGTTAGAACAAGTGCGGACTGTGCTGCAGAGTCTGGACAAACAATTCTGAATATCCTATCACTACCTAGTCTCCCACCACTTAGTACATAATTTGCAGCTAACTGCTCTGCGCCTTCAGTTGCACCCCCATTGCCCCCACCACCCACACCTGCCTTTTTGCCTTACTATAACACTATCCCACTACATATAATGATGTGTGTGGGAGAAAAAAGGTCAAAGCAACAACAACCATAGCTACTTACCTGGGCACTTGTGATGGACAAATGATGAAAACTCAGGCCTGGCTGGCAGGGTACATTCGGGACAGCAGGAGCAGCAGCTACATCCAGAAAGCATTACAGTGGCAGACCTGAAAAAGAAATCACACCCAGATTTGCAGAGACACAAGGGAAGCATGGATTTGTACTAGTTTAGCAGAGGCACAACACCTGTTAGGCCAGAAAAACAACAATGCAGAACATACTCTCTCTTTATCTAATCTACATGCATCAGAAGTGGGCAGAGCCTACAGCAGCTACTCCATAACTACCATTACCACTGTTCACCCCCCACTGCCCCCAACCGCCTGCCTCAGATACCATCCGGATCTACACTAAAAGAGAAACTAAAAACAAATTGCAAGTTTTCCATGAAAAACAATTATGAAGTACTTACCATGGCAATTGGATGGGCACACCATGAAACCACAGGGCTGGTGGACTAAGGAGAATCATGGCAGTAGCAGAAGCAGGAGCAGCAGCAGCAATATGAAAGCCTGAAAAAGGAGCATAAGAAAAATGTTATTTTCAGAAACAGTACACGAGTCTGCATCACTCACTTAGTCATTACAAAACAGAAATTATTTCTACTCACCTGTGTGACAGTGGAAGATGTGATGTATCAAAGTGGATGGCATGACTGTCAGAGTACCGGGTCCGTAGCAGTTACTACTCTCCTGTTATTATGATGCTGCACTTTTGTAAACAAATCAGCCACAACAGATCAGTATGATTGGCATGTCTTTCTTCCATCAGTGTATCAGAAATATGTAATGAACTCAACATTACAGTACTCAGGTCCTGACATGCAGTCATGCAGTGTCCTGATATGCTCATATCATCTTGTGAGGCCTCATTGTCAGTCTTTTCTGTGTCATGGTGTAACTCCTGTCCTATTTTTGCTCTTCCATTGAACTTGGATTTACTTTTCAACAGATTTTGCTGTCCCAAATCAAGTAATGCTAGCAGTTCTACATGTAAACACCACTGTTAGCAACACTGTGCGAGTAAGCATACATGAATGTTGTGGTGAGGTTGTTTACTCAGAGGTGCACCAACAGTTGTGTACCTCAATGCATATAGCCCCAGTGGCAGTGACACTGTTATTCCAACTTTCTGGAAGGTACACTGATCTTGATAGAGTCTGTTTGTGAATCATGGCTTTATGGTTGTTGTTTGAATGAGGTACATTTGTCATTCCATGTGATGTGACACAATATCAATAAATTATTTATGCAGACAGTGCAAGACGAGTATATGTTATCATCTCAACGCTGACTCCATTTGGTATGAAATGTTGAAAGGGAGCCAGGGAGGTGGAGGTAATATTAACAGATGTGACTGATGACTGTGGGTATTGTTTAACATCATGGTGGCTTGATCATCATTCTTGTAACAGGTTGTAACCACATAGGTCAATGCTTTTACTCCCAACAGAAGCCATTTGTGGTCATCGCTATTATGTGGTAAGACAGATTTCTTTTTGGGAGGGGCTGTCTGAGCTGCGATCAACCGATACTTAATAGGGCTAACATTAGAGGACAAGAACAATGTCCACAGCAATTTTTTGTATTTTTATCTTTTGTTTGGGGGGCTAAACAGCGCCAACTGGGACACTTAACAGGGTTAACATTAAAAGACAAGAACAATGTCGGCAGATTTTTCTTTCTTTTTTCTTTTCTTTGAGGGGATAAACAGTGGCAAACTGGGACACGTGTAAATATTCAACATTACAGGACAAGAATAATGTCAGCAGCAATTTTTTTTCATCTTTCTTTGGGGGCTAAACAGCGACCAACTGGGACACTTGTAAATAATCAACATTATCAGAAAAGAACAATGTCCTAGCGATTTTTTTGTTGTTTTCATCTTTTCTTTGGGAGGGGCTAAAAGTAGCCTACTGGGACACTTAACAGGGTTAAAATTACTGGATAAGAACAATGACCACAGCAATTCTTTTGTTGTTTTCATCTTTTCTTTGTGGGGGCTAAACAGTGGCCAGCTGGGACACTTGTAAATACTGCAGTGTTATAATTACAGAAATGCAGTAGGTAACGCCAGTGTCAAATTTCAACACTAATCAGGATGTAGTAATAATTTGCTCATCACCAATTTTGTTTTATAACACAGCAGTTGATGACTTATGCATTGCACACAGTAACTCCTGGTGCCTTGCTTCTTTGTTCTGATAATGTAACTACAGATGCAAACTGGTATCAGGGTACCTCACAGAACAGTTTCTGTGCTCACAATCCATACTTGTTGTGTCTCCTACCAGGAGAACTCAAACCCCTCAGCTGTGTTTTCATTATCGCATGGCACTGTCACACTCTCCTCATCCTCTGATGATGTGCATCACCTTCTTCAGCAGGATCATGGAATCTTGAGTTGAAAACAAGATGTACTGCTTGGGAGGAAATGTGAATTCATTTTCACAAAGTTAGGTACTCAACATTCCTATCAGACAGGTGGCTTCAGCAGTCAGTCACAATGGAACCTGCAACACTGAATACTCTTTCTGAGCTTACACTGGCACAAGTGCAGGTGAGGTACTCAACAGCAATAGCTGCAAGCTCAGGCCAGATTTCAAGTTTACTTTGCCAGTATTCCAGGGGATCATCATGTATGCTGAGCTGCTGTGGGTCATCCAGATATGACAGCACCATATGGCATGCAGCCAGCTCCACTTGTGTGTTTCCTCAGGTGGATGGTGTGTAAAACACCAATGTCCTCCAGCATGGCCCAGAGAGGTTTGTGCCACCAGTGCTACGTGATGATGAGGGTGCAGGTGCAGACACCTCAATGGAGGAGAAGAATACTGTCCGAGGGCTGTTGCTGCTGCTCCTTCAAGTTTGCCTACAGCTATTTTTTTTGACCCTTTGCTCTGAATGACTCATACAGCTTTCTAGTTTGTCACACAGGATCACAGTATAATGATCAAGATCAATCTTCCCACCTGGAAGAAGTGACGTCATGCCATACTTGTACCTGGGATCAAGTAGGGTTGCCAGGATGTATGCCTCAGAGGTGTTAATGTGGATCACCCTAGGATCATCATCGCACAGCTGCATGATGTGGTCAACCAGCTGTGCTCCAAATGAGTCTGCTTCACTTCAAATTGCCCCTTACATTGACAAGTGTCTGGTGGAGTAGACTCAGTACTTGAATCACCTGGTCCAAGCATGGGTTTTCTGAGCTCACTACCTGTTGCCTGTTAAAATGGATGGAGGACTTGAATTACACTGTCCACCAACATCAACTGTGATGGAGTCAGAAACATGGCTGATTGTGCTTCCCAATCATGCAGCTGCATTACATATTCATTGATTGGCTTGTACTGTTCAAACAGCCTCTATAGCATATAGAGTGTGGAATTCCAGCGTGTCGCCACATAAAGCTACAGGCATTATTGTGGAACTTCACTCTGTAGTGTCCAGAGCTTTGATCTAGCCAGTGCAGAGTGACTGAAATGGCTGCAGATATTGTGGATGACGGTCAACATGCTACTCACTGATTCATGCTCCAGAAAGGCCCTCATGATGAGGTTCAGTACATGTGCAAAGCAGGGGACATGATAAAACAGCCATCAGTTATTGCTTAATGACATTCCATGCATTATCACTAGCAATATACCCAGCCTGGAATCCATGTGGCTTTAGCCACTGAGTAATGGCCTCATTGATATGGGTGAGAATTCTCTCGGATATATGTGACCCATATTTACTCTGCATAGACAATGTGGCATGCTGTTGAGGACCACCACTAGTATTGCTGCCACTAGTCAGGGGCAAGTAGATGAAGGGCAGGGGTGCAAGGTGTATACTTAGCAAAATAGGCCCAGTGTGCAGTAATGCACATCTAACTAATACCCGATGATGGGCCACTAGTTCAGATGTCTGTTGTGAGGTGGATGTTGGCTACTGCAGAGTGGGACACAGCCTGTGACACTATGCATGCCAGGTCATTATACATTGTAGGGACAGCCTTAGTGTTGAAGTAAGTGTGACTGAGCACTTTGTATTTAGGTGCAGCCTTTTCCATTAGTTCTCTAAACCCTGATTCTCAACAAATGAGAACGGCAAAAGGTCTGTTGCCAGCATCTTTGCAACAGCCATGGTCAGCTCTTTTGTAACTGGGTGTTTGCAATGATATTTGTGTGTTTTGTTATGGCGGATTTGATATCTGGTTGCTTCAGCCTCAGAGTGTGCTGCACTGTAGAGGGTATTGTGGCTCTGCCAGGTATGGTTTTGTTGCTTTGTCTGCCTTGTCTGCCAGCAGGGACATGATAAAAGAAGCTCTCTATCCATACAGTGGATGGGTCAGTTTGATTGCCTCCATTTGTATCTGCAAATCTAGGGGTGGAACACAATAAACAGTCAAATGTCATCACATCATCACCAGGATGAGGACCATCTCTTTCAGAGTTTACTGAACTGTCAGAACTGGGCATAGATGACAATCACTTATGCTGTGCCCATTGAATGGAATGCTTACTTTGCTTATGGCTATTCATATCAGTCATCCTGTAGTGTGTACCTGGCTTACCCTACTAATTTTGGACCTGCAGATGTTGAAACAGCCACATATCATCACACTCATCAATTACAAAGAAATCCCACACAAGCAAATGTCTGTCTACAGTGACAGTAACAGGCTGTTCAATCTGAGGATGTTCTTGCTCCTCAGATTCCAACTCAAGCACTGTATGCTCATGCTCCTTCTCTACTCACCAGGCAGTACCTAGTCCTGCAATGCCCTTAATTTCACTGTCTGACAATGTCATACTGCCTGCCACTGGACCCAAACCCTCATCACTTAGAGTCCCTAGCAGTATCTCCTGAATCAACTCCTGGGTGTCCTGTGACTGTGACTGTTCAGTCTGTTCCTCCCCAAAGACACACTGGAGTCACACAGAAGTGCAACGACATCCATGGCAGTCTTTTAGAGTCTTTTGAATGTTGATCAACAGCTGCTTGGGAAGTGGCAGTACTCGCGCTGCAGCCCAAAGAAGCTGAAAGCTTTCATTCCCACTGAAGCTGACACTGGCTCGGCATGTGGCATGGCTGGCATTGCACTTCCTCTGGAAGTTGCAGTGCCAGCAGCAACAGTGCAGCTCCAACTAGCAACTTCCCCAGTATCTCTCCACCTCCTCGACACCCTTCTGACAGATGCACTACCAGTGGCACTTTTCCATGACTACGTTCTCCACGCTTTCCCTTGCTTGACATAGTGTACTGTTTGTGCTTTAATCAGTCCCTAAATAAAAATAAAGTATTGAAAACAATGCTGCATGGGGTGTGGCTTAGCAGCTGAAGACAGCAGGTGCATCTTTTATATGCTTTCCAACTTGGGACCCTAAATTTGTTCTAAAAATCATTTAGAGTGGCATTTGATAATTTTTCAGTAGGCACGAATGCTCTAGTGTTGTAGAATTGAAAATGGGTTAGAATAAAACAATACAAGCTCTGCAGACATTTTTAAGTGCTACCACTGCTGCCAAGTGAAGAACGGCCTGTGCAATAAGAAGGAGCCTCAGGCAGTAGTAATGAAACTCAATGAAGTTTCCTGGCCACAGTCCATACAACACTGGTTCAAAGAAAGCTTGGTGGTCTAACTCCTGGGTCAGCACCCTGGAGACCTGCATGGATGTGGTCAAACAAACTATGCAACGCACTGATAGTGCAACAAGTATATCTTACAAGAGTGATAAGAGTTAATTAAGAAAAACTCTTACTCTGGATGTGGCTTGAAACTGTTGAGAACTTGGCAAGGGAGAGGAATATCTGAGTCATCAGTTTGCCAAAACATGTTGAGTGTGAGGATCCACTTGGCTTTGCCCAAACTTTTTGCTTCAGATTCTGGGGTTATCAGAGGAGGAGGAACCTGCACTGCCCCTGGAGCATGCATGCCACATCATTCCTAGATGGGCTCCAGTGGGAGAAAAGGGACCCAGGCCTTCGTTAATAGTGTATAGTGGACTTGGGGTGTGGGATCGTGTGCTGGCCATTGTAAGGAGGAAAAGGCAACTGCGTTATGGGAATACAAAGATCTCATTGTTCCCCAACCTTTCCTACTCCACCAGGGAATGCCACAAGGCCTTTGACCATGTACACTCATCTTTAAAGGCAGAGGATCCAGCATCAACTATTGTACCCCACCAGGCTGAAAGTCATGTGGAATGGGCATACCTATATGTTCAATGATCCCATGGATGCTTCTAAACTGGTGGCAAAGATTGAATTGGATGTGGAAGAGAGGCGGAGCCTCTTTGGAAGATGAGGGAGGAGAAGGGGCACGGTGAAGGCCTCAGGACTTAGAAATCTGCCTCAGTGAGTATGGCTGTGATGTGCCCAGTTCTTGTTTGGACTTTGGGATTTCTTCCTTCATATTGGGACTTTGGTGACAGAGCCGAATTCATTATGTATGCAACACTATATTATACTCCCTGACTGTTTTACCTTTTTTGCCTACTTATCGTAGCAATCTTGAGTGTTGATGTATTTGTATGCAGAGGACATTCCTATGTTATTATTGTGTGAC
The DNA here is from genome assembly GCA_016271365.2 of Neoceratodus forsteri. NCBI lineage: Eukaryota > Metazoa > Chordata > Ceratodontiformes > Ceratodontidae > Neoceratodus > Neoceratodus forsteri. Next base: position 880,434,121 of record CM028134.1, on the reverse strand, counting down.
TACTCTGTGGGGTGTCATGCAGGTGAAAGAGATCATTTTCCTCTGTTGCTATCAATGCTTTTGTTGGTATAATTGAGCTGCTTAGATTTTGGGTTCATGTTGGAACTTTCTGATTCTCAGTTTTGGCTGGGCCTGTCAGGGGATACCAACTTGGTGGTTGGCGAGGGACTTTTATTTTGAAATTATCCTTTAAATTTATATAAGGTGGTATCGGGACCACTCTTAGCTGTATTTATCCCTAGGAAATATATTGTCTTGTTACTGAATTTATTTCATCTGATAACTCCCCATGCTGTATCCACAGGAGGGACTTGTGATATACTTACGGGCACTTTTTGTTTCTGTCTAATCTGTTGCACATGCTGATATCCCTCTATGCTCTTGTTTGCAAGTTTGTGTATGACCTTATAAATTAATTATGAAAAACTAATGCAGTGTTACTGCAGACTGCAGAACGATGACTAACACAATTATATGATGTAATAAAAAATCAACAAATATGCTGCCATCTCTTTGTCCCAGCACTCCAACTAGAGATACCAGCACTTTATTTCTTCTGTTGATTAAGAAAATGACAGATTTTTCTCAGAAAGCCTATTCCATGAAGCAGAACAAACAGAGCTCTTCCTCTTCAGAATTCATATCAGAAGTGAATATCTATGCACTAAGAAATGTATGCTGTCATTTGATAATCCCTCTGTACTCTATGTGACTGCAGAGCTGCAAAGCATGTAATTAGAGCTAACCAGGGTGTAATTTTATATTTTCACAGAATTGCTGTGCAAATTGCAGAATTTAGCATATACCATGGAAAAATAATAATGCGATCTGTGGGTTCTGTAGAATTTGAAAGAAACTCACAATAAAGCTGGGAAAGGAGGAAAAAGTTAACCAATTAAAAGCAAAGAAAAGGTTAATTGCTGACACCAGAATTAAGGTAGTCTACAGGCTGGTGGTTACATTCAATATGTGAGCTTAACATTTATAATACAACCTCTAGAAAATCAAATATAGTCATGCATTGCTGGTGGGAAAAACAATCCAAGGAATTACATTAAAAACTGTGGATAAATCCCTCCACACCCCATATGACTACAGGCACAATCTGCAAATTTCATTCCATAAAAATATTTCACGAAATTCATGCATTTCGTGAAATATTTATATGGGTACAAAATGATGAGTGTACCAGCAAAATTAACAATTTACCTGTGAAATGTGGAATTTTGCTCATGAAGAGGTATTTTGCCACTTGCAGGTAACATTCTACCATTTGCAGGTGAAATTTCACATTTGCAGCAAAATTCCACATTTTGCAGATGAAATTCCATTTTGCACCTGCGCAATATTTCACAGAATACATGAAATTATGAAATGTTTTGCAAGGCAAAATTAGTGATTTCAACAGAATTTCATAAGCGAAATTAAATTTTCTCTAACCACGGTGTAATTAGACTTTTCACGAATTACTATGCTAAACTGTAGAATTTAGCATATACCACAGAAAAAAAAAACGCAATCCATGGTTTCTGCAGAAATCAAAAGAAAGAAACTCACAATAAAACCAGAAAAGGAGGAAAAACAAAACAATTAAAAAAAAACAAAGAAAAGGTTAATTGCTGACACCAGAGTTAAGGTAGTCTATAGGTTTGGTGGTTACATTCAGTTTGTGGCCTTAAAATTTACAATACCACCCTTAAAAATCAAATATGGCTATACATTGCTGGCAGAAAAAGAATCTGCTGAATTACATTGAAAACCACAGATAGTTACACAATATGTCGGAATAAGTGGCAATACAATTTATTGCCACATTTCATGACTAAAGCCTGCAGTTTGTCACTAAATACTGTAGTTTTAGGCAAAAATGCCAGTAGATTTGTGAAAGTTCTGAATTCTGCCATAGGCAAAAGAGTGAAAAATCCAAGAAAGTTTTGACATTTTCTGTAACTTCCAGAAAGGTAATACAGTATTTGTACCTTTTGCCCACCTCTATACAGTACATGTTCTGGTGATGCAATATAGAGACATAAATATGTGCTTCTTTCACTTCCAAGACAGCAGCATGGGAGCATTCTTTGAAAAAGTAAGCACTGCAGGAACTAGAACACTGTGTATATCGTAATTCCACTGTATGAAGTCAAACAGCAAAGCAGTTAATGAAGTTAACTTTTTCTTTGATTTTCTTAATTAAGTGGCTTATTATTTTAAGACAAAAATACATAAATAGTATAAGGGAAAACACAAAAGCAAGGATGTGGAACAGTATATCGCAAAAAGAACTTGAGGTCAGAATTACAGCCATTTCAGTTTGTCTGTCATTTTCTAAACTTACAGCAAGTCAGCCAGGATGCAATCCAATAGTTTGCAGTAAATGGCATGTCACAAAATACTACATGACAAAACGGCTGAATTGCCATTGTATTACACTGTTTCCTGCAGCATTTTACAGCAATACTGCAAGGTATTACGTTGCACTCTGGCTGGTGCCACTGTAGTTAAAACATTTGTAGGAATTGAGTATCTACCTAGCAAGCCTTCAAAAGTTATTGAGAACTGAACTCGTGTTGATCTTTTGGAGGGATAATGTCAATCCATTTTATAATTAGATGAACTTGTAATGATATATTCAGCATTTGCCTTCATCTGGAAAAAATAGGGCCAACCATCAGCTGCATTTTAGTGTAGTAAAAATGGGTGTTTGAACATAAATTATAAGGTTATTTAATCCACCGTGGTTTAAGAATCTACATGAAGTTTGCTCATATAATGTGTATGGCTGCATAGCATTGCTGTGCAACAGGAAATGAAGGCATGAACCACGACAGAAAATACTAGTTTATCCTTCCAAGAGTCAAACTGTATCACATAAATACAAAAGTGTTTTTTCTTTTTGGCAAAACTGTGAGACACAATATTTCTTTGATTTTGGTGATACAAAGATACCCTCTGAAGGCCCTTGCCTCCGTAAATCAAGTGTGGCCCATTTTTCTTGAGAGTTTATTCTGTTTTCTGGATTTCTGGGTGAGGAACATACATCTATTAACTTGTTCAAGTTTGCCATAAAGGAGGAATCATCTTGCCCCATAAGCTCTCTCTATGTGTTCTTCAAGAGGAGATGTGCATGTGCACAGACAAATTCAATCATTTGGACCTCTTGAAGCTGGTATAATTAATAGGCTATGCCTTGGATTTAGGAGGACAGTGGACAACTAGCCTGGCCCAATCTGAGTACTATTTAGGAACATGCTCCAATATGCATAAGACTCATGTTCCTTGTTGGATCATTTATTTCCTGGAGTTCTGCTGCAGAAACTCCCATCTCTCCTACTTACTTACCTCAGAACTCTAAATTGTTGGCCCATGTTTTTTACATTTTGTGCCGTTGTCTGCCCTGTATCAACCACTTCAAAGACTGCTTTGTTTTGTATTATTTTTCCTTGTTCACTTTGGCTTACCCTAGCTGTTTGCTGCAGAACTTGATCTGTCACACTCTGTCTTGCTTGTCTGGTAATTAGATGTTTTACTTACCTGCTTTACTGTATTTCACCCTCTCTTTGGCCAGGCTCCTCTTGTTGTTTGAGCATTTGTGGCTTGGATGCCTTCCATGCAGAATCTTTCCTGTGATACTATGTTTTCCACAGCCCTCCTTTCTAGTTTGATTGCTTTCTCCTGCCACATTCCAACAGCATCAGCAGTATTTCATTTGTCATACAAAACCCAGCCCAAACTAACAGACATTGGGAATGGTCTGCTTTCTAGGCAAAACTGTTTTGTCACCAAGGCTCCAGAGAAATTGATGAATTTTTACCTTGTTGTTTCCTCCAGAGTCATTTCTGCTGCACCTGCCTGGTCATAGTGAAGAGCTTAATTTGCTAAGGTTTAACCACAGGAACTATCTGTACTGCTATAGTCTGATTCACTGTTGTGCAAATCAAAGTCATAGCTTCAGTGAGTCCTGTAACCTGAGATGTAACTGCATTACATAAAAAACAAGTTGTGTAGTTGAGCACATTTACTGAATGATACTGAACTTTCTAGCAGTTTCAAAATCACCCTGCCTAGTGTCTATCCTCTTCTCTTCCTTTAGTGAGGCAAAGCCCTTCTTTCATTGGGGTGAAACATGCACTAAGTTGGGTGTTCCAATAGTCCTACTGACTGAGCTCTGTGGCACCCATCTCCTTGCTGGGCAGAATTCGGGCAACCAGTCATGCTGCAGCTTTTACCTCTCCTCAAGGAATCTGAGTTACTGCACCAGCTGGGGCCATGCCCTCCACGGCTTTAAATGTGGGCCCTCACCAGGTTGGGACCCTTTAGTCATACTGATCAACCTCTGTAGACACATTTTGAGTTTGGTCATCCAGTAACAGCAATTAAAGGGTTTTTTTACTTTCCTATCTGAATTATCAGCACAGCACTTAATTCCAAATTTCAAGTTATATTGGAGCTAATATTTTGTCTTCATCATTTGTTTCTGTTCTAGCTCCATGCAGCTATTGTATTGGGTTTAGGAATTCATGTATAGACACCTGGAAGGAAGATGATCTTAGGCTTTCGATCCCCAGAGGTTTCCTCCACAGTGGGGTTTCCTCTTCTCAGTGCTAAAGATAATAAATTGCAGCATGAGTTGGATCCTGGATGGTATTTCTGCTGAACATGTCTCCATTGCTAATTTTGATTCCCTCTCTCTCCTCAGGAAATTTATGCGTGTCACTACTTCTTCAACTTCATCCTGTTTGGGGAACAGTAGTATACTCTCTAAAGAACCTTTATTCAAATAAGACCTTATCCCACTGGCACCTTTAAAGATGGAATCCTCCTCAAGATGGGTTCCTTTGCCAGATGACCAAGCTCAGTGGTACCTCAATATGGTTGCAGTCCCACCTTGGGAAGAGGGAGGACTTGCCAAAGTTTACAGTGCATAAGAATGCCAGCTACTTTCTTAACCGCTCCAACAAATACTGTATGTAAGTTTCAGCTGGACCAGTGAATAAAATGACTAAGCCTGGGGTTTATTAGGGCAGAGGGCATCAAGCCCATCTGTCACTGCAGAATGCTTTTAAGGCACATGAACAAACATCATTTGGACTTGCATTCCTTACTCCAGCATCAACCTCTCAGCCCCAAATGGTGCCTTTCTTCCTTTGAGATCATTACTATACTCCAAAGTACTTTATGTCAAAGGATAATTCATTCTGTGACAGATCTAAGGGCTGAAAACTATTCTGGATAAGCTCTTTGGTACATGATGTAGCTCAATGATACCTGAAAAGGGTGGTAGTCCCCATATGGGACAAAGAGAGGAAACATACAAGGTTTACAGTGCATAATAATTCCAGCTACTTGTATAACCATTCCTAAACATACATGGGTGCAAGCTAGACAAGTGAACTTCACAGCTGCAGAATTCACAGTATTATGATCTGTTGAAATAATCCTAATATAATTATTAAAAAGGCAGAGAAGGTAGGGGGTGTGGTCCAAGGATTATGACACTGATATATTGAAACATACAAGACACAGAAACAAAGAATAATATAATTTGTCAAAAGAAAAGGATTGCATGGCCTTGCAGTCTGCCAAATGGTCCCTGCCGAGTTCTGCCTTAGCAGACCCTAACTGGTCTCTGGCAACCTACCTCCTCCCTACCTGTTTACTAACATTCCTCTATTTCTATTCCACACATGGCTGAAACCCACCTACTTTCTGGCCTACATCACTTCCACTGGCAGTCTTTTCCAGGAGTCTACACCTCATTCACTGAAGTAGTATTTTCTCACATCCCTCTTTAAACTCCCTCCTCCCTCCTCCTCCCAGCTTCATCACATGCCCTCTAGTCTTGATGTCTTGATGCTCTTTTGCATTTGAAAGACTCTCCATCAGCACACCAATAACTCCTGTGAGGTACTTGTGTTCGAATTACGTCCCTCTCACTCTCCCTTCTTCCAGGGTGTGCATGTTGAGATCCCCAGTCTTTCCTCACAGGGTTTTGATGCAACCCTGTGCCATTTTGGTTTCCTCCTCTGGACTATCTCCACCATGTCTATGTTATTTCTGAGGTGCTGCCTCCTGAATTGGATACAATACTCCAGGTGTGATCTCACTAGTGAATGATATAGTGGCAAGACTACCTTCCTCTTCCACTTCCTACTGGAGATACTTCTCCTATGCATTCCCATACAACTTGCCGTAAGCACTGCTTTGGCACACTGACCTGCCACTTTGAGGTTATCAGATATGATAACCCCAAGATCCCTTTCCTGCCTTGTTACTGACAGTAACCCCCAACTCAGGTCCTGGGTCCCTATGCCTAGGGTATGGTTTTGCACCTTTTGGCATTGAACCCAAGCTGCCACACTCTTGACAAGTCCTCAAGCTTCCAAAGACCCCTATTCATTTTCTCCACCCCTCTTGAGTGTCCATCCTATTGCAGATTATGGTATCTGCAAAAGGCATACCTTCCCTTCCAGTTCTCCTGCAAGGTCACTTCTAAAGTCACTGAAAAGCAGCAGTCCCAGTACCGAGCCCAGTGGCACCCTGCTGGTCCTGCTCCCATTATTACATTGAGTGCCATTAACTAACACTGTCTGTCTTCATTCTGTTATCCAGTTCCTAACCCATTTCATCACTTTGGATCCCACCCTTAAGCTGACCTATTTCTATATCAGTCTCCTCTGTGGCACAGTGTTGATGGTGTTGCTAAAGTCCAGATAGACCATGCCCACTGCCCTTTCCTGATCTCTTTCTTTAGTCACCCAGTTGAAGAAATCAGTCAGATTAATCTGGCATGACCCATCCATGAATCCATGCTGCCTGCGGTATTTCATCCATTATATTTAAGATATTCTAACAACCTTCCTTTGTTACAAGTGCCCCTCCTGATGTCCCCATTTTGCCAGTACAGCAAAGAAATCCTGCGGTGGTACAGGATGAGGAGAGTGTACCCTTCCTGCTACCTCCACCTTCCCAGAGCCACCAAGGTCCAAATGCTCTAATTCTGTCACGGCATCTTCTGGGAGAGCAGCAACAGAGTAGTGCAGATTTGGAGGCTCCTGGGTGGGGCAGAAGGTTTTCTGCACCTTTGTTAGGTAAGCCTGAGTCCAGCAACCTTGGCACATGACTTTGTCCCTCAAACCATGTTTCTTTTTATATGTATGAGATAACTGGAAAACAATGAGAATGACAAACAATTGCTGAGGAATCCAGTAATAGAAATCATAGGCTGAAAAACTTGCAATTGAACTTCCAAGAAGCTTTACCCAAATTATAAAAGACCAGCTCTGTTTAAGTGCAACCCTCCTTACATGTTTCTGAGGTCTGAGTAGCTTTAAGGTTGGCCTATTATAGCTGAGATTAGGTTACTTCTAGACCTCTGCTGGTATTCATTGATTACGCTTACAACCACTACTACATAAAACACATCTTCCAATTATCAGGCAGTGCTGGGAGAGTTAACAACATTTTTACATCATTAATTACATCTTTGTCTTTCTAGAAGTCCAGGACTTGAATACCAATATCCCACATAAGCATTAACAATATTATTAGAGGCTATGACTGACAATAAAACACCACCAAATGATTTTATCCTAGAACTGGCATATATTGTATTAATCACTTTAAAGTAGATGATATGCAAAATGCATCTTTTTTTTTGCAAATAAAGAAATGTGAAGATGCCACTTGTTCTTTTAATTAATCCATTCAAACAAATCTAATGTTTCATGACTCATGCCACCTTGGCAGGGACATACTGTAGTTCCCAACTGTAAAACATGTATACACAACATGGATTAATACAAAAATAAAACAAAAATAAAATCAGTAGAATTGTACAGAACATATTTGTGATGGACATATAACTAATCCTTTTATTGAACTTACAAATTACTCAGGACATGTTAAGTTCACTAAGTTGAATTAACTATATTGTACAACTAGGAGGATATGGGCCTTTATAGAGGATTCAGTCTGCAGCCTTCCAGCGGGGAGCACAGCCATAAGTAGGAAGTTTATATGATACTTGGATGAGAATTTAAAAAGCCATGGGGGTGGGGGGTAGGCTGTAATACCAAAGGAGGCAATATTGCCTCTTACAAGATGATGAAGCTGAAAGGAGGAAGGACCCAATGGGAGGAAGCTCCCACAGGGCAGGGGTACAGGAAGACAATGGAGGGACAAAGCAGAGAACAAGGGGTTATAAATCAGGATAGCAAGAAGAGAGGAGTAAAGAAGACAAGGAATGGAGAGGGTGGTCAGGGCAAGCTTCAGGAAACACAGAAACACAAATAAACAGTGCCTACAGTATGGAAATGCAGAAGCTGCCACTAGCAGAAATTTTTTCTGCCATGTAACACACCAACCACTTCCCAGCTTCAGAAAACAGCACTGGTGGGAGGAGGGGTAAAGAAAGCTGAAAGACAGACAGTGGGGAGTATGATATGGACAGCCATGTGCACCAATGGAAGGAGTGTTGGAAAAAATTACTGACCTGAGGCCATTATCGAGGAGGCCAGACTGGACTCAATGGCCATAACAGATTCATGGTGCACTGACAGCCATGTCTGGGATATGGACCATGCAAGGTTACTCTCTGTTCAGGAGAGACAGGTAAGGGAGGTGAGGAGGAAGGGTTGTACTATATGGGTGGAGGTATCAAGGCCATGGAAAAATAGCAGCATTAAAGTCTATAACAAGGCCATGGTTGCAGCCTCTTCCCCAAAAAGGAAGATTGGTTGGAAATGGTGGGGCAGGTTCAGAGGATGGAGGAATTAACATTTAAGATTCAGAGGAGAACTGCAGTCTATGTGGATTGCTGGACCTGTTGGACTATTTGGATAGGGTAGGATACAGCTTTAATCTCATTGAGAGCAAACTGGTTCTCTTAACGCAGGCCAGATTCCCTTTTTTCTCCCCCATTTTTATTTTTTATTTTATCTTTATATCCTTTTAAACCCAGAGGACTTAGATGGGTTGGGGGTGGGTCCTCACATGGTCGGGCAAAGCTGAGAGGCCTGGGCTGTGGGGGTAGCCTTACCTCCTAATAAATAACATGGTAATGATGCGAAGTACCTCCAGCTAACCTCTGGGTTGGATGGCCAGGAGAATTACCAGAACTTTCCCATACTAGAAAAGGGTATAAGAATGAAAGGAGTTTTGTATGTGAGACCCTATGTATGTATGTATAAGTATGTTTATTTGATTATGTTTGTTATATCTATCTTCCTGTGATTCTAGCTACTTGCCTAAAAGGAAATAGCTATTGCTATAAAAGCTGTAAAGATGGATATGATAAATCTCAGGTGGCTGAAAGCAAGAGGATATATACTGTTATCTGGAGTACTGTATATGGATGTAATAAGCAACTTAAGCTGTAAAGTAAATATGTAAGAACTAAACCAATAAACAAAGTATAAAAAAGGCCATGGAAAAGCAGGGACACCGGAGGAAAAGAAAGGACTGGAGTTGCCATGGGTCATTCTGGTGACAGGTGCTGGGGCTGCTATCCATACAGTGGTGGTATAGAGACCTCCAGCACAAGCTGAAGAGCCGCATAAGACACTTGGGGAGGCATTATATTATTTATTTTTATTTTATTCTTTGGTAGCGGATAAGGCTCACTAGGCACAGGTGCCTGTTTTCAGGGTGACCAGGAGCACTTGGTAGGTTAAGTGACTTGTTCAGAGTCACACAGTATGCAAGTGGAGGTTATGGGAATCAAACCCATGCAAGTGGAGGTTGTGGGAATCAAACCCATGTCTGTCTGCTTAATGTACCAAGCTCATTCACAGCTTGTTACTCTAATCTCTAGACTATACTGTCAGCCCCATTGTTATCAGAATGACAAATAAGGGGAGGTGCTGCTAGTTGGTGACTTCAATCTGGCAGATGTGGTTGGAGCCTTGCAGCTTCAGGAAGGGAAGTACTATTCTTGACTCCTTATAAGGGCTTTTCTCAGGCATCTAGCCAATGAACCAGCTAAGGACAGGACAGTGCTGTACTGGGCTATAAGGAACAACATTGCAGACATCACAGTGAGCAGTACCCTAGGCCCCTACTTTCTGCGGCACAATGGGACCAAGTTCTCGCAAGACTACCATTTGCTGCAGACTTTCTGCAGCAGTGGTTTGTAATTTCTGCAGAAGTTCTACAGTACTAACAAACTACCACATCACAGTGTCAGCTTGTCATCCTGACTTCACTTTCATGGCAGTGGTTATAGCAGTCAGGATGGTGGAAAGCAGCAACATTAGTTCAAAAATAACAAACTTATAGAAATAATGTTAAGCCTAAAAACAAAACAAATGTCTCTCCTTAAGGTCTTAGCCTATTGCATAAATGAAATATGCAGAGGGACCTTATCTAATAAATAAGGTACTTCTATATGCACACTATCTACCCACTAATGTGGTCTCACTGTGTATCACTTATATATTTGTATGTGATTTATACACCACTCATGAGGTTCCCACTGTATATCACTTATATATTTATATGCAATCTGTAACATACTTACAAATATGTGTGTGTGTGTGTGTGTGTGTGTGTAGTGAGAGAAAGATATACTGTATATATGTGTGTGTGTGTGTGTGTGTGTATATATATATTTTTTAATTTCCATGAAATTGCATCCTCATTCATACAGGTTCCTTTGGAAATGGAATAAACAGAATAGAGGAGTTATTGCAAAACTCATTTTCATGCCAACCTGCTTCCCCGACATGCTACATAACACCATCAGGCCATGACATGCTTGTGAACCGATTGTGAGATTGAGCTCTCCAGCCCATCACAATGTGTCCACCGTGTGACAGAACACTGCACCATACTTTCCCATGCTCAGAGCAGTGATGTGTTCCACCAATCTGTGTGCTGCCTAGCCAGCACCCAGAGCTAATCTCTGAACATGAGTTGCCGGCATGGAAACAAAGTATGCTGCCTCTGGCTTAACAGCTAGCCTTGAACACATTTCTCCATAACTTTTGGGTGACTCTATCAACCAGTGACAACATGTAATCAATAACCCTGGCAAAAATGTGTGCAGCACAATTATTTATTTAACAGGTCTGTTCTTTTAGCAGGTCTACACATTATTAAATTCCACTTTTCTGGGCATAATTACTTTATTTTCTTAAAAATGACAGTTAAATTTATTTTACCAGTTATTCACTTCAGATGGCATATCTGTACCTTAAAGCCACAAATAAGTTTGTACAAAGTGAGATATGGACTTAATAGGTCAGTGCGATTGACAAGGTTTTGTTTAAGTTGCCCATGTGCAATAATGTAAGACTGAAAACTGTATTAGGCTGTAGTGCATGTTGAGCAAATATCACGATGCCTGATGTGCTGTGCCACCGCTTCTGGCAGTGGGGCTGTGGTAGATTAGTGACTGTTCATTTCTTTTGCAGAATGTAGTCATTTCATTAGCCAATGTATGATGTTATAGCAATGATAACGTCACATTCTGAGTATAGAAGGGTTTTGGATATAAAAGAGGGAAGGGAACCAGATTCTATGGATAAACAGAAATATTAATAAAAAATCACCAAGAAGAGTAATTCTGCAGCACTGCAGAAGTTCTTGATAGATTGCAAGTGCTGCACAAAATTTTTCAGCCACAAAATTCTAGGAGCATACCAGTGATCACTGTACAGTGTGGTATAAAGGGTCCTTATCTTTAGGAAGGCAGATTTTAAGGAAATGGGAGACTGCCATAAAATTGCCAAGCAGGTGGAATGCCAGGAGGAAAGAGCAACACTGAAGTAAAATAAGGGCACAATAAGTCAACCAGCTTCTGCATGAAGGATGAGAGTAAAAGCAAAGGAAAAGAGACAGTTATGGTACTCTAGGAAAGTGGCCATGTTTGTGACAGAAAAAGGGTGGCATTGAGGAGGCATAAAACACACAGAGAGAGGATGACAGGGAGGTGCAGCAGGTAAAACAGAAGGAAGCAGGTAAGGCAGTGAGGAAGCAAAGGTGCAGACAGAGGAAATGATAGCTGAGGGGTAGCAAATGGGGATACAACTTTCTTCAGGAACATAAGTGAAAGCAGAAAGCAAGGGAGACAGTGATGACAAGGAGGTGGCAGAGTCAGACTGCACAGAAGAGGACCAAGAAAAAGCAGACATCCTGAACAGGTATGTCTGCTCAGCCTCCACAGTGGCGGGGGTGGTGTCAGACCACCAGTGGCCAGCAGAAACATAGGGGATGGGCAGTGTGCTCAAGTCCTTTTCAGAGGAGTGAGTCCTGAAGGATTGCAGCTCTGAAAGCAGACAAGGCTATAGGACAGGAAGGCATACACCCAGTACTACTGAAAGAACTCAGAGAGGTGATGGCAGGCCCATTGATAGCCTTATTTAACAGCTGGCTGGAATCAGGCACAGTTCCAGAGGACTGGAGAAGAGTAGATGTGTTCCTTCTACATATGGACAGCAGCAGGAAGAAGCCAGTAATTAGTGGCCATAGTGTCACCTCAGTGGAGGAAGTTAACAGAAATACTGTTAAAAGAAAGGTTGGTAGAGTATCTTAAGTTCAATGGGCTGCAGGCCAAACACAGCATGGATTCATGTGGCGAGGTCTTGCCAGACAAATATAATTGAGTTCCTTGACTGTGTGACCAGGAAATATATCAGGGAAGGCAGCAGACATGGCCTATCTGGATCTTAGTAAGGCCTTAAGCACTATGCCACACAGGAAACTGATTAAGAAAGTGAAGGCGCCTATGGGTGGGGATAAAAGTGGTGAATTGGGTTAGAAACTGACTAACGGGTTGGTGACAGAGGGTGGTGGTTATTGTCACTCACTCTAGTGATGTGAGAATGACCAACAGTGTGCTGTAGGGCTTAGTACTGGAACAAATCCTATTCAATGTCTTCATAAGTGCCATTGCAGATGAAGTAGAAGGAAGGATACCTGTTTATAGTTGATAGCAACATCTGTAATAGGGTGGACAATAAGGAAGGGATGCAATGAAAGCATGGGGATCTTAGGAAATGTAAGCATAGTCAAGAGCATGGCAGTTGGGGTTCATACCAAAAGGTGATAAATCATGCACCTATGACATAAGAACAAAAGAACGGAATAGAGATGGGGAGTTACTCTCACTCACTAATCAAGAAAGGCACCTTGGGGTTATCATATCTAATGACCTCAAACTCAACAGGCAGGTTGACAAAGCAGTGGGTAGTGCCAGTGGGATGTTGGGATGATGCATACAGAGAGGTATTTCCAGCAGGAGGAAGGAGATGGTGTTGCCACTGTATCGCTTGCTGATGAGACCCCACCTGGAATATTGTGTCCAGTTCTAGAGGCTTCACTTCAGAAAGGACATAGACAAGGCGAAGGCAGTTCAGAAGCAAACAATTAAAATAGTTGCAGAGGTTGCACCAAAAGCCCTATGAGGAGGGACTGAGGGATCTCAATATGAACACCCTGAAAGAGAGGAGAGAAAGTTGGGACATGATGGAGACCTAAGGTACCTCACAGGAGTGAAAGAGGAACAGGAAGGGAGTCTCTTTCAAATGAGGATGAGCACCAGGACCTGTGGCATGTGATGAAGCTGGGAGGCAGTTTAAAGAGAGAGATGTAAGGAAGTACCTCTTCACTGAAATAGTGGTGGACACCTGGAATAGACTGCCAGTGGAAATGACTGAAGCAAAAACAACAGGAGGCTTCAAATATGCCTGGAATAGACATAGGGAATGTTAGGAAAGGGGCAGGAAGGAGGGCAGCTCATGGAAGACCAGTTAGGGTCCACAGAAACAGTCTAGGCAGGGACCATCTAGGCATACCTGTTGGGCCAAGCTGTCCATTTCTACAGACACATTTTTGTTTCTATGTTTACATACTTCTCCTTATTTTTGGGGTGGGGCTTGTTTTGTCCATTTTGTGTATATGTGTTATATAGAGGATACTGCACCTAGTGATGTAGTTCTCACACCAAGTAAGTAAACTGATGTCATAAAGCATGAGGGCAAAGCTCAAGTGCTCTATGCCAACACTTTACATCTAAGGTGTGAGAATCAAGCCTGTTGTTTACTATCAGGGCTTTTTGTATAGAATACAATGTGAGCATCTTTTCAAATAAAGACTAATTGGTTTCCTAAAACAAAGCTGATAAGTCAGCATTCCAGCTAAACAAATTATCAGTATTTCATCTAGATGTGATACCACCTGTCTGTTTTCAGTTTCACTAAAGCTGCTAGAGCAAACTGCTTCCACATGTAGATGTTACTGATTAGCATTTGAAGTTGAGAACAACTTCAAAAGCTAGTCAGTAGCACTTGCATAACATTTTTCTAAGCATTCTAATGTTGAGAACAACTTTTCCAAAACACAGGAAAAGAGGTTCATATTGCAATACACAGTTATGAATCACAGTTTCCCTGATAAAGTGGAGTGAGTCATGAAACATTGGATTTCATTTGAGTGGACTAACAAAAGAAAAAGTCCAATGATCTTCGGCAGTGGAGCCTTTATATTTCTTTTTGCATCGTACAGTATATCTACTTTCCATATGAAGTTTTCTGTCCTCTAAATTACACTGTAGTGATGCTAGTAAATGACTGTGGGTTTCCTGGAACATTTGCTTGATCTTGTAGTTTTTTGTTTGTTTTGTTTAGCAAAATGTATTACTGACACCCATAAATTTGTCATGAGTGTATTTTTTTGGTGATCTTTTTCATCCCCTACACGCTCCTTGGCAGCCACTCCTTCAGGCTTGCCAAGGCAGTCCTCTGATCTATCCGTCCTCCGAGACTCTGCCTGCCTCAAATCGCAGCCCGATCCCCAGGGTGACCCGCGTAGCCGGTTTGTCGGATGGGTCCCCTCCTCCGAGGGGAAGGCACCAGCCAAGAGGCAGACCAGCACTCCTATGTTTTAGCCCCAGGGATGCTGGTGAGGCAGGGAGCTCAGTAGGACCTTTGATGGCCTCAGGCGCGGGCAACCGTCATCCGGCTGCCGTGAAGAGGTATTTCCACTTTTCTGGTTATCCCTCCTCTTTCTTGTATCGTCAGCAGTGCTCCTGGTCTCCACCAGAGGCCACTGCAGTGCGACAAGACCCACTACCCACCCCAGGAGGGAGAGCAGTCCTATGGGCGCTTCGATCTTCTCTCGCCCTGCCAGCCCCTGATGACCTGAGACTGTTCCCGAACCGCGGGTGCATGGGATGAGGTAAGGCGCATCAGTGTATTTTAATGTCTTCTAATATGTTTTAAATAGATTGTATTGCTAATTTTGTAATAATGACCAAATCAATCAAAGCACTAGGTCAATAGCGTGCATGTAAGACAGTGCAGTATTATCCATGCTGTACATACAGTGCTTGAAATCACAACAACAGGGTAGAATAGTGATGAGATTTAATGCTACCCCTGTCAATGCACAATGATGGAAGGAGAGGAGAAGTTGTGGTGTGCTAGGTGCCGGTCGAGCCGCTCCAGTGGTGGAGTGGCTAGGCACCAGCACACTAAAGTTGAGACCTGGGACAGTGGTTTGGTCCCCCGGTCTCCCCTGCTGCAACTTTTACTGGCACGTGTTTTTTGTTTTAATAAAACTTCCCTCCTGAGTGTCTCCCCATCCTGAAGTCCACCCCCAGGTTTGTTATTTAATTTCCTGGGGTGTGGGGTGTAGGGGCAAAGACCCTGCAAAAAAAATACAGAACCATTGTTTGCAAAGGGCACAGAGTGCGGAACAGGTCGGGTTTTACCTAACTCTGTTTTTGTGCTACGCTGTTTCACTCTGGCATTTTCAGCCATGCAGTTTTAGCATACAGCTGTATGAACCCGCTGTATCAATCAAGATGGTCACCTCTCCATTTTTTTAATATCTTCCAATAAGATTACTTTTAAACTGTACATAGTAACTCCTACTGTACATATATTAATATGGTGTTAGCACAAGTTTTCAATGGTAAACATAACATGATCACACAAAACATTTAGTTTATTCATGTTGGTGTAGCAAGTGAGAATGAACATTTAAGCACTTAAAAACACTTATCTTAGTTCAAGAATAAAACGTAATTTAAAAATGGATAATTTGCTGTTTTTGCTAGACATACATTATGTCTAACAAAAATAATACTGTGAAAAGATACTGCTCCTTAAGTATGAAAATCATTATTTCTTACAGACTAAAAGGATGCTACTGTATTCATCCATGGCATGGCACCAAGCCACACCTATTTAATTATGTAGGCAATGTGCTGCATTCAGAAACCAAAGAAAAAAAAAGACAACTGCATATATGGAGAAGTTATTTATTTGTGTGAAAGCCTCAAAGAGGCGACACTGTCCAGAGGAGGACACTGAAAAAATAAAGCCTCAACACTACTACCAGTACATGGTTTTCATCAGTGGGCATAACTACAGTTAGAAATGTTCATTTAAATACTACTAAGAAGAACTTGTTGCATGAGCAGAGGCTCATAATTATTCAAACCACTTAAACTGGCATTCCGTTGCCAGTTTGTGCAGTCTGACACTTCCATTTATTCAAAATTCTCATAATAAGTTGTGAACCTTCGGAGAGATCCCTTAGGTTTACATGCTAAAGAATCAGAAAGTTGAAAGTATTAACTAGATTATATATTGAATTGTTAAAACTCCTTGTCATTAGGATTACTAAATAGCTTCACTAGTACATACTGTGCCCCAGTGGGATATTGAAAGGTTGCCTGGCACAGAGCAAATCCCGATGTGCAGGGGTGCAGTTCTAAAGATGCAGGGGTGTGCCCATGCATATGCGACACATCCTGATATTTAGCCGGGATGTACGATTGCATATGCTGGCACGACCTTGCAGTATCAGCATAGGGAGGCTCAAAGTTGAGCTTGTGAAATGATGGAACAACTCTGGCCACCCACAGGTGGGTTGCTGTATTACAGTGTGCAACACAGCAGCTGTCAGCTATGGGTGGCCACCCACCCACCCAGAACACCATCCACAAGCACCCACAGCTCCCTGGTAGACCAGTGGTACTCCCTCCTCCCAAGTCCTCGATACATGTAAAATATGTCATGCCCTAGTAGTCTAGTGGACCCCCCTCCCGTCTGAATCCCTGATCACGGTAAATGTTTAATATGTCATTCCCTGGTAGTCTAGTAGACCCCTCTCTTGCCCGAATCCCCAATCACCAGTAAATGGTTAAAAAGTTATTCCCTGGTAGTCTAGTGGACCCCTCTCTGCCTGATTCCCCAATTGCTGGTACATTGCCATAACATAAGTCGCTGGTGATCCAGTGGCACCTCCCACCCTTCCACCCTCACAGGACCACTTGCCACCCTGCTCCCCCATCTTCAGAGGGTGGCTGCAACCTGCCTGCATACCACCTGGCTGCCCACTAAATGACAGGTACAGTATGGACTTCATTCACATATTCAGGACTGTCTAGTACAGTATGCCCTGCGCCCATTGGTCCACACTGTGAACCAATGGGCTTACAGCTATACTGTATCAGTCATTCAGGCGGTCGGGCTGTATGCTGGTGGGTTGCAGCTGCCCGCGAAGACCAGGGGCCGGTATGGACAAAGGGTCCTGTGTGGAGTGGGAGTGATGGGTGGTGCCACTGGATCACTATGGACTTATATTATGGTGATGTACTGGTGATCGGGGAATCAGGTGAGGGGGTCCACTAGACTACAAGGGAATGACTTTTATACATTACTCAGGGATTCAGGTGAGTGGGGTCCACTAGACTACCAGGGGGAAGTTTGTGCTACAGCACCTTACCACAATCGTGGCTATGGAGTGGGGAATGCCCCAGGGACCCCCACTGTGCACACGCCATGCTGCAGGGTGCCAGGTGCAAGTCACCGGCTACCCTGCACAAAGCATGTAAATGGACCATGATGACATGCAAATAGACCCATTTGTGCCTTGCATGTATTATGGCCTCATTTGTATGCCCTCTGCTGAATATCATGGGTGATGTGCCTAGCATAACTGCACTTGCACTGGCACATCCCTGTGCTCCTATCTGTGACTTGCGCCAGTGCAGTGCCACTGCGCCCTGCATAGTCCATGCCATATTCATTGGTGCTGCGCCATGGCGAATCACCATTGAATATCACCTGGTCCTTGCATCCCAGTTGTGCTGCACCCACTGGCTTGTACCACTGCCCGCGAGTCTGAATATCTGAGCTCGTATGTTTTTATCAGCTATCCTGATATAAAATGTGATAAAAATTATGTTGATATGTACCCTGCACATTTTCTGTTACAGCCTTTGTATAGGACACTTTTTAAGTGTGTTTTCATGAAAATTTGCAGTTTACATCTAAATAGGTGGTATTATCTCCCCAGCTCAAGACAGCCATTTTGAATAAGGTGAGCAGAGAACATTTTGACTCAAACATACGGTCCAAGGATGAATCATTTAAAATAAATCCCTGTAGGTGTGCCCTGATGAAAACCAAGTAGTGGTTGAACTGCCAGGAGTTTTGTCAGTATTCTGCTTTGCACAGTGTGTTTCCCTCCTGTGCTTTTTACACAAATACAAGCTTTCTGCATATATTCTGTGGTCTTTTTTTTTCCGTTTTGCACATAGATGCAGCATATTTCCGTTGTTTATGTTTGGTGTAGTTGCCCATTACTGCACTGATTTATTCCCGAGTAAACTGTTGTCTGTGTTTAGCCAAATTACTTATGAATAGTTTTGAAAAAAAATCTTATCGAAGACCTGAACCATTATCCATCAAGTATAATTGAAGGAAACAGTACATGGATGATATTTATATTATGATTACATCAGCAGTACTACAGAATATCTGAGATGTGTACTACTGTAAGCAAACACCACATAGGGATACTGTTTTAGGATATTCCTGTCTATGAGGGAGGGAATACAGTAGAGGCCACCAGAATGAGGCACAGTGTCTCGAGATGTGTGAAAAAGAATTCTGCCAGTGGAATTTACACGAATGCCAGACATTTGCTTCGCAAATGTTCAGAAATTATTTAACAACTTTCATGGAAATTATACCTTAAAACAGTGAAATAAATGTGCGGACCAGTTGTTATTATATTAAACTGCAGGAAAAAATTCTGCAGAACTGATCACTGTCAGTGGTCAGTTCTGCAAGGTCTTGTTTGGCAGTTTAATACATTATTCCACTCCTGCCCTGCCGACGCCAATCACGCCCACTATAGGTTAAAATTCCTTGCTGTCCAGTGGTCCCCACCGCTGATTGCGGCCAAATGTGAACACAAATCCCTAGTGTCTAGTGATCCCTCACCTGCCAATCATGGGCCTGATGTAAAAAATTATAATTCCCTGGTGTCTAACAGACTCTCCTATCCCCATCCCGTAATAAACAAAAGTGCAGTCATTTATTCCTAGTGTCTAGCAGACTCCCCATCTATCCCATGTTACAAGAGGTCCCTGCACCCTAATTGATACCCTCAGGTTTTACCGTGACAGCTAATGTTTAGGCATAGGCTATACTAATACATAGGGCTAAGGGCATCTACCGTACAAGAGTAGATGCCAGGATATGAATGCATATTATTGTAACCCACTTTGCTTGCTAATGCACACACATTATATCATATATCTTCTTGTCTATTTCTTACTTGTCAGATGCCAAGACACCTGTCCTTGAAGTAATTGTAATATGTGAGCAACATTGCCATCCTTTGGTGATGTGCACCACTTCACCCTGTTATGTAAGACTCTGTATAAGAACGTCTTTGTTCTAAAACTGATGACTTTACAGAATTATATAATGTTATCTTGGACTGTGGAGCCACCTCTAATTTAGCCAGTAGGGCTCATCTCTGTAACTAGAAATGTTTCTGTCTTTAGTAACCATAGTAATTATCACAGGTATATAATGTTATGCACAGGCTTTACACCTTGGAGACCCGAGAGATCCCAAGAGACTACAGAGAAGCCTCGAGGTGTAGGGAACGCTTAGCGCTGGCTCCCAGTTTGTATTGATAAGAACTGCTTAGGGCAACTGTGATTTATCCCTTTGTAGTAATAAACTCGTTTATTACTCGAATGCAACCTGTTTGTGATTATTTGCATTCCCAATATTGCCAAGAACCTGAAGGTGAGGTTCAGACCTCTTACAAATTGGCGACCGTGAGCAGGCGATATTTGGTGTTTGCAAGTTTTCACTTGTTGCTATACATTTTCCTTTTCCCACGGGACTGCAGGTGTACGCTCCGTAACACCTCTCCGTCTTTTCTACCAGTTTGTAGATACTTGCAAAGTCTGGCTGACTTTTTGGGTGTGGTCGATGCCATCTCGACCACTCCATAGCAGCTTTGAATTGCAAGCCTACAACTTATACAGTAGCCGGCTGTGTTTAAAGTACGTGTTGTGGATCGATACGCAACACGCAGTCTTTTCACAGTTTGAATTTTTGTTCCTCCCACACAATGGCCACAGTATCAGATATCTGTGCAGAACTGAGACTCGATGTCTCTAACTTCCTTACCTCCCATGGAGGAAGGGCTGACTTTGGCGGGACGCAAGTCAATCCAAGCCCTGTACTGGGATTTCAACCCAGTATGCAGAGACGCCGAAGCAGTCAACCAATAAGCGCAGCTAAAGGTTGATGGTCATGCACTTACGCTGCTTGGAAGCCTCCGGCAGGTTTCATACCCTTGACCTGCAGATCGCATCTCTTAGGCAAGAGATGGGTTTACAGGAAACTGAATGTTTCGAATACAGCAGAACTTGGAGTCAGAACTCCAATCTTCGCGCAATGAAAAGATTCACTATTGCATCATTCTGCACAGGCTGGTGAACAAGAAATGTGTACTCTGAAACAGGGTGTGGAATTTTGAGACAGGATAAGAGTCAGGTTGTGCAAATGAATGATTTGTTGAGTGCTGCGAATGCACAGTTGAGTGATGAAATGGGTGAACTTCAGGACGTGAGATCAACCAGGTGCGTAACGATTTAGAAATAGCCTATAGGGACAATGCCTAAAATTGAGCACTGCGTGACATGTTTTATAAAAGCAAAAGCAGGATCAGGTTGATATGGATGTTGCAAGTGTGAATCAATGATGAATGTAAAGCTAAGATGGATAAACTGCGCCATCAGCGAGAGGTTTTGGCTGGCCACATTAAGGCAATAGGGCGTAGCCCTGCCTTTCACCCGTCATCAGAAGGGAGCTATCTGATGATGACGTCTCTCAGTGCAACGCCCAGTCACGCCCCTACTATGGCCCAGATTCCCCACCCAGCCATCCACAGTATGGCGGGTCCCACCACCACTCCCCAGGTCACACGTCGGCTGATGTCGTGATGCTCATCATGGGAAAAGCCATCATGCAGCGCCCATGATAGGGAAGCAGGCCAAGCCTGGTCGGCGGCGCCTCCGTAGCTGTTATTAGTGTGGAAGACAGGCAAGAGATTGAAACCATGATTGATAGAGCATTAGGTAATGTTCCTCTTCTTGAAAGAGTATGAAAGCCATTAAAAGTCAGATCCAACAAATTTTCCAAGAAGCTGGCACTCAGGAAGGTGTTGTTCGTACTGCAGCTGAAGCTGCAGCTCATGCAACATTGGACGGTGAGCGAGATGCATTACCTTTGCCTGATCGACCACCGACTAATCCCTACAAATGGCCTACTCTGTTCAGAAAATTGCTAAAAGCATTGGGTCGGATGAGCCGTCCGACAACCTCAGCTGCCATTTGGAAAGGTCGCTCCAAATGCAAGATGCTTAGCCTCGCCGGCAGAATATCAGGTTTCAAATACTATGCCAGACCATCGATCCAGGTTTATGGGCCAAACTCCTCAAGTAGTTCGCCAGGATGGGAACGCTACCTTTGATGAAGTTGCAGCTGACCTCATCTCCACTCATAGCCCTGGTGTGGTTGGAGTAATGCTGGCATACCCTGTGAAGCAAAATGCTAAAGAAAGTCCAGCGACCTACCACCAGAGACTCTGGATGGCCTACCGAGCAGGAAGCATCCGGCACAAGAAGCAGCGGATGTAGATCTTATTGAATATAAGACCTTGTTCCTTTGGAACATGATCCCAGCTGTAAGAGAGAAGGTAGAGCTAACCACATACCCAAATACGGATAGGTTTGCTGATATTCTTTGGAAAACCGAGAGGTTGTATCAGCTGTACATCCGTGATTTGGGTTCCGGTTCCAAGAAGGTTGCTGCCATGGAGCCCACTTCCGGGACCACGACACATTACACCGTGGAAGGGCAGGCCCAGCAACAGCAGCCCAAGCATCCATCGGCCCTCCAGCCAGCAACCAGCAAAACCCCAGCAGTGCCAACAACAACAACAATAGTGGGTGGGAACCGGAATTGGCCTAAAATCAGAAGACACAAGGGCAGAGGTAAACCATTACAAAGATCGGGTCCCTCATACAAGGAGATAGCTGAAGAAAATCGAAAATTTCGGGAGCTTCTGGGGCAAGTGCGCTCCGTAGCAGATGCTGTTCCCACACAGACCCTGCAGCAGTCCAACCAGCGACCCATGCCACCACTGGTCATGGAGACACCGAAGTATGAGCTCTCAGGCCCACACAAGCCTGAACCTGGAAGCTCCTCCTACATTGCATCAGTGCAACACTGTGAAGTCATCCATGCAAGTCAAGCCCAACCTCTGTATACCTCCAGCAATACGGATTGACAATTACAGGCCCAGTCCGCATTGTAAACAAGCTGGTCTTGGATACAAGCGGAAGGCCCTGCACCGAGGCGAGGTCGGGGCCGCCAACTAGTGTCTTGTTAGATACAGGTGCAGCTGTATCTGTGTTACGATGAACGCGGATACATCTCCTTGGTCTACGGACGGAAGACCAATATGTCAGGAGTTGATGGTACTAGGCTACCTGCATACCATTCTCTACCCTTACCGGTAGAACTAGGCCATTTGAAGGCCTCACGCCTTTCAACTGATGGTGCTGCATGATCACCCTAGTATCCATCGGGATTGACTTTCTTGCACCCGCACGGCTGTGTGGTGGATCTAGCTAACATGCTGCTAATACTGATTCAGGGTCAATACCATACTGTCTTAATTCCTGACTCACATGCTGTGGCGACAATATCCATCAACAACAAAGAGTATGATGTCATAGATTTGTTCAAGAACCATGAACTCTTTTCAAAACTTCTACCTATTCTGCAGCGACATTTGGGCGTTTGCAGTTAACAGCATGATTGTGGCAGAATGCATACTGTCATCGAGGTGCCAGGCCCGGCACATGAGAGACAAAGGCAATACCCATTTCCACTGAAGCCTTACCCTCTCCGAGAACGATCAAGTCACTCCTTAAACAAGGAGTAATCAGAACCTGTGTCTCCACTGCCAACTCTCCTGTCTGGCCTGTGAAGAAACCCACAGGCACCTGGAGACTTACTATTGACTACAGGAAACTGAATCAGGTCACTCCAGCTGCTCCCCAACTTTGGTGTCGGCACCAGATGTGCTTCGACTTTTAACACCAGATCAGAAATGATTCAGTGCCCTGGACATCTCCAATGGTTTTTGGTCATTACCATTGGCCCTCAAGAGTCAATATAAGTTTGCCTTCACCTTTGAAGGATGACAGTACACGTGGACTTGCTTGCCACAGGGATTCCATAATAGCCCATCCCTCTTCCATCTTCACATCATGGATGCCCTACAAAGTTTCTCAGCCCCCAATGTCTCTTACAGTATGTAGATGACCTGTTGTTGGCCACTGCCACACACAAACATCTGGATCTCTTGGACGAACTACTGACTCTCATTCAGAGAACAGGTTTGAAGTGCAACCCAGCAAAAGCACAATTATGTCAGAAGAAGTACTCTTCTGGGTTTGAAAATAACTGACCAAGGCCAGAGCCCTACTTGGAAAAGATTCAGGGATTACAAGACTTGCCATTACCTCACCAGTGTGGCAACTCTTCGAAGGTTTCTAGGTATGGTAAACTACTAGAGATTTTATTTGTGATTTTGCTCAGAAAGCTGCTCCTCTGTATGATCTACTCAAAAAGGACGTTCCATGGAATTGGGGCCCTGTCCATACCCAGGCTGTGACGTCACTGAAGCAGGCTTTGGCCTCCACCCCAGCACTGGTAAACCCAATCCAGCACTACCATTCCATCTAGAGTGTGCCACCTCTGACATCGTCATCGGTGCTGACCCAGAAGGTGCATGGCACCTTGAGACCTATTGCATATGCATCGCAGCTCTTGACCCCAGTGGAACAGAAGTACAGCCTTGTGAAAGGAACCTTCTGGCCACCTATTGGGCTGTCAAGCACTTCCTGTATATCATTGGGTATTCACCACTGATTCTTAACACTAATCATACGCCCACTACCTTTCTGCTCTCAGATAGAGGAAGGATGGGTCAGTCTCAACACCAGGCTCATACATTGGTCACTTCTCCTCCAGGATAGGGATATTCAGGTCCACCAGACCAAAGTTCCACCTCTGCTAGCTCATGGTCTCCTTTCCAGGGAACCCATGACTGTACATTGCAGTCACCTGACCTCCCAGATCCGGGTCCATTCCTCCCTGCCACCTGAGATACTGAAAGTGCCTCTTTGTGCCGTGTTTTCACTGATGGTTCAGCATGCGTACTATCAGGAGAACAGATTGCAGGGATGGGTGTTTTGGTGGTGTATCCTTATGGGAACACTGTCAGGATATCTTAAAGCTGTAGTGTAGCTTCATCGCAGTATGCAGAGATGGCAGCGGTGGCCATGCACTTGAGTTCATCCAACATGGAACTCAGGATACCATCATTTTTACAGACTCTAATTGGGTTTGTTGTTCCCGCACAGAATTTCTCCCTTTCTGGCAGAAGAACTAATTTCTCTCCTCTGATGGAAGTCCAGTGAAATACAAAGAATTGGTAATATACATACATGCATTGGCACAGAAACACCCACACAAACTTTATGCTACAAGATTAAAGTCCACTCCTACATGATCCTATCATGCATTCAATTACACAGCAGATACCCTTGCTAAGGAAGGCCCAAGGGGGATGTCTGGATGATGGATCATCCAGAAGCCAATGCAGCTGTACATGTTGCAGCTCTCAAAAGAAACCTGAATCTTTTTCCCCTGGACCTCTCAGCAGCCCAGCATTTGGACACTGAACTCAAAGAGGTGTTCAGATTCCTTGACAAGAGTACTGAAGAAAGACTCCTACACATAACCCATACCGCGAGGCATGAAGGTAAGTTACACTTATCCCTGACGATAAACTCATTTGGTTCCAACCTAGAGGATACTACCACCAAATTGTGGTAGTCCCCAGACATTTGAGATCTGAATTTTTGCACCAGGTACATGAACTCCTACTGGTGGACACCAGGGGCAGAAAATACCTCCAACATCTTAAGACCACTGCCTGGTGGCCTGGTATTACCAAAGATGTTAAACAATACATTGACAATTGCCTGGTTTGTGCAAAACAATCCTATACCCACAAAACAAAATGCCAAACTTTTACCACAAAGACACACTGGCCTTGGCATGCCATTCAAATTGATTTATTGGTCCTTTAACCAATACCAGCAGAAACAATAAGTATGCACTTGTGGTAACCGACTTGTTCTCTAAGTGGGTTGAGGCTTTCCCCACTAAGACATGCACCACAAAGACAACTGCCAAAATCCTGGTAGAACAGATTTTCTCCAGGTAGGGCCTACCTCTCAAGGTGGACTCGACAAAGGAACCAGTTTTACAGGTGAGTTGATGAAAGAGTCCCTTGAACTCCTTGGGGTTCAGCAAAGTTCCACATACCCTATCACCTCAATCCTCAGGTCAAGTAGAAAGAGCCAACAGGCGGATTAAGCAAATGCTTTCCAAATTCATTGAGGACAATCCCAAGACCTGGGATTCCTATTGCCTTACTCCTTATGGCAATCAGGGGTACACCCTCAGCCACCACCCAGCTTACACCCTTGAGGTGATGACTGGAAGACAAATGAGATTGCCTGAACACTTGCTCTTTGACCTACACACCTCTGCAGACCGTGTGTCTGTGGATCAGCATGTGGAAAAGCTCAGAAAGACCTCATACACACACACTTGTATGCTGCAAACTGCATAGGCAAAGCCCAGCAACAGTCCAAATACAATTTGACAAACATGCACAAGAGTGGATTGGCAGGTTGGAGATCAGGTAATGGTACTTGATTTGCACATCCCACCCACTCCTTCTCCAATAAGTGGGAAGGCCCTTACCCCATTGTCAACAAGCTCAGTCCGGCAGTCTATTAGACTCCTCCACAACAATAAATTGACTGACAAGTGGTTACATGCAAACCAGTTGAAACTGTACAAAGGAACTTAAACTTACTTTTCCTAACCCACTGGGTGGAATTGTACTAATGTACTAATCTTTGATCTTCCTTTTCAGATACATTGACATTATGGCTATCTTGTTCTATCTCTCCTCCTTGCAGGAGTGATCCCTTTCACCAAGGCACAGTACCGGACCTCCTTGACACCTGGATCCTCCAGCACCTCCTACAGAGGAGTTTCCATCAAAATACCAGATACTATGATTACTGTCCAGGAAGGTTCGATGCATACCTCACTGCCTCAGTCATTGCTCTGACAAATCTACCCTTCAAATTGAGTGGCAAACCACATCACAAGAACAATTCTCCTGTGGCCAAACTCTCCAAAGGAACTTTTCAGGGTTGGCCTAACGCTAAATTATCCCCAAATGGTTCACTGTCCTTGTTACAAACTGCATTAAGACACTCTGGTTTGTACAACATTACTGCCTGATTGATCCTTCCTATTGTAACTCTCTCTCCCAGGATTCTGCCCACAGATTCTGTGTTGTACACCACATGGCCTCTGCAGCCATGTATCTTTCTGTGTTGCCTCCTACCGAAAAACAGCTTTTGAATGTCCAAAACATAACCCTGGTCCCCGTAGTGGTCTCATAGCCACTGCCCTCCCAGGTTCTTTGACTAATAATTTACAGTTTATGCATATACCTGTTTTGTTTAACCTTACTTACTGAATATGAAAGAATTTGTATGTGTCACAATACCAATACATCTGAATTCTATAGTACATTATTGCTTGACAGTTTAGCTGCATTTCAGATTCATACTAAGGATCCCTTTACTGGGGTTTATTCTACTGAACATAGAGGTAATTTTAGAGGAAAACCTCCTGGTACTCTTACTCATAAACATAGTAAACATGAAGTTGACAGTTCTGATGTTACAGGTGCTACAGGCACTGTCACAGGTCTTTTGGTACTGCTATGTCCATTTGGAACAAAGCAGACATTGCTGCTATTAAGAGTCATTCTGCCAAGTTCTCCACTGGTTTGGTTAATGATGTCTTACCTCTATTATTGCATGGTGTGGATGGCCTTAGTCAAGAAGAAAGATACACTGTATACAACATGCACGACATTGCAAAAGCCTTCACTGATTCGAAGATAAGATTAACGACTCATACAACAGAACACTAGAGAAGCTGAAAAACAATACATTGGTAGAGAAATACTTTGTTCTGCATATGGTTCATACATCCTCACTACCATCAACAACCTCTTCCGTGACTTAGAAACTGGAAGAATCCTGACATAATACATGACAGACGCATCTCTAAATGGTATTGTCCTAAATGTAAATTTTCAACTTGTGTTTCATTATGTATGCAACAGACTTTGTCTATTCCTCCACAGCGAGGAATTTGGGGTTTGTGACCAGACACCCAAACACTGGTCCTTGCTTTCCTACAAAGAAATGTTTCATAACAGATACCAAGTTTGTCTCTTTTACTGTCTCCTTACCATGTTTTGATCCCACTACAGCTTTATTCGACAAACTTGCACTGGCACATTCGATTGGGCATTTGGACGATGACATCTACAGAAACGCCTGGATCTCCACCTCTACTAGTCTACCACTCCTTCCTGGATGCCTGGGTGGCACAGACTGCTGTGTGAAAAGCAATATATCTACTTGTGCCGATGTGTGTTTGATGTTATACGCCCTGTTTGTGGCTACTCTCCAGACAGCATTGACTGGACTTTCACCATGGATGATGACATCACTGAGAATGGCACCAACTCTTTTGAATCGACGCCATTACCAGATCAGCTCTACCAGTCCTATCTTGAGGAAGCTCATCACCTGTCAACACGGATCTCGAAGACGACCTACACATGCCCTGTCCAGCTGCAAAATGGAGACTACCTACTGTATGTTCACAGTATAACTCTGACGGAGAGTACTGTATAGTAACCAATGTTAAGTCTTATACATATGGTTCTGTTACTTGTTCAATTGATTATCCCAACTTTTGTTTTGTTCCCCATCAGAAAACTATTATTGACATACCTTAATAACCCCGTTCCCTTATGGATGCAGACATTATTGATGGTAACCCAGATTATTTACTCACACTCTCAGAATACCTGCCATACTTTAATGTACAATAGATCCACTTACACTTACATGAAATCCCTTTTAGATAGAAAGGACACACCTCATCCACATCAGCAATAATATAACAAAGCCAATGAAGCTGTTCTTGACCTGATCAATGATGGAGATATGAATAATGCATTGACCAACACCTGGTTAGAAATCACTTTTAAAGGTTTTGTTATAATACAAGCATTTTTAATATTTACTTTGATTATTATGCTTTGCTGCTTAAGACGTACACTCGCGCCAACACCGTGAGCAGCTTGAGTTCCTTTACAAGGCTTGCACATCAGGCTTGTAAACGGCCACTGCTCCTGTCCATTCCTTGGATTTTCCTGTGTTGCCCTTGGAGGCAACAAGGGGAATTGTTACACGAGGTCCCTGCACCTAATTGATACCCTCAGGGTACACTGTAGACAGCTAATGTTTAGGCATAGGCTATACTAATACATAGGGCTAAGGGCATCTACTGTACAAGAGTAGATGTAAGGATATGAATGCATATTATTGTAACCCACTTTGCTTGCTAATGCACACATTATATCATATATCTTCTTGTCGATTTCTTACTTGTCAGATGCCAAGACACCTGTCTTTGAAGTAATTGTAACATGTAAGGCAACATTGTCATCCTGTGGTGATGTGCACCACTTCACCCTGTTATGTAAGACTCTGTATAAGAATGTCTTTGTTCTAAAACTGATGACTTTGCAGAATTATATAATGTTATCTTGGACCGTGAAGCCACCTCTAATTTAGCCAGTAGGGCTCATCTCTGTAACTAGAAATGTTTCTATCTTTTAGTAACCATAGTAATTATCACAGGTATATAATGTTATGCACAGGCTTTACACCTTGGAGACCTGAGAGATCCCAAGAGACTACAGAGAAACCTCGAGGTGTAGGAACACTTAGCACTGGTTCCCGGTTCATATTGGTAAGAACTGCTTAGGGCAACTGTGATTTATCCCTTTTGTAGTAATAAACTTGTTTGTTACTCGAATGCAACCTGTTTGTGATTATTTGCATTCCCAATATTGCCAAGAACCTGAAGGTGAGGTTCAGACCTCTTACACCCAGATCCCTTAATAAAAAATACAGTCCTTTCTTCCTGGTGTCTAGAAGACTCCTTCCTATCTCAATCCCTTTATTAAAAAAGGCAGTCTTTCATTATTCCCTGGTGTGTAGTGGACCCATCCTTATGCCCAATCCTATGTAAAAACAAAAGGCAGTCCTTTATTCCCTGGTCTTTAGTAGACCCCTCACAACTACCCCAACAGATGGTTCCCCCAACCGACCCCAAGCTAGTGATCGGCAACCTCTCTCTCTCCTCAGTGGCTGACAGCCCATTTTAGCTGTCAATGAATGTGTGTGTGTGTACAAATCTGCATTCATTAATTGACAGCCAGTGGGCAGCCTTCCATGGTGGAGAGAGAAATGCTGTGCTGGTTGCCTTGCTGGGGTTGGGCCTGGGGAGAACAGGGTGATGGGGAACTACCAGCCAGTGTGGAGGTTGGGAGTCCATTAGACACCAAGGAATAAAGGAAGGACTGTCTTTTTACTAAGGATCGGGGATAGAGAGGGTGGTTCCACAGACACAAGGGAATAAAGAAAGGACTGACATTTTTTATTAAGGGACGAGGATATGAGGGGTCAGCTGATACCACGGAATAAAGAAAAGAATGTCTTTTTTAATTAAGGAGATCAAGGATATGGAGGGGTCCACTAGACACCAATGAATAAAGAAAGAACTGTCTTTTTATTAAGAGTATTGGGGATAGGAAGTGAGGTCTTCTAGACACCATGAATTACATATTTTTTACAAAGGACCCATGATCGATGGGTGAGGGGCACTAGAGACCAGAGAATTTTTTACATCAGCCCATGACCTGTGGGTGGGGGGACCCCTACACATCAAGGAATGTTATTCTATAGGGGCCTATGATGGGAGGGACCACTAGACACCAGGGAGGGAGCTATATTTTACATTGGGCTGTGATCTTTGGGGGTTCTAATTTTACATCGGGCCGGTGATAGGTGTGGGAAACCATTAGACGTAATAGAATTTTATTTCACAGGGGGCGGCAATTGGTGGGGGAGTTGTATTATGAAATAATATATTAAACTATGGGTGGAATAAATTCTGCAGTTTATATGTATTATTCTGCAGTTTAGCTCAAAATATCTGTGGAACAGGACGAAAATCTGTGAAACACATTCAGAAGATTACGATCTTGACAATGGCGGAAGTTTGAAAAATTTCAGTAACTTTCTGACATTTAGAAAAGTTCCTTGAATGCAGAATTTGCAACTTTCACCCACCTCTTAACAGTGTCACAGTTTCATGCATGATGAAAGGAATTAACACCCATTGAAATTGTCTTGTTTCCTGCACTAACTCGGCTACAGAATTCTGCATAATTGGGTTTTATCATGGCAGGCTTCACTGTAAGTTACTGATCATGTTATAACAAAAGTACACAGATCAGAATGTCCTTTGCATGTGAAATGTTACAGTATCTGCCCCAGAAGTCAAAAAGAGGAATCCCATATAGATAGTTTGTTAGATCAAACTGAAGTTGCATGAAGTAAATGGAATACAATTTGAATGAGTCTTTGAAAGAGGTTAGAAGGAGAGCATAATTGAAGGGTTAAAATGCAGTGGGACTTGGACAGAAAAATACTATTGCAGAAAAAACACAAAACAGAAAGGGCACTAGCATAAATAAATAACGGTTTTATCCAAGAACTTTTAGATCACTTTAATACCATTACAGAAAAGAAACAAGCTACCAAAAACAGGGAAACAGTATAAAGCTGAACCAATTATCAGTGCAAAAAAGTGCACAGCATTTGGGACAACATTAAAAATTTGGCACACTAAATTCCTCTGAAGTATACAGGGATTCTTGAAAGGATTTAATACTTCAGGAATTCCCCATGCAGTAACTGTAAACACTGCAACAGCAAACACCATATAAAAATATTAGAAATGTATATAAAGGAGGACATTAAAATCTATTATTTTGTCAATTGCCAAACAAAACAATGTTGAAATGTACTTGCAACTTTGAGTGCATCAGGAAAACATCCAGACAATTTAGAATCTGTATATTGGAAGATATAAAGAATGACTTACAGACTGGCCCGGTGGTGCTGAGGTTGAGGCTGTGGATGCACACCTCAAGCCACGCGGTGACCCGGAGTGGAGCGATCCTGGGTCGTCGGGGGTTAACAGGGATGGGGAAGGTTGAGCATCCCATGGACTGCTCTCCTTCCCTGGAGAGGAGGAGTATCCACATGCTGATGCATTGGGCGTCTGGGCGGAGGTTGGAGGTTCCACAGTGCTCGGCCTACAAGAAAGCAGGGGAGTAAGCTACGGCTGACATCTTTTGGGGGTGCAGGGAGCATGCAGCAGCTGAGCTGGACATCATTGCAAATCTGAGCTTAGAGGACACATAGAACAGGAAAACAACAGCACCATGGGCAGGTGATGGCACCTGTCCCCCTGCCCTACGCTGGGCCAATCCTGGCTGGCCTTCCAGGTCCTCCACCTCAGGCCCTACATTGCAGCCAGAGTCTGACTCTTAAGAGCAACTAGTGAGGAGGGCAACCCACCCGGGTGGGTTAAACCAAGGGGACTTGGCTGCAGGGGGAGAGAGGAGGCAAATCGGGGAGCTTCTCAAGGGCAGGACTGGACCAGGATGCCCGAGAGGGGTCTCAGCAGGGCCGAGACTGAGGGAAACAAAGTTGGAAAAAAAAAAAGAATGATCTACAGGATGTCAAACATTCCAGTTATCTAACAGCGAAAAAGACACACTTTTCGATGTTGCATTTTTTGCATTGGAAAGATTATTACACCACCACATGGGGCATAATAAGGAAAAGGCTTCTCTCAGGAAGCTTTCTGAATCACATACTTTGAGCCACAATTCCCAAATAAGGTCTCAATGAGAAATCCTAGTCAACAGAAGCTAAAGAAATAAACAAACAGATTGGATGTCCATACTTCAATTATGTTTTAATACTTTTGTATGTTATCCTGCCAACTGACAACTTTTGGTATTGCTATTTAGTGGGTCAGGACCCAGAGTTTTCAATGTGCCAGATGTCTCTTTTTAAAACCAAGGGTCCTAGTGCAGTCACCATTCTTCAAGTATTTATTTTGGATACTTTGCCCTCCATCATCTTTGGTGTGGTCATTTGTTTCCACAGCCCTATGTATGTTAATAGCTCACTGCTATGTTTATGTTCTGGCTCTTAAGTCAGGATTGACCCTGACACTCCTCTGCATAATTCTCCTTTCTCTCCCTGTCATATTCCTTCCTCCTTTTCCTCACCCGCTTACACTTTAACTGCTCTCTTCATTCTGTCTCCCACCACTCTTGTGGAAAACCTGCTTTGCTGCTGATGTAATGCTGTCTCATAGAAGAATTGCTGAAGTCAACCATGCAGATAGTTGAACCTCTTTTTTAGACTGTAAGCCAATTTACTATGTGTTCTTGCCACTGTAACTATGTAGTCAGCTTACTCGAGCACAGTGGAGGATTTAAACATGCATGGGACAGGCATAAGGGAACCATAGAAATGGGAAGGAGATGAGAAGACGTTGATCAAGTAGAGTCAGAGACCACAAACAAGGGTAGGGCTTATGGGCGGACTGCATGGGCCTAGCAGTCCTTATCTGCCAACAAATTCTATGTGTCTGTGTTTCTATGTTACTCTTATGTAATTTTTACTGTTACTGTGCACACTACTTATTGTTATTTGTCCCTTCCCCAGGATGCATCTGGAAATGTGCAGTAACTGCTCAGTATGCCTTTCCTGGTAAAACTCTTGAAATAAATGAATACACATTCTTACATTTCCTGAAGATGGCTCCTCATCTTTAGATTCCAATAGAGTTTATATTTGGACTTTAGTATGCTAGTAGACTTCTTTTGAGAATTAAGATGTCCACCTTGTTATCTAAATACACCTTTGTAGGCTACTGTGATAGTGTGTTTTGTAAAATTCGGATGAGCTAAGATACAAGAAAAATGTTGTTAAAGATTTGTTTTGAGCTTCTGCACAGGCACATCATAAGCATGCCCTTATTATGCTCCTGTACATGCATGTGCCTAGAAAATAACAAGCATATGTCAATGCCAAATGCTGCCGCTGGTATTGCTGTTTTACTGGGTCTTGCTTGTAGACATTTTTACTGTATATTTACCAGGACAGAGCAGATGAGATGCATTATCTCATTTTCAGTGGAGTCCTGCTTTGGCACATTGTTAGATTGTAATTACCCAGGATAGGGCAGCTGAGAGGCAATATTCCTTTTTTAAGTGGGCTCCCAGATTTTGACCCCAAATGTCCAACAGTCTTTTTATGATCTGGCGTTATGATCATGACAGGTGGAATTTTAATATCCCATCCCATAGGTGATTTCGCTGTACAAATGTGTAAACAAGTTTCAGAGGGCATTTGAAAAATGACTCCTGCCATGTTCAGGAGGAGGGTAACACAAGGGGTATGTTGAACATTAGGGCCAACATCTGCAAAAATAAAGTTCTGAGTAAATGTTGGAACAATTCATTTCCTCATAACACTGAGTTTCACATTTTACCCCAAATTTTAAACATAATATTCTTATGATCACTCCTTCTGAGCATGACAAGTGCCATTTCCAAAACAATGGCTGAAATGTAATTTTGTGCCACAAGTGTTCAAACACATTTTATGTAGGATTTTGAGAAATAACTGTCACATTCATGAGATGGTATGGAAAAATGGCTATGTTGAAAAGTTGGTGTCAAGTATTAAAATTACCAGTTAGAATCATAGCATCATAGAATCATTTAACAAATGTTTGTTTTAATACATTAAAAATAGCAACAATTCTGCTCCCCCACCACCAGGAGCAGAATTGCTGCTATTTTTAATGTATTAAAATAAACATTTTGTTAAACAGAACAACATGAAAGTTTGTTTTTTTGTGACAAGCAAGTTTTTGGGCAGCCAGATCTTTTTGGATACTTGACTTCTTAATCTGGAGCTCACAAAGTGTCCCATGGTAGCCACCTTGAGAGTTGACATCATAGAATCATGTCACCAGAAAAGGACCCATTGGCCCATCGAGTCTTCCCTGCCTTCCCCTAACTCATAGCCCCGTCTACTGACCTTACCCTTACCCCTTCCCAAATCCATATGTCTGTCCCATGCCCTCTTGAATCTCCCCACCCGTATCAGCCGCCACCACCTCTTCTGGCAGTTTGTTCCAGGCTTCCATTACCATCTCCATGAAGAACTGTCCCCTTACATTCCTGTGTATCTTCCACCCTCTAACCTTAGGCAATGCCTTTTTGTTTTGCCCTCCTTTCTTTAAGTAGACTCCCTTCCTTTACCCAATTGATCCTTTTACATATTTAAAAGTTTCAATCATGTCCCCCTCTTCCTCCCAGTCTCCAGCATGTACAGATCCAGCTCCATACACCTCTGCTCGTACAGTTTCCCCTGCATGCCCTGCACCATTTGTTCACTCTTCTCTGAACTGTCTCTAAGCCCTCCATGTCCTTACATAGGTGCAGTCTCCAGAGCTGAACCCCATTCTCTAAGTACAGTCTCACCATGGCTTTGTAGAAATGCATCAGTACCTCCCCACTTCTGCTAGTGATGCTCCTCACTATGCATGCCAGCATTCCATTTGCCTTCCTCACTGCTTTGTTGCTTTGGTTCCCTGCCTTGAGGTTGCTGGATATTATGATCCACAGATCCTCTCCTGCTCTGTTTTCTTGATTTCCTCCCTCCCCACAGAGTGTATACTGCTCATGGATTTTTCATCCCAAATGCATCACAGCATACTTGTTGGCATTGAACTTTGGCTGCCAAGTCTTTGACCACCCCTCCAGTCTCTTCAGGTCCTGCCTTTGGCCTCCACCCCTGCTGTGGTGTCCGCTCTATTACAGATTCTGTATCATCCACAAATAGGCACACCCTACATTCCAGACCCTCTGCTAAGTCACTGATGTAAATATTGACAAGGAGGGGCCGAGAACTTAACCCTTGTGGGACCCACTCATCACCCCCCTCTCACTGGATTGCGCCCATTACTACTACTCTCTGACTTCTGCCCTCCAGCCAGCTTTCCACCCACCTAGTTATTTTACTACTCACCCAAAGCTATCCAGCTTACTTAGCCTTCAGTGAGGGGACGATGTGAGAGGCCTTACTGAAGACCAGATAGACCATGTCCACTACGCTCCCTGGTCAACCTCCTGTATCACCCCATCGAAGGTTTCAGTCAGGTTGGTATGGCATGACCTCCCGATTGTGAATTCGTGTTGGTGCTCATCTTGCAGACCACTTCCCACTAGATATTCCTCCACCCTTTATTAATGTCTCTATCACCTTCTTCACCACCGAGGTGAGACTGACCAGGTCATAATTTTCCACAACCTCTTTTCTGTCCGTCTTGTGCAACAGTACCACATTTGCTCTCCTCCAGTCTCCCAGCACCCCTCCAGTGTCCAGAGATAAGTTGAAAGCCTCGTAAGTGGGGCCACCAGCCCTTCCCTCGTATGAGGCTTTTAATTTATCACTGGACGCAGTAATAGAGCATGAGTTGAAAAATTGCAATGTAGACTCATAACTTTGTTGTTTCTCTATTTATTTTGTTTCATATGTAGTTTCTGTTTTGGGGGTTTCTCCCAGCCACCATGCCCATGTCTCCCAACATAGCACACATGTGCATGCCATTCAGGACCTCACTCCCTTCCAGTCGTGCCATTGACCACCTGCACCAAACCTCCATTCAGTGACAGCAGGACTACAGGTGGGTGACCCACCCCATACCCAGGAGATGAGCCAATGTTTGATCCTGCTCAACCCTCCCCCCATGCGGCACCCTGGGACCCAAGGTTGTTCCAGACCCAGGTCACACGCATAGTGTGAGGGAGTGGCGTCCAGTGCCTCAACCTTGGTGCCACTGGGCCAGCTGGTTTCTCTAATTTTACCCCAAATTTTCAATGTAGCCTTCTTATGACCCCACATAGCCTTCTTATGAGACCCCCATGAGCAAGGGTGGGAAAAATGTTCAAATCCTGCCCAAAGGTTATTTTGCACCACCAGTGCAAAAACACATTTGGCCCAGATGTAGAAAAATAACATCTGTCACATTCATGAGGTGCTGTGTGAAATGGCTATTGTTGAAAGCTTGGGGTCACAATATTAAAATTACCAAAGTTACAAGCCTGCATTTATAAATTTCAACACATGCTTATAACTGTGCTGTTTTGTTTAATAATTTTACTACAAATTTTCAACATTGACTTGTTATGACCCCACCTCATGAACAAGGGCAGAAAAAATTTCAGCTCCTGCCTGAAAGGTGGTTTCTTGCAGTGAACATGAAACCACCTTTTGGGATGAAAAAACACATTTTGGCCAGGATTTGAAAAAGCGACAGCTGTCACATTCATGAGGTGCTATAAAGCTATGGCTATGTTGAAAATTTGGGGTCAAATATTGAAAATTACAAAGTTATGAGCCGCATTTGTAAATTTCAACATATATTTAAACTTTGTAGTTTTTATATTTTACCCCAAATTTTCATCATAGCCTTTTTACAACCCCTCCCCATGAACATGGGTGGAGAAAAATTTCAGCTCTGCCCAAAAGATAACTTCATGCAGCGACCTCAAAAATCACTTTTGGGACAGATTTGCCCTAATTTCCCAGATTTGGCAGATTTCACTGCTGCTGTTTATGAGGTGGGGTCCCAAAAGGTATGTTGAAAATTTGGGAAAAATGTTCAAAAACGACCAAGATATGCCTTTAGGTTCAAAACCCTTTTGAAATACAGTACATTGAACAGCATACCTGATTTCCTCAGTTTGTGGTCCAGTGTTGAAGAGTGAAGACATGGCAGTAGTCAAAGGGGATTATGGCATTGGATCCCCCATGGGTAAGTAAGGGTTAGAGTGTGTGGGGGTTGTGGTGCTGAGTGAGAGGGTCAGGTGGGGGCCATTAATGGCAACAACAGACATCGATGGACAGTATTCTTTATTACAGTGTATAAAAAACCTACAAGGGCAGTTTCCTTTAATTCAGGTGTGGACACGTGGGATTTAGCACTCCCAGTGTCCGTGTAATTTTGGCACCACCAGGGGTGGGCTCCCCAGTGCTGTATA
Source organism: Neoceratodus forsteri (assembly GCA_016271365.2). Taxonomy (NCBI): domain Eukaryota; kingdom Metazoa; phylum Chordata; order Ceratodontiformes; family Ceratodontidae; genus Neoceratodus; species Neoceratodus forsteri. Next base: position 880,396,556 of record CM028134.1, on the reverse strand, counting down.
AGTAAAACAGGCAGGGTGGGGGTAGCAGCTGACACAGGGGATTGGGCACCCCCATGTCAGAATAGACTGCTGACAGAATTAGAATGTATAGGGATTTTAGACAGATATATCTGTCCTCAGCACAACAAAGGCATGGATTGAGCTTGGGGGGTGGCAAACGGGCAGGGTGGGGTAGCAGATGACACAGGGTACTGGGCACCCCTGTAGGAATAGACTGCTGACAGAATTAGAACATACAGGATTTTGGATAGCTATATTTGTCAGCACAACAAGGGTTAACATGGGTTGGTTTGGGGGTGGCAGCTATGGCATCAGCTGCAATAGACATTAATGGATGGTTTCTGTTTTGCAGGGTGTACTAAAAATACAAGGGATGGTTTTCTTTATTTCAGGTGGTGACATTGGTGGATTGAGCACCCCAGTGTCAGTTTATGTTTGTGGTTGCGGGGTGGAGGAGTGATGGCAGGTCAGTGAAGGGACAGCAAGGGTGGAGCAGCAACAGACATCGATGGACAGTTTCCTTTTACAGGGTGTAATTCAGCCTCAGCAGGCTGATCATGACAAGATCAGCTGTGCTTGCTGGGTGGGATAGATCACAGGAAAGAGCCAAACTATGAATGGGTCGCGCTCTCCTTTGATATACACAAAGTTTCTGCCAGCAAGCCAGAACATTGTCATGATCAGTCTGGGTGATAGTGATGTGACACTGACAAGCCCCTTGCAGACCACTCTGCATTGGACTAACAGTGTTATGCCCCTCAAAAGCAGCTCTCCTGACAAAATGTTTACTCGCATAGCAGCAGCAAACACAAAAATAGTGCGCATTGAGGGCATATACAGTACTACTGAGGTTCTATAGTCTCTCATATGACTTTGGTGCAGACCCTGCATCATTTTGTTGTCCTTTGGTTGTCCTTCTCTGAGCTGCCTCTACTCTGTCTATGTTCTTCCAGAGATGAGGCTACCAGAAATGGACACAGTACTCAGATGAGCTCTCACCAATGATTTGTACAGTGGTATAACCACCTCATTTCTTCTGCTGGTGATACCTCTCCCTATGCACCCTGTGCATCCCACTAGCTCTCCCACAGCCTTGGCACATTGTTTGGCCACTTTTAGCTCATCAGATATGATTACCCCAGGTCCCTTTCCTGTTTGTTAGTCATCATTATCTCCCCTCCAATCATGTACTCCTCCCTGGGTTTCTGTGCCCCAAATGCATGATTTTGCACTTCCTTGCATTGAATCTTAGCTGCTACACTCCTGACCACTCCTCAATCTTCTTTAGGTCCCTCCTCATTTTTCCACCACTCCTGGAGTGTCTACATCTTAGCATCATCTGCAGTGACATATACCTTCCCTTTCAGCCACTCTGCGATACCAACTGTTTAGAGATTATACAGGACTGGACCCAGAACTGATCCTTGTGCACCCCACTGGTCACCCTTCTCTCCTCAGATTGAACTCACACTACCACCCTCTGAGTTCTATCCCTCAATCAATTTCTAACCCAGTTTACCACCATGGGATCCACTCCTAGGCTGCCCAGCTTGTTTACAAGCCTCAGTGTGGAATGATGTTGAAGACGCTGCTGAAATCCACAAGTTAACATCCACCACTCCTTTCTAATCTAATTCCCTGGTCACCCAGTCAAAGAAATCTATCAGATTTGTTTGACATGACCTTTGCTGTATCTATGCTGCCATGTAAAGATTATGTTCAGTGCACTATTTTAAAAGTTCTTAAGGGATTATAGTACTGTAATAAAATTGAGCCTTTGTGAAAAACTAACTATAGTACTTCCATTGCATCTACTGTATGTCAGTTCACTGTTCATCACTTTCTACTGCACATGTATGGGATTCAGCAGTATAAATTTCATTGCTCTTGTCAGTGCTATATAGTCTGTAATGGCTTACTGAAACTGTGCTTTTGCATTAAGCTAAAATACATATTTCTGTCTCTGTGACTGTCTCCCTTAACCATGTTTTCCCAAACCTCGACCTTAGCACTCAATCTCTTTCATAGTAACTTAGCACTATTACCTCCTACCCCCCTAAAACCCCTACCCATGGTCCACCTCTCCTCATGTCCTCCACCCACCCCCTCTTACTCTTCCCAGCCCACCTCCCACATCTCTTCCTACACCCTGTGCCCTGTGTGTCTTAACAAAGCCTGCTGGCCGATATCAATGTACTTTATACACTTTCCTGTGCCTGAAACTGATTAGCATAATGTGTCTTTGTTGTTTTACATTGACCATCCATTATGATTTTGTGTCCATTATGATTTTTGTACCTCCTATTTACACTTTATTGTATTGTACTTACTGTCCTGTTTAATCTTTTGCCCTTTCTACTGATGTGGAACCTTTGTAAATGAGCTCTTAGCTCAAAGGTATATGTAATCTGAGACTTAAATAAATAAAAATAAAATACATTGTCAGTATCAATAACAAGCTATAAATTGAACCAAATATGAAAACAGGACAAAATGTAAAGCTATATTTAATGTTTTTAGTAAGGTACAGTATGTGGAAAAACATTGTTCAGTCTGATAGCACATTTATCTGTAAAAATGTAGGACTGCTATACTGTACATTTGTTGGTATCCTTTACCAAAGTTAGATATGCTGAGATCACCATTGTAGCTTTTCTTCACTAAGAGAAAAATTAAAACAAGCTGATCTTTCCATCTTTTAAGAATGTCTTGGTGTGAGCATATGATTTTAAGTCTTGTAGTGTAAGGCTGCTGAAGAAACAATAAAACATGACTTTTTAATATTCTGAATTCATTTCTTTATCAGCATTACAATGTTTTATGACATTGTGTAATTCATTTTATGACTTGAGTGGCACTTATCCTAACTGGATTATTTTTATAGACATGGTATGACAGATGGGAGTCAATGAAAACCTATCATAAAGGTATTTTACCCAAAATATTGAAACCTTCTTTTAGAAGTCTTCGCATGAAACTATGGAAACTTTCTTTTAGAAGTCTTTTAGGCTATGAAAACCACAGTGAATTTAGTGTGTTTTAATTGTTGTGTATTTTTAGTTCTTTGCATAGGCATTGAATATGCTTTTTAGATAATGCTGGAAATAAAACTCACTTCCTGATTGGCTCAAACACCCTCCCATCAGGGCCATTATTTCTTAACAGCCCGCTCAGAAAAAGTGCCTGCTCGATCATTGAACCGAAAGTTGCCACCCGCCATTTATTATCCACTTACCGAGATGGCATGCAAACCGAACCCACCATACTCCTAAACTAAAATGCCACCTACAGCCCGATATAGCCTCAAAACTCATTTTCTTCCACAAAACCACTGGAAAAAAAAAAAACATTCATTTTAAATAATTACATTCCCAGCTCGCTCCACCTCTCGTAATATAAACCTTCCACTCTTCCATGTTCTGTTTCCTTCAATGTCGCACTCCATGTGAAATGTTTCCTCACTGTTAAACCCATCTACATACTTCTGCCACACTTCTAAAGCACATCACATAAAACTGAAGTACCTGTCACAAAAATCACCAGTATACATTTCTCCCATTCTCGAGCGTTTTCAATTGGGATATGTGAGGTGTGTGTGTGTGTGTGTGTGTGCATGTGTGAGAGAGACACAAGCAGGAGGGCAAGCTAATTCAAAACAGCATAAAAAAATACACAGCAGCGGCCTTCTGTGGTGATTCCAGCACTTCACACTATAAGAACTACTTTATATCAAATATTACTTCTACTTCAGCTTTACTTATTTTTATATATAATTTTTTCTTATATATTCTTCCCAAAATACCATATCTAACCCATTATTTAAGTGTAATAATACCCTCCAGGGTGGGCGTTATGGGATACAATGGACCTTCCAGGGCTATAAGGCCCTCTGCCTGAGGCGTCGGGCCTCATTAAGCCCCTGGGTGGCCCATTATATCCCAATAACGCCCACCCTGTCGGGTATTATTACTTACTTATAGAAACCTCACAATATCCTGAAGTAAATACATGGGATCTATTGTCAGAATGTCCCTGGATTGCCTCAGTTTGTGGCTATCTAGGGCTGCAGCAAACTTAGGATTCATCAGGGACCCTGTGCCCAGTCTTAAAAAATGGGGTTTCTGCACCAAAGACTTAAAGAGTTGCCACAGTCCTAAGGTTGAGCCACACATGTGATGCACATGCAGGTTTTGATGGAGGGATCCACCACCACACCGGCATAAGTCTACATGAGCTGCTGGGGGGTGTTATGGCTGGAAAGTGGGAACTGCGGTGCTGCTGGAGCAGCAACTAAGAAGGTGTGGAGGAGGCACCTGTTGGAGGTGCCATACAGATTATTGGACAGCTTCTCATACCAGGTAGGGGGCTGGCACGTCAACACCAGCATGACATGGACCCTAGGTGACAGGAGCCCTGGCATCTGCACTACAGGACCCACAGTTCTCTTTTAGGGCAGATGGCAGTGGGTGCAGGTTGCAGGGTGCATGCAGTGGATGGATATGTGTTCTAGGCACCACAACATTCCCCTGGTATACAGCCCCCTGTGTGCGAGAGAGTGGATGCCTGGCTACACCATGAGGAAGACTCGTGAGGAGTCAAAGTGCTGGGTGGTTAGGAAGGAGCCCTTGAGTTGCTGCCAGATCTTACAATAAAAGTTTATGCATTAGCATTCTAAGTGAATGTTTATTTACTGTGAAGGTCTCGAGTGCTACTGCATCTGGACTTGTTCATGAGCATAGGGCTGGCAGCCTCTGCATGAAGCACCGCTTTGTGTGATAATAGTCATGGTAGTTCTATGGATTGTTTTCCTGGCTACATTGCAAGGGACTGTGGGTCCCATGGGGCAGGTGCCAGGGCTACTGTCACCTGGGATCCATGACATGATGGTGCTGCCATGCCAAGTACCCCACGCGGTCTGAGCCGCTGTCCGATACCCTGTATGGCACTTCTACTAGGTGCCTTCTGCACTCACTCTCAGTACTGCCATGCCCCCATTATACACTAGGTACCCCCACTGCCCTGCAGCCCCAGTCTGCACTTACCAGGTCCCACACTCCACTCACCATCTTGCCAGGCAGTAACATGGCCCTCAGACCTGCTCCTAGCTGTTCTAACCAGAGCCCCTCTTGTGACCATGGTGAGGCTTTCAGATTAGCAGAAAAGGGAATGGTGCAGCCCACCATGGAGCAACCACCCTTGCAACCTGGTGTGCAGGCACTTCTGCCACAAGAGTGATGCAGGGTGGGTTAGACACATGGCATCTCAATTTTGATGCAGCCTGCATTTGACAATTGGGAAAAGAAAGCCGCAAATATTGACACAGGGTGCCACTTGCATCATACTCGTTTGGTGCAAGTAGCTTGCATCAAAGTTTTCAGTTTGAAAATAGAGCGTATGGTGTAATGAAACATTACCATTTTCATGAAGTTATATTGTCTCATTACCTATGGTAAATAAATAAGAGTGTGCTGGCTGCGTGTGGAGTCTTATTCTTCATTATGACCAGTCTAAAACTATAAATCCACTCCACAGCCAGATGCTTAGTTTCCAGCTACCTAGTGCAACAAGTAATATTTCTTAATTTTTGTAATCATAAATTGAATTACATTGTTAAAATATCCAGTGCTAGGTAATAATCATCATTGTAGAAGCACTCCTGTTTAAATAGTGTAACTGCATCACTCATTTAATTAGAGTGCTTATCCATTTAGAATAATTTTCGGCACTGGATGGTTTACAAAGTAATTTAATGTACAATTACTGTACTAAATCACTATTTCTGTGTCTACTCATCTAAAGGTAGAGTCAATAAGTACAGTAAAAAAAGTTAGTTATGTAACCAGATGTACAGTGCAAACTGCTTATAATGGACCATGCTGTAATACACTTTTGTCCTTGGTAAGTGGATGTCTAGAAATTACAAGAGTGCTTTCATCAGGCATTTCATATACAGTGCAAGTTCAAAGTATGCACTGAAACTACTGAACATACTACACACTCTCCATCCCAACTAATCACATGTTCTAATGAAGCCTTAAAAATACAATTCATTACTTAGAGTCCATGTGGGCTTTATTTAAAAGCTAATGAGATGACAATAAATTGTTAGTCACAATCACAATTTCCACCCACTCAGCCACCTGCCTACCAGCCACTAATATAATAAGAGCATTCATGGAAAAGGAGTCTGTTTTTTCAAGGACCCTTGTGTACCTGTCGTAGACTACATTTTAATTTTTAAACCTTTAAATGTTTTGTTACTGAAAGCCGAAAACAGCAGCCACTTATGATCTTCTAAGCACAAACTTAGAAAAGGCTGGTAAAATGATATATGCCAGCTCCTGATAACATAAGGTAATGCTGTGATGGCATCAGTTAATAGTATTTCACTCTGAGGTTGTAGGTGGCACCATGGTGTTTTGAAAAGGCTAAAGAGATGTGTTTATAAGATTTTATGACTCATTTGCAGGCATTTTGCAGACAGAATTAAATAAGTCTCAGAAGCAATCAAATAAATGAAATATAATCTGGTGACTTGGTAATTTAAGGTATCAAATCAGTTAAAAAGAAAATGTTTTATAAAAAATATTATAAAAGATTTTGTGTGACTGGAATATTTATATAGTACTATATTTTTATTTTAAAACAGTTGCTAAGACCTTGAAAAAGCTCATTGGACTGAGTGAAACATTGGGACAATTAATAATAATAATACTAATAATAATAAAATGATTTATATGGCCTTATCCAAAACCAAGGCGCATACACATTTTAAAACACCAATAATGATAAAATCATAACACAGTCAATAAAATCATACACATATAATAATATAAACAGTAAATTCAATTATTAAAAGCCTGAAGCCACAAGTAAGTCTTTAAAGTCTGCTTGAATGACTCCACAGTTCTTGCCTCCCAAATCCGACAGGGTAGAGAATTCAAAGGGTAAGCTACATGAACTCAAAAGCTCTTCGCAGGAAGATTTTAAACATACTCTTGGAACCTCTAGCAACCCCCACCGGATGGCGGAGTGATTGACTGGGCTGGTAGGGAATCAGGAGCTCTTTCAGGTAGTCCTGCTCTAGTCTGCATAGGGCTTTAAAAGTCAGCAAGCCAACTTTATAGGTGATCCGCCACTGAACTGGCAGCCAGTGCAGCTCATGCATCAGCAAAATATGACAAGATCACTAAGACCCCATCAAAAGCTGGGCTGCTGTGTTCTGCACCAGCTGCAGGTGGTGGATTTCTACCCAGGAAGCCCTAGGTAAAGGGAGTTACAATAATCTAAGTGAGAGGAAACAAAGGCTTGATCAATGTCAGAAGGTCATCGGATGGAACAAGGTACCTAATCCTGGCTATATTCCTAAGATGGTAAAAGAAAAGTTTGATGACCGCTGACACCTCACGAATGCAACATCAGCCTTTGTCAAAAATGATCCCCAGGTTACACACCCATTCAGAGGTCGGGAGTGAGGTGCCACCCAAAACTCTACAAGGCCCCTTCTCCAACCCCCTATCTGATGACCTGGATCCACAACCAACACCTCAGTTTTGTCAGGGTTCAACTTTAGCCAGCTGGAATCCATCCTGTCTTGGATTTCTTTCAGACAGTTGTTAAAGACCGATATAGCTCCATTCTGGTTGGGTGCAAAGATAGGTAGAGTTGGGTATCATCAGCATAGCAGTGAAACCTCAGCCTATACCTTCTTACAATGTCTCCGAGGGGCAGCATATGCACTGTGAACAACATGGATGAGAGAACCGAACCCTGAGGGACTCCACATGACAGAGAAGTAGGGTCCGAGGAATAAACCCTCAACACCACTGTCTGAGTTCTACCCATGAGGAAAGATGAAAACCACCTGAGGACTGTTCTCGACAGTCCACAGATGAACCTCAGATGATCCAACAGCACCTCATGGTCCACGGTGTCAAAAGCTGAAGAGAGATCTAGAAGGACCAAGATGGAATGGTTCTTCCGATCTCTAGCTATCAGGAGATCATTGAGCACCTGAACCAGCGCTGTTTGGTACCATGTCTCTTACAAAAACCAGACTGGACTGGTTTGTAGATGTCATGGATGGTCAAATGGTCTTCCAGTTGTGCAGCCACAACTTTCTTAATAACCTTCCTATAAAGGAAGGTTAGAGACAGGTCTGTAGTTGGCATGGCAGTCTGGGTTCAAGGAAGCTTTCTTCCGAGAGGTGTCACCACTGCCTCTTTCAGAGAGCTAGAAAATCTCCAGACTCCAAGGAGCACCAGACAATCCATGCCAGGACCGGACTGATAACCTCAATACCTCCCAAAATTAGGAAGTAGGTCCAGGATCCAATCTACAGCATGTGGGTGCACACTCTGGATGATCTGCATGACATCTGTGAACTCCGGATGGCCAAAGGTACTCCAAGACAACCGAGGTGTAGTAACCTCACACTGATCAATAGCAGCACCCACAGACTGTGCCAGCCAGAGACCCCCCTGATGTCAGCCACCTTATTTGCAAAGAATCGAGCAATTTCATCGCACTTCAATCGAAAAGCTCTCGCACCTGAAGAGGGCTTGGTTTCACAGTCTGTCCACAGTACAGAAAAGCTGAGCTGGTCGATTCTGAGCAACTGCAATCTCCCTGGACAGGAATTCTGGCTTCTTACAGGAGATTGCAGATTGGTGAGACCTGATAATGTTCCAACAACCTAAGGTGGTCGGCATCAAGAGGACTTCCGCCAGCAACGCTCCAACCTTCGACCTAGTCTCTGCATCTCCCTCAAAGTTCCATCAAACGAGGGAGATTGAGGTGAAGGAGAGAGTCTGAACACTGACAGGGGCAATAGAATCCAAAGCTGTCGATACACCCAAGTTACAGGCCATCATGAGCATCTCAGGATCACTGCTGGCAAATGAGGAGGACAATAGGTCAAGAACTGCCATTAGGTTCTGAGAACTTTCATCTCATAAAGGGCAGTACCTGTCCATCCCCATAGGGTAGGTCTACCGGGGGTATAAAGCTAAACCTCACAGTGCAGTTATCAGACCACCCGACTGGATCCACCTCCAAATCAAAGCTTGATCCCTAGGAGGAAGACTAAGTCAAGGGAGTGGTCGTGTCTATGAGTAGCGGAGGTAACCACCTATGTCAGGCCCAGAGAAGACATCAACTGGAGGAAGTGTTGTCCAAATTGCAAGAGTTCATCATCGACCCAGGCATTGAAGTCACCGAGAACCATCAGTCTCGCGACTCCAATGCCATGTTGAATGAAGTCCACCACTTCCTGAAGGAAGCGTTTCTCATCACCGGGTGGATGATAGATGAGAACAATCCAACAACCTACACCACTACAATGGCACATTCGAATGACTCAGTCTCCCCAAAACCGATACACTAGTGAGGTTGAGTTTGAGTCTTGAAACAGACCGCCACCCCACCGCCCCGCTGGTCCAATTTCAGATAGTGTATTACCGAGTACCTGGCCAGAACTAAAGCCTCCAAAATGGGGCCAGAATTCTCATCCAGCCAGGTCTCGTAGTGCAAGCTAGGTCAACCATTGCTACAAGATCAGCAATAATTGCTGTCTTGTTTTGACCAATCTGGCATTGCATAACACGGTCCGAGTTGGACGAACGCCTCGTGCCTCCTGAACTACCTGCTGACTCAATTCAGTCGTGCCCTTGGGTATGGGAACCAGACATGGCGGACCACAATCTGATTTCCATTTCACCCCAGGGTGTCTCTTGACTCTCCACAGCCCGATTGGATGACTCCGCTCACTTACCTCCACTGTTCACCAACCCCATCCTCCTCCCTTCCTCCGTGCTATACAAGCACTCTACAGCACTAGTAAACACCAAGTTCTTGAGGAGGAGTGAAGAAAGGACAGAGGGCACGAAGAATAGAGGAGAGTAGTGCACAACCGTGGAGGCAGATAAACAGCACATCCTACACGGACTTAAACAGGTACTTAATTACTACAGAGCTCTTACAAAATACATAACTTTAATTCAAACAAACTTTTAGACAGAAAATTAACTAAAGCTCTAATCATAAAAAAATTAACTTAAATAGCCCAGGACAGCTCTCACCTCCCATGAGCAATACCAATGCTTTATTAATCCCTAGCTCTGCTCTCACCAGACCATAGGAATTAAAGCGAAACAACAGAGAAAACCTAAACAGAATATCAAATAATAAAAGAAAAAAGAAAAACATAATATCAAAACTCTAAATCTGTCTGATGATAAATTGCTCACTCCTTGATTCTGCTCTCACCAGAGTCAGAGAAGAGTATATAGCAAATAAACATAAAGCAGTCTCTACAGATGTCCAAATTAGATTGCTCAGTCCTTAGTTCTGCTCTCACCAGAACTAATTTATCAGTGAATACAATAATAATATCTCAGGAATAGATCTTATCCAGAGCCATAATTGTCTGATAGTCTTGGCAATTTAGATAGTCTAGAAAAATATAGGCAATCCCCAATAACACAGCATACAAGAGGTATATTAAACAGAGCCAGAGGGTCTCCCCTCCCAAGGAGACAATTTACGTCCTGGAAGCCTGCCCCCATGGCCCACAACTACAGCCCCAGAAGGACAGGCCCCACGGCATGACCCACCAGAGGTTTAAGGAACCCAGCACACCCCCAGGGTCCCCTCAGCACTGCTGAGTAACCCCCATCTGGCCGTGGAGACCAGCTCCCCATCCTGTCCCAAGGATATTAGAGGAACCCCCAACACACCTCATCAGCTACTGTTATATAGTAGGGAACCCACAAGCATCCGCTGGATGCACTCTCACCACACAAGCAGCTTTTTTCACAGGCAACTTTCCTTATGGTAAGATGCTTCTACAGCCAGTCTTTTCAGAAACAATCCAGCTCAGGAAAGTTCATATATTCCCATAAATCTCTTGCACGAATCACCACGCAATTCTCCTTTAAAGTTCCTCTCAAACTCAAAGGGATAGTAATAGCGCTGTAACGCTGCAAAGCCACTTTCACAGGATCAAATAATTCGCCCATTCACCAGTTCATTAGACAGTCCCAATGCCACTGCTATGGACCGAATAATACTTCTCCTTCAGAGGAGAACAAAACCCCATAATCCCGGTACTACTAAAGTATTGAAAGGAAAAACACACTATCTGCAAAATCAAAAGAATGAACGCAGACTGCTCAGTATTCCGCTGTCCAAATCCCAATCGACCTTTAATTGTTTCAGCATATTAGTAGTTCAGCAATTCAATCCATTTAAACCGTAGTCCAAATCAGTGTTCCATCTGTAGCGCCACGTCTTAAAGATTTAACACTTGACTTAGACACAGAACCGGTCAAAAGAAAACAAATAAGCATAAAACCAAAACTAAAATGCAAAAATAAATAAAATAAATAGAACTTAACCCTACAATTAATGAAAGTTAAAAAATTCAGTGGAGTGTGGAATCAATTTGTCAATAAGAAGTCAAGTTTCTTAGTTTGGAAATCTGTTGAAAATAGGACTTGCCATTAAAAGACAGGCCAGGTTGTCTAATGTTCCCTGCCAGAAAAGATGAAGGGGAGGGAAGGGGGTAGAAAGGGTGGAGGAGACGGTGACACCAGAGAGGGTCAAATGATCAGAGGAAGGAGAGTGTTCCAACTGACTGGGGAGGGGCTAGTGGGGGTCGGGGATGGAGCAGAATGGGCTACTTAAAGGCTGTAACCTCTGGTCATCCTCTTTGCTGGAAAAGATTCTCTCCGTACTTTGTAGGCAGTTTCAAAAGGTAAGGCACTACTCAGGGATCCTAGGCCTTGGGGCCAATGAGGAGCCTCCCTGGTGTTAGTTGAGGTTGGTAGAGAAATACAAGATAGTAATAGTAATGGTTTTGAAATAAAGGGTGCTCTCAGTCAGAAAACTGAACCATGAACAAACATTTGTTTTTGTTATGTGATTATATCCTGAATTGTTTGGAGTTTTTCTAGCTCAGTATTGAAGGAGAATTGCTTTGAAGTGACTGAGAATGCGTTGAGTTATGGGCTTACTGAGGGTTAGGGGTAAGATGGGAAAAGCACCCTTAAAAGTAGTTTCATACTATAAGATGGTTCAGCGGCAATGTTAGGCATTTACACTTTACAGGAAAAGATATCATCAAGTACAGCATAGACTGGTTTGGTTTTGGGACCACCACCCCCATGTTGTTTGATTTCAGGAGGGACTTAGAGGTCTAGCGTGGAGCCCACAATTATTGGAGGGTGTCGGGCTCTAGAGGTACCCTCTACAGGAGGACACTTTAGCTTGTGCTGTGGTATGGTGAGGGTTTTTTGGTTGTGACAGCGCCTCTGGTGCTGAGCCACTTGGGTGATCTTAGGAGGCATGTGCCCCATGGTGAGAGAGGTGCCCTCTATGGATGGTGCATGGTGGGGGGGGGTTTTTGTCTGGCAGCATCTTGGTGGCGGGTCTTTGCTGGGCCCTCCTGGTTTTGCTAGTCATTAGGACACCAGTTTGGGAGGTTTTCTTAAAATAAATAAATAAATAAAAGGAAAATAGTGTGTGTAGTGACGAGGCGAAGCTGGTTTGGGGTAGGAAATCTTGGCTGGTAGTGCGGCCTGGCAACTCTAGCTCCAAAATCGCCGCCCACGATAAGTGGGTCAGTGTGGCATGGAGGATATTGTTCAGTAGCGAATGTGGACAGTTTGCTGCAGCTGCATTACAGGATTAGGTGGAACAGTCATCATGGTGTGGGGATGGGATGCGCAGTTCCTGTAAGAATAACATTAAACAGGAGCAGCCAGGTTGCCCAACACATCAAGGAATGCCTGTGGTGTAGTGGGTTAAATCCCTCTTCATAAAACAGAAGGTTGTGGGTTTGAAATTATTTATTAGTCTCAGGTGGGCTCATCCTGCATGTCTTGGACTGGGGACATGGTTTTCGGAGGAAGGGAAAGGACTTTCTGCAGGTAATCTGGGAAGGTAGTGGCATTCTGGTCACCGTGACAGAAAGCACCACTGTTTTGGTTGGTCCATTGGTGTTTGTGTGGGCAGGTGATCGGGGAGGGTGGGCCACTTTATGGGCAGGCCATTTTTCTTTGGACGGTGGCCAAGCCAGAGGTCCAATGGGTTAGTAATTGTCCTGAAGTTTTGCTAGCACAGGTTGGTGCCTGCAGAAGCGGATTGTGTGGTGCTGGTAGGCCGTGTACCCTCAGGAAGGGTCACCGGCGGGATCCGGACCTGGCAGGAGGCAAGGTATGCTGGGCACCGGGCCAGGGTGGTACAACAAGGTAGGTGCCAGGAGCTTATTAAAAAAATATATATATATATATATATATATATATATATATGTGTGTGTGTGTGTATATATATATATATATATATATGTTGCAGGGTTTATAAAAGGATTGGGTTAGGCTAGAGGTTGCGCTGGGCACAGAGCAACTAATCATGTTGGAGGTCAGGAGGCATCTGCCACTGATGGGGGACCTGAGGCGGTGCAGCACTGGCCTGGTCCAGCCCTGGTTAGAGCCTTGACCACTTGGCAGCAGTGCCAGGGAGGGTGCCATTGAGCAACAGGCCCAAGTGGGCAACTTGGTTTGATAGGTTAAGGGCCACCCAGAGGGAATGCTGGCCAGAGCACGCATGGTTGTGTCAGGAGAGCCAAGCTCGACTGGCAAGGTGAAGGCAGGGCGGATGGGCTGGGGGGGTGTATTGAATAAATGATGTATGGGCTACTGTACGGGTGCACCGTTGGAGCGGTGAGAAGTGGAGAAGTCATCCAGGCCCGAGTTGGGTGGGAGGGTGGGATGAGTAATTGGAAACCACGGGCCTGGAGTTTTATTTTTGTGAAAAAGGGCAGGGTGGGAGTTTTGTTTGGGCCATCTGCTAGCTCTATAAGTAGTCTTGGAATAATGTCCCCCACCATCAAATTGAGAGATGGGGAGGTGCTCCATTGGGAAGGCAGTGGGTGAGAGTTTTGGAGTTGGGGCTGTGATACGTTGCCTGCCCAAGCATGAGGGCAAAATGTATGGATCATGGGGGAGCCAGATGCCGGGACACGGGGAGACTGTGCAGCCGGCATCTGCCAGCACCTCACTTACCAAGCCCAGCGGAAGCAGCTTGGGGCACACCAGGCACTATGGATTAACTAGATAGAGGACAAGTTACAGGCAAGCAGTTATTCTAACAGCAAAATTCTTGTCATAGAACAGTTCAAGACTGAGTAAGGAGGAAAGGTTCTTTTTTTTTTACTTGTACTCCCCGTCGTCCTGTCAGACACCTCAGCCTTGGTCACAGTGCCCCCAAGATTTAATGTCTAATTAGCCTGCTCCCCGGTCACTCCTGGCCACACCCCCAGGGCAGGAGCGGCACCATAAGAGGACTGGTGCCATGGAGCAGTATCTGGTTGGGGGAGCCCTTGGCCAGGCAGCTGATCGATCTCAGGAGCAGGGCATCACAGACATCTGACAGAGAGGTTTTAATCCCTATTGGCTCAGGTGGAGACGTGCAATGATGCCAGCATCTGTCCCACCCCAGTGCCCCTTGACAATGCGTTGGTGCTCAGGGTGATGCACCCAGCCACCACTAGGTGTCACTCCCATACCGATGCAGGAACCCCACCATCCACCCAGAGAAGGAGAACAGTCAAGGGATGCTCAATCTTTCTCCACCTGCCAGCCCTCCAATGACCAGGGCTCATTCCTGAACTTGGTTCGCTAAGCGTCTAAGTGGAAATCCAACCGTTGCACCGTCGAGGCCGGTCCAAGGCTCATTTAATAATATGCATATTACATTGTGGACAAATGGCATGCGGTCCCCATGACTGAGTGAATTTCAATCTGATGTTACAAGGGGAGGAGAGGGAGGAGCACAGGGAGGGTGTTTGATGGGCTTATCCTGGGCTACAAGTACAGAACCCCTGTTTTACGGGGGTCTGCTGTGTTTAAGTGACTGGCTTGCGGGTTAAGTGTGGGGATTTCACTAGGGGAACAGACCAAGGAAGATGGGGAGGGGCATTTAAAAAAAAAGAAAAGAAAATAGTAAAATCGGTCGGCACTGGGGATAGCCGGGAATGAGCATGTGAGAGCAAGTAGCTCTGGCTGCAGGGTTTCTTTGGAACACCCAGCTGCCACCCAGGAGCAATTCTGATGTGATGCTGCAGAGGCGGTGTGTAAGAGGAGCACAGTGAGAGGAGAGAATGCCTAACCTAGTCTGGAGATGATTCCAAGCATGGGCTGTATGGAGGGGCCGGAGTTGGTGGGCCCAGCCCCTCCTTCCCAGCTGGTGCTGTGGAGATAAGTGAGTGCCACCAGGTAGGTGCTTCGGTTTGGCCATACAATCCCATACTGCCATGGGCGGGTATTCCGTAATACTAAGGGCCCAGCAGAGCGTTGATCCAGTTGAGCGCAGCATACATAAATATGGGCTACAGGGATGAATGGGGCAGCCATAGTTAAAATGGAGCAGGACCCATGGGGCATGGCAGTTCAATTCTAATAGCATCGCCCAGTTTTGGGAGCCGGCCTGGAGAGGCTAAGAAGAGCCAGTAGGCGAGGGCAGGACTTTGATGGCATGGTCACCATGGGTCATGCTGTGCATGGGTGTGAGCAGGCCAGATGGTACAGACAAGCCAGGTGGGGTAGGGCTGCTGTGAGCCCACAGGAGAAGTCTGGCACTGTATGGATAAGAGACACAATATTGTCATATCACAGTGGGGAAGGGAGAGTGAGCGCCTAGGGAGATCTGAAGGTAGGTACGAGTTTTCCTCTAGGGCAGTGGTTGCAGAGGGGTTACAATAGATGGGAAAAGCTAAGGGCATGGGTGCATCTTTGGGTGAGCACTATCTCAGCTACAAGGTTTGCTGCAGCTGGGGGTTCACAGGTCAACATGGGGGGGTTGGCATAGGGCATGGGCAGTTTGCCACAGGGTTAACTGAATGCCTTTGGCATACAGGCAATATCTGTATGGATCTGGGCAGGTAGGCTGGAATGGGACACAGGCAGATAAGGGAAGGCCTAACCCAGTCAAAAGGAGGGATTTTCGTGAGACAAGACAGTCCCAGGAATGCTTGCAGGAGGCAATGGGGTACAGAAGTTGGGCGGGGTCTGAGCTACGAGACCTGGAGACCCTGGGCTGGTGAATTCCACTGTCCCCACTGCGACGTGTATGCCCAGGCAAACCTTTAGTCTATTAGGGATCTCACCCTGGTCCATCTTCTGCTGGTTTTCCAGCTGCAAAGAAAGGGGTAGTGGGAGGAGGAGCAGGCCCTAGGACCCTGGGCAGGCAGAACCAGGGTAAAGGGAGGATGCAGAGAGGGGTGAATGGAGTAGGCTCGGGAGAACTTCCATGGTTCGCACCCAGCCAAGAAGGAGGAAGAGTGAGGGGCAAGGCCCTGGGGGTGAGGGGCCCAGCAAGGACAGAGAGAAAGGAACTGTTTTCTCTGCCCTGGCTGGGAACCTTCACCACAGGGGAGGATCGCCTGGGCACTGGGTGGAGAAAGGCTGAGTCTAGTGAGGAATGCAGCATTGAAGGGACAGGGCACTGGCCAGCAGGCTGTGGGGGGCAGCAGGATGATGGTACTGCTACTAGCAGTTCAGGGACCCTCGAAACCCATGGTCAGCTTGCATGAGCCAGTGGTTTGGCCAGCCCTCTGGCCAGGCGGCGGCGGGGTTGAAATTAAGAAAAAGAAAAGGAAAGTGGTCCCAGGGTTGGGTGAGGGCATGCCAGGGCAAGCGGCCTCCACTTCCCAGGGAAGGAGGGCCCCACCCCAGTCCTTCATTCAAGAGAGGAGTCGGGGCTGGGTTGCTAGCTAAGGTGGGGGATATGAACCCTGAAACGGGCAATGCTACTGAGGTTCAGAGCGGAGGGAACCTCGGGAAAGGAAGGCTGATCACCTGGGGGCAAGACTCAGGAGGTAGAGGGAGGGTGCAGACCAGCTGGGCATGAGAGAGGATGAGACCCTGAGAGGCCAAAAATGGAGGCAGTGGGGAATACCAGCAGAGAAGCAGCTGGCGGAACCAGGGAATGATGGAAATGGATTAATAAGGCACCAATTAGCGGGGTGCGGGAGGGCATTGGCAAGAAACCCAGCTGGCTGTGGCAGTACAGGGAGGTGCAGCCCCTCCTGTATATCAGGCTTATCTCTCAAAGCAGAAAGGGAGGTCACAGTCAGCCAGGTACAGCAGTGAGGTGCCACTCCCGGGCCCCATACTGCTGCACCGCAGTGACCAACAAGATGCACACCATGGAAGAGCATTGTTGAGCAGGGGGCCATGAGCAGGCGAGGAAATCTGGGCAGGGCAAAATAGGTCAAATGATCTTAGGTTCAGTGGCAGGCCTACAAGGGTTTGGTTGAACTGGGGATGGCTGCAAGTCATCACCGAGTGAAACCAAAATGGTATAGTGGATGGTCAAGGAGGAGGTCGGGGACTAGTGATGTACACATCACATTGCAGGAAGATGACCAACTCAAGGATGGGGGCCACAGGAATTGCCCAAAGGGGCCTAATGGATGGAGAAGTGGCAAGGGTGTGAGGAAAGTAGGGCAGTGGTGCAGCCACACTGGGAAGGGCCTGCACAGGGACAGAAAATGGAGGTCAGGCGGGGTTGTGCAAAGCAGGCGGGGTGCTGGGGTGCCTAGGCTCAAGGAGGTCCTGGAGGGGAGGCCCATTAACCAATGAAGTTGGGTGCCCCGTTGACAGGACAGACTGCAGGGATCCAGGGACATGCATTCCTGGCATGAGGGATAGAGGGCAACAACTGTGGACAGAGGGACACAGGGGGACAGGTCTAGTCCACAGCAGTGGGCATGGATAGGACATCAGAGGCACGGGAGGCATGACCACACCTCCATAGAAGAATTGAGGGTGGGGGGTGGACGGCCGCATTAATGGTCACAGGGAAGGTACCAAGAGGGCTTTATGCCCTGGGGGTCTGGGCCTGGACCCAATGGATGATGTGTGGCATGAGTTGCTGGGCTAAAGGAGGTAGGGAGCCCTGCTCATCCCAGAGGCATTTCACATTGGAGTAAGGAGACCAGGACAGATGGGGGTATATGCTGGGAGCAGGAGCCCACTCTGTGGCCTTGTGGGGACATGGGGGAGGGGTGCCATAGGAGGGCACCAGGTTTTCCCTAGCCCACAAGGGGAACCCATCATCCTTCACAAGCTGGAGGTGGGTCAGTGGAAAAGGGTGGAGCAGAATGGGGAAAGGTGAGCAGGAGGAGGGAGGGTATGCAGCACAGGCTGGGGGCAGAGGACCCAGGCAAGGAAGTAAGTGGAGGAGGGATAGAAACTAGGGGTTTGATCACATGTCTGGACCTAGTGAGGTGTGGATTGGGAACTGACCCTGTACAGGTGTGGCCCTGGTATGGTGGTACCTGGTGGGGTTCCTGGTTATGGTGGTACCTGGTGGGGGTACCTGGTTCTGAGTGGTATCTTGTGGGGGTACCTGGTTATGGTGATGATGGGGGCTGGATCATAGTGTGTCGGACCCGAAGCACCTAAGCAATAAGAGGAGGATCAAGTCAGAAGGAAGAAGCAGACTGAATTTTGGTTGTACAGTACTGTTCTGTATACTGTTTAAATATGAAGTTGGGAATGTAAAATATTAGTTGTGTGCCTTATTAAATATTGTCAGCGTGCATCCAACATAGACAAGTGTGAAGAGTTTTATTTCTGGTGGGGCATCAGGGCACAATGGGGCTTACCATTAAAAGGCAGGCCAGGTTGTCTAATGTCCCCTGCCAGAAAAGGAGAAGGGGAGGGAAAGGAGGGATAGGAAAGAGACTGGAGATAGGTGACACCAGAGAGGTCAAATGACCAGGGAAGGAAAGTGTTCCAATTGGCTTGGGGAGGGGCTAATGGGGGTCTGGGGAGGAACCAGGAGGGGCTACTAAAGGCTTGCAACTGTCTGGTCTTCCTCTTTTACTGGCAAAGATTCCCCACCCACCCACCCTGAGCCTAAGTAGTCTGGATTGGCGCTGGCTGGCACGGCTAAGAATTGGCAGGTATAAAATATGGTACCCTGGTGTGCCCCATGCAGCGGGTAAGGGGGCTGCAGAAGGGCAGCAAATGGTCCAGGATGGCTGAAAGGAGGCCTGCCTGGGGGGCAGGAGTTACCCACAGTAAAGTGAGAAATCAAGACTAGGAAGGGAGGAGTGGAATGAGGAAAGGAGGGCAGGAGGGGGGGTGGGGTAGGCAGCATGGGCTGGGGCAGAGGAAGTAAGTGGGGAGGGATGAGAAACTTGGGGTCAGATCACATGTCCAGACCTAGTGGGGTATGGACTGGGAACTGACCCCATGGTGTGGCCCAGTTAAATGGTGGTACCTGGTGGGGTATCTGGTTATAGTGGTACTTGGGGGGTACCTGGTTATGGTGGTACCTGGTGGGGGTACCTGGTTATGGTGATGATGGGGGCTGGATCACAGTGTGTCCAGACCCGACGTACTAAGCAAGAAGAAGATGATCAAGTCGGAAGGAAGAAGCAGACTGAATTTTGGTTGTACTGAACTGTACTGTATACTGTTGAAATATGCAGTTGGGAATGAAAATATAAGTTGTGTGCCTTAATAAATATTGCCAGAGTGCATCCAAGATAGACAAGTGTGGAAAGTTTTTATTTCTGGTGGGGAATCAGGAAACAATGCAATCAAGGCTCCTTGGGAAGTGAATAAATGCATGAAAAGTAACCATTACCCACAAAAATTTAGTAAAGACAGAACACTGAAAAACCACTCCTGCTGTACTGTATTGAAGTATCTGATCTCTGAAGAGTGCTTGGGACATCTTTAGGTGAGAATGGTAATAGTCCCATGTCATAGCTTAGGTGACACTACTGCCTGCTGTCCATTATAGATGGCCTCTCAGTCCTGCTCTATCAGGTATCATTTATTTGATACACAACATGGAATAGTTTGGGGAAATAGAATTTGTCTGCTATACCTGATTGTTTACATTAGGTGGGTCCTGTTTAAGTAGAGTCACCTCACTTTGTGCACAAACCAGTACTGTTGATATGCAAACCACTGGAATTCAAACATATCAAACTGTAATAATTTGCAAGCAAGCCTATTTGACTTGTATAGTACAATCCAGTATAGTTTGCACACAAGCCAATAGGCTTCACATGAATAAGTCCAATGCTGTTCACAGATAAACCATTACACTTCTTTTACAAACCAATGTAGTTAAAACACAAATAATGTGATTTACAAGAACCGGTATAAAATGTGTGTAAATGAATATTTTATACATTGAAACCAATATAAGCAAACAAATACATTTCTGGAAGAAACTGATGTACATTACATACAGTGCTCTTAAAAACCAGTATACTAATTACACACCAGTATATCTGAAGTATGTACTAATATTTTTGGCAAACAAACAAGATTGTTTTGCAAATAAAATAATACAGTTTTATGAACCAATACATGAAAAACATTACTTATAGGATGTGAATTGTGGCCTGTTTGGCACCTCATAGCAAGTGCAGGTACATACAGTTCAGAGGAGCTAAGATATGCCTTGGTTCTGCTAGTGTGTGTGCATGCACGCGTGTGTGTGTGTGGCGCAGCGTGTGTGTGTGTGTGTGACTTTATGTGTCTGTCTTATGTGTATGTATCAATGTGAATATTTTGTGTGTGACTACATACATTTCTGTGAATCAAGAGCCCACAACAGCTGTTTCTGCATTAGCTTGATTATATGCAAGGCCTTATTTTATTCATTAGTATTAGTGAGAGTCATAACACTCACTACTTCTAAATGTCCTTCAACTTAACATGCAGTTACATCACAATAATGCAAGAAATGAAAAGAACTTTACACATTGCGTTAATGCCTGGTCATTGTCGCCTCTACATAACTCTTGCTTATCTTGAAACAGATCTGGTTAATGACACCCCAACACACACACACACACGTGTGGAGAGTGGATGCCATGTTCCATAACACTAGCTATAAAGATCGTTTACTTTTGCTACTATATATAGTACTGTAGTTACTGAATTTTACATTCCAGTGACAAGCAAATCTGATAAATGATAAGGATGAGCAGTGCTTTAAGGGAAGATCTTCACTGCTGTAATCTATAAGGAAAAAAAAAACTTTCTGTGATAATGAAACACATAAGCCTGAAGGTGCAAAACATACTTAGAAAGTGAAATGTGCTTGCTCTGAATTCCACCCATGGCAAAGACAATTCAGTGAAGGCTCTGAGGATTTGTATCAAGCCAAAAGGAATACTATCAACCATGCTGTTCTATGTAGGAAATCATAGTCAGGCTTTCCACTTTTAGTGGGCTTGTCTAGGTATGTTTCATGAGTTTCCTGAAGGCAAATAGCACTCCAGTTTGAATGTCAAACATACTAGCAGGCATTGGTCGATTAGATAACTGAGCTAAAGAGGCCATTAGGAAAATTAGCAGCTCATTTAAAGAATTAGTGGCATTTTGCTGTCAGGATTAATGACAGAACCAACATGAAGCATAGAGGATACTGGCTGTGAACATAGCACAAACTAAAGCTTTATTGCTCTTCTGACTTGATGGATGCCAGCCAGTTGATCACTGGTCCATAATGTCCACAGATATGATGGTGAATACGGTCTTATTAGAACAGCTCTCAGATTCTCTTAACATACAGTAGCTATAGTATATGATGTTTACTGGCTTGGTGTGAGCCCAATATAGAAATATAGGATTTATGATACAGCTGCTAGTGATTATAGTACATTTAACTAACAATACAAATATTCTTTCTCTTAGGACTGATAACATCAGTTGAGATTATACTTTCTGTTATTGATTTAAAAGTGTTTTAAAGACCATCTTCTATGACAGCAAACCAGTTCTTTAGGAGGGTTTAAAAGTTTCTGATATGAATCTAGATTGTCACAAACAAATAACAAAGAGATGAAATCTGGATATTTGTTTATGTTTTCCTGGAGAACAATCACCCTCTTGGGTGGGGAGAAGTCTGAGATAGTCTTTTTAAATTTAGTTTGAAAAGTAAAGTCAGAGTTTACCTAATAAAGCTGCAAATCCAGCAAATGCCAATAAAATGTCTGAAATGTGTCAGCTAGCCTTTTGTGTGCTAAATGACCTTTTTCTGGTGGGGGCATCATAAATGCAAACTCCATCATCCCCACAAATAAGTAATAGGTTGTTTTAATGTGGATGGGTTATTTCACTAAAACGCTGCCCCCGAAAGAAAATCTATGACATCTAACAGTTCCAAGTCAAACCATTCCAAACTGTTCTGCCAGTGTTCTGGGTCTGACAGATTATTTTAAAAATAAAAATGTGGTCATGCAGCTATCAAGTTAATTACATCCTCTAATCCTTGCTCTCATCTGGCTACAACCTTAAGGTCTCAGTCTGCATCATAACCCTATGTAACAAAAATAATCATCAGGTTATCTCTTGGCTCATTGGTGCTGCCTACTGGCACCACACATCCTCACTGTCTGCTCTTTGCACTCACACTGCCTCTATATGAATGTTTCAAACATGCACACTTGAAACAATGCTACAAAGACTAAACTGGAATGGACAACAGAGGGAGGAGGAAGTTGGAATGGGCAGCAACAATAGACCAGGATATCATATAAAGCTTACGGCACACATGGAAATTGGTTGGGGCTGGGAGGAGTCAGCAGATGGGGATAAATGTGCATTACACAGTCGGGAGGGACTCAGCAATTGTAAAGGGTTCTTGCGGATGTTGCCAACTTGGAAGGGATGGTATCAACAGGTTGGAAGGAGATTAATGCTATATGCTGTACAGAGGAGCCGAGAGAGAGTATCATAAGATGGCAGGGAACTGGAGAAGTGATGAATGCTTCAAGGAGAGTGTTAGCAGATGTGATTGAGGATGTGCATGCTGTATTCTGGAGCAGGAGAGTGTCAGTAGATGAGGTTCGAGGATGTGCACAATGCATACTGGGCAGAGCAGATGTCAGCATTTAGGGTTGAAGATGCATATACTGAGATAGGAATGTGTGCAGCAGAAATGAGCAACAAATGCCATTTGCTTAATAAGAAAGGATTTCATTTGCTTAATGGGAAGGAATAGCAACAGTAAAGGAGATGAATCAGAAATGTATACATCAGGGCAGTGTGGATGTCATCAGATTGAGTGGATTTAGTGTGATTGAATCGGTATCAGCACATCGGAGACATTTGGAATACACATATTGGGCATATGAAGGTAATTGCAGGTGGGTACTGATGATGTTTGCTCTGCAACATGGGGGTATCAGCAGGTTGACGGAAGATTGGTGATGTGCTTATTGAGACAGTGAAGGTGGTAATAGATGGAAAGGGCATTGGATATGTGAGTATAGGGTCAAGGAGGTATCAGCAGGTGGGATTTGGCTGATAATGCTTTCACTGTATCAGAACATGTGTCAACAAACAGCAAATAACAAATTAGCAATATACCCACTGTACAGAGGAGTTGGTAGTGTGACAGCAAATGAAGGGTTGGAGATCTGCATAATAGAGGCACATTATGTCAGTAGTAGGTGAAAGGGTACAAGTGATATGCATAGCATGAAAGTGGCAGCTATCAGGAGGGGTAAATGGGTGACATGCATGCATGCATACTTGGTGTAGGTAATGTGTCAGATGACTGAAAGAAGATGTGGATACTGGGAAGGGATGGTGTCAGTGTAAGGGGAAAATGGTGATATGGGTACTAGGACAGGCAAAGTGTGCACAGATGGCAGATGGTTGAGGATGTTGCAGAAATGATCAATGTTGGGTCTGCTTATCCTAAATCATGATTTATTTTGTGCCACGGTAACTACTTCTTCACTACATTATGCCTCAAGTTCTTTATAGCTGCATCACATTCATCAATCCTGTACAGCAGGCTGCTCTGCATAACAGTTCACTTTCCCTTTCTAACAGTACTGTATAAAAATTACAGATACAGTACTAATGTTTGAGTTAGCCAGCATGGTCAAATGTCATTTCTTCTCTTCTCCTGCCACTTCAATATATTTTCCGTAGTGGACTGACAGCATTATAATGATGAATAATTGTTGCCTCTCTCTTCGTCTAACAGACAACCAAGTTCAGGCTATTATAAGATCTGAGGAATTGCACCTCTTATTGTACTTATGGGGTGGGTTGCTTATCTTATCCTGTTTACATCTGCTGGGGTGTTCTTTTCATTCAGAAAGTTGTAATTCAGATCTCTCTTTCTCCTGCTTTCTGACTTTCAAGCTCAAGGAATATAGATTTTGTGTGTTTTGTTTTACCTTTGGGGCATTTAATTAGCTTTGCAAATGTAACAATTTAATCATAATGAAACATAATACTGTAAATCAAACCCTTCCCATAGTCCAAATCCATATTAAAAACAGTCAGGACCTTTTGCCGTTCTGCCAGCTGAAAGAGTGATACTGCCATGTCTCTTGGTTCCATTACTACTACATTAATAATCAAATCAGAAATGAACACTACTATACCTTATGTTTAAAACCTGATATCTGTACAACTTATTTTAGATTCATTTCACAAAACTGGGATATTTGGAGATAATATATTTTGTTCATCTGCTATGTACAGAATTGTCAGCCTGGGTGTGATATCAGCAGCTGTAAAAACATCCTCACCTAGAAACAGAAGGTATTTAGACTGATAATGTGGAAAGAAATATGGTATTTTTTACCAAATTAAAATTATTATTGATATAAATGTATGAGGCCTGACTTATAGCCCAACATATTGATACATAAAAGCTTACTGTGTTCTGTGTACAGGCACCAGTAGGATAAAGGCACTGGGAGTACAACTGCTGAGCAACACATGATCATTGATCAGTAATATAGCCCCTGATTAGTTGGAGAGCAAAGCCACTCCTACTTACTGTGAAAAATTGTATGCTTGGAGACCGTCTTATTACAAGTGCTGTTTTCTGATTTTGAAGGAACTCACCCTCCCCATCCCTACCTCCCAGGCTGCTCTCCTTTATAATTATACTGCTGCCTCCTGATTGGAGGGGTGCACCATGATGAAGTGGGCAAAGACTGGATGTAAACTGGATTTGCAGATTACTCATAACAGCCAGTCCTACACTGAACTGACTTGATCTGAGTAGTACTTTTAGGCTCCCCTAACTATTTCATAAGGTAGAGGCATTTTGAGTCAAAGAGCAACTTTTGGTAGAGATACTGCTAATAGTGCATACACTGCATTGAAGGAAGCAGCACAAGTATTGAAAAACCACTGGGGATATCTCGAGGGGTTGGAATATTGGGGGTCACACATGGAGTGGGTCAGGGAAGAACATTCCAGAGGGTGGAGGGTACTAGTGGGGGCATTTGGGGTCAGTGAGGTGGGGGTGGTACTGGGGGCAGCAGGATGAAAGGGGGCCAGCACAAGTAGAATTGTGGGTTGCAATGTATGTGGAGCTGCAGTTTGGATGAACATATTGTGGAGGCTAGGAGGTGTCCAATCTGTATCAGACTGAGGAGGCTGGAGGAGAAGTATTGTGCCTGGGTAGAGATGGAGTGAATGAGGGGAGGCGGGACGTTGAGGCAGGAGGGTCACATCCAGGGTTTAGCATGAGGACACCACAGGGAGGAACAGTGGCTCAAGGAAATGATGGGAGGGAGTGCAGGAGCAGAATAAAAAGGGACCTAGCATTAGTGGGAAGGCTAGAGTCAGGGGCTGGGAGCAGAGGCACAGCCAGGCAGGATGGGCAGGAAATAGGTTTGAGGTGCTGGTGACACTGGAGGAGGAGGAGGAGGGAGTGTTCTCCAGAGGAGAGTAGGAGGAAGAGAATCCACAAGGGATAGGAGTCAGTGAGAGGAGGGCAACAGGAGGAGGGAGAAAGTACTGCTGGTGGGGGACAAAGGGAAGAGTAGAGGAGGAGGGGAGCCAGGGTGGAGGGAAGAATATGGGGGATAGGGAGGGAGCAGTGAAGGGGCAGGGGTCAGGATGGGGAGAAGGGGAGAGCACTAGGGCAGAAGGGTGGAATTAGGAGCTGGCAAGCTCCATGACTGAATATCCTGGGATAGGGGTGGGGCAGGAACAAGAAACAAGGAAGGGGTGTACTAGTGCTGGGTCATTCCATACTTAAAGGGATCAGATGTGAGTGGAGGGGACTTAGTAGAATATGGGTGGAGGTAATACCAGGCTACGGCTGACAGGGCAAGACAGGCAGTTCTTAAATGTGTAAGGAGAGGCAGGAAGAAACTGCATGTAGTGGTGCATGGGCATAAATGACCTGGCGGGGAGATGGTGGAAGTAGTGAGGAGAAGGTTTGAGGAACTAGGAGGGCTATGTGAGGAAGTGGGGAATCAGTGGCCTTTTCAGAGGTCCTCCAGTACTCTGCCAGAGCACAGGTAGGTAAGGGAGGATTTGGAAGTTCAACAAATGGCTGGGGAATGATATTGGCCTAAGAGGTACAGGGTAGTGGTTGACTGGGGCAGTACCTGGGACAATAAGGACCTATATGCAGGGGATAGGTTGCACCTGAGTGGGGAGGAAAGGGATATTAAAGCAGAGGTTTGAGTGGTACATAGCATCAAGGATAGATTTAAACTGGTGGGATGCAAGGACAGCTAGTAGGCAGGGATCCCAGAGGAGGTGCCAAGCATGCCTACCCTACAAGCTATTGAGAGATATTTGAGGTGGGGACACAGACAGGGACTAGGAGGAGAAACCAGGGTGTGGGGAAGACACAGGTTGGAGGGTTGCCTCACTGAATCTGAAGCTTATGGAACAAATCAGCTGAAATACATGCTCTATTGGCCATGGGGAGGGTGGACATTGCAGCCATCACGGAGACATGGGCCACAAGAACCAGGACTGGGATATGATGATCCCAGGGTACAAGATATTCAGGAAGGACAGAGTGAGAGGAAAGGGGGACTGTGGCAATCTCATGAGGAGGGCATAAGGTGTATGAGAGAAGAGAGGGGTGGAGGGCAGTACAGAGGGCTCTGTGGATGCAGTTTCAAGACTCTAAAGAAAGACACTGAGGGTGGGGATAGTCTATGGGCCACCAACTCAGGGTGATGACCTGGATAGTGAGTTGGCCAAGCAGATTAAAGGGTCTGCATAAAGGGGATCCCGTGTTGGTGGGAGACTTCAACCTCCTGGGATGGACTGGAACACCCCAACCACCATGTGTGCAAAGGGCAGAGATTGCTTGATGCATTTCAGGACTGTATCCTGGAACAATTGGTACGTGAGCTGACTAGGGAGGGTAGGACTCTGGACCTGGTATTAACAAGCGGAAGCTGTAAGAGATCTGGGAGTGATGAAGCCCCTGGCAGTGACCATCATACAGCATGGTTCACCTCAATATGGGAAGGGTAATAGGAGGAACAGGTACCATGGTGATCAATTTTAGAGGCACAGACTTTAAAGGATGGGGATATTCTGGTTGAGCATCTGGTGAAATTCAGACATGCATGGAAGGCAGCCAAAAATGGAATATCATTAAGAAAGGGCTAACAGAGGCAACTGAGACCTGTACCAGGACACAGAGCATGAAGGGGAGGGCAAACAAGACAAGCTGGCTGACACTGGAGGTAATGGAAGGAGTGAGGCCATGAGAAAGCATTCCAGAGGCTTAGAAATCAGGAGGCAAGGGATAAAGACGAGTACAGGAAGAAGTCCAGGGAGGTTACCAAGGTTTCCAGAGAGCTGAGACTGGCACAGAGAATCTAGGACAGGAAAAGGACTTCTTCAGATAAATTGGTGCGAGAAGAAGAAGAAGAACAAAGACCAAATTGTGAGACTTAAGAATGATGGTAGATGGGTGGAGAGGGGAGGACCAGGCAGAGGCACTGAATGAGTACTTCTGCTCTGTGTTCATGAAGGAAAGAGGGTAGATACCTGATGGGAAAGGTGGAGTGGGCAGAGGAGGGTGGGGGTGACTGATGTCAGGATTACAGAGGACAAGGTGCTTGAAGGACTAAGAGAGCTGAAGTGAACAAGGCACTGAGGCCAGATGACATTCTTCCTAGGTTGCCAGGAGCTAACGGAGATCCTGGCAGGACCACTGGCAGACCTGTTCAGTACATCACTGGGCACTGAATGCAAGCTGCAGGACTGGAGGATGGCCCATGTGGTGCCCATTCATAGTTGAATACTGTGACTGGGTTACCAGGGAACTGGACAGGGGCCATGCAGTAGACATCCTTTATTTGGACTTCCATAGGGCCTTTGACTTGGTGCCGCATAGGAGGCTGGGGAAAACTGGAATACCTCGGGAGGAATGAAAATGGTCACTTGGATCACCAACTGGCTAAGGGGTAGGCAGCAAGGGTGGTGGGGGTGGGACTCTTTTCACCAAGGGATTTTACAAGCAGGGTGCCCCAGGGTTCAGTACTGGGACGGTGCTGTTCAGGATATTCATAGCCGATATCACAAACAGGATCTGGAGTAGGATTAGTCTGTTCACAGATGATACTAAGATCAGTGGTGTGGTAGATGACATAGAGGGTGGAGGGGCTTCAGGAACACCTGGCTAAACTACAGGGATGATCAGAGACATGGCAGTTGGGGTTCAGCCAAGAAGTGCAAGGTACTGCACTTGAACCGAGATCAGGGAGGAAATATCAGTTGGGAGGTGTACAGTTGGAAAGCACAGGGAAAGAAAAGGATCTAGGGGTACTAATAGCGGTGAGTATGAATCACTCAGCTCAGTACAGGAAGGTGGCTGCAAAGGCAAACAAGATGCTGGGGTGCATAGCGAGGGAATTTCCTCCAGGCACAGAGAAGTGATCCTTCTCCTGTATAGGTCACTGGTCAGGCCGCACCTGGAATACTGCGTGCATTACTGGCATCCATTCCTGAAGAGGACATCTGATTTCTGGAGGGTGCAGCATAGGGTGACAAGATGATCCAGAGACTGGAGGGAAGATCCCATGAGGAGAGTCTGGGAGAGCTGCAAATGTATTCCCTTGAAGAGAGGAGGGATAGGGGATAAGATTGAAACCTTTAAGTACCTAAAGGAATTCCCAGGATTAATACAGAAGGATCCTTCAGATCCAAAGGTGGAGGAAACAAAGAGGGCATCAGCTGAGATTGGAGGGAGATTCAAGGGAAATCAGGAGACAGTTTTTCACAGAAAGGTGAGGTAGACAAGTGGAATACTCTGCCAGAGGAAGTGGTATCATGTAGAATGGTAGGAGAATTTAAGAGGTAGTAGGACAGAGTGGGGGGTTGTTATGAGGAGGGAGGGAAGGTGGGGCAGCTGGAAGTTGAGGGCTAGCTGCACAGTTGAGCAGACTGGATAGAGTGAGAGGCCTGTTTCTGATGGCATTTCATATGTTCGTATGGTATGAAATATATCTACACGGTCTGTGATTGTGAAGGAAAAGCTGCACACTGCGGTACAACTATGAGAAAATGTCTGCAAATGTGTTTTCATTTGTTAAATGATCCATGTAACCAACAAGATACTCTATATACTCCAAAATGGAAGTCTTTTCTATATATTGTGTCTTTCACACACACACACTGCATCTCAATGCACTTTAAAAGTAATAAATAATTTAAGTGCAATTATGCATGCTCACGGAGGGTAAGTAACAGTGATAGCATTTTGAGAGATCTTAGGGAGGTTAGAGAGAGTGAAATTGTGACAGACAGACAGAGAGGTTCAGTTAGGAAGCAGTGTGGTCTGAGCACCAGCTTGGAACTGGAGAATTACTGGTTCAAACCTAAGCAGATCCAAATTTTCACTGTGTGAACTCGGGTGAATCACTTAATGTCCCAGTGCTACATTCCACCCAGCTATGAAACAGGTAGCAGCTTGACACCACTGGAAATGAAGTGCTGCATCTCAGTGGCACTATACTGGTTAAAAAATTGCAAAACAAAAACACAAACTGGTTCGGTGACAGGCTAAAGGTTACAGTGAGTCAGTAAGTGACAGTGGTGCAAAGTCAAGTTGTGGTCTTCATTCTCACTGCTCTTTGCTATTAACACTTTGCTATTATCATTTGACAGTTCTTCCTTTTAAATTCTTCCTAAACAAAAGGCTTCAAATTCAGGGCCCATTTGCTTAAATTAAATGAATGTGGTGATTCCCAAGGCCACAAAGATTGGGTGAATAACTTATATTGATTGCTTGATTTAAACTTACAATAAACAGATAATAGGATGAACTTCTGCAATACAGCATCTTGTGTTTATACTGGCTCCTTGGTGCAGCAAGATACAAAAGTAGTACAGTAAATTCTGTAATACAGCTAGGTGTAATGTATAGTGCTTGTGCACATATTCAGTTAATGGTTAAAATTCACCATTGACATTTTCCACCTTCTATTGTGATGCCCAGGAACATGTTCTTACTGTCTAAAGGAATACCAGGGGATGTGAAGTGCCACCACCCAAGAGATCAGAAAAGTAAAATGACTGTGCTTGATCCTCCAAAATGTTAAGACCATTGGCATGGAGAAGAGAACAAACTTTGTGGAGTAAAACCTCTGGCAAGCCAAACACATGAGCAGTTTTCCTCCAAGATTGCAAACTGATTAGGAGGATAGCTGTTTGTAGTCTTGGTGGAGTGTGGCACTAATTTGCATATGTAGGATTCAAAACAGGATGAAGACCAAAGGCCCAATTGGTTGATAACTTTTGGTGGGTTATTCTCACAGAGGCAGTAGTAGCTGCTCCAATTTAAAATTAATACCAGAATATTGGAAGAGTTAGCTCCTTATTAAATCAACAGATTCTGAAGATAAGTACGAAACCAGGCAACCATCATTGTGGTTCCTCAATGAGTGATGAAAAGAGGATGAGGCTGCCTAAATGATGCTTAGAGGCAGGGTAGTTATCAAAGATTACAATAGGGAGCATTAGTTTCAAATTGGACTTAACTGGATGCAGATCCAACTGTGCCAACAGTCTGTCTTAAATTTTATAAGTGAAATATGTAAGAATCACACATTTTGTTGAGATTTGTAGGAAGAGGTGTTTTTATCTGGGTCAGATATGGTGGATATGGATAAATATTCACAGTGCCTCAAAAAGATGAACTATGCTAGCACCATGATTGTTTGGAAAAGGTGACCTACTTCTGAGAGATGATTCTGGATCACAGAAGCTTTAATGCAGTGGTGCCAGTTTTGGGCTCCATCATGACAATGTTCTCAGGTGCAACAAGATTTAATGCTTGGTGTCACTGTTTTAAAATGTTAAAATATGCATAGTCTTCTGCAGGATTGTTAAAGAGTCAATGGCGGGCATTATAAAGAAACAGTGCTGTGCACGTGTATGGTTAACATGTGGACTCTGATTATCATCAAAGTGATGACCTTGACTACTCTTGATCATTCTTCATTCAAGATACCAGTTGACATGAGAGAACCTGATGCTAGTCACTAGAGATGCATCTCCGAGGGACTGCTAGAGATTCCAAGGGTGAAACTTCAAACATCAGGGCCCGTTACTTTGCTTTTGTGGCCCCTACCATCTGGAATTCTCTACCTCATCAGATAAGGAGTGCCTGACCATTCAAAGTTTTAAAATAGAACTGAAAACTTACCTCTTTAGTCTGCCATTTCTAGAGGAGATTAATATTTATTATTATGGACTGTCATCTTGTTTTATGATTCTGCTGTTTGTTTTATTTGAAGATGTTGATGCTTTAATTATTGTATTTAATTGTTGATGCTAGTGGATTTTATGTACAGGCACCTTGATAGTTGGAAAGATGCCTTTTGCAAATAAAGGGGCGCTATGCACCCTAAGTGGGAGGGGTATCGCGGAAATGATGCATACCCTGCTCACGACCCCTGCACCCCAAGAGGTGCACCCATACGGCATTCATCAATGCCAGCCACCTGTCCATGGCTCCTCCCCAGTGTGCAGGACTCTGTAGGGTGGACAGGGAGGTGTCATCATCGGCAATCAATGGGATGCTGAACTGGGACTCTTAGTGGATCCCACACATAGGAGGCATGGGTCCAGGGCTGTGCATGCCAATTGCAGGCACCCTGACCTGCACAGCACCATCCCATCCTGTTGCTGCCACTTCCAAACCTGCTGGACGCTCACCCTTCAAGTTGCCTTGCCATCTCCTGCTGCTCAGCAGTCAGTGGCAGCATGGTGTGCTGTGTCCTGGTCCTCCAGTGACTGAAGGCCTGTGTCCATGGGGGGCACACAGTGGGTTACAGCAGATACCCTGTGCCACCCTCTACACCCAACAGCCAGCACTATGCTGGTTAGTGAATACTGCATAGTGCTGGCACATTCCTGGAATGCCTCTAGTGTGGAGCTGTCCGTGGATGTGGGGTATCAGGTGTGGTGGTCTGTGCACCCCACTTTTAGCATACTGCGGGGGTTCAGTGGGTGCAGAGTGGCTACACACCACAAATAAGTGTGTGTAGCCACTCCACCCAATACTACATAAAGCCCAATGTTTGAGTTGAGTTGAAGTGTAACTTCACTGGTGAGATTGTCCTAAGATTGCCTAAATTCACTTTTGTCAAAATGCACAAAGTTTGCACTGCCCTCAGCCACTTTGCCTTCACCAAAATTCATGAAGGTTCACCGCAAAGTGGATGCATTACCACTTCATAGGTGAATTTCAGCATCTTCACAAATTTCACCCACTTCACCTATAATCTGCACTTAATGAAGTGTGTACCTCACTAATTCACACTTCAGGAATTTTGTGGCTTCAAATTACCTTGCAAAGCAAATTTTAGCAACCTTATCTATCTTTTCTAGGCATAACTGTAGTTTTGGCAATAATGTGTGTGAATATGCCAGATGTTAACAAGGCGCCTTTGCTGCAGCCACATCCAAGAGCAGGCCATTCTCAATGCCCTACAGGGCATGCTTAGAAAGCTAGTTTTGGAACCCACTTGGGAGGAGCAGTCTTAGACCTGGTACTCTTAAATGGGACAGAGAGAGATCTCTGATCTTGAAGTGGGTAGCCATCTGGGAACAAGCAACCACCAGTGTGGTTCATGATAAACTTAGCTGTAGAGTCAAGCCACACAAAAGTGAAGGTACTGGACTTCAGGAGGGTTGATTTTGTCAAAATGGGAGAGTGCCTCAGAAAAGCACTAGCAAACAGGCAAGAAGGTGGGGTGGAGCAACAATGGGGAAACATCAAAACTGCCATCACAGAGGCAACAAGCCTTTGTGTGAAGCAAATAAAGAAATCAAAGCGAAAGAAAAAACACTATGATACTCAAAAGTAGGCGGGAAGGTAAGGGAGAAAAGATAGCATTCAGGAAGTATAAGGAAACACAGAAGGAGCAGGACAGAGAAACTGTACCAGTTAAAGCAGAAGGAAGTGAGGAAGGCAGTCAGAATAGCAAAGGCTCAAACTGAGGAAAGATAGCCAACTTTGTTAAGAAGGTGGATAAAACCATTTACAGGTACATTAAGGAGCAAAGAAAGACTAAGGCAGGGATACTGAGGCTGGATAAAGAGGAAGGTGGTTGGGCAAGAACGACAGTGAAAAAGCAGGGATACTGAATGAATACTTCTGCTTAATATTCACAATGGAAAAGCAGGGAGATACCCAATCCAGTCAATAGAAGCACTCTGGATGGAGGGTTGATATTAGTCCTTTCACAGAAGATATGGTTCTGAAGAACTCTTAAAACTGAAGGTGGATAAAGCAATGGGGCCATATGGATTTACCCAGAATTCTAAAAGAACTAAGTGAAGAACTAGTAACACCACTGACTACCCTTTAATAAATCATGGGAGGATGGTGTGGCACCTGAGGACTGGAGCAGGGCAGATGTGATTCCCTTCACAAAAGTGGGAGCAAGACAGAGGAAGGAAACTACAGACCTGTCAGTTTGACCTCAGTGGTAGGGAAAATGATGGAATCACTTCTGAAGGAAAGAATTGTTGAGTACATAGAGGCCAGTGGGGCAAAGGACCCAAGGCAGCATGGATTCACAGTGGGAGAAAGGTCATGTCAGACAAATCTAATTGATTTCTTTGACTGGGTGACCAAAGTAGTAGACCAGGGAGGGGCTGTAGACATGGCCTACCTAGACTTTAGCAAGGCATTTGACACAGTCCACACAAAAGATTAGTAAACATATTAGCCAGCCTGGGATTGGGTCCCAGGGTGGTTGCCTAGAATAAAACACTGGCTGGACAACAGGACACAGAGGTAACAGTAAATGGAGTCCACAGTGAAGAAAGGAGGTTACTAGTGGGGTACCACAGGGTTCAGTACTAGGACCAGTCCTTTTAATGTCTTTATAAGTGACATTGCAGAGGGACTGGAAGGAAATTATGTCTCTTTGCAGATGACACAAAGATCTGCAACAGGGTTGATACTGCAGTGGGTGGAAAGGATAAAAGGGACTTGTACAGGTTGGAGGTATGGTCAAATATATGTCAGCTTAGATTCAATGCAAAGAAGTGCAAAGTAATGCACCTGGGAAACAAAACCCATGGGAAGAGTACACAATGGGGGTGAGATACTGACAACAAAAATGGAAAGGGATCTGGGAGTAATCATATCAGATGACCTAAAGGTGGGTCAGCAATGTGAGAAGGCAGTAAGGAAGGCTGGGGATACTGGGAATCATAGGAGAACATCACCAGTAGAAAACAAGAAGTTGTTGGCCCTCTGTACAGACAGTTGGTAAGACCTCATCTGGAGTACTGTGTACAGTTCTGGAGACCCCATCTCCACAAAGACATAGACAGGGTGGAGGCTGTTCAGAGGAGGCAACCAAAATGGTGCAGGGTCTGCACCAGAAGACATATAAAGAAAGACTAAATGAGCTTCAATGTGTAGCCTCAAGGAAAGGGGGCATGATAGAAACTTTCAAATACCTCAAGGGAATCAACAAAGTCCAAGAGGGTAGCATCTTTCAGAAAAAGATGTTTAAGAACAAGGGAGCACAATTTGAAGATAGAGGGGATGGCTCAGAGGTAATGTGAGAAGTAATTCTTCACAGAGGTTTGTGGATGCATGGAACAGCCTTCCTGAGGAGAGTCGTAGAGTCAAAAATATTTGGGAATTCAAGAATGTATGGGACAGACATAAGGCAATTCTAGTGGGGGGTAGGAGGAAGTAGGCTGTTAGTTAACTAGGATCTGCAGCTTATCCGTTATGTGAGGAAATGGGCAGACTAGGTGGCCAAGCAGTCCTTATCTGCCATCAGATTCTATGTTTCTATGTTTCTGTGTGCTGCCTGTTGGAAATAAGCTTTGGGTGGTTTCTTTAGACCAAGTATGAATGACTTGATGACTGGTCTTGATAAAAAGGATGGGCAAGTCAGAGAGTAAAATGTGTAATGTTTGATAGCAGTAGGACTGTCATAATGGGGGACATTTTTGAAAGAGCTGAAGTTTTGTAAAAACTTGAATGTTATTAAAGTTCTTCTGGTCTGGAATGGGTTAAACAAGTGCCTTAGTGGAAAACTGAAAAGTCAGAGGAAGATGAATTTATGATTTCTTCAAGCAAGACATGAAATGGGTGGAGGAGGTCTATCTAAAACATACAGATCCCATTCCAAGTAGAGAGAAATAACCCCATGTACAGATCAGACCTGCTGTAATCATAATGCATATGTAATTATCTAGGCCAGTGAGTTGAGGATGCAAGCCGATGGATTCTGAAATAAAGGACAGACTTTTAAGGGATTGTGTACATGGCAAAAGTCAGATAATCCATTAATGCCAAACTTTCTTTTAGTTGTACATGTTGTTAAGAAGGAAAATGAAGACACCAAGTAAGGTATGTGTTACAGTTTGATACTGGAAAGTGGACTTCCATGTTTACTGAATCTAATACTGTGCTGAAGAATTTAATTTCTGTGGGGTCAGTGCATTTTTCAGGAGAATGAGGATTTCTAACTATTGAAATGAGTCAATCAGGGAAAAATTTAGATTCTGAGAGATAAGCAGGAATGTTGACTAGAGCAAAATCATCTCAATTATATGTAGAACCAAGATACTTTTGAAAAGACTAAATAGTATACTACAGATTATAACCCCAAAGTTTGTCAGCTCACTGGGGCCATTCTAGGTTATAAGGCATACTGTAAGAAGTCATTTGCCCATAATGTCTGTCCCTACCATCAATGGGATTATCTTATTTCCAGTATTTGGACCATAACTATATCTAAATGATTGTTCAACATATCTAATATTGCTGCTACCATAACATTTCCTAATAATTTACTCCATAATCCCATTACCCTCTTAGTGTAGAAATGCCTTATCTTTCTTGGTAGAGTATCCACAATAGTTGTTGACTGTGGCCTCTTAGATTGAGATTCCACTCCTTAAATTCCAAGAACAGTTAGGCTCTGAAATGTCCATCCCTTATTATTTTATATAAATTAACAGCTTCCCCCATCCTTTTATTTTCTAGGGATACTAATCCTATTTCCACAGTCTTTCACCATATGACTTATTCCTAAACCTGGGAATGAGTTTAGTGATTCTATCTGTGTTTTCCCCAAAAGCTTAAAATCTTTTTAAACAAACTGGTTCCAAAGAAGAACCAAAACACAGGGGTTAATATGTCCCATAGAATACAGTGGTAACCTTAACTGTTCTGTTCTACTTACAAAGACTCTTTCAATACAGCTGATAATATTATTAGCCGTGCAGGTAACCTTATTACATTGTAAGCCCAGTTTCTGGTTGCTGCTAATTGTTATGTTGAAATCCCTTTCCCTTTTACTGCCTTTAGTTTTATCCCTTATAATGCATATGATTAGCTTTGGTTTTGTTGACCTAAAGGCATCACCACATTTGTCCATATTAATGCTCATTTTATTATGCATGTCTCATTTCAATGGGATTTCTGTTACATTTCTGAATGTATAAATATATAGTGCATCTTGTCAATGGCTGCAACTGTAGGAGTAAAGGGTGAGTTAAAAAATTCTTAATGAATGATTGTAGAAGGTGTGGGATAAATGACAGACACCAGACAGTAATTTTAGTGCATAAAAACACAAATATTGGTTTATCATTTTATTTGCAAAAACTCAAAAAAAAAAATATTATATATATATATATATATATATATATATATATATATATAACGAGTGTTAGTCCATCACACCATTTCAACACATCAGGAAATAATTCTTCTTGAGACTCCTGTCTTTCTTCTGAATATTCAATATCAATACTCAATTTCCAACAAGACAGTGTGTAGCTCTCACACTAGCTCCTTCACTCTCTGTGGTCAGAAGATACTGACCCACTCTCCTTATTTAGCCCCCTAGTAGAAGTTTTGTGTAATCCCTAGGCTGACATCACAATCATGTGATCTCCCACTTAACATGAAATAGACCTTTATGTGGTCCTATCTAAGGCTCTCTTGGATCATTCTTATACAACAGGAAAACAAGCATTTGTTTATTATTCTTACTTGGAATACTTACTAAGAATATCACTTTAAGACCACCTAAAACCTTAATTAGTGGGTTAGCACCTCATTAGAGATTAGCTCCTCCCACCTTCGATGACCTCATCTCTCCTGATTTTTACAAAGCAGTCACTTCAGGGCTGCCAGTCCTATAGTAGGACCTTCCCCATAATTGCAGGAATTCAGGTAAAGAAAATGTCATTTATTTTGTACATGTTAGTATTTGTTTTCATACAGGAATACCCAACCTGGACAGGAGAATGGTAAATGAGGATGTGCTCCCATTCTGCCTTCTCTGCCAGCCCAGGAGACCTGATACTGGAGGACACGTTATTCATTTAAACAAAACAAAGAAACAAGAAAAAGGATTTATTTATTTAAAGTTTACAGACTTTGTACCTAGCAAGCCTCTACAAACCATTTTAGCAGTCTTTCCTAATTTACTGCTATTTGTCTTATAAACCTGATGGCTGAAATGTCAGCCATCGGCTAAAACTTTTCATTTTGTCCTTTCCTTATTGACAGCTCCCAGTTACTCTAGCTCTGGGGCTGTACTAAACAACAATTTGCAGCACTTTAATTGAGGACACCACGGGCTGCCCTTTCTGCCCATAGTGTCCTTATATGGACTTTGGTTGTGCCACTTTCACCTCCCTGGGCAGCACTTTCACTTTTACCATATCATCCTGCTTGAGTCAAGCAATGGGCAGTGCCTCAGTGTACATCGAGCGCAATCCTGCTCAATGTATGAGGCAGTGCTGCTGTTCCAATTGGTGCAGAAGGCAGCATTTCCTTTTGTTTTAAGCTCACAAGAGCTTTTCTTTGATACCTCAATAAGCAGTTTTCTTTTATTTACTTCACCCGAACTCGGGCTTGTAGCACTGTGTTTCTGTGCGTCTTAAAGTGGAACCATTTACAATGGGCAAAGCTTCACTTCATACACTGAGGCACCTATTTCCAGCGTTGAAACTTGATGGGTAAACTGGTGCACCTTAGAGCACAACCATTACTTCCAACACAGAGCTCCTTATGGAAAAGGATATACTTTCATTGTGCAACCATAAGAGTTTTAGGATTATTTAAAGAGACAGTAAAATTTGTAGAGATATGCCAGGCTGGCTACCCTGACAAGAAATTTAGTAAAGGAAAGAAGGAAGAAAAGATGAGAGAAAAGTCAGAAAATAATATTTGGGAGGTTACACATTTTTACTTCAGGACTAAATATTCATAGGAGGGGCACCCTGTTACACTGCTCCCCATTTAAGAAGGCAACACAATATGATGTTGGCTGAGCCCTTCATCCTTAGAAGGGTTGGAACTTCCATCTACCCTCTCCAGAAGTTCCCCTCGGGGACCCTTAATAAGCAGAACAGTTTTTACGTATAACTGACATTTATACATTTGATAAACTGATCCTACTGTTCTTTCCCTGAGGTATGTGTCTTTAAAACACATCATACTTTATTACAAGTCACATCACAATTCTCAGTCACAATATGTTCAGCTCCATACCAGGATAAAAAATTGGCATTTTGATGTTGAGACCCAGTTCTATGTTTAACCAAAATTTATAGGGCTGAGAGACAAGTACCAATGCATAATGTGCATATTTTTATCCTTCATAGGGTGTAGCCAACATAGCGGGTTGTGGTCAATTACAATAGATTCATGCCCCATAAATAATATTTGAGAGCCTCTATAGCCCATTTTATGGCCAGGCACTCCTTCTCTACTGTGGAATACTTTCTTTCCCGCTCATGCAATTTCCTACAAAGATTAGGATTGGGTGCTCACCTTTGTGATCTTGCTGGGTTAACACTGCCCCAATGCCCATGTCAGAAGCATCAGTTTGGACCCTGAATGGTTTTATAAAGTCTGGACTTAGGAGTACTGGCGTGGAACATAAAGCTGCCTTTATATTCCAAAAGCTGTTCACAATCAGCAGTCCACTTTACTTTATTTGGATACCTGTTTTTAGTTAGTTCTGTTAGTGGTATTGCAATGGTGGAAAAAAGGAATGAACCTTCAATAATAACTGGAGAGCCTTAGAAATTATCTAACATGGCATTTAGTAGAGGGTATAGGACTATTGGCAGGCCTCCACTTTGTCTATTTCTGGCTTTACTGTTCCCTGTCCAATTATGAACCCCAAATATCTGGTCTCAGTTTTGCAATAGCACATTTGGATGCATTGTTATAAGACATGCATCCTTAATGCTCAGAAGACAGCACTAAGATGAATTAAGTGGGTATTTCAGTCAGGCTATAGATGACCACTTCATCCAAATAGGCAGCTCTGTACTGATTATGAGGTCTTAAAATATGGTCCATGTATCTCTGGAAAGTGGCGGGCCCCATGCAAAATGAATGGTATGGTTGTAAATTGGTATGAACCAATTGGGGTACTGAATGCTGTTAACTCTTGGGCCTGTGGTGCTATGGATCTGCCAGTACCCTTCGGCCAAATCTAGGGTGCTGATATATTGTAGAACCTATCTGATCTAGCAGATCATCAATTCTTGGCATGGTGTAGCCATAAAACTTGGAAATTGCATTGATTTTCTGAAATCCAAACATAACCGGACACCACCCTCTTTTTTGCTCGCCACTACCAAGGGCGAGGGACCATATTATGTAAAGGAACAATCACCTTTGCTTGTTCCATTTTCCCTCATTCACTACCTCTTTTGGATTTTCTCTGGTAACTTATAGGGTCTCTGGTGAATTGGTTTAGTTTGTGTCAGTTTAATCTCATGTACCACCCTTAATGCTTTCCCTGGTGTTTTAAAGTTTCTTCAAAAAACTCCAAGAGTTGATCAACCTCTTGTCTTTGATCAGGCTTTGATTCCAGATTGATCTGAATTTCATTCTCCCATGTTGTGTCTCTAATTCTATCATAAGCCACCTCTATCTCTGACAGGCCTTGCTCAGGTTGAATGTAGAGGGATGGGTTTGGCTTATCTATCCATTTCCTTAACAGACTGGCATGGTATACCCTTTTACTGGTCTCCACCCAGGCATTTCAATCTCATAATTCACAATACCAGTCTTTGAAGTACCACATAAGGCCCTTGCCATCTCATTAGAAGCTTATTTTCTGTACTAGGCAACAACAGTAACACTTTTCCCTGGGTTCAAAATGTTTGTATTTCAATCCTTTATCATACATGTCTTTTGACCCTGCTGTATTAGTCAACATTCATATGAGCCATAGCTACATATTTCTCAAGTCTTTCCTGTAAGTGACTCATGTAATTCACAATGTTGTAAATCCACACCTCTGCCTTCCTCTCAGTGTTCTTTAATTACATCTAATGGTCCCCTAGGGTTGTGACCATATAGTAAGGAAAAGGGTGAAAAAACAGTTGTTGCTTGGGTACTTCCCTGTAGGAAAACAAGAGATAAGGGAGAAATCTGTCCCAGTCCGACCTTCCTCTTGCACACACTTTTGCAACATTTTCTTAAGTGTTTTATTGACTCTTTCAACTAACCCATCAGTCTCAGGGTGATATGGGGAGGTATGTACTGCAGAGACACCCAACAGATGGTACAATTCTTGCAGCATCATGAGATGTAAAATTACTGCCTCTGTTGGTTAGAATCACTTGTGGTATTCCCATTCGAATGAAGAGCTTAGCTAATTCTTCAGCTATTCTAGGGGCAGTAACTGTTCTCATTGGTATGGCTTCAGGGTACCGGGTAAAATGATCACAACCAGTGAATTGATTTCCTTAGAACTCTTGTTAGAGGCTCCACCACGTCCATGGCTGCTCTCTCAAGAGAGTTGTTACATAAGGGATGGGTTGCAGGGGTACTTGATCTTTCTTCCTCCTTGAGCCACCAGCTGGCATTTTGACATGCCCTACAATATGCTACTCCTCTTGATGAATCCCCAGCCAACAAAACCTGGATAGTATCTGTTGTAATGTTCTATCCCCCCTCATGGTCAGACATAGGTATATCATGGGCCAATCGTATTACCTGCTCCCTATACTGTTTAGGTACCATTAACTGCTCTGTCTCACAGGTTGTAAAAGGATCAATGGTTGTTCTATACAGTATATGATGCTTAATATAAAATGAGAATGTTCATTCTTTTCTTCTTGATTTATTTGTGCAAATAGAGGTCTTAAAGTCTCATCTGGCAACTGTTCCAGTCTGATGTCAGCTTTTAACAACCCTGGTGCTAATTCCACATTTTTTCTGTTTGTGAATCCTGTCAAGCTTTCTTTTCTTTCTTTTGATTTGCTTGGATTTTATTGCTTTTCCTTGTACTTCAAAATAATCTTCTTCAAAAGAAAAGACAGGTTCCATCTGTACTTTGCCTGTGCCCTGGTAACTACATTAACAGGTTCACCAATGATTGATGAGTCTTCATTCAGGCATCAAAACAAGGAAATCCTGGCCAATTATAACTCAAGTACATGTGGTCAGACCCTAAGGTCACTGAACCAGCAGGCCCTCAGGGTGACCTCTTCCTGGCTGATTGGTCTGGAGTCTTCACTGCACTGATATAGACTCTGCTCTGACAGCCTTCAGTTCTATCTTCTTGAATGTATGGAACTACCATGCCCCACCAAAAGGCTATGGCTACAGCACAGGCACCTTCCTGGATCTCACCTAATCTGGTGATACTCTTTAAATCCAGGGCCGTGCCTGGAGAGTCTAGAAAGCCTCCTCCAATGCCTATGACCTCCAAAATTACAGAGCACTAAGGAATGCCTGCACCAAGGCTGTGCATTACCACCAAAACTAGTTTCTTTAAATCACAGCTAGAGGACTGCCGCCTTCCCCAGCTGTACTCTGGAAGGATCTCCATTCCCTACCAGGTACCTCTTCTCACTCCACCTCACACCCGCTAGAAGTACTCATCAAAATGTTCCAGGATCTGCTGCCTCTTCCATAAACCACTTCTTCTTGCACTCCCCGGACAACACCCTTCCCCTCTCCCTCCCCGATCCAACCAACACTCCTTGTCC
This sequence comes from Neoceratodus forsteri, assembly GCA_016271365.2. Lineage (NCBI taxonomy): Eukaryota > Metazoa > Chordata > Ceratodontiformes > Ceratodontidae > Neoceratodus > Neoceratodus forsteri. The sequence continues at coordinate 880,354,260 of CM028134.1, read as the reverse complement.
CTCCTGGGACCTCACACTATCCCCATTACCTCTACAGAAGTACTGCATGCTCTCAAATTGCTAAACTCCTCTAAGCAGAGTCCTGACAGGCTCAATCCTAACCTCCTGAAAATCTCTCCCTGAAATAGTCCCGCTCAATCACCTACCTTTTCAAACCTCTCTCTCTCTCTCTCTCCAGCGCCATACCCAAGGCCTGGAAACTAGCCAAAGTGATCCCTCTTCATAAGGGGTTACCCTTCCATTCCAGGCAACAATAGGCCCATCACCCTTCTTCCTCCTTTCAAAAATCCTTGAATCCCTTATCTCTAAAGGACTGAATTCCTTTCTGACCACAAATGGCATATTGACCCCTATCAATCTGGCTTTCAGAGTCTCCACTCCATTCCATCATCCTTCTCCACTTAACTAGTTATATCCACACCAACATGGACAAAGACCTTCTGACCATGGCCATTTTGTCGACTTAGCTAAGGCCTTTGATTCGGTTGCCCACAAAATCCTCCTGAACAATCTATTCTCCATTGGTCCCTCACCCTCAACAACCAAGTGGTTCAAGGCCCCCTCTCTGACAGATACCAGTATGTGCAGCTGGGCAATGCCAAATCCCCCTTCCCATCCAAGCCGGTGTACCACAGGGTCAATCCCTGGACTCATACTCTTCTCCATATTCATAAATACCATCCATTAGCTTTGCATAACAAATAAAAATGTACGCTGATGGTATGGTAGTCTTCACATCAGGTCTCTCTCTCGCGTAAATCGATTCCATCCTCCAAGCTGACTTCTTGAACATACTGCACTGGTTCAATACTAAATTACTGAAGTGTAATACCAAGAAAACATTCACAATGGCATTCAGCATTGCCTAGAAACTGGCCAAACTGTCCTGCCACCCTCTTTCCATGCCCTAGATGGCATGAAAATCAAAGCTGTTGACTCTTGCAAATATCTGGGTGTTTGGCTGGACCCTAAACTGGATTTCTCCCTCCACCTTGATGCAATACACAGAAAGCTCTGCCCTAAATTTGGCTTACTGCATAAGCATAAGGACAGTCTCTTGATCCCCAGCAGGTGGAAATAATCTCTATGCTCATCCTCCTATCCTTTGACTACACTGACCTGCCATGCAGCTCATCTCCTCAATCAGCCCTCACCAAGCTAGAGCCTATGTTTCATGCCTTCTGCCATTTCATCACTAACCTCCCCACCACACACACCACTGCCTTTTCTATCAAACTGTATCTCTCCTGCTGCTTGCAAACTGACACTTTGCACAACTGCCTCCTTCATTGCCAAATACTGGTGCAACACCCTTCCCTCCTACCTCTCTTTGCTGATAGCCTATGCCCCAATTCCGGTTATTTGCTGTGCACTTGTGATCACCAGTCCTTTGCCTACCCAGCTTCACTCATTTTCTGGAAAACTAGCCTTTGCTTATTGGCTCCCAGCCCTCTGGAACAACCTACCTCTCTCAGTATGCAGCCTGCCAACTGCAGCATCCCTTAAAAGTACTTCAGAATTCTCCCTGACCCCTTGTCTTTGCTTCCACCCCATCTAAACTTTCCTGGCCTCTTGCCCATATTCACTGTTGCTCGGTTTAGCTTGTGCAATGCTCTGTGTATATACGTATGTTCACTTCTCATTGTACATATTATTTACTGAAGTATTAGCTTCACTATGTATAAAACCCACTGTGTCATTTTCTCACATCACATGTATCTATTTACTGGCTTAACTATACTATGTACATGCAGTGCTTGCACAATGCTAACGTTTGTAAAGGCATGTATATTAGTAAATGTTTTGTAAATTCCTTCCTTGATTATCCTATTGTATTACTGCATACTATCTCCTTATCCCCTGTCCCGGTCGCACCTGAAAACAAACCTTGGCTCTGTGTGTCTTTCCCAGTTATAAACTTTTAAATACATGAATAAATAATACACATAGAAAAGTTGATGAGTACTATGCCTGATTAAAATTGTTGCAAACAGGTTGTCCTAAAGCCAGAACAATATAGCAGTCATTCTTGATCAGGAGATTCTTGGTGTGTATACTATGTTTTGATTGTATTATGTATTTGAGATTTCTGAAGTAGAAGCCATTGGTTCCAAGATCCTGAAAGGAAATAATGTTATTACTGGGACAGAAAACCACATAGGACATGTGTTTTTGTCATTGTTACTGAACAAAAGCACAGTCTAATGATGCCCAACTTGGATATTGATTTGGTCTGACTAACATAGTCATAGCTTTGGCGAACAGACTCAGAGATGATCAAAGAATGTTGTATGGCCATAATAAACCATTAGATCAACTACTAAGCACACCGTGCCCTTCACCAGGATGAAGCACTCAGTAATAAAGATGTGAAAGTGTCCTGTATCATGAACTGGAGAAACACCTATTGGATTATGCTGTGTAACTGCAAGATTCTGCATGGTAACATTGACAGAAACGGTGATAAGTGCTTCATCCTGGTGGGAGTCAGTGTAGGCAAACTCTTCATGGCTGAAAGGATAGGCTTTGCAGAAAATGTCTCAGTACATACTGTACCCTATGACAAATTCATGGGCCATACATTTCTTAAGGGGCTGTGAATCATTTCCTTTCAGGTTTACTGAAATGTCCTGAAATAAAATAAATGTTTTTTAGATGAGCAGGATGATGCCAGGAGGGTGGGGATTACATCCTTCCCATCGATTTTTTATTATTCCTTTTCTCTCCATTATTCCTTTTCCTGGCGATATCCCACAACCGCGTCAATAACCCATCTTGTGAATTTACCAGTTAACCACCACTTACACAAAGCAATGTTTGATGGGTGGCCTGCCATGTAGGATCGCATGTAGCCTGTGGAGGATACTGAGCAATCCAAGACAGTTTTCTCCTTTTTGTCCACCAATTACTGCACATGACACAACTGCATGCGTGTGTCATGATGCTCATGCAGAGTGATGTCATCACATCCAGCCCACTTCTGCTGGTCCTGCTGTGCTGCTGTGCAGTCTCTGTTCAGTGGCAGAAAAGTAGCAGGACTCAGTGCCCCCACACTGAGGGAGGAGATGTGTTCTTGGGATGCTCAAGCCTCCCTCCCCAGCTGGACCCCAAGTGACCCTGGTCCATTCCGAACATTCGAACAAGGGTCATCAGCATGGGGAGTATGGCATCAAAATTTAGTCTCGATGCCACTGGGCTGGCCAGCTATTGTGGTCTTCTTAAGCTTAGAGGGCACAAAGTGGGCAGCACAGATGGAAGGAGTGACATATTAAGGCAGAGAGAAAGGTAACATTTGGGAAGCAACAAAGGACTGATACCTGTAACTTTGTGAAGAACTCGAGCTAGATTGACAGCTGAAATACCAATTTAGTGAAGATATAGAAAGGTTCTCAAGCAATAGAATTCGGTAATCAAGGCCTTGGATAGAAGTGATCAGAGGATGGAATCGTAGGAGAAGAAGTTACATTTAAAGGGCTTTGAAGAGAATGTTCATGATGTGATGGATCAGGAGGCAAGAAGTGTTCCAAAGTTGTCCTTTTTGTTCTGGATAGAGACTGATGATTTGACTTTGAGGAGAAGGTCATGTGATTCAGATCACACTAGGAGGCAGCAGAGGTGCCTCAGTAACTCCAGCATGACTGGTGAGCAGAGCTGCAGCTTAGTGACTGAGCGAGGGCTTCTTCTTGGCAGAGGAAGTAAAGAAGAAGGTGTAGAAGAATTATCATTTATATAGGACTTTGCATCCACATTTTATCCGAATTCAGTTTACAATGACTGAGAGACAGGTAGTGAAGTGATGATAAATGTGTCGTGGCAGGTATTTCACACATTAACACCCCACATAGCCTTGGACAATTGTGTAAACCAGTTTTATGGTAAGGTGAATGTTGGACACGACACCAGTGAAAATCCCTAGTCTTGAAGTGGGGTCCTTGTTGGACAACTTTCCCATAATGGAGGATCTGAGTTTGTTGATGCAGCAGCTCCATGTGTGGAAAGGAAGCCTCCTTCTCAATTACCACTTCTACTGTGGTATCACCTATTGCTGTTGTTTCTAATGTGGAGCCTGGATTGAAATCCGTAACTGTAGTTTGAAAATGGATCCTGAGTTGGATGTTTCTCCTGATTCCTGTTTCACTGACTCACAGCTTTCTGCTGCTGAAGAATGGCTGCAAACTGCTGTGGACCGTAAGAGAGCACATTGTTTCCCTGATTTCCAAAGAAGATATTGCATTCACATTGGAATGGGAGAAGCTTTATCCTGCCATAATGAGTCATCCGGCATTCAGTACCACCACCCAGCCTGATGTTTTTACTGCCTAAGGGGCCCAATGACACAGCGGCATCAAAGAGCAGCCATGGTTTTCCTGTGTGGAGCATCCTGCAAGTGTTAGCAGTACAGTACTGTGACAGTTTCCACTGAAATTGATACTGATGCATTTCAACCTGCATCTCCTGCTGCAGTTGCTCCTGTCTATGTTTTCTGTGTCTTCCCAAGTCTGCTGACAATCTGTTTATTTCTTGTCCTGAGAAATCAGACCTTGTGTCCATTGCCAATGTTTCCTGTATGCCTCCTCCTTCTGTCCAGGATTATACGAGGACCAAGTTTCCACCCAACCACCGATTCAGCATTTGGAACCCTACTCCATTAAATCTTTGGGGATTTGACATGGCCCACATTGGCAGTATACTACAGACTATCCACCGTATGATTGGCACAAGGGCTACACTAACCCTAGGCACAGCAGTAGCCCTTTGCCTGGCCATGTTCCAACCCTGTGTTCTGCTTCTGAACCTGGGCTAAAATCCAGTAAAGAGTGTAAATCCTTGTAAAAGTAATGCTGTATCAATAGTTCCTGTGCAAATATGCAAATCATTGCCGTCGCAATATAGCTTTAAGAGACTCAGCCCCTGTATATACTGTGCATAGTCTGGGCTGGGTCCAAGATTCCAGAGCTCACAACGGCCAGGCAGCACTCCTTTCAATTCCACTCTGCAGTGCTTAGTAGTGCAGAGGCAGGTCTATTTAATGCTGTAAATATTTATTTCTAAAATTAAACTGTTTGTATATAAAATGGACTTTAAAGTTTGGACTGTTTACATAACTGTTATCCAGCAGCCATATTAATTACTTTGACCTTGTCTTCGTCAATCAGAGCTCAAAGGGTCCTAGTTGGGGTCCTTCTGCTATGGCTGCTGGGAGAAATAAGGAACTGAATTATTGACACTAATTTTGGCCAGTTGGGATGCCAGAACTGTGATTGTTGGCCTCCTTCACCAATCAAATTATAGTATTGTGTTTCCTTCAGTTAAGGGAGGACAGCTGGAGTGAGCAGTTCTCAGAGAGCTTCTAGAAAGGTAGGGAGCTCAGACTCTTGCTCTGAGGAGAAAGTGGAGAGGCCTGCTTACCTCTCCACAACATCTGAGTCTGAATTGAATTGTTTGGAACTGCTGAACCTGCAGGCTACTTCTCTCCAGTTCTCAAGCTAAGAGAGTGTGAATTTTAGTAAGACTTAATTCTGCTGAGCTGCATCAGAGTCAGTGTGTGAGTAAAGAAATGTGAGACAAAAAGCTGAACTATTGCAAGTAAAAATTCTGCCTTAGAGACTGCTGTTTGAATTTAAAGCCTGTTGCTGCAGAATTGTCTCCTGCCTAATAGCCAAAGAAGGAGACTGGAAGACAATTAATTATTGTGCCAGCTTACTGCCAGAGACTTCTACCTGCAAAGTGGGTAAGCTGCATGGCCTATTTAAAATGTATCAGAGACTGAAATGATTATGCAGAGCTCCTGTATAGAGAGGCTTAGAGACTGTCACTGCAATTTCAAGTTGAACTGCCTGAAGACCAGACCGTGGAGTCAGCTCCCACTGCAATGTCCAGCATGGTTTGAGGCCACCTTGGGGATAGGCATTGGCATGGGGGTGAGTCTTGTTAACCCTGGTCCCTGTATGCTGGTCCTGATCCAGAAAGACAGAAAATTGCAGCCTGCAGCCTAGAATTAGTGGATCAAATCCTGCTTCAGTGCTCTTCAGCCTGACAACTTGTCCAGCAAGAAGCCACAGTACCATAAGTGAAGATCAGGGCATGTCCCTGCAACCAATTTACAGTTGTTTTGCCAAGCTTGTTTGTTCTCTAGCTTGCCCGCTTGCTGTTTAACTGTTGTGCAGGCCATTGGTCCAGGGGATTACAATTGTTTGCTGTTTAAAAGTTTCTGCTTCTGATTCTACCAAAAAGTTAAACTAATTAAATTAATATTTGTTTAAGGGCCCCAATACTGGCCAACCAGCTGTAATGTACCTGGCCTACTAGGGTTATAGTTTGGGTACCAATGAAGATAACTGGGACTGTTCATGTGGACTGTTAATTGTTGCTTAAATGCTTTGCCAAATCTGAATGTAACAAAACTACCCAGCTTTGATTTGCATTCCCTACAGCCCAGTGTTTGTTCCCCTAATAAATTAGGTTTACAGTTAATGTTAACACTGTCCATGAGCATATTTTTAAGGAGTGTCAGGTTACTGTGTCTAACTATAAAGTGCACTGTTATTGCTGCTAACTATTCCTTGCAGGTACCTGGGTGTACAGCAGAGGTCAGAACCCTGTTAGCAAGTGTGGTCACCATGAGCATATTATGAGCACTCACCATTAATTGTATTACTAAAGTCAAGGTAAACTGTTTTATGGGAATCTATGTGTGGGACCACTGGTTGGGGCAGTGGTAGTACAGCATCCCAAGGGTTGCTCTAGTTTGTTATCAGACCCACTTAAAGCTACTTTGGGTGGAGGCACCACACAAAATTGGTACTGAGCTCCTTTGACATCCAAACCAGAACCCAGGCCCCTCAACCTATATTCTGGGTCACAGGCAGGGGTAGTAACCCATTGAGACATGGTGTCTGGATTACAGATGCAAATGCAGTTTTGGTGATTCTTTGGATGACTTCACCTGGGCTACACTCCAGAGATCTCCTCTTCATTACAGGTGGACTTTCCAGCACCCAGGACTCTGTGGACGTAGAAGACCTGTCTCTCCCCACTTGACTCTGATGCTGATTTTCCTGTCTTGCCCAAAACCATCCCTGCTCCTTTGCAGATGGGTGACAAGGCCCTGCTTTTATGAGCTGAAAGAGTAGAACAAGCAGAGAGCTCAACCACTTCTTGTCCTTTACCTGTCCCTCACCGTCCCACATAATAAGTCTCTGCTCATTGTTGGGAACATTTTGGCAATCAGAGTTATTTCTCCAAGCACAGTCTCCTACACAACGATGGAATTCTGTCTGTTGATGTATGCTGGTGGTCTGGGTGCTCCTCTGGATAGGGAATATGTTGCAAAGTGTAATGAAGGATTCCTGTGTTACCTACCAAATGGAATTTAGCTTTAATACACTCCATTAATGACATATACTTCGATCTTAGTTTTAAAACAGCTGCTAACTTAGACAATTTTTAGACTCACTATGGCACCTCAAAATCCACCCCAGTTTGGACGCCTTCCCAGGCAATCTCACTCATGAAATCAGCATTGCATACAGTGACTGTTTTGCTTACAAATGAGGGGGTCAATGTCTATGACATTGAATACTGGATGATTCAGAGGTGTAAGGTCTCTGGGGATCCTGTTTCCATTAATGATTCAGAGCAGATATGGATGGGGAGCTAACATTTTCAGGTTAAGCTCAGACATGGCCTTTCTGATTTACAGCACCTCTTGTGTTTCCCATTTGGGTAGGGACAGGGCCCAATGCTTTTACCCTGATCTCAGCCAAAGACATGCTTTAAATGTGGCTCCAAAAGTCATTTTAGTTATGTCTGCAACAAGGTCAGATGTAACCTCTGCCTAGAGTTCAGCCACTTTAGTAGTCACTGGATGTGCCAATGGGCAACACATTATTGAGATGACAGACCACCTCAGGACTACATCCTTAATATGGCCAAGAAATCATTGCTATAGTGACAGCATTGAGACTTAGCCAGTCAATTGACATATGACAATGAACAGCCTGACTCAGAGGATCCTCCTGGTGATTAGTGATGGAAGTGGCTCTAATTTGCTCCATAAGTGATTCGTGGAGTGAAGGAGAATTTGTGGAGTGCTCATGACGGGAGGTACTTAGCGTTATTAATGGTAACGTGAAGTCCATTGAAAACACTGACTTCGTGTTCTCCGCCTTCCCAAACCACTGCTCCACCAATTCTTAGGCAAAGTACATTGAAAACAATGTACTTTGCCTTGTTTTTAAGCTCCAAAGGTGAATTATGCAGTGATTCATGGGATTTCAGGTTACATGGGCTCTAGATTGTTCTGCATAGCCTCAGTTTGAGGTAGTGTGTGTAGGAAGCTGTAGAGACAATCTGCTCTGAGAGTTCTCTGTGATTCAAACCCTCAAAAAGCAGTTAAAAGCCTTTGAGTCATTTTTTTTGCTGAAACTTTAGTTCATCGATTATAGGAAACCCTCCTGTGCTCGTATCATCAGACGTTTGTTTGTGTATGAATTTTGAATGTTAATGTACAACATTCCATCTGTGTACTGAGAGATTGTGGAAGTGTGTTTTAGGGAGGGCGTATCTGTGGTGTAGGTAGATTAACTTGGAGAAAAAGACAGTGCTTTCTCTTTTGGTGATATTTTCTTGTATAACTGTGTTACTGTACACAGTAATATTTTCAATATTTCTTGCCATTTTTTGCTGATTGTTGTGCTGCAGCAGTACATAAATTTAGTTTGTTAAAATATGTGGTTATATTACTGAGGTTTTCAATTTGCTATGCATTACTTAGTGTGTGTGTGAGTATGTGTGTGGCGTGTGTCATCAAATCAGACACCTTTTATTGTACATAATAATTTCAGCAATGTGAAGCTGCTATCCACTGCAGCTGTGTGATTTTGTACTTCTTTGTGGTATCTTTACTGGTACTAGTACTAGTAACTGTTACTGCAGCAGTGCAGTACAATGCCCCCCTAACTGGCAAAGGTATTCTTTTCAGATTTGAATTTCTGATGGTGAGCACTGGTTAGGTGTTGTGCCTTTGTGTCTCCATCTCTTCAGTGCATAGCACAATCTTAATCTGTCTGTGCATTTGCATCTCATTAGGGCCCAATCTCCATCTGTAACTTAAATCACAGTTGTTTCTTTGGCTTCCTTCAGAGTACTGGACAGGGTGGTGCTTAATTCTGCAGGAACACTGTACTCATTAATATGCGTTTTAAGTCAGAACCATCATCATGAGTCACTCGTGATACAAATCACGTTCTTCATCATCACAGTCACAAATGCAGTTACAGTACAAATCATGATTCACGATCATTCCGTTCTGAATCATAACATTAATTTTTCAAGTTTCTTGGATGTATTGTAAGCCTCTTTTGTAGTATCTCCAGCTTCACCACCCCACCATTGTATTCACTGATATGTTTGTAAATCTGGGAGTTTTAAGCTACAGCTCATTGGGGCACAGCCGTAGGTGGTGGCATTCATGTTTCTTTATCATCACGGTCACAAATGCAGTCACAAATCAAGATCATGTCACGAATCACAACATTAATTTTTTTTGTTACTTGGATGTATTGTAAGCCTGTTTTGTAGTATCTCTCCATGCTTCACCACCCAACCATTGTACTCATTAATGTTTGTTTTAAGTCAGGAGTTGGACAGTGTCTGCAGTACATGCACAGACTGGAAAGAAGACTGACTGCACACATGCAGTTTAGTACAGTATACTTGCACTGCACAGAGTACAAAGTGTCACGAATACGGAGATAACAAAAAGGGCATAATACATACAAGGGTCGGGGATGGTGTAGGAATACATTTTATAACACAGCAAGGAAGGTGTGGGAGGCACATGGTGTGAGGAAAAATAATGTGGGATCCCATGGTGATCCAGCAGCAATTCAACATGGACATAATTTGCAACTGATGTCCTTCTATGCCAGTCCACCTGTAGCTCCACAGCACTCACCCTCTCGATGTTATCCTCGACAGCACTCCAGAGAACTGCCAAGTCAGCCTGTGTTACATGCAGTTCTCTGGGGTCACATCTCTACAGGCTGACCTACTGGTGGTGGTGTTGTTGGGGTGCTGGTGGAGCAGCAGGTGCTGCTGTGGCCCACCTCTTCTTAGGGATGCCGCATTGCACAGCTGCCTCTGCCACAGAATGGTCAGCAGGTGCAGGCATGGTCCGTTCTGTGTCAGCCTGCCATTCCAACTGCTGGTGATTGAGCATATGGGCGTGCTGGCCCCAGTCTACATGTGAGTCCCCTGGAGGCCACAGCACAACTCCACCTCACATAGGCGGTACTTGACCACACTGCTGCCCCTGATACAGTCAAAAACTGCCAAACAATGGAGGTGCTGGGAGGACCAGGCACAGGCAGGGGATGGCCAGATGAACTGGCAGCTGGCTGGTCACGGTGCTGAACAGGGATGGGATCCATACCTGGGCCTGGCAGAACAAGCACATCCTGCTCCAGAGGACCTGGTGCTGGATTTGGTGGTGGTGGTGGTTCAACTGCCTCAGAGCCAGGACAGGAGATGGTGCTGGTCCTGCTTCTGGGGGCACAAAAGTTTTGAGTGGTCCAACAGGAATGGGCACACATGCCCTCCACACATGCATATGGTATGATGCTTACCACTACCACGCTCTCTCAGAGCTGACCTCCCAGACATTCCCTCACCCTGGTCCATCTCTCCTACTGAGCTCCCTCAGTCCGCAATCACTACTCACACTGTCACACAACACACACACAGACACAGAAACAACTAACTACTTATAAAGGTAAGACAAATAACATTTACAGAAAGAACAAATTAAGTAAAAAGAGTACAGAAAAGACAAAAATGTAGCTTTTAAAAAAAGCTGTTGGGTCTAAATCAAAGTTTAAATCTCCTCCTCGCTGTGATCTCAAAGTATCAGCAGTCACAAAACACACTACTCTGTCTCCATCTGCACAGGAGAAAGTAAAAGTGTCTGCTTGTGTGACTCACTTTCTTCCTGCCTAGCTAAGAGAATGTGACTTACAGTACTGTAAGCCATGTGATGTGGGGGGACTGCCAAATCTGAAACACCAAGTGGATCACTTAGAATCATAATGAGGAGCATAAAGTCCATTAAAACAATGACTTAGCCATACTCGCATTGCAATTCCCCTTAGCAGCGAAGTGATAATGACAAGGCAGCGTGAGCACTTTGCACTGCCGGCTCCGCAACACAAAGTGCCCACTTCACGTTCACTTGCCAGTGGAATTTAAATTTTCTGCATCTCTACTGGTGATGGTCAGCATTTGGTACTGGTCCCTCCTCATACCTCCTTTAACCTTGAACTCCCACTACCTGGAGAACCTCCATCCACTTCCACCACACACTAACTGGCCTCTTCTGCCACTGTGGTGAATCGTTCCATTAAGATGGTCATGTAGGAGGAGGAGCTATGCCACCCAGGATATGACTCTGGTTTGAGAAACAGGACTTTACAACATCTTAAAGATACCCCCAAACAGCCTTGCCTGGGAGAATGGCTACTGCCTATTTCAATAGAGAATCGCTTTGCTGTTTGGATTCAGAAACCCTTGCTTAGGAGGCAAGTCTGAATTCTAACCCATCTATCCTCTTGCCTTCCTCACAACCCATGTTAACAGATACTGATGATGACACTAACCACAAAGCAAATGCATAAAAATATAAATGGGACACCGTAAGTTCCAGCAGAATGGAGAATGTCACCTGGTGCAACCCAAAATTGTCTTACCCTTCCTTTTGCACCCATGGATATCTCCATCAAACTGGTTACCCTCAACAGTATAAAGAACCCTCATAGACATGAATTGCTTTTCACCACTTTCTGAGACTTCCCATATGATGTCTTTTTTTGCAGGAAACACAAATGACCTGTTCTTTGGAAGAAAAGACATTGGTGGTGAGGACCTTCCATTTGGGCCTTTGGAGAAGTCTGCTGTGATGGGGCATATATCTTATTCTGTGGTACATCATACAAGTTGAAAAGACTAGTGGACATCAAACCTTAATGGGGTATGATGGTTGATGTTGAATTCAAGGTGTGCAGTATCGTTTTCTCAACATTTAGGCTGAACAAATCTAGTGGGACAGAGTCAATCAGTCAAGCAATCAATCTTTATTTTACCAGCTGAAACACCACTAAGCAAGTTCATTTTCAAGGTGGGCATTGGTGAACATATAGAATCAGTAATAAATAGATTGAGACACTTGTACATACAGCAATAAAAGGAACCTGCTGAAGAAAATCAACCTCATCTATATACTACTAGATATTTATTTTTGGTGGGGATTTTAATTGCCAACTCTGTGTCAAAGACGCTAAAATGCCTAAACTATTCTGTGACACTAACTGTTTGAATCCACTGATTAAGGATGCTAAGTTACATGATGCTTATAGGACAACATATGAGTCAGGGCTACACCTACTATAGAAGTTCCTAGCTACCCATATAGATTTTATTTTTACTGCTTTCCTTGTGGCCACAGTTGACATTTTTGTCATCCCTATGGCCTCCTTATACCATTTACTGCTAGGAGCCACTTTTAGTGATAATCCTGCTATTTGCAGTGAGCCAGGTTTCTGGAGACTCAATAACTCTGATTTGGCTGATCCTCACTTGCAGATGAAACTCAGGACTTGTTTTGCTCATCAATCTGTTACTTGTTTATATGAGGATTTGGGTATTTGGCAGGGAAACAGGAAACTCGATGTCACTCGGCTACTACAGTCTGAGTCCTCTATAAGATGATGGATGGACTATTTGTCCTATTTAGAACTCTGCTTAAAATTAATGAAATTATTGACCCCAGCACATGCCACAAAGGAGGACTACCATGCCCAGATTGCTATCATTAAAGAGCAGATGATCACCTTACAATATGATAGGATGAAATCCCTACATATGGAGCATAGGAGTGGTACCCAGAGCAAATTGGGAGATGGCAATGTTTTTGAAAGTTGCAAGGACAAGGTCAGATGCCACAACATGACCAAACTACTTTCTGACACTGTCACATTTGCCACCACAAGGATGATATCCTCACCATTGTGGAGCGGTATTTGATGGATAGTTTTGGAACACATCACCAACACCCCTGCCCATACCTTCCTGAACACAGTTGCAATCCCCATACCTTTTTTCGGCCATAACATGACTTACTGAACCTATCACTGTCTCCAAAGTTCTTACAGCAATCTCTTGACTAGGTAATAATATAGCCCCAGGACCTGATAGTCTCCTCTGAATTTTATAAGGCCCACTCCACTTCCCTGGCAGCAATTCTGGTAGAGGTCTATCAATGGATTCTAGTGGAAGGATGACCCACTGACTGTTTTTGTGATGCATTGCAAATTTTTTTGTTTAAAAGGGTGATGCCATGGATCAGCAGAACTGACGCACACTGTGTCTATTAAATACAGATATAAAGATACTTATGAAAATGTTTAATGCTCGATTAGCTGAAGTTGCATGCCATGTTATTTCTGAATAACAAACCTGCGCCATTAAAGGATGATCCATTTATACTAACCTGATACTCTTTTGGGAGATATTTCAACTGAGTGGTCATGGTTCTGTTGTTGGCTATCTGTTTCCCTGTATCAAGAGAGGCATTTGACAAGGTCTCCCAGTTATTTATATGATGTCCTTGCTCATTATGATGTACCACTTGTTTTGTATTGCTGCATGTGCATCTTATATGACACAGCTAATATCATTCCTAATGTAAATGGTCATTTTGGAACCCTTTTCCACCAAGACTGGAGTATGGCAGGGTTATCCACTCATCCCCTTACTCTATGTCTTTTGTATTGACCAGTCACACATAAGAATTTGGCCCATCTACAAATACATGGTATCAGTGATTTGTATGCCACGTCTACCATTAAAATAGTGGCATATGCAGATGATGTAGTGTTATTTATAAAGGATAATCAGTCAGGAATTAAAGCTCTTGATGTCTTTAGACCTTTACCCCAATATCTGGAGCCCAGCTTAATCTGATCAAATGCAAGAGATATGTTTAGGGAGCTGACACCCCTCAGACTGTAGATTTGGCAGGTATCATTTTCTCACCTTGGACACGGAGAGCATCAGTGTACAGCAGCCCTGACTGTGGGATGGGGTGCACATGGTGCAGCAGTCCTGCTCATTTGGGGCACTGGTTATGGATAGCAGGATGCAGCAAAGCACCACATCTGGTGGCAGGGCTGCAGTGCAGCAGCCTCATCTGTAGAGACAGTGACATGGGACTCTGGGGTGTAGCAGAGCACAGCAGTCCTGATGGTGGAGACAGGAATGGGGAAACAGGGTATAACATCCTTGACTGTGGGGTAGGGGACAGAGATCAGCAGGGTGCAGCAATCTCAACTGTTCATGCATGCAGCAGCAGAGTGCAGCAGTCTGACTGTTCAGGGAGATGACGGGGATAACAGGGCAGCAACCCCAACTGTTAGGAGAAGACAGTGGGCAGCAGGGTGTAGCAGCCTCAAATGGAGGGCAAGAGGCAGGGACTTGTGGGGAAGGGATGGGGCAGCAGACTACAGCTGTATCAACTGTGGGGCAAGAGGCATCAGAATGTCATATAGTGTTTCTAGTTATATTCATACATGTCATTTCACACAGAAACCATCAAAGAAGTTAAATTTGTGAGTTCATATAGTACATGTGCCTGAAAGAGCAGAGTGTAGCAGGTACCTGTTTGTCAATCTTACAGGAAAAAATTGTTCTTACATGAACTTATTTATGAAGGCTTCATCAAAGACAAACTAATTGTACAAATTAAAATTAACACATTTTAGATTTACTGTATTATGTCCATTAAATAACCCAGTGCTATATAGCTAGAAGAAGAAAAACTGCAGAGTTTTTATGAGAAAGAACTAATAGCTGTGACACTGATAAGCTGATTTTTCACATTCATACCACTTCAACTCGGCAGTGAAACTCAAATGATCAACTTTGTATAAGAACAGAATGGGAGATTTTCAGTTAATTTATCTAATCATAAATTAAAGACAAAGTTAGTAAAAACCCTGGAGAGCAAACAATTAACTCTACAGACTGCTCTAGATTGGGAAGTTAACAGCTCTTCAGTCAAGCAGGAAATTACACTGCTAAATCAGCTCACTACTCAGTATGATGCCACCACTCCAAGGCTCAGTCAGAGGGACAGAAACAGCCTGACTGTTTTCAGTAACTGCAGAACAATGATGATTTAAAGAAACCACAAAACCAAACACTACTCATAAGACAGGGAATTGAATTCAGACTTTTATTAACTATGTGTAAAATGGTTGCCATTGATCTTTAAGCAATACCTTTCAACTCTTATGGGAAGCCGCCTGAACCCTATCACTTGCAACACCTTGTATCATTCTTTTCACAGGGTGGTTTAAACCTTTTAAATCCCAATGTTCACCATTTCAGTCACTTCATTCATTGGAACTTTTCCAGTTACTTCCAACAAACCCCCAATTTTGGCATCCCAGAGTAGATAGATGGGTCATCCCTTGCATATTACTTGGGTCACTAACATTCAGAAACTGCATAAGTCCCATGTTTCCCAAGTTTTCTTGTTCCCATCCTGGACAAGCTACAACATTGGAGAGTGGACTGTTGCTTCCTCCACTGGGGAGCTCTTTACTCCCATATTATGGCTCAATGTTTTCTAGACCCTGTGGGATGTGGTTTAGCTCAGATGCCATGACAGATTGAGTGTCAAAGCAAACGCTAAACACAAAAGTATAGTGGAACGTATTTGCCCCAGACAAGGTTGTGCCACACAATTAGACAAAATAGAACATTGTTTCGCACTTGCTCTTATGCCCGACTACTTTGGACTACATTGGCATGCCAGTGGAGGGCCAGCTCTTGATTGAGGGTAACATATGGGGATATTGTTTTGGGAGAGACTGTATTTCACACAGAACTATGACCCTCAGACCATTAGACTGGTGTTCACTATTATCAAATATTATTTGTAGCATTTTAGATGTGCGTTATTTCAACAAAAGATTTACACTAGCTTACCTTATTACAGATGACTACAAGAGAAATATCCACTATTTATCTAGCTGAGTTTAAATGACTTGCAGTGTTAGTTCTTTTCAAAATGGAGGGAGCTGTACGCTGGCTTCAAACCACCGTGAGCTGATTGTTCCTTGCTGCCTATGATGTGTTTAACTAATTTTCCCCAGTTCTATTGCAGGTATCTGATATAATACCATTTCTTTTCTTTTTTAGACTTTTCCTTTTCCTTTCTCCTTTCCACTTACTTGTAATTTTTGCTTTTGTTTTTTTGTATGGTTTATTCAGACAGTATACTTGTTTTATTGTTTTCCTTTTTCTGCTGATATTTAGCTGACATAAGCTTCTGACCTGTTTATATTTGTATAATTTCTTGTCTTAATAAAATTCCCTAGTCTTGTGAAAAGTGCTTTGGATTCTTTTACTTCCACCCAGACACCCACTAATTCTGCTCCAGAGATGGGCAGAAGAGACTTATGTTTAATATCTAATTTGAAGGATGGCACATACAAATAGTATGGCAACCCTTAGCACTGCACTCAGGTGTCAGCATTTATGCTATGAGACAAATCCAATGTGGGACCAGCAGCCCCAAAGAATATTGTTCAGTACTTAGAGAACAGATATCAGTTTGATAGAAAGCCAGTGCTTGTTCTTTGGTGAAGAGGAATTTTTAACATATTTCTTGGGTAGAGCTCAAGAGGGATCATTAGCAATTTCTGACTTGGTGTCTTCAACATCTGAGCCATGCAATTTGGCTTTGCTGATATAGTGAGACATTATGCAAAGCACTAAAGATGAATAAAGAAGCTCTATACAATTTAGCAGTGGAGGTTGTGTCTGGTCCTCAAACAATATACCTCTTAGGCAAATCCAGATGCTGAAGCTGAAATACAGAACTTGTAGAAGTAGAGGGCAGGCAAATGTTACCTACTGTGTAGGTGTGGGTTAGGTCTATGGAGTTAGACATGAGTAAGTTGAGTTGGCAGAAAGCTGGTCTCTCAAGGGTAATTGGGGGATTGGCCTGATGTGACATCAAAATGGTGGGAACCCTGGAGGATGAAAGAACAATCTTGGGTATTCAGCACATCCACCAGGAGGGGTATCTAGTGTAGGAGTTGCCAGATAGGAATTACAGCAGGAAGGTGGTTAACCGTGGCACTTGGTCCTGCAGTATTGCCCACCCTAAATGAAGCACTTTGTAATAAAGAAGCCTGGGTAGGAAGGCATGTACCTTTTATTTTATTTTAATTGAATGCACTTTATGCCTTTCAACACCCAACTGGCCCTCATCAGCTCACCACACTACCAAGCCATGTCACCTGCATCCAGGACTTACCACTGCTCTGGTGTTCCCTCAGAGCAATATAGGGTCACATATTTTAGGCCAGGTCTGAACCTGAATTATGGGTCTGTTTCACTATTTCTGCTAAACGAAACAGCCTGTTATTTCTGTAGGTTGAAAAGGCTATGTAGTTTTTTTTCTATGCCTGTAAGATTCAATACCATCTGGAACTTTGTTTAGGAACAGACAAGATAAGGACGCTGATAACAAGATCATCAATATCAAATTTGTCCGGTGGAGGTTTATGAAACACTAGTGGCCCATACAACACCAATGTATGTTAAAGTGTAATGAACTTGGGCAGAGTTCAAACACCATTTTGCTGACTTAGGCAAAACATGTTTAGCAAATGTTTCTAGCAGAAATGTAAGCAAAATTCAGCCTAGCAGTCTTAATGTCTTATGACATGAGATGAAAAATGTTTGCTATGTAAATGTACTGTATAAAACACAACCATTTCTCAAGAGATATGTTATTGTTAACATTCAACAATGCCACCAATGGTGGTATTCTGAAACATCTCGTGTCATCAAAGGATATGGTATGTCTGATCAACAAAACCATCAAGATGGTATTTCAACATCTATTGGAAGGCTAAAGCCTGTAGTTCAAGGGGGCAGTGCATCTGGCCATGCCCTGTTAGTCCCATTTAAGAGCCACTCTCCCCACTCCACACATGAGCATTTTTCCTTGTGGCTGGAGGTGCCTCCTCCTCCCCCCTGCATTCTCCTCCTTTCCGTGATCTTCCTGTCTGTCTGCACCTCCGGCTGCCCACCCAGTTTCATTCCCTCTGTCCTCCGCTCCCCTGCAGTCGTTTGTGTCATTCTGCTCTTGCCCTTCCCTTGCCTGCTGTCTGTCTGACCCCCACTCCTTTCCCATCTGCTGCCACTGCTGCAGTCATCCCTTGGCAGCCTTCAGCCTGCGTGCTCCTTCCATTGCCCCTTTCCCCTAGCTGTTCCTCCTACCTCCACACTGATTTTTTTTTCTTTGAGGGTTTGCTTTCTCTGCTTCTGTAGCCACACCATCAAGCTCAGCTTGTTGCAGCTGGAGAAAACAGGAAACAGCTGCACCTGGTGGGCATGTGAGTTAGAGTGGAGCTACAGAGGACAGCAGGTTGGAAGCTGCGCTGTGAGCTGCCCACCTTCCCATGGTGCATTGTCTTCCTGTGCTGTTCCTCTCCTCAGTCAGTAAAATACTGCTATTAAAGGGCAGAGGGCTTACTACTGGTTTTCTATGTTCCAGCTCTCTGGGCCTCCTTCCTCAGTGCTCATTTACCAGGTATGCTTGGCTCACTTGAATTGCCTGACATTGTACTTTCCTTCTGGGCATGCCGGCTCCTTTTCAGCCACTGGCATTTTCTCATTTACTTATTTTACCTATTAATTAACTGCATGGTGTCACTGTGCCCAGTTTGGGGCTTCCTGTTTTTCTCATGGCGGGGACCGCGGCATCCCAGTGGACATGGTGGCTCCATGAGCGGCTGCAGTTTCATGCATTCCTACATGCCCTCAGTTGCTCATTTGTTTGGCTGTCCTACTGCTCTGTTCAGCAGTTCATGTAGGTTCACACCATTACTCCTTGCTCAATAGCGCTTACCATGCCATTGCTCATATCAGCTTGTGCTGGTACCAGTGAACCTCATGCTTTCATGGCATCCACATAACAGTCTATTCCTCGTACCTCACTTCCTACCATACTAGTGGGACTGAGTCATCACAGAGGCATCACGGCCACAAGCAGCAGGAGCAGTTTCATAATTGTTATATATTTTATCAGCCACTGGCTCGCCTGGCCTCCTACTGCTGCCCTGCATAGCCTTTATAGCACTACACAAACAGCAATTCCCAGCAACTCTCTACCTAAAGGCAACTGGCTTTACCCAGCCTTCTACCATCCCTTCCCTTCTATTATGCACCTGGTTTACATAGTTATCCCAGCCTTCCTGTCCCTTGCACTACCAGTAATGCCCTTTCCTTCTATTACTGTCAGCATATCATGTTTACTCACTTTGAATCACATCTCCTACCATCCTGGCTTTGCACCTCCTCCTACCTACCCAGCTTCACAGCCTCCTCCTCTCCAGCCATCGGCTCCTAGGCTGCTTCCAGCCTCGTTGTTCTCTCCTCATAACATAAAATTCAATTCACTCCTAATTTGGCTTCCTAATGGACTTGGTTGGCATGATTTCCTGTGATTGACAAATGCTATTTGCCTTAACTAGTCCAGCTAGAGGTCCACAGCACTCAGTCTGACCTATGTACAGGTGTCTCCATGTCTGCTGTCACCTTCATGACCCACGTGCAGGTCCCATGCTGCATTACAATCATCTCATGCTACATTACATGTACCTTCTCCAACTTTAGGAGACATGTCAACCTTATCCATTACTTCCAGGACTCAGGGCTAGCCCTGTGGCAGTGTTTCTCTACACCTTAAAGTCTGCATCTTGTGCATGTGAAGCTTGGGAAGGGTCCTTCCCACCTGGCCCATAGCTGGCAATGTCCTTGCTCCAGGTGGACCTTCAGTCATCAACCATATCTACAACACCTCTCAATGTAGCATTTAAGACATCAGTGGTGAAGGGAAGGCTGTCATGGAAGGGCCCTTTAGTTGCCCGTGTGGCATGGAGGCACCTTTAGAGCTATTCTCCTACAACCACCTCTGGTTCACCTGGTTTGTTCTTAGATCAGTAGGCTGGTTGAGCAGCTCCACAGCTGCTACTGTCCTCCCCTCCCACCTTGAAAGTTGGCACCAAGATGCCCTGGTGTTACAGAGTTCATTTGCCACCCTCCACAACATTCCTGTTTTAGGGCTAGAGTATCTGTGTTCCCTGAAATTGCAATTCATCTGGATTGGTCTACTAAATTGCAGTAGCAGAGCCAGCAACAAACAAAGTTTTCCCAAAGCTTGAGGAAATCTGGCCCAGGCCTTGGATCCAGAAGTTTCCTCCTCAAAGGATTTTCTCTCCTCCTTGCCAAGGGTCATAATACTAGATAGGCATAGTTGTAGTCCCTAGGTCACTTGGTTAGATTCCACTGTTGGATGGAGTTGGGTGGCTGCCCCATAATTGTCCCTTCTCCTCTTCAGCTGTTCCTCTCTCCTTAGGAAGCCAGGCCTTCACACCTTACAGTCAGTCCTCTGAGTGGGTCACTATTCACCTGTCATTTCCTGCTCACTCTACTCAGATAATGCTACAAACTAAACCCATGTTACCAACTGACCTACGTACAGGTCTTCAACCCCAATAAGTGCTCACCACCTTGTATGCTTTGCTTGACACTCTTTTGGGCTTCTTCCTAAGGTACCTTTAGCCAAGGGAATCACCCCCGGCACCTCTAGGGGTGGAATCCTCCTCTAGGGTTCCTTGCCTTCAGTATCACTACAGGTGGTGTATCCCATGGATACAGAGGCGAACAGCCAAAGATTATCTATGTTACACAAGCACAATACCAGTTGCACAGGCACATTGAAATGCCATCAAGAGATGTGGTATTTCTCAGCATTTGATACCATCATGTCATCTAAGCAACATGTTTTTCCATAGCAAATAAAAGTTATGAGACACCAGGAAAAGACAGCAACATTCACAATCCTGTGCCATCTACATTGCCTCAAAATCATGATGTGACTAGTCATACAGGAACAAGACTCTCACCAGCTCCAAACATCTACACTGGATCAGACAATTGAGGAGAGAATGCCATCAAGCATTACCCCCTCCCCATGAACCAGGTAAAAACAAGTGTTTGCTAATGACTGTAGCTGTTGCCAAATAATCTCTCTAGCTAACATCTCATTGTTGACAAGAAACTAAAAGGACTGGGTAGAGATTTTACCAGGGGGCTGCAGGTTCATTGAGTTGATAATGTGTGTGCATGCTTTCATAAGAACTGTATTAACTGTCATCATCTGAACTGGTTATATGTCAAGCTACAACTTGAACTTTGTACTGAGTATATCAGCTGCAAAGGAACTGCTTCCTGCAAGCTACTCCCTCCTTCAAGAGTGAAGTCAAATAACCATCAACAATGTCATGTTCTTGTAACAAAAGTGCAGAGGTACAAATGCATTGGAAAGAGACAGTTGCTTAATTAATTGCTAATTGCTTATATGTCATCTTTTTTCAAGTCTGTTGCTTAAAATAAAACCTATTGAATGGTATAGTATGGGTTTCTTGTTATCTGCTTGTCCTTTGAAACTCACAACATTGTACAATTTATGTGAGGCTCAAACAATGGGATTAAGATGTGTTCTTGGGCTCATATGAAGTAAATCAAGTTGACTCCACACATATGGCTACCAAGTTTGGGTCTGGGTAACTAAAATGTAGGACATTCCACTCACATCCCCCATGGATGACTCCCATGGGAAGAAATGCCAGAGGTTGGGCCTTCTTCTAACAGTTGATTAGTGTTGGTTCCTGGAGCATGAGCCCTGTTGGGGTTGTGGTACTGTGGTATGTGGTGAAGAGCATCACACATAATCAGAGGGTTTTCCACATTTTGGTCCAGATACCCATGGACATTGGGTGGCCCAGTAGCCGATGAATGCAAGCATGTATGCAACATGCATCAGATAGACAATGTCCTCTCCAATGATATCTGGCTCTGAAAACAAAGAAAAATCCACACTCTCAACCCTGGCAATAAAATCATTCTCACCAGACGGTATGGTGAGAATGACTTCATTGCCAGGGCTGGAGAGTGCAGAATTGTTCTTTGTTTTCTGTGACTTACTGTAATCCCTTGCACCTCCCTCCATGTGCAAGCCTTTTACTTTGTTTGCTGAACTCTGGTTCTGCCTTGCACTGCCAGCAGTGGTCATCTAGTTGGCAGTATCACAGCAGAGTCAAGGCACCATCCCACCCCCAAGGAGGTGAGCATCCACTGGGAAGCTCAACCATCCTCTTCTGGATGGCTCTCTGATGGCTCAGGCTCATCTCTGAACACAGGTCACCAGCACCATGAGTGGTAGCACTACTACTGCACCTACAGTCTTGTGCAGGAAGGCATATACAGTCTCTTTGAGGTCAATACATGATTCAAACACTGGTGGGATGAGTAAAGGGTTTGGTTTATTGGGAACTGGCTAACTGCTGTGAAAATAAGGCCCCAACAGGGCCCATAGAACTACCTCACCTAGGCAGACAGCAGGGCAAACTGAGTAGACCTTGGGGCCTTCTTCTACCATCATGTTGTTTTTCTTTTGTTTCTATGTTTCAGTAAGAGATGCAGTGAATTTTTACTATGTCAGTGAAGTAGGTGCAAGTCAGAAACTTTACGCTAAGTGTGAAAGAACAGATTTAAACAAAATAATGCCCCATTACATAAATTTACTGCCCACCTTCTCCTGCCATAGCTTTCTTTGAATAAGTACTCCCACCCTCACAGCACTACCAAAGTTTTCTTATAATGATATCCCTTCCATCACCTCAGTTGAACAACTGCCACCATACACAACCCCCTCTCACCCAATCCTGTCCTGTTTAGAATACACTCATCCTCTCCTCCCCAATCACAAAAAGGAAACCAAATTAGTTCAGACCTGGGGACTGATTCTCACAGGTCCCTTAGAGTGACACAAGTTGCATCACTCCAGGATATGGGCAAACCCCAGGTGTGCCAGATTTTGTAAAAAATTAGGGTCCTGGAACCAAACTGGTTTGTCACAAGTCAACAACTGTGCCAAACAGTTGCTGCACCTGTGAGAAATGCCACAGGGATCCGCCCCTGCCAGGTGCAACACTAAAGGAGACAGAATGGGTGGTAGTGACTGGACTGGACAGGAGGGCCAGTGGAAGAAGGGCATGGGAGGTGACTGGAGGAGTTGGGAGAAAGCTGTGCATTAATAGAGGTGCTGTGGCAGCTGGTGGGCACGTCTGCATTTTGTATATACAGTATTTCTGCATGGTATTATATTATACATTATACTGTATGGGGTGGGTCCAGGGACAGAAAGTACAGCTGCCAGTGTTGTGCCCTCCTGGTGCAGTGTCATCCCCCATACAGTATAATGCACATTATAGTACAATAGGCAAATATACACAATTTCAAATGCACCCCAAAAGGTGCCATAGCATTTCCATTAATGCCCTGCTGTCTCAGACTACCCTATGCCACATCCCATGATCCTTTGGTCCCTGGCAACCCATTGTCTGACCCTGCCCCACTGGTGCAAGTCATTTAGACCACCTGCTGGCTTGTCTAAGTGGTGCCTTTTACTGTGGTGCAATCCCTCTTGCAACCTGGTGCACCTGGTTGTTTGACGAACCTTGGAACAAGGTGGCTTTGCTACACATGTCAGGATTTGACACAGCTGTGTTAGAGAATTGCAGTTGATGCAAGTTGTGTTGCTGCGCCAGCTCTGTCATCAATATCTTCTGAAGCAAGTGCCTTGTGATGATCTAAATCTTTTCAGAATCATGCCTCTGGACTGCTAGAAAATATCCTCATTACAGAAGTGACCAGCTTCCCAGTTCTCTGGCTCTTCATGAATGAATCAATGCCATGATGATCTGCTCCAGTGGCATCTAATTGTTCATTTTGGTCAGTCAATCAGATGTTACTTTGGCACTTTGGCATATCCGCTCTAATTCATTCATGAAGAGATGGCAAACAAGGAAGCTGGTCAGTCAACACAAGAGGGATGATTTTCTCTTTAACAAGAGTTGTTGTCTAGCTGGCCTGGTGGCACTGAGGGCTGAGGTGCTGGCTGCCTTACCTCACACCACACCGGCGACCCATGTTCGGGAATGAGCATGGGTCGTCAGGAATGACAGGGTGGGGAAGGATTGAGCATTCGGAGGACTACTCTACTTCTCCAGGGAGGGGTAACTTTAGTGGGTGGCACATTGCTAACCCTAGTGGAGACTGGGGCAGTGCACCATCGCTGCAGGAAGAGGGGCAGGAAGTGTGCAAGCTCATCCCACTGGTTTCATTCCATGCCCCTCCCTGCAAGGGAGAACCAACACAGAATACTCTCAGCAGCATGAAGGCTGCCCACTGATGCCGCCACAGTTGTGCACAAGCCAGCTCCCTCCTGGGTCCACCTTCCTGGTCTCTGTGGTGGTGGGATAAGCACCCACTGTGATGCAACCAGTGGGGTAGTGGCGGGGAGGTTAGAGCTCTGTTCATGACTGGGGCTGCAGCCGGGATGGCTGGCTGGATGGGGGGAGGAACCAAAGGCACCACCTCTCCCAGTAGAGGAAAATACAAATAAACTAACAAAAAAAACAAGAGTCATGGTCTGAATTATCTATAGCCTTTGGGGTGAGTTGGGGGCAGTGTTGCGTAGTAGAGTGGCTGAGTGGGCATATTCTGAACTGAACAGGGACAGGTGGGTGTGTGGGTGGTGGGTAGTGAGATTTATTCAACTTGGGTGAGGGAAGGATTTTTCCCATAAAACTACTGGGACTGTGGGGAGGATAAGGGAGTTGGGGACATAATGAGGGTGGTGAGGTACTTATTCAATGAAAGGTGTGGTGGGAGGAGTGAGAGACTTGATCTGTGTGGTAGGGTGTTTTTTGCTTAAATCAGTTTACAAATAGAAAATCTGTATAGTGTCACTCTGCCATCTAAGTGACACTATGTGTAGACTTCACCAGGTAATGACAGGAAGAACTTTGCATAGCAGAACCTTCATCAGCAAAAGTGCCAGTATGCATAGTCTTGGCCTGGTGAGGTGGTACTTCACCAGGATAAGAACAATACAAAATTCTACTTCATAGTTTGGAAACTTGGAACACTTCCCATAGTGATACACATGGCAAAATACCCCTAGTTTGCTCACTTCTCATTTCTATGTAACAAAGTTGATTAGTGGGGACCAAAAGCAAATGAACAAAGAATAAAGCAGCCATAGGAACACATGGACAGAGTACACACTGGTAATGTTGCTAAAGCCCACATGGGAAGTGGGTGTGCTTTAAACAGGACGAACAGTGGGAAGAGCAGTAAATAAATAATTAAATAAATATCCAGTTTTCTGATAGACAGATCTTTAGATTAAACACCCACTAGGACAGTTATTAATTCCTAACATATCCTTTGTATTTAATACTGCTGAGCTTCAAGGCATGTCACTTGTACTTCTTTAACCTACAACATCACACATCTCCATCTGTTGGATCTTGTTGATACTTTTGAATCTGCAGAAGACTGACACCATAAGCCCTTCAGCCTCCTTTTTTCCAGGATCATCATATTAATTGCTTCCAGTCTCTCCTCATAGCTTTTTCTCCATACCACTGATGGCCTATACATTGCACAATCATGACTACCTCAGTATCCTTTTGATGGCTGCATGGGGAGCCCTGCAGACATTTTACATGTAGAAAAGGGCTGACGTCATGTTTTCCATCCATGGAACTGTTTTTCCTCCACCTGACCCTCCCCAAGAAGCAATCCGCATGTTTTCCCTATGGACTGCAGCACTGCACTATATCACAGTGCAAAAAATGTTGTAGGTGCCGTATTGGTCCTTTTAAAACAGATCCAGAAACAAATGATTTGATACCTTTTATTGGACCAACATGGATGTTACAGAAAAGAACAAAGTGCTTTAGCTTCGAACCAACCAGGTCCTTCTTCAGAAGCTTTGTGGCAGTTTTCAAATATCATATTATTAACACCAGATTATATAGAAAAAGCAGAAATAATTCTCATTGGTTTAACATATACATTTAAAACATAATAGAAGATTATGTCAGAGAAGCTAATTAACACCAGTATGCCTTTAACTGAGGAGCCTCAGAAGGGCAAAGGTTATCAAGAATTCTCTACAGCCAGAGAGTTCTTGTCACATAAATTTAAAATGTCTCAGTATGCCAAGAAAGCATTCTAGTGATAAAAAACCTTGGGTGGCATTCTCTCTAATACATGTAAGATGAGCTTACAACTTACATTCCAATTGTCCTGGTATATTAAAGGACAGATAATGAGAGACAAAATCCTGAAATTAGGTATAACTGCAAGTTGAAAGCAAGCCTCAAATTAACCTACACATATAAACATGATGCATGAAAGTATCACTTGTAAGTGTAAGTGCAAAAAAAAAAAATACTTGTCAAGGACCCCAAGAACGAGACCATGAGCCTGATAAATGCAGATTTCAACACAGAGTCTGTGTATAACAAACATGCACAGAATCAGTCTAAGCAATCTAAATGAAAACCCAAAGGAATTACACCTTTAATGAACCCCCAAGTAAATGAGATATCGTCTTAATATGAGCAGTTAAAAATGTGACAGTGTGAAATCCATCCACTGACAACTAATAGAAGGAAATAAATGCACACTATATGTGAAAACTAAGTGTTCTAGCCACATAACAACTGCCCCATGCCACGCTCCACCCACACATATGTGTGTACATACACCACACCACAACCCCCACACACACACACCTGCACACCCACACAACCACAACACACAACAAATATAGCAAACACATTCCACACACACCACACCACTTAACAAACAAAACACACATACACACCATACACACAACACACAACAACACACAAAACACACACATACATGCATACATACATACATCAGTATACACACACACACTTAAACACACTCACCACAGTGTTAAGGTGAAAAGTCAACAATGTAGATAACCATAAATTTACAAAATCAAAGGCCCGCTGAAGAACTAAACTGTTTATGTCCATCTTTTAAAGTAAAGGTCTGTGTAAGTTTAAGTAGAATAACGTGTCATGTACCCAACATCAATGTTCAATCCATCCGCCACCATATTGAGAAGTAAAATAAGTCTAATTTCAGAAGCCCGTCTCTGTTGTGTACTGTTGAAATGTCCTTTTAAGACCATCACAGACATATCTGAGATTGAGTGGTCATCCTGGGAGAAGTGCTGGGCTACTGGTTTCTCAATCATCTTGTGATTAATAGAATGTCTGTGTGAATTCATTCTAGTGCGGAGTTGTTGGCTTGTCTCCCCCACATAACCTGTGCGAGGACATTTCTTGCATTGGATAAAATAGACCACATTACTTGATGTACAGGTATAATTCCCTGTATCCTGAATAGTCTGTTTGTGATGTAACCACACAGTCTGAAGTGGAAATGAGGTTACATGTCTTACATGCGTTGATGACAGGGTCGTGTACCATATGATGTCATGGTATTCTGTTCTGGTTCAAGTTGACTCCTAATAATCAGGTTGGCTAAATTAGGTGGTTGTTTAAAAGATAGTAGTGGTAGTTCTTGAAAAATACAGTTAAGGGTTTCATCCTCACTAATTATTGGATGGAGATCCTTAGTAATCTTACGTAGGAGTTCAAGGTCAGGATGGTATGTGACTACTAAGGGTATTCTGTTGGTAGTCATCCGTCCTTATATTGCAGCAGCTGTTCTCTTGGGACCTGTGTTGCACATTCCACTGCTCTGTCAATTACCCTGGATGAGTGTCCCTGCTCAATAAAGGTGTTTTTCAACATCGCCAGATGTGTGTCTCTGTCTTCCCTCATTTGAACAGAAGCGGTGATACCGAAGTGTTGACTATATAGAACAGATTTCTTTGTGTGGCTCAGGTGATTACTTTTCTTGTGTAAGTATCTCTGTCTGTCTGTTGGTTTCCTGTAAATACAGGTATGTAGGGTACCATCCTTAATAGTGACAGTGGTATCCAGAAAATGTACACTTGTGGCAGAATATTCTAGGAAAGCTTTATAGTTGGGTGGAGGTTATTAAGTTCTGTGTATGTGTATGTGTGTGTTTGTGTGTGTTGTGTTTTTGTGTGTTGTGTGTATGGTGTGTATGTGTGTTTTGTTTGTTGTGCTGTGGTGGTGTGTGTGGAATGTGTTTGCTATATTTGTTGTGTGTTGTGGTTGTGTGGGTGTGCAGGTGTGTGTGTGTGGGGGTTGTGGTGTGGTGTATGTACACATATGTGTGGGTGGAGCGTGGCATGGGGCAGTTGTTATGTGGCTAGAACACTTAGTTTTCTCATATAGTGCATTTATTTCCTTCTATTAGTTGTCAGTGGATGGATTTCACACTGTCACATTTTAACTGCTCATATTAAGACGCATATCTCATTTACTTGGGGTTCATTAAAGGTGTAATTCCTTTGGGTTTCATTTAGATTGCTTAGACTGATTCTGTGCATGTTTGTTATACACAGACTCTGTGTTGAAATCTGCATTTATCAGGCTCATGGTCTCGTTTTCTTGGGGTCCTTGACAAGTATTTTTTTTTTTTGCACTTACACTTACAAGTGATACTTTCATGCATCATGTTTATATGTGTAGGTTAATTTGAGGCTTGCTTTCAACTTGCAGTTATACCTAATTTCAGGATTTTGTCTCTCATTATCTGTCCTTTAATATACCAGGACAATTGGAATGTAAGTTGTAAGCTCATCTTACATGTATTAGAGAGAATGTCACCCAAGGTTTTTTTATCACTAGAATGCTTTCTTGGCATACTGAGACATTTTTAAAATTTATGTGACAAGAACTCTCTGGCTGTAGAGAATTCTTGATAACCTTTGCCCTTCTGAGGCTCCTCAGTTAAAGGCATACTGGTGTTAATTAGCTTCTCTGACGTAATCTTCTATTATGTTTTAAATGTATATGTTAAACCAATGAGAATTATTTCTGCTTTTTCTATATAATCTGGTGTTAATAATATGGATATTTGAAAAACTGCCACAAAGCTTCTGAAGAAGGACCTGGTTGGTCTGAAAGCTAAAGCACTTTGTTCTTTTCTGTAACATCCATGTTGGTCCAATAAAAGGTATCAAATCATTTGTTTCTGGATCTGTTTTTAAAAGGACCAATACGGCACCTACAACATTTTTTGCATCATGGAAGATACGAAATTAGCCGCGGGACATGGCAGTTGCATAACATCAAGAAGAAACTAGCACAGCTAGACAGTGACATCTACTTTTTATCCCAATGCAAAGGAATAACATTATCCCTAAAGGTCTAACTATTTGGAATCCACTGAGAAGCACAAATAATTCTACATATGCTGAACAACTTTGTCGAGGACCTCTGAGAAATTGAGAAATCACAGAATCCACAGCCATATGCCAAAAAGCATTTTGAAGAAACAGTTTAATGAAATAGCTACCACACTGGAGAGGATGTCTGGTGACCCTATTCCGAACATCTTGCATGAGATAGACATGAACTACCAAAGAACCTTAAGAAAAGCCATGCTCGATTAAAACAGGAAGTTAGATGCCCTTCAACTTACCATACTTCCTAACAACCATGAAGAACAGAACAGAGTGACTGAACAACTAAGCCACACAGATGGGCACCTTTCAGTTGTTAATTTGTCCACCACACACTGACTACTGGGGAATTAAATGTACTTTCTAAGGGCCTCAATTTCTGCCCAACTAAACCACTGTACAGAATACAGTTTTGTGGTGAAATGGAGAATACTTCCGCAGATTGAGACTCAGGAATTTTCTCATGGCAGAGAAGACATCACAGACAGAGAAGAAATCACAAACAGTAAAACTACTATGGATAAGAAAAGAAACCATATGAATTTACCCCATCAAGTGGCCGTAACAAGAAACTGGACAAATACATTAATTGCTTTGCCAGAGAGTTACTGGTGAGATTCTTAATAGGCAGAAACAGGCCGCTACAACCTCTCTCCATTGGAGACGGAGGCTATACAAACACTAAAATCAAACCATAACATTGTCATAAAAAAAGCTGATAAAGGCTCGGCAGTGGTGATATTGAATGGGAAGATTACATTACGGAAGCCAACCGCAGCTAAGTGACCTTACCTACTACAAAGTACTGGGAAGTGACCCAACTACAGAATATAAAAGAGAACTACAGAAGTTAATTAAAACATTTCCAGAGCATGTCCAAGACAAACTAAAGGACCTTGTCCCCAGTGAACCTAAGCCAGGGACATTCTACATGCTTCCTAAAATACATAAGCCTGGTAATCCTGGTAGACCCATAGTCTCTGGTAATGGCACCCTGACAGAGGGATATCAGGGGTTTGTAGAGCTATTTTCAAACCGCTGGTTATACAAAGGGATAGTTACATCAAGGACACTACTCACTTCCTACATAAACTTTCTGGTTTAAGGACTTACCACCTGATACTCTTTTAGCCACGATGGATGTAACCTCCTCTACACTAATATTCCACACACAGATGGCATTTCAGCCTGCCTCAAATACCTGCATGACAAAGACTTGGACCCCAACATTGATCCTGGAGTTGTGGGTAAACTCACTGAATTCATTCTGACACATAACAACTTCAGCTTTAATGGTAAACATTATGTTCAAACTATAGGAACCATAATGGGAACCAGGATGGCTCCTCAGTATGCTAATCTTTTATGGCGAATTTGGAGGAGGATTTTCTAAGGCACTGTACACATAAACCACTCGCTTATTTCTGTTACATTGATGATTTGTTTATAATTTGGACAGAGGGCACTGACACACTTAAAGATTTTCACCAAGAACTTAATAACCTCCACCCAACTATAAAGCTTTCCCTAGAATATTCTGCCACAAGTGTACATTTTCTGGATACCACTGTCACTATTAAGGATGGTACCCTACATACCTGTATTTACAGGAAACCAACAGACAGACAGAGATACTTACACAAGAAAAGTAATCACCAGGCCACACAAAGAAATCTGTTCTATATAGTCAAGCACTTGGTATCACCGCCTCTGTTCAAATGAGGAAGACAGAGACACATATGGCGATCTTGAAAACACCTTTATTGAGCAGGGACACTCATCCAGGGTAATTGACAGAGCAGTGGAACGTGCAACACAGGTCCCAAGAGAACAGCTGCTGCAATATAAGGAACGGATGACTACCAACAGAATACCCTTAGTAGTCACATACCATCCTGACCTTGAACTCCTCGTAAGATTACTAAGGATCTCCATCCAATAATTAGTGAGGATGAAACCCTTAACTGTATTTTTCAAGAACTATCACTACTATCTTTTAAACAACCACCTAATTTAGCCAACCTGATTATTAGGAGTCAACTTGAACCAGAACAGAATACCATGACATCATATGGTACATGACCCTGTCATCAATGCACATGTAAGACATGTAACCTCATTTCCACTTCAGACTGTGTGGTTACATCACAAAACAGACTATTCAGGATACAGGGAATTATACCTGTACAACAAGTAATGTGGTCTATTTTATCCAATGCAAGAAATGTCCTCGCACAGGTTATGTGGGAGAGACAAGCCAACAACTCCGCACTAGAATGAATTCACACAGACATTCTATTAATCACAAGATGATTGAGAAACCAGTAGCCCAGCACTTCTCCCAGGATGACCACTCAATCTCAGATATGTCTGTGATGGTCTTAAAGGACATTTCAACAGTACACAACAGAGACAGGCTTCTGAAATTAGACTTATTTTACTTCTCAATATGGTGGCGGATGGATTGAACATTGATGTTGAGTACATGACACATTATTCTACTTAAACTTACACAGACCTTTACTTTAAAAGATGGACATAAACAGTTTAGTTCTTCAGCGGGCCTTTGATTTTGTAAGTTTATGGTTATCTACATTGTTGACTTTTCACCTTAACACTGTGGTGAGTGCGTTTAAGTGTGTGTGTGTATACTGATGTATGTATGTATGTATGTATGTGTGTGTTTTGTGTGTGTTGTGTTTTGTGTGTTGTGTGTATGGTGTGTGTGTGTGTTTGTTTGTTGTGCGTGGTGTGGTGTGTGTGAAATGTGTTTGCCATATTTGTTGTGTGTTGTGGTTGTGTGGGGTGTGCAGGTGTGTGTGTGTGGGGGGTTGTGGTGTGGTGTATGTACACACATATGTGTGGGTGGAGCGTGGCATGGGGCAGTTGTTATGTGGCTAGAACACTTAGTTTTCACATATAGTGTGCATTTATTTCCTTCTATTAGTTGTCAGTGGATGGATTTCACACTGTCACATTTTAACTGCTCATATTAAGACGCATATCTCATTTACTTGGGGGTTCATTAAAGATGTAATTCCTTTGGGTTTCATTTAGATTGCTTAGACTGATTCTGTGCATGTTTGTTATACACAGACTCTGTGTTGAAATCTGCATTTATCAGGCTCATGGTCTCGTTTTCTTGGGGTCCTTGACAAGTATTTTTTTTTTTTGCCACTTACAAGTGATACTTTCATGCATCATGTTTATATGTGTAGGTTAATTTGAGCTTGCTTTCAACTTGCAGTTATACCTAATTTCAGGATTTTGTCTCTCATTATCTGTCCTTTAATATACCAGGACAATTGGAATGTAAGTTGTAAGCTCATCTTACATGTATTAGAGAATGCCACTCCCAAGGTTTTTTTATCACTAGAATGCTTTCTTGGCATACTGAGACATTTTAAAATTTATGTAACAAGAACTCTCTGGCTGTAGAGAATTCTTGATAACCTTTGCCCTTCTGAGGCTCCTCAGTTAAAGGCATACTGGTGTTAATTAGCTTCTCGACGTAATCTTCTATTATGTTTTAAATGTATATATTAAACCAATGAGAATTATTTCTGCTTTTCTGTATAATCTGGTGTTAATAATATGGGATATTTGAAAAACTGCCACAAAGCTTCTGAAGAAGGACCTGGTTGGTTCGAAAGCTAAAGCACTTTGTTCTTTTCTGTAACATCCATGTTGGTCCAATAAAAGGTATCAAATCATTTGTTTCTGGATCTATATCACAGTGGGCATTTTTTGTTTTATGGGCATTTTATTTGGCTACATTTCAACATCCTGCCATTTATGTCCCCTCTCATTGGGCGGGGTGGGGTTTGACTTGTCAAGCACTGATAAGTAATGCTAGGAAGTAAAACAGTCTCGAAAGAACAAAGGAATACCAGATCGTTCAAGAACGGAGTGGCAACATTTGGTATTTTCCTGTTCTTTACTGCGCTCCTTAGTTGACATATTAAGATGTTTAGTGAGGAGAGTCTGAATCCTACATTGAAGCAAGATTATTAGAGCACAGGCTGCAATACTTTTACTTTTACCTCTGCTCTGTGTCTCTCTCTACTCCCCTAGTGCCGCTTTTCTAGAAAAGACCCTTGGGGGGTCTAAAGAAGAATGAGAGACAGTTTTTCTATGTGTATTAAAGAGTATAAGTAGTGCACTCACTTTTCACTTGCTCTCCCACTCTCTACATCGAAACAAGATTATTAGAGGCACAGAGCGCAAATACTTCTACTTTTACCGCTGCTCCGTGTCTCTGCTCTACTCCCTAGTGCCCTTTTCTGAAAAGACCCTCGGAGGGTCTAAAGAAGAATAAGAGATAGTTTTTCTATATGTATTAAAGAGTATAAGAGTGCACCTGTTTTCTGCGCTCTCCTACTCTCTCTCCAGGTATGCATTGACAGTTTTAATGAGGCGGCAGTAACTTTCACTTCTTTGCAGAAAGCGCGCCCGATCTTTAATTAAATGGATAAAGCGGCTCATAATTCTGAGCCAAAGTGGGCACTAGAGTAGAAAGAAAATAAAATCCCATAATAGCCTGCTTAGAAGCAGCCGCATACTTTCAGCAAGCCAAAATCCCTGTTATAGTCTGCTCAGAAGCAGCTGCATAGTTTCAGCAAGCAGCTGAAAAAGAAAAACGTATAATGAATCAGCTGAAATGAAATAAAAGAAAAGACTGGGCCAAAATGAAAATGTTATGTGACAGCTGACAATTGCAGCTGTTGGAAAAGCAAAAGGGATTAAAATTTATAGGAAGCCTCCATAGACAAAACAAATGCCGACAATAAGGAACAAAGGGCAGGAACATCTCCAGTAGAAGTTGCAGTTACTACTGCCTTAGCTAGGAATAGAAAACAGGCTAATAATATAAAACTGTTTAACTAAAAGATTGAGACACTGAATGTCTCTAAAGTGCCCCTCTGAGAAATGTTTGGAGGGCTATTTGTCATATATAAAAATACTGTTCCTTTTGTTAGGGAACTATGTGCTACATAAATTTAAATGAAACAGACTTACCTTGCTCTTAGGTTGTATGAACTTGATTACTACAGGGAGCAGAGACCTCTGCAGTCCCTTATAAACAAAACAACCTGTCAATCACAAGAATAAAGGAGGGACTAAAGGCTTTATTACTATGCAATTAAGCATTTATGAGTTTTATTATCCCAGTATTAAATCTTATGCTTGGTTATTTGATTACGTATATGCTGATTATTAACCTAAAAGCTATGGTGAGTCATTCTGTGTAAATGCATTTAAGGAAAGATAGGAAAACTATTGTATTAATTAAGAGCCAGGTCAAGTGACTTCACCAGAATATATAAAAACCTGCCACTAGGGCTAGATATCAGATAGGGTAGTCAGTGGGATACAATCTGAGGAAGGTGGAAAACCTCCTGGTGGTGTGTGCTTTCACACTGTTTGTGCATCCTGATTTTGAAAATTCACTATAGGCTGAAGTGAAGCCACAGAAACTGTGACGAGAAACAGTTATCTGAGTTATTTTGACTAATATATTTCTCATTTTCTGTATAATTTATCTGATCTTGAAATAAAATGATAAATGCCTTTGGCATTTTTATGCACCTGACTTGATGTCTGCCGTGTTGTGTGTAACCTAATCCCAACCCCTGCAATCTGGCCAATGCAATGTATACAATTACTTATTTAGGAAATCGAATTACAACCCTTTGAGTCATAGACTCATTTTCAAAGCTCCACGTCAGAATAAAACATAGACATTCATACAGTACATACATAGAATAAATGTGGATGAGCAATCATACAGAGTATAAGTACAGTGAGCACTGGTTAATGCCTATACATTTGGTAGCTAAAACAGGGCAGAACTATCAACATATTTACTTAATGAGTGGTTAAGACCTATACAATTGGTAGCTAAAGCAATGCATGATATGAGTTGGCAGTAAGCCACCTCAGGAGGCCTTGTCTTATACATAATACAATGCAGTCACAGTCCAGTGCAACTATATGGTATCCGAGGAGGTGAGGAGCCTGTAAGCTAGAAATAGTGAGGGCTCTCCACTGCTAGGCCAAGGGTGGGTACATGGCCTATGTCTGTACATTTTTAAAGACTTATGCCAAACAAATACATTTTCTTGAATCTTGAATCTCTTGCATAACTTCATCATTACTACTGGCACACTCTATACCAGTGAGTCTCAAATGGTGAGACCATCCTCCCATGGGATGTCCCAAACTGTTCCGGGAGGCCCGTCAAGTCTGAGAATGTACAGTATTTAAAGTCTAAGTTTTGGATGTTTTGTGAAGTGATGAAGCAAATTAAATATGGATAATGGCAGGTGAATTTCTTTACTTATGCATAAATTGGTGATCATGAAAGGTCCACTGAGCCAAAGCTTGTTTCTAGGTATGTATTTATATGCAAATTGGTGACTGAAAAGGCACACTGAGTCAAGACTTGTTACTACAGTAGGTGTCTATTTACATGTAAATTGGTGACTTGGAAAGGTACACTGAGTCAAAGCTTGTTTCTGCAGTAGTTTTTATATATATATAAATTGGTGACTGGGAAAGGCACACTGAGCCAATGCTTGTTTTCAGATGTAATCTAGGGTAAGTGTACAGGAAGTTGTCTAACAACAGGGTGAGGGGAGAGAGAGACAAATGTGGTTGTTCAGATAGAGGAGCAACAGACAGAGTAACAAGGGTCAAAGAGTTGGAAAAGTGGGCGACAAGGATAACATGGGGTGGGGTGCTGGGGAGACTAATAAGTTGAATAAAAGAGAATATACTTAGCCAACTTTATTAGTCTCTCTTTATTCCTAATGTACTATGCAACATACTGTACAGTGAAACCCACCAAGATGAAGCACTGTGTCATAGTTTCTGTATGATATTTTGTCATACGGAGGCCCAAGATTTTTTCCAGATTTGAGGGAGGCTCCAAAATATTTTCCATAGCATGGGAAGGCTCACTATCACAAAGTATGAGAACTAATGCTGCATACCATTACCAATACTGTCCCTATGGTTGACCGGCACTGCTGTTTCAGAGATAGTTACTTTTCTCTAGATAACCCTATATTTCTTACAGGGTCTCTTAGAAACTGTCACCCACAAGACCAGATGTGTTTTGGCACCCTCTCCAAAGAAGGCAAGACACTACCTTGGGAGGAACGAATGCTTGTATGGGGCTCTGTGCTAGCTATTTGCAACTCACAACTTAGCAACCAGACTATGGCATACTCCTAGAATATTCAGATAGTAAATTCAGTCATGTGTAGCTCCTTCTGACAACCCACTGATGGTCCTAGTGACCCAAACAAATGGCCTCCCATATCGAACAATACCATGGGACTTAACTGACCCTGACTCTTGCCAGGCTCCCTGTTCTGATGAACCATTGCTGCAACTACTAATAGCATGTATTTGCAGAAGGGTTAGTTACTACTCTGGTACCTTTTCTCCTCAGGAGAACTTCCATGAAGGTTCACTTCCATATTACTCCCATGCTACCTCCCTTGCCTACGTTTTGGTGGGAGTGGACCTGCTGGGATCTCAGTGACTTTCTTTGCGATTTGGCTCACAACTACTCCCTGATGATATTGGGTTGGCTGGTGGTTCTTCCCTTGGGGCAGGACTATTCTGGGTCACCCTCCTCAGACTGATCTCTAGAGGGTGTCTCCCCACCACAGGAGGGATGAGGAGAAAGCAGGCTCCCTCTCCTCTGCTCACCTTGTACTCAGACTCTGATATATGTGTGCCCTGGACCTATCTGGATCTGGATGGAACCTTGGAGTATTCCTCTACTCTCAGCTAGCCTCCCTCTTTTAAAGAGTGAAGGGAGAACAGGGTCAGAATAGGCATGACTGTGCTTCCTGCTACTGACTGCGTCAGGAAATGCAGAACACAAACTCCAGACAGCCTGACTCCTAGCTGAGGCCTACTAGAGTAACTCTAAGTGTCAGGCTTAACCCTTCAGGTGCTCACTAGTAATGCTTCTTTAGCTTGGAAGAAGAGAGATACTGCTTAAATCATAATTGCATAATTAAACACAGAATAAGATGCAGAGTTTTACGGACAGAAATCTTAAATGACAAGATTATTAAGAAAAAGATTTAAAATCTAATTTTCTGGGAGAGTATATGAATGAACATTTGCTAGTGCTGCATACCAAAATGGATGCAGTTATGTAAATAAGTGTTTGAATTTATACAGGAGGTTCGGATATGGATAACTACATTCTTCCTGGACTAGTGATTCAATCTGTAATCCCAAATTTAAAAGAAAAAGGCATGATGATGTCAACTGTAGTGGATATCTGATAAGAGTGCAGTGTTCTGTTCAGCAAAGCTTGCTTTACTTCTGAAACACCATGAACAGGCAACAAAGGTGGTGTTTGTTACTGTAAATAGGAAGTGCGCTAGCCATAATCAATCAGCCCACCCCTGCACCCTGCTCCTCCCACATTTGGAATCTTCCAACAGTCTCCCTTCACACTCCTGCACTTGATCATTCCAGCCTCCATAACATACTAAAATCATCAGCACCACCTAAAGCACCTTAAAGGGCTGCAAGTTTTTCCAACTGGATTACTCACAGTTACTATTTAAGTGGCAGTTGGGGGCTGCAACACGTTGCACAATAGTGGGGTGTTAAGACCCAGAGACTTGAGACTGTCCTTAAAACAGATGAAGTTGTGTGCCAAGCGAATGAAGCACAGAGTTTATACAACAGCATTAAAGTTGCATTCCAGCAGAATTGCTAAGCAGGTTGAAAACACTAACACTACCTGTACACATTAATATTCCTCAGACAGCTCTCCACACATATCCATAATGGTGTATTTGCTCAAGATTCATAAGGAGGGAGCTGCAGAGGAAGGTGGGGTTTATTTATTTATTTTACAGTACAGCAAACTGTTGGTTTGTAGTTGGGAAAGGAGAAAGTAGGACAGTTTGATTGGGGCAGAGGTGCATTGGATGGATGGGTCCCCATTTGCTGGGATTTTTCATAACATTTTCAGGATTCCACTATACTTTGACAATACTGCTGACCCCATGGTCCCTGCACAGTACCATGACATGGACATTAGGTCAGCAGTTTATCACTGCAGTGCACTGTGATTTACTGTGGCTGAGCTGTTTGGGACTAGGCTGCAGTTGTTATTTTTATGATGTAGAGTAAGGCTTTTGTAAAATGTATTTTTAATAAATTCCCAGTCAGGTTCCCATTCCAGGATTGTTTGGGAGGGACCTGTTGAGGAAGGAAGGGACAAATTTAAATTTATTACAGCTATTCTCATATAGGATAAAGATGGGGGAGCTACAGAGGAAGGTGGGAGGATAATTTCCAAATACTTTCTCAGTTGGGGGTCAGTCTGGTTCTTGGATCAACTGGGAGGGAGCTATACAGGGAGGAAGGGAAACTCTTAATTAATTACATACAGCATTACTTGATTGAGCTCCATTGAGAGGGAGCTGCAGAGGAGGTTGGAGCACCATAGCACCCTATCAGTCAATGTGTCTGAGCCACTGGGGACTGGGCAGCAATTCTTTTGTACTGTAAGTTTGCAAGGTTCTTTGAACATTTTGTTTATGTTTATTTGTGGCATTTTAGTAACGGTGAGCCCACTTAGACCAAAGGTCCTTTTTCAGGGCAGACCGGAAATTAGTTACACACAAGAGCTTACATGGACAATAAGGCAAGACAGTATATAGATAATTGCACAAGGTGCAAAGCTGGTACCTAGGAGGACATTAGTTAAAAAACAACAACAGATTACACAGTAACCAATTACACATGAGTAGCACATCAAAGAATCAACATCAACGATTTGAGTTAACTACAGGTAAATTAGAGAAATTGCATTCTTAGATCCAGTATTGGTTATCGACTATCAGGTAGGAGGGTGGGGGATTGAGCAGTGACACACAAGGTCATTAGTTACAGCTGTATTGACAGCTTTCTAACATATAGACCTTTAGCCAATTCTCTCATCTGCGTACAGACCAAGGAGCAAGTGTTTGGGATGCAGGGAGGGAGAGAGCTACAAAGGCAGGTTGGAGTTTTGAATGAATTCATTCTTGTTCATTGTCCCATCCATACAGTAGATTGGTTGGAGGAATTTTATTAGTAAGTTGTGGACTGAGCTTTGGGCCTGTTGAGTAAAGCACACACACACACACACACACACCAACCTACAGTACATTATTTATGTTTATTTAATTTAGCAACAGTACTCTCTTAACTAGTATACTCTCTTTACTAGTGAAACTGTACAGTACAAAGAGCCTACTGATTCATGCTACTCAGCATGTCCTTAAACAGTCAAGTGGTGTCAAGCGAAGCAGAAACACAGTTTATACAACAGCATTAAAGTAGTGTTTCAGCAGAATTGCTAACCAGGTTGAAAACACTAACTGTACACATTAATATTCCCCAGACAGCTCTCCCACATATCCATAATGGTAGAGTCCTCCTCAAAGCAAGCTCTTTGTTTACGGATGTGACGTTTCTTTTATTTATTTTTATGGCTGCATGGGTGGAACCCTGTAGATATTTTGCATGTATAAAAGGGCTGACATCATGTTTTCCATCCTTGGAACTGTTTTCCTCCACCTGACCCTCCCCAAGAAGCAATCCACCTATGTTGTACCTATGGACTGCAGCACTGCACTGTATCACAGTGGGCATTTTATGGGCATTTTTTTATACATTTCTGCATCCCTGCCATTTCTGTCCCCTTGCCTTAACAGCAAGGCGTAGCTCTAATCGTCTGGCACACCATGGCATACAGCACACCACGCGTGGAGGAGGGTAGCTGCCCATAGCTTAACCCAGTTTAAAATTTAAAAATCTGTCTGCCCATTTTCTTACAAACTTCATTATGCAGCTGTGGTGAATCTGACAAGAATTTATTTGTACTGAGGACTCCAGAACTACACACAGTGCACCAGGTGGGGTGTGAACAGTGTTCAGATTTTTTGTGTGTGTGTGTGCCAAAGTTACTGGGTTAGCTGTCCTTACCTGGACCCCTGTTGTGCTCCCAGAGATGTGCTGCCATTTTATTGGGGCCTGAACAGGCATTGTAAAATGGCAGGATTGCTTCACCTACTCTGCTCTCTAACCCTTTTGATGTACCCCACTATTCTGACAGCCCTTATGGCAGTATATGTGCTGTAAAAGCAGGAAGGGTGGCTCCAACACTGATGTGCCTCAGTAAAAGTGATAATAATCCAAGAACAAACCAGGCACCATCCACAAGGCTAGACTCAAAGAATTAAACACACCTGTTTGTGCAATATGTAGCTGCACAGAAACAACATTGAGAAAAAGTGCCACATAGGTGTGTTTCCTCTCAAGGCCCGACTGGTTTCATGCATGAGTTCTTCTTCAGGGACCTGAAGAAGCGTGCATGTACAAAACAGTCAGGCCTTAAAGTGAAGTGGAAGCACCATGTGCACTTCAGTATTTTCTACTATATTACAATAAATGATTGATTTAAATCCTTTGGAGTCTAACCTGAACTTATGTGCTGTGATGATCATGCTTCAGCCTCTTATCTGTTATGACACCAGATCCTTTTCCTCCACACTCACTGCAGCAAGAGGTGTCTAACAGTATGAAGGTTCCACCTTTGCTTTTTCCCCACATGTAGCACCCTGCATTTGGCTATCTTAATTCTGAGAGTCATGGAGACTGACCAATCACAACTCTTATTCTGGTTTTCCTAACCTTTGGCCCCAAACTTCAGGGAAGTCCTCCACCTTGGCAAGCTTAGTATCACCAGGAAGCTAAAGCAGCCTGCTGAAGTTCCCAGCTTTCAGATCATTAATCAGAATGTTGAACAACAGTGTTCCCAATATTTATCCTGGAAGGAAGCTGCTGAGTACCACTGTCCACTCAAGAGTACCTGTAGTTCTTGTCCTCCATATTTCTCTGTTCCTCCCCATGATTAGCAATCTCCCATGTGTATGGTTCTTATATATCAAACAGATGTCCTTTGCTCAGAAGCTTGATATACACTAGAGTGTCAAAGGATTTGCTGAAGTCCAGATAAACTATGTCTACAAACCTGCCCCAGTCTTCCTCCCTAGTTACACCCTCAAAGAAGAAAAATCAGGTTGTTTCATAAAATCATATAAAACCATGCTAAGAAAGAGTGAAAACATTGGCTGCAAGTAAGTAGTCTAGTATTCTGTTCATTATAAAGGCTTTCAGACCAATGGCATGCACTGATGCCAGCCTGGCTGGCTTCTAGGAGCTTGGGTCAGACCTTGTCCCTTTACTGGACACTTTACCATTCTCCAGCACCAGATCTGTCTGGACAGACTCATGAAAGGTTACTGCAAGTTGCCTCTCCAATTGTTCCAGTCATACCATTAGGATTTGGGAGTGATGTTCATCTGTCCCTTTGAAACTCACCTAGCTTGATCTTCACCAGGTAGTCATCTACCAGTGTTGGCATGATTTCTGCAGGCTGCATTGAGGCTACCCCTGCCATAGGCATTCTCAATGAACAACCTCCCTACCTCTCTTGGGCGGGGGGTCCTTGATGAAAATCTGAAACACAGTGTTCCTTCAGTATCTCATTCTTAGCCTCTGTCTATCTCACATGTTTATTCCCTATTCTGCCTGTTTTCTGAGGACCACTACTATCTTCACCTTCTTTTTTTTTAACTTCTATTTGATCACTCCGGTGGACCAGGGCATCTCTCAGAGTGCCCACTCAACCGTTGCCTCTACTCCTGCCTGTCACCTCTCTCCTCCAGGATCTTCTTCCAAGGACTTTCCAGCCCCTGGATCACCCCACAGCGGGGAGCGCCCACACCACCTACCTGGTGGCAGCACTGCAATTAGATGGCCAGACCTGGTTGAGAGCCTTGGGGACCATTGGAGGATGGTCCAGTGCTGTGAATGTGGGCTGGGTCCCAGAAGCGCCTCGTCACCTCCCTGGTCCTCTGGGGTATTTTGTGTTGCAGTTTCCTCTGGAGCATGGTTGTGCAATGGCGTTCTGGAACCAATGTGCCAATGTCCACCACTGCTCTACCCCTATTCGCTGCACTGCAAGATCATTCCACTGGCCCTGATCTCTATCAGGGGCCACTAAGAGAGCAGTGCTTGACCCAGATCCCCACCACGGGAAGGAGAGCAGTCCTCCAGATGCTCAATCCCTTCCCTCCCTGCCGACCAGGTCCATTCCCAAACTGGGGTAGCTCGGTGGTGTGAGGTGTGGCATCCAGCACCTCAATCCTCAGCATCACCAGGCCAGCGAATCTTTACCTTCTTCTTTTCATTACAGTATATACTGAAAAAGGCTATGGTAGTGTCTGCAGCTTTTACTGCTCTCCTGGCATCCAGACCTTCCTTGACATTTTCAGTTCTAGTCTTGAAGTAACAAGCTGTTGCTCAGAACTCCTCTCTTGCCTGTAAGCAACATATTTGCAGTCAATACAGACAATTTCATTGTTCAGAATTAGTAAGCGTATGTCCCTTTTCAGACAGGGAGGGAACTTCTTTTCCTTTTTCTCTCAGTGGATGCAGACCGCTGTGGCTGTTTCAAGCACCTTCTTAAACAACCCCTACATGTACTCTGAGTTATCAGCCTAAACTACAGTTCAGGACCATTGGGCATCATTTCCTTAATTTTGGCAAAGCTTAATTTTCTCAAGTTTTGAGTCCTGTTGGCTGTGTCCCTTCTAGTATTTCCCATCATCAAGGAGAGGGTTACACAGTTTTATTCCTGGCTTCCCAGCAGGCCCATCATGTTCACCACCAGTTCCATGATGTATTAAAGGGAATTGTATTTTATTTATTTTTTTTTAATTTCAGTACTGTGTGTGCCTGGAATTTTCACTTCAAAACAAATTGTTGGTCAACCAAAACTGTGACAAGATGCAGTTGTCACAAAACTAGTGTTTGTGAACAGAATTCATGTAATACCTGATTGTCATAGTCTGCACTGTGAAATCAGCTAAACAAATGACATGCAAACTGCTTTAAACTTGATTCAACATACAATGAACTTAAATTTTGTTTTTGCAAAACATTTTGCAAAAATGCTATTTTGACAAATTTCAGTTTACTTAAAAGTGAGATCATCACTTACTGTATAATCACATATAGAAAAAGACATACAGTAGGGCTAGATTTCAAGGAATCACATCACATTGGTTGTACAATTGCACTACTTGTGGCATGCATGCTAAACTACAAAAAGGTACTCTAACTTCATATTGCAAATGCTGTCAGCTACAAAAGAAAAAAGCATGAATATGTCAAAAGAAAGACTCATACATCATTTTTCTGACATAAAAGTGGTAGTGTTATCAAATGCATCAAACATTTTAAATTCCCCACAAATGTTTAGAGCATTTATAGTGATGCAGGATGCACCTGGAATAAGGATTGTGCCTATGCCACTTATTTTGAAAATCCAGCCAATAATATCTAGACCAAATTCAGCCTACTTTACATATTATCTATATTTCACTTTGTTTTGTTCTTCATTACTAGGTTACTTTTCATGGCAACAGGATCACTGTCCCTAAAGTTCATTTACCTTTGCTGCTGTTTCCTGCATAGAAGTCATAATCCTCTGTTTGTGACATCACAGTCTGTTGCTGTGGAAAGAATTACAAAGTCAAAGAGGATTGTGACTTCAGCAAGAATCTTGCGCCCATGCAAATGTACCCAGTAATGAAGAGTAACAGGAATGGAAATACAGAATGTGTACAGAATACCATAAAGTGAGTTATATCTAAATACTAGGTTTTTCAAAGTTTTCCAAAATTGACAAACACAAAACCACTTTAAAATCACTAGAAAAACAAACATTATTCTTATATATGCAGTAATGTGCATAAGACAATTTGTAAGTCATTCCCTTGCAGGTTTACAACCATAATGCATTTGAACAACAACACCACTACTGAATGCATTTTGCTAGGAAAAAGCTATTTAAAGCATGACTGATTCATCAGCTTGCAAGATCCCAAATATAAAAACATAATTTTTGCAAAAGCAAACAAGTATTTCACCTCCATTCTGCAAAACTCCTAGCACTGGTTAATGCCAAATTTGAATTTCGCATATTTTTATCCCGTTGGTTTCCTCTGTTCATCACTCGGCAATGGGATCAGCATGGCCTCCCCATTCTCTCAGCTTGGAGTGTGGGTGAATTGTTGTCTTGGCAGCAGAGATC
This sequence comes from Neoceratodus forsteri, assembly GCA_016271365.2. NCBI lineage: Eukaryota > Metazoa > Chordata > Ceratodontiformes > Ceratodontidae > Neoceratodus > Neoceratodus forsteri. The sequence goes on along the minus strand of CM028134.1, from coordinate 880,309,693 downwards.
ACCACCGGTGTTATGTTGACTGGGGGTGGTATGAATGCAATGGGGCCGGGACCCTTCTATCCAAGGAACCATATGCTTCACCTCTGAGATGGGCCTGGCAGCCTGTTGGCCTCAATACGTTATGCAAGAGCTCTCACACAAACCATAGTCTCTTAAGTGCCACCTTACCACCAGACTAGCTGATAATGATATTCTCTTTCAAAACAATACCCTCTACTCTCAGGTTACCATGGGCTGGGATTTATAAGGGCTGGCACTCCAGCAGCCAACTGAAAATGTTTCAGATGTTACAATAACGTGATGCAGTTGTGGTAGCTCAGTGGTAGTAGACTTATGGAATGTATATAAGTTTTGCCCATCTTATCATACTGTAGTGCACTCTGCATCCACCTTGTAAAATTGGATCATGGAAAATGTTTGTATTTACAGTACACTGTTAATTGTTTTAGTGTAATTTAAATAATATTTATTATAAAATGGGTAGAATATTTGCAGGATTATGATTGCATAAGAGACACATTTATCTGTGCTGTTATCCTGCCATAACCTGCCAACTGGTACTAATTGTGCACACTCAGACCGTGCAACAGATATCACTGAGCCATTCCAGCAACTCAGACTGGCATTGTAGCCATCTTGAATATGCTGTATTGGCACCTCAACAGCTGGCAGAAAAAGAGTAAAACATTTGACATTAACAGATAGCTTGCAAACTTATAAACAAACTTTCTGTTTAAAAATAAAAATGGTTCTCGCTGCTGCTCTGCATCACTTTGCTGCCGCTGACAGTATGTCCAATTTGCAATGCGGGGTGATCCCCATGTGGGCGTAGCCCTCCCATCTCCCCATTTCCCACTGTAAAATTGAAGAAATTCTGGACAGTATCTTGGGCAACGAGCCCATTCAAGAAAACTGCAGAGATGGGAAAACTGCTCCCTCAGGTTGCAGTGCTATACAACTGTGATCTGGAAAGCATGAAGAACAAAATGGCCAGTATGGCGGCTGCCGTGGTACATACTTGCTCACGATCAAGCCTGCAAGTCGCCGCTCACAGTGAAAGAAAAGTGCTGTTTTAACATTAACACAGAAAGAAATATGACTAGAGGTAAACATAAATCTGTTAAACCATAACCATGCCAAAGACATCATAAACAAACAGAAAAACAAATGAAGGGGAAAAACAGAGAACCATTTGCTTCATTTGAGTGTGAGTGTGTGTGTAGTGAGGGTGCCAAAGAAACATAAAGACAGACAGACATCACCTAACTGAATGTTAAAATAAGTTAAAAGCATTCTGTAGTCCATCAGTAATAGGAACTATTTCCTTCAAACCTCAATGAAAAGGGAAAGAACAAGATAAACAGCATTTTACTTTTAAAACTGCACTAACTTGTTTAGTCAGTGTTAAAATGTTTTGCCCATTTTATAAGCAGAATAAGTCACTCTGAGCTGTGGTTTATTGGCTAAGAGCACTTCCCAGGTGCTAAAGGCACTGTGCACAAGTGCCTTGTGCCTCATTACACACCTGGGGTGTACTCTTATCAGCCTATAAACCACACCTTGACAAGTCTTATTCCTTACATGATGTTCAGGGCTAGAAAGTCAAGAATCTGCAAGGCAGAGGCCTCTGATTTGTACTCCATGGAATGGGCTTTCCTTGGCACAGCAATGCAAACTATGCTTCCATTGCAAACCTTTTAATAGAATTGGTTATTAAGATTATGTCCACTATTTTCTGCAGGATGGCATAATGCAAGCTGCAGAAAGTCTTATACATTTTATAATAATGATTATAAATCTTGTACTGTATACACATTTTAGGGCATGAGCCAAACTTCAGAGAACAAAGTCTTCCTAGCCTGATAAAATTAAACTGTGGTTTCAATTTAGCATCAGGGTAGTTCAGCAAGGTCCAGGGCATTTTGAAGTTCAGAGCAGCTAATGCTTTCCTACCTGAAAGGATGTGGTTGGTTGTATATTGACATGGGCCTGATTCCAGTCTGCCCCTGGTTACCACTTAATGTCCAGATTGGACTCTCTAATGCATTCTGTCCTTTCAAGCGGAGAAAAACATTTAGAGCACTAAAAAGAGAAACATAACAAAAAAGTGTATGTTTTTCCAGAAAGCATGGAAAGCATGTATTACATAGGCAGACTTCAGTCCAGTTAAAGCAGCAGTGCAATGAAAAAGATTTTTCAAAAAATAAGTTTCAGCTAAAATTAAGAAACAGGTATTTACATACCTGTCAAATGTACTTGTCTAGTATCTCCTATGCTGTGCACCATGAAAACTTTTATTTTTCTGTTCTAACCTTTACCAGGTCTACAATTTAAATTCTATGGAAATTATGGCGACCATCTTTTTTCTTGGGAAGAAAATCAATTAAAAGCATTTATAAAATACTCAAATTTTGGTGGAATTAGAAAATTGTACCAACAAAGTAAACTGGAAGATGTCTAGAATCTTTTCTAGTGAAAAAGGTATGGTCAAAATTTTGCCTAATTTCATTGCACTGCTGCTTTAAGCTTTCCCAGTTTCTAACACTCTGACACAGCTGTAGTACTGGGTGTCTGTTTTGGAGGTCTTAACTGAAGTTCCTCTTTGAGGCCCCAAAGTACTCTTTCCATCTGTTGTATGACATTTGACCTTTAATTGTCTGCGGATTGCTTTCCATGCCCCATGACCTCATGATTACATATTTGACATCTCGACAGTGCCCAGCAATGCCCCTCATGCAATGCTTCAACAAAGAAAGAAAGGTAAAACAAATACATATCAAAACTCTAAACTTTATAACTTAATGATGTATTCTAGTGCATACTGGGGCACCCTGTGAGTAGGGGCCACCAAGAATTACAATTACTGTGGCTAATGCCCACAGTCAGTCCTTGCCTACTGCAAACCTGGGGAAATTCAAAATGCATAGTGTAGTGGGACAGTTTGGTGTCCAAGTATATTAGCTGCAACCCAGTAATAAGCAAAAACTTCTTTGTAGCTATTTCAATATCTGTAGCACATAATTTTTTACAGAAATAAACTCCCATTAAACATGTTCCATATGACTACAGAAAGACTGATGCAGTGAGATGTGTGCGTATCTGTAAATGAAACACAATTCTGGTTTACTATGCTAGAATGTCACCTATCTAGGAATTTGAGGGTTACGATTATTTTTCCTCACTAGCAGATACCTGCAGTACAAACTATAAGCTAGTGGCAATATTGCAGGCAATCTGTCAAACAACAGTAATCTATTTTTCATGCCTCACTCTTACAGCTGGTAAAGAGAAGCAAACAACCTTCTGTGACCCTTTAAAACTGACAACCGAAAAGGAACCTTCTTTAAGAATGCACAACAAATGTAGGTACTGAAGTCTTAAAGAAGCAAGGCCTCTATTTCAATCTTTTTTTCAATTTTCTGGTTGCCCACCTTTTGACTGCCTAGTTGTCTCAATCAGATCAATTCCCCTCAGCCTTGTCACCTGTCTTCTCCAGGGCTCACCTTGCTCCTTCCTCATTCTCCAAGAAAGGTCTCTTTGGAGGTGCCCAGATGCCAGTGTTGAGCCTACAGTGGGGTTGGCTTCATCCTGCCATTTCGGGTTCCACATTTTCTCCCTGAGACCACACCAAGTACAATGACACATCGTCCTCACTCCACTTCTGTGGAGAAGGCTCCCAGTATCCTAATGAGTGGGATATCTTCCATGATGTCCCACTGCACTGCCATCTAGGGTCACTAGGTGGCAGCCGCTAACAAGATGGCCTGTCCCCTCCCCTGATGGAGGACAGATGTCCTTGGGATGCTCAGTCTTCCCTCCCAGACAGCCACCGAGTGTCCCATGTCCATTTCCAAACCCAGGTCACTGGCATGACAGGAGGTGAGGTGTTCAGTGACTCAGACCTCCACACAACCAGGCTGGCCTATATTTCAATCTTGTTTCAGTTTAATACTGCAACATCTGGCATTCCAAGCTACATCTGACTTTACACGGTATTATCTTAAACCAGCCCTGTGGCTTATCATGTAGGTAAGGATGAGATAAGTGGCCAGCAATAAATTTAGTTTGACTTTAGCTCTGGGGCCTTTATTTAGTTCAGTTTTGAAAATGTTACCAAACGTCGTTGGCTCAAGCTTCCCTCCACACTCCTTCTCAGCTCTTTCCCTGCTTCTGCAACCACCCTCAACCCTTTCTTTGTCCTCCACTACCTCCACCCTTTCCTGGTTTTGATATCTTTGGAATATGCAAGTTCTTTGGCATAATACCAGGAGCTGATAGCATCTTTACAAGGTATCCCCTACCTAATCTGACCCTCTTCATTTCCTGGCAGCACTTTTTTAGTTACTGTCACTACTTATGAACCTTGATTCATGATATGGGAGACGAAACTTGACTTTCAGTCCAGCAAGATCAGTTCCCACCCTCCTGCACTGTGTCTGATCAAGTCTGACTGTAGTAGTTACTGGACTGAGCAGGCACTCAACTGGGATAAAGGAGGTGGAGTGGCAGTTCAATTACATCAATGTCCAATTCAAATGGTTAAAAGCAGCTCTACCATCAAAATTCCTTTTTCTATTTGTTTTTCAGTGTTTTACAAACTATTTTCTTCTGTAATTCTATGTGATGAGAAATTACCTTTGAGGTACATTTGACCATGTCAGAACTGAAATACAGAGGCTGCAACAGATAGCAGCAGCCATAATTTATCTGGGGCCCTCCTCCCTGGATCTGGAAAAGAGGAGGAAGGGGGGAAAATTGGTGGACATCATGCTTGGGGGTGTCTTGCCACTGTGGCCAGCTTCACAGCAGAAGGTGGGGGTGACTCCATCTCAGGCATGATATGCCTATAATCAATCAAAGTGCAATCAGTGTCATGCCTTTTTGATACATCTGCTTGGCCTGTGGATCACAGCAACCCCTCATACAGTGCACCTCCCGCACTCTCCAAGAGGAGTTTTCAACGAGGCAAATAAGAAACCATGGAGGCCACAGGGTAGCAACCTGCCCAACCCAGTAAGGGTGGACAGGTTTAGCCCATGGCTAAGCCAGTACCCTGACAGAGAGGCTATCAAACTGCTGGAGAAGGGGCTCATGGTGGGTTACAGGGTCCATTACAATGGCCCAAGGGGGCGGGAATCCAGGAACCTGAAACCACCAGGGATCATCCTCAAATAGTCCAGGAGAAACTGGAAAAAGGCAGTTGAGGAGAGTTAGTAGGCCATTTAAGGACCACCATGTCCATCCCTTATGGTATCACCCATCGGTCTAGTCCCTAACAAGGCATAAGGGGAATTCAGAATGATAAATCATTTATCATACCCAGAAGGTGATTCCATGAATGATCATTATAACCCACGGTTCACGTCAGTCCAATATGAGTCATTTGACAGGGCAGTCAAGGTAGTGTGTGGGGCTGGTCCATGAGCACTCATGGCCAAGGCAGACATTGAGTCAGCATTCAGGTTGTTACCCATGCACCCAGACAATAGGGAGTTGTTGGGCATGCAATTTGAGGGCAGTACTATGAAAACAATTTCATGCTCATGGGGTGTGCAGTGGTGTGCGCTGTGTTTGAAAAATTCAGTAGTTTTCTGCATTGGGTCACATCACAGCGATCGATGAATCAGCGGTAGTCCACTATCTTGCTGACTTCCTCTTCATCAACCCAATGGGGACAGCAGAGTGTAAGCACACACTAGTGGCCATTTGTTGGAATTTTGGGTGCCTTTGGCACTGTGGAAGGTGGAATCCCGACAATGGTTTTGACCTTTCTGGGAATAGAAATCGACACCTGCAACAAGCTTTGTCGGTTGCCACAAGAAAAGTCTCCATTCTGAGGCACATGGTGAACTCCATGGTGGTGGCCTGGAAGATGACTCTGCAGTAGTTACAACAACTGGTGGGTCACCTCAACTTGTGTGTCGGGTCATCCCCATAGGTTGCACCTTCTTATGCCACTTAGCAAAACTGGGCAGAGGGTGTACCCAACCTCACCACAGGATACAGGTCACAGAATGATTCCGGGAAGATCTGCAAATGTGGAGGATATTCCTGGGTCATTTCAATGGGTGGCTCTGTGGCAGACCACCCATGAGGGGCAGCCTGTCCAGCTATTCACGGACGCAGTGGGGGCCAGGGTTTGGGGCATATTTCCAGGGATAATGGTGTGCTGTGAGCTGGGCCCCAAATTGTCAAAGGTAGGGTTGCACACTAACATCACACTGATGGAATTCTTTCCCATAGTGGTGGCACTGTGTCTTTGGGACCCTCAACTTAGGGATCAGAAGGTCTTATTCGGTTGGATAACATGGGGCTGGTTCATGTCATCAATGCGAGATAGGGCAGAAGGGCCCACTGGAGACTTGATGCATATCTTCATGTTGAAATGTTTGCTGCTGAACATCATGTTTAAAGCTGTGCACATATCTGGTGTTGACAATGGAATTGCAGATGCTTTGTCTCGTTCACAGTGGCAGCAGTTTTGGGAGCTGAATTGTGCAGCGGAGCAGAAGCCACGGACAGTATCCCCTTCTTATGGAGGGTAGTGACATCTCAACTTGGAAATGCATAGGTAATTCCATTGCTCTGGGGACAAGAGAGGTATATTGGAAGGGGTGGAGCACTACCTGCGGGTTGGGCGCAGCAGAGGTAGCGGAGGATTTGCTCAGTCCGGTGGAACACCTCTACACCTATATTATGCTGTCTAGGCAAAATGGGGACATGCCGGGTAGTGGCCAGGCACCTGGATGGCTTGTCTTTGTTCTCCAGGGCCCTGGGGTTACTGACAGCACAAAGGTCTTCAAGGTGAATAAGGTGCTGGAAGGGTGGGGAAGTCATTGGCTTCTCACAAAGACAAGAGGCGCTTAATCACCCGGTGATATTGGAAAGCATTTGGAGAGTTCTGCCCAAAGTTTGCTGGACCACGTTTTAGGCTCTGTTGTTGTGACACCATGTTTCTGTTTGCCTTTGGGGCTTTCAGGATGTCAGAGCTAACACAGCCCAACCAGTTCACGAAGGTCATCTGGTTGGGGTTGGGGATGTTATAACAACCAATGGGGAATATGGGTCAGGCTTAGCAAGAGTAAAACTGACCAAGCGCAGAAGAGCTGCTGCTGGTGCCTGGTACAGGTGCCACCAGGGGCCTCCTGGGACATTCAGGACAGAGTGAAGACTTACTCGGCTGTGAGCCCCAAAAGACAGGTCATTCTTCCAACATGTAGATGGCAGTTCGGTCACGCCTTACAGTTCAGGGTGGTCCTGACTAAGGTGGTGCAGGAGGTTGGGCTGAACTCTAAGGAGTCTGGTACTCACTCTTTCAGGATCGTGGCAGCCATGAATGCCAGGAGCCTTGGGTGGGAAGATGGATAGATTCAAGCACTGGGCGCTGGAGGTCCCAGGTGTTCTTGAGATATGTGAACCCACATTTGCAATAACTGCTCTTTGCTTCTTCCAGGGTCCCCCAGAGTTACGGTTCAAATTGGTTGGTGCCCAGGCCTTCACGCAGAAGGCAGCAGCTGGAGTGGTGACCAGGACAAGGATGCCACACCAGGACATAGGTCTTCTGAGGGTTTCAGTCCAATGGCAAGGCTGATATGTCGGTGGTTCACCTAGGAGGGAAGACCTGGGAAGTCAGAAGATGGTGAATGTGCTGCTGGCCAGGATGAAGGATTTTTGAACCATTGGGCATCTGGTCCCAGCCAATCCAGAGGTTCACGGGTCGAATGGAGAGGGGTGGCCTCTCTCAACAGGCTCGGCATTCGGTCAGACAGGAGATAAGGGCAGTGATGGGAGGCAGTAAGTGAGACCATGGTTGAACATAGAGTCAGGCCTCTAGTCATGTCACGGTAGCTGAGATGGGGCACTTGACTGCAGAGGGATTACAGAGGTGGTTAGGAGCACTGGAGTGGGTCTTGGAGGAGTTTGTGAGCAGGCTGCTTGGGGGTCAGATGTTGTCCATCCTGTGACGTCTCAGGAGGATCACTAAGAGATGGAATAGAGGTAATGGGCGGTGATGAGCCGAGTTCTGCTGAAGGGCTCGTGATTCCCTTTGGTTTGCGTGGAGGCAGACATGAGCACCCAGACCTGGGGGAGTGGTCACCGTCCACCTGCAGCAGGTATATCTTTACTACAAAGAGAATGGTACCTGATGGGGGCAGCCATACACCCTTGGCAAGTACAATGACAGGGTAGTGGATCCTCCTGGATGTGTACGCTGCTGTTATCTGGAACGTTATTTAATAAATGCATGGCTCCGGCCATTTCCTCAAGACATGTGTCAGTGTGTTTCTTTCCTGGGAAGGAGGAATGGAGGGTTACCAGATAATACAGAGGCTGCAACAGATGGCAGCAGACAACATTTATCTGGGCCCTCCTCCCTGGACCTGGGAAGGAGGAGAGAAGAGGGAAGACAGAGGTGGTCCGAGGGACTGGGTGCTAGGTCCAAGGATTGGACGTGGGACCACCAGGGCCTCCCACTAGGGAGGAGGGTCACATCCTGTGGGGGACAGGAGAGGAGAGAGAGAATTTATTGGAACATAGCCTGCTGTCCCTCCTCTTTCACCTATCGCTCTTCAGGATCACCCACCAACCTGCCCTCATTACAAGCAGGGTTGTGGGGGCCAGAGTAGACAGGGCCCCTTTTGACCCAGTATCGTAGCCATGCTAGGGTCGGGGAGTGGCTTTTCATGGTTTCTCCCTGCAGCAGGATTTTTCACTGGTTTTTCACCTACTCCAAAAGGGTGTTAAAACCAAGGTAGAAGTGGGAAAATGAACAGGTTAACTATAAATAGTCAGGGATGGTATGCCAATATGTCACAGCCATGGCAGCATCTCAGGAGGATCACTAGGAGATGGAATAGTGGTAAGGGGCAGTGATGAGCCGAGTTCTTCTGAAGGGTTCGTGACTCCCTCTGGTTGGTGTAGAGGTGGACATGAGCACCTGGACACAGCGGAGGGGTCACGGTCCCCCTGCAGCAGATATATCTATACTGCAAAGACAACAGCACCTGACAGGGGCTGCTATAAAGCCTTGGCCAGTAAGACCACGGGTCAGTGGATCCTCCTGGATGCACACGCTGTCTAGGATATTATTCAATAAACCCATGGCTGTGGTCATATCCTCCAAGACATGTGCCAGTGTGTTTGTTTCTGGGGAAGGGGGTATGGAGGGCTACCAGATAATGATGGCATTGAACATAGAACCATACAACTAATTAGACATGCAGTGAAGAAAACTACACTGGTGAAGTTCATGCAATTTTGGGAACTTTACATTTCATGATGCTTCACAAAGTTTCCTGCAGCCACACCAACTTCACCAGCCCAGTTTTTTGAAGCATAAAATGGCTATTATCTCCTTTCAACCCACTGTCCATAAAATTCTACTCTCTCCCACCTACATGATACTTTTAAATGTATTCTCTCTCATTCCCTGCTAACACCCACCTCCTTCCACTGGTCCAGAAATTTTGATTATGTGATTTAAAAGAGTTATTTAACTTCATTTCCCTTACCACATATCATTCACACACACACACACACACACACACACACACACACACACACACACAAACACATCCTCATCCAATGCCACACCCTGGAGCAGAAAGAACTGATATTAAACCCTCCACTCTAGTACCCAGCCTCTTGTAGCCACCTCCTCCCTCCCTCCTCATGCCCTCAGAATAAAGTGTTTTCTACCTTAAAACATAAAGAAAACAGACCATCTTAGGAGCAAGACAGGATCCCTTTTGTCTGTCAAAGGCACTACAGGAATGAATGAATAATGATGTTTACCTTATAGTAACACAAGATTAGATGGTGTCTTGACCAACCAGGTGTTACTATAAAATAAGTACCCTTCCTTCCTTCTTCTTCCTTCCTTCCTTCCTACCTACCTACCTACAGTGGCACTTGACAAAGAAGAAGTGCGGTAGTGTCACTGCTAGGAGGGACAGTTTTCATTATTTTTAAGAGTAGAAAAAGATATTTGGGGAGGAAGGAGATGGATGTTAGAGAGTGGAGTACTAGGATGGGGTGTTTAACAACTGTTATTTCTGATTGGGGAACATGGAATGGGGTGGGAAGGTGGTGTGTGTGTGTGTGTGTGTGTAAATGGCACATGGGTGGAGTGAGGAAATTTAATAACTTATTAAAAGTTCCATTACAAAACTTCACCTGGAGTGTGTGTGTGTGTGTGTGTGTGGGGAGGGGTTCTAGCAGGATATTAGGATTGAAGATACATTTCAAAAGTATTTGGGATGTGGATGGGGTTGGAACTCAATGCACAATGTGCTGGTGGAGATTTAAGTCATTTGGGCTTTAAAAGAGCACTGCATGTGGTTTTCTTTTCAGCATAGTGCCTACTTTGTCCAGGAAACTCACCTATAGTGTCTACTTCATTGGTGAATTATCAGAATAGTGGCAGTTAATATAGTTTAAATGGACAAAGCTGACACTTTGCAGGGTGAAATCTATGTGAAGTGTGGTTGGAATTTCACAAATTGCTATGTGAGACATATTTCCCAATTTGCCCATCTCTAGAATTAACCTAGCTGGTGTCAGGCATTGAATCCTCACAGTCACAGTATGCAGACCTAACATTTTTATACAAGCACAATATTGCTTCTTACCTAACCATATAAAAAGGGTAAGGTAATACCTGTGTCCTGACTGGCTAAGACTTGATTATAGTCATGGCCTTCAAAGTGCACAACTCATGGCTAAAACAAATCCCTGCTAACTGGATATATAACATTCCATACCTATGTGCAATACATACAGAATGTTAATTTTGAATGTTGGACATTGTTTTACATACAGTAACTGCTGACAATTAATAACAAATGCATGCCAGCAGTACCAAACCATACACCAGACCACGCATGCACAAAGTGAGGTGCCACCTCTAATGAACTGACAAAGAAAAAAAACAAGTGGAGGCCCTCCACGGTGAGAAACACTTAAGATAGTAAATCCCAAGATTATTGACAGCATGGCACTGAGCCCCAGTGCTTCAGTTCATATGCAGGAGACATAAGGCTTCACAACTGAAACTACACTCAATTTAAACTAAATTTTTTAAAGGTACAGTTACCTAATGTGCAGCTAAGTTGTTCAAGATTTTTTTTTTTTTGTGGAGTGCCTCCATTTGTGTTTTTTCCTGTTTACATGCCAGAAGTATTCATCTAATTATATAATTCCCACATGCTTTAGAACATATAAAACTGGTATCCTTTAACCTTTGCATTATTATATATATATATATATCGTGTTTTATTGAAATATAGTAACAGTACAGTGGCTGCTAGGGCAGACCACTGCCCCACAATCATGCTCACTCACCCACTGTCCTGCCAGCCCACTTACTTGCTCAATACTTACCCACCCTTCCCTCTAGATTTCTCTCCCCTCCTACAGTTACAATAATTATTTATTTTGATTCTACTAAGGAGCATCCCTAAAGCCCTAAAGACCCTACCTGAGAACACTTGCACCCCAACAGGCCACAGCCTGTAACATAACGATGCAGTACTGCACTTCAGCTGCCAGCATGCTTCCATCTGCAGGGATGGACTCATATAAATACTACTGCTCTCCCTCTGTTGCAGTGCTGTTGACTGCTGCTCACCACCATCTTCAATAATACATGCCTGCTCTTTTGACATTGTGACCTCTCACTGCCTGACAATGTGTCCATTCCCCAACCAAAACAATATCCTGTACAGGAACACTAATTCAGAGGTAGGCAGCTTATGAGACAAGAAAGATAGCAACACCTTGGGGAGGGGCACCAACTGGCAGAGGAACTTGTTTTCTTTTTAAAGTATTTAAATAATGTTTATCTAAAATGTTTTAGTGTCAATTATTTTTTTTAGTTTGAGTACAAATCAATTTTATATAAGCAACAAGATATTCGAGACATGGGTTTTGCTGGGTTTACCACATACCAAGGGGTTGAAGGCATTTTGCCTGTGTCATTGTGAGGCACAACGCCAATGGGCATGTGGTAAACCTAGCACAACAAGCCCATCATGTCTTATTGCTTACCCAACAACCTAATAATATCAACACCAAGGGACCTGAAGACGAAAGTACCAGTGGGTGAAGGGGCCCCATGGAGAGGATCATGTAGTAGCAGTCACACTACTGTATCTGTGACTTGGTTCTGCCCTTTTCTCACTGATTGTGTCCTGGCTCTGCAGTTCATGGACAGTTGCTGGGATGACTGTCAGAGGGGAGGGAATAAATAATCATTTCTTTCCTGTTGAGTTTGGAATCTCCACTATAAGGTAAATGATTTTAAAGTGTTAATGTATGTGTATTTAACATTGTAACTTATGTGTTATGTTTACTATTTATTATTATCTTCATATACACTGTTTTAAGTTATCTGGGACATTACTGGAAATTAGCATGGCTATTATCCCAATAAACATAAACTTGAACTTAAACTTGATATCAAAATACTTAGCAGTCTCCCACACAAAAACTTGCAATGCACATCACATGTAATTCTAAAAAATAAGATTGTCTTATAACATTTTCATTAAGACTGAATTTTTCTATTATTGTTGTCTGTTCTCATTGCTTATGCCTGCTGTTAATTCATGATGAGACTCTACACAGGCATTACAACCAGTTCCCATAGAAATTATTTTAATGTTGCATACAGCCTGTTATGTAATATCACAGTAATTTCTATGGGAAACTATCCACACCTTCCTGAAGGAAGAGGTGGGTCTACACATTTCATAAGGAGGCATATCCATTTATAGTTGGGTCCACAAATAAGAACTTTATAATTTTGTAGAAATATAGATAAAGAAGGAGAGTTCTAACCTCATAGACTACTCTCTGGGTCAAGCACTGTTAGGGAGGTAATCATGAAAGGGACATGTGCAGTTTAAGGGGAAAAACAATTCTTATGCAAAGGTCTTTAGTGACAAAGAACAGTGTCCCAATTTTATTTTTGGAGAAAAATGCAAGTTAAGTCCCTCTATTGCCAAGTTAAAAGTTGTTTTTGCAGAAAACTGCAAAATCACTTGAAAGCAGCAGTGCATGTAATGGTGAAATTTGTGGTCTAAACATTGTTATTCCAATTTAAAGTGCCCACTACCTCCTTGTTTTACATGATACCAGTCTACCCCATGTTGATCCTGCTTTTCAAGGACTTACACACTTAACATAGAAACATAGACTTTGACGCAGATAAGAGACCACCTGGCCCACTCAGTCTGCTCATTTCCTACCTACTGGATAAGCTGCAGATACTAGTTAACCAACAGCCTACTTCCTGCCACCCCCACTACAATTGCCTTGTGTCTGTCCCATGCATGTTTGAATTCCCCACTGTTTTAGCCCCAACAACCTCCCCAGGAAGGCAGTTACATGCATCCACAACTCTCTCTGTGAAAAAGATTTCTCACATTACCCCTGAGCCGTCCCCTCTATCTTTAAATTGTGTCTCCTTGTTCTTACACATCTCTTTTTCTGAAGATGCTACCCTCCTGGACTTTGTTGATTCCTTGAGGTACTTGAACATTTCTATCATGTCCCCCATCCCTCCTTTCATCAAGGGTATACATATTAAGCTCTCTCAGTCTCTCTTTATATGATTTCTGATGCAGACCCTGCACCATTTTAGTTGCCCTCCTCTGGACTGCTTCCATCCTGTCTATGTCCTTGTGTAGATGAGGTCTCCAAAACTGCACACAGTACTCAAGATGGAGTCTCACCAACTGTCTGTACAGAGGAAAACCACTTCCTTTTTCTACTTGTGATGCCCTTCATGCATCCCAACATCCCCTGGCTCTCCTTACTGACTTCTCACATTGCTTACCCACCTTTAGATCATCTGATATGACTATCCCAAGTACCATTCCATTTTTGTTGTTGGTAGTACCTCCCCTGCTATTGTGTACTCTTCCTCCTCGGTTTTTGCTTCCCAGGTGTATTACTTTGCACTTCTTTGCATTGAATCTAAGTTGCCATATGTCTGACCATTCCTCCAACCTTGCCAAGTCCCTTCTCATCCTTTCTACACCCCTTGTGTATCAACTCTGTTACAGATCTTTGTATCATCTGCAAAGAGGCATACCTTTCCCTCCAGACCCTCTACAATGTCACCTATAAAGATGTTAAAGAGGACTGGACCCAGTACTGAGCCCTGAGGTACTCCACTAGTGACCCCTTTCTTCGAATGTGTTCCACTCACTATTATCTTCTGTGTCCTGTTGTGCAGCCAGTTTGCAACCAGGCTACCACCCTGGGACCCACTCCCAGGCTGGCTAACTTGATTATTAATCTTTGTGTGGGACTGTGTCAAATGCCTTGCTAAAGTCTAGGTAGGCCATATCCACAGCCCCTCCCTGGTCTATTACTTTGGTCACCCAGTGAAAGAAATCTATTAGATTCATCTGGCATGACCTTCCTGCTGTAGATCCATGCTGCTTTGGGTCCTGTGCCCGCTGGCCTCAGGTATTCAACAATTCTTTCTTTCAGAAGTGATTCCATCATTTTCCCTACCACTGAGGTCAAACTTACAGGTCTGTAGTTTCCTGCTTCTGCCTTGCTCCCACTTTTGTGAAGTAAGTAAGTAAGTAAAATGTATTTTTAAGCACTTTTCAAAGCCAAAGTGCTGTACAAATAAAACAATTAAAATACATACATATAACATAAAAACAACAATAACAATATAATCACAATAAAATCACTCTCCATATGCCTGTTTAAGTAAATACGTTTTAGTTCTAGCTTAAAACTTTCAACAGTTAGGCAGCTTTGTATCTGATGAGGTGAGAATTCCACAGGGTAGGGCAGCATAAGAAAATGCCCGAGCTCCAGAAGTTTTAAGTGGACCTAGGAACCTCTAGCAATCCCTCGTTGGCAGAAGCGAACAGCGAGGGACAGTAGGAATAAGGAGATCTTGAAGATACCACAGTCCCTGTTTGTGTAGGGCTTTATAGGTCAGTAACCCGACCTTAAGGTGATCCGCCACTGAACGGCAGCCAGTGCAGTTAGGTGCAGCACGGGCGTAATATGACTTCCATAGATGTCCAGTCAAAAGCCTGGCTGCGCGTCTGCACCAGCTGCAAGCGGCGGATATCAACCTCTGGTAGCCCAGGTACAGGGCATTGCAGTAATCAAGGCGAGAAGTAACAAAGGCATGGACCAATACCGGAAGGTCAGCTGGAGGAACTAGATGTTTCACCGAGTGATATTCCTAAGATGATAAAGGAAGATTTGACAACGGATGACACCTGAAATTTTAGGGTCAAGCCATCGTCAATAATAACACCAGGTTACGCACCGGTCTGAGGTTGAGAGCTGGGCACCATCGATCCATATGCCTGAAGGAAGCCCAGCCCTACAACCCGCCTCAAGGTGACCTGGGTCCACCACCAACACCTCAGTCTTTCCGGGTTTAACCTTAGCCAGCTGGCACTCATCCAATCCTTGATCTTGGATAGACAGCTGTTAAGTACAGAGACTGCATCTTCCTGTCTGGGACTAAAAGACAAATACAGCTGGGTATCATCTGCATAGCAGTGAAAACCCAAGCCATATTGCCTAATAATGTCCTCAATGGCAGCATATAGACAGCGAACAACATGGGTGCTAAAGTGGAGCCCTGCGGAACCCCACAGAACAGGAGGAAGGTATCAGAGGAATAAATTCGGTGATAACCTTCTGTCTCCGCCCTGTGAGAAAAGATTGAAACCACTGCAGAACTGTACCAGACAGTCCGTAGTAGAACTGCAGGCATTCCAAAAGCACACCATGGTCCACAGTATCGAATGCTGCTGAGAGATCAAGAAGGACTAGAATAGTACAAGCCTTTCAATCTCTCGCTATCAGGAGATCATTTAGAACCCGGACAAGGGCAGCCTCAGTACTATGTCTTTCCTAAATCCTGATTGAGGAGTATCATAGACATTGTGATTTGTAATATGGTGGTCCAGTTGCAGTGCAACCACCTTTTCAATAACCTTACCCAAGAAGGGCAGGTTAGAGACAGGTCTGTAGTTAGCTGGACAGTTCGGGTTCAATGAAGGTTTTTTAGAGTGGTCGAATGACCACCTCCTTTAGGGATCAGGAAAGATACCCTGCTCCAGAGATTTCCAAACAATTTCAGCAATGGTCAGACAGATAGTATCTACGCAACTTAATAATAGAGGCGTGGGCCGGATCCAAACTACAACTGGTTGGACGTACAGTCTGGACAATCCTCACAATATCCATGAATTCCGGCCTACCAAAGTCATACCAGGTAACACAGGTGTTTGTTCCCCCTGCCGATCACTGCAAACCCATAAAGAGTGAGCCTGGCGATATCCGACCTAATGCTGGCAATGTTATCAGCGAAAAACCGAGCAAGCTCATCACACTTTACTTGTGAAAATCTCTTCCAGACTGTAGACAGAGTGGATTGCACAGTCTGTCAACAGTCTGAAAGAGTTGAGCTGGTCGGTTCCGCATGGCAGCAATCTCCCTGGACAGAATTCTGCCTTCTTACAGGTTATTGCTGATTGATAGATAACGTAATGATCCATCAATCTAAGTTTGTCAGCATCCAAGCAAGATTTCCACCAGGCCCTCTCAAGCCTTCGCCTACTCTCCTCAGTTCCTTCAAAGACTCATCAAACCATGGAGTCTTTGGGCGCTGAGTGAGTAGGCAAACATGAACTGGAGCAATTTGGTCCAAGGCCCTGCTCACTGCCTTATTATAGGCAAGAACAAGGTCTCCTGGACTCATGCTCTCACCCAAATCACCCGATAGGTCCAGTACCGCTAATAGACCCTCTGGGTTTACTCCCCTTAAAGGGCGATACTGGACCATCTCTGTGAAAACAGGCCTATTAGGGGGTGCCCAAAACTGAATCTTATGGTGTGATGGTCTGTCCACACATTTGGTTCCACCCCAGATGCGTAACATCCAAATCCAGTAGGAACACCAGGTCTAAGAGTGTCCCCTATATGGGTAGCAGAGATAACTACCTGTGACAGGCCCAACATAGACATGAGTTGGAGAAATTCTTTCCAAAATGTGAGAGTTCATCGTCGACCCAGGCACTGAAGTCACCCAGTATTAACCATCTGGGCGACTCCAATGCCATGTCCACGATGAAGTCCATAATTCCTTCAGGAATTCTCCACCATCGCCTGGTGGGCCGGTAGATGAGGAGAATCCTAAACTCTGCACCTGCTGCCAGGATACACTCAAAAGACCTGGTGTTACCCACTGGCACCTCCACAAGACTCAGATCTGATCTAAAAATGATGGCCACTCCCCCACCCTACAATCCCATCTCGGACGGTGCATCACAAGAACCCAGCGAGCAGCAGAGTCTAAAATAGGACCTGCATTCTCATCCAGCCAGGTCTCAGTGATACATGCCAGGTCAGATGTTGCAACAAGATCTGCGATAATAGCAGTCTTGTTCCTAATAGACCTGGCATTACTGCTCCGCCGAGTTGGATGGGTTTTGGAAGGAGCGAGTACCTGCCCACAATCTGTGGAGCCCTTGGGTATGGGAATCAGGCAAGGAGGACCCTTCTTCTGATCCCATTTCACCCGAGCGTCTCCTCGACAACTACCCCATCTGCCCACCCCCTCCAATCTCACTCTGTCCAGCCACCCATCCCTTAGCGCCTTCTCACTATACCGCTATCGGCAGTTATTAAGGATGTCATTAGACAACCAGGGACAATAAAAGGGACGGAGGTCCCGGAGCAGAGTGGAAGAATAGCGTCTGACCGTTGTAAACCCCATTAAACACATCTTTAATAACAATTATCTAATAAACTAACTCAAATAAACACACCTATCAAATAAGCTCTCCTTTTCTCTCACAAAGAGGAGGCAAAATATACATAAAACTAAAATAAATCCCAACTCAAAACTAACCTAAACAATAAAATACCATTGAATATTATACCTAAAACAATTTTGTATTTTTAAACACTGAAGCACCTCTCACGTGCAACAGTGCAATAGATGTTATAAAATCTCCCAAAACTACCTCTCACATAGCAGGGACCAAATTACTAAATCAAATTAATAATTATACACACTAAAATTAAAATAATATAAAATATATATCCCTCTCACCTCCCTCAAAAATTCATAAGAAGGGGAATCACATCTGCCCTCCTCCAGTCCTCAGGTACCACCCATCCTCCCATGATTTGTTAAAAAGTGTGGTCAGTGGTGTCACTAGGTCCTCCCTTAGTTCTTTTAGGATTCTGGGTGAATCCCATCAGGCCCCATTGCTTTGTTCACCTTGAGTTTTAGGAGTTATTTCAGGACTCTTTCTTCTGTAAATGGACAGACTGGATGGGCCTTGCGGTCCTTATCTGCCATCAACTTCTATGTTTCTATGGACTGGTGTCAACCCCTACCCAAAGTGCTTCTATTGTCTGGTTTAGTTAACTCCTCCTCATCTTCTTTTGTGAATACTGAGCAAAAGTATTCATTCAATATCTCTGCCTTTCACTGTCTCCCTCTGCCCACCTCCCTCTTGCTTATTAATCTTCACTATTCCTCCCTTAACCTTCTATGCTCCCTAATGTACCTATAAAATGTTTTATCCCCTCTCTTAACTGACTTAGCTATTTTTCCTCAGTTTGGGCTTTTGCTATTCTGACTGTGTTCCCCACTTCTTTCTGCTTTAATTGATACTGTTCCCTGTCAAACTCCTTCTGTGATGCCTTGTACTTTCTGAATGCAGCCTTTTTCTCTTAACCTTCCCTGCCACCACTTTTGAGAACCATAGTGGTTTTTACTCCGCTTTGTTTTCTTTATCTATTTCACACAAGGCTTGTTGCCTCTATGACAGCAGTTTTGATTTTTCTCCATTGTTCTTCCACCCTCCTTTTGGCCATTTGCTAGTGTGTTCCTCAGGTATTCACCCATTTTGCCAAAGTCAGCCCTTCTAAAGTCCAGTATGCTTGTTTTTGTAGGCTTGTCTCCATGGTTGTGCTTATTGTGAAGCACACTGTGCAGTGGTCGCTATCCCCAGATGTCTACTGACTTCTAAATTTGTGGTCCTCTCTCCATTTGAGAGTTCCAGGTCTAGTATTGCTTCCTCCCAAGTGGGTTCCAACACTAGCTGTCTAAGGCCTGCCCTTGCAGGGCATCGAGAATGACCCTGCTCTTGGATGTGGCTGCAGTACATGTCATCCAGTTAACATCTGGCATATTCAGGTCCCCCATCAACAGTATCTCCCTTTTTAGCCATTTTGAGAATGTCCTCTATCATTTTCTTGTCCATTTCCTCCCTTGAGATGGGGGTCTGTATACAACCCTGTGCAGATTATGATGCCAATCCCTGTCTCCAAGGTGACCCTTAAAATAGTTTAAATGTTTTCTGTTGTATTCAACTCCATTTAGCTCCATTTCTAAAGCAATTAAGGAAATAAACATTATTTAATTTACTTTTACTGTCAGCAGCAGTCCTAAGTAACTATCCTGGGTACCTCCATTTTCTGATTGCTTGAATCATGGTGTTTTCAAGAACTGCATTAGCAGCAATAAGATGATAGCACCATGTCCATTTATTCTATGCAACTCCATTCAAGATGTATTCGATAAGGCACACTAGGGTGTGTCAATATGGATCAACAATCACATACCTCTCAGGGGTGCTGTTAGGCACAAGGCATTTGCAGTGAGTGCCTTTAAACACCCAAGCCAGAAGTGTGACTACTGACTATAATCACACATAACTGAAGTGCCTTATATCACTTATAAAATAGGTCCTACACATTTAATTAAAAAAGAAAGAAAGGCATAACTTTAAAGGAAAAAGTGTGTTTGAGGTTTTTGCTATTATTTGAAAAGTTGTCTCCTTGTTGCCAGTCTACACCCTCTCTTACATTTGTATTGTTACATGTGTTCTACACAGTCTCAGTCTGCCTGCCTCTTAATTATGCTCTGGCACTCCCAGTGAAAACTTGTACTGAGACCTCTCATGCTGAGGTGCACCAGTAAGAATAGGTGCTGACACCTCTTGTGCTGTCACACTCTGCTATGTGAGGAACACAAGCTGGATGAACACGTTGCTCAGAACTACATGGAGCATGAAGAACAGTTTCAGGGTAGGAATGGTAGTGGGACACAAAATTAAAGGAAAAGTGTTTTTATGTTTTGTTTTGTTTGTTTATAACCACTAGTTGTGTTGTGCTCTCTACTGATATGAAGTTTTGTGTGACACTATGCTGTGCTGCTGAGGACTGAGCAACATGAGCAGGGCTGTGCAAGGCACATCTTGGTTTATTAATCAGAATGCCACTGTTGCCTTAAACCATCTGATGTAAGGTGTGGTTTATATTTTCCTAAATTGAGCACCTAACGCGGCTAAACCTGTGCACAGCCTTTCCAGTACAACATAAGTCACCCAGAAATGATTAACTGAGGGCTGCATGTCCTGCTCTGGGCTCTCTCCACTTGGAGTCCTCACGAGGCAGAGCCCAGGTGAGCCTCAAGAGCAGTAAGTCCTGCAGAGCTCAAGGCCGCAGACACCTACTCAGCTTAAGACAGGACAGGAGGAACTGAGAAGGAGTTGAGAAGGGACTAGAAGACAATTAAATTACCCGTAGAACACAGAGAGAATTTTGCAAAGAAAGTTTGCCATTTTTTAAACTATTTGACCTGATTGAATAACATAGTCACAGTAATACTGTACATTATTCATATTATTTATTTTTTATTAACAGACTAGTTGTTCTATTTTAAATTTGTCCCATTATTGTTTTATTTAATGTTTTATTTTTAGTTTTCCAAGCTTAATGTCTGAAAGTGCTTGGGGTGCTGGAGGTGCTCGAAGAGCACAAGGGTGTATTTAGTGTTCTCAAAGTGCTTGAAGTGCTTAAAGTGCCTTAAGTACTTAAAGTGCTTAATACTTTCCTAAAGAACCTAAAAGTGTTTAGAAGTGCTTGGGGAGCATGGAGCACTTGTAATATTGAGTATATTTAAGTATGTGTACATTTGTGTATATCAGTGTGACAGACTGCAACATAACACATTAGAATAAAGAATTTAAATACATATTAGGTAATTTGTGCTCTTAGATCCATTAAAGCACAAAAGGACACAGTGCATATTACAGCAATAGGATAGCAGAGTGATTACTTCTAAGCTCTGGAGCAACCATTTAATTTTATTGTATGAATTAATTAATTAGAAAGTTTAAGAATATTCTCCCATTTGAGAAATCTAATAAATAACCAGTGTTCAGCTTTATAAAACTGGGAAACTCAATCTTATCATTAAAAGGAGCTATTTGCATCATTGATAAAGGTTTAAAGTACCTTGATGTGTGAAAGGCACTATATCAAATAAATGTATTATTATTATTTATAACAAACATCAGGGTCCAAATGAAAACAGCCGGTGGAGTTTAGTGATCGTAGCTGATAGTTAATTAAGTTATATTCCATAGATAGCAATTGATAGATATACCTTCAATCCAGATCATTTAGGTTTCCTAGTGATGAATAAGTTAACACACTTTTCCCTATAAACCCGCATGAGGTGATAATTACATAGTACAATGTGATCTCTAAGGGATTAAGGATTAAGAGCACTTGGGCAGGCAACCTTTTTAGTACAAGTGCCATTTAAAATAACTCTGAGACACTCACACTCACATTCACATTCACATTCACATTCAGGACAGACAGCATCCAACATAAGTCATATTTAAGCACTACAATATTTGAAAGCAACAAAACAGTAGCAAAATTGAGAATCGATTTTTATATCAGCGGTCTAAAGAATAAAAAAGACTAGCAGGTTTTTCCAAACTGCAAGCACTTGAAAACTGAGCAACATGGTAGGTTTGCTCTTCTAAAACAACTTTAGAACAATTGGTGATAATAAAACTTATAAAAACAGTGAGTAGGAAGACTCTTGTTTTAAAGAGTTATAAAAGTTTATTTATTCTGGGGTGCTATTGAGCACACACCAGCGAGACACTCAGTGAGGCGCCTCCAAATCTCACTAAAAAAAAAAGCAATAACTAAAGAAAACCTGAAAATCCAGCTGAACTTTCTTCAGAAACAAGTCTAATAGACTGAGCTGAATTCAATGATACCTTTTTGAGCAATGGAATGGACTAATAAAGCCTTGGCAAGTGCTTCTAAGAACCCACCTGTTCAAAGCATGCCAGTGGAGGCCTGGGGCCTACCTCTCCGGACTCTGAACCAGCATGGTGGGCATTGCAAAATCCATGCAAACAATAGATTCAAAAGTGGAATTGATACTGACAAAATTTGCAGAACAGGATGCTAAGAGAGCTGCTGCAACTAACACGGTGACTACGGCTGAATCCATAGCAACCAAAGCATTAACCACCACGAATAAACTGCATCAAAAATTCCCAACCAAGTATCATCTAAAGCTATAGAGAACTCCCAAAGGGCATCTAACACAAGTATAGTGGGGCTTCCTGAAAACATTGAGGAGACAATTTACTATATTTTCTCAAGGAATGGTTGCCTGGAGCCCTACAGTTTGACCATCACATTACTGCTCAATTTGTTCAGGCTTACGGATATCACCTAGAGTGGCATCAGGTCTGACTGAGCTCTCCAGAATGGCTCTCTTGATCACCACGAGTCCAGCAGTTTGGGATACTATCCTCCAAGCAGCCAGAAATACCGAATGGCTCAACTATCAGGGATCCACTGTCCACATGTTTCTAGATTTATCATTTACCACCTGGGAAAGGAGGAAAAGATTTGATGGTATGCAAGCTAAGTTACAGCAGTTTGGGTGTAACACATTCTCTCCTGATGCTTGCTCACTTGAGGATCCAGCATGGAGGCCACGTGTATCAGTATTCAGATCCAGAGGAGGCCAGTAAGAAGGCAGAGGCCCTTTTGCAGGAGTTCAATCGATCCAGACGGACAGCAAGGACCAATTCAGAATCAGAGACTGACACATGAACATCTACAGGTTTTCATAGACTCTGTCCATGTTGCATTTAAATATAAAAGGGACTGAAGCTCTGATTAGAATAAAAATGTTGTTGTTACCCTTGTTGGGTTGGGAGCTGCTGTTTGAAAGCTTGTTTAATTAATATAGTATTATACTGTAGTTTAAAATTCAGCTGTTTATAAAGCTACAACAACTTCTCTAAGTTAAAGCCATGGAACTATCACGGTGGCTGGTTTAGTCAAATAAGGGACTGTTTTCAGTATTTAAATATTGGTACAGTGAGTATTGAGGGGCTCTACTGCTGTTTGCTACAGTTTGTTGGCTCTAATGTTTGGTAGAGGTCATAACAACTCTGGATGTTGTGTAACTATTGTAAGGTAAACATCTGATATTTTTAGAAAAAGACTGCTCGAAGTCTTGTGGAGTGTAGCTTTTCTCAGGATTCTGTTTTTGGACTGATACATGAAGAAATAGCCCCATATATTCATAAATCAGATTGTCTAGACTAGCAAAGACTATTACATTGAATGTATCCTATTATGCTTTCTGTCCTGATATGTCATATCTGACATGAGATAGCTTGTATGCAATTGTTTTACCATGAAAATAATAAAATATAAGTACAAAAAAGTTTATTGATTCTCTCTCTGTTTTTGTTGCTTCTTTTAGTTCCCAAGGAAACTCCACATTTATGCAGCATAGTGGTGCTCAGTTTTTTATTGGATTGGAAAGGGACTGGTTGGTATAAAGAACAACAGTCACTCCAGAGATTGAATAAAGCAATGCATCTCATTCGAGGTATCTAAAATCTCACTAATAATATATCTAACAGTAAAATTGATAAATATTTTAAAAAGGTTAAGAAGGATAATATTATTTGCAAGTCATGGACAATTAATTTAATTCAGAACAGAGTTGTTCATAAGAATGATTCATAAATTAAAAACATGCTAGTACACTGCAGTTTTAGAAACACTTCTATTTTAAATACATTGCTTTATTTTCATAATTACATTGTATGTTATTACAATCTCTCTGCAATTAGGAGATAAAATCAGCCAAAGCCTGATATTTGGGGTTAAATGAATATATGAAAGTGATGTATCAGGAAATGTGTTCAATAGAGTTTACTTTAAATAACACCATAAAGTAATTGGTCTTCATGAATTTGACTAATTTGTCTTCCTGGTATTTTGTTATTAACAGATTTCAGATTGTAAACCATTGGATTACAAAACAATGTCTGCATTGTTTGCAAGATTTTATATCTGTTTTTGCCTCTAAATAAGACTTATGCAAATAAAACTGAACCAAGCTGGAACAAATTTTAAAGGAAAGACAAGAAAACAGAAAAATATTTAACATACAGAGGCACTCAACATATAGAGTGTTCCAGTGCCCCAGCAATAAGAACCATTCAACTCTATTTGTGAAGTATATAAGGACTGGATTTTAAGGACTTTTAACCTATTTGGTAAAATTCAGTGAATAATTATATTTTTTTCCTTTTTTTGTAAAACTTGGTAAACTTGATAACCATGCAGGATTTTGCACAGTTTAAACTAAGAGGAAGTTGTTAGACAGCTTCACTCACACAGTTGGTATCCTTGATATTATAGTTCAAGATACTAATTTGTCCTATCCTTCAGGTTGATTTATTACATTCTAGTTTTACAATGGTTTCTAAAAGTTGTAAAATATCTCATTTACTGAAATTCATAAGGATACTATAGAACAAAATGAAACAGAAGGTAAAAAGGAAATGTTCTTATAAGGGTAAAAAAGAAATAGCTTACGTGGAGGAAACTCCAAACAAACTAAAACTACAAACTTTTTTCAAACACACTCATTCAAAAGATGGACTTCTGAAGGTTACACCAGTATCTGTCTCAGCATCTACACCAAATTAAAAGTACATTGGTCACTGGCTGAAGGTTAGTCTAAAGAAAAAGTGGTAAAAGGGACAAATTGAAAATAATATACTAATTGAAGATCATATAGATGGTCCAGGAACACCTAGTGGGATTCCTCAAAACATATATTGGATGGTATATCACTGTCTACTTATGACTGGGAACTATATGACCTATCTATTCTGGATAATTCTGCATATGAGAATGAGTGTTCCAGGTACCTCAATAACGTGTCCCACATTTATTTTACCCCAGAACAATCAGCAGCCTGGGATATAGAATCCAATACCAAACATCCTTTAAAAATGATGTAAATAAAATTAGAGATAAAAGATAGAACCCCTCTCAAAATCATTGGATCCTGATAACTTAGCCTTGGTTAGTCAGGACCTCTGTTTAACAATTGATGGGCAAATAAATAAATAAATAAATAAATAAATAATTCCAGATGAAAACAATGAAGAAATATCAAGACAAGAAAAATCTTCTAAGGTAGAAAATAGTAGGAGTTTAACTCCTCAGAGATAAATTACAAGGAATACTTTACTAACGAGAAACATCATCTTCTCTTTTTAGTATCTAAACAAATATTAGAAGTAACCACAAACCATTATTATACTAATTTAGTCATTTTAGAAAACATTTGGGCAATTAAAGGGAAGTAGGTAATCTAATGGTGGATATGTTTTATAGCCAACCAGTGTTAGAAAGCATGAAGGCATCTAGGAAAGGAAATATCCTGAACTCTTTGAAATTCAATATACTTTATTACATTTGCAGTCATACATAACAAACCAACTCATAACTATAAAACAAAACAAACTGTTCCACATCACCCCCACCCCAAGCAGAGTAAATGGCAAGAAAACATTTCTTCAACAAGACAATGACATTGACCATTGAATTAGATACATGAAGGACCCAACAATACAAATATATTAGAATAAGAAATTAATAGAGATAACAATACATCACACATCTGGTGCACCTCTTGAGGAGAAAACAGAGTACTGGGTGTGCAGTCTATTCCATAACTTTTCATATAAGTCCATTCTATTATGGATACTTACTTTTATCTTTTCCAATCTTAAATTAAACAAAAGTTCTGCATCCACTCATGGTATGAAAGTGATACCTGATCTGTCCAATGGCAAAGAACCACCTGCTTAACTGTTAAGGAGATCATAGCTATATGGTGTTTCCTTTCCCATCCTTCTATTCCACTATAATCTACTACAATGCAGACTTTGGGTGTAGCAAACCCATCTAGACCTAAAAGAGAATCCATCCTGGCTTTAATCTGTGCCCGTAAGGGAGCCACGTTGATGCAGTCCCATAAAATATGATATAGAGATCCTCAGCTTGCCCACAACATGTGTAAAGAGAAGAGTTTAATTTACCCATCTTAACCAGTTTTGAGGTGTATAGTAAATATTATGTAAAATATAAAATTGGGTAAGATGGAGTTTATCATTGGAAATATATTTGTAGAGATCTTCCCATATTTTCCAATTAAAAGTACACTATGGGAAAGTGGAGGATCAATATAAAGACTGGCCAGTGATGTTATGGGAAAGCACAGGAAAAGGAAGGCCAAAATATGTGACACTGAGTGTGGTTGTGTCATCAACTCCATGAGTGACTGTGAGAAATCACTGCAATCACTTGACCAAGGCATAGAGCTGAAATGCTGCAGTAGAGCATAGAAACATAGACTTTGATGGCAGATAAGATCATTTGGCCCACCCAGTCTGCCCATTTCCCTACCTATTGGATAAGCTGCAGATTTTAGTTAACCAACAGCCTATTTCCTGCAACCCCCACTATAATTGCCTCATGTCTGTCCCATGCATGTTTGAATTCCCATTGTTTTAGACCTCGCAACCTCCCCAGGAAGGTGGTTCATGTGTCCACCACTCTCTCCATGAAATAAATTCCTCACATTAACCGAGTCGCCACCCATCTTTAAATTGTGTCCCTTGTTCTTGCACATCTCTTTTTCTGAAAGATGCAACCCTCCTGGACTTGGTTGATTCCTTGAGGTACTTGAAGGTTTCTATCATGTCCCCACTGTCCCTCCTTTCATCAAGGGTATACATATTAAGCTCTCTCAATCTCTTTTCATATGGTTTCTAATGCAGACCCTGCACCATTTTAGTTGCCCTCCTCTGGACTGCTTCTATCCATGATGAAGCTGGAACTCCTTGAAAACAAATTTAGTGTGTAATTTAAACAGAGCTAATATATCCTGGCATGACATAAGGTGACCATCCTGAAGCAAGTCACACACCTTTTTTCCTCCAAGTGGTATAGTCAAGCCTCTGACAAGACCTCCCACACACACTATTTTAAAATTTGTTTTTGGAGAAGTGGCTGAGTTTCATCTAGAAGAGGATTTTAATGTGTTACCTATTCAACTGGGTGTATGCTCATAAGAAGGTGCTCACCACAGAGTCTTGAAGATTCACCGCAGAGATTTGAGAGGGTATGGAACATAGCAAAGAGAAAATTCAGCTTCAGTAATGAGAGCTCTCTCTAATTTTAGCCAAACTGGGATGTAAGATGTTGTCTTGGTGTCTGGTGCCCAACTAGGCCAGAAGAAGTACTTACTATCATGGCTGATAAGATAATAAAGCAATACATTTGGTAGTCTAAGCCCTCCTAAAGCTTTGGGTTCTGACAGGTGGTTATGCACCCATCTTGGGGTTTATCTTGCAAATAAAATCTGAAATAACTCTATGAATGTGCTGGACCTGGAACCAGGACAGGGAGCATGACAGACATAACATGAAGTGGGTAAAAAATGCAGGGAAGCACATTCATTTTAACAGTATTTACCCAGCCCCAGAGAGTGAGCGCAAAGATGACCATCTTCTTAAATCACCTTGTATGGCAGTGAACATCTTGTCTAAAATAAATTTCTTAGGCAGTGCAATGCTCTTCATAAGATGTATACCAAGGTACTTAAACTATGTGGGAGTCAGGCCAATCCCATAGTCATAATATCTGACTTAGAAACATTAGGAGTTAAAGGCATCACTGTGATCTTGTCAATATTGAGTTTATAATGAGAATACCTTTCGTGTTCTATAATAATTGACAAGGCCACAGGAATAGAGGACAGGGATCAGTGACTTGCAGCAAGATGTCGTACACATATGCAGACAGTAACATGTCAATGTTCACTACCTGCACCAAGTCAGATATGGGGAACCATTGAGATTAAGCAATAAAATTCCAAATATAAATTAAATAATAAGGAGACATGGGTCATCCCTGTCGAATCCCAGAACACAAAGGAGAATGGAAGAAAATACCCCATTACAATAAATGTTAGCTCTGGGGCAGGAATAAAGAACCTTGATCCACCCAATAAACTTGGACTGGAAGCCAAATTTACTAAGGGTAGCAAAGAGAAAAGCCCAGTTCACTGTATCAAAGGCTTTCTCAATTGCTAGAGACCAAGTCACTAGAGGCTCTGACCTCCCTGTATGCAGAGAATATGTGGGACAATTTGTGAAGGTCGCCAGCAGAAAAGCAAAATTGCATGAAGCCTGCCTGCTCATGGCTAATAAGACCATCCCATACATAATTAATCCTAATAGCTAAAATCTTAGTCAGTAGTTTAATATTTCAATTCATATGGGAGATGAGCCTGTAGGTGGAAACACTGTCCGGAGATTTACCTGGTTTAAGCAGGACCACTGTAATGGCCTCAAGTAGAGTAACATCTGATATTTCAGATTCACATATATGGAGGAAAAGGTGATGCATTAGGGGAATTAATTCTTTGGAGAAAACCTTATAGAAGCTGAGAGAGAAGTCAATCGGTCTGGGAGCCTTATCGGCTGGCAGAGATTAGATGGCTTCCAGAATTTTATGTTGAGTAATCAGTTGCTCTAAGAGTGACCGCTGAGTGGTTAATACTCTAGGAAGAGGTATCGCATCCAAGTAAGCTTGCAAATCCCAGTCCAAGGGTGGCTCAGAGGGAGGACTGTAAAGAGACCGATAATAAGATGTAAATTCACCGGCTATTTCTCGAGGTGACAACTTAAAGTAGCCATCCTCTGCAGATATAATAGAGGAGATTATGCAGGATGCTGCCTGCTTGTGAAGACACAGTATAAGGATAAGGCCCACCTTCTCACCCAGATCAATATATACAGACCATGTCTTAAAGATGGCATACTCAGCCTTTTCTCTCACACACTCTTTGTGCTTGTCATGGAGAGTGATAAGTTCTCTCAATCCTCTTCCAAGAATGCATGAGACAACTGTTTCTACAAGTCTCTAATGAGGGTATGAAGACAGTGAACTTTGGCTTCCCTGCTTTGCTTCTTTTTGTTGCCAATCGGATTAATTCACCTCGAAGGAAGCACTTAAGTTCACTCTACTCCATGTCACCCTTTGTAGTAGAGCCCTTATTCTGTGCAACAAACACTTCTATCGATTCCTTAATTTTAACAATTACGTTCCTATCTTTTAAAAGTTGGTTATTTAGCTTCCAGATGGTGTCTTTCTGGATATGGGAAGGATCATATGCTCCTACCACATGAGGAGTGGTCTGATAGGACTCGCAGGACTATCTCACTGCTCAGCACCCCTCCATGGCACTCTGGTTTATTAAAATTAATATAAATGAGAGTAAGAACCATGGGCCATGGAGTACTATGTGCAATCCCAGATGGATGGGTATAAAGTACACCAGGGATCACAGAGCCCTACTGTGTCCACCATGTCACAGAGAGCACTGAGCAGGAGACAGCTCTGCCTGTGTTATATGGTCCTGTCCAAATCCAGGGCAAATGGAAGATTCCAATACCCCAGTACAATAGGAAGGGGAAGAAATGGGGCAAGGAGGACAGATAACTCAGTAAAATGGAGGGGTATCAATATTGGACCAGTAAATGCTGCCCAGCAATACATCAGTGTGATCTAAAATACCTTTCACAAAATATGTAACACCCTGTGGATCCTTGAGACTCTGCAAGCATTGACACTTTACCTCTCTGGAGACTAAAATAGCTACCCTTTGTTATTCATGCTATTGTCAGCAGCAAATACCTGCTGAATTGATTGTCTGTGGAAAAGAGATCCTTCTGAGGTAAGCAAATGGGTTTCTTGTAAAAAGAAATCTGACAATGCAACTGCTTCAGGCATTTATGAATCTGATATCTTTTACCCTGGAGCATGTATACTTTACATTCCAAGATGCATACTTAATACCTGAAGACATAATTAGTTTAATACAGCTAAATCAAAAATACAGGATCTAAGAAGAGGACAGAAAACTTCAAAACAAAGAAGCCATTCCTCTGCTGATAAACCCTCCTCCCAAAATTATCTCCCCTGAGTGCTAAAGTGAACCCACCCAAAAGCATCCTCCTAGCATTGGGCAGGCCCTGCTTAATAACAGTAAATTCCTAGACTTAGCCTGAGTAGTAATGAAACTTGAAATAATTACATGAGTGCTAGAGTAGCTCCCTCTCCACAACCCACCCTCAAAAGCCAGACAACAACTACATATATGACTGACTGGATATTCAATCAAAACCTTAACAAGAAACTGAGTGAGCCATAGTGGAACCATATGTGCTATAAAGAAATGTCCCACCCTCCCTCCTACCATGAGTAATCCCATAAACACCAAACAATTCCAGCAAAAATCCTTCCCAAACAAATTGCCTAAAAATCTGACTAACCCCAGCCCCAAAACTGACCTCCTAAATTCTCCAAGCGCATGAAGTGAATGCTCCCTACCCAGTTCCCACTATGAACCTTTAATGAGCTCCCACTCCCATTTCTAACCTCATCTGGAAAAACAGCCCAGAAAGGAACAAACCTCATACATATGGAACCAGTACTGAATCTTTAACTACTGGCATTATGCTTTCATAATCCCACACCTGATAGAAATAAAACAGGCCCATCAGATACTAATGCAGCAAAGAGGGATTGAATCCCTATTATTAGTGCTACACATGGTCAAATAAGGCTCAGTTCACTATGCCATTACCTCTGCCATACCCAAACATTTGCAAGCTTAGTGGTAAAGCCTTAAAATAAATCGGGTCAACAAACTCAACTGTGTGGATTAGTGGAGCTCAAAAAAAACCCTATGCCAAAATTTCATAGAGGTCCCTTATTAATGTGGGAGAAGAAGAAAGAAAAGAAAAGAAAGAAAGAAAGAAAGAAAGAAAGAAAGAAAGAAAAGATCCATCCCATATATAGATCCAGGTTCCATGAACATTTTGTACAGCATGAGCTAAGCAGCCTGAAAATAAAATAAAACAACTGCCTTACAGTAAATCACTCTTTGTAACTACCTCACGGCCATTGATTAATAGAGATTAACAACAATAATTATCATAGAAATTCCCCAACTGTTTGACAACTACTATCTAGCAAGTTTCACATCTGTATCTAGCAACAGTTTAAGCTAGGAAATATAGTGAAATACAAAGATCAACATCAATAAAAGGAATTACCATGTATACTAAAGGTCAAAAACTTAAAGTTTGACAAGTTTATGAACAGAACTCAAGCAGACAAAGATGTCATATCAATCCCAAAGAGGAAAAAGTGTGAAAACTATCACACAAATTTAAAACAGATAAACAAGTCAGAATCTAATATAAGTACAAGTAGTAGGAGAAATATAAAACTAATAGGTATAAGTCTTCAGTTGTCTACATCCAGCAGGAAGGAGAACACAATAAAAGTTGGTTTCTCAGCATAAGATGGAAAATTGTCCATAAAACTGAGTAGCTGTGATAGAGTTCTACTGCCCAATAAGCTGTAGGTACATAGTGAAGGTGGCATTGTGGACATCCAAATACTGAGTAGCTATGCTGGAGAATGGAATCATTCATAGCTCTGATAATCAAAAAGAGAGTGGTAACCAAACAGAAGTGTGTCCCATTTAATGATTTAGAGTCCAACAGGATCTGAAACAGCGGTAACACATATGCAATCCACAGAATAGAAAAAGCTAAATTACGCTGTATAAACAAAAACAATTTGCCATTGGGACATAATAAAGCAAGTAGCAGCATCAGCAACCATTATAGAATTTTACGAGGGTGACTGCAGTTGCACAAGTAGGTAGGTTGAACAGATCAAATGGTTACCAGTCTTACTAGTCTCTGAGAAAGTTCTGGTAAGGAGACAGCTACCTAGTAATCTGTCCGAGCCACTGGGATGTGATGCCGGAAGCATGGCATTCAGAGTAAGTGCCAGTGACTCCTTTAAAACAAGGGGAGTAAAAAGAATGAGGAGCATATCTGATGGTTCAAAGAGTCTCCCAGTTCCTCCCAAGCTGGAAACTGGGTTCTTAAAACAGGGATCACCAGCCAGATGGGGGGTAAATAAGTTCACAAGCATTGAAACCAATAGGAGACCAAAGCTTTAATTAGTTTGAAGTCAGTAAGTCCCCACAGATATATAAAGGGTCTCAAAATGGAGTAGTCGAGTCTCCAAATGGGGCTGATTGTAATGAGTGTATCAGAGAAGAAGAAGGATCTTAGATTGTTAATTGGCATAAAACAGAAAGGTAGATCCATAATGTAGTACTGATACCTTACCAACCATGTGGACAGCAGAGAACACTCACATAGCTTTGAAAAGATCAAAAGAACAAAAGTTTTAGTTCAGAGGTGGTATTCGCCACAGACTTATAGGATTTCCACGTACTTTGGTGGTGAACTTATAGCTGTGGGATTCAACATCTGAAACGTATTCCAGAAGTGGCGATTTTAGACACTAATGGATGGTAAGAAGCCCTTGCTGCCTGATGGTCACAGGTAGGTGTTGCACTACATGAATTCTGGGACCTTCCTAAGGACTTCCCTGAGATCCCTCACTTTGGTTAGTAGGTGCTGACAGTCCAAAAAGTTCAAAAACTTAAAGATAAAAGGCAGGGGTGGTGCATCATCAGTAAGCATAAGGCAAAGAGCCCTATGTGCCCAATCAGTTATGTATGCTGGTCCATTCAGAGAGGACCGATTAATTTTCAACAAATATTTGTGCAAAAGTATAGCTTGATGACCTTCTGCACATTCTGGAAGACCTACAATAACAACTTTGTTTTTCTACTCTGTCCTTTAAGGTCTTCCAGACGGATTCAAGATGGGTCATTTTTGTCATAAAGAAATTGCCTCAGGGTCTAATTTCACCCACTTGTCTTCAAGTGAGCTAGTATAGGCCTCATTATCTCTGACCCATCTAGCCAGTGCATCTAATGAGGTGTGCATAGCTTTTACTTCTCCGGTGAGCCCTGTAATCATAGATTGCAATTTGCTATATTCTTTGATAAATTTATCTTTTGTTAAAACTGGAGAAGAAGGGGTAGTCTTACTACCATTTGTATTTTCTGCCTTTGATCTTTTGGAGGCCTTGTTGGGCATTGTCGGGAAAGTATGCTGTTGTGGGGCAGATATAGCCTACAGGTTAGAGGAACAAGGTGTGAACTATCATGGTACATCCAGCAGCCCAGACCTGAGTTTGATTCTCACAACCTCCACTTGCATGCTGTGTGACTCTGAGCAAGTCACTTAACTGCCCGGTGCCCCCAGGTCACCCCTGAAAACAGGCACGTGTGCCTAGTGGGCCCTACCCGTTACCAAAAGACTAAAATAAAAAAAATAAAAAATATCATCTCAGCATCCTTTCTGAGTTAAGATATGGACTTCTAACACCACCGAAGGCTAGAACAATGGTAAGATAAGCTAGATCTTGCAAATTTTCCCAGGAGAGGTAGGGTTTGGTAGGCAAAAATATGTAAATAAAACCAGTGAGAAAGGAGCTAAGAGAAAACACAATTAGCTTAGGCAGTGCATCCATTACCTCCCTCACCCAGAACTCTTCTTGTTTTGCTCTAGAAACATGTTTAAAAAGCAAACAAAGCTATTCAGGTATCTTTACCTGCCCTGTTTTTACAAAGATCAAGAAAAATCTATTGACGCTCAAGAACCTATAAAGAAAAGGCAGAAAGGAGTAAACGGAAACACAAATTTAAAAGGGGAAAATAAAACAAAGAAACAAAAGTATAAGTTTCAAAAAGGTAACACTGGCAAAACAACTGGCCTCTACAAACAGAACAAAAATCAGCAGCAAGAACTAATATAAATCCTAACAGACAGGATAAAGAACTGATTTGTCTGCCCTCAGTATCATCTTGAAATCAACCCAGACACACATAGCCAAAATAACTCAATGTATAGAGGACCTAACTAACTGTAAAAATAACAATAAAAAGGAATACCAGAACTCAAAGAAAAGGATACAAAGGCTAGGGAGGAAGTGATGGCTACTTCTGAGAAAATTAATTCAAATGACGTTATTGCTAGTAATGTCAGATGTGGTGAAGAAGACAGGGCTATTGTTGTGGAAGAAATAATGGGGAGAGAGTCAATACCCTGAAATAGTAGCCAGTAGAGATGCAGCAAATTCAAATTCACCATGAAGTGAACACAGTGGGCACTTACATTACTACCACTACATGGGTAGGCAATGCAAAGTGCTCACTTTGCCTTGTCATTATCATACGTGTTAAGGGAATGACAACGTGAAGTAAGGCAAAGTCATTGTTTTTAATGGACTTCATGTTCCTCATTAGATTCTAAGTGATCCACTTGGTGTTTCAGATTTGGCAGCCCCCACACATCACATGGCTTACAGTACTGTAAGTCAGATGCTCTTTAGCTAGGCAGGAAGAAAGTGAGTCATACAAGCAGACACTTTTACTTTCTCCTATGCAGACGGAGAGAGAGAGTAGTGTGTTTTGTGACTGCTGATACTTTTAGATCAGAACGAGGAGGAGATTTAAACTTTGATTTAGACCCAACAGCTTTTTCCTTAATTTATTCTTTCTTTAAATTTTATTTTCTTACCTTTATAAGTAGTTAGTTGTTGTTGTGTGTGTGTGACTGTGTGTGTGTGTTGTGTGACAGTGTGAGTAGTGATTGCTCGGACTGAGGGAGCTCAGTGGGAGAGATGGACCAGGGTGAAGAAATGTCTGGGACAGGGCTGCTTTGGGAGAGCGTGGTAGTGGTAAGCATCATACAGTGTGCATGTGTGGAGGCATGGCGCCCATTCCTGCTGGACCACTCAAAACTTGTGAGTGCCCCGAAGCAGGACCAGCACTGCCTCCGGTCCTGACTCTGAGGCAGTTGAACCACCATCACCAAGTCCAGCACCAGCTCCTCTGGAGCAGGATGTGCCTGTTCCCCAGGGTCCAGGTGTGGATCCCATCCCTGTTCAGCACCATGACCAGCAGGCTTACAATACATCAAGTAACTATTAAAAAAATTTATGTTGTGATTCATGACATGATCATAAATCGTGATTTGTGACTGCATTTGTGACCATGATAATGAAGAAATGTGAATGCCTATGGCTGTACTTCACGGGCCCCGATGAGCTATAGCTAAAACTCCCAGACTTAAAACACGGATCAATGAGTACAATGGTTGGGTGGTGAATCCTGGACAGATACTACAAAACAGGCTTACAATACATCCAAGTAACTAGAAAAAAATTAATGTGACTCAGTAGCGTGAATGATCGTGAATCATGATCTGTGACTGCATTTGTGACTGTGATGATGAAGACGTGATTTGTATCACTAGTGACTAGTGATGATGGTCCTGACTTAAAAATGCATATTAATGAGTACAATGTTCATGCAGAATTAAGCACCACACCTGTCCAGTACTCTGAAGGGAAGCCAAAGAAACAACTGTGACTTAAGTTACAGATGGAGATTGGACCCTAAAGAGATGCAAATGCACAGACAGATTAAGATTGCGCTGTGAAATGAAGAGATGCAGACACAAAGGCACAACACCTAACCAGTGCTCACCATCAGAAATTCAAATCTGGAAAAGAATACCTTTACCGGTTGGGCGGGCCACGCGAGGTGCAGTGTACTGTACTGCTGCAGTAACAGTCACTAGTACTAGTACCAGTACCAGTAAAGATACCACAAAGAAGTACAAAATCACACAGCTGCAGTGGATAGCAGCTTCACATTGCTGAAATTATTATGTGGCACAATAAAGGTGTCTGATTTGATGGCGTCACACACATACTCACACCGCACTAAGTAATGCATAGCAAATTGAAAACTTCAGTAATAAACCACATATTTTAAACAAACTAAAATTATGCACTGCTGCACCACAACAATCAGCAAAAAATGGCAAGAAATATTGAAAATATTACTGTGTGTACATTAACACAGTTAAATAAGAAAATATCACCAAAACAGAAAGCACTGTCTTTTCTCAAGTTAATCTACCTGCACACAGATAAACCCCTCTCCCAAAGCACACTTCCACTGTCTCTCAGTACACAGACTGAATGTTGTACATTAACATTCAAAATCCATACACAAACAATAACAATTGGTGGAGTAGTGGTTTGGGAAAGGCGAAGTAATGTGAAGTCATTGTTTTCAATGGACTCGCATTACCCATTCAACGTGAAGTACTCCACTTCACGTATGGAGCACTCATGACCTCGCTTTCACCTGCGGGATCACTTTGAGGAGCAAATTGGGGCCACTTCTTGCCCAACCCTAGTAGCCAGCCAAAGAGAACTGATCCTAGAAGTGACCCCAAAGAGAACACAGAAAGCAAAAGAAGTTATGGTATATGATCAATTTCATGTTTTAATCTCATGCAGTACATATGGAATGGTAAATAAGATAGCTGAACAGGAGATATATGGAACTGACAAATGAGATATATGGAGCTGACAAATTGGAAAATGCAACCCCGGAATCTCTATTAAAAGTGGTCAGTGATCGTTTTAAGATACCAGAACAAAGGGTGGAAAATGGTGTTCTAAGACCTCCAATTATAAATTTCTCAGATTGTGTTTTGCTCCATTTAAGTGCCAGGGAGCTAGATTTGGAAGTGTGGAAAAAATAAATTGTTCTAACTGCCCTAGGAATAAGAGTGGTTTCCCCACAGATGTCCCAAGGTATAACAACTCTGAGGTAAGAACAGATAAAAACAAAACTAGGGGAAAAAAACATAATGAAGAAAATACAGCCAGAGTAAACAGAGTCAATGATACAATGACAAAATTTGAAATAAACAGAGTGGATACATAGCAAAGTAAAACAGTATCTATTTGGATGGAAATCAGACTCTAGAGATACTGTAGGATGATTAAGCAGCATTTAATAGACTTATTATCTCAGGCATTAGACTTAAATATTTCCTGAAACTCCATAAAATGGGTTTACGCTCCATGAAGGAAATACCAGCACACCTCAAATCGATGTTATGTTTGAAAGTACACAATTCATGCATATGGCTTTGAAAACCTTACATATTTTAGAATTTATATAGTGAATTCAGACCTTATAAAAGATTCAGTAAAATCAGAATCAGTGTATGCTAACAAAACTCAAGATGGCCCTCAACTGATTCTAATGGTTCTAACAGATATTCAATATCGAATCCAGATGTACTATTATGAAAATGTGAAGGAGCTAAAGCAATGTAATTAATGGAAGCAGGGCAGGAGAATATACCATTCTAGCATGGAATATAGAAGGTATTTCATATAAACTAGCAGATAATGAATCAAAATAATTTATAATAAATTGGAGCATATTATGTCTCCAAGAAACCTAGACACAAGTTCATTACAAATTCCAGGATTCTTGGCATATTCAATACCATCTAAAAAGATAAAAACTATGGCTGTAATAAAGTAGGATTAGCCATTTATTTACACAAAGACATTACTGAATTTAAAAGGTACATTAATATCTACAGCACTTGACAACATTCTAGCAGTCAGATTAATAATGAAAAATATTAAAATGGTATTTACTCATATTTATTTTCCACCTACAATAAAGTTATTCACAGATATGTGAATTCAGTTTATGAATCTTATGTCTCAACTCAAAAATAGATACAATTAGAAGAATATTTATTGTGGGGATTTCAGTGTAAGAATAACCATTAATAAACAGATGGATGACAAGTACTCAGATTTATATGAGGGATTCAAGGTATTTAACTCTAGAATAAATTGGAACAGAAACACAAAAGATGAAAAGTGTAATAAAAGAGGGAAGAACCTTTATAAATTGTTATCTGAAAATATGTTTTGTTTATTTAAGGACATCTTCAAGAGACTGGGAAGGAGAATTCACTTATATGGGAAGCCTAGATTTTTCCACTATAGATCTGGTGTGGACAAATCTTCAGGCGTTGAAAATGGTTTCTGATTTACATGTACTGCATTGAGCGAAATCAGCACATGCATCTCCATTGTCACAACTTAAATTTCAAAATCCTTGTAGGTCCTCAGTTGAATTATAAACTATTAACAATAACAATGGTAGGAAATCTTACATAATAAAAGAGTCTGATGGACTAATACCACAGGGAAAATTTCCTAGAAATATTTCAGGACTATGATGTTAAAAAATGAATTGAGGAATTGGAAAATCCATGGTGGGTATACACATCTTGAAGTGTTGGGAAATATTAAATTCACATATAAGATCTTTATTAAAACTAATAATTGTAATAAGAAAAAACAATATACATGGTTTGATAAAACGTGTAACAAGGCTAAAAGAATGTCATAAACTGGCTACACATTGTAAAATAAGGAAAACCAATGAAAACTGTCATCTAAATAAATCTAGTAAAGAATATAAGACATTATTAGAAAAAGTGAATGTTAACTACAAAAAAATGTGGATAGATTAAGGGATACAGTGCACAAAAAAAGATACAAAAGATTCTGGACACTGATTAGTCAGGGATACAATGACTATTCATGAGATATTGAAGCACATATTTCACCAGTAATAAGGGAAGAACATTTTCATAATTTATATTTCATGGAATATGAAGAATGAGATTTTCAAGTTTACGGTTCACAGGATCAATACAAAAATGCAATTCATAGCTCCATTTACTTTCCATACAGCTGAAGTGGATATCTATAAAGCTATAACTTAATCATGTCTTAATAAGGCACCCGATACTGACCAGATTGTAACAGAGAACTATAAGCTATTTATAGACAAGAGGATAACTATTTTAAAAATACTAATCAATTATATAGCTCAAGGTGGAGATCTTGCAAGTTAGAAGGAAGTGATTTCTTCCCATTATAGAAAAATGTAATTCCCTGCACCTTAGAATGTACAGACCTATAAGTCTGTTAGATTCATCACAGAAGTTGTTTACAAAGATAATTTGGCAGAGAATGCAGGATTGGTTAGATGAAAAGGCAGTTATCAGTGACTAGCAAAATGGATTTAGGCAAGGTTGTTCTATACTTCAACATTGTTTTGTTTTATCACACATAACTTGGAAACATGTTAAGAGTAAAAAGCCAAACCTTTCTGCTGTTTTGTAGACCTTAGCTCAGCCTTTGACAGCATCAGCCATACATTACTTTGGAAAAATTAGAAAGTCTAGAAACTGATCAAAATTTGCTAAAAATATTAATTAAATTACACAAAAACATTTTGACCTCTGTTCAATACAATTATAAAGGAGCAATTACTTCTCCAATTCGAACTAACCATTAGGTCAGACAGGGTTGTTTACTAGCTCCATTCTTATTCAACATTTATATTGACAACATTATACAGGACTTAGAAAATGTGGAATTTCATTCTCCATCAATTAAAGGTAAACAGGTTTCATGTTTGGCATATGCACATGATATCGTTCTAATTTCTACATCATTTCTAGGACTGCAAAGAAAGGTAAACAGGTTTATGACACTATGTAAAGAAAATCAGCTTATTATCAATAAGGAAAAGGCAACAATTTTCATTTTTGATAATAAAATAAAAAATAAATTATATATAAACAATGTCAAAATTTAAATGGTAAAATATTTTGATTATCTAGGTGTTAGATTTGCAGAGAATTGTTTCAGGAAATTACAGATAAATGTATTACAGACCAAATTATGAACTCCTTCTAACACTTTCAAGAGCTTTAATTCTAGAATATTTAAAGGCTCAATGACAGGGTACTAAAAGTGGTAAATGCCAAGATAAAATCTAGTATCTTGTATAGAGCAGAGATATGGGCATTCAGGAAATCAAACCACTTGAGGTTATCATAAATAAACTTTATAGACATTTATTGATGGTACCACAATCAGTTCCAGTGGAAATCCTAAGGTTAGAACTTGGGCAATATTCATTGCATACTTAAATAAAGGAAAGGCAGATGATATTTCTTTTAACACTATTTTAGTTACAATCATCATGGCTACTGAGGATTTGTATGGAGGAACAAGATGACTATTCCTCAAGGGGTTTCACATTTTCTTATATCCAACTAATTAAAAAAAAAATTGGCCCAGATATTCAAACTACGCCATTTTGAGGCGCAAGCCCTGCGCAGCTCAAAATAGTTGCATGAGGGGTGTATATGTGATATTCAACGGAGTTGGCGCCATGGTGCAACTTCCTTGAATATCACCCCTAGCCACCCACTGCGCATGGTGCAGTGGAACTGCACCAGCGCAAGTGGTCAGAATGGAGCATTGAGATGTGGTGGCGCAAGTTCCATTGTGCCATGCACAGCACCTGCAATATTAAAGGGTGACATGCAAATGGGGCCATAATCTATACAGGTGCGAAGCGCCATTTGCATCTGATTGTAGCCACATTTGCATGCCATTAGCATGCAGGTGTACCCGATCCCGATGACTTGTGCCTGGCGCCTGCCAGGCAGCAGCCGCGGGACCGACACCCTCTGCAGCGAGCGATCGCGTCCCGTAGGGACAATGCATGACTCAATCCCTGGTGGTCCAGTGGACCTGGTAGCCCGATTGTGGGCAGAACAGTGTCCCCACCCCGGTAGCCTGATCGCCGGCAGAACAGTGTCCCCCACCCCGAGTAGCCTGGTTGCAGGCAGAACAGTGTCCCTCACCCCTGGTAGCCCGATCATGGTCATAACTTCCCCCATCCCCGGTAGCCTGATCATGGGCATAACTTCCCCCACCCCAGTAGCCGATCGTGGGCATAACTTCCCCCACCAGTAGCGATCGCTTGGTCTACTTCCCCAAGTAGCCCGATCATGGGCATAACAACCACCCCCATTAGCCCGATCCACGGGCATCAGATCCCCCAAAGCCCAATATCCCTGGTGGTCCAGTGGACGAGCGGAGCCCAATCACAGGCGGCA
Organism: Neoceratodus forsteri; assembly: GCA_016271365.2. Classification (NCBI taxonomy): domain Eukaryota; kingdom Metazoa; phylum Chordata; order Ceratodontiformes; family Ceratodontidae; genus Neoceratodus; species Neoceratodus forsteri. The sequence continues at coordinate 880,268,645 of CM028134.1, read as the reverse complement.
TTTCTCACCCCTCAAGTATGAAATCTTGGTGATCTAGTGGCCCCACCCCACCCGCTTCATTCACATATCTGGACTGACTTGTACAGTATGGGCTGCATGCCCATTGGCTCATGCTCTGAACCAATGGGCATGCAGCCTACTAGCTGTCAGTCGGTGGGTGCGGGGTGGCAGGTGGATGGGGGCTGCCACCACCGGCTGATGGGGAGTGGGGTGGTGGGCTCCATGGGTGGGTGGGGTGGGACCACTAGATCACCAGGGATTTCATTGGCGGTGAGGAATGCCACCCATGATCGGGCTCCGTTTGGTCCACTGGACCACCAGGGATATTGGGCTTTGGAGGAATCTGATGCCCTGATTGGGCTAATGGGGGGTGGGTTGGTTATGCTCATGATCGGCTACTCGGGGAGTATGCCCACGATCGGCTACTCAGGAGGTGGGGGGGAAGTTATGCCCACGATCAGGCTACTCGGGGTGGGGGACACTGTTCTGCCCATGATTGGGCTACTCAGGGTGGGGGGACACTTCTGCCCATGATCGGGCATGGGGGCACCACCAGGTGCGGCCAGAACAGGTCGAGGCCAGCCACAGGTGGCAGCTGCTGTGTTGTGCCCTGCAATGTGGCAACTCAGCTGTGGGTGGCCCATGACTTGTTCCTTTTTTTCGGCTCAACTTTGTGCAGGCGCAGGTGAGGCTGCACCTGCATAACTCTGCATGGCCCAGACTGAATATCGGGCTGTGCAGTTTATGCATAGTTCCTCCCCCGGTTGTGCATGCCTTCATTATCATTCGCTGTTGCTCAGCATGATTTTGGGGTGCAACTGCCTCCTACTGAATATCGCAGAATGGCACATTTGGACTTGCACAGGCGCAACCTTATTGTGCATGGCTCAACTCTTTTGAATATCTGGGCCATTATTTCCAATGGACTTGGGAATCTGCTATATGACATCTATTTATGACCAACTGAAGAAATAATGGTACAAATTAAAAAAAGATCTAGGGATAAAGCAATCTCAATAGGTCAAGAGCATTTAAAACATACTCATATTATAAATGGTATAGAATATTAAAAGTAAAACACCAGTTTGAACCGTATTTAAGAATATTAGCAAACCCTATCCAAAGGTGGCTGTTTACAAGATTCTGGATTAAACTCTATAATGCCAATTACATTAATTTTTCTCAGAAATGACAAGGATATACTAGTTTACAGAGTAAATGTAATGCAAATAAGGAAGATGATTTAAAACATGTCCTCTGCTTTCTGTAAGGAGATGTGAATGGCTTGGCACAGTTTAGAGGGTCCTGGCTCCCCTCTGGAACAAATGCCTTTGTACTTGTTTAACATAGAAAAGCCAGCTATTGTACACAATATCTGTGGCTTTTTAGCAACACTGCATTTATAAAATGAAGTTTGATAATGGAATTAGTTTCAGTGTACTTCTGAGAACTGGAAACAGAGTAAAGTAGATCTGGTTGCAGGGTGTGGTGGAATGCACATAAAGGTGCACTTATAAAATATAGATAAGCTGGATCCTTGTCACCAAGGAAGGTGACTTTATGTAAACAAAATTAATAAAGAAAAGAGATCATGTAGAAGGATGACGTCTTGTATTTGACAAGTACTGTAAAAATCATATTTTAGCTCCAGTCTCCTGAAACACAGACATTCCTTATAGTAGTTGCCCTTAATCAACCTAATGTTGGGGTGCCTCCCCGTTTCTTGCCCATAGCCTGGACAATGTCCTTTGGACTGCTTCCCCCCTTTTTCTCTTTTCCTCACCCTGTCCACCCTACCCTTCTACTTAGGTATTTCCCAGTATGACCAGGGTTGTGACTTCTACTATTGTTATACTTTATATGATTGCTATTTACTGCATGTAACTTTATCCATAAACCATAGTTATATTGTGTTCTTTTGTTATCTGTATTGCACCTGTATGTTACCACTGTTGTATCTCACACTGTAAACATGTCTACCCTCCCTGTGACGAGGTGCCTTTGTAAATGAGTCCCTGACTCAAAGGTTGTAAATCTGACTTTCAAAATAAATAAATAAAATATGATTTACTTGAATGAAGCATCTTGAAGAAATTGAGTCAGAAAGTCAAATTATTGTTTAATGTTTTAATGTGTATGTTTTAATGAAAATGTAGTTGATCAATAAAAATCTTCTGTACTTGGTACTGATATGAAACATAGCTGACATTTGGTTTCTGATGGGAGGGTGTATGGATTATTTGTTCAGTGAGAGTTGACTGGCATGGCTGCAACTGTCTGCACCCAATGTAATTATGGGTTAATAATCACATGGGTTGGACTGCTCCTCAACCAATCACAGCTCTAGGTTTTCTTACCTTCTCAAGAAATTCACCCAGCAAAAGTGATTTACAAGAAAAACAATCATGCCAAACCAATTCTAATAAGTTTTGAAATTAAAGATAACTGGGGTGGTATTTTATGCCTCCCTAATTTGTTGTGTTATTTTAAATAAGAAGACATGCATTCTGTGGAGACTAATGGGTGTTAAAGCATCATCACCTCACTGCCAGTGCAGCTCCCAGGAAAACTGGGGTTTAACAATCAGAAAATGGAGTCACCCAGGATAGCTACTGATGACTACTGCTACAGTAACAATAAATGCAAATTAAAATCAATGTTTATATTCCTCAACTGCTATACAAATGTAGCTGATTAGTGACAAGAAAACAGATAACATTTATAAGATGTGACCATGTAGTGCTTCTTTAGCTCTGTTTTATGCATCTGAAAATTAAAATGAACACCCATCTATGGCACAGGCAAGATTTCCATCATTATTCCTGCTAGTTTTCACATCTACTGAATTGCCCACATGGTCAGATAGCACTATCTGCTGCATGCTATTGTAATACATTTTAGTCACAAGAAAACTAATGTTAATTGGTGGATATTCTACAACAACAGAGAATACTGAAAAAGAAAAAAGGAAAAAAGAAAAAGAATCCTGGACCATTCCCTTTTAAAAGAAGCACTCCTTTTATTATTTCAGATGCAACAATAAATAAATAAATAAAGTTAAGCAGACTCAAAATTAGAAAAGGTGTCATGTAACATAGGATATGAGGGCAGTCTAAAATAGAATGAAACTTATATGTCAAGATCTTCACTACTAATATGAATTGCTGGAACCCAACCATTTTACTTTACATAGTTATCACTTACTGAATTGTTGCCATTACCCACACTACCTCATTTGCCTTTACCAATGCAAATTGATCATTCAGAACAACAATAATAATTTAAAAGTATCAGTGTTTGTTCACAGCATAGTAAACAAATAGTTGACTCTTTTAAGCCAACACTGACAAAATTATTATAACTGATATGTGATATGCTCCAATGTTACTGTTATGACATTTATAATGTGTAATATACAGCTGGGACTGGAAAGAACCAGAGTATTAGGTATAATGTAACTTTTAAAATCTTGACTGGCATCTTTACATCTTTACATGTTTTATTGTATACAGAAAACAACTGATAGTTGTCCCTCTGACTGTGTGTCCTTGTGGATGAGATGTATGTCCATCTTCATGTCCAGAGAAAATTCAAAACAGAAGGAGGCATTCAGACACTGAACACAAAGGTATGTTGGGAAGCGATAACAGGAATGTCTGAGAGTATAGTGTTATATGTATTTGTAGGTAACCAATATATCAACAATTGTGGGGTAATGACTTCAATACACAAAGGTAGGTTATGATCTGTGAAATCATACCAAACATTAACAGTAGTTACAGTAAATGAGCTAGATGCATGTATACTGTATTTACAATTTACACAATTGTAACATATTGAATTATTAAGAGAGTAACTTGCACTGTGGTTGCTATCTATATTATGTGGTTGTTATTGCAAAGAAAAATACATTTAAATAAAAAAATGTTCGGTGAAAGTTTGTGATTCAAATCAATATGATATTGTCAAAATAGAGAATATCCACACTGAAGAAGCATGAGGATGATAATGGAGTACAAGAACCTTTTTTCAAATACTCAACAAGTATGCATACTCAGGTTTCAAATTATTAGACACAAAACCTAAAAATATGATAGAATTACAGCCCTTAGGCCACCCAGCAACCACTCTGAATCCTATTGGCACCCCCTTCCCACCCCAATAATCTTTTGCCATTCCTCCTCATTCTAAAAACATCAAATCAAAAAAGCCAGCCTCAAGGCACTGTGCCTAACATCAAAGTGTGTTTTATTCAATTACCTCCTCTCTAGCCTACCCCAATTCTAAGGGGTCGTGTCAAACAAATGGAGCTTCCCAACCTACAATCCAGGATTGGGGACAGTAATAGTGTAATCCTGAAAAATCAAGTGGCACATAGAAGAAGCAGACCAACATCACTGATTACATGACTAGGACAGATTGACAAATCAGGCTGTCTAACATCATCAACAAAGCATGTGTTTTGGAAAATACTGCAGTTCTTTTGGATAAGTAGTCAAACAGCAGCCATTCAGGTGTCACTGTAAGCAAGACATAATTGTTCATTCATTTAGAAACAACCAGGACACTGAACAGCAAATGACACTTTTCTGCTTTCCAGGTATTGTCTGGTAACATATCCTTTGCTTTTATGTGGCTTGGGTGGAGAAAGAGTGGGTGCTAAAGGCAGGTAATGTGGGGTGCTCAGTATCATAGATAGGGAGTGAGTGGGGCAAAAGGATGGTGTGGCATGTACATGTGTGGATGAAGGGTAGGACTATGCTTTGAATATTGGTGGAAGTTCTGCTTTTCTGAAATTGACAAATAATCAGGCTAACTTTGCTGTGACTGTGAGAGGAAAGAGATACAGTAGGTGCTAGAGAGAGGTAGGGTGAAGGGACATAGTTTAAAATGCTCATGGTGGTAGGGGATGAGAACTCTTTAGCACAGATCAATGGGGCTTCTTTTAAAACACTTTTTAAGCTGAATGGCTTTGTGTTAGTTCTTGTGAATGAAGTGCTACTTCATCTTATGAAAACTATGTGTGGTGGTACTTCACCAACAATTTTACCAACAAAATGCCACAACATGTGGTCTTCACCAGCTGATGGTGGACACGTTGCCAGGTGTAAACTATTTAATGTAAAGTGCAGACCCCAGCAAAGCGAGGTCAGGGACATGAATTTCCCTGACTTTGAAAATCTCTTGACTCTAGATTTATCAGATCCCCTCATCCCACTTCAAAAGTACAGATTGAAAGGAATGCAGTGCACACACATACAAATTAAAATGAATACCTCACCCACTCAGCTGCCCAGGGTGCCTCTAATTTCCTCAAGGTGATCAGAAATGTGACCAAGCCTACTTTGAAGGCCTGCTCTGTCTTCATATCCACTGTCTCAGCTGATAGGCTGTTGTAAGTCACCTTCCCAGTCTAAGAGATTTCTGAGTGTTCACACTTGTCTCTTGAGCATAATACAAATTGAATTATATTTCTCTAAGATGAAATCTTGGGACTGGGGACTGTAACTAGTTGGGAAGTGAACATCATTAGCTACAATAACAGTTACCGTAAGTTGCAATAACAGTTACACATATACATGTCTACAATATTTGCAAAATCTGATTGTTTCTTTATTCACACACAGACAGGTATCATTGTTTGCTAAGCATGGTAGATGTTTGAATTCAAATTTAGGACTTTGGATGCCTAAGTACATTTCAGTTACAATTAAGTCACCACTCTTGAAAGATGAGGATGACTATGTATTAAACATTCAGTCATGGCCTCCAGAAGAAAATAATATGTGGTAGAAACACATTTGAATAATGAATGTTTTCTGAATTGTTCAGTCAGGCATCTGCCAGTTTCTCCAGTGTAGATAGCTGCACAATTTCTTCAAAGAATACAGTATATCACATTGCGGTAGTGCACAAAACCTCTTGGTGATGTGAAAACATCTGTTGGATCTTGAATTTCCATGACACCAGAAATACATTTGCAGGTATAATAGCAGGTTCTATTGTAAGCTTTGGTACTTATTAGGGAAGAATTGTTAAGAGTATGGAGGCTGCTTCATAGCAGAAGAGCAAGCTGATTGGATGATCTGTGGTAGGAGACAATTAGAGGCATTGTAATGGAGGCTTCAATATTTGAGTTAGTTTGCAGAATAGGACCGTTCCTAGTGATGGTCCTGTGCAGAGAAGGGTCTTAGAATGGAATGGAAGCACCAGCAGAATGTGTTGTTGTTGGTGAGAGTATCCTACTGGTGAGGGTCAAGGTTACAGGGCTTATTATTGACCCAGAGTCAGGAATCTGTCCACTGTGCTTTCTGAATAGCTCCTGTTTAGAAAGAACATATATACTGCATTTTGAGCCTGGAACAAGTTTTCTGCTGAGCTCAGGATTGTTGGTGGTGCATGAGCAAAGTAGCCAACTTTTCAAACATACAAAAGAAAAAGAGCACAGTACACAAGCCTTTTATGTGAACAGCAAGTGCAAATTTTATTTTGGCAGGGTGCCTGAGGAGACCAAGCCCTGCGCTTCAGCCATCAGCGAGTTTTCCTTAGGGGTAGATCGGAGCTCACACACACAATAGGCATTTAAACATGATCAGTTAAAGAAACTGGGTGGGATATTCAGAAGGGTTGTGCATAGGCGCCCAACACAGGTGTGCCATCGCAACCCACTGATGCACCTGATGCGATATTCAAAAGGGAAAGTGCATTGCACAAATCCCGATGCACGGGGTGCATCAGTAATGTATATGCCGCATGTGGGGGTGACCATCACGAACTCTGCACATCCCAATATTCAGCCGGGATGTGCTGAGCAGCTACAGCACAACCTCTACCTGCGCCGCACACAGTTGATCCCAAAATCAAGCAACAGCTAGCCACCCACAGGTGAGCTGCCATTGGAGGGCACAACACAGCAGCTGCCAGCTGTGGGTGGTCACCTAGGCTCGGTGGCACCATCCATCTTGGTAGCGCCCCACCCGATCGTGGGCATATGGTTCAATGAATAACATTCCAATATCCTGGTGGTCCAGTGCACCTCTTCCAGCCCAATTGCATGCATATGTATTAAAATAATAAAGTCCTATATCCCTGGTGGTCCAGTGGACCCCATATGTCGCGAGCAGGCGTATAAATATAAAGTTGAAATCCATCCCTGGTGGTCCAGTGGTACCCCCTCCCACCCTCCACTGAGCCCTGCCACCGATTCCCCAGTTAGCAGCAGGTGGCAGCTCCCCACCCGACAAGCTGCCCGGCTGCCCACTGACTGACTGCATACAGTACAGCTGTCGCCCATTGGTCCACATTGTGGGCCAATGGGTATCTGAACTATGCCGTACTACACAGTCGATATGTGAATGGATTCCTTCACGCAACTGGACTGTGTAGTATGGTATAGTCTGCATGCCCGTTGTCCCCGCTGTGGACCAATGAAGCGCTCAACTGTACTATGCATGATCAGTCGGTGGGTGGCCAGGAAGCTTGTGGGTGAGCTACCACTGCTGACTGGAGGGGTAGGGGTGGTGGAGATCAGTGGGAGAGTGAGAAGAAGTACCTCTGGACCACCAGGATGAGATTTCATCTTTATTTATACTTCTGCCACGCGATCAGCTGCGAGGTGGTCCACCGTACCACCAGGATGAGATCCATCTTTATAGTCATACATCAGCCCCTGATCGGGCTGTGAGTGTCCACTGGACCACCAGGGATATAGGACTTTATCATTTATTCGTATGCTTGCGATTGGGCTGGAAGCGGTCCACTGGACCTCCAGGGATGGGATTTCATCTTTATAGTCATACTTCAGCCCACAATCGGGCTGCAAGCAGTCCACTGGACCACCAGGGATATAGGACTTTATCATTATAATATGTATGCCCGTGATGAGGCTGGAAGCAGTCAACTGGACCACCAGGGAATTAGGACTTTATTATTTTATTACATATGACCACAATCGGGCAGTGAGGCACTTTGCCACTTGTGCGAGGCGTCGGTCCCCAACAGCTGCAGCCTGGCAGGATGCCAAGTGCAAGTCACTGGGGATTGGCGCACCTGCATGCAAATGGGGCCATGATGACATGCAAATGGACCATTTGAACCTTGCATGCATTATGGCCCCATTTGCATGTGCACTTTGAATATCACAGTTGCTACCCAGAGCAATGACACTTGTGCTAGTGCATCCCCTGCCCCTCTCTGGCCACTTGTGCTGGTGCAGTGCCACTGCACCATGCACAATAATGGTAACCTGAGAATGATATTCAATGGTGCTGAGCCATGGAGCAGCACCACTGAATATCACCATGTCAGTGCCCTGGCACATCCCAGTTGTGCTGTGCTCAGGCTAGCGCCACATCCTGGCGCAGTCTGAATATCCCACCACAGTGCATTTCAGTGCTATACAATTCATTAATACAAATCTTTTACTGAAACAATTACAAAGAAGTTAGAGGAAAATCTTTTAAGCTTAAGTGACATGTAGAAGTAAATCTGGTTCACTTTTTCTGTTTTTGCTTTTTAGAAAAACACACAGTGAATCATGTACTATTTATGTCAAAGTGAAAAAATCACTTATAAAGCCTGAAATCAGCAGGGACTGAAAATAATCTTTCTCATAGAAAATCACCAATGAGGATATTTGTTGATCAGCAGTCACAATCTTATATTTAAATCCGTGCTATAACTAGCTAAAATGGGAGGTCAAATTATGTTGCAAATGGTCACCTGACTCAAAAACATTCTGTTTATTATTTTAAATACTGTTAATTACAGCTATAACACTATTAAATACCATTAGGTATAAAAGAAAGACAAAAACAAATCTTTTAAGTTCAACATGGGAGAAAATTGATAGGAAGGAATTTTTATATATATAATAAATTAACAGGTTTTATTCTAGAGAGAAATCATTGGAAGAACCAGAGACAAATTGAATCAGCAAATGGAAAAAGAGGTGAGAGTAGTTCTGGAGCCCCAAAATTCCAGGTCTATTAAAATAAACAAAAACAGTTAATCCATGCACAACATATTTTAGAGTTAGAAAAGAAAAAAGAGTGGGGTTGTTTTATTTAGGGTTCTCTGTATTATACAGGAGTCCCAGCACCTGAGGAACAATGAAAACTAAACTATGGTTAGCATTTCTGGAGGATTAAACACTACTCTGCTTAATACAAGGGTGGGGGGTAGCGGAAGGTATTCCAAAAATGGGTAATATTTAACATAGAGGAATAGGAAATAATTTTGTGGGATGGCCTGTTCCAGGTCCAATGTAGCAGAGTGCCTAATCCTTGCTCTGTGGGCATACTGAGTAGCACTCACTTTAGCTTTTTCAGATATTGGGAAAAGGACATCCCTAGAAGAAGATAAGAAACAATATACATTAAGCTTGATACAGTTTATTTTATAATAACTCACATAATCACTTAGGCAAATATCGAATATAAATTCATCTATCAAAAATGGATTTACAAATATGGGGTGATGGCAATCATCATTGAGGCCTAGTGGTATTGCAGTATCCAAATTTATAATCCACTTGGTCTCTTTCTGAGACAAAATGTTGACCATATTACCTCCTCTAGGCGCCTAGGAATATGTTCAAGAACAGTAAACTTGAAACAATCTGGTTTCCCATTATGGTATTCTAGAAAATGGGCACCTATAGAATTACAAATATTGCCATTGATAATTGTCCTAACATTTTCTTGAATTCTCTATTTTGTTAATCTTGTAGTTCTTCCCACATAAAATGTGGGACAGTTATCTCAACACACATAAATAACAAAAGGTGTAGTACAGGTGATGAAATCATTGCTATCAAAATTTCTATCTTTATTGAATACTTTGCCAGTACTGGCATAGTGGCGAATGTTGTATCTGCCACACTTATAATAACTATTTGGTTTATTCTTTAGCCAGCTTGATTTATCCGTTGTTTCAGTGGTCTCCACAAAATGACTATGTGTGATTCTATCACCTATATTTTTACCTTTTGCAAAAGTCACTCTAGATTTGTCAGAAATGCATTTTTCAAGATTGAATTTGTAAGTAACAGTGACCAATATTTGTGAACTAAACTACCCACTTTGCCTGCTAGTGGATTAAACTCAGTAATGAAATTAACAACTTTGTTTTGTTCTGAGTCACCTACAGCTTGTCTGTCTTTTTTGACTAAAGTAGATCCTTTCTATTCAGCTTATTCACTTTCTCATCGCCTCAGATAAAATTACCTTATATACCCTCTCCCTGAAGTCTAGCACTCAAATCCATAGCTTGTACTTCAAATTCTCTTTCACTAGAACAGTTCCTTTTTAGTTTGAAGGAAAGAATGGTGAATTGATAAGTACAAAAGGTCACAGAAAAGAAACCACTGCTAACAACATTCTCCATGCAAATAGCTCACACCCAAGAAACTGATTAATTCAATCCCATATGGAGAATTAATTAGGCTAATCAGGAACTGTTCTAGTGAAAGAGAATTTGAAGGGTAAACATTTTGTCTCAGAAAGAGACCAAGTGGATTATAAATTTGGATACTGCAAAACTTCAAGGCCTCAATGGTGAAATTGACTTCACCCGTATTTGTAAATCCATTTTGAAAGAGAATTTATATTCTGATGTTTGCTTAAGTGATTATGTGAGTTCTTATAAATGAAATTAAACAAAACAACCCCACCACTTTTTTTTTTCTAACTCTAAAATATGTTGTGTATGGGATTGCTCTGTTTTTGTTTAATAGACCTGGATATTTTGGGGCTCCAGAACTACAGTACAAGTCACATTAAACTGTTCCACCAATGAGTTCTTCTAGCATTTCTGATTAAGATGCATAAGTGTTGCTTGATCTAGCACAAAGTCCTGCACAAACTGTTTCTTAATAGTCAAAATGTAGCTTTGCACTGCAGTGTGCTTAGACTGCAGATACATTCAAACTGATCTGCAAAAGCATTTTACAAATATTGCTTTTCAGGTGGTTATGCACTGGAAAACAATGCAGTATGAGAGGCCAATGCATTGCAATCTGTAAAAATCAATGCAAAATCAACTCATTGGTGAAACAGTTTAATGAGACTTGTACTGTACCTCACCTTTCTCTCAATTGCTGATCCAATTTGTCCGGGTTCTCCCAAAGATTTCCTGTTCTAGAATAAAAACCAGTTAATTTGTTATAAATATAAAAATTCCTTCTATCAGTTTCCTCCCATTTTGAACTTAAAAAGCTTTGTTTTTGTGTTTCTTTTACATCTAATGGTATTTAATAGTGTTATTGCTGTAATTAACAGTATTTAAAATAATAAATAGAATGTTTTGAATCAGGTGACCATTTGCAGCATAATTTGACCTCCCATTTTAGCTAGTTATAGCATGGATTTAAATATAAGATTGTGATTGCTGATCAACGAATATCCTCATTGGTGATTTTCTATGATAAACATTATTTTCAGTCCCTGCTGATTTTAGGCTTTATAGGTGAATTTTTCACTTTGACACAGATATTATATGATTTACTGTGAGTTTTTCTTAAGAAAGCAAAAACAGAAAAAAGTGAACTAGATTTACTTCTACATGTCACTTAAGCTTAACAAGATTTTCCTCTAACTTCTTTGCATTTGTTTCAGTAAAGATTTGTATTAATGAATTGTATAGCACTGAAATACACTGTTTCTTTAACTGATTATGTTTAAATGCCTGTTGTGTATGTAAGAGCCTCAGATCTCTCCCTAAGGAAGACCCGCTTGAGGGTTGAAGCACAGGGCTTGGTCTTCTCTGGCACCCTGCTGAAATAAAATTTGTACTTGCTGTTCACATAAAAGTCTTGCATGCTGAGATACTTTTTCTTTTTGATTATTTGCACCTGCTCAGGAAAATCATCATCTTCACTGCATAGCCAGTGACTTCTAATCAACTGTGAATATGGCAAACTAGTCTTAACTTGTTTGTGAAGGAAAAGCTGTGGAGGAGAAAGCTGTGTGAGTCACTGGGTATGTAATAAATCAGTGACTTCCTACCAGTGTTCTGTACTGACAATTTTAAACTAATAAAGGCAGTGTGGATAAGGATACTTTGACAGCATACTGAAGGAGAGGATGGGCCATGGTAAGCTTGTCCATGAAGATTTGGAGGGTGTCCCTGGAGCAGGAGGTGGCCCAACACAATCATCTATGTATCATTTGTAGGCATCAGGCACAGTCTCTGTGAATGAGAGCAAGAACTGTTCCTCAACCTATCCAACAAACAGATTGACAAAGCTGGGACCCATCCTAGTACTCATGGCAACTCCACTGATCTGTTGAAAAACTGTTATTCAAAGAAAAAGCATCAAGTTTAAGAACAAGTACAGCCAGTTAGGTTAGTTGTTGTGTGTGTGTGTGTGTGTGTGTGTGTGTGTGTGTGTGTTGTACTTCCACTAATTAAAAAAAAAAGCTACAGAGCTGTCAGACTATCATTGTGGAGGATCACTATGTAAATATATTTGAAATCCATGGTAAAGATGAGCTGATGGGAGCCACTGAATCTGAATATGTCAAATATCTAGAGAGCATAGTTTGTTTCTTTATCATACAGTAGGAGGGCAGCATTTAAGAAGTGGTCTCATGAAGCTGTCAAGAAATGCTGAGATGTGGGCTGTAGGGCACGGACAGGCAGACACAACAGGGCATCCACAGTTACTTGTTTTATTTGGTTTTGGGCAGGAGACTGATCCTGGATGCCTAAGGATGTTACACTAAGAGTTTCTTAGCAGAGGTAGGGAGTTTTGTTTCCAATAGCAGAGGTGATGTTAGCGGTAACCTCTGTCTGATAGTTGGCAATTGGGTCCTATGGATGAGGAGAATGAAAATGGTTCCACAGAGCATGAGACAGGCATAGGGAACCCTAACAATTGGAATGAAAAGATAAAGCTGGAGACCAAGTAGGTTCTGTGGCTTTTGCAGTAGGTAAGGAAAATGGGCAGACTGGATGGGCCTAGTGGTCCTATCTGTCATCAGTGTCTATGTTTCTATTTAGAGTTGCTGTGTGACTTCAGTGAGTATAGCTCCTTTCCCCATGTGGTGATAGATGATGCCAGAAGTAAACTGCAAATAATAGTTTTCACTCCAACAGGCAGTCCGTGGTTGCAGCAGCATTCTTGGCAGACTCCAGAATGACAGAGATCAAACTAATGCCTCTGCAGCTGTAGTGCAACAATGCAGGACAGGTAGTTAACATATTGATGAATCTCAATGGTCTCTACCACTTACTTGGTATTACTTAGTATTATTTGGTATGAAAGAACAGAAAGGCCAGATCCATTGAGACTGTTCCCCACACTATATGGAACATTATTTATCTATTATCCCTCAACCAAACATCTAATTTGTTTTTAAAGACAGTGGCATTAGTTGCCTCTACCAATTCTTGTGGCAAGGTGTGCCATACAATGGATGCTCTTATTGGAAGAAAGATTCCCCTTTGCTGGTTTTATAAGTTTTACTGCAAGCTGTTTATTATGCAGTCTTGGAACATGTCTCCTTTTGGAGAGTGTTAGACCACATTTTCCATTAGATCTGGTGAATTTATTAAATTAAAACCATAAGCATATCACCTCTTAATCTTCTAGTTTGAAGAGAGAGAGACCAGTTGCTTTTAATCTGTTCTAATAATCCAAGTTTGTTAATCTTGGAATCATTCTAGTTACTCTCCTTTGAACCTGTTCAAGAATTGCTATGTCTTTTTTTTTGGTTTGGATTCCAGAAAAGGGAGCCATAGTCCAGATATGGTCTAATGTATGCCCTATACAATGGAATAAGGCATTGTTCAGTGTGATTAACAAAAGTGCATTTTATTTGCCTCAAAAGTCTGTTGGTCATGCAAGCAGTTCTAACACAGTGATCATTTGATCTAAGTTTATTATTAACATATATCCTAAATCTTTTCACAATTTGATGAGTGAAGTGGTAATCCATTTATATAATATATCGTTTTGGATTATTTACACGAAATGCACTACTAAACATTTGTCTTGATTAAACTGCATATGATTTTCATTGGCCCAAAGTGTTAATTTTTCCAAATCCTTCTTTAATGCAGAAATATTTTCTTGATTATTAACCTTGCCCCAATTTAGTATCATCTGCAAATTTAACCATGAAGTGATTTTGCCCTGTTTGTAAATCACTGATAAAGAGATTAAACAATGTTGGTCCCAAGACCGACCCCTGTGGTACACCACTTGACACACTACCCGAATCAGACAAGATATTATTAATTCTGACTCTCTGAGAATGATTTGTCAACCAGTTTAAAGTCATGTTGACAATATCAGGTGACAAACCTAGATTGTGCATTTTAGTAATGAGTTTTTCATGTGAGACTTTATCAAAGCTCTTTTAAAGTTCAAAAGAATTACATCAGTAGGGATACCCACATCTAGTAGAGTACTTATATTATTGTAAAAGATATCAGATTGGTGGTGCAGGAATACTTGGGAGTAAACCCATGCTGATTTAAATCATAAATTCCTAATTTTTACAATCTTGATCTATTAGAGACTTCATTGCTCATTCCATTAATTTACCAGCCACTGAGGTCAGGCTAATTGGATGATAATTTTGCTACAGAACCTCTATTGCCTTTTTAAATATGAATAACTATTGCTGAACGCCAATCATTTGGTATGATGCTTTCTTGTAACATTTCACCCAAGCACAATAACATCACATGCAGCCTGAGAGGAACAAGACAAGGGAGATCCCTTGGAATTCTGGTACAGTTTGCTCTTGTTCCAACTCCCATAAGAATCTGATCTGATGATGTCTCCTGAATGTTGATACTAGAAACCAGGTCTCTCCCAAAGCACATAAACCAGAACACACAGTAGCAGAAGCTCTTACATGTTAAACCCTGAGGTGCCACAGGCAAACTCTCTAGTTTTAGCAACCCCAGGATCCCCAGAGGTTATGCTGTTACATACTGTAGGTTTATCAGCCTCTAGAGTCAAGTGCAAGGTGAGGCAAATTTATTTGACACTCTTTCCTGAGGGCCCAGGGGCCATACAAAATAAGCAAACCAAACAGAACAAATGTCAACAGTAAATAAGATAATCCCATCAAACAACATATTCCTTGCAGGCTAATTCCTGTTTAGATTAGTAAAATAAATAAAATAATAAATTACATTAGTTCAGGTCATAAGCAAGATTCAAAAGATGAGACTTCAGAGCCCTTTGAAAGCCTTCACCATGCTGACAGATCTAATATGGATAGTAAAGCATTCACAACATAGGCACAGCCACCATAAATTATCTGTCCCCAGAAAGCTTCAGCTAGGACCATGGGACCAGCAGTAAACTGTCACTGGTGCAGCAAGAGGGCAAACAGAGGTATGTGGGTCAGGATATCTATTAGCTAGTCAGGACTCTGACCATGTAGAGCCTTGTGTACCATCAGGCATCTCTTGAAGTTGATTTGCCACTGAACAGGCAGCCAGTGCAGTTTGTGCAGCACCAGCATGATATGATCTCTACAGGAAGTCCTGGAGATCAAACAGGCTGCCACCTTGTGGATCAGTTGAAGGTGCCTCATCAGACTCCCAGATAACCTTAGGAAAGAGCATTGCAGAAATCCAGCCTAGATGTGACAAAGGCATGGACTAGCATCTCCAGGTCACTGGGAACTTGTAATGGTTTGATCCAGGTGATGTTTCAAAGATAAGAAAAGTCACTATGAATAATCACTGACACATGGCTATCCAAGGTCAGCTTGGAGTCCATAATAACACTCACATTCCTAACTGCATCTGCAGCTCCAAGGGAGCATCATTTAAAGATGGCAAACAATTGTAACTTCCTGTACTAGCTGACCTTCAGTGGCCTGGTTCTATAATCATCACCTCAATCTTATCTAGATTGAGACTTAACCAGATGGAGAGCATCCAGTCATTGATCTCTTTTAGGCAACAGTACAGCACAGAACCAACATTTATCTATCAGATGCACATGGCAGGCACACCTTGGTATAATCCACATAGCAATGAAACTCCAACCCATACTGTCTACTGATCTCATCCAAAGGCAACATGTACAGGGCAAACAACATAGGGATCAGGATGGATACCCGAGGCATACCCCAGTACAAACCAGCAGTCTTAGAAATGGAATTACCCATGGCTACCTGCTGAGTTCTTCCAGAAAAGTAGAACTCAAAAAGTGCAAAACAGCACTGGTGAGACCCACATATTGTATCTGGTGTTCCAAAAGCACCCTATTGTTGATCATGTCAAATGCTAATAAGAGGTCAAGAAAGAGAACAATGGAATAGTGCCCTCTATCTCTTAGTATGAAGATATAACTGAACACCTTGACAAGTGCTATTTTAGTTCTTAACAAAGCCAGAATTTCAACTGGAGAAGCTTATAGATGTCATACATTTCCAGGTGAGCCACCAACTTCATCAGCACTACCTTTTCCATCACCTTCTCCAGAAAGGGAAGGTCTGAGACTGGTCTGTACTTCAAAAGAACATCAGGATCAAGAGTTGGTTTCTTTAGAAAGAACCTCACCATGTCCCTTTTCAGAGTGGCTGGGAAAAGTTCCTGCCTCAGAAATGAACTAATAATCTCTGAACTAATCAGACCCAGGTCCCCACAGCGAATAAGCAGCTGGTTATAATCTCTGAAATAATTATACAATGTCTCTTCCACCTCTGCAGTCAATAAGCAGCTGGATGGGTCCTGGGTGTAACTAACAGTAAGTGGGATGCAGTCCCAAGATCACCAAGAACACTTTGTCATACAAAACTGGGCAAAACTGCTCCCATGACGGACAATTCCTTTCACTCATCTCAGGACTGATACTGCTGTTCCATGGCAAGCCGCATGAGGAGTACCCACTTTGAATGGATAGAAACTTGGACAGAAACAAGTGAATAAACACATTGCACTTCTCTACAGGAAAAACTTTCTTGGACTGTAGGTGGGGGGTATTAAACTGTACACAGTGCAAAAAATTGAGCCAGTAAGTTTTTTCCCACAGCAATCACTACTGACAGAAAGTCTATAATTTACATGGTGCTAGCCCTCTATAACTCACTGTGGTAAGTTTTCAGAGTGAATGAGTTATCCAAGGAATGGGACCTCTACCAAGAATGCTCCAACTTCAATCCTCTTACTCTTCAACCACCTCAGTTCCTCACAATACCACGGGTAGCTGAGGCAGGAAATCAAGTGATGAACATGGTAGGTGCTATGGAGTGAAGGGCAGCAGTAAGATAGCTGTCCACTGCTCCCTGTACCCACTTGCACAAGATGACATCATACCTGATTGGCCCAAAACTGGCAGAGTTTGTTTTGCTCCAGATTTTCTTAGGGTGATAACAGACCATCTTTACAGGAGGGAAATCAAACAGGGGCACCATAATTGAACAACATGGCATGATGATACAACCAAATGCCTGAATCAACTCAGATTTTGCTCATGTCATGACCTGATGAGAAGCCAAGCCCAAGGTGTGACCGTGCATTGATGGGTTCCAGTGGCAACTGTCTGTGCTAGACCCAGCTGTGTAATCTGCTGTAGGAACTGATGATTGAAAGATGTGGCTTTGTCATCAACCCAGGCAGTAAAGTCTCTGGGAACAATCAATCTTGAGTCTCCAACATCAAGTTGGCAACAAAGTCCATCAGTTCCTGCAGTAACTCCTCTTATGTCCCAGAGCTTCGTACAAAGAAGGATCCAGCAGCTTGCACTTGGCCCACCTTAACAGTCATGGACTGAAATGACCTGGTCACTCCTATGGGGCATGCCATGGATCCCAAAGTGGATCTAAAACAAATGGCCAACCTACCCCTCTGTGCTCCCACCTCAGGTATTATACTACAGAGTACTCATCTAGCATCAATACCCCAACACAGGGCTGTAATCATCTCTCAACCAGTTTTCTGTGATACTGTACACACATTGACAGCCAAGGAATGCACAATGACATTTTCTATCACTGCAGTTTTATTCCTTAAAGACCTAGTGTTACAAAGCATGATCTGAAGGGGAAAGCAGAGCCAGCTGCTCTGACTATATTCTGCTGTTCTTTTCCAGTGGAGTCCTAGGTTTTGGGGTCAGGAAGGGTGTACCCCATCCCAATCCTGACATCTTCCTGGGCATTTACGAGACCTCACTGCCTCAGTCCTACCCTCCCCAATGTCCTGACATCCCCAAGCTTCATTCCTTGCTCTGCCTCCTGAGGATCCCAAGATCCACACAGTATTTTATCACCAAGGTTGGCAATACAATACCCTGAAAAAGGGTGGAACTGCCAAAGATGGTCCAAGATGTAGACATGCCTCCCAGGGGTAATACCATAGTACATTTTGCCTGACCACTACATGGGCTTAAAGCTATACCCAATCACACACTCCTCCCTAAGGCACACACTCCTTGATTCACTCTAAAAATACAGTGACAAAGCCCTAACCAAACACTCTCCCAAATCAATCCAACTAAAACAACAAAAATAATTCTTAAAATAAAAAGAATAGGGAAAGAGGAATTGTCTTACACAGGCACAATAAATCACAATTGTATGAACAGTTTATATTGCATCCTATTACACCTGCTGCAAGCAGTGAAGAAGACACACCAGTCTGTATTAAATAAGTGCACCCAAGACCATTGAGAATACTATGTCCTTTAAAAATTCTGCAGAAAGCAGTTTGTGGTCCAAATGCTAAAATCCAGTGGTAGTCCTCAAATGACAGCAATCCTAGAAAAACAGGAAAATCAGCTGGCGGTATATCTCTCACATAGACCACCAACAAGACCATAATCCCTTCAGATAGATGTTACTGTGCAATCCATGAAGCAGCAAAACTCCCAGAGCTCCACTCTCACCAAGAGCTGAGGGAAATTTATGGTGGGGTCCACAACCAAAACTCAGAGCTGCCATGCACCTGATCATCACTGCCATGGTCACACTCCAGCTGGTATGAACCACAGTGAGTTCAACTGGGAAGGCACAAACCTCAGGAAAGATGCTGGAGGTTAGCCTCTGTAAAGTCCATGTGTTCCCTCCCAGCTGCAGTGGGCCAGGGCAACAGTTATCTTTTAGATAGGTTACCAACCAGACAACTTCCAGCAACGAATGCTGACAGTACCAGGCAAAACAGAAACCCAGAACTGCCAAGTCCTGAGACTCCTTTTAGGTGTATTAACAGAGTCTACACCAGGAAAGTCGAAATACTCAAGCAGTTGATTGAATACATGACCAAATGCAGCTCGAATACAGAAAAAACGTGAAAAAATAAGTAGGATGCGAACTCAAGGAAGCATATGTCTACCAAAATATAACAAATTAAAAAAACCTGCCCCACAATAATTAACTGAAAGACCCCATCTACACTAATAATAAGTAAACAAATAATTTAAAAGCTGTTAAAATGAGCTAAAAACACTGAAGCTAGCAGAGGGCACAGGTCAAAACCCCATGTACAAAAACAGCGCTATCAACTACCACTGAACAAATCAGCTCACACAAAAGTAATGCTCGGTAAAAACACAGAAGCGCTACCACCATAAAACTACAACACTTCAAACTGTCTTTTTGGAGGGGTTCACCCCCATACCTCCTGTTATGGGGCTGCACTCCCGAATCCCACCCTATTTATATAACTACCTCTGAGGGGACAGGCAACTTGGGGATGGGAGAAACCTGGTGAGGGAGAAATTTGTTATATTACATATTGTATTGATAATAATGTTTGTCATATTTTTGATTTTGTAACTAAACCTAAGGGCCTCACTGGAAATGAGCTTGTCTCAGTCGAGCTGTACCTATTAACTGTTTTCTCAGATGAATAAAAATATTAGTACTACATCATTGGAGGGGAGACAAAACCTAACAATACGAAAAAAACAACCACAAGTGTTCCAGGACCAGGAATCAAACCCGGTCCACAGATGCTCTGTTGTCCTTCACTGTCTGTGACACAGCACTCTGAGCCACGGCAGCTGCTTGACAGGCCACCACCCAGCACAGTTTTTATCCTCTGCATCCCTTGTTCCAGCCAACAGTTACAAGGGTAGTGCTACCATTCTTTTCACCATCTTTTCCTGTGCTATTTTGTGCCTTGTAGCTGTTTGCTGCATGCTATTTTTCATGCCAGTTTAACATGACATTATCCTGTCACTATATTGACCTGGTACCCTAGTGGTGATACCAATGATGATGCAGCCAGCATGGTGTCCATCTTCCCTCTCCATCTAGTCTAGGAAGAAGAAATGTCTTTTAATGCCTTCTGAAGTTACCCCCATATTTACAAGCTTTGGGCATCATAGAATAGCCTTGCATCCTGCTGGAGATCACCAGATCAGACATCTTTATCTGTTCAATCTTGTTAACATTCTTTAGTATGCATAAGACTGAGATCATGTCTCTTCTTAGCCTACATTTCTCCAGGGTGAACATGTTAAAGTTCTGCATTCACTCCTCATGTGCTGATACCCATAATCATTTTGGTGTCTCTGCATTGCACCATCTTGACTGCCAAAATATACTTTTGAAATGAGCAGCCCTGAACTGCACATAGTGCTCCCAGTGTGGCCTGACCAGGGCATTTAAAGTGGTAGAATTACTTGCCCTGCTCTACTGGTAATTTCTGATTTAGATGTACCATAGTAGTTCGATGATTCTCTTGATAGTGGCTGCACACTGCTTGTCATGCCTTGCCCTTTTTCTGTTATAAGCCCAGGTCCTCTTCTTCTTCCACTGTAGTAAAGGAGCTCTACACAATGTATAATGGTGCCCACCAGGATGCAACACAGAGTCACAGATTCCTGCATGACAAAGGCAGCAACTGTCATTGAAACTGCCATGTTTCCTGTAGTAACTCCACTGCAGAATTCTGCACTATTGCTTTGCATCCTGGTGGGCTCCACTGTGGATCCTGCATATTTTTCTCCCACTGATTCTATAGACTCCAGGGTTTTGCGGACACCCTTTTTTCATGTACCATTCATGAGTTTCCCTGTCCTGAACCCAAGTCTATTCAAGAAGCCTTGCAAAACCATACTTCTCGTAAGATCAAGCACTATGTGAGATGTTGCAGTTTATTTATTTATTTAGTTTTGTTGACCGGCAAGTGCACTAGACAAATTCTGCCTATTTTCAGGCATGACCTGGGTGAGAGGGAACAGATGAATGCCAACTGACTTTGAACCAGATTAAGCTGTTGAAGGTATTTTAGTGAATGGGGAAATTGGCCAGGGCACTGGGAAATCCTCCTACTCTTTTAGCGGTGGAGTGAGGGGTTTGCTCTCCAACTTTACTGATTTGTTTCAGACTAGATGAATGAAGAAATACTTATATATGTTCCTTTATGAAATAGTGTGAAGTAACACTGATTTTATATGTTTTTATCTGAGGTCTAAAAAGTAGGGTATGTTTGTATTACTATTGGTTTTGATTTTGATTTTGTTTTGTTATGATTTTGTGTGAGATGTAACACTGTTTACCAATTGTACTTTGATGTTTTAATAAAAATTCCCTACTCTTTTCAAAAAGTGTCATGGGATCTTTAACATCCACCTAAACAGGCAGATGGGACCTTGGTTTAATGTCTCATCTGAAAGACAGCCCTCAGGACTGCAGCACCCCCTCATGCTGCACTGCAGTGTCAGTATTAGGATAGTAACCCAAGTGCCTGGTGTGGGGTTAGAACCCATAGCCTTCTGATTTCTGACCTCAGAGGTGAGTGTGCTACCTGCTGAGTCACTGACGAGCCTACTGCATGATCAATGAAATTAATGCAAAGTGGATTACATTGAGTTCCTGTAGTATCCTGCAAGACATCACATTAGAAACTGTGATAAGGTTGTAATTCCGAAATGTTAAATAAATAAATATGAGTGATTCATCCTGGTGAGCAGCACTTTATGTAATACATTAAAACAAGGAAAGGCCATCCTGGAGGTTTTGATCCTTGGGATAGTAGGGTACCAGGCTTGTTATGGAAGTGAAGCCTTTATTCCAGCAATCAGAGGGTGCCAGTTGCCCATTATCTTCGTATCCTGTGTTGGTCAATCATAGACCAACATGGCTTGGGCTGCAATGGCAGCTGCTTGCTCTTTTCTGAAGCTGCAGGGCAAGATACAATCATGGCTAACTAGATAATGAGAGGGACCTGGGAAAATAGGTATTGCACCACCCAAAATTAACATTAATATCATACATACAGTAATACAATAAAAATCTTGTTGAATATGGAATACATTGCATGTTGTTAAAATCTTGACAGAAAAGAACTGTCTAATCATGGGCCTTTTAAGGTAGCAGAGCAGAAGATTCCCACAACATAGTGCAACAATCAAAGATCCTGTCCTCATTGTATTCCCACTGGTTCTCTGTGTCCCACACCTTGATATTGGGGACAATACTGGTTCCAACATTCCTCAGAAAGGAAGAATGCATGAGCAATTGGATTTACAGCTAACACTAGTGTATACTTTGGATTAGATATCAGGGTGAGCCTGGATGACAGCTGGATAATGCCCACCATCCCTGGGAGCTGAACGCTTCACCTCCATGATGTATTTGGCTCCCACAGGCAGTTCCAGTGCAGAGTTCCAGGGCATGAACATGAGCTCCAGTCTCAAGGCAAAATGTGCACTGTGAAAGCTAGAACCAGTGCAATGGGAACCAACAAACAAGCAACACACTCATCCAGCCTGTCTCAGTACATCAAATACCAGATAAGTCAGAAATGTCACTCAAATATTTATTGGCAAACCACACCATGCAGAGGCTTACAGAGCACATGAAGACTCCCTTAATGTTTTGTGGTGTGCTACCACTGTGATGGGAGCAGCCCACTGTTACAATGCTATTTCTTTTTTAATTCAATAAACTTTATTCAGTATTAATTTGTTATTAAACAAAATGAAAAGAAAACAAGATACATTGTGGTATGCAGAGATATAAGGACAATCATGATCCTAATGTCAATATTCAAGTACACTTATTTGGGTATATAGCATGTCATGCAATCCAGAGCACCTGATGTGTATACAAGCTTAAAGTAAAAGTATACTACAACAGAGCAGAGGGCTCGATGAAATCTTTAATGAAAAGGCCACATAAAGACATCAAGTATTTAAGTTTCCTCCCTGACAGCCAGAGACAACTTTTAATACACTCAAACACTGGGTTACCTACTTAGGGCTTCCATGCTGTTAATAACACCATCTAAAGTGCCCCATCTATCTAAATAACATTGCAATCGATTATCCATACTGGCAATATGCTTTTCTAACTGCAAAGCCTGTAACATTTCTCTATGCCATTCTAGTATTGTAGGTAAGGAGTCATCAGTCCAGTGTCTCATGAGTATAAGTTTAGCCACTGCAGAGGTGAAAACCATAAAGTATTTTTAGAATTCGGTGTTCCTATTGGTAGTGATTAAGTAAACAAACTTCTGGAGAAGATAATGGGTCTAAGGCTAACAGAGGGTCCAAGGAATTCTTTATAGCTCTCCAAAATAATTGTACTTTAGGGCACGTCCATAACATATGCTGAAGATCCCCATTTCCATTAGAGCACCGGGGGCACTGAGGGATGATACCTACCAATTTTGTAAAGTTTCTGGGGAGTGAAGTATACGTTATTCATAATATTAAACTGTACAAGACGCAAACAATCTTGTTTAACAAATCTATATAAGTTGGTCCATTTTTGCTGCCAGAAATCAAATACGGATGGAGAAATAAGGCATTAACACAGTAGTGACATATACCGGTGGGTAGTTGGGTGTCAGAGTCTGCAGTTCTTTATATACCTTGGAGATAGGATGCAGATGACCAGCAACCTTAAGGAGGAGGATAGATCCATGTTTGATGATTTAGATGTTCCCATAATGGCTATAAAGGAGGCAACCGCTATGAACCTGCCAGTATTTGAAGGGATACCTTTTAACTCAGGAAAACTTTGTAAAAATTGATTATACGAAAGTACACTGCCATTGGGCACAAGATCCATGAGCCTCATACCTCTTAAAAGGCCAAAATGCTGTTGAATAGGCTTCTGTTGGATTCTAAAATGGGATTAATTAAAGCGGTTGTTCTCCATCTACATACCAGTTTACATTCAGGTAACGCTGCAACTGTCTCAGGGCTCTCAGTGACCGTCCTATTGGAGATTTCAGAGCTCTTTGGGAATATATTTTGGGATGAGTATAGTAAAGACGGCAAAGAACATAGTGTAGGGGATACCAAGGTTGTTTCAATATCTAGCCAAGAGGGGAATACGATTTGGAGTCTCCTTCACATACTTGGGACGTCCAATGTGCTAACTTTGTGATGTGGATTGCTCCATAATAATTAAATAAGAAAGGTAAGAAAGCCACCACAAATTTTCGTGCCGTAAGTTTGTGATATGCCCGTCTCACCGCTTTTGCCTTTCCGATGAATTTGTTAAATAAATTTCAAGATTCGAAAACCATGATTTAGGAAGATATTGGGTCAACATATTAAGAGGGTATAGGATTCTAGGTAAAACATTCATTTTAATTATGTCGATCCTTCCCCATAGGGAGATTGGTAATGTGTTCAATCTTTCCAAATACAATTTTATTATTTGGGCTAGTTTAATGAGATTTTCTCTGATAATAGAGGAATACGCTTTGAGGATTTTAATACCTAAGTAGGTTAAACCTTAATTTTCCCAATGTAATCCAAATTTTCTACATCTGTATGCAATAATTTCTGATTCAGAAGAAGAATATTAGATTTCACTAGATTGAGTTTATAGTAGGAGACTCTTGAAAAGACTCAATTTCTTGTAGGAGGACTGGAATACTTTCGATCGGATTCATCACATGTAATAACAGATCATCTCACGTAAGCTGACAGAAAATGTTGTCGGGTTCCTATTTGAATTCCTTGTAAGCCCTGCATCGTAAGTAATCTCCTGGTAAAGGATCCAAATAGAAGTTATAAAGAGTGGGGAAAGGGACACCCTGTCTAGTGCCATGAAGTAATAGGAATGAGTTTGATAAGTAACCATTGCACCAGACCTGGGCTGTAGGAGATGTGTATAGTAGCCTAACCCATTTAATAAATGCTTGTGAAGGCCATACCGGATAGTGCAGTGAAAAGGAAGTGCCAAGAGACCCGATCAAGGCCTTTTCCATCTAAGCAATAAGGGCCATTGGTACATCTGAATTACCAGCTAGGGAATAAGATGCAACAGTCGGCGCATATGGTCACTCGAAGATCTTCCTGGCATAAAACCAACCTGTTTATTACTAATTAGTGTATCCATTAAAGGCCCAAATGGTTAGCCAGTATTTTGCTAATATTTTAACATCAACATTAAGTAAAGAAATAGGACGGTAATTTTCAACATAATGTGGATCATGACCGTTTAGGAATAATAGTAATTAAGACTTCAAGGTATGTACAATCTGAGAAACTCGATTCATACCAGAAATTAAAATATTTTGTTAAGAGGGAGAGAGTTCTGTACTATATAGTTTATACAGATTAGTTGGCAAGCCATCTGGCCTGGGTGACTTATCTATTGTGAGTTGCTTAATTGCTTGTGTGACTTCCCATTCTAGAAGAGGGAATTCAAAAATGGTATTTTATCTGTGAGTAAAGTCGGAGGATCAGCTGGTCAAAGTATGTTTGTAATTGTTCATTTCATTCCTCTACAGCATGATACAGGTCCCGAGTATCTTGCAAAACTGGAAGCAATTTCTTTTGGTTTGTGACTAATGGCCTTCTCTGTGCAGATATAGTCCTGGCACAAAACGAGTAGATTCCGCTTTGTTGAATACGGACAGCTAACAATTTGCCAGCATGTTCTCCAGATTCCAAGTATTTTATCCTAACACATTTTAAAGAAAGCTCTGCTTTTTGGGACATGAGATCTGAAAATTGGGAGTGTAATGCATGAAGTCTAATACACTCAGTTTCTGAGGAACGTTTGCTGATACTTAGTTCCAGAGCTTTAATTTCTTGCAACAGTGTTTCCGTCAGCATTTTAAACTTTTTGACCTAATAGAAGCTAGCGTATGCATTCCCCCATAATGCACATTTCAGGGCTGACCAGATTATATCAATACTAGGGATTGATCCAACATTGTTGTCTAGGAATAAGATAATGACATTTTTAAGATGGGTCTGTATACTGGGAGTTGGAGTAATTGTGTATTTAGTCTCCATATGGAGTCTCTTTTAATTCCAGATCCGAGTGCATATGTAATAGAAACCGGAGTGGTCCGATATAACCCATGGATGAATTGTGGCCTCCATTACTCCTGGCATAATGTGGGAATTTATCAGGATATAATCTATCCATGAACAAGTATGGTGGAGGTGAGAAAAAAAGGTATACTGTTTTTCATTGGGGTTAAGCACTCTCATATGTCAAGGAGACCCAATCTGTTTATTAAATCTTGTAGGGCTCTCTGTGCGGAGAAAGACCAGATCTCTTAAGCTCTGCTCTATCTAAAGCGGTTGGGGTAATATTCCAGTCTCCTCCAAGAAATATAGTTTTGGGGGAATAGAGGAGATGTTCCCATCGAACCTGTAAAAATGCTGGGAGTCTACATTTGGCTCATAAATAGACCCAATTATTATTGGTGTGAGCCCAAGAGTCCATGTAGTGTTATATATTGCCCTTGACTGTCCCAAATCTCATGTTCTAATCTAAAGGAACATTTTATGAAAAATGATAGCGACCCCTCCTCTATTTGTAGATATTCCTGCTCCGTAAGCTTGCCCCCCCATCCTTTACACAAAAGAGCAATATCCACTCGCCTGAGGTGTGTTTCTTGTAAACAAACTATGTTCGCTTTAAGGTTCCATAGATGCTTCAAATAATCTGTCGTTTGCATCTATCCTGGCACCTTCACATTCCAACTTAAAATAATATATGGACCCAGCATTATTCTAATTTGAGGTTAAACTCAGTGTAAAGTGAAACAAGTAGGACAATTAAGAGAAGTATTTGATGTCTTTATCTATGGCAAAAGAAATAAACAAGAAAATATACTCCAGTAATTCTCCCCCTCCTCCCATACTAGCCCCATAAATCCCTTAACTACCCCCAGTTCTTACAACTGCTCTTCAATCTGATCTGTCAGGTGATGTACACAAAACAAGCCTAAAAAGTATATACATTCCCCATAAACCCCTCCCTAACTGCTTTTATTCATTCAACAAATATAGAACTTTCAAAATCAAGGAGCTGCCCTGAAATTATAAATAGAATGTAATGATCTGTTGAGGTGGGTAAAATCCTTCTAAAGAAGTATCTTCTCTTATTTCGTTGGGCTAAAATGTACTATTTTGTTAGATTATAGCTACTAATGTAAAGAAAACACAACACATGGCATAATAGTAAGTTAAATAGTCAATTCTGTGTAGTTGCCTCGTTACGTCATGGGCAGTCTTTGTTGGCAAACATCAAATAACATAGCGGATTAACTGTGGAATCAGATACAATTCTAAAGCAGGTGGGACCTCTCTAAAAATGAATGAATTTTCCAGGACCAGCAGTACTGCACTTGCAGTTTGAAGAGGCAAACCTGTGTTCTTATTCAAACTTGATCGTGGAGCCAACTTCTCGCCAAAGAAAGCGCTTGGTTCTTCATTGAAACAGGTGAGTCTTCAATGCTGGCATTATGTGTTTACAGTGTGTCCAGATATCAGAGGTAGCAGAGCCGGCATCCAACAGGAGAAAACGCCCACAATTAACCACTTCCTGCATTATGCACCATCCTAGCTTGTAAGAAGATGATTACTTCATAGCATTGGCACAAAAAGCTGCTGCTACTATTCAAACAAAATGTGCACACCTCATTTAAAGGGAAGTTCACTTGAATAAATCTGGAGCGCCATTTTAATTCACTCAGTGCCTGCTCCTGGGAATCGTAGGGTCTGCCAGTGGTCTCTGAGTTTCACTTGCAGAATTGCAGGGCACTTCACACAGAAGGGCTTACTCACTGCGATCAACTTGATACAAGTGGGTGTAACTCTTGACGCTTTACTCGGACAGATTGTGGCAAATCTTGGGTAACTCTAACTCGTTTCCCTCCCAGAGAACTTGTAGAGCTTTAACTTTTGAAAGAATATGCTGTTTATCCTGGAAATTAAGGTTTGAAGATTATAGGCCTGGGTGTGGAGCCGGGGTGGAGGTGGCTAGTGCCCTATGAGCTCTCTACACGTATATAGGTAGGACCGTTTGGAGAGGGTCCTGCTATTTTTCACAGAACTTCTGAATGAAAAGTATGGGTGCTGTGCCTTCTTCCTTTTGGGAATACCTATTATTAATAGGTTATTCCTGCAACTCCTCACCTCCAGGTCATCTAGTTTGTCCTCCAGTTTTTAACTTTCGGTTAGTAAGTGCATGATCTAGGGCTGATTTGTCTTGCTTTTTCACAACGATGTAAGGTGGGCTTCTGAATCTGCCACCGGATGGAGAGGGAGTCTGTGGCTATTTTGATCTGGTATAACTCTTGGTAATATTGTCAGTCGATTCTTGCATGGGTCTCATGATTTCTAAAAACAGTCTTCTGTGAGCAGCTGGGACCCAGTAGTTGCTTTCGTGCCTGAGCTTTAGGCCTTTAGGGCTTTATCCTTTTGGGAGATGGTGGCGCGAATGCAGTGGCGCGTATGGCTATAGAAAACCTCCATAATTGGAGGCTTCGGGTAGTAGAGGGTCTTTTATTTTGTGTATTCCAAAATCCTTCACTATTGCCTCTAAGAAGTATGTAAATAGTAGATTTTAGCTAACAGGGAAAGAAGCAACTGGAGTCTGCTGCTTATCTTCTAGGCTGCCATCACGTGACCTCTACAATGCTACTTCTAAACTGGCTGAGCAAAATCTTAGCTCTAGATTGTTGTTTATTGTTGTTTATTGATGAACGCCTAGGATTGCAAATACCTTGAGCCAAGGCTCTTTTACAAGGTTCCACATCAAGAGAAGTACAAACATTTTGGACTAAGCTACATTCGTCTATACATAGGCAAACTAGAACAATTGTATATAAACAGAGATTATGTAAACAACACTCAATGGCTCATACAATGCATTAAAGAAATTAAGTAATGAGACACTTAGGTTAGGAAAAGTTCAGAGGTCTGTGATTGGGGTGGAGGGGGGATGGGGAGGGGTAGCAGCTGAAGAGAAACTAGAGCAGATTCTCAGCATTGTCAAAGAACAGAGGAGAGGGATGTGTGCTACGTGGGAAAAGGAAGTTAGGAGAGGCAGTCACAGAAACTGGTGGTAGTGAGGTGAAGGTATAGTCTTGATTTGAAAATGCCCATTGAAGAGAAGGAAGTGATATGAGCATCGAGGGCATTCATCCAGAAGGGAGCATGGTGTGCAAAGGATCTTTAACCCAGTGATGTGCGGCATCAAGGTACTTGGAGGAGTTGTTGTTCTGACCCTTTGATGCAGCATAGATTAGTGGTTGGACTCAGGAGGACTTGGATACATGGTGAAAAACCCAGGATAGTTTTTTTTCACCATTAGACAAGTTAGATACTTTATACAATTTGCAAGTTGAAGCCATCCTGATTTGGCATAGAGTTCACATGTATGTGTGGAGTCGGTGGGCTCCATGAGCAGTTGGCGGGCCTTGCTTAAGGAGGTCGAAGTAAGCCTAAGAGGCGGTGGAGGTGGCAGATCCATAGACAATGAGGCCACATCTGCAATAGACACAACAGAGCTCTGGATGGACATCTTTAATGTTGCTTGGTGACGCGTTGCTCATTTCAATAGAGAATTCCAATGCATGCATTTACAACTCTGACGCGTTATCGATGTGGGTCACATATGAAAAATCATGGTCAAGAGTGATTCCTAGGTATTTAAAATATGACACCTGTTCAAGGGTATGACCAACATTTGTTTTGATGTCAAAGGGTACGCCTTATGTTTGTTTTGAGAGCTGCAGAAGAGCACTGATTTAGTCTTTTGTGGTTAAGAACCAGCTTGTGAGAAGAGAACCAGTTTCAACAGATGAGAATGTGCGTTGAAGGTTGTGAGTTAATGGTTCTGGGTTTTCTGTGGGGTGAAAAGCACAGCGTCATCAGCATAGAGGATAATTTGTTCTGGGCAGGATTGTGGGAGAGAGTTTAGGAAAAGACTGAAAAGTAGGGGACCCAGTACTGAGCCTTTCGCGGACGCCAGAACGGACTGGGTTGAGTCAGAGAGATTGCCTAAGATGTTTACTCTTTGTGCATTGGCAAAGATAACTATTGAACCATGCTGCAGCGTCCAGGGAGAGACCGTATTCAGCAGCTGTCTGGAGAGTAGGCCGTGGAGGACTGTGTTGAATGCTTTGGTTAAATCAATGCATACGGCTCAAGTTAAATGATCTTTGTCCATAGACTTGTGGAGAGCTCCAGTGAACTCCAGGAGGGCTGTAGAGGTGCTGTGCCTTGCCTGAAATCATGTTGCTGTGGACAAGGAATGCTGTATTTGTCCAAGTAGACTGTAAGCGTCGGATACAATGTGCTCAAGGGCTTTGGAAAGGGGGGAGTATTGAGATTGGTAGGTAGTTTCCAGGATTGATTTGTCATCAATTTTGAAGACTGGTGACAATAGCTGGTTTCCATTTGCTGGGAATTGACTGAGGTTGAGTGAGAGGTTGAAAATTCTGATAAGCGGTGAGCACTTCCTCAAGTGTGAGGGATAGCAGTTTCAGGTCCAGTGAGTTACTACTGGCTCTGGTCTTGGAGGTGCCCTTTTTACGTATTTGTGGACTTCACCTGAGTTGACTTTTTTAGCGTGGAATGGTCGATGGAATTTGGGGGTGGGAGGAAGTTGATTCAGGTGTCAGTTTCTGGAGAAAGTCTTGGGGAGGACACTACTGAGGTCCGTGAAGGCAGTGTTGAAGGCGCTTGCTATGGCCGTGGGTCAAGGGTGGTGGTACATCGATATTCAGTAGAGTAGGGAGAATTTGACGTCTCCCTGAAATCTCTTTATATTATCCCAAAGGCTCTCCCATTTCCCCAGGTGTATGTAGGGCTTCTTTGTAGTAGGTGCTTTTGCCATTCATATTAGTTTTGTGCAAATGTTGGGAGATGGTTTATAGGCTTGAATGTCCGGTTGGGCACCTGTGACCCTGGCGATTGCTCAGAGGTGGTCCCTTGCTTTTAGCTGTGTTAGTAGTGCAGTATTAAGCCAGGGACTGGATAGTGCCTGACTTTGCGGCTTTTTACTGGGGCGTGTAGATCACAGGTGCATTTAACATTGTGATGAAATGTTCAAGAGCTGAGTCTACATCCTGCTCAGGTGTATAGGAGACCAATCTTGCCGCAAGAGGCAGGATTTTAGGTGGACAGTTTTCCACGGGGAGGACTCACCGGAGATAGTTAGGGAGGAGGCTTGTAATATTTATTAGACCAGTTGCAGATAACAGGAGAGTGGTCGCTGAGTGAGTCAGAGAGACAGTGATGTTGCTGGACGTGGGTTGGGTGACTGGTGAGGACCCAGTCCAAAGAGTGCTGCTACCTGACTTGTAGTTCTTCCCAGTTGGGAAGTCGACCATCTGTGTGAGGTTAGCTGAGGAGAAAGCATCCTTGTAGGTTCTCGTGTCAGGTGCAAGCCAGTTGATGTTGAAGTCACCAAGAAGGACCTCGGATTCAGAAGGTGGGAACTAACAAAGTCCAATAGAGCTTGGAGACCAGTCCCTTGGTTTTAGGTGGGATGTAGACAGTGACCACAGTCAGCGCTTTATTTTGTGCACCAAGGAGTAGTCTGACAGGCAGGATTGTGCAGGGGAGGGTTGTGGCGACAGTGTGCGCCCGTGATGTTGTCTTCACATAGAGTGCTCCTCACCTCTCTTGGACATCCTATCCAGTCTTGGACATTATAGCCTTGTAGAGAGATGGCATGGTCAGGGTTTTGGGAGTTAGCCAGGTTTCAACCACAGATATGATATCAGGGTTATGCAGTTCAGCAAAAGTTTGGAGGGCAGCGAGCTTGAGGCAGCAGGCTACAGATGTTGAGAGTGGAGATGGTGAGGCCCCTGCTGATTTCCTGAGCTGACTGGGTTGGGGTGATCAGGCCAGGGTTGGTGGACACTCCCAGACATCAATAGAAGGAGGAGGGAGTTTAAGAGCTGTGCGCTGTTGGTAGTAGTATCGATGATTTGCCTCCTTGATTTGCCTGACTGGATCCAGTGCAGGTGCGTGAGGTCCCAGTGTAATGCAATAGATAGTAGCAGGGCCAGTTTACCCAGGTTCCAGATTTGTGTTTGTCAGCGGTAGGCCAGCTCTTGGTGGGGGGCCCGAGGGAGGGCTAGGTGAGTGGGCCAGAGTGCCATAAGGAAGGTGGGGATGATTAGGCGGTAGGTAGTGAGAGGAGAGGGGTGGCAGGCACTAGGGAGATAGCTGAGTGGTATAAGAGAAAGAGGGAGAGCAGAAGCAGGAGCAGGGGTTTGGAAAGACATGATCATGGGGAGTAAATAAGGGGAGGTAGGATGGAAGTAACAGATAGGAAGGTTATGGGCAAAAGGGACTGGTGGGGGAGGGACCGTGGGCATTACAGAGAGCTGTGAACTAGGCAGGACGTTATGTCAAAAAGAAACCCAAGAGTGTAGGTGGAGCAGGAGGGTGGAGAAGAGGATTGTTGATAAGATAGACAGGGAGGGACAGAAAGCAGGTGGGTGGAGCAACGGTCAATTTAATTAAGGAAGGAGGTGGGGGGGTGGGCATAAAGTTTGGCAGTCTGCAGTGCTTGAATGGGTGCAGAGCCCAGACAGCATCAACAGTGGGTTGCCCAATGAGGAGGTAGTGGCCTTAGCTGGAGACCAATCGGGTGGAGGAGCAGTGAGCAGTCGGCCAATAGCAGCGAATCATTGCTTCCTCAGCCCAGGCTCTTTCCTTACCCGGCTTTCTGGAGCTCTGAGTTGGCGTGCAGTGTGGGGACATGCAGCAGTCACTCCTCGGGGGTCACAGTGGCCTTGTACGAGGCCAAGAATCCAGCAGGCAGGGGCGGCTGAGCGGCGTGGGGCGCTGGAGGCTTGAGGGGCCTTAGCCACGCCTTGGGGGACACAACTGGCCTGTACAGGACCAGAGAGATCTGGAGGGGAAACAGAAACAGGCAGGAGTAGATTGGTAGTTTCAGTCCATTTATTTATTTATTTCAATTTTGCTTACTAGGTAGCCTCTGAGACCATTACAGTCCCTTTTTCAGGGCGGCCTGGGATTAATTACATACATCAAGAGAAGAAAAAAAAGAATGGCTCAAAGCAAATGGAGTAGTACAGACATTACAATAAAGGACATAGTAGATGGTACATCAGGCAGGATAGGTACTACTGATAATCATCATGAGGAATAAAACAGTTACACAGAAATAAAACAGTTACAATAGCTTATCAAAATTGGTAAGGGTCCCAATATGGGAGCAATGGCCAGCCAAGAGACTGACAGTAGCTACTGATGTAGCCCTTTGGAGTGATCTGATACTCAGCGTAACATGACAGAGACCAGCCCAACAGGTGGGTCTTGAGGCCTTTTTAAAGCCCAATGGAGCTGCTTTCTTGGAGAATATTAGGAGGCTGTTCCAGAGGGACAGTATGTAAGCAATGAACAACGGAGCCCTTGAGATGTCTGGACCCTGGGTACATGGAGGAGCTTCTGATCAGAGGACCTTAAAGTTCTTCCAGTCTGCTTAGGTGTAATAGTACCCACCAGACTAGGGGTGCATTACTTTGCTGAAGCTTGAAGGCCAGACATAGGAAAGGGTACATTAATCTGCCCCTAGAGAAGGCCAATTTAGTGAGTTCAAAACTTTGCAGTGGCATTGTAGGGGCAGTACATCCATGTCAAAGTGCCCAACCCTATGATATAATGTTCTCAGCTTTTGCATCTCTGTGCCTTCTCAGTGAGTGTAGATCTGGGGCCCCACAGAACAGTGTGGGCAAAAGTGTGCCAGTGGCTACCTTTAACTTAGATGTCTGAGTGAGGAACAGGCTCATATGATACAGGAGACCATGCTTCTGGTTCAGCATCTTGGTTAATTGGTCAACATGACCCTTGAAGGAACAATCTTGATCTATATACACACCTATATTTAATGCAGTCTTCTACCTCTGTGTCTATCTTGGAATGTGATGCTGGAAGTGGTCATCTTGTTGAAGATAGTGAGCAGCTTTAGAGAGGCTGGGATAGGCATGGGGAAGGTAAGGATCATGGTAGGGAAGATGGGAGGAGTGGGCAGGAGTTACAGTGACAGTAGCTCTAAGCCGTGGACCTTGCAATAGAAGCAGACTTGATAGACCAAATGGCCTTCTTCTGCTGGCTTCTTCCTTATGTTCATATTTTTAGAATCAGTAAGCATGATCTAACAAGGCCTAGGCTTTGGGTCCAAATAAGATAGTTTTTTTTTTTTCCATTGAGGACTAGCCGATTGATCAGGAACCAGTTCTTCAATATAGAGAGGTCCTGGCTGAGAATTGATTTAGTTGGGCTGCATCCTGAAGTGATGTGTACAGCACAGTGTCATCAGCATAAAGGATCACCTTGGCACCCCACAGTGCTTGGGAAAGCTACTAATAAATAGGGAAACAAGAGGGGCCCCAATATTGAACCTTGAGGGACCCCATCCAAAATGGGGTGTTTGTCAGACTTACCCCAAGCCATCTGACTATTTGAGATCTACCATGCAGGTAATCCATGAACTGCATTGAGTGGTTGTCCAGTCCAAGGATCTGAGCCACTAGGGTGGTGAGGGGAGCAAGGCAAGGGAAGGAGCAGAACCTGGGCAGGGAAGTTAGAGAGGGAACAAGGGGTCTTTAGATACATTGGGAAAACGAAGGGTGAAGGGTCAGATTAGAAGGATTAAAGCAGGGGAGAGATGGGCACAAGACCTGGGGAGCAGGCTGAGGTACTAAATGAGTACTTCACCTCAGTTTTCACCAAGGAAAATGGGGAGTTCTGCATCATACATGGGAGAGACAGTGATACTGAGGAGGGAACTTTACCGATCGGTGGGTCTGGGGAGAGGTAGCATCTCTGGCAGGAGGAAGGCTAAGCAGGAGAAGAGGTGCGGAGGTGGAAATCACAGAGAGAGAGAGAGGGAAGCCCTCGGGTCCCTTAAGAATGAGAAAGCACCAGGGCCAGATAAATTACATCCCAGAGTGCCGAAGGAACTTGTGGGGTGTCCTGGCGAAACCCCAGGAGCTTTTCACCATCTCTGAGGACAGGGTGGTGCCCCAGGACTGGAAGGTGGCGCATATAGTGCCCATCCACAAAGGGGATCAAGGGAGGTGGCAGGGAACTACAGGCCTGTCAGCCTGACATCGGTGGTGGGCAAGGTGATGAGGGCATTGTCAAGGTGAGGCTAGTGGGGACCTGAAAAGTCAGGGTGCCTGGACGATAGACAGCATGGATTCATCCCAGGGAAATCGTGGTCTGACAAACCTCTGTGGAGTTCTATGACTGGGTGATGAGTGCCTTGGACCTGGGTAGACCAATGGACGTCCTTTACTACACTTCAGCAAGACATTTGACTCTGTCTCTCACAAGGGCCTGTTGGATAAGCTGGGAGAAATGGGGTGGGAACCAGATGATCAGATGGATAGACAACTGGCTCCAGGACCAGAAGCAGAGGGTCATAGTTGGTGGGATAGTCTCATCCCCAAGGAGGGTCAATAGTGGGTCCCACAGGGATCAGTCCTTGGGCCCCCTCCTGTTCAACGCCTATGTCTCTGACATAAGGACAGGTATCAGGAGTGAGATGAGTCTTTTACGGATGACTGAAAACTGGGGCGGTGGTGGATGGGGAGGAGGGGAGGGTGGCCCACAAGGGACCTGAGGCTCTGGAAAGATGGTCTAGAAAGTGGAAGGTGAGGTTCACTGCAGGGAAATGCAAGGTACTGCACCTGGGGCCAGAAACCCGGCCAAGTGTACACCGCTGGGAAATGCTACAAGTCTCGTGGCTGAGAGGGACCTGGGGGTGGTAGTGGATGTCAAGATGAACAACTCGGAGACTTGTAGGAGGGCAGCAGTCAAGGCCAACAGGATGCTGGGATGCATCGCTAGAGGGATCACGGTCCAGAAGGGAGGGAAGTGATACTCCCTCTGTATAATTGCTTGGTGAGGCCACACCTGAGTACTGTGTGCAGTTTTGGAGGCCACACTTAAAGAGGGACATTAAACTCCTGGAGAGGGTCCAGAGGATGGCAACCAAAATGATTTGGGGCTTGGGGACAGGACCTATGGGGGAGAGGCTTGAAGAGCTAAATATGTACACATTGGAAGAGAGAAGGACT
Organism: Neoceratodus forsteri; assembly: GCA_016271365.2. Lineage (NCBI taxonomy): Eukaryota > Metazoa > Chordata > Ceratodontiformes > Ceratodontidae > Neoceratodus > Neoceratodus forsteri. The sequence continues at coordinate 880,232,393 of CM028134.1, read as the reverse complement.
GGGGACATGGGATAGAGGTTCAGGTACATGAAGGGGTAAATAGGGAGGAGCAGTCAGGGTGCTTCAAGGAAGGAGGAGGGGCAACTAGAAGGCATGGGTGGAAGCTGGAGGGGGAAGATTCAGGGAGAAAGGAGGAGGTGCTACTTCACTGAGAGGGTGGTGGAGCCATGGGATGTGCTGCTCAGGGGCTGGTGGAGGAAGAGAGAGGTGGAGGGTTCAAGAGGGGTGGGACAGGTAGAGGAGAAGGGTTCTTGAAGCAAATCCAGTGCAGTGAGAATATCTGGAACTGGGAAGGAGAAGCCAGAGGCAAGGGGCAGCAAGGTCAGCTCCCAGGGTGGGGGCTGACCAAAACTGAGCAGACACGAAAAGACCGTTAGGCCTATTCTCTGGCATTTTAGTATATTAGTACGTTAGTATGAGATAAGCAGCTGGTGTTCCACCAGATCAAAGGCCTTGGTGAGGTCTATAAAGATTGCACCAGTTAGTTGGCCATTATCTTGGCCTGCAAGGATGTCTGTTGCTAGAGAGCAGAAGGTTATGTTGTTCAATATATTCTTGGACTTGCTGGTACACAATACTCTGTTGTATTTTGCTTAATGTGCAGAGAATAGAAATTGGTCTATAATTTCAACCAATTCACTTGGACCCCTTTGGGAAATGGAGTAACCAGGGCAACTTTCCACACTGTAGAAACTTTACCTTCAAGCAGCAACCTACTGAATAACCACGTGATTGTTGTGGCAATTACTTGGGCAGCTAAAATGAGTAGTCTGGGTTCAAGTTTATCATACTCTACTAAACCCATGACCTTAATTATTTTGAGCAGATTTATAATGTCAGGTTTAGACACCAGCTTAAGGTGGAAGTTAGGTGTTGGGGACGGTCCACTGTGTAACTGTGGGATGTTAGGCTACAGCTGATGGGTGAGCTTTATATTTACCCAGATCTCTGAGAAATGCATTGAAGGTATTTGTGGAATCTTGTGAGTTTGTGTGGTATAAACCACCTCAGCAATGTCACAGACAGTCTATGTGGCATGTCCCTTTAGGAGAACATTAATTTGGGACCAGAACTTTCTTGGGTCAGAAAGATTATTCGCTTGCAAATTCTGAAGGTACTGTCGCCTGGCCTGCTTTAATTTTCTTTAACATTTATTCCTGAGTTCTCTGTACTGGACCCAATCTTTGGACAAATTAGTGGATTTGTACCTACCCCAAACACTATCTCTTTCCTCATTAATTTTTCAAGTCACGCATCAGCCACGAAGGCTGTTGTAATTTGACCCTCAGTTTGTGTAAGGGGGCATGCTTATTAGTGGCAAAAGGAAATCATTGGTGAAAAGTCCAAGGCATCCAGACTAGGATCGAGTTTGATCTGGGCCCAGTCCACTGCCAATAGGGTACCAAGGAAGGAAGCTGTGTCAGATTTGGAGTAATCATGCACCAATAAGGTTCTAGGGGTGGGGTGGAATAATTATTTTTCTATATTCCAAAATAGGGCGTGGTCATTATAGGATTCTGGAAAGTGCAGGCCAACTTGAATCTGCAGGAGTTATAAACAAGGATCCAATCCATTGTGGTGTGGTTCCCAGGTTTTAAATTCAGTCTAGTAGGTTCTGTATAAACTGGGTCAAGTTAACCTCTTGCAGGCTGGACTTAATGTCGCATTTGTCAAATGGGCCTCAGTGAAGGTTGAAGTCACTAAGGATTATTTTCTCACAGGAAGGCAGGTCAGGACTAATTCCAGTAAGGGCCTTTAGCCATCCACTGATGTCTTAGGTGGTTATATACACAGCCTTCTAGTAAGGGCTTAATACCATCTAGCAGTAGTTTAATGAATAGTGCTTCACAACCCAATCAACTGGGGCTGGTATTGCAACAGTAGTAGCCAGAGACATTGCCAGCTATTTTCAGATATTTCGTGAAATTTCTGAAGAGTTTCTCTCTGCTGCCCCTACTGTGAAAATGCAGAAAGCAGGAAATATTTCTGGAAATATCACAAAATTTCGGGAAATATCTGGCAGTGTCTGTGGCTGCTACTGTACCATAGAAGCTGTTAGGGACACCTTAATGTATATAATACCTTCCACCCTTTTTCCAATTCTGTCCTGCCTAAAAGATTTGAATCCAGGGATATCAATCTTATGTATTAAGATGCTAGGTTTAAGTCAGGTTTCCAAGATGGCTAATACATCAGGGGAATACTGGTCTACCCAGGATTCAAGTTCTTATAACTTTGGTCTATACATTAACATTCATATGAACCAGTTTCAACCCTTTTCAAATTGGCTCCAGATGGGCAGGAATGAGGTACATTTGGGATATCAGTACAAGGAGGACCAGGATTTGTTTCTATATCCTGCTAGAGCAACTTTATAATTACCACACCTTCCAGAATGTCTGGAATGGGAAAGAAAAATCTGGTGTTTGTGCAACCTTAAATATACCATACCCATATAGCAATTCCCTCCTTTCTGAGACCATTCAATGTAAGGAGGATTGGGGCTGATTTGGGGTAGACACATGGAAAATGGGCTTGTGTGGAACTAGGGTGACTATTGTCCAGCCTAGTATTGATCAATATTTGGTCAGTACGCAGGACAAACAGAATATAAGTACTCCCCAGTGACACACCCAAAGACATTTTCTGTCTAATGTAACAAAGCAGCAAGGGTGCAGAAGAGAGGAACACACTGAGGTTAGAGAACCCAGACCAGATGACCCACACCAGTTGGTACACAACCACAGCACATAGAGAAGCAAAGCTGGTCCTTGGGGGAGTGGAGAGATCATTAAAATTAATCAGAGCAATAGTTGACTAAAACTACTAAGCTTTGAGCAGATCATATACATTTCTTTGCACTGGTTCTTTTAGGGACCTGAGAAAGTTATTAACAAATGCTAAAAAATAACAATTTCTAAGCTCCAACTAGTACATAAATGACAAATCATGCTGCATCCACCTGGTAAGAGGGGAGGCAGCTATGGGCAATTGTGCATTTAAAGAGGATGGGGTGGGGAGGGTAGGTGGACAAACTTTAAGCTATCATCTAGCCCAAGCAAGAGAAACAAACATAACTAGGGTATGCTACAAAGTTCAAATTCAGTAGAAGTTGCAGGAGTCACAGTTCAAGTTCAGACACAGGAGAAGATGCAAGATCCTGTTAGTGAAACTGTAGCAGCCACTGAAAACGAAGCTTACATCTTGAGTAAAATGAATGGCAGGGTAAAGATTCTGTTAATTTACTTCAACCTTGCCAGTTGTTCAGGAGCAATCATCGGTTTGTTAGTGGTGGGGAGGGAAAGAGTTGGCAGGTGCTCTCTTTGACCCCAGTGCTCATATCTGCCAGTTTTCTGTTCATGTATGATCCCTTGTTGTAGGGGTTTTACTATAGTGAGGCGACATCTGCCTCGGCAATTCCTCGACAGTGACAGCCACAATGCCGAGTGTCGGCATTGCACTGTCAGGGATGTTTCAGTGTTTCTATCAGGGGCTGTGCCCTGAACCCCCCATGTAGGGGGCTCCAGTCCCCACATCCCACGGTCTCTAAGGATACAGCTCTGAGTTGGAATGGTCTCACCGGAGGGGGCAAACACTAGGCGATGCAGTCATGGTAGCCAGCAGAGACCATCACAGTGACTTGAGGTATTTCTGAAATCCTGCCACTGTAATGGTCTTCACTCTTATGGTTTCACTGTGTGGTTGGCATACTGTTGCAGGGGAGGGAGGTGGATCCTGAGTGCCCTCGATTCCCATTGATCCTCGATGCACCAGTGAGTGTCTATGTCATAACCAGTTATATCCTTCTGCTGCATCAGGATTTTCTTTTCAAATGAGAGACATTTTCTCCCCACCTGATAGAACCCCACAACTGCCACTTACTCTAACTCCTCCTATTCTACTCTCACTATCTCTTCCACTTGTTCCCTCACTTAGTAAAACAGTTTGTACTCACATTGTTCTTTTGATGGAAGGCCAACAATTCAACCCACTTCTCACCCAACATGAATGGTGCTGTTTTGCTCCCATTCTTGCTCCTGCTAATAACCTAAACAAAACTCCCACTGAGGCCCTTTTCCATTCAGAATTACAAAGTAATCTGCATGTCCCACCAGAATATACAACAGTAATGTACTGTGCATAACTGGTTTACTTTTTTTAACTAAAAACCAGAGTCCTTCAGAGAGCTAGGAGAAATGAGGTGGGGGTGTTTCAGTAGCAGCAAGAATCACAACCAGCAGCCAGTCACAGCTGCCTATCCTAGTGGTGGAAGAACTGTTGTATCAAAAATATTCAGTGTTTTCAATATTTTACCTGTTGTTATAGATTGTTTTCCTATTTAAGATGACAGCACATTTTATGAAGTGGAGCCCATAAAGATGTAATGTAGTGTCACAGACTGCAGGACGGCAAAAGGGATTAACCACCACTGGAACAGTACTGTTTCTCTTACTTTAAAGTGTGCTTAATAGTGCCATGAATGCCCTTCCAGGTGCTACAGGCACTTGACCTGCTGTACTGTGTCATATATGCCCATGAGCATATGCTTATGGAACTCCTACCAACACCCAGGTGCCCTATTGCTTGCTTATTTACTTGTAATTTAGTGGAGTGACCACTTTAATTCTAGCAGCAAAATCACAGGTCGGGTGATCCCTTCAGGTAATAGCCACAATGGATAAAACAATAGCTGTCAGGTAAACATGCAGCAAGGGAAAGAGGTGTCTACATACACCAGTGAACTGGACAAAGTGGTAGTGATATCAAAATATCTTTATTGTGACCGCAAAATAAATGACTATAGAAAAACAACTTTGAGAATGAAAGTAAAGAATGCAGGAGCCTCTGTGTGCTTTGTAGCTTTTTTCTGCTATGGTTTGCAAATAAATGTTTGTGACATTTCAGATTATCTGGCATTTTGTTCTATTAAGACCTGTTTAGTGAGCATGCTGTCTGTTGACTTGTTCCCTTGTTGTACAATATATACATGGCTATTAGATACTGTAGCTACAGTATATGACTAAACACTTTAATACCATTTTAAATAAGCAGTAAGATATGACAGGGTGGATGTATGCTAAGATTAACCCATACCTTAGGGCATACTGAGGGTAAAGCTGCAGGCAGAAGACCTTATAGTCTCTGGAAGTATGGTAATTTCAGTAAAACCATCCCTGGAGTGTCTTATTGTGCTTATAAAATGATTTATGTGTTACATTGTTGAACAATTAATACCATCATGTTTAAAATGTTTATAAAAGAGTTTTTAGCTAAATAGTGCATCTGCTTGAGGACTGTCACTAAAGGTCACAGTAGGACAATTATATGTACTCTGTGCTGTCTGCCTTTTTAGGCACCATTGCTGGTTTCAATTTGTTTTTGGTTCACAGTAATTTCTTCACAGTTAAACTTTGCTTCACATAGAAGTTGCAGAGAGCAGGAAAGATATAGCAAGCTACTGTACATACTGTAGCTGTGCAAAATATAATACTCCATTTAGGGAATTTGGGCTTAGTCTTTGTTGTTGTTGTTCTTATTCTTTACTAACAGGTAAAGCCCATTAGCACAATGCCTGTTTTCAGGGGTGACCTGGAAGCTCTGTGGAGAGTAAATGACTTGTTCATAGTCACACAGTATGTAAGTGGAGGTTGTGTGAATCATAATCAGATCTAATGGATGTACCAAGCTCATTCACAGCTTTTTACTCAAACCTGTAGGCAATATAGCCAGCCCCAGTAGTTAGATAAGGCAAATGGCAGACTGGAAAAAATACTTGGCCTTCTTCTGCCAAAGGTTTTCTTTCATAGTTTCTATTTGTTTTTTACTGCACCGCTGTGGGGTTGGAGTAGAAGAAGTTGTGGAAATTCTGAAGCAACACAGATCAGTTTGGTCCTGAAGCAGGCTGACACTGATACTTTTACAGGGGATCTATGCAGATATTAAGGCATTGGTGATAGCCTGTCTCAGCCAATCAGCATATAGGATTTAACCAATACCATTGATCGACTCTGTTGACCAATTGGCTTGCAGTGTGTACTGTAAGCTTTCATTCTAAAATTGTCTTTGTGCATGAAAACTTACAGTACTCACCATGCCAATCTTCGACATTGTCAACCAATGGTACTGTAGTGCATAATGTATGCTATCATTCTGTGACAGCTCAGTCAGTGAGCAGCCGTGAGTAGTGTGTGGGTGGGTTTTGCTGTCCACTGGCTTCATTGGCCATGCTGGGATGGGGGGAGAGGTGAGGTGTGGGTGCCTTAGTGGCTAGGGGTGTGGGGTTCCACTGGACTACCAGGGAAATATTGGGATTAATTGTTCTGTTATGATCAGGGCTGGGCAAGGGGTACCACTAGACTACCAGGGACGGTCGTAACATTATGCTATATTATGGATGGGGCTCTGGTCTGTGGGGGTCTCTAGACTACCAGGGAACTATGGGGATACTATTTTATTTTACAAACAGGGATGGAGGTGGTCTGCTAGATTTCCAGGGCTGTTGAGGATTTCATATTTTATATGGACAGGGTTCAGGGATGGGGGTTGCCCCTACACTGTGGGGTGGGCTTGGGGTTATTGTTTGCAATCGGTTATCGGAGATGGGAGGGGATTGCCACTTGACTGCTGGGCTGGGCAGGCTTCTGTGCACCTGACTGCATTGCCATTGCCCACCTGTGGGTTGCTGGCGATTTAGGCCTGCTTTCAAAGCGGATCTTTGTGCCGCATATCTCTGGACAGTGAGGGGTGTATTCCTCTGAATATGCTGCTGCACGGCTTATTCATGGAATGCCATCTCTACCGCATGGCACACATTACATTTCAGCACATGCCCATTCCCTTGTGGCTGGTGCATCCCGCTTCTTGAATAACACGCTACAGCATTTTGCTGGAGTTATGCGGCACATCGCCAGATTCTGCCAGGATGCGCCACGCATCTCCTTTGAATATAGGGCTCCAAACCCCAAATTATTTGGAGAGTTCACATAAAGCTTGCACAATTATCAGAACATGTCAGTGTGTCAGATGATTCCAGATCTGCCTCTCTAATAGCTATTACACTGACGTCATAGTACACTGTAGGTGGCGACCTGTCTGCTACTGTTCCATTCTCCTTCCAATGCCCAGCTCAAGCAAGCTGTAAAGCAAAACATTTTGAAGTCTCCAAATATTTATTCACTTGTTTGAAACATATTTTACGGTCATCAAACAGAGCCCAAGAAGGGCTCTTTTCCAGTTGCAACCTGAGGGCGGAGAAGCATGTAAAGTAATTCACTATACACAGCATTCAAAATAAATAATAGGCAATCATATATCTTTATAAAACAGTGAAGCTATATAGTGGGGAAAATACAAAGGAACCAGATGCAGGAAGAGCAATTTTCAATACATAGCATCCAAAATGTACACAGACAAATATAAATCTGCTCCTTTTTTGGAATGATTTACTGAACTATTTGCACTCTGCTCTCTTCTCTTCTGACTTTCAAATGTAATTTAAAGCCTTATTTACAGGCACAGGATGTTTGTACTTGTTTTATGTAATATGTTTTGTATGTAATTTGTCTTTGTTTAATAGTATGTATGTCAAGTAGGATCTGAAAAATGACTTTGTCCTGTGTTCTTACCTGGTTAACAAAATTTAAATAAAGATAGATAGATAGATAGATAGATAGATAGATAGATAGATAGATAGATAGATAGATAGATCAATCTTGGAAGTGTCTGCTGGTAAGGAATACTACCAGTTTCAAAGGGAATATTGTACCTGTTAACATGACATAACACCATGAAATGGATCCATGATAATTTTGATTTTGTGCATGCTCAGCAGTGGAAAACGAGCAATTATTTTTCCACCTGCAAACAGCAATCTCAGAGCCTGTGAATCTCAGAATACTTTCCAGTCACATTTAACATTAGCCAATTCTTCTTTATCTCAGTAATAGCTGTCTCAATTGTAATCTTCTTTTCTACCTTGGTCGCTTCTGCTGAATATTAAAGTGTAATTTCCTTGCAACATCTAGTTCCATCAAAAGGTCTGTACTATGGCCAACATAAATCTAGAACCAGAAATCAAATAAGCAAACTTGATCAAGTTACTCATGCCTTTCCTTCCAGTTTCTTGAGCCTGTGTGAAGCTCCTTGCAATTGTTTTTTCTATCTGACTGATGGACTGATTGCTAGGCTGCTACTAATCCTTCTAAATGAAGAGACACAGGTAAGGGATGAATTTCAGGGCAAGATTATAAAACCATTTTAGGCCCTACAACACACATTTTCGACTATAAGCATGACTTCTGCCTGCAGCACAATTTCTGAAATATTTATATGGCTTGCAGGTGGAACATATTCTGTAAGCATACAACAAGTTTCTGAAACCATTTTGCCCATAAAGCCATTTTTTCGCTATCACAAAATGTAGATATGGATTACCAATGACTAACATTTATGATTTTTAAAATAATATTTTTATTTCCCATTCAAACAGAAGAGAGAGAGATAAATAAGTGCCTTAGCTGGGGGTTGAACCTAGTCTGCCTGAAATACCATCTTGCTGCATGTAACTCATTCTATCCTTTATGGGAAGGATCAGAAACATATCACCACAGTCTTATTCATTGATCTTGTGAAGACATTTGATTCAGTGTCCCAACCCTCCTCATGGACAAGCTGATCACAGCAGGCCTCTCTTCTTCTTCTGCAGTGGACTGCTTCCTCTCATACCTAGCAGGCCATCAACACTTGATTCAGATTTGTGGCATGCCCCCACCATCTTAGCAGGTGTTCCACAGGGCTCCATCCTGGGCACTATACTATTTTCTATTTTTGTTAATGACCTCCATCTGCCTGTGTTCTCTCACAGATACACATGTATGGACTACACTGTCATTTATGCATCAGGTCCTTCTAGTTTAGTGATAGAAACTTCACTTCACTGTGACTTCCTCAATGTGCTGTGATGGTTCCATGCCGACCAGCTCAAAGTTAACACCAAGGAGACTGTGTCTATGACCTTTGGCACCAGCCAGAAATTAGAAAGGGCTCACCTTCCCCAGTCTTCTCCACCCTGGATGGCATCCAACTGGAGGTTGTCCCTGTCTTCAAATACCTGGTGCGTGGCTAGATAAATTAGATTTCTCTGCCCACATTGATGCCATCAACTCCAAACTTGCCCCATGCTTGGCACCCTATACCACAACAAGGACAGCCTTTAGTCCCAGGTCTGCTGAGTGGCAGTAATGAAAATGATCCTCTGTATCCTCGACTA